>CM057775.1:21741902-23012325 GCA_030064435.1 Trapa incisa
TTTGGTTTATTAAACCTTTGTCTCACATTTCCTAGAATCTCTTATTTTAGACTCATGCTCCAGATTCGTTATATCTCATCAACTAGGTTAGGCTCTTAAAAGTTTTCCACAACCTCCATGTAGTTATCATTGGTAGTCAAGAAAGTTTCTTATTACTTGCAATAAATTTTCCCTTCATGGGTTTCACTTAGTACAAAATTTTGGTATTTCAAATGAAAGTACTTATATTTATGGCATTTCATATGTAAAGGTTTAAGGTAAGGAAATTACATATTCCTTTCTATTTCCTTCGGCTCCTTTAATGAGTATCATTCATAAGGTTTCTTGTATATCATTTTAGCTTTCCAAACTTTTGATGAATCCTTTAAAAGGATATTTTTCGATTTCTCTCTGAAATCCACATATCACATTCTGAATAACACTCATGTTATTCTTGTGTATGTTTTCCCACTATAGGTTTCCCAACATCTCTTGGTAGGTATTCAATCATGGTCTATTCTTCGAGGTCACTTCCATACTATAGTCATAGATCTAACACTCATTTTAATAAAAGTATTTTTGGTAGAAAGTTAATGGTATTGGGTATTTTTTTTATTTAATTTTAGGTTATATAAAGGTCATTTTTCTTGTATTTCCTGGAATAGCATTATACAAAACTGAACATCTTAAATAGACATACATGTCTTATAGTTCCAACACATTGAAGTTTTTAAGATTGGTTTTTACTTGAATACCTAAAAGGGGTAAAAGGGAGGGGATGAGTTCTACAACTCAGTGAGCGGGTGTTGAGAGTGAGTTTTCAAAACAACTTTATCCAACCCATGCCAAGAGTAATATTTTCTTTTCAAAAGGGTTTCCTCAATTTTAATTTCTTTTTTCAAAACCTTTTTTCAAGATTTACCATTTCTTTTTCCAAGAATTCTCAAATCTCACCATGCAAAGGATATTATTTCCTCAAATTTAGGTTCTCAAAACCTTTTTTCATTTACTATATTATGTGTGTTTAACTTTATTAGCTAATCCCCTTGCCTCAGGAGGCATTTAGCAAACAACACACGACCTTCATCAGGAAGGGTACACACATTCGCAAGCGCAGCCCATCCACTGCACCCACTTGTGGATCAAAACGTTTTTACTGTCCACCAAGATAGAAGCCCATTCATTTCTACCCTGGGTCTAAGTGGATGTCCTAGACATCCAACCCTCAGACTCGAATGCCACTCCATGTTCGTATGAGGACAGAGACCTTATTCTGGTCTCGTGTGCGTGAAGCCTAAACATAGTAGCTTCGAAAAGCCCAAACGCAGTAGATTCGTTGAGTCCAAACACAGTAACTCCGTGGAGCTCAAACACAGTGGTTGCATGACTAACTGGTATGACAAAAAACCCAAACGCAGTAGTTTCTCTTTCCTTTATTGCCACCATGTTGTCCAACAGTCCTTGAGACCCATCACTACCCCTTTGAACATCTTGATGGTCCCAAATCCATAGATGCATGCACAAACAATAATTTTCATATACTTAGCCATTCTCTTTGGTGTTGATGATATAACGGACCCGACACTCAACCCGACTTGTAGTTGTTTGTCTAGCTAGTCTGTTGACCTGGCCTTAATGCATTGTCGCCAGCCCATCGAGCATTGTCGGTCCTAACTTAGCACCATGGTGAATCACATAGTTAATTATACTTTTAATGAGAGTTTTCATGGCTTTTCCTATTCATATTTGTTTATGGGCTTCAGCCCGTGCCCACTAGCCTTGGGCCTACTGCACATGTTCTCCAAAATTGGGCATTTAGCCCCATGAGTTCAAAAACCCGAGGACTCTGGCCTATCTGAGCTATTCAAGCTCCTGTCAAGAAGGTCTCCCAAATATTTTGAGCATTGGCACATAGTTAGGGGAGAACACTTTTGACAAAAAGTTTATTTTTAACTTCATCACACCAACCGGATGTGATGATATCTTCGCTTACAATCGGTAAACGGGTTTCTCCTTTACTCAAGGAAGTTAATCAAACCAGTCGGGTATGATTACCTCTACTTACGACCAGTAAGTAGGTTTTCTTTTCATAAAAGTGAGCTCATCATCCCAACTGGTATGATGTATAAAATTCTCACTCACCTTTTATCTAGAGGCATGTTCATTCTAGAGGGATTCCCATGTACTAGTCGTTGATTGATCTTATTAGTCTTTCTCTACTTCAATACTTCCCAATTTTTCCTTGAATTTGGTTGCTGCAGTGTGGATGTCGAGATTGAGAATTTCATAGGCACAGAGTATTAATCTAGTAGATCTAATGTGATCATGGCAAAGATGATGTTTAAGGTGTAAGCAAGGACTAGTGGACCAAGTAGCTCTCTTCTACTAGAATTGCTCTCTTATTTTAGTTGGTGTGCCTATGATTAATTGTTCTAAGCTACTTATATACTTGTATAATTATTTGTTTAAATGGAGAAAATTTATAACTAAATTATTTCTCATTGATATATTTTGATCAGTTGTAGTCTAATGAAATTTCAACCTTTATCTTCATAAATAAAAAGGAACTCTAACCCTTTTCTCATTCTCATTCATGATACCCCAAATCACTCCTTTCATTAACTCTGATTCCTTATGTGCATGTCTAATGCCCATAACATGGATGCCTTAATCCTCACCCTAATTTACATTTCCTTTAATGGACTGTTAAATGAGAGGCCCATTTAACTTTAGCCCCATTGATTTTAAGCATTAAAACTGATAACTAATTACCCCTTTGAGTAACTACTCATGTAGTGTATTGATAACATTATATAAATTCATGGGTTGGGAAAAGGGACAATATCTAGGAAATTCTATGATTTTTTTCCCTTTCATTCCAATAATTATTATGTGCTTTATTCAGTTATTCTCATTAAATTAGAAAATTGAAGTGATTTTTGTAGGTAATACTAAGTCGCATATGGGGTTTATTTTTATTGGAGTTATTAAAGTTCATCCAATAAAGGTATGTTAGTGCATTCAACCAGACTTGCTTTGATCTATTTTAAGAATCGATTTTTATTTAGAAAGTTGATATGGGAGGTGTTTTATGACAGAATATTTCTCTCATCCTATAGAAATTCTACGGGTAAATAATTCTGCATTAGTTGTTTAAATATTTGTGTGTGTATGGTAGGTCCATTGGTGCCCCGATTTATAGTGAATATAAGTTAGGATTCTTATTACAATATACATATCTTTTAGAGTTTATGTAACCATAGAAATTCTTCATTAATTTCTTTTCATAAAAAGCTTTAATTTTATGAACCTTTCATTTATTGAGAAGAGTTAATTTAGGTTTATCTGATAAGAATTTAGATAGTAATTTATAGGTATTTATGGTAGGGGAGTAGGACTAATGTTTTGTACTAAACTAAATTCACATAATAATCTAATTATTTTCACCTAAATAAATTTAATAGGTATTTACCATATCCATTATACTTGACAGTGACTAAACTATTTAGGACCTTTTTAATTTTACAACTGTTATTTTCTATTGTATAATATTATATTAATCTATGTTTTATATCGATATTTACTTATTAGTACGATAGAGTGGAAATTGTTATTTAAATTTATCATTTAAACTTAAGTTTAATTCATTTTTGTATAAAATAACTATATTATTACTTTTAACATATTAAAATTTATTATCACTACATCTTTTTTTCCATCAAATAATTCCATATTTAAAATTAATTAATTAATTAAATATAATTTTCAAAATATATTTTCTTCGTTAATAAAGACTCGAATACATGCCTTGCTTAAGTAAAAAGGATACTTATTCATCTCAATCAAGTCATATGAGTTTGAGGGAAGCCAGAATCTTAACAGGATCAGGCCGTAAAGGAGGAGATGCGTTTCCTGGGTCCCACCAACATCCAAGGTGCTCCAGGTGGCAAAAAAGTGGGACCCCTGATCCACGTGTTAGGACATCCGCTCACGTGCTCAATCTATCCTGTCCACGTGTCAAACTTGTGGGGGCACTCAGTCGAAAGCTGGGGATTGGAGGATCACCCGAATAGAGTAACGTGAAATGCTTTTGCAGGTCCCCGTAAAGACGAGTTATTATGAAAAAACCCCCGAACTATGTTGAATTTGTGATAGAATTGGACCGTTGAAGGAGATACTAGAGGAGCAGCGGTTGCATTTCCCTCCACACATTCCTTCTCTGCCTTATCTTTGAGCTGTCCCATCTTTCCCTCCAAACACCCAAAAAAGGGCTCACAGGCAATCAGCTTCCCTCAGTTCAGCTCTGGACTAACACTAATAAAATAGATCGATTGCTCCGATCTTGATAGATCATCAATGGCCACTAGTAAGGTAGGAGCTGCAGTGACTTGTTACCGTCTCTTCAGCGTGCCCAATCGGAAGCCCTCGGTTTCCTTACCTTTGCCGTCACTGCATTCGAGGGTTCGTGGAGGAAGACGCCTATGGGTTCGTCAGGGCCCTGTTTTTCTGCTCCCTGCCAAAGCCACTGCTGATCAGCCAGGTACACATCTCGATCATACTTTAAGTGAATAGGATGAAATCATCAAAAATGAAAATTTCCTGCAAATTCTGCAAGTTTTCCTCTATGATGGGTGGGTTATCTTGGTTTACGGCATAGTATATCGAGTTGTAGAAGTTCTATCTGTGTATAAGTTGCAGCTTATTGATTAATTGGTTATGGTTTATGTAAGATTCTCCACTCTGATTTGCTTGACATCATCATGAGCTCAATGACATGCTTGATCTAGTTAAGCCAAGAAAAGGCCTATAGAGGCAACTTCTTGATTTTCCATTTCATGAATGGTAGAACTGGTCGCCGGGTTACTTGCATGTGGTTTTACTATTTTGACAAGGTTTTGTGCTAGTAACTATAGGTATTCAAGAAATAGCAGCCAAAGTGAATTTTCTGCAAATTAGACCAACCGGTTGGCCAGGCCTCCAACGTCATATATCGTGTTTTAGTCTGCATCAGTTGCAGGTTGTGGTATGGAAAATGTCATTTTCTGTTGTTTTGACGTGTTTTTATGCTAATTTTAGGTAAGATAGAGGAAGATTCTGATTCCGAGATTGTCGACAGTAATGTTCTGCCTTACTGCAGCATAGACAAGAAGCAGAAGAAGTCTCTGGGAGAACTCGAACAGGACTTCCTTCAAGCAATGCAGGTGCTGTGCTGCATCAGAGCCTTTCTTCGAGGCTATCCATTTGTTGAAGGATGGTGATTCATGTGGGATCTTCCTATTTCAAAGCCTAATCTTTATTTCTTACAGGCATTCTATTATGAAGGAAAGGCTATTATGTCGAATGAAGAGTTCGATAATCTCAAGGAAGAGCTAATGTGGGAAGGAAGCAGCGTGGTCATGCTAAGTATGTCTCCTTCTTCAGCACGCATATTTTAGAGATGAAAATCTTTAGGTTCTCAGTCTATCTTATGTGATCTATCTTCAACCCTGCAGGTTCCGATGAACAGAGGTTCCTAGAAGCTTCCATGGCTTATGTCGCCGGAAAGTCAATCTTGAGCGACGAAGAGTATGATCAGCTGAAGCAACGACTGAAGGTTGTTGATAAATTCATACATACTACCAAGCCTTTAAAAGTTGAAGCGGTTTCTCTTTTGACGCTTTTATTCCTTTTTCTTAGGCTGAAGGCAGTGAAATCGTCGTTGAGGGCCCGAGGTGCAGTCTGCGGAGTCGGAAGGTTTATAGCGACCTGTCTGTGGACTATTTTAAGATGTTCTTGTTGAATGTCCCAGCAACAGTCATTGCTCTAGGGCTGTAAGTACCAGTAGTAATGCATACTTCAATGACAAAACTTCACCTTTTTGTGGTCCTCTTTTTTTTTACATGTTCATTGTTAGTTTTCTAACCACTCCATCTTTCAATCCTGACCAGCTTCTTCTTCCTGGATGATCTGACTGGCTTTGAGATCACATACCTGCTGGAGGTAACTATTTTCAGCGACCCTTTTCAGCAGTTTTGATATTTCAACTGTTATGATGGATATCTATGAGTATTACCTGCAGAGATTATGATGCTTTCCTAGACCTTCCAAGTTCCTAATGCGGAATTCGGCTTTGCAGTTGCCCGAACCATACAGTTTCATTTTCACCTGGTTTGCTGCAGTTCCACTCATTGTCTGGTTGGCCCTGTCGCTCACGAATGCCATAGTCAAAGATTTCCTCATCTTGAAGGTTTGAGATTCATCGCCATGCTTCTCAAGCCATTAGTACACTTGTGCTTATATCCAACAGTAGTGATGGAGACTTAGCTTTCTTTTTTTGCTTATAGGGTCCATGCCCGAATTGTGGTACTGAGAATGTCTCCTTCTTTGGGACTATTCTGTCCATCTCCAGCGGTGGGAACACCAACAACCTCAAATGTTCAAAGTAAGTCGTTGCAAGTTCTTCTGCTGGTTCAAACTGTTTTCCATTTTCTTGGCTCCCGTTCATCAGTAATTTGTTATCGGCCTCCTTGATTTAGCTGTGAAACTCCACTGGTTTACGACTCCAAATCAAGGTTGATTACCTTACCTGAAGGAAGTGAAGCTTGATCCTCAAGGTACTGATGAAAAACTGCCCAAACCAAACGGAGTATTCTTGACTGTTGAAGGATTATAACCACTTCATAGTCAGGATGCAGGATTCAATATCAGAAGAAGAGGAGGTGGATCTTACTCTTGAAGACAGAGGAAGCAGTTTTCTTCTGTAATCAGCTGCGTGTAGAAGAAAGATCACCATTTTATAGGGAATGGACAACTGGTACTGTGTGTATAAACTGTCAACTGTAACTTCCATGTTAAATATTGAAATATGTTACTATAGCTTGTGAATTATGAGAGGGTATTCATGCATTGTAGGCAATGAGAACTTTGTGCTCAATAGACCTTTCAATATATATATATATATATAAAGATCATCTATATATAAATTTATAATAATAATTTCATTAATTCCTATTTTCTTTAGGAACAACGTTTGTTCGTAATCACATTTTAAAATTTATTTTTCAAAAAAATCTTTTTCAATACAAATAGACAAATACAATGTTTTTTTAACATGTATACTTTGTTTTCATTTCCTTATTTTATATGGGTTGTTCCATAAAAAAGTTCTTCTAAATAAACATAAATAAATTCACTTCTCACTATATTTGAAAGAAACTCGAACATTTGCTTGCAACTATAGCTAAAATGAGTCTTGTATTATCACATTTAGCTACTCTTGCAAATACTTCCTTTTAATATATATTATATTTTTTAGAAAAAAAAGATTTAGCCACTAATATAACTTTATAATTAACAATTTGACAATTTTAATTTAACTTGATATTATATATTCATTTGATTGTACACATAATTTTGTTAATTTTCAAGTATTACTTTTTTCAATTGATAAAAACTCATTTTCTAGTACTTTCCTTTAATTCTTGTTTAAACTAACTTTTTCATTAGTGGTAGTGTCACAATCTAACCAAATTTTCCAAGTCTAATGGTAACCCGCTCACCCGATGCTAATAAGGTAATTCACTAAAATAGAATAGATATTACAAATGTTTCGCAATAAAACTTATAAAATTTATCAAAAATTTAAAAATTTTAAATTATATAATAAAAAAATCAAATTACATTTTTTTCTCGAAAATATACGATTGATGAATAATATAATTTTTGTGCATGCTTTTTAAGTTATGTACATTGATGGCATGTGTATGAAACTTAAAATTGGTATAAGATCTTTTTACGCTCCTTGCACGGACATCGAACCATAATATGGCTTACAAACTAGTATTTATTAAATTTTTTTATTTGAGTTTATTAACATCATATTTACATCTTTTATGATTACTTGTTTATGGTTCCTTATAATAGTATTTTATCATATATTTATTATCTCGGAAATTTATTCTCCATTTCTCAATTTACTCATTTAAATGCACACAAACAATCCACTCAATTTCTACACACAAACTCAATATGTGAGGGGCATATGCGACATGGCACATTACTATAAAACATCTCTAGATCACCTTACCACTCATGCTAATGTCAATGATTTGTCATCCAATATTTCGCATCATTTTATGCATATTGCCTAACTCCGAATTACAAATGATGCTTGTACCTCTGCCATAAACCTCCAATGGAAGTTCTAAAAGCAGACTCTTCCTTTATATCCCCACTTCTAATCCTCCTTATACACTTAACATCACCTCTATTTTCAGGTGTTATATCGACATCATGATTTGTTCTCCAAAGTCATCATATTCACACATATGATCACAACAATATAATGATCATTTTACTTAGATGTGCAGTTGAGGTGTCTACTCATGTTCTTTATCAAGAATCATATTATAACACATAATAGTTTTTCCTTTTTCTCTGGGCTTGGTATACTAAAATTTCTTTTAGTTCTCTAACCGTTTTTCATCATTGCTTACTTCTTAGCATAATCAACACATATGGAGCCTAGCCACCATTTTGCCTAGAAAAATTTTGGCTCATTAGTCATACTATTATATTTGGCTTATCGGGTAGCCTTTTTTATAAAATTACTCACAAAATATGGTTTCAAATTTTCTCTTTATGTCATCCTAAGTTTTTAGTTCAATTCCTAGTCTATCATGCTCATATTATCTCATTTTTTAATTTAAGTGAAACCTATCATACTCTCTACTTATCCAATATTACTCAAGGTTTATAAACACACTCACCCGAGTATTTGGACACATGTTCGTTTGGGTTAATTTCCGAGTATCTTTGATCGGTAACTACGCTCGATTATTCACAACAATACAAGCTACATAAATCATATAAATTATTATTTTCATTCACAATTTATCAAAACTGACAATTATACCTCTCATGGTGTAAAATAACCATTATGCCCATATTTAGGTAAAAATTATCACTTTACTCCCTTTTTAGGCATAAATTACTATTTTGACCAATTTATATAAAAATGACAATTTTACCATTAATTTACCAAAAACGATCGTTTTACCCCTAAACTAGCAAAAAATATTTTTGATATCTCTATTTGTTCTGAAATAACCTCTTATCCCACTAGGCTTTGACTATTCACAAGTTTTTCCCATTTGGCAAACTAGCCCCCAAACTTTTTAAAAATTATATTTTAGTCCTTTTCAAACTTCAAATTTTACAAATACACTTCAAATACTTTCATTTATTGCCAAAGGGCTAATGGTAGGATTTAGGGGTCTTAACCTAACAAACTTTGATTGAATTTTGTCATTTGACTAAACTGGTTGAAATAAATGTATCAAAGGAGTTGTAAAAAATTCTCACTGTAGAGGGCACCACTAGTGGTCGAAGGGTAGATATTTGGCCAGGAGCTAGGCAAATATTGGCTCGAACAGTTGCGGTTGGGAGTTCCGAAACAAACTTTCCATAGGAAATTGACTCATGGTGGGAGATAGAGTAGAGGCATAGGGTTATTTTAGCTCCGATGTCAGTTGTAGTGGTTGCTGGAGGTGATCGAATTTGGCCTTGAAAGATCAACGGTGTGGCATAGATTTTCTATCTTGGGGAAACGACCATCATGTGGTGGTTTCCGACCACTTTTAACCTGTGACCAAATCACAAAACTTAAGAGAAGTTCCTTAGCAGCATTTTTGACATAAACATCACATCATTTGGTGGTTAGTGAAGACAAATTGTTCTATTGATCACTTTGGTATTGTGAGTGCATCTAGGAACGAGTTTTCCAAGTTTGAAAGAAAAATTAAACTTGATGGGAGGGGATAACTTAACTAACTTCATAGTGAGACTAGTAAGAGATTTTTCACTCAATCATGTTTTTTGTTGCATGTAATATGATAAAAAATTCTGTGGCATGTAGTGGGTGGAGTGAAAGCAACGGTCAAATCCAATGACCGACTTGGTGCCCTTTTACCCTTTTTATAATTTTACATATTTTCTAAAATTACCTTTTTGGCATTTTAGTATATTGAATAACTTAAATCATGATAAAAAATCAAGTATCGGGAAACGATTAAGTAAAAAACCAGTTCGAATCGGGGTGAGCTGGCCAAATCTAATCGAACCAACTCGTAGAAGTAAAATTCCCCCAATTTTTAGAATTATCTAGACAAATTAGAAAATAAAAATTTTTTAGTCTAATTTTTAGGGAATTGAACAATGATTTTTTATAAAAATAATTTTAACAAAAAACTAATCAAATTGAAGATAAACCGGCCAAAATTGACAGAATCGACTAATTTATTCATTGAAAATTAGTTTGCTACAACGCAAACTGGTCAGTGTGTTATGTGGGGGGCATGTAGACAATACATCCACACACACGTACTCATCACTCCCCTAATTGAGAATCCAAAACTCGATCCGAATCCATACAACAACCCAATATTCACATAATTTTCGGCTTCCTACCCTTGAGGAGAATGAAATAGAAAGTGAGGTTTATTGGGTTCCATCCCATTATATAACTATATGGTGTGATAAATCGATGGTCTCCTGAGCTGGCTATATAAGCCTCGGCCCCGCTCTTGTTTGTTGGTCACTGAAATTCTATCTCAAACCTAGCTTACTCAATTTTTCGGTGACCTCACTTCTAGAGATGATAACTTCTGATTCTAATAACTAAAATTGGTGATTTCAGTGGTGTTAGAACCACGCGGAAGCCAGCTTTCTAACCACACCTCTCCTCAATATAACGTGCCTCATACCAGTGCCAATGTGATAAAATAGTAACACATGCCTCTTAATTGAAAACAAAATATTACCTTTTTTAGTCTACTCCAACCACCCCAATAGCCAACCATGGCCCAAGATAATTATAGAGACTCCTCTTAGTTTACTATAGCTAATACCATCGGTCATTCGAGTTATAAGTAAGCCATGTGGTCGTGAAAATTCTTAGAAACTCTAGTGACACACCTATTTTAAACATCCATTATAAATCGTATTTTTCAGGTGATTCAACCACTATTTGTGGTGGTTCAAGAGGTCATAAAAGAAGAGAGGGTCAGTTTTTCAACCCCACCCACATTGACGATTGTATTTCTCTCTCTAGCGAATTTCTATTATTTTTCCGATATGTTAGTTTTCTGGTAAAGGCCCATGATCAAAATGACACTGTTTCAGCCGAGTCTAGCCAGAATGTGATTGTGGGGATCTGGAGAATAAGATGATGGATCTATAAAATATTTTTTGGAAAGTTTATGTGATGTTTTAAGAGAAGAGAAAGTTGTGAGACAAAAATGTAATTTTTGAAAGGTACATGGGTCAAAATAATTTTTTTGAGAAATGGGGACCCAAATGAAACTCAATAGAAGTTTAGGGACCTAAGATAAACCTTGAGAAAATTTAGGGACCCGAAGTGGTAGCTTAAAAGAGCCTAGGGGCCTATGTGAAACTTTTGGAAAAGTTTAAAGGCTAAAGGGTAAATATTGTAAAGTTTGTACTAAATTTTTTTTCTAAAAGTTTGAGAACCCAAATAAACTCAAAAAAAGTTAGGGTTCTGAAATAAAGGTGTGTAAGAGTTTAGGGTTTTAAAATGAATAAGTGAAAAGAGTAGGGGTAATATTGTAATTTTAGAAAGTTTAAAGACTAAAGTATAAAAAGTGAAAAGTTAAGGGTCTAGTGCAAGACATAAATTGCATGGAACATTAGAATAAATATGACCAAATATGGGACTATGTAAATACTAAATAATTTAGAAATGGGTCATATAAATGAGTTTATCGACATGTAAATCGAGCAAACCCAACCTGATGGGCAAAAGTGTAATTTTAGAAAGTTATGAGACAATACTAGAATTATCATTGAGAACCAAGTTTGATTTCTTAAATATTATTTGATTATTGTAAATCAAACTCCTCCTAATTATATGTGGAAATCACTCAATATGAAAAACTCTTGTAATGAACAAGTTTTAGATATAGTGGTGAGTAGATTTATAAACGGTGTGTAACATTCGACTTAGTTCAGTGATCGGACCTGTATATAATTAAGAGATCCTCCTAGTATTACAACAATGGCCACCTTATAATAAAAATATATAATAATAGTCTTTTCAAAATAGTTATTTAAAATATGGAAAATAGTTTGATATAGGAACAAATTACTTAATAAAAGGCATACATTCAATTATTATGGCTTCTTATAATTTTTTTGTTCCCATTATTGTTTAGTTACTTGAAATGTGAATTAGAGTGGTAAGCTATAAAGTACGATTAATAGAATTAGTTGACATTGTAATATTACGATAATAAGTTAATATATATTCTAAATAATAAGATACTCTTAAGAAACATTTTACGGTGTTTATACATAAAAAGGATTAAAATTATTATTATATGAGATTCGTATTATACAAAAATATTACAACAACATTGTAACAAAACTTTTTTATATTCCATTTGTGATATTAAATAATTTTACCAACTACTACTAAGTAATAATTTTATTCTTTACTAACTATTTAAGTATTATTACTCAACCTTTATATATATCAAATTTATCTTGCTACTACTACCATTTGACGTCAACGTGTCGTGTGTAGAGTACTTTGATAGCCTTTAATATATTTGACCGAGGTTTACTCCCTTATTTCATCATTTTTGTTAACATCTTTTGAAATCATCCCCTTATTTCATCATTTTTTTTCAACATCTTTTAAAATAATCAATAACTCAAGCTCAACAATGAGATGCATGTATTTTATCATTATATATTATATAATTTACTAAATTAGTATTTAAATAATTTATTTAATTTAAATATATTTTTATTAATAACTTAATATATATTTTTTTGTATTATATTTGTATAAAATATTTAAGTTATTATTTCAAATTTATCAAATAAAATATTAATTATATATATATTTTTTATTTTATTATTTTATTTATTAAAAATTAATTATAATATATATTTAAAAATATATATGTAATTTAAATTAAATAAAATATTTTTATATAAATTAAAATATTGATAGCTAAAATAATATATTATCATTTAAAAATGGATTGTTTTTTAGTGATTATTTATTTTTATTTATAATTATTTTTAAATACTTTTAAATTAAGATAAAATTGACATTAATATGTTTATTTTAACAAACACGTAGTAATATTTCAAAAGTTTCGTACAAATAATATGACATTTATCCTAATGTTTGGTATAAAAGTGTAATTAGTATTTTTTTTAATTTTTAATTTATTATTCTTTTATTTTTAAAATTCATTTATTAATAATCTAGTTATAAAATTTACTTCCACCTAAAAATTTAGTCCATATACTCAAATTGAACCAATAGATGATATATGTGGTAATTAGAGGGAGATACCAAAGTGTTGGACGTGAAATATGAGTAAATTACTAAAAAAATAAAATTGAGTGACTAAATGTTATCCACAAGTAATTAATAAAAAAAAAGTTAAGGGAACAAAATTATTAATAAATTAGAATTAAGCTACACAATAATAATGACTAGTGATTCCTGTTTATACAATCTAACCATTAAATATTGTATAGGGAGCAGTAAAACTATCATTACTCTTCTGGCTATGTCGAGCCTCTTAATCTGCAGATGCTGAATATGGTGAAAGAACTGCTTCCTCAAGGTCAACCTAAGGCAGCCCATGCCGAGTAAAAGATGAGGTCCCACAAGAATGGTGAGTGGGGGACACATGCTATCAAAGAATTTGTATGGAGAAAGATGCCTTGTATCTTATTCAAGCACGCTGTAACTTTCTCCTTTCCACCCCTCCTCCTCTATTCACCTTTTTTTATAGGATCATATTATGAAGGTTCATCAACATCATCATCATCAGCCAACACTCCAAATCATTGCTCCCAACAGGCCATCCCACCCCTGTCCCCACCCTTTCTCCTCCCCCAACTTTAAACCAGGTTTCTTGAATGGACAAGGTTGAGATTTTGCAGTGAGTCCTTCCTCACCTTTCAATGCTTCTGACATCCTCTCCATGGCCTTAACTCTCCTCATGAGATAGATTTCCTGTCATTTAATGGAAAGAACTGACAGTGGACTTTCTCTTCTGTCTACTCCCTGTCGGATAAGCCACGGGTTCGATCTTTTAGCACGAAGACGCCGTTCCAGTGTCTTCTGGAAGAATCAGAGCAAGAGAAGGATAAAATGGTGTTTGTAGGAACTGACTGATCCCATTTAGCATTGAGAAAAAAAGACAGGCTAGGGTGAGCTTTATCATCTCTTTCTTTGTCTTCTCTTCCCACATCTGAGTTATGAGGTCTTGATCCACTTATGGAGCCTGCCTTCTTCTACATTGCCATCCTCCTGAGTGTTCTATCGATATCAAGCGGACCCGACAAAGCTCTCTGCCGGGACGACATCAAGTCGACCCGCTCTCTCGACCTCCTCATTAAGGACTACACCTTCAAGTCCTACGGCAAGAGTTACTTCAGAACTGCAGAGCTTCAGGCTGTCAAACTACCCGGAAACTTGTCGGATATTCGGGTCGATATTGCACGGTACAGATGTGGCAGCCTTAAGAGATACGGCGCCCGAATCCGAGAATTCCACCTGGGGGTTGGCGTGACGGTCCAGCCCTGCGTCGAGAGAGTCCTTATGATCCGGCAAGTCCTCGGATTCAACTGGTCCTCCATGTTCTACTCAAACTATGATCTTTCTGGATACCAGCTGGTCTCACCGGTGCTAGGCCTCATGGCCTATAACGCCGGCAAGGATCCTTTCCAAGTCGGGGTCCATGCTGGAAGTGAGAACCCCATCATGGTGAATTTCAGCTCCATTGCAAGGATCGACCAGAAGCTTGGAGGGATCGTCCCTCTCTGCGCGAGCTTTGGAGGGAACCGGCAGCTGGCCATAATGGGCTCGGCGGGTCAGAGCCTTTGCCGGGTCCCGGGCCATGGGCATTTCGGGCTGGTGGCCGAGCTTCCGTCAGTGCAGATGAGGAGGCGGGTCAGCAGATGGAAAGTGGTGGTCGGTAGCTCGATCGGAGCGCTCCTTGGCCTGTTCCTGCTTAGCCTGCTGATGATGGCGATGCTGGTAAAGGCCAAGAAGAAGTCGAGGAGGGAGGAGATGGAGCGGAGGGCTTACGAGGAGGAGGCCCTGCAGGTCTCCATGGTGGGTCATGTTCGTGCACCTATGGCGGCTGGAACCCGGACCATGCCGGTTATTGAACGCCGGTACTCGGCTCCTTACCGTTGATCCACAAAAGTAGGTTTCCATTTTTCTTCTTTCTCATGTAAACTTTAGAGGAGTAGTTGGATTTGTTCAGCCTTAATGTCAAGATCTTCTTCTTCCAATTGTGTTTTTTTTTTCTTTTTTCATTGTCATTATTATTGCAAGGTGTAAAACTGGGGATAGGGGATGGGTGTGAAAGTCCACGAAACAACTGAAGCTTTCATAAATTTTGCCCCTAAGAATTTTTGGTGTTGGATGGTCTGCTTTGAGGAAAGTTCACTTCAAGCAGAAGGAACATGGGAGCTTTTGGAGTTTGAGTATTAGTTGAATTACTGCAATAAATAGGGTTTACTTAGAATATGATTAACCACCATCTCTGCAGAACACAATCACTAACTAACTGGAAAACATAGTCATCTTGCTTCAAAAGTTAGAGAGAGAGAGAAGGAAGGATATGTAGAGCGATGAGATCTCATCTATCTGATGTTCCAGTAGGCGAAACGCATTCAGCAGAAGTGCCCTCTCGGACGCGCGCACTCGGATTTCGGTGCTCTTCAGCTGGGCCTGCATACTAATAGCCAACTAGCCATATCCTTTGTGGATATGTGGGGTCTACTATGAGCCCAACGACATATGGGTCGTCTTCAAGAAAACTCACTTTAACTTGAGTCCATTGAAAGGCTTCCAGCCCATATGGTTTAGGATAACTTTTATACATATTCTAAATATGTACAATATTGTAATATCTAGCAAAACTTTTTTTTTTGCATATTTTAAATAGAAACAACTTTATTTTTTAAAATTAAATTTAGTAATATATTAATTTTTCATCAACATTGTATGCATGCTATATCTTGTAATATTGCCATGAAATTAATTTATATGCTTCCAAGTAGATACTATTTTTGGTCAAATAAATATAATTTCATTTTATAATTGTCATGGATCATTTTTTACATAAAAAAAATTATCTGGTTGTTTTTTTAGTTTGTTAAAAAATTTAAAATTAATGAATAAAGTATATAAATGCATCAATATTTATGTAAAATTATTTTTTAATCTGTTTGACCAAACTGCATCTCTCTCGGCCTCACCCATGTACGATTGATTGATATATAAATGCATAATCTCTGCAACATCTGGAAAAAAACAAAGGCTCCATTCTCTCCCGGTCATCTCCATCTTCCTTCCACCATCATCTCCGTTGTCTGGCGTGCTGAACAATCGAGGCGTGTCAGGGTTAACGCTGCTGCTCCAATTTCAGCCTCGTCAATTGCCATGGCGACTTCCAGTTCCTCTCCTTCAATGGAGGAGCAGCCGTGGGACGAGCTGCAGCAGCAACACCAAATGCCGATTCCCAAGGAGAAGGAATGCTTTCACAAGACGAAAATCATTCAGTTCCTCGGCCGCACCACTCCTGTCATCCTCCAGAATGACAATGGCCCCTGTCCTCTCCTTGCCATCTGTAATCCCTCTCTCTACCTCCTTTTAGGGCTAATCCTTCATTTCCTAAACGCTTGCACTTGCCGTTATGGGGAAGTGAGGATGTGTAGATCATATTGAGGCGGGAGTAATACCTCCTAGGTTATACCGCTCCATGATTAATCGAGGCCTGGGACCTAATCATGGATTGAATATTGGATATTCGGGATTTGTTGAAACAGTTGTTATTAGATTCTAGGTTCAATCTAATTTCTCTGAGCTTCGATTTCCTTCCTGCTGGAAACTGCGGGAATCGTGCGAGACCCCTGTGTCATTATATTGGTAGTATCCGCAAGGTTGCTTTATAATACAATTGTTGCCCGATTTTACCCTTCTATCAGAGAAGCAGTCTTGATGTCTACTCATATTAATTTGTTGGTTTTATGCTAAGTAGATAATTTCTCTTATATTTTCTCTGTTTGACATATTTAAATGGCAATGATTCTACTATCTAGATTCAACTGAAATATAAAATACTTGTGTTCTTTTAGGTTTTACACGGTAGTATAGCTTAGCTGGTTCTGTAGTGTAATAATTTTGTTTAAGCTGTAAGTTATTCCCTGCAGAACTTTCTGATCAAATTATGGAATTGTATACTAGACAGCTGATTGCTCTAATCTCACCATTCTTTATAATTGGTTAGTAGTATCTCTTCTTATTTAGGTTTCACTTTTAATACTTCTTATAGGAGTCATTTCCACAGTTTGTATTTGTTAGATCCGTGCATAGTTTACATGAGATATTTTCCAGCATATGTAATTATAAGTGGGTTGTATTAGACGGAAATTTCATGTTTGTTTTTTCACACCTTGTTACTCAAGATTCAAGACTTATCTGTTGATAATCTTCCCCTAAATAGAAGTTGTTCCAAGCTTCATATCTTTTTTACTAAATCATCACCAGTAGGCCTACATCTTGTACTGCATTGTCATTATTTTCCAAGAGATAGGATCAGTGATTTTCCCCTTTGTGATGTTTCTTCCTGCTTTATTTGATCTTTTTACTGATTAGTAATTCCATATTTGCTTGGAAACATTGTAGGTAATGTCCTCTTGTTACGGAACAACTTGAATTTGAGTTCAGATACTACAGAAGTTTCTCAGGAGAAGCTGCTTTCACTTGTGGCAGAAAGATTGATTGATTCCAACAGCAGTGTCAATGTAAGAAATGCTCCTTACCTTCTATTGCATAAAATTTCTTTGATTAGTAAAAATAGTTTTTCATCCCTCCCCTCTCTTGAATGGTTTGTTTGAAATATTAACTGCAGAACAAAGATGATGAATACCTTGAAAATCAACAAAAAAACATAGCTGATGCAATTGATCTACTACCAAGACTTGCAACTGGCATTGATGTAAATATACAATTCAGGAGGTTAGCTTCTACTTCAGTTTTGTGGTTTTATTTATCACTGCCTCTGTTTAATAGTTTCGAGTTAAATTTATCATTCTTGCAGGATAGATGACTTTGAATTCACTCCAGAATGTGCAATCTTTGACCTACTTGATATACCCCTATATCATGGTTGGATAGTTGATCCCCAGGTATGTTCTTATGAAGCTTTCAGCTTTTAATCCAAATTCTGACTCATGTCCGAAACTTCAAAGGGAGTGATAAGTGCCTTTTGGTTTTGAATTTTTTTAATTTGAAAATTGCCAGGATTATCAAGATCTTTATCTTTTTCTAGTTGACTTTGTTATATCCTCTTTTCTTACATCTGTTCTGCCCTTAGGATCATGACACTGCAAATGCAATTGCAAGCAAATCTTATAATGGTATCACTGGAGAGCTTGTTGCCTTGGACACAGAAGCATTTAGTAAAGAGCATAAGAGCAGTCTTGCTGATGAATATTGTGTAGATTTTGCTGCTGCAACAGCTGCCACTCTGGGAATGCCTTCCCCTATTCTTTCAAAAGTTAGATCATTTGATGATCCCTCACATACAGTTGCAGATGATCGTGCCATGAGAAAGGGGGATCTTGATGAAGAAGAAGAGCTTTTAAGAGCCTTAAAATTGTCCGAGGTTGAAGTGCTAAATTCTCTAGGATCTGCTGTTGGTCATGATGGGGGTGATGAGTCTGTTAGTGTAATGGAAATTAAGTGCACGGAGAGCAGTGATAGTGCAAACATAATTCATGCATCAGAGGATCAAGCTGTTCTTGAATCTACTAATCATAAAGTGGAGGCCTCAGAATCAAATGCCTACATTAAAAATGATGAAGAATCTTCTGGAGCCCATGCAGAGGGGGCAATGGGTTCATTTTTAAGTGAGGATGTAGGAGATTGTCCTGTCCAGTTTAAGCAAGAGAAACCTATAGAAGCTCTTCCTGCAGATGCTGCAGTTGGTGAAAAAAATGTTGACCCATTAGTTCACATTGAAGATACAGCTCATGTTTCCAAACAATATGATTTCATTGATGAAGTTCCAAAGGATCTTTTAAGAGAGAGCGAGGAAGCTGGAAATTTTCCAGCACCTCCAGATCACAATTTTGAAGAAGCAAAAACTATTAATGGAGATAGTGCCACTGTCTTGTCAAGCAATTTTGAACCCTATGCTGGTACAGATTCTTCTGGTGTCAGATTACAGAACCTAGATGAAACTGATGCTTTTACACCAAGTATAGATGATAGCGAACCTATTTATGAAGGAGAAGAATGTATACTGGATTCTCGACCTACACATTTTGAAGATAGAGAGCCTGTTTATGAAGGTGAGGTTGTTCTTGCCAGGGAAGCTGACAAATGTGCAGAAGATGCTCAGGGAGTTGGGTCAAAGATGGAACTTACTCCACATCAAGGTCCGTAATTATAGGAGCATACTATACTTATCCTTCCTCCTGTTGATAATGATTTTTCACCACATTATCTGTCATTCAATCTTTTTAGGGGAGTTGGTTCGGAATTTCTTGAAGAATAATGCTAGTCAGTTGACCTTTTATGGGTATGGTTTTGTTTTGAGGTTATAATAGTCCTTCACCAATTTCCAGAGAAAAGGATTGGTTTTATGTAAAGTTTGTTGATGCTTTTACAGCCTCTTTTGCCTACAAGATGGACTAAAGGAACGCGAACTTTGTGTTTTCTTTAGGAACAACCACTTCAGTACAATGTTTAAGGTTAGCCTGGATATGCATCTGCAATTTGAATTGATAATGCACATGCTATGTGAAATCTGATATCTCGTTTTTCAGTATGAAGGTGAACTGTATCTTCTTGCCACAGACCAGGGCTACATTAACCAGCCGGACTTGGTGTGGGAAAAACTAAATGAGGTTGACAGTTTCATTCAACTTTTAATGCACTTTTAGAAGAATTTATGACTAATTCAACCATATATTTTCAAGGTTGAGTTCTTAGGTTTTATATTCATTTTCCAAAATGCGAATTACAAATGTATATTGTTTCCTATAGCTTCATGTTATCATCTCCTATATATCTTTGGAGGACAGGGACATGATGATCTAAAAAGTCAAGTTAATTATTCATTACTATAGGCCACACAATCAAATAATTGATACATCAATCAAAGTTGCTTGATGGTTATTATTAATTTTGATGTTGATTATCAGGTCAATGGAGATTCCTTGTTCATGACTGGGACCTTCAAGGAATTTAATGTAGAAAACCAGTCTAATGGTATATGGGATGAGCATAACGCCATGGCAAACACTGCAGTATGTACTCTTTTCTTCTTGTACCCCTTTTACACTTCATGAGCGATGGAGCTAATCCAGATTCATGTTGTTCAGGATTATCTTGCGAGCATTGACAGTGCTGCAAAGGCTGGCCTTGATGTCAAGTAATTGTCTTCACTTATATCCGTCTCTTTTTTATGTATTATCTTGTCTGTTCTCCCAGCTTTTAACTTGAGAACCATCTGGTAGTTAAAATATGGCAGCCTCCTAATGACAGCATATGTTATATAAAACCTTTGCTGCTGAAAGTAAATATCAAATCCTTCCTCATATGCAATTGTCTGCATTTGATGTGTTTGGATTGGGATGGAGGGAAGAAGGAATAGGATAAGGCTAATGGGAAAGGGAAGGTCCCTGGTGTTTACACAAGTGTCCTGCCCTAAAGTATATTACAAAAGATCATGACCATGATAATGCTTTATCATGGAACTTCTAAGGGATACAACTGATTGCAGTTTTTCCATTTTCTGGACAGACTAATTCCAAGCGTTTCTTGGTCGTGCTGCATAATTTATCCTTCATTATTTTTCTTTCATTTTGAATTATGCCTGTACAACTCTTCTGTACTTGGTAATTATTTTTGTGGCAGTGCCGATCTACAACTGGCAATAGCACTGCAACAGCAAGAGCTTGAACAGCAACAGCAGCGCCAGGGCTCACAACAAACATCTGTTGGCAGCTCAAGGCTTGTTGTAGGTCCCCAGGTACGATGCTTTTTTCCCTTATGGTAGTTCTTATTCAAGTTTGCTCCGTTAACATATTTATCTGTTAAAGGTGCTACTGCTCATGATGCGGGAATTAATATGTTTTAGTTTATGAATGTTTGTGATGTTGTAAAATGTAAAAAAAAAATATTGAGATCCAAATTCTGCAGCATTGAGAAGAGAATATGAACTGCAAAGCTGGAAAACCAAAGCAATTTAAGTAGAACCAAAAGCTCAATAGTCTTGTCTTATCAGGTATATGCTCAATAATGTGGGAATAAAAAAATAAAATAAAACAGGAAGAACATTTCTTTTCCTACTCTGGCATTAACCTGCAGGAAGATGGCACCATACCTGCAGTAGCTAATGCAATCAATCTGGGATGAACTGTTATAAATAAATGCTCTTAAGTTAGGTTTCTCCCCAATCTGAAAAGGTTCCTGTAGACTGAAGCAGTCTGGTTTTGGTCCAAGATTAAGTTTTGCATCATTTTTGTACTTGGCCTGCCATGTGAAGCGGTTTCTCAACGTATGTTCTCCAGGTGCCGAGGAACAGCCATGTTCCATCCTCCACTCGGCCTGATGCAAAATCAAAGGACAAGTGTAGTATCATGTGAATACTTTTCTCTGCTGTTCCTGGTGATCATCCCATAGGCGAGGAGGATGATCGTCTTGTAAATGGCTGTGCCACTGTGTTTGTTCATATTATTCGACCCTCTTTTAGTATATATAGATTGTTTTCAGCCGTAAGGTTTTCCTTTACGTTTCACCTAATGATTTCAGTTCGGCTCTGCTCTGCTAACCACCGGGATGTATGCTAGGGCTTTACTGCATCTCTCATTATTTTGCTGGAGATGTTCATTAGGGTGACTGATTTGTCGTGCACGAGTTCCAAAGTTGATATCTTTGGCTTGTGTTAACGAGGTAGTTGGGTTTCTCTAAATATTATTTAGTTTTTTAAAATTAAAAAAATGTGAAAAATCTCGAATTAATTATTTTACTACAATTTCTTATGGAATATGACCGCTTGTATTAAGAATTATATTGACGTAGGCATCTCAAGTGAACCTGCACTTGAGCCGGGTCCAGGCCTAAGAAAATGGACCCGCAGGGTGGGTCGTAGGAACTCCCAAGGTCTCTCAACGGTCTTCTTCCGAGTCTTCTCCAAATAGGGGATGATGATGATCTCGAGGCTGCAAATCTCAGACTTTGTGGTAGTGCCCACAAATCCTACAAGGGGTCTCTCTTTCCCGCTTTCCCATCCCAATAAAAACCCAAGTCAAACTGCTCGCCTGAAGGATTGAAGCCTGCAATTGAAGTCAGTTCAGCTCAGTCTGTGGCCGAGAGCATAGGACAAAAAACAAAGAATACTGTTATGTGAGGAGAGAGAACTGCTGAATCTCTATCTGCAAATGGAGTCCTCGGATGGGCATGGGTGAATTATCGGCAAGGGGAACCCTTTTGATAGGTGTGAGTTGGCGTAAGGCAAATGCCCGGTCTGGATTGCACAGAGAGCAGCAATAAGAAAATACTTTCTCGATGATTTAAAGCGAATGCTGATATTGTGTAGGTGCTTCTCCAACTCAGAAGCTCGAGTAAAACATTAGTTATCCAAGTCTAAAAACTCATACCTGAATAAGATAAAGTCGCAAAGTGCTGATGTTGCTCCACTTCAATGACACTGAAAAGTCATTCAACTTTACACTACCAGCAAAGATGTTCTGCACAATTTTAACTGAACCTAAAACACGTATGACCGGAACCAAACAAAAGAAATTATCAAGATAGTAAATGTAGTTAGACAAATAAGGAGTTGGAGGTATTCGTCTTGAATAGGAAAAGGGACTAGCACAAGAGAGAGCAGATTTAGATGCCAGGG
The DNA here is from genome assembly GCA_030064435.1 of Trapa incisa. NCBI lineage: Eukaryota > Viridiplantae > Streptophyta > Magnoliopsida > Myrtales > Lythraceae > Trapa > Trapa incisa. Next base: position 21,764,840 of record CM057775.1, read on the forward strand.
AGAAGAACATCTAAAAGACCTTTACCAGTGATATACAGGCAACTGGGTCACTTCTTCGAGGACTTGATTTCTGGTCCATACTCCATGGACCCAAGCTGGACCCAAGGACCCGAACGGTATTCGGGTCCGGTTCGGGTCCACTCGTGCACTTGTCCATTGGACTCACCTTCGAGTATGAGTAAAAGAAATTGAGTTAAAATTTTGTTATACATAGTAATAGTTTTATGGGCAGTTAGATTGTAATCAAGTAACAAACTAATATAATAGGGATATAGTCAATAGATATAGAAAATTTATTAGAAAAGTATAAGGTTGTGTAATGGTAGTCAAATAGACTAGAATAATATTATAGGTTCGCACTATTATAGTAGAGGTTACCAAGTTGATTGGTAAATACGATAATGGAATAAATTAATTTATGTTATGCAATCGTACGATCTATTCCATTATTAAAATAATATTTAATTGATGTGAATTAGTATAAAATGAAATAAATTAAAATATTAAAGAAATTCATGAAATATTTTTGAATTATTCTTCACTTTAAAATAAAAAATTAACTTACTAAATTATCAAACTTACACAATTTCTCAATATTTCTAGAAAAATATGAAGAGAAATCTCTATAATGACATTATTGTCTGATACGATTTATGTTTTATTATTATTTCAGTATTTTTTTATGGAAAATAATTATTTAAAAAAAATATTAAAATTGGTATGGTTTTCGTCTAATTCCTAACAAGAATATGACGGTAGTTGTCATAATAGTAATAGTAGGAGTAGCGGGTTGTTCTTTAGGTTCCGACCATCAAAACTGAATTGAGACGTGACATGTATTATCATAAAATGAAACTATGAGATACATTGTACGCGGTAGTTACGGTTCTGAGTATTGTTTGTGAGCAAGATCGGTACAAGAGAATATATTGTTGGGCTAGTACGTCGAGGCACTAGGAGTTATGTGCGTATTAGACCGGATGAAAGTGAAAGATCTAGTCACTTTATAGCAGACAACTCACTCGGATGTTAAGCCATATTGCTTCTAAAGCCAATCTCATATGGACACATTGTTCTATATAGACGTGTGGTTGAGGTTATAGCCTCATACTAGAATACTTGGTAAAGTCGCTCTAAATGAAAACTAAAATAGATGAAAGTTTTGTTCTGCGAACATATAATATTTTCTATGATGGAAAATATGTGTGTGTGATGTGTTGTATGGTTATCTAATACAAGCTCCATGAATTGAAATCCAAAATATGTTTTTATTATGGATAAACCTTATGAAAATTCATTCCATGGTGAGAGAAACTAAAATGATCCAAATTCTGACCATTCCTAAACTAGATGTAAACTCGGTTCTCTCAAAATAAGAAGCTGGAAATAGGAATCGAAAAATTTTGAGAAAAAATCGAGAATCAAAGCGAACTGAAATTGGTAAATAAGAGTTAAAATGGGAAAATTTCAAGTGGTCAATAAATACCAAAAAATCATGTAAAGGAGCCATTGATGAAATTGGGTGTGAGAATCGAATCAGTTCAGGGTGAATCGGACTTGAACCGAATTGAACTCGGATGAACCAGTTCAAATATTCATTTTTCTAGGTGGCTTAAAAACATCAATTTAGTAAATTGAAGTCAACATTGAATAGAAAAGAAATTTATACAAATTTAGAAATTTTAAAATTTTAGAAAATAGTCGAACCAGGCTTGAACCAGTTGATTATTAAATTTGGATAACCAAACTCGGTTTGACCGAACTAGTTAACAATCTAGCCGATCAACAGACCGCCTACCAGGTCAGCGCCCAGTCAGTAGGCACGACCAATCAGTGCGCAACGCGTGGCGAAGTGCACCCCGTCAGCCGCTTGGTTAGTGCCTTAAAGCACTGGCCAATCAGAGAGTGACGCGTGTTCTCGATCAACGGTCAAAGGAGGAAAATCCACGTTAGCGATGACTAACCAATAAGAGAGCGACACGTGTTCCCAGTCAACGGTCAATGACGGAGAAGCCCTGTCAATCGGACCGACCACTAGGAAACGAACATGTGGCAAAGGTGCCACCTCAGCATCCCATTGAGATATTAGAGAAACGTTGACCAATTAGAGGTCGACACGTGGAAAAGCCATGTAAGATGGCCTCAACCAACCAGAGGCTGACACGTGGTAGTTGCACTATGTGTTAGAAGGGAAATATGATATATTAAATTAGCCAATCAGAGTACGCCATGTGTCATGATCAACAACCGATAGAAATACGGTTAGCAACCACGTTGGAATGAGCGACCAATGGGAGGTCGCCATGTGTCCGGTAACCCTAGAAAGCTTACCCAAAGACTACCAGCTAACACACTTGTAAGGCAGGCTTAAAAGACGTCTTACTCCTCACGGTTTATAAAAGAAGAGGCAACCCTTAGTAAGCCAGGAGAGTGGTGGGTTGATCACGGGGATTTGACCAAATCGGGTCGGGGCATGACAACTTGAGTGGTATTAGAGCCTGTTTCCTCATATACATTATTAAAACTAGATAATATAGTAACTAATAGCAATAATTTTAAAAAAATTCAGATGGCCCCAAGAAAAGTAGCCAAACAAACTCGCGCCATCTTAGCCACCCTAGAAGCCAGGGAGAACCCCATCCCAAGGGAGGAAATGAACCAAGAGTATAAAAAGACGCTTGGAGTAACCCTGGTTCAAAGAGGACTCAACAAGAAAGCATCCAAGGTGTTTAAGCTCAAGGATGGCAAGGCATTGAACCATCAGCAATCCCTTAGAAAGGTCCCACAATGATCAAAGTATAGGAGAAACTACGAGGGTCTACGCAAGGATATGACTTGTTATGTCATGCCCCGACCTGATTAGGGCGGATCCTCGTGAACAACTCGCCATTCTCCCAATTTATTAAAGGGTTTCCCCTTATTATAAACCGTAAAGAGTAAGGCATCCTTTAACCTGCACCTTTTCCTGGAATAGCATAATCAAAACTGTATGAAATTTTAAACTTTACATACCTGTCTTACAGGCATCTTAGTTGATGGTCTTTAATGGTAGGCTTTCCGGGATTTCCTGAAAGGGATATAAGGGAGGGGGTGAGTACGACTACTCAGTAAATGAATTTTTAATACTTTTACTTTTATGAAAAAGATTTGTATTGGAGTGTACCAAACTCCTTTCTTTCAAAAATCATTTCATTCAAAATATCGGGTTTTATCACCATTTCCTTATTTAATCACGGTGTGTCATCACCCAACACACATCCTTCATCATGAAGGTTAAACACACATTCGCAGGTTAGTACGTCCATTGAACCCACTTATGGCGTCGGAGCGACTTTACCGACCATCTAAATAGAAGCACGTCCACTTCTACCCTGAGAATGAGTGGATGTACGCGACATCTGACCCTCAATCCCGAAATCAATTCTTCGTGTCCGTATGGGGATAGAGACCTCATCCCGTCCCTACCCCGGTCTCATGCGCTTAGTGCTACTCCAAATTTCGCACGGACCTGGAACGACGAACTGCCCTTATACTCACCGGGTCGTCAGGGCCCTTAGGATGTATCACTACCCCTTATAGGTGTCTTGATGATCCCGTACTCATAGTGCATGCACAAACAATGTTTTCTTATTGTGCCATGTAATTTATGGTGTCATTAGTCCAATGGTCCTGACTTTCAATTCAACCTGTAGCTGTTTGTCTTGACTGGTCCAGAGACCGGTCATGTCGTACTGCTGCTAGTTGATTGTGAATGTTGAACTAGCCTTGGTACCATGACCATACAATTTACTTATTAAAGTTTTATGGCACATATATCATGTTCTTTTACGAGCTTCTGTTTGTACCCATTGGCCTATGGTCCACTGTTCGAGATTTTAAAAAACCGGGTATATTAGCCCCCAAGTTCCAAAAGCGAGGCCCTGACCTATAAGAAATATTGAAGCTCTCATCGAGAAGGTCTTCCAAATTGTTTAAGCATTGGCGTACAGTCAAGCTCCCCAATTCCAACTCTTTAACACAATCGAATTTGATTTCATCAAATTGACTGATCAAACACCTCTAATTTTTGAAATTGAAGTTGAAATTGAGTTTCTCCATGTTCATACGATTCCATAGAACTTTGAATCGCGAGTTTTAACGCCGGAACGAGCTCAAACGGAGCTTCGTCGGAAAACTGACTATAGAGAGAGAAAGCTTCGATTACTCACTAGTGAGGTCACAACGGTCCGAGCTTTCGATATGGACAGATAGCTCTCATCCTAAGGTTCATCCTATAATCAAGAATCATATCAATTGATGCCAAATTGGATTAGAATTTCATCATTGAAGTTCGGCCGACTCTCTCTCTAACACCGATCGGAAATTTTAAAGGGGAGCCGAATTAGCTTACCTTTCAGTCCTTATTCAGCCGTGAAATAGCTGAGGAAGTGTTGGGAGGGCTTGGTTTGACCTGAAGAGGGCTCGAAATGGCCGATATCAACTTGGCCGAAACAGGGTAGCTTTGGTCCGCCGGAGCTGCTTCACTGTTTCATCACGCCGGTGTTTCTCCAGCGACCCTCGGAGCAAACGAAGGGTACATGCGTATAGCTGACTTCTCCCTGATTCTAAAGAACTCGACCTCACCTTGTTTGGCTCAGAAAAGACCCCATTTCGGAGCTCTGGTTTGAGCTTCGTTGAAAAAATGGAGCAGTTGAGAGAGAATAGAGTTTTTAGGTGTGGAGAGGATGAATGGGGAGGGATTGTTTATATAGGGAGTTCGGGGACTCGTTGGCTGTCCGTTTGGCACCGTTATGATAGGCATTGAAGACCTGAAACATACCGAACGGAAGCGTTTCTTCTTCGCCAGCGGTGCTTCAATTTTCCGACGAGTGAACAGTGCTGTCATCCTGAGGAAGAAGATGACACTGTTTCGTACCGGGTTCGAAGCTTAAACTGGCTAGTTCACCCCTCATTTGACTAAGTTTTTCAAATCTAAAAATTTCTAAATTTATCTAAATTCATTTTCTATCCAATATTGACCTCAAATCTCCAATTTGAATTATTTAAGCCACCTAGAAAAATGAATTTAGGATTCGGTTCAATAGTGGTTTAAACCGGTTCGAATTCGGTTCACTTAAACTGGTTTGGTTTTCATCCCCAATTCCTTCACAAGTCCATTTCCATGTCTTTTGTGACTCCTTGGGTCACTTAGGGTCCATAAAATTCCTAGTTTACCATCTATTTATCGATTTTAGTTCATAAACTGACTCAGTCCTTAAACCGGTTCAACCCGGTTCGGGTCCAATTGACCCGAACCGATCTAGTTTTTCTCTCCCACTTTGTTCTAAGGTCCCTTTCCAAAGTTTATAAATCTCTTCGGGTCACAAGGGATCCATAAATTCCCCTATTTTCCCTTTCTCTACCGGTTACGATTCATGAATCGACTCGGTTCATAAACCGGTTCAATCCAATTGGATCTGGTTCATCTAAACTGGTCTGATTTTTCTCTTCCAATTTGTTCTAGGGTCCTTTTCTAAGGTTTTTATGAATCCTTTCGATCACATAGGAGTTGTAAAATTCCAATTTACTTGTTCCCAATTGATCAGGTACGTGAACTGGTTTGGTTTTCTTACTCGGTTTGACCGGTTCTTTTCCCGGTTTTCCTTGACTAAAAAAGGCGAGCATTAAAAGATTCTCGACATTTCAGAGGACAAGACCCGAGAGGATCTGCTCTAAGTGTAGGAGGGTGGGACACATAACAAGGAATTGTCCCACATTGTGAGGAATCCAAGTGATACCTTCCAATGAGGACACCTCCACCCCTACAAAAGCACGAAGGGATAACATTACAAGAACCACAATTACGGCTAGGGAACCCAATCTCACCCAGGAAGCAATCCCTCTAGACCATAGTTTAGCAATGAGTATTCCCCAACCCATCATTGTAACAATCTCCATCGAGAGATGTTAAAACCCTAAAATTTGTATTCTTACTTCAATAAATAAAACTTCAAGTTTTTGAAAATTTCTCTGTTCCTTAATAATACAATTGCATGCCTCAATTATTCGAGGAAAGGATCACCAAAAGAAGATCAAGAGTAAGACCTTAAGAAAACCTAGAAATATTAGAATATAGAGAAAGGGAATTTTTCCTTAATGAGCACTACCAACCACCTAGGAGTAAAGAAGGAAATACCTCCTCCATAGAAGACTAGCCGAACGATGAAGGACAACTAGGATGTCTTGAAATAGTAAGGTATGATCTACTTTGTAAAAACAGAAGAGCCAAGTAGGGTTGTAGACTAACCTAGCAAGGAAGGGGGAGGTAGAAAAGTCAGAATAGAGGAAAGGAAGGATGAAGAAAATTCTTGAAGAAATAAATGGTCGAAAATGAAATGATGACTACACTCAAGCTATAAGGAGGATTTAGTAAGTCCCGAACAAAGAAATCTTGGGGCAAATAGTGTTAAACCTTTCCCAAGGAAGAAGACCCTGGGAAGGCATACATGTTTCAACTAAGAAGTACTGGACTAAGTGACAAAGGATGAAGAGATGAAGTGCACGCCGAGGTGAAAGAACCAAGGGAGGCACACTAAGAGGATTCAAAGGGAAAGTTAAACCCAAAGAAGTGGTAAGTAGAAATTAGCATCAAAGGATGCAGTGACAGGTAAGAATGAGTGGGCTACCTATAATAAGGAAATAAAGGAGAGAATATCCAAAAAACTATGGAAAAGTAAGCCCTCCAGTGCGGAAATGGGTAAGGAGAAAGCAACCAATAACATCAAGATTGGTCGTGGCCCACACTTGCTTAATAGAGCTCAAGGAGTGGATAGTTGGACACAAAGAGTGCTTGGAACAAATCTATCAGCAGGAGCTCTTCAAAGAGAAGATAAAGAACAAAAAGAAATGGAGGACAATGAAGGATAAAGAGCGGGCAACAACACTAATCTTAGAAGGGTATAAGAAAGTAAAGAAGGAAAAGCCTTCAAGAGGCATTAGAGAGGTTGAACCAGGACAGGAATCCTTAGGTAGAGGATACAAGTAGGAAGTGAGACCTCAAAAAGGGAAGTTCCAAAGCTAAGGAACCACCAGATGGATTCTAAGAGGTTTAAACCGACATAAAGAACCTCATAGAGAACCATAACTGGTTTAGGCATATCGGGATGACCAAAGTATTACCTGATTTGGAAGAGCAAAGAAGTCAATTAGAGATTTCCGACAAAAACTAGAAAAAGGAAACCTTCAAGGAGTAGTAAGAAATTTGATCATCAAGTACCTAAAGGGAAATCTCTACTTTGAAGGACATAGTAGAGAATGAAAATCATTTAAGGAGAACTCCCCAAAATAATGGAATTGCGAAATGGTTACAAACGAGTAAGAGTGGGTTTTCCTTGAGTAAAGGACGTCATTAGAAATAAAGAAAGACATAAGAAGGAAAATCCTAACATGTCAGAAAATCATCAGGAAATTTAATGATTGGCACCAGAAAGACCCAACAAAGAAATTGGAAAAGGACGAGTGGGTAAGGAAAACCGACACAGTTATGTAAGACATGTTGCCAAGGCAAGATGGATGAGTGAATAAATGGAAAAGGTAGTCGGAAATGTACTACCAGATGGAGTTATACAACCCCTAGAAGGTTGGGAACACCCAATAAGGAAGTGTTTTAAAATTTTAATGGTCAAGGACAAATTCTGGAGCATTGTCGTGCTGTAAGGGACACACAAGCCTTACAACCCAGGGAAGGATATGACTCAACTAAAGAAGAGTCAGTTAGTTAAGTATAATAATATCAATATTGAATTTGAACCAAAGATGTAATAAATAACGGATGAAGGAAGGGTAAAAATAAGACAAAAATGTGATAACATAGAAAACCTGTGAACACAAGTACATAATGCTCGAAAGAACACCGAGTTAAGGGTCTTAACGACCAAGGGAATAACTAGACACATGAACAATTGGGTATTTTGGAACTCCTGATTCTAAAATCTTAAGAAAAGAATCTCAGGATGGAGAAATTATACTTTAAGGAACAAATGATGTGAATTTAAGGATATGACTTAAACATTCTAGTGAGATATGCTTAGCTAAAGTAAGCTACATGGAACGAGGAAGTGATGGGAAGGAAAAGAAAACCGTAAGTGTATGCGATATATGGGATAAATGAAAATAACTTAGAAGGTTGTATATTAAAAAAAACTACAAGTTGATATCGAAGGGAAGTTCTTTCCAGGGCAAAGAACCTTGAATAAGTTTTGGGGACAAAACTCCTAAAAGGAGTGGAGAGTTGTAAACCCCGCCCTTTTTGGAGTTAAGGAAAACGAAAAAAGAATCCGTTAAACTGAGTGAGAAAATCGAACCAGTTCACAAAGCCGATCATTAGAGAATGGGCAATTTGGGAAAATTACAATTCCCAAGTGACCTAAAGAGTTCATAATACCTTGGAAAAGGATCTTAAGACAATTTGGGAGAGAAAACCTAACCGGTTTAGGTGAACCAAATCCAAGTTGGATTGAACCGGTTAATGAACTAAGTCGGTTGATGAACTAAAACCCATAGAGAAAGGGCAAACTAGGGAATTTATGGATACCGAGTGACCTAAAGAGTAAAAAAAAAGTCATGAAAAAGGACTTTAGGATGAGTTGGAGATGAAAACCAAACCGGTTCAGGTGAACTGGATCCAAACCAGATTGAACCGGTTTGAACCACTATTGAACCAGGTGCTAAATTCATTTTTCTATGTGGCTTAGAAAATTCAAAGTGGAGAATTGAGGTCACCATTGGATAGAGAATAAATTTAGATGAACTTATAAATTTTTTATTTTTGAAAAATTCAATCGAATCGGGCCTAAACCAGCCGGTTTAAGCTTTGAATTTTGTTCGTACCAGTCCGGTCCGGTTCGGAACAGTGTCGTCTTCTTCCTTCAAATGACAGCATTATTCACTCGCTGAAAAATTGAACAGCACCGGCGAAGATGAAAAGTCTCTGGCCAGGGAGTTTAAGGCAATGAATGACTACCATTAAGGTGTCAATCGGACGGCCAAGAAGTCCCCGAGCTTCCTATATAAAAAGCCCCTCCTCATTCATCCTCCTCACACCTGAAAACTCCATTCTCTCTCAACTGCTCCATTTTTCAGTGAAGCTTGAACCAGAGCTCCAACTTGAGCATTCTTTTGAGCCAAAGAAGACGTGGTTGAATTCTTTGGATTCGGGGAGAAGTCAGCTACACGCTTGTAGTCTCCATTTACTCCGAGGGTCGTTGGAGAAGTGCTGGCGTGATAGAATAGTGAAGCAACTCCGACGAACCGAAGCTGCCTCGTTTCGGCCGAGCTGAAATCGGCTAATTTGAGCCCTTCTCAGGCCAAACCAAGCCTTCCCAACACCTCCACAGTCCTCCTACAGCTGAATTAGAGTTGAAAGGAAGCCAATTTGGCTCTCCACAGTAAATTTCAGTCAGTGCTAGTGAGAGAACTAGTAGAATTTTGATGATAAAATTCTCACTTAATTCGGCATCAGTTGATGCAATTTTTGATTCTATAAGAAATCTCAGGACAAGAGCTATTTGCCTATATTGAAAGCTTGGACCACCGCGCCCCCGATGATAAGCCTTCGAAGCTTTCTCTCTCTAAGTCCAATTTTCCGACGAAGCTTTGTTTGAGCTCATTCCGACATCAAATGGTGCGATTCAAAGTGCAATTAAATTGTATGAAGGAGTAGGAACTCTAATCTAACTTCAATTTCAACAATTAAACTCATTTGATAGGTTAATTTGATGAAATCAAATTCGGCTGAGTAAAAAAGTTGAAATTGGGGGAAAATTTAGGAATTTTAAAAATTTGATGGACTAAAGTGCAATTTCATAAAATTGAGGGCCAATTGGGCATGATAAAGATGTTGGAGAACCAATTGGGTAAATTTCAAAATTTTTGGGGAAAAAATTACCATTTTTGTAGAGTAGGGGCAAAATGGTAATTTTGGAAAAGTTGGGAACCAAATTGGAAATTTGGGAAACTTGAACCCTTTTTGTGGTTTTGGATAAATTGAGGTTCTAAGGTAAATTTTAAAGTTTCGGGACTCAATTTAGGGGAAACCGACATTAGGGACTTAAAGTTAAAGAACAATAACTTTAGGGACCTAATTGCAAATAAATGAAACGTTTGGTTTTCTCATTCATTCGGGATGAATGAAGGCTATTAGGCCAAAGGATAATGAATAAGAATGTTCATATCGTGTAGGAACATGAAGTACTGGGAACGCCAACTAAGACAAGTGTGCGTGAAGGCAACAAGCCAACTAAGAGGAAATTCACTGCAATATCGGGTGAGAGGGATTTAATATCATACCCGGTTGGGATGATAAGCACCTCGGAAATGAAAACACACTATTAAGTGGTATTTTAATCATCACATACGGAAAAACTACTTCCCGGTTGTAAGTAGATCATACCCGGTTGGTATGATGAAACTTCTTAGAATGAAGTGGAAAATCCGTTTGTCGGTTATAAGCAGAGATGTCCTCATATTCGATTGGTGTGATGGACGACTGAAAAGTTTATTTTTTCGGAAGTGCTCTCCCCTAATTGTGTGCCACTGCTTAAAAATTTTTGGGAGACCTTCTTGATGGGAGCACAAATAGCTCATATAGGCTAGAGGCCTTAGTTTTGGAACTTGGGGGCTAATATGCCCGATTTTGAAAATCTCGAATAGTGGGCCCTAGGCTAGTTGGCACGAGCGGGAGCTCGTAAACAAACATGATTATTAAGCCATGAAAACTTAAGTAAATTAGTTGTTTGGCCATGGTACCGAGACAGGACTAACATACGCGATGGACTAGTGGTAGTGTGACATGACAGGTCTACGGATTAGTTAAAACAAACAGTTTTTGGTCGAGTTGAGAGTCGGGGCCATTGGATCAGTGACACCACATATTATATGGCTTATGTGGAAAAATTGTGATTTATGCATGCACTATATTACGGGACATTCAAGACGCCCAAAAGGGGTAGTTATGCATCTTAGGGCTCTAGACAACCTGGTGGAAATAAGGGCAGTTAGTCGTACCAGAAGTCTTGGAAAGCTTGACGTAGCTTCATGCGCATGAGACTGGGGTGGAGACAGAATGAGGTCTCTGTCCTCATACGGACACAAAGTTTTATTATGGGATTGAGGGTTAGATGCTGCGTACATCCACTCTTTCTCAGGGTAGAAGTGGACATGTTTCTATCTAGGTGGCTGGTAAAGTCATTCCGACGCCACAAGGGGGTACAGTGGATGGGCTGACCTACGATTGTGTGTTCCTTCATGATGAAGAGCGTGTGTTGGTTTATAAACATACCGTTATGATAAGAAATGGTTATGAAAACCAAGAATTGAGAATAAAATGTTTTTAAAAGGAAAATAAAAAGTTTGACACACTCCAAATTTAAACTATTTTTCTAAAAGTAAATCTTTAAACAACCATTCATTTAGTCGTTGAACTCACCCCCTCCCTTATATCCCTTTCAGGTAACCCTGAAAAGCTTACCCAAAGACCACCAGCTAACACACCTGTAAAGCAAGTATGAAAAGTTTAAAAATTTTATATAGTATTGATTTATGTTATTCCAGAAAAGGTGCAGGTTTAAAGGATGTCTTGCTCCTCACGGTGTATAAAAGAAGGGGTAACCCTTAGTAAGCCGGGAGAGTGGCGGGTTGATCACGGGGATCTGACCAAACCGGGTCGGGATGTGACACGACCAAACTTCACTTATACATCCGATGTCGTCCAATAGCCATTAGAACCAACACTACCCCCATGCCGAGCGCCTTGTTGGTTTCGTATCTCAGCCTGTACATACAAAAATCTTTTAATTTAGACCTCTATCTTCCACTAGCCCAACGAATTTCATACCTCGACTGCATCTTGGTAATTACTAGACCAACGAGTTCTTCCAGTCGGCTTCGGCTCAGTAACTACTAGCCAATCGAGTATTTACGATTCAACTTTGACTGGGTGGCTTCATAACACAATTTAACCACTTTTGGTAAATTTACATTGGCCTTGGGCCCACTTCACGAGTTTTCCAAAACTAGGTCTTGGGCCCTAATAGTTTCAAAACCGAAGTCTTCGATCCATTAGAGTAATTCCAGCTCTTATCAGAAATGTCTCCCAAAACATTTAATTAGTTTCATGCAGTCAGGGGGGACCATTCCTGGAAAATGGTTTTTAAAATTGAAAATTGTGTTCATCACTCCAACCGAGTATGACATTGAAAATCCCACTCAAAGGGTACTGTGACGTGTTCATCTTAGCTGAATTCAAATTGCAAATGTGCTCATCTGCACAAATACTCGCACAACTAGTTACTAAATGGTTCGAGTATTCTCATAAGAAAAGTTTGGCATATAAGACCTATTACTTCCCTGTATTTGCATATAGGTCCATAATTTATAAATGATTGTAATTAGATCCCTAAAGTTCATAATCTTGTCTTTAGGTCCCCTAATGCTCAATTTATCCTTAATTAGGTTCCTAAGGTTTCCAATTTCCCTTTTAGGTCCCAAATTTTTCAAAAACCACCAATTAGCCCTCAATTTCATCCAAATTTTCAATTGGGAGTTAATTTCATAAAAGTCTCCCAATTTTCCAAAAATCCCCAAATTGCCCAACTTTTCAAAAATTGCATTTTGACCCCCTGAATCTCATTTCATTCAATTGACCACTTAAACTTGGATAATTTCCCCCCTATCATAATCTTAATCATCTTCCTTATGTCCTCTAGTTCATTCCAAGCTTTAAAACACTTGATTTAGCTTATAAATTAGCTCAAATGAAGCTTCGCTAGAAAATTGTTCTGGAGAGAGAAAGCTTTGATTACTCACCGATGAGGATCCGACGATTGGAGCTTTCAATTCCAATGGATTGCTTTCTTCTTGGAGATCTTTCCTAGATCAAACCGTGTCTCAATTGGTGGCCTGAGCAGTTTCAATTTAATATTTTATTTTTCTGGCAAAACCAATTGTGAACAGTGAATTACGACGAAGGGTCGCGGAGGGGACTAACCAATGCAGCTCAGGGAAGGTCGGGTCACCTATAGGAATGGTCTGGGGAGATTGGTTTGGCCAGAATTGGCTCGAGCGTGGCTCAAATTGAGCTCGACCAATTTAGGTTCCAGATCTCCGAGGAGCGACGGTACTGTGCGAGCTCACTAGCGAAGTACACAATCGTCTAACTAACTTCCTCAGGATTCTAGAGAACCCAAATTTGCCTTCGGAGGTGGAGAAAAGTGCCCATGTCAGAGCTCTGGTTCGAGCTTTGTTGGGAAACTAAGCACTTCTTCTTCAAGCATTCGATGGATGAGGAGGACGAATGGAGAGGAGCTCTTTATATAAGGAGATCGGGGAGTGATTGTTCTATCCGTTATTCCATCAATTGGCCATTAACTCTCTAATTTAAGGCCTTGTCGGAGGAGTTTATTGGCCATTGGAGAAAGGGCGTTCGTTTTGTGCTTTCTCTCTCTTGCCCATTTGGAGGTAGACGATGACATTGTTTCGCGCATGCGAGCTTCACGGATTTACCATGTGGCGCTCTGTGATTAGTTGGCTTTACTTACGCAACATCCTATTCAGCCTTTGACTCGTTGACCAGACACATGGCGACCTCCCATTGGCGGCTCGTTCCTACGTGGCTACTGACCATGTCCGGTCAGCTATTGTCCGTGACACGTGGCATCCTCTGATTGACTATTTTTAAATGTATTAGATTTCCCTCCGCATAGTGCCACTACCATGTGTCAACCTCTAATTGGTTGAGGTCATCCGACATAGCCTTTCCATGTGTCAACCTCTAATTGGTCAATCGTTCTCCTACATCCTTGTCACATGCTGATGTGGCATCCTTGCCATGTGTCATCTCCTCATTGGTTAGCCTTGCTGACGAGGCCTTTTTAACATTGACCATTGAGCGGAATACGTGTCACTCACCTATTGGTCAATCATCACTGACGTAGATTTTCCTCAATTGACCATTGACCGAGGACACGTGTTACCTTCTGATTGGCCAGTGCTTCCAAGCACTGATTGGGCAGCACTTCCAAGCGCTAATTGGCCAGTGCTTCTAAGCGCTGACTAAGTGGCTGACTAGGCATGCTTCGCCACATGTTGCACACTGATTGGTCACGCTTGCTAATTGAGCATTGAATAGTGAGCGGTCCGCTGACCAGTTAGACCATTAATTAGTCCAGTTTGATCGGGTTCAATGACACGAAATCGAAAATCGATCAGTTTTCCAAAACTTTCTAAATTCATTTTCTATCTATGCTGACTACAATTTTTCAATTTAATATTTTTAAGCTACCTAGAAAAATGAATCTTTAAATTGGTTTTTTATGGTTCAATCTGATTCAGGTCCAATTCACCCTGAACCGTTCCGATTTTCACATCCAATCCACTTTATGGTTCTTCTTCATGATTTTTTATGATTTATTATTTACTTGGGATTTTCCAAATTCCCATTTTGATCATTTTCACTAATTTCGATTCACTTAGACCTAGGTTTTTCTCTTGAAAATTTTTTATTCCCTTTTATGGTTTCCTTGGTTCGTCAATTCTTTTGGCTTTAATTACTTTAAGGATTTACTTTATTCTTCTTTTCCCGGTGTTTTAACATTTTCAACCTTTTTACTAAAGAGGTTTTTCCTTTACTCAAATTTGTGAGCTTTTTGGTTAAAGTATGATATCATAAATCTTTGGGAATAAAGTTTTATTTTTTTAATTTCATTAGCCATAAATATGGGTTATTACATAGGGAAAAGGAATTATACCAACTTTCTCTCTATCTCTCACTCTAGTCATGTTTGTTGATTGAATCAGAGTTCATCAATGGCAAATGGCGAGATTTTTCCTCTAAAAGTTTTAGGAGTTGGTATTGGTTATTTTGAGGGACATGTTCCTTCATGGTATCTACCACACTGAGTACAACTATTCATTTTGGCCACTTCATATTCCAAAGAAGATGTTTGTAAACCCCATCCTTTAAAAGATAAGAAAATCGAGAAAAAAAACAGGTCAATTCAAAAGAGAAAATCGAGCTGGTTAACGATCCCAAACTGGTAAAATAAGGGTAAAATGGGAAATTAGAAAATGTCAAGTGACGCAAAAATTCATAAAAATCATGGAAAAGAACCTTGAAACAAATGGAAAGAGAAAACCAGACCGGTTCAGGGTGAATAGGACCTGAACCGGATTGAACCGATTTGAACCATACATGAATTGGATTCTAAATTCATTTTTTGTGGTGGCTTAAAATGATCAAATTGGAAAATTTGAAGCCACCATTTGATAGGAAATGAATTTAGAAATTTTTAGATTTGAGAAAACCGATCGAATCAAGCCTGAACAGCGGATTTTCACCATTGAACCCTGTCGGACCGGACTGGTCTGGTTCGGAACAGTGTCTTCTTCTTTCTCAAGATGACATGACTGTTCATAAATGTAGAAAACTTCATTCTCCGGCAAAGGTGTAACTGCTCTGATCAGGCCATTTTCAGGCGAGGATAAGCTTGACCAAAATGGAAAGTGGTCGGGCAGAGGGTCCCCGAGCTCCCTATATAAAGAGCTCATCTCCATTCATTTTTCACATATCTCAAATTGTCATTCTCTCTCAACTACTCCATTTTTCGGTGAAATTCAAACCAGAGCTCCGACTTAGGCACTTTTCTTAGCCTTAGAAAGTAAGGTTGGGTCCTACACACTCTAGGGGAAGTCAGCTACCTGATATGTCATGTCAGATCCCTAATGCTAACTTTTCCCCAAATTAGGTCCCGAAACTTTCAAAATTAACTTTGGGTCCTTAGTTTACTCAAAACTCGTACAAGGGGCTCAAGTTTTTCCAAATTTCCAATTTGGTCCTCAATTTTTCAAAAATTATAATTTTGCCCCTACTTTCTAAAAATTACAATTTGACCCCAATTGTTCCAAAAACTAACCAATTGGTCCTCCAACATCTTTCTTATGGTCAATTGGCCTTCAATTTTGGAAAATTGCAAAGAGGTCCCTCAATTTTCCAAAATTCCCAATTTTCCCTAATTTCTCCCCTTCAAACTAACCAAATTTGATTTTTTTCAAATTGGCCATTCAATCGGGGTTAATTGTTTCAATTGGAGGTATAATTAAGTTCCTACACTTCCATACAATTCAATTGAGCTTTAAATCGCATGATTTGAGTATGAAACAAGCTAAAACGGAGATTCGCCAGAAAATCGTTCATAGAGAGAGAAAGCTTCGAAAGCTTACCGTCAAAGGTGCGACGGTCTGAGCTCTCTATCTGAGAAGGTAGCTCTCGTCCTGAGGTTTGTTTTAGGATCAAGAATTGCTATAATTGATATCAAATCAATGGAGGATTTCATCAGTATGGTTTAGCACTTTCTCTTTCTAACTCCGATAGGCAATGACAGAGTAGGGTCTAATTGGCTTACCTTTCAGCTCTATTGTGGCCATGTGAGGCTGTAGGGGTGTCGGGGAGGCTTGGTTTGGCCGGAGGAGAGCTGAATCTATTCGAATTCAATTCATCCAAAACAGGGCAACTTCGGTCCTTCGGAGCTGATTCACTGTTTGATTCCATCGGCGCTTCTTAGGCGGTCCTCGGGTCGAAATAACGTTGCTATTAGGTAGCTAACTTCCCCAGGAGTCTATAGAGCTCGACCTTGCCTAGTGAGGCTGAGAAAAAGGCCTATATCAGAGCTCTGGTTCGAGATTCGTTGAAAAATGAAACAGTTGAGAGAGAATGAAGATTTGAGATGTGTGGAGGATGAATGGAGAGAATATATTTATATATGGAGCTTGGTGACCCTATATCCGACCACTTTCAATTTTGGTCGAGTTTATCATCGCCTTAAAACTCACTTAATCCATTTGATTTCTAACTATACTCCACTTGATCTGAATTGGATGTTTCAAATATCACCTATTGGATTTTAAATCAAATCTAAATCATATTTGAATTGGATTAATGTATAAAGAATTCAATCATATTTGAATTGGAATAGTGTATTAAGGATTCGAATGCAAATCGAATTTAGTTCAGATTTGTCTATCGATTAAGGTTTTATATTTCGACTTGGATTCGATTGAATTCCAAGTACCGATCCGACCAAAATTAGGTCACGTCTTCCATTATCATCGTTTAATCACTATATTGTATTAGTGACCAAAAAGTGATATTTAGAACATCGACCCAATTTGGGTCGAGTAGCTACTTAGAATTTGGATCGAATTCAACTCGAAATAAAATATTTAAATTGATACACAAATTCTAGATTAATCAAAATTCGAATTCTATATTGATCATAATATGGTTCGAATCTTTTAACTCTCTAACTCGATTTGAATTCTACGTGAAAGAGAAATTGAAGTTAATTTTTTTTGGCTAGACATTCTAATAACATTACTTATACGACTGGTATTAAAAATAGATGTATTAATAAAAGACGTCATTTTATGTGTTTAAACCGCATTGTTTCAGTAATTAATTTTAAAAATAGACCCATTAATAAAATTACATCATTTTTATACACAAAAACTACCTTGTTTCATTAAGTTGTAATCTTTTAACCTAACATTGAAACGATCGACAGCTTAATAAAATGAGTCATTTTATACCCATGAAAATGGCTACATCCTTCCATAAGGATTTAAAAAATATGAGCGAATATAAGTCTGGTTGACCCCAATCGAATGGCACGTTAATGAGTTTGAATCATTTAAGAAAGGGCACTATTTGTCTTACCCTTCATACAGTGTCTTCTCCAATGTCCAAGCATTGAAAATAACATCTGACGCTAGGAAAGGTTGCACATCATTGTTTTTTCTCGAGGCATCTGCCGCTTGAATTAAATGGCTCTTGTCAGAAGTTGTCTCTCTTATCATTTTTTCTCTTTAAATTCATAATAGAAAAAAACGCTCATTTATCCTATTGCGTCCACGTGAGTTCTTTTCTGCAGTTTGTTTTTAGTGTTAGGGGAACCTCAACATCAAATCTGTGGAACATGTAAATATGATTTTCTATAATATATTTCATGACCATTGGATAAAAGAGTGGTTTGGTTTTATTTTTCTTTGTTAACATAGTGGTTTGAATGATAGAGGTCCATGTTGTGGATGGAGCCAAGAATAAAGGGTCTCCAAGATGCGAGTCTTCCAATTGAGGATGAGTCTACATGGCATGCCCTTGAATGGTCGCTATTGAAAAGGGACATAACACTAGTGGATAATAATTTAGGGTTGTGCACCAGATGATTTAAAAATTTTGTGAAAATATGTTTTTAAGTTGTAGGATACCAAGTACATAAAATCAGAATCTGTGTAATTGGAATATGCTATTTAAATAACTTAATGAAATATAACTAAAATTTAACATACTATTTTATTCATTTGTTCATACACAAAAAAATAAAATGACTATTTCTCACCCTTCAGAATTAAGTAGTAAATGCAAATCTCACCCCACCTTATAAGTTCATAACTTTTGAGTAAAAGATAATATATCTTTAAGTGGTACCTTGCATGATAATATGGACCACTTTATCACATATCACTAAGCACCAACCTTCAAGAATTGCTTGATAATATGATGTTGTTCCTCATATGCTAGACAGATGGTGATAAGTAACCACAAGTTAGGCATGCTTTTTTTTCCTTGCATGCCACATATGACACATGCTATTGAACATCTATTGTACATAGTTATATAAGATTTTGATTATTCTTTTTTATGTCAAATGAGGAGGACCACAGTATAAACTTGGCATTATCATCCCATTCTTGAACTTATTATTAATTGACAGCATTAGGTGTAAGTCGCTTGCTCTAAATTATATTGACATTTTTATTAATTCATCAGAAATTATACACACTTTCACCTAGAAACCTAAACTATTGGTGTGCCTATCCTCGTTAAAATATATAACTTGTCTCTTAATTTATTATTGTTATATCATATATCTCTTTTTGTTAAATCCATGCCCATTTTCCTAGTGATCACTCCCTCCCATATTTTACTTCATTGCTATAAATGAGTTTATTATTTTTCAACAAACCTTCATCTCCATTAATTCGAGCCAATTATTTCAATTAGGTTTCTCATCGCTAAAACATATAGTTCAACCTGAAATATGCGCATAACTAGTGTGGTTATATTCATCAAATTAATTTTAATTATTAAAATTTATCATACGATCATTATGATATTTTAGATGCATTTTCTTTATTCAATATACACGTGTCCCAATTTCAAAAACGAATTTGGGTTGTATTTGAACTATCAAAAGTTAAGTGCACCAAAATTTAAATCATGTCGGATATAACAAGATCCTAGTCTTATAAATAAGAGTTCGAATCAAAATAGGTCAGGTCAATATTTAAAATGAGTTAATCGATTCTGTAAAACTTATTCTCTCAAAATAAGAAAATCATAAATTAGAATGATAAAATTTTAAAAGAAAATAGTTATTTAAATTAGACCAGAATTGGTAAAAATAATATCAAAATGGGAATCAAACAATTTCAAATTATCAATAAAGATCTAAAATTTAACAAAATGGATTAGGTAGCAAATTGGATAAAGAATCGTATAGATTCAGGGTGAATCATACCTGAATCGGGTTAAATTAGGAATAATCAGTTTAAAATTTTATTTTTCTAGATAACTTTAAAATATCAATTTAGGAAATTAAATTCACCACTATTTAGAAAATAAATTTAGACAAATTTAGAAAAATTTTAAATTTTAGAAAACCGTTCGAATCGGGTTTGAACTGGCCAATCTTCGATTTCGGGTCACCAAACCCAGTCCAACTCAACCGGTCAACATGTCTACCGGGTCAGCTCACGTGACCAATCAGCGTGCGACACATGGTGAAGCACGCCCAATTAGCTGCTCGGTCAACATATGAAAATGCTGGCCAATCAAAGCATGACACGTGTCCCCGATCAATGGTCAGACGAGTAAAATCCACATTGTTAGAAATTGACCAATGGGAGATTGAGACATGTCCTTAGTCAACGGTTAACTGAGAAGAAGCCTCCTCAGCAGGTCAGGCCAATGAGAGGCTCAAACGTGGCAAAGTTGCTCGATCAGCGGTCGACTAGGATGTCAAAGAACTGTCGACCAATCAAAGGACAACACATGATAAAGCCACGTCGGATGTAGGGATGTCAATAGCTCGGGTCGGGGCAGGTTTTAGCAGACCCACACCTGACCCGAGCTTGGGTACACCAGACCCACGCCTGAGTGGAGCCAAGCTCGAGTCTACTTGGTTGGGTCCAAACCCGATCCGATCTCGGGTCAGCTGGATGCGAGACCCGCCTAGACCCGAGGCTTGGGTCCAGAAGTTGGACCTGAATCCGCTGCTCAGGTCCATTTGGACCTGAGTCGAGTCTATCTTATTTTTATATATATATTTTTTACTAAAAATAAAAAAATTCTAAATTATTATAATATATATATTTTTTAATATTTGTTTAAAAATTCAATTTTTCAAATGTTTATTAGCTTTATTTTACCTAATAAATTACTGTATAATTTATCTTATAATTTTTCATTAACTTTAATTTGTAAATAATGAAAAAAAATAATTTAAAGATCAAATAATGAATTATTAATATGAGAAAATTAGGATATAAAGATGAATTAAATATTAATTTTTATTTATATACATAAAAATAAAATAGATAATGGTGTGGGTTGCATATGTATACATGTATGTGGGTGATCTCATATTAACACTATTTATTCTTGTAATATTTTTTATATAAAATTTTATTTATATAATTTAAATTCAATTTTTTAGTTAAAAATAAATTATAAATCTATTAACCATTTAAAAATTTGAACATCAATTATACTTTTGTATTAATACAATTATTTATAAATCTATTAGGGTTTAAGAAAGGAAAAAAATATATTAGGGTATAAAAAAGGAAAAAAAGTAATATAATATGATGAGAAAATATTTATAAATATATTAAGATATAAAAAAGGAAAAATAATTTATTATGTTCTAATAAAGGAAAAAAGTATATAATATAATTAGAATATATTAGAGTTTAATAAATAAAAAATAATCTATTATAATTTTCTAATATTTTTTCTCTACGTTTAATGAAATAGTGTGTTTTCATTAAAAGAGTGAAAAAATTTAAAGGAATTATGGGCCCACCTTTGGGTCCACTTTTTTGGACCCGAGGCTCAGGTTCAGCCAACGAGACCCGAGCCCACAGGAACCAGCCAGCGGGATCCGAGGCTCGAGTCTCGAGTCCAATTGACATGCCTAGTCGGATGGCCATAGCCAATAAAAGGCTGACGCGTGGTGGTTGCACAGTGCGTTAGGTGGGAAAACTAATGTATTTAAATTAACCAATAGGAGAACGACACATGGCACAGTCAACTAGGGATTAGATTCAGTCAACGGCCACGTAGGAGAGATCGACCAATGGAATGTCACCACGTGGTTAGTCAATGAGTCAACGGATAACTCAAACACTAAGTGAGAGGCTGCATCAATGAAGCTAATGAACAACAGAGTGCCACGTGTTAGCTCACACACATTCATAGTGTCGTCTTCAACCTCTAATTAGCTCAAGAAGAGAAAGGTCAAACGGTCATCATTACTCCAGGGGCCAACAAATCTCTTTGACAAGGCCTTAAATTAGAGACTTAATGACCGACTAATGGAGCAACATATAGAACGGTCAGTCCCCGTGTCACGCCCCGACCCGGTTTGGCCAGATCCCCGTGATCAACCCGCCACTCTCCCGATTTACTAAAGGGTTTTCCCTTATATTATAAATCATAAAGAGTAAGGCGTTAACCTGCACCTTTTTCCAGGAATATCATAAATCAAAACTGCATAATAATTTAAATTAGTTGTACCTATCTTGCAGGCGTTTAATTGCGCAAGTCCTTTAAGGTTCGGCTTTCCGGGACTTCCTGAAAGGGGTATAAGGGAGGGGATGAGGACAACTACTCAGTGAATGAGATTCAAATCTTTTAACTTTCAAGAAAAAAAATATTTATATGGACTGTGTTAGACTCCTTTGTTTTCAAAAATCATTTCATTTAAAAATTCGTGTTTTTCCATTATTTCTTAGTTATCGGTGTATCATCACCCAACACACATCCTTCATCATGAAGGTTATACACATTCACAAGTCAGTATTACTACTGAACCCGCTAGTGGCTTCGGAGCGACTTTTCCTGCCACCCGGATAGAAGTACGACCACTTCTACCCTGGGAATGAGTGGATGTACGCGACATCCGACCCACAATCCCGAAATCGCTTCTTCGTGTCCATATGAGGACAGAGACCTCACCTGTCCCCACCCCGGTCTCATGTGCTTTGTGCTACTCCAAATTTCGCACAGACACCTGGAACGACAATTTGCCCTTATACTCACTGAGTCGTCCAGGGCCCTTAGGACACATCACTACCCCTCATGGGCGTCTTGATGATCTCGTACTCATGTGCATGCACAAACAAAGTTTTCTTAAATTACCATGTAATATGTTGTGCCATTTGTCCCAACGGTCCCGACCTCCAACTCAAACTGTAGCTATTTGTCTTGACTGGTCCGAAGACCGGTCATGCCGCACTGCTACTAGTCGACTGAGTATGTCGGACCTGCCTTGGTACCATGGCCAAACAATTCACTTATTAAGTTTTAATGGCACACACACACACACACACACACATATATATATATATATATCATGTTCTTTTACGAGCTCTTACCCGTGTCCATTGGCCTATGGCCCACTGTTCGAATTTTTCAAAAACTAGGCATTTTAGCCCTCAAGTTCCAAAACCGAGGCCCCCGACCTATAAGAGCTATTCGAGCTCCTGTCAAGAAGGTCTCCCAAATAGTTTAAGCAATTGCACACAGTCAGGGGAGAACACTTCCAACAAAATAGGTTTCCACTGTCTATTATACCAACCGGTATAAGGACATCTCCGTTCATAATCGATGAACGGGTTTTCAACTTCCTTCGAGAAAGTCTCATCATACCAACCGGATACGATCTACTTACAACCAGTAAGTAGTTTTTTTCGCATAATTTTCACATCACTTTCTCTAAGTGGTGATGATTAAAATACCACTAAACAGTGGGTTTTTATACCGAGGTACTTATCATCCCCAACCGGGTATGATGTTAGTAAACCCACTCACCCGATAGTGTAGTGAAATTTCACTTAGTCGGGTTCTGTCCTTAGCAAGCTGGACCTCAACAGGCGTTCCCGATGTCTCGTTCTCCTACATGAGATGAACATAATTGTTTATTATTCTTTGGCCTAATAGCCCTCATTCGTTCCAAATGAATGAGAAAACCCAACTTTACATATATTTACAATTAGGTCCCTAAAGTTAATTTTCTTTAACTTTAAGTTCCTATTGCCGGGATTTTCCTAAATTCGAGTCCCGAAACCTTTAAAATTTATCTTAGTACATCAAATTATTTGATTTCACACAAAGGGGTTTAATTTCCCAAATTTCCAATTTGGTCCTTCAATTTTCCCAAAATTACCATTTTGCCCCTTCTTTAGAAAAATGGTAAAATTTTACCCCAAAAATTATAAAATTTATCAATTGACCCTCTAATATTCTTATCATGACCAATTAACCATCAATTTTAGAAAATTACATTTTGGTCCTTCAAATTTCCAAAAATCCCCAATTTCCCCAACCTTTTTTTTCCAATTTCAACTTTTCAACACTGCCAAATTTGATTTCATCAAATTGATCAATCAAACACCTCGAATTGTTGAAATTGGAGTTGAAATTGAGTTCCTACATGTTCATACAATTCTAAGGAACTTTGAATCATAGATTTTAACGCTGGAATGAGCTCAAACGGAGATTTATCGGAAAATAGACTATAGAGAGAAAAATCTTTGATTTCTCACCGGTGAGGGCGTGGCGGTGGAGCTTTCAAATCTGGGCAGATAGCTCTCCTCCAGAGTTTCTTCCTAGGATCAAGAATGACATCAATTGATGTCGAATTGGATTAGAATTTCTTTATTGAAATTCAGTCGACTCTCTCTCTAACAACGATCTGAAATTGTAAAGGGAAACCGAATTGGCTTACCTTTCGGTCCTAATTCGGCCGAGGAAGGACTGAGGAAGTGTTGGGAAGGCTTGGTTTGGCTTGAGGAGGGCTTGAAATGGCCGATTTCAGCTTGACCAAAATAGGGTAGCTTCGGTCCGCTGGAGCTACTTCACTATTCCATCATGCCGGCGCTTTTCCAATGATTTTCGGATTGACTGGAGTTTGCTACCAGATAGCTATCTTCTCCCCGTTTCTAAAGAGCCCGACCTTTGTTTAAGTCGAAACTCTAGTTCGAGCTTCACCGGGAAATGGAGTAGTAGGGAGAGAGAGAGAAGTGTTAAGGTGTGAGGAGAATGAAATGGGGATGACCTCTTTATATAGGCGTAAAACTCGTGTATTAAATGGGCGAGATTTATTACTAGTATTAATATTGCCATAAATTATTGGTATTAATTCTAATAATTAAATTTCGGTATTAATTCCAATAATTTAATTTTGGTATTAAATTATTTGTATTAATTCCAATAATTTAATTTAGGTATTAAATTATTGGTATTAATTACAATAATTTAATACCAAAATTAAATTATTGGAATTAAATTTGTATTAATTACAATAATTAAATATATATTAATTTAGGGCTATTTATGATAAGTCGTACGTTCGTATAAAAATTTTTGACCGAAATTTCGGATATTAAATTATTGGTATTAATTACAATAATTTAATACCAAAATTAAATTATTGGAATTAAATTTGTATTAATTACAATAATTAAATATATATTAATTTAGGGCTATTTATGATAAGTCGTACGTTCGTATAAAAATTTTTGACCGAAATTTCGGGTTACAAAAAAATCATACTTCCCAGGAGGTACACTACTCTAAGGCAAGCACGCTTAACTTTGAAGTTCTTATGAAATATAGTTCACCTAAACCAATTTGGTTTTTATTTTCTAGTTTGTCTTAAATTTCTTTTCCAAGGTTTAATGAACCCTTTGGATCACCCGAAAGTTGTAAATTTCCATATTGCTTATTCCCAAATGTAAACCGGCGTGGTTTTCTTATTCGGTTTGACCGGTTCTTTTCTCGGTTTTCCTTAACTAAAAAAAATGCGGGTTTTACACCCCGAGCTCTCTATATAAAGAGCTCTCCTCCATTTATGCTCTTCATCTCTTGAAAACCTAAAAAAAATGAATTACTCCAATTCCTGACCATCTCTAAACCATAGCTCTGAGATTGACCCATTTCTTCACCTCCGAACATGAATTCAGATTCACTTGAATTTAGAGTAAGTACTCTACCTTGCTTCATACTCCATTTAGCCCGAGTATCACCGGAGAAGCATCAGTGAGCCCCCACAATATAGTCGTTCCAGCTACAGAGTTTGAGCAAGAATTTATTAGTTGAATTTGGGCCACCCCCGGACACATTCTGAGGCTAGGCCGACTCTCCATGACTGAGATTTGTCCCCCCCCCCCCCCCCCCCCCCCCTCAACTTGTAAAGTTAGTCATGGCTACCACCTTTCATCGAAATTATAAATTTATAGAGAGAGAATTGAGTGGAATTTGATCCTAAGAGAATCCGCTCGATAAGAGCTAGCTCCACGCATCAAGATCTTTGGCAACCGTGTCATTTCTAAAATAAAATCAAACCTTTCTCTCTCTAGAAAACTTTTCCAGCAAAACATCGTTTAAACTCAATTTTATGCCAAATTGGACAATTCAAATTTTGAAATGACCAAGGAGAGGTATGAGAGATTATTTGCAGTGTGATAGGAGGTAATTAACTACGTTTAATTGGTCAATTTGATGAATTGATATTTTGGGGTGCAAAATACAATTTTGGAGAAATTGGACGATTTGGAGATTTTTTTACAATTAACATAAATTAAGGGTCAATTGGTAAATAAGAAGAGTTTAGGGACTTAATTGTAATTAAAAATAATTTTTCTAAATTTAATTATAATTAAAAATGAATATAATGTTTTATTTGTCATTTCGGATAATTTTATTTTAAATAAAATTATTTGTATGATAAAATTGCAAATAAAATGAATTGAAGAAAGTATGGCAAATAATTGAGAATTTATTTGTCAATAAAATAAAACTTAAGGACTTATGTGTGAATTAAAAAAAATATAGGGAGATAAGTGAAAAGGTCGAATAATTGATTGATACATTATCTGTGATCATGTAGGTGTGAAAGGAAAACCTTTACCTATAATCGCGAGTCCAACCCGAGAAATCGGAAATATGTCCAGGACGAACAAGTAACGGAACTCGGGTGAGTGGTATTTCTCTCATTGTGTCCAATTGGATCAATTATGTGTACTTTAAAGTATTATTTATTTAGAAAATAAAATTTCTATAAATATAATCCACTAACTATCTGAAACCACTCAAATCTTTTGGGATTATATTTTTGAAAAATAACATGAAGTATCATAATAGAATTACCCTTGAACAATGTATGGATATACTTCAAGGAAAATGGTCTATTCTTGACCATCGATGTAGGAAATGGGCGAGACTCATGGTCGATAGAAGGTTAGCTAGATCTAGTTCTGTGAAGGTGAGCTCAAAGCCATGATTTTGAAAAGTGAAGTGAGCCCAATGCCGTGTTTTAAAAACTCGTATGAGTGGGTATAAGGCCAATGGAAATGGGTTAAACCCATAAATAAATTTTGATTTAAGAATCTCATAAAGAGTTTAATTTCCCAAATTTCCAATTTGGTCCCCCAATTTTTTCAAAATTACCATTTTGCCCTTCCTTTACAAAAATGGTAAGTTTTGCCCCAAAAATTCCAAAATTCCTCAAGTGATCCTCCAACATTATTTTCATGCCCAATTGACCCTCAATTTCATAAAATTGTATTTTGGCCATTTGAATTTCGAAAATCCCCAATTTCAACTCTTTAACACCACCGAATTTGATTTTATCAAATTGACCGGTCAAACAGTTCTAATTGTTGAAATTGGAGTAAAAATTGAGTTCATGCATGTTCATACGATTCTAAGAAACTTTGAATCGTAGATTTTAACGCCGGAACGAGATCAAACGAAGCTTCGCCGAAAAATAGATTGTAGAGAGAGAAAGCTTTGATTTCTCACTGGTGAGGGCATGGCAGTCTGAGCTTTTGATCTAGGCAGATAGCTCTCATCTTGAGATTCATCCTAGAATCAAGAATCGCATCAATTGATGCTGAATTAAGTTAGAATTTCATTATTGAAATTCTACCGGTTCTCTCTCTAGCACCGATCGAAAATTGCATAGGGGAGCCGAATTGGTTTACTTTTCAGTCGTAATTCGACCGTGGGAGGGCTGAAGAAGTGTTGGGAAGGCTTGGTTTGGCCTGAGGAGGGCTCGAAATAGTCAATTTCAGGTTGGCCGAAATAGGGCAGCTTCAGTCCGCTAGAGTTGCTTCATTTTTCCATCATGTCAGCGCTTCTCCAATGATTCTCAGATTGATTGGAGTTTGCTACCAGATAGCTATTTTCTCCCCGGTTCTAAAGAGCCCGACCTTTGTTCAAGTTGAAGCTCTAGTTTGAGCTTCACCGAGTCAGGAATCAAGATTAGCTCGGACTGGGGCTCGGAGTCAAGGAGGTGGCTCGTAGTCGAAGTTGGGGATCATAGTCGGAGTGGGGCTCATCGGGCTTGAGTGCAGGCTTATCGCTCAGGTAGACGAGGTGCTGACAGCTCGGGATGCTCAAGCACAGTGCACAGGCTCAAGCTAGGATGCTTGGGTGTCACACCCCGACCCGGTTTGGTCGGATCCTCGTGAACAACCCGTTGCTCTTTTGGTTCAAGAGTTTCCTCCTTATTTAATCAAGAGGAGCCACGCGTACTTTCAACCTTGTTCCCTGGAATGACATGTAAACCCCGCTCCTTGGAGTTAAGGAAAACTGAGAAAGAACCGGTTAAATTGAATGAGAAAAACCGAAAAGGTTCACGAACCCGTTTATTGGGGAACGGGAAAATTGGAGAAATTTTAACTCCCAAGTGGCCCAAAAAGGTTCATAAACCTTGGAAAAGAACTTTAGGACAAATTGAGAGAGAAAAACCAAAGCGGATTAAGAATCGAGCCGATTTATGAGCCGAAACCGATAGAGAAAGGGCAAGCCGGGAAAATTATGGACCCTAAGTGACCTAAGGAGTTATAAAAGTCATGAAAAAGGACTTTAGGATAAATTGGAGATGAAAACCAAACCAGTTCAAATGAACCGGATCCGAACTAAATTGAACCAAATTGGACCGGTTTGAACCACTATTGAACTAGATGCTAAATTTATTTTTCTATGTGGCTTAAAAATTTTTAATTTTAGATTTAAGGACACCATTGGATAGAAAATGAATTTAGATGAATTTAGAAATTTCTAGATTTAAAAAATTCAGTTGAATTGGGGGTGAACCGATCGATTTAAGCTTTGAACCCAGTTCGTACCAGTCCGATCCGATTCGAAACAGTGTCATCTTCTTCCTTCAGATGATAGCACTGTTTACTCGCCGAAAAATTGAAGCAGCGCCAGCGAAGAGGAAACGTTTCTGTTTAGTAGGTTTCATGCCTTCAATGAATGTCATAAAGGTGCCAAACGGACGGTCGACGGTCCCTGAGCTCCCTATATAAATAGCCTCTCTCCATTCATCCTCTCCACACCTGAAAACCTCACTCTCTCTCAACTGCTTAGTTTTCTGACAAAGCTCGAACCAGAGCTTCGATATAGGGTCATTTCTGAGCCAACGAAGGCATGATCACATTCCTTAGAACCACGGAGAAGTCATCTACATGGTGATAACATCCATTTGCTCTGAGGATCGTTGGAGAAGCGTTGGTGTGATCGAACAGTGAAGCAGCTCCGACGGACCGAAGCTACCCTGTTTCAGTAGAGCTGAAATTGGCCAATTCGAGCCCTCCTCATACCAAACCAAGCTCTCCCAACACCTCTTTAGCCCTCCCTTGGCTGAATTAGGACTGAAAGTAAGCCAATTCGGCTCCCCTCTACAATTTCTTACCGATGCTAGAGAGAGAATCGGTAGAATTTTGATGATAGAATTCTAATCCAATTCGACATAAATTGATGCAATTCTTGATCATAGGAGGAACCTCAAGAGGAGAGCTATCTGCCCCAATTGGAAGCTCAGATGCGCCCCCGACAGTGAGCAATTGAAGCTTTCTCTCTCTAAGTTTTATTTTTCCGACGAAGCTCTCTTTGATCTCGTTATAGCGTCAAAACTTATAATTCAAAGTCTTATTGAATCGTATGAAGATATAAAAACTCAATTTTAACTTCAATTTCAACAATTAGAAGTGTTTGATTGGTCAACTTGATTAAATCAAATTTGGCTGTAGTAGGAAGTTGAAATTGGGTAAAAATTGAGAAAATTAGAGATTTTCAAAAATGTGAAGGATCAAAATGCAATTTTATACAATTGAGGGTCAATTGGGCAATTTTAGAATTTTTTGGGTAAAACTAATCATTTTTGTAAAGGAATGGCAAAATGGTAATTTTAAAAAATTTGGGGGACAAATTGGGAATTTGGGAAACTTGAACCCCTTTTTATGAAATTGAGTAAATTGAGGTCCCAAGAAGAATTTTAAAAGTTTCAAGCTCAATTTGGGGGAAACGGTAATTGGGGCCTAAAGTAAAAGGAAAAATAACTTAAGAGACTAATTTGCAAATATTGAAAGAGTTGTGAATTTTGCCATTTATACTAAATGAGGTGATCAAGCTAGATGATAATGAACAATGATGTTCATTTCGTGTAGCAGTACGAAACATCGGGAATGCTAGTTGAGGTTAAGCTCGCAAGGGATGATAACCGATTAAGTGGAATTTCATTGCACGATCTGATGATAAGCAACTCGATAATGAAAACCCATTTCTAAGTGGTATTTTAAACTTCACACCTAAGAAGAGTGATGTGAAAATCACGCAAAAAAAAACTAATTATCGGTTGTAAGTAGATCATACCCAGTTAGTATGATGAAACTTACTCAAACAAAGTGGAAAACCTGTTCATCAGTTATGAGCAGATATGTCCTCATACTCAGTGGGTATGATGTACAATTGAAAATATATTTTTGTTAAAAGTGCTCTCCCCTAACTCTGTGCCACTGCTTAAACAATTTGGGAGACTTTCTCGATGGGAGCACGGATAGCTCCATTAGGTCGGAGGCCTCGATTTTGGAAACTTGGGGGCTATTATGCCCAATTTTGAAAATCTCGAACAATGGGTCATAGGCCAGTTGGCACGAGCAAGAGCTCGTAAAGAAACATGAGTTATATGCCATAAAAATTTAAATAAATGAATTGTTTGGCCATGGTACCAAGATAGGACCAACATATTCAGTTAACTAGTGGCAGTGCGACATGACAAGTCTCTGGACTAGTCAAGACAAACAGTTGTAGGTTGAGTTGAGGGTCAGGGTCGTTGGACTAGTGGCACCACAGATTATATGGCATGTTGTGAAAGTATTGATTGTGTATGCATTGTGTTTACAGGACCTTCAAGACGCCCAAGAGGGGTAGTGATGTGTCCTAGGGCCCTGGACAACCTGGTGGATATAAGGGTAGTTAGTCGTACCAGGAGAGCTTGCGAAGCTCAATGTAGCTTCAAGTGCACGAGACCGGGGTGGGGTCGGGATGAGGTCTCTGTCCTTATACGGACACAAAGAATTGTTACGGGATTGAGGGTCAAATGTCGTGAACATCCACTCATTCTCAGGGTAGAAGTGGGCGTGCTTCTATCTAGGTGGCCAGTAAAGTCGCTCCGACGCCACAAGTGGGTTTAGTGGATGTACTGGCCTGAGATTGTGTGATTGACCTTCATGATGAAGGATGTGTTTTTTTGAAAACTGAGATTTTAAAGAGGAGAAAATTTAAGGAATTAAGGAGTCTAGCACACTCTAATTTGAAAATATTTTTTTTGAAAACTCCATTTTTTTTAAAAATACCCATTCACTGAGTTGTAGAAACTAATCACTCTTTTCTATCCCTTTTTAAGAAAAGAAAATGACTAAGAATAACACCGAGCCTTACCCTCTACAAGTATGCTTAATTTTTCTTAAGCTTGCATTTTTTTTGATATATGTCTTTCCAGGGAACAAGATCAAAAATACGCCTGGCTACCCTCGAGTTAAAAAAGGAGGAAACTCCTCTTGAACCGGGAGAGCGGCGGGTTGTTCATGGGGATCCGACCAAACCGGGTCGGGGCATGACAACTAGAGTGGTATCAGAGCCTAGTTCCCTTGAAACATTATCAATATTATGCCCTGACATTAACCCAACTCTAAACTATCGTGTAGGAAGGAGAGTCCCTAGAAAATTCGCGATGAAAATCAATCCTCCAGCTATAACTTTGAAAAAAACATCCAACCCATGGGAAGAAGTCGCTCAAAGGTTCCTAAAAGGGGAAAAATGAGTGCCCAAGGACATGGTGGAAGACTATCGGAAAATAGTAGGTGCATTACTTGAACCGAAAGGCATCATATACCCTCCTCTCAAGCAAGAGGAACCAGCATCACCTCCTACAAGTCTATCCCTTCCTCCTCCAGTCCCACAACAACTGGAAGGGAATTCCATCAAGAAAGAGGCATGGGATAATTATTGGGATGCGTATGCCACCTTCATGAAGATCCACCAAGTACCTCTACCCACTCAACATGGCTTCAATCCCTCCCAATGGGTGAAGTGGACTTATGAGTGTGAGGTTGAGGTACTAAGGCGGTATGGATTGGAGGCCATACATGAAATTCATCCTATTAGGGAGTGCGAATGGACCTCATTCAGTTCCTCAAAGCCTTCTGATCAAGAGTCTCATAATCGTTCTTGGGTTAACTCTAGTCCTATGACCCCAAGGGATTAGGAGGTAGAAAATTTCTGTAATAAGCCAAATTATGGCAAGAAAAATATTTCTTAAATGAATGAAAGTAAAAGTTTTACTAAAACTTCTTAATTATTCAAAGCAAAAGATTATGGTAATAAAAAAAATCTAAGTAGGAAATCATCTAAGAAAGAAAATATGAGTAAGTCTCAACCCTCAAGACTAACCCTTAGAATACGATAAGGAAGAATTAATCTAAGAAAGATCTTGAGAAAAAGAAAAAGAAGGAAAACAATCATCAAAGAGTACGGAATCATGTAAAGCCCAAGGAGTTAAAAATATGCTTAGAGAATTAGGAGTAAGGAAAAACAAGGGGGAGTAGAACATTCCAAAAAGGAACTACAAGAATATCAGGAAGAAAAAGAAATAGAGACCACCAAGGAAAGATGAGGAGAAATAGAATAACAGGAAAGCCCGGGTATAAAAACTACATAATAAATTAAGATACAATTCCTTAGGAACTTCGTAATAGAGAAAAACTTGGGGAAGGCAAAGGTATGAATGAAAAGAGGAAGAAAAAAAGGAGTGGAGAAGTTAAACAAGACCCTTAAGACAGGAGAATATTTAAAAGAATAAATTTCTAAAGAACGGTAAGATGATTAAACAAAAAGGAAAATCTCATAATGGAAGATACAAGAAGGAAGATAAAAATAGGAAGTTGGGGCGAGGAAGCATAAAGCTCCAAGTCAAGACAATCAATTGAGGGAAGGTTACCAAACCGGAGTGGAAATAAGGTCCTTAGTAAGAAGTAAGAGTGACTAAGTGAGTGTGTTAGGAGGTTGAGTGTGATCTACTGCGAGAAGACCTAGAAACCCAAATAGAAAACTCTAGACGGATCCAATTTAAGGATTTAACTTATATGGACCAAATCGTTTGGAGGAGTAAGTGAAGTCTAATAAGAGATGGGGAGCAGTAAAAGAATACACCCTAACCAAGAAAAAAGGGGGAAATACAAAGGACACGAAAATATGGAAGGTTGGACACAATGGGGATGAGAGGTCCACCTCAAAGGAATAAATAAATGCTAGAGTAAGTGGGAATGAAGCAAGATAAACGAAAGGTACTCATGAATCCAAAGAGTAAAAGTAAGTTAGTGAAGATATAGGCAAAAGTCATTCCATAATTTAATGGTAGAACTAGAAGGAAATCCCAAGAAAGAGGGAATGTGAAGCACACCAAAGAAAGGAATCTTGAGAAGACATGGGTGTACCAATGAAGAGAAAATTGAACCAACAGAATAAGAAAGAGAATAATCTCCTTAAGAATAAGATGCTGGAAAAGAAAGGATCATGTACAAGGAGAAGGAAACCGTAAGGAATCAAGGGATAAGTCAAACCCATGTAATGTATAGGTAGGAAGATGACATCAAAAGATGCCATACGAGTAAGAAACGAACTAAACTCAGAATGAATAATAGTGGGAGGAACATTGATAAGAACAATGATGGATTTAGAAAGAGAAGAGATCTTAAAGAGGAAGGACACCAGTGGGAATGATGAATGAAGTAAAAGATCATAAATTTTAATATGTCAATAAGTATTGGGAAATTTAAGGATTTGAAGGTTGGATGACCAAATAAAGAAATTTGGAAAAAGACGAGAAGTACGGAAACCAATACTATTATAGAGATGTAAAGTTAAAGACATCACGAAGAATGTCATGTGGTAAAGGGACATGTAAATCCAACTAACTCAGAGAAATACGACTTAGGCAAGTAATGGTCTATGAGTAAGGCATAACAAAGTCAAACATAAACTTAATAGCCAAAGAATGAGGAAGGAATCCATGTAGGATGAAAAGGTAATAAACACCAAAATTCGTTGAAGAAAAATGACCGGAACTAAGAGTTCTGAAATTTTGGGTAAAAGAAGCTTGGGATGGGAAATGGTGCCTTAGGAAATAAGGACGTAACTAAAGGAAATTATCATAGATCTTCAAGGAAAATATTCTAGGCTAAGGTAAGTTCCATGGAATGAGGAAAGGATGAGAATGAAATGAGAATCTTAGACATGATGAAAAGGATGAACGAAAATAACTGAGAAGCTGGTAAGACGATAAAATAGAAATTTTCATACCAATAAAAAGTTTAAGCTAACACGCGAACAATGTGAAATAGGTTTTGGGGACAAAACTCCTTAAAAGAGGGGAGAGTTGTAAACCCTGCTCTTTGGAGTTAAGGAAAATTAGGAAAGAATCGGTCAAACCGAGTGAGAAAAATCGAAACGGTTCACAAATGTGTTTATTAGGGAACAGGAAAATTGGAGAAATTTCAACTCCCAAGTGACCCAAAAAGGTTCATAAACCCTGTAAAAGAACTTTAGGGCAAATTGAGAGAGAGAAACCAGACCGGTTTGGGTGAACTGGACCCGAACCGGATTGAACTGATTTAAGAACCGAGTTAGTTTATGAACCAAAACCGATAGAGAGAAGGCAAATTGGGAAATTTATGGATCCCGAGTGACCTAACAAGTCATAAAAGTCATGAAAAAGAACTTTAGGATGAATGGGGGATGAAAAACAAACCGATTTAGGTGAACCGGATCCGAACCAAATTGAACCAATTTGGACCGGTTTGAACTACTATTGAACCGGATGCTAAATTCATTTTTCTATGTGGCTTAAAAAATTTTAATTTTAGATTTGAGGCCACCATTGGATAGAAAATGAATTTAGATGAATTTAAAAATTTTTAGATTTAAAAATTTTAGTCGAATTGGGGGTGAACCGACCGGTTTAAGCTTTGAACCTGGTTCGAAACAGTGACGTCTTCTTCCATCATATGACAGTACTGTTCACTTGCCGGAAAATCGAAACAACGTCGGTGAAGAGGAAACATTTCCATTCAGTAGGTTTCAAGCCTTCAATAAATGTCATAAAGGTGCCAAACGGACGGCCGACGAGTCCCCAAGGTCCCTATATAAAGAGCCTCTCTCCATTCATCCTCTCCACACCTGAAAATTTCATTCTCTCACAGCTGCTTAGTTTTCCAGCGAAGCTTGAACCAGAGCTATGATATAGGGTCATTTATGAGCCAACGAAAGCGTGATCGGGTTCCTTAGAACCGGGGAGAAGTCATCTACACAATGGTAACAACCATTTGCTCCGAGGATCGTTGGAGAAGCGTCGGCGGACCAAAGCTGCCCTGTTTCGGTTGAGCTGAAATTGGCCACTTCGAGCCCTCATCAGACCAAACCAAGCTCTCCCAACACCTCCTTAGCCCTCCCTTGGTCGAATTAGAACTAAAAGGTAAGCCAATTCGACTCCCCTCTGTAATTTCTTACCGATGCTAGAGAGAGAACCGACAGAATTTTGATGATAGAATTCTAATCCAATTCGACATCAATTGATGCAATTCTTGATCATAGGAGGAACCTCAAGAGGAGAGCTATCTGCCCCAATTGGAATCTCGGATCGATGCGCCCCCGACGATGAGTAATTGAAGCTTTCTCTCTCTATATTCTATTTTTCGGCGAAGCTCCGTTTGAGCTCGTTCCGGCGTCAAAACTTACGATTCAAAGTGCTATTGAATCATATGAAGATGTAGAAACTCAATTTTAACTTCAATTTCAATAATTAAAAGTGTTGGATTGGTCAATTTGATGAAATCAAATTCTGTTGTGCTAGGAAGTTGAAATTGGGGGGAAAATTGGGGATTTTCAAAAATTCAAAGGATCAAAAAGCAATTTTATAAAATTGAGGATCAATTGGGAATGATAAGAATTTTTTAGGACCAATTGAACAATTTTAGAATTTTTGGGGTAAAACTTACCATTTTTGTAAAGGCAAAATGGTAATTTTGGAAAATTTGGGGGCCAAATTGGGAATTTGGAAAACTTAAACCCCTTTTATGAAATTGAATAAATTGAGGTCCTAAGAGGAATTTAAGAAGTTTTGGGACTCAATTTGTGGGAAAAACAGGCAATTGAGACCTAAAGTAAAAGGAAAAAACTTTAGGGACCAATTTACAAATATTGGAAAAGTTGTGAATTTAGCCATTTATACTAAATGAGGTGATCAAGCCAAATGATAATAAACAACGATATTCATTTCATGTAGGAACACGGGACGAAAACTAATTAAGTTGAATTTTACTGCACGATCAGGTGAGTGGCATTTTTTGTATCATATCCAGTTGAGATGATATGCAAGCTAATAATGAAAATTCACTGCTAAGTAGTATTTAAAATATCATACCTCAGAGAAGTGATGTAAAAATCACATGAAAAAAAACTACTTACCGATTGTAAGTAAATCATACCCGGTTGGTATGATTAAACTTCCTAGAAGGAAGTGGAAAACCCATTAATCGATTATGAGCGGAGATGTTCTCATACTCGGTGGGTATGACAATTTAGGATACCTTCTCGACGGGAGCTCGAATAGCTCTGTTAGGTCGGAGGCCTCGTTTTTGGAAACTTGAGGGCTATTATGCCCAATTTTGAAAATCTCGAACAGTGGGTCATAGGCCGGTTGGCACGAGCAAGAGCTCATAAATAAACATGAGTTATATGCCATAAAAATTTAAATAACTGAATTGTTTGTCCATGGTACCAAGATAGTACCAACATATTCAGTCAACTAGCGGTAGTGCGACATGACAGGTCTCCGGACTAGTCAAGACAAACAGATGTAGGTTGAGTTGAGGGTCGGGGCCGTTGGACCAGTGGCACCATAGATTATATGGCATGATGTGAAAATATTGATTATGCATGCACTGTGTTTACGGGACCTTCAAGACGCCCAAGATGGGTAGTGATATGTCCTAGGGCCCTGGACGACCTGATGGATATATGGGCAATTAGTCATACCAGGAGGCCTTGCGAAGCTTGACGTAGCTTTAAGCGCACGAGACCGAGGTGGGGTCGAGATGAGGTCTTTGTCCTCATACGGACACGGAGAATTGTTATGGGATTGAGGGTCGGATGTCACGAACATCCACTCTTTCTCATGGTAGAAGTGGACGTGGTTCTATCTAGGTGGCCGGTAAAGTCGCTTTGACGCCACAAGTGGGTTCAGTAGACGTACTGGCCTGAGATTGTGTGATTGACCTTCATGATGAAGGATGTGTTTTTTGAAAATCGAGATTTTAAAAAGGAGAAAATTTAAAGGAATTAAGGAGTCTGACATACTCCAACTTGAAAACATTTTTTTAAACTCCATTTTTATAAAAATACCCATTCACTAAGTTGTAGAAACTCACCCCACTTTTCTATCCCTTTTTTGGAAAAGAAAATGACTAGGAATAGCACTGAGACTTATCCTTTGTGAGGTATGCTTAATTTCTCTTAATCTTGCATTTTATTTGATATATGTCTTTCCAAGGAACAAGGTCAAAAATACGCATGGCTCCTCTCGAGTTAAAAAAGGAGTAAACTCCCCTTGAACTAGGAGAGCGGGGGGTTCTTCACGGGGATATGACCAAACCGGCTCAAAGCATGACATGACATATATCAAATAAAATGCAAGATTAAAATAAATTAAGCATACCTCACAGAAGGTAAGACTTAGTGTTATCCCTAATCATTTTCTCTATTTCCTGAAAAGGGATAAAAAGATGGGTGAGTTTCTACAACTTAGTAAATGGGTATTTTTAAAATTAATTTCAATAAAATAGTTTTAAAATTGAAGTGTGTCAGACTCCTTAATACCTTTAAAATTTCCCATTTTAAAAATCTCAATTTTTCATAGTCATTTCTCATCTCAACAGTGTGTTTATCAACCAACACATGCCCTTCATCATGAAGGGAACACACATTCACATGCCAGCCTATCCACTATACCCACTTGTGGCATCGGAGCGACTTTACCGGCCACCTAGATAGAAATATGTCCACTTCTACCTTGAGAATGAGTGGATGTACGCGACATCTGACCCTCAATCCCGTAACAAAACTTCGTGTCCGTATGAGGATAAAGAGATTGTAAACCCTGCATTTTTTAGTTAAGAAAAACTGAGAAAAGAACCGATCAAACCGAGAAAGAAAACCGAGTCGATTTACATTTGAGAACATGCAATATGGAAATTTACAACTTCCGGATGATCTAAAGGGTCCATTAAACTTTGGAAAAAAAATTTAAGAAACTTTAGAAAACAAAAAATAACTTGGTTCAAACGAATTAGATTTCATAAGAACTTTTAAAGTTAAGCGTGCTTGCTCGAGAGTAGTGTGAGGATGGGTGACCTCCTGAGAAATATGAATTTTTTTTGTAACCCAGTCGAAAATTTTTATTTACGCCTTATCATAAATAACCATAAATTAAAATATATTTAATTATTGTAATTAATACCAATAATTTAATACATAAATTAAATTATTGGAATTAGTACAAATAATTTAATACCGAAATTAAATTATTGAAATTAATACTAAAATTAAATTATTGGAATTAGTACAAATAATTTAATACCGAAATTAAATTATTGAAATTAATACTAAAATTAAATTATTGGAATTAATACCAACAATTTATGATAATATTAATAGTAGTAATAAATCTAGCCCATTTAATACATGGGTTTTACACCTATATAAAGAGGTCATCCCCATTTCATTCTCCTCACACCTGAACACTTCTCTCTCTCTCTACTGCTCCATTTCTCGGTAAAGCTCGAACCAGAGCTTCGACTTGAACAAAGGCCGGGCTCTTTATAACCGGGGTGAAGACAACTATCTGATAGCAAATTGCAGTCAATCCGAGAATCGTTGGAGAAGCGCCAACATGATGGAATAGTGAAGCAACTCCGGCGGACCAAAGCTGCCCTATTTCGGCGAAGCTAAAATCGGTCATTTCAAGCCCTCCTCAGGCCAAACCAAGCCCTTCCAACACTTTCTCAGCCTTTCCAAGGCCGAATTAGGACCAAAAGGTAAGCCAATTCGGCTCTCCTTTACACTTTTCGATCGATGCTAGAGAGAGAGTCGACCGAATTTCAATGACAAAATTCTAATCCAATTCCACATCAATTGATAAAATTCTTGATTCTAGGATAAATCTCAGGATGAGACCTATCTGCCCAGATCGAAAGCCCGGATCGTCGTGCCTTCACCGGTGAGTAATCGAAGCTTTCTCTCTCTGTAGTCTGTTTTCTAGCGAAGCTCAGTTTGAGCTTGTTCCGGCGTTAAAATCTGCGATTCAAAGTTTCTTAGAATCGTATGAACATGCAGGAACTCAATTTCAACTCCAATTTCAAAAACTAGAAGTGTTTGATCGGTCAATTTGATGAAATCAAATTCGGTAGTGTTGAAGAGTTGAAATTGGGGGGAAATTTAGGGATTTTCGAAATTCAAAGGGCCAAAATACAATTTTATGAAATTGAGGGTCAATTGGGCATGAAAATAATGTTGGAGGACCCATTGAGGAATTTGGGAATTTTTGGGGCAGAACTTACCATTTTTGTAAAAGAAGGACGAAATGGTAATTTTGAAAAAATTGGGGGACCAAATTGGAAATTTGGGAAATTAAACCCCTTTTTGGTGAAAGTTAATAAATTGAGGTGCCATGATAAATTTTAAAAGTTACGGGACTCAATTTGAGGAAAAACCGACATTGGGGACTTACAGTTAAAGAGAAATAACTTTAGGGACCTAATTGAAAATAACTAAAAGTTTGGATTTTCTCATTTATTGGAAATGAATGAAGGCTATTATGCCGAGTAATAATAAATAAGGTTGTTCATATCGTGTAGGAACACGAAATACTTGGAACGCTAGCAAGGACAAGCTCACGTGAATACAAAGAATCAGTCTAGTGGAATTCACGGCATTAACGGGTGGGTGGGTTTACTAACATCATACCCGGTTGGGATGATAAGAAAAACTTAAAGATAAAAACCACTTATCGGTTGTGAGTGGAAATTTTATATCATACCCGGTAGGGGATGATAAGTACCTCGGTATAAAAACCCACAAATTACATGGCAATATAAGAAAACATTGTTTGTGCATGAACTATGAGTACGGGATCTTCAAGACGTCCATAAAGGGTAGTGATGCGTCCTAAGGGCACTGGACGACCTGGTGGCTATAAGGGCAGTTCGTCGTTCCAGGTATCTGTGCGAAATCTGGAGTAGCACCAAGCGCATGAGACCGGGGTGGGGACAGGATGAGGTCTCTGTCCTCATACGGACACGAAGAAGTGATTTCGAGATTGTGGGTCGGATGTCACGTACATCCACTCATTCCCAGGGTAGAAGTGATTGTACTTCTATCCGGGTGGTAGGAAAAGTCACTCTGAAGCCACCAGTGGGTTCAGTAGTGATACTAACTTGCGAATGTGTGTAACCTTCATGATGAAGGATGTGTGTTGGGTGATGACACACCGGTAACTAAGAAATAATGGAAAACCCCAAATTTTTAAATGAAGGGATTTTTTAAAAGAAAGGAGTCTGGCACACTCCATATAAATATTTTTTTCTTAAAAGTTAAAAGTAGATCTTTAAAAACTCATTCACTGAGTAGTCATACTCACCCCCTCCCTTATATCCCTTTCAGGAAATCTCGTGAAGCCCACCCTTAAAGACTGTCAACTAAGATGCCTATATGACAGGTATGTAAAGTTTTAAATTTCATACAGTTTTGATTATGCTATTCCAGAAAAAAGGTGCAGGTTAAAGGACGCCTTACTCTTTACGGTTTACAATAAGGGGAAACCATTTAATAAACCGGGAGAGTGGCAGGTTGATCACGGAGATCCGACCAAACCGGGTTGGGGCGTGACAACTAGAGTGGTATCAGAGCCTGTTTCCTAGAATACATAATCAAGACTATAAAATATTGTAACTAATAGGATTTATCCTAAAATTTTCAGATGGCTCCTAGGAGAGGAACCA
Organism: Trapa incisa; assembly: GCA_030064435.1. Lineage (NCBI taxonomy): Eukaryota > Viridiplantae > Streptophyta > Magnoliopsida > Myrtales > Lythraceae > Trapa > Trapa incisa. The sequence goes on from CM057775.1 coordinate 21,805,616, forward strand.
AGAAAACTAGGAATGGCTCTACTCAACACCTTATCTTCGTAGGAAGACAACCCTAGAAGCTTCCCAAATGCCTAAAGCATGGCAGGAATCTCAAAAGAGCAAATAAGAAAGTATCCCAGAGAATGGTGACAAGTCCTATTGAGGTCACAACTCTAAGTATAAAGGAAGCCAAACATGAAGCCATAAAATGGGGCATATAACCTTACATAGGAGGATGCTTATCAAGAATCTCGTAGCTCCCTAGTTATTTGGTGACCATTTTCTATAATAGAGCCAAAATCCCCAACATACTGTACTACTCTATTAATGAAGTACTCCAAATTCCTAAATACCCTGTCCCTCAAATGATGTGATCTTCAAGGAAGACTCCAAAAAGAAAAAAAACTCTCACAGTATCCAGACTTAAGGACGAAAGAGCACCAAAACTAACAATTCCTAAGAAAACGCTAGGAGGAACCACTTATATTCATGTAATTACAAGAATGAATGATAGGGACACTGCGTGAAGAAGTGCCCAACCCTACAAAGGACAGGAATCAAGTTAACCTGGAGGGGAATAGGACACAAAGTGAAAAACTGTCCCACATCGCCAAGAGTCAAGACAATATTTTCCAAGAATAAATACCCCACAGCTATAGGAAATCCGAAAGGATACCATCCCAATAAACGTGACTCCATTTGCAACCACAGATAAGAGAAAACTCTTCAAAATCTTAGCAAAGTGGTAAGAAGGAAAAAGGGGTAAAGGTAGGACCTCAATAAAACCACAAACGGAACAAAGAATAGCTGAAGAGAATTCTCCATTTAAGAAGAAAATCCAAACAATTTAGGAGCAAAGAAAGGAGTGCATCCACAAGAGAAGACAAGACGAACATTTGATGACAAACGGGACGTATTGGGATTACAAGAATAAATCACCTTGGAAAAAGCAACTCTGCCAAATAGGAAGTTCAGACCAACAGGACAAGAGAAAGCAAGTCGTTACAATAAGATAGTCAGAGGGAACAAATGACACCCTGAGGAAGACCGGGAAGTATAAGGGACTACACCATAAAAAGGTCAGTGAGATGGACGTTAAGGACAAGAGTACTCGAGAAAAAAACTGTCCTAAGAAACTTAGACCAAGGGAATGGTGGAGGCGAGACAATTAACAAACTAATACATGGGAAAACCATAATTTGAGTTCCAACAAAGAAGAGAGGGTAGAAAAGGCCAAATACTCGGGAAAAGAAGGATGAAAGAAATCCTTAACAGGACCAAAGGCCAAATTAACCAAGAAAAAAAATAGGCAAGCCTCTCACATAATTATCAAGAAATCTTGAAACAAGGAAGATTTGAACGCTTCATAAAGAAATACACTATGAAAGTAAACTTTACAGGGATGCATACGACTAACTACCATTGAAGGAATTTTGATGGGCAGATGGACATAATGTGGAGTGCAAGGAACCAACCCTTAATTGGGAAATGTTTCAAAGGAAGGAAGTATCATGATGGCCCAGTGTGACCTACTTGGAGAGAGCAGGAGAACCAAACAATAATTTCAAGATGAACAAGAGATTTTGAAACAATAAGGATGTGAACCCTCCTTAAACGGAAATAAGTTAACGGGTTAGCATCAAAAAGATGTTGTGACAAGTATGAATGAGTGGACAACCCATACTAAGGTAATAAAGTAAAGAATGTTCGAGAAAAATTGGGAAAGTAAGTCCTCCAAATAATATGTGGCTAAGGAGGAATAACTGCAATTGGTAAGACGGGTCATAGTCCACACACGCATATGAAGCTTAAAGAGTGGACGACCGAGCATAGGGTGGAATGCACGAAATAAAACCAATAATCAAAAGTATCCCATCTAAGGAATAAGGGATAAAACAAAAGTTGTGGATAGAGAAGGATCCAAAGCAAACAGATTCCCTAACATAGATAAGGGTGCGAAGAAAGGGAGAAAGAACCATACAATGAATGATAAGGAGGTTGAGCATGTAACTCCAAAGATGGAAATCTCTATTGTAAGGGACATAGTATAGAACAAAACCAGAAGGAGGGAACCTTCCCAAGCAAAGTAATCGACACATAGATTAAAAGCAATTATTGTAGAATGAAGAATCATGAAGTGATTATGAGTAAGTAAAAGTGGATTAAGAAAAAGGAAAAACCCTTGAATAAGGAATGCCAAGGATTTAAGAAGGAAAGTATCCTAGTTTGTTGGTAAACTATTGGGAAACCAAATAATTGGCACTAGAAAAACCCAATAAAGAAGTTGGGAAAGGACGAGTGGGTAACGAAAACCGACACGGTTATGTAATACATGTTGTCAAGATACAAATGATAATTCGGTAACAGTAAAGGTAGTTGAGGAATACTACCCAATTAAAGGAGGGATGAAATTATATAGTCCCTAGAAGGCTGGAAAGTTGGAAACAACCCTAAGAGAGGTGTTGAAGGAGTCTGATCGACTGAGACAAGTTCAGAACTATGTCATGTAAGTAAGGGACATATAAGCACCAACAATCCCGAGTAAAATGTAACTCGAGTAAGAAGGAGTCAGTTGGTAAACATAACAAGTTCAAACATAAATTTGACCGAAGTTGTAATCAATGACGGATGAAGGATGGGTCAAATTGGGACGAAAGAATAATAACACAAAAACCTGTGAAAACAAGTATGTAATACTCGAAAGAATGTCGAGCCAGGGGTTTCAATGATAAAGAGAATAACTAGAAAAAGGAAAGATTGGGCACCTTGGAACTCATAATCCTAAAATCTTGAGTAAAATCCCCAAAAGGAAGAACCTTATCCTAAATAAAGATAGATGCGAACCTAAGAATATACATTAGGATTAATGAGCCATACATGCCTCGTTCTTATAACTACATGGAAGGAGTAAGCATGATAAATGAAAAGAAATTCCTTAGATGAATGATTACGGGGACTAAGAAAAAAAGCAATCGAAGTGTTAGCATGTCAAGAAAACCCGAGTTAACATTAAGGGAAATTATTCCCGATGTGGAATATATTGGTTAAGTTTTGGGGACAAAACTCCTAAAAGGAGAGGAGAGTTGTAAACCCCGCATTTTTTAGTTAAGAAAAACCGAGAAAAGAACAGGTCAAACCGACTAAGAAAACTGAGCCGGTTTACATTTGAGAACACGCAATATGGAAATTTACAACTTCCGGGTGATCTAAAGGGTTCATTAAATCTTGAAAAAGAAATTTAAGAAAAATTAGAAAATAAAAACCAAATTGGTTCAGGCGAACTAGATTTCATAAGAACTTTTAAAGTTAAGCGTACTTGCTCGAGAGTAGTGTGAGGATGGGTGATCTCCTGGGAAGTATGAATTTTTTTTTGTAACCCGAAATTTCGGTCAAAACTTTTTATGTACGACTTATCATAAATAACCATAAATTAATATATATTTATTTATTGTAATTAATACCAATAATTTAATTCCTAAATTAAATTATTGGAATTAATACAAATAATTTAATACCGAAATTAAATTATTGAAATTAATACTAAAATTAAATTATTGGAATTAATACCAATAATTTATGGTAATATTAATACTAGTAATAAATCTCGCCCATTTAATACATGGGTTTTATGCCTATATAAAGAGGTTATCCCCATTTCATTCTCCTCACACCTGAACACTTCTCTCTCTCTCTACTGCTCCATTTCTCGGTAAAGCTCGAACCAGAGCTTCAACTTGAACAAAGGTCGGGCTCTTTAGAACCGGGGAGAAGACAGCTATCTGATAGCAAATTATAGTCAATCCGAGAATCGTTGGAGAAGCGCCGACATGATGGAATAGTGAAGCAATTCCGGCGGACCAAAGCTGCCCTATTTCGGCGAAGCTAAAATCGATCATTTCAAGCCCTCCTCAAGCCAAACCAAGCCCTTCCAACACTTCCTCAGCCTTTCCAAGGCCGAATTAGGACCGAAAGGTAAGCCAATTCGACTCCCCTTTACAATTTTCGATCGATGCTAGAGAGAGAGTCGACCGAATTTCAATGACAAAATTCTAATCCAATTCTACATCAATTGATACAATTCTTGATTATAGGATGAACCTCAGGACGAGACCTATCTGTCCAGATCGAAAGCTCAGACCGCCGTGTCTTCACTGGTGAGTAATCGAAGCTTTCTCTCTCTATAGTCTGTTTTCTGGCGAAGCTCCGTTTGAGCTCGTTCCGGCATTAAAATCTGCGATTCAAAGTTTCTTAGAATTGTATGAACATGCAGGAACTCAATTTCAACTCTAATTTCAATAATTAGAAGTGTTTGATCGGTCAATTTGATGAAATTAAATTTGGTAGTGTCGAAGAGTTGAAATTGGGGGAAATTTTGTGGATTTTAGAAATTCAAAGGGCCAAAATACAATTTTATGAAATTGAGGGTCAATTGGGCATGAAAATAATGTTGGAGGACCAATTGAGGAATATTGGAATTTTTGGGGCAAAACATACCATTTTTGTAAAAGAAGGGCAAAATGGTAATTTTGGAAAAATTGGGGGACCAAATTGGAAATTTGTGAAATTAAACCCCTTTTTGGTGAAAGTTAATAAATTGAGGTGCCAAGATAAATTTTAAAAGTTACGGGACTCAATTTGAGGAAAAACCGACATTGGGGACTTAAAGAGAAATAACTTTAGGGACCTAATTGCAAATAACTAAAAGTTTGGGTTTTCTCATTCATTGGAAATGAATGAAGGTTGTTATGCCGAGTAATAATGAACAAGGTTGTTCATATCGTGTAGGAACGTGAAATACCGGGAACGTCAGCAAGGAAAAGCTCACGTGAATACAAAGAACCAGTATAGTGGAATTCACGACATTAACGGGTGAGTGGGTTTACTAACATCATACCCGGTCGAGATGATGAGCACAACTTCAAGATAAAAACCACTTACCAGTTGTGAGTGGAAATTTTATATCATACCTGGTAGGGGATGATAAGTACCTCGATATAAAAACCCACTATTTAGTGGTATTTTAATAATCACTACTTAGAGAAAGTGATGTGAAAATTATGCGGAAAAAAAAACTACTTACCGGTTTTAAGTAGATCGTACCTAGTTGGTATGATGAGACTTACTCAAAGAAAGTTGAAAACCTGTTCATCGGTTATGAACGGAGATGTCCTTATACCAATTGGTATAATGGACAGTGAAAACCTATTTGTCAGAAGTGTTCTCCCCTGACTATGTGCCAATGCTTAAATTATTTGGGAGACCTTCTTGATAGGAGCTCGAATAGCTCTTTTAGGCTGGGGGCCTCGATTTTGGAACTTGCGGGCTAGAATGCCCAATTTTTTGAAAATCTCGTACAGTGGGCCCAAGGCCAGTTGGTATGAGTAGGAGCTCATAAACGAACATGATATATATGTCATAAAACTTAATAAGTGAATTGTTTGGCCATGGTACCAAGATAGGACCGATATGCTCAGTCAACTAGCGGTAGTGCGACATGACAGGTCGACGGACCAGTCAAGACAAACAACTACGGGTTGAGTTGAGAGTTGGGGCCGTTGGACCGGTGGCACCACAAATTACATGGCTTGATAAGAAAACATTGTTTGTGCATGCACTGTGAGTATGGGATCATCAAGACGTCCATGAGGGGTAGTGATGCGTCCTAAGGGCACTGGACGACGTGGTGGCTATAAGGGCAATTCATTATTCCAGATGTCTATGTGAAATCTGGAGTAGCACCAAGCGCATGAGACTGGGGTGGGGACAGGATGAGGTATGTGTCCTCATACGGACACGAAGAAGTGATTTCGAGATTGTGGGTCGGATGTCACGTACATCCACTCATTCCCAGGGTAGAAGTGGTTGTACTTCTATCCAGGTGGCAGGAAAAGTTGCTCCGAAGCCACTAGCGAGTTTAGTAGTGATACTGACTTGTGAATGTGTGTAACCTTCATGATGAAGGATGTGTGTTGGGTGATAACACACCGGTAACTAAGAAATAATGGAAAAACCCAAATTTTTAAATGAAGGGATTTTTTTGAAAAGAAAGGAGTCTAGTACACTCCATATAAATATTTTTCTTAAAAGTTAAAAGTAGACCTTTGAAAACCCATTCACTAAGTAGTCGTACTCACCCCCTCCCTTATATCTCTTTCAGAAAATCCCAGAAAACCAATCTTAAAAGACCATCAACTAAGATGCCTATAAGATAGGTATGTAAAGTTAAAAAATTCATGCAGTTTTGATTATGTTATTCTTGTAAATGGTGTAGGTTTAAAGAACGTCTTACTCTTTACGGATTATAATAAGGGAAAACCCTTTAATAAACTAGGAGAGTGGTGTGTTGTTCACAGGGATCCGACAAAACCGGGTCGAGGTGTGACAGTGTGGCGGTTCGAGCTTTCTATCTGGATAGATAGCTCTCGTCCTGTGGTTCCTCCTAGGATCAAGAATTGCATCAATTAATACCAAATTGAGTGAGAATTTAATCATCAAAAATCTATCGGTTCTCTCTCCAACACTGATCAGAATTTACAGAGGGGAGCCAAATTCGCTTACCTTTCCATTCTAATTCGGTCGTAAGAGGGCTTTGGAGGTTTTGTGAGAGCTTTGTTTGGCCTTAGGAGGGCTCGAGTTGGCTGATTTTAGCCTGATAAAAATAGGGCAGCTTCGTACATCGGAGCTGCTTCACTGTTCTATCACGTCGACGCTTCTCCGGCAACCGTCAAAGGAATTGGAGACTATCACCATGTAGCTGACTTTTCCCTGATTTTAAGAAACCCGACAACACCTTCTTTGGCTTAGAAAAAACCCTATATCGGAGCTCTGGTTTGAGCCTCATCAAAAAACTGAGTAGCTGAGAGAGAGTGAGGTTTTTAGTTATGGAGAGGAAGAATGGAGAGGGGTTCTTTATATACGGAGCTCGGGAACTCATCGGACGTCCATTTGGCATCTTTATGACAATCATTGAGGGCTTGAAATGTACTGAATGGAAACATTTCCTATTCATTGGCACTAGTTCAATTTTCTGGCGATTGAACAGTGTTGTCAACTGAAGGAAGAAGATGACACTGTTTCGAACCGAACCGGGTTCAAAGCTTAAATCAGCCAGTTCATGCCCGATTCGATCGAGTTTTTCAAAATTAAAAATTTCTAAATTCATTTTCTATCCAATGGTGGCCTCAAATCTTAAATTTAAATTTTTTAAGCCACCTAGAAAAATGAATTTAGCATACAGTTCAATAGTGGTTCAAACGGGTCCAAACCGGTTCAATCTGGTTCGGATTTGGTTCACCTAAACCGGTTTGTTTTTCATCCCCCGTTCATCCTAAATTCCTTTTTCATGACTTTTATGACTTGTTAGTTCACTCGGGATCCATAAATTTTCCGGTTTGCCCTCTCTCTGTCGGTTCCGGTATAGAAACTGGCTCGATTCATAAGCTAGTTCAATCCGGTTTGGATTCGGTTCACCCAAACTGGTCTGGTTTTTCTCTCTCATTTTTTTCTAAAGTTCATTTCCAAGGTTTTATGAACTGTTTGGATCACTCGAGAGTAGTAAATTCTCCAAATTGTTTGTTCTCTGATGATCGGGTTTGTGAATCAATTCAATTTTTCTCACTTGGTTTGACCGTTTCTTTTCCTGATTTTCCTTAACTACAAAGAGCGGGGTTTACAAATCTCCCCTCCTTTTAGGGGTTTTGTCCCCAAAACTTATTTCACACTTTTTGTACTAGTATGAACCTTCATTGATGTGTGTTTCGTATTTTATCAACCTACCACCTTCCTAGTTGTTTCCGTTTATCCCCTATATCACCTTCTTAAAATCTCCTTTTCGTTCACATCTATTTTTCATTCCATTGAGTTACTTTAGCTAAATATATTTCCTTGGAAGACATAGAATCATCTTCTTAAGTTTCCATCCCTCTTTTCCCAAGGCACCATTTCTCCATTCCAAACTCCTTTACCTAAGATTTCAGGACTAGGAGTTCTGGTTATCTTCTTCCATAGGTTTTGGCGTTATTAACTTTTCATCTTGCATGGATCCTTTCATCACTCTTTGGTTATCACTTCTTCATTCCACATTTTAACGCTTGACCTTGTCATGTTTTAATCATAGACTCTTCCTTACATAAGTCATATTTCCTTGGGATAGTTGGGCTTACACGTCCCTTACCGCATGACATTCTTCAGAATTTGTCTTAGACTTCACATCCTTATAACCGTATTGATTTCCTTACTTACTCATCTTTTTCAAACTTCTTTATTTGGTCATTCAACCTTCAAGTCCTTGAGCTTCCTGATAACTTACTAACATACTAAAACTCTTCCTTTCTTACTTCATTCCTCATTTCCACTAGCGTCCTTCCTTTTTAAGGTTTCTTCTCTTTCTTAATCCATTCTTACTCATATGATATCTTTTGATGTCATCTTCCTACTTACACGTTACTTGGGTTTGACTTATCTCTTGGATCTTCACGATTTCCTTCCCTTTGTACTTGATCCTTTCATCTCTAGCAGCTTGTCTTTGAGGAGGTTATTTTCTTTCCAATTCTATTGGTTCCATCTCTTCCTAATTTGGTACATCTATGTTTTTCCAAGATTTCCTTCCTTGGTAAGTTTACACTTCTTTTCTCCCTGAATTCCCTTCGAGTTTTATCATTACAATTATTCAATCTGGAATGTCTTTCTTTGCTGTTATCTTCACCAGCTTAACTTTACTCTTGAGATTTTATGAGTACTTTTTGTTTATCTTGCTTCATTCTCACTTGCTCCAGCATTTGTTTATTCCTTTGAGGTGGATCTCTCATCCCTCTTGTGTCAAAATCCTTCGTATCTTTGTGTCCTTGGTATTCCTCCCTTTGTCTCGATTAGGGTTTATTCCTTACTACTCTTCAATTCTTATTAGAGCTTTGTTTACTCATTCGGATGATTTGGTCAATAGGAGTTATTTCCTTCCATCATATCCGTAAAAATTCTTATTTGGGTTTCCATGACTTCTTATAAGTAAATCATACTTAACCTCCCCAAACACTCAGTTACTCGTACATCTTAATGAGGTCCTTATTCGACTCTGACTTTTGCAACACTTCCTCAATTGTTTTTCTTCACTGGAGCTTTCTCTTTCCTCAATCCAACTTCCTATTCTCATCCTCCTTCTAATGTCTCCCATTCTGGGATTCTTTCATTTGATCGCCTTACCATTCTTTAGAAGTTCTCTCTTTATAATCTTCACTTATACTTAAGGATCTCGTTTGGTTTATCCACTATGGCTTTTCTTCTTCTTTTGTTTCCATACCTCTACTTTCCACAAGTCTCCCTACTTTATGGAGTTCCTAAGAAACTGTATCTTAGTTTTTTACAAGTAGGTGTTATACCTGAGCTTTCTTATTATTGTGTTTTCTCTTCATCCTTCCTTAATGGTCTTGACATCCTTGGTGTTCCGCCCACACTTACTTCCTTTTCTTCCTAATTAGTTTCCATTCCTTTGGTTCCCTTTGGAATATTCTACTCATTCTTAATTTTTTTTCCTTACTCTTATTCTTTGAACCTTTCCTTAATCCTTGAACTCTCCATAAGTCCATACTCTTTAATGTTTACTTCCCTTTGTTCCAACTCCTTCTTCCCTTTCTTATTTAAGATTTCCCTTGGATGAACTCTTCCTTATTGTACTTTTGAGGGAAAATTTTAAGTGTTGAGGTTAACCCATTTTTTCTTTCTTAAGTGATTTTCACCCTTTTACTTTAACCTTTTATTATTAAATCCTTGAATTTATCAAGGAACTCATAAATTTGATCAAAATTTTTATTTTCATTAATTCAAAAAATATTTTCTTGCCACACTTAGCTTATTATAGAAATTTTCTACCCCTTAATCCCTTGTGGTCATAGGTTGAGAGTTTACCCTACAACGATTGTGGGATTCTTGATCTAAAGGTTATGAGGAATTAGTTGGGGTCCAGTCGTATTCCCTTATAGGATGAATCTCGTGTATGGCCTCCAATCTGTACCACCTTAGTACCTCAACCTCACACTCATAGGTCTACTTCACCCATTGGGAGGGATTGAAGTCAGGTTGAGTAGGTGGAGGTACTTGGTGGACTTTCATGAAGGTGGCATACGCATCCCAGTAGTTATCCCAAGCCTCCTTCTTGGTTGGATTCCTCTCTGGTTGTTATGAGACTGGAGGAGGGGTTGGGCTTTTAGGAAGAGATACCGATTCATCTAGTCTTGAAGGAGGGTATGTGATGCCTTGTGGTTCCAATAAGACTCCTACCAATTTCCGGTAGTCTTCCGCCATGTCTTTGGGTACTCTTTTCTTGCCCCTTAGAAATCTTTGTACGGCTTCCTCCCTTGGGTTGGGTGTCTATTTTAGGGTTATGGGTGGAGGGCTGGATTTCACTATGAACTTCCTAAAAAATTCTCTTTCCTACACGATAGTTTAAAATTTGATTAATGTTAGAGCATAATATTGATAATGTTTCAAGGGAACTAGGCTTTGAAACAAGTCAAGTTGTCACACCCCGACCTGATTTGGTCGGATCCCCGTGAACAACCCACCGCTCTCTTGGTTCAAGAGGAGTTTTCTCCTTCTTTAACTCAAGAGGAGCCAGGCATACTTTTAACCTTGTTCCCCGGAATGAGATATATCAAATAAAATGCAAGCTTAAGAGAAATTAAGCATACCTGACAGAGGGTAAGACTTGGTGTTATCCCTAGTCATTTTCTCTATTTCCTGAAAATGGATAAAAACATGGGTCAGTTTCTATAACTCAGTGAATGGATATTTTGAAAAGTAATTTCAAAATAATAGTTTTTAAATTAGAGTGTGTCAGACTCCTTATTTCCTTTAAAATTTCTCATTTTAAAAATCTCGGTTTTTCATAGTCATTTCTCATCTCAATGGTGTGTTTATCAACTAACACGGGCCCTTAATCATGAAGGGAACACACATTCATAGGCCAGCCTATCCACTATACCCACTTGTGGCATCGGAGTGACTTTACCGGCCACCTAGATAGAAGTACGTCCACTTCTACCCTGAGAATGAGTGGATGTACGCAACATCCAACCCTCAATCTCGTAACAAAACTATGTGTCCGTATGAGTATAGAGACCTCATCCCATCCCTACCCTGGTCTCATGCGCATGAAGCTATGTCGAGCTTCTCAAGACTACTAGTACGATTAACTGCCCTTATCACCACCAGGTCGTCCAGAATCCTAGGACGCATCACTACCCCTCTCGGGCGTCTTGAAGGTCCCATAATACAGTGCATTCACGAATCAATAATTTTCCACATAAGCCATATTATCTATAGTGCCACTGATCCAACAGCCTAGACCCTCAATGATGTGAATCCGACCCAAGAGACTACGAATTCACAAGTCCAATCAAACAAACCTACAATGGAGCTGAATAGTTCGTCACCAAAATGAGATGAATAATCATTTGAGACTACAAGAGGGCCCAATCACAAGGTCAAGGGCTAAAATATTCAAAGAAGCTTTATATGGGCTGACTAAAGAGATTGCTGAATATTCAAATAGAAGCCCACATAAAGATCCCAAGATGAGCCCAATAGAAGGTCCAGATTTAATTAATAAGGAGAGATTTATAAATATTAAATCTCTTAGGATAATATTAGGTAGCTAGATGAGATAAGGTTAGCTTATAACCATAATAGATTTTTTCTTCATTATGTGGGTCATTCGGTTGTTTTCTAAGCCTATAAAAGGCATACTCCACAGTACTGGAGACGACACACTTTGGAATTTATATCTTGTGAGGTTTTGTCTTCTTTCTATCTTGAAAGAGCTTTTGAACTTATCAGGTTTTTACTTGTGGCGTTCAAGCAATTAAGACTTATCACCCAGGGTTTTCTAAGAGTTCTTCTTAGAGGATTTGGGTGTGGCGTCTACATATCTCATACCTTGTTTCTCACAAAAACAAGATATATTTCCATCTTTTCGCACTTGCATCGTGAAAGTCTTGGGATCGTTGCCATATTTGGTGTAGGGTGTCGTCAGCATATTGGCGTGGTTCGCATCACTATTCCAAAGAATTTAATTGAGAGGTATGAATAGACTCCGAAATAAGAGTAGAATTTAAATAGAGAAGAAATGAAAAGTTAGTGCAGCTTTCCTCATCTATGATAACAGAACAAACTCTATTTTTCATAGAACAACGAGTATGAAATAGATTCTCACGTTGGTTGTCCATGACGTCATCAATCCATGGCCTTTCACTTGGAGTACATTGATTGATGTAATTGTGCCTGGCACTATCACAATTAACTTGAAGATCTTCAAATTCCTCGAGTTCTTGAGTATCGAAACGCCTAGATTGAAAGCACCAAGGTTGTTGTTCAATGGAAGTATGTTGATGTGAACGACGTATCACACCTTCCTCCAAGCGATCCATTCGCGTGTGAAGTGGCTCAAATCCAGACTTTACAACTTGTTTCATCATGGCTTTCCAATCTAGATTTTGAACGGGCTGAGGGAAACTGGCTTCTTTCCATGTGTTTTCTCTTTGTTAGAAATTATAATCCTGCCAATTGTTAGAAACAAAAGAACCTCGCAACTCTCTCTCACATGTTTCTCTCAAACACTCCTGTTTAAAACTCAAATGGCTTTTTCTTAAAGATTTAAAACACTCTTGCCTTTTTCCACTCATATGTCTTCTTTCAATCTGAATTGAACTTTAAAAACAAATCGTTTTTTTACGAAGCAGTTCAAATTGAGGGACAATCAAGACATATCGATAAAGGTTTCCAAAAAGTAATTCCAAAGAATTTAAATGAAAAGAAAGAAATTAAGATGGAATGAAGTAATAGACTTAGATATAGCAGAATAAGAATGAGATATAAGATATAATTGTGTGCCTCCTTTTTTTTCTTTTACCTTTTTTTTCCACGATTTTTTTTTGCTCTTTTTTTTAGCACGAACTTTTTTTGCTTTCTTTTTTTTTTTTTGCACGAAATTTTTTTTGGCTTTTTTTTTCTCTTTTTTTTTAACCTACTGAAGAGAAGATAGATAGAATAATATGATAATTTTTTTTATAGAGAATAGAAATAGGTAGAGAAGATAAAAAAAAAACTACATAAAAAGATGGGATGGAACTTGCCGTGCAACCGTGTGCTCTGATACCAACTGATGTGAACCTCGCCAATATGCTGACGACACCCTACACCAAATATGGCAACGATCCCAAGACTTTCACGACGCAAGTGCGAAAAGATGGAAATATACCTTGTTTTTGTGATAAACAAGGTATGGGATATGTAGACGCCACACCCAAATCCTCTAAGAAAAACTCTTAGAAAACCCTGGGTGATAAGTCTTGATTGCTTGAACGCCACAAGTAAAAACCTGATAAGTTCAAAAGCTCTTTCAAGATAGAAAGAAGACAAAACCTCACAAGATATAAATTCCAAAGTGTGTCGTCTCCAGTACTGTGGAGTATGCCTTTTATAGGCTCAGAAAACAACCGAATGACCCACATAATGAGGAAAAAATCTATTATGGTTATAAGCTAACCTTATCTTATCTAGCTACCTAATATTATCCTAAGAGATTTAATATTTATAAATCTCTCCTTATTAATTAAATCTGGACCTTCTATTGGGCTCATCTTGGGATCTTTATGTGGACTTCTATTTGAATATTCAGCAATCTCTTTAGTCAGCCCATATAAAGCTTCTTTGAATATTTTAGCCCTTGACCTTGTGATTGGGCCCTCTTGCAGTCTCAAATGATTATTCATCTCATTTTGGTGACGAACTATTCAGCTCCATTGTAGGTTTGTTTGATTGGACTTGTGAATTTGTAGTCTCTTAGGTCGGATTCACATCACTCAACTCGATCTACAGCTATTTATCTCAACCGGTCTGTAGACCTATCATGTCACACTGCCGCCAGTTTATTGAGTATGTCAGTCCTGTCTCGGTACCATGGCCAAACAACTCATTAATTTAAGTTTTCATAGCTTAAAATCATGTTTGTTTACAAGCTTCTGCTCGTGCCAACTAGCCTAGGGCCCACTGTTCGAGATTTTCAAAATTGGGCATATTAGCCCACAAATTCCAAAACTGAGGCCTCCGGCCTAACTGAGCTATTCGAGCTCCCGTCAAGAAGGTTTCCTAAAATATTTAAGTAGTGGCACATAGTCAAGGGAGAGAACTTCTGACAAAATAAACTTTTCAGTCATCCATCACACTAATCGAGTATGAGGACATCTTCACTTATAACCGATAAGCGGGTTTTTCACTTCCTTTAAAGAAGTTTCATCACACCAACTAGGTATGATCTACTTACAACCGATAAGTAGTTTTTCCCCATGATTTCCACATCACTCCTCATAGGTGTGATGGTTAAAATATCATTTAGTAGTGGGTTTTCATTTTTGAGGTGTTTATCATCTCAACCATGTATGATATTAAATCTCACTCACCCGATCGTGCAATGTATCTCTTCTAAATCAATTTTTGTCCCTTGCGAGCTTTGTCTGAGCTAGCGTTCCCGTTATCTTGTGTTCTTACACGATATGAACATTTTTTTTCATTATCATTTGGCTCGAATGAATAACTAAAAATATCCAACTTTTTAAATATTTACAATTTGGTCCCTAAAGTTATTTTTCTTTCACTTTAGGCCCCAAATGTCGGTTTTTCCCCAAATTGAGTCCCCAAACTTTTAAAATTCACCTTGGAACCTCAATTTATTCAAATTCACAAAAAGGGGCTCAAGTTTCCTAGATTCCTAATTTGGTCCTTAATTTTTCCAAAATTACTATTTTTCCCCTCATTTACAAAAATGGTAAGTTTTACCCCAAAAAATCTAAAAATTGCTCAATTAGTCCTCCAACACTTTTATCATGCCCAATTGGCCCTCAATTTTATAAAATTGCATTTTAGTCCCTCAAATTTTTGAAATTCCCAATTTTTCCCTAATTTCAACTTTCCAACACAGCCAAATTTTATTCCATCAAATTGACCTATCAAACAAGTTTAATTGTTGAAATTGAAGTTAAATTGGAGTTCCTAGATCTTCATATGATTAAATTGCACTTTGAATTGCACGATTTGACATCAAAACGAGCTCAAACGGAGCTTTGTTGGAAAATAGAACGTAGAGAGAGAAAGCGTCAAATGCTTATTGTCGGGGGTGTGGCGGTCCATGCTTTCAATCTAGGCAGATAGCTCTTGTCATGAGGTTCCTCCTAGGATCAAGAATTGCATCAATTGATGCCGAATTGAGTGAGAATTTAATCATCGAAAATCTGTAGGTTCTCTCTCTAACACTGATCAGAATTTATAGAGAAAAGCCAAATTGGCTTACTTTTCCGTTCTAATTCGGTCGTAGGAGTGCTTGGGAGGTGTTGGGAGAGCTTGGTTTGGCCTGATAAGGGCTCGAATTGGCTAATTTCAGCTCGATTGAAACAGGACAGCTTCAGTCCGCTGGAGCTGCTTCACTATTCGATCACACCGGCACTTCTCCGGCAACCCTCGAAGGAATTGGAGACTACCACCGTGTAGTTGACTTCTTTCCAATTCTAAGGAACCCGACCACGCCTTCTTCGGCTCAGAAAAGACCCTATATCAAAGCTCTGGTTCGAGCTTCGCTGGAAAACTGAATAACTGAGAGGTTGAATGGAGAGTGGCTCTTTATATAGGGAGCTCAAGGACTCGTCGGTCATCCGTTTGGTACCTTTATAACAGTAATTGATGGCCTGAAATGTATTGAACAGAAACGTTTCCTATTCGCTGGCACTAGTTCGACTTTCCGACGAATGAATAGTACTATCATTTAAAGGAAGAAGACGACTGTTCCGAACCGGACCGGACCAGCCCGAACCAGCCCGAACTAGGTTCAAAGCTTAAATTTTTAAATTTATCTAAATTCATTCTCTATCTAATGGTAGTCTTAATTCTCAAATTGGAATATTTTAAGCCACCTATAAAAATAAATTTAGCATCTGATTCAATAGTGGTTCAAACTAGTTTGGTTTTCATCCCCCATTCATCCTAAAGTACTTTTTCATGATTTTTGTTACCTGTTAGGTCACTTGAAATACATAAATTTCTTGGTTTTCCCTCTCTCTTCGGTTACAGTTCATAAACTGACTCGGTTTATAAGCCCGTTCAATCCGGTTCAAATCTGGTTCACCCGAACCGGTCTGGTTTTTCTCTCTCATTGTCCTAAAGTTCATTTCCAAGGTTTTATGAACTGTTTGGGTCACTCGGGAGTTGTAAATTCCCCAAATTGTTCGTTCTCTGATAATCAGGTTTGTGAACTGGTTCGGTTTTTCTTACTCGATTTAACCGGTTCTTTTTCGATTTTCCTTAACTTCAAAGAGCAGGGTTTACATTTGGCCTCTCGGGAGTTGGAGGCTCGAGGTGTTTGGGCTCGAGGAATGGGCAAGGAGTGCTCCGTGCTTGGGCTCAAGGGCTCTCGGGAGTTGAGAGCTCGACTCAGGGTGCTCGTGCTCGGGGAGTGGGGGTGGGGTGCTCGGGTTTGAACGACTCGGGAGTCGTCGAGCGGGGGGTGCTCGAGCTCGGCCGCTCGAGGTGCTAAGGGGCTCTTAGGTGTGCAGCTTGGGACCATGCATCAAGTTCAGGTGCTCGAGCTTGCCGCTCAAACGAGGGGTGTTCGTTAGGCTCAAGCTTGATTGGTTACCTTCGTTCTCTTCTTTACTGTTTGAAAACCCTAGCAATAAGTAGGGTTTTCAAATGAAAATGAGGAAGAAAATCAAAATGATGTCATTTCAAGAATTTTAAAAATGGTACTGTTTTAATTTTTTTATTTATCATACTCAAAATGACACTATTTCCAGGATATTTGAAACTTTTTATTTTTTTCATTAAATTTTCGGGAAGATTAAAGTAGACTCGTACGTGATGGACCCAAATTTCGAGTCTCGAGTCCATTGTCGGACCTGTACTCGAAGTTCATGTCTCGGATCCATTGTTAGACTTGGATCCGAAAATTCTCTCGACTACAGGTACAACACCAGACCTAAAATTGAGTTTATACTCAATTGTATTAAAAAAAATTCGAGTCAGCGTGAGTTTGGATCTCGTATATCATCAGATAATATTGTCAAATCTATCTATTAATATTGATATATATGAATTAGATTGAATTATAATTCAAATTGATGTAATTCTAATCAAAATTCGAATAATATAATGGTGGATACAATAAATCGGTACATAAAATAAATTGAATCGATAATTGAAACGAGTTAGGTTGGGTGAATAAATACGTGTACCAGTGGAAAAATGGAATAAATCGAATTAAATAATATTTAAATATGAGTTAATCAAAATCTAAATTAGTATTAATTTTATTCCTAATATAATATGTTTCACGTGGGATGATGGTTCAACTATAAATTAAATGGACCCCTCATTTTAACTAGGTGATAGAGTTGATGTATGGTAAACGTGGAAAATTTACAATAAAAATTTTTAATTTAGAGATTACTCTCCACATAAATTTTCTATTTTTTCTTATAATTTCTTCCTATAAGAGAAATTCACCATGGCAACTTATAAAATAATAACAACATGGTGAGTTTGAGTATATATATAAATTAATAATAATTTAATGTAATTTATAAATACTAATAATTGAATAAAAATATATTTTATACCTTCGACCAACAATTCTTTTTTATATTGTGTGTTTCTTTCTTTCCTTTCACCTCATAGTTAGTAATAAATAGGACAGAAAAGATCCAAATATCATTCAATTCCTCTTTCTCTCTCTCTCAAGATACCCTACTTTCTCCTTCTTCCTCTATCATTTCCTCGGGCAGAGCTCTTATAATCAATTCCTCTGCATTTTCACCACTAAGGAGGTCTCTTCTTAGCCTGCCGTGATTCCACTTCTTCCCCCTTTCAGCCCTACCCTCTTCACATTTCTCTCTCTTCTGAAAATATCTCTGCAACTTTCCCTCCAATCGATCTCTATACTTACTGACCCTCGGGCGCCTGTGCTGGAGAGGAGCCAGCTTGCCATGATGGGTGCCGCAGGTCCGGCCCCGGACGGCAGGCAGAGGCAACTCAAGGCGGAGATCGCCACTCACCCGCTGTACGAGCGACTACTCTCCGCCCACGTTGCCTGCCTCCGCGTCGCCACACCGATCGACCAGCTCTCCCTCATCGACGCTCAGCTCGCACATGCCCACCACCTCCTCCGCTCCTACTCTACCACTGCGGCCGACGCCGCCCGGCAGCACTCAGTCTCACCCCACGAGGCGCAAGAGCTCGAGGCTTTCTTGGTAGGCATCATTTCTAAATACTAACTAATATATATATATACATATAGTATCATATGTAAAGAGTAAAGTAGATTTGGTGTAATTTATTCATTTTTATTTTCTAAAACTACTTGTTTTGTAATAAAAAGCCTAATGCCCAATTCAATTTATTTTATTTTACAATTAAATTCAATTGATTACATAATAATTATATGCAATTCCCGCATACTTCCTTTTCAATTAAATCTACTCATTATATTATTTATATATATTCAAATATTTTACTAAAACATTTATTATATTGGGACCACTCATGTCCATCCATTTCCATATACTAAAAATTATTTTTATATATTTAGACAAAACTAAAATAATTTTTATCTCTTTCCTTTTTTTAATATTACCCACAAAAATTGATGTGGTTGACCCAATTTTCTATTAAATCTCATTTTTTTTTATTATAAGTGAATAAGAAAATTTAGATTTGGTGTGAAAAAAATAAGAAAATTTAGATTGAGAGACTTTTATTATTTTATTATAGTAATCCAATTGGAATTTGATCATTTAGGTGGTTATGTGTTTTATGAAAAGTAGTGATTATACCAAAAATAAAACCCTACTCGATTTTTACGTTGTTACCTAAAAACCATAAAAATGCTATATAAATAATAAAATAATTACATTTAGTTATATTTATTTAGTATTAGTACTTAATTCTGCTATCTTATTGGATGCAGTTTTTTGATGAATTTATATGATTAGCATTAAAATTTATTGTATGATATTATTTGATTATTATAAAAAAAAACCCGATTAAATGCAAATATATATATAAAAAAATCTCATAAGCTGTGTGATTCTCACTATCCTCTTCTTCCCACCATCATTTGCTGGTTTCTCTGACTAAATGGCAGGCACAGTATCTGATAGTGATGTGCTCGTTCAAGGAGCAGCTGCAGCAGCATGTTAGGGTACACGCCGTGGAAGCCGTCATGGCCTGCCGTGAAATAGAGAATGCCCTCCGAGCACTCACCGGTACGTCAAAATTCATATATTATCCATATAAAAAAGAATTTAACACTATTTTTTAAATATATAATCTTTTTTTGTTTTATATTTCGGGCAAAATATGGTATAGAACGATGAAATTCGAATAAAAAATGAGACTAGTTTTGAAATTTGAACATTTTTAGCCATTATTCTTTTGCCTTTCACCTGTGGTCCCATGGCAGCTTGGGTGGGGGTGGGGATGGGGTAGGACTATGGCTAACTAAAAGAGACTTGGAAGTTGTGACAGCGAAATGCTACAGAAGCCATAGGAGTAGGAGTAGGGCCATATAATAAGCAAATTTGTCCCACCAAGTTAAATTTATTGAAAAATGAAGGGGTCGACCTGCAAAATGAATCATAATCTAATGAATGATGATGGTATCTATACTATACTATACTATACTATACTATACTACAGGGGCAAGTCCAGGTGAAGGAACGGGTGCCACAATGTCGGACGAGGAGGAGGATGATGATCTGCAGATGGATGAGTATTACTTCCCATCGGACCAGTCGGGTGGAGCCGACGACCCGATGGGCTGCGGACCCCTCAACCTATCCGAGTCCGAGAGGTCTCTTATGGAAAGGGTCCGCCAGGAGTTGAAGCTGGAGCTCAAGCAGGGATTCAGGTCGAGGATAGAGGACGTGAGGGAGGAGATACTTAGGAAGAGGAGGGCCGGAAAATTGCCCGGCGATACCACGTCGGTACTCAGGACATGGTGGCAGCAGCACTCTAAATGGCCCTATCCTACGGTAATTAATTAGCAAAAATGGAGTTATATGAGCATATGGATTATAGTCTTACTAATAACCAAATTGCTTACATGATAGCACTCCATAATTTAGTCATATACATAGACGTGTATGTATACCATATGAGATCAACTTGCATGAATCATTGAATGAGCTCTCCATGTGATGTGACGGGGACTCCATAATACACAGAACCCCTTTTTTTTCTCATGGTGACAAATTAGAGGAATTAATCAAATCAATGCATTGCTGGGCAGGAAGACGACAAGGCGAAGCTGGTGGAGGAGACAGGTCTGCAGCTGAAGCAGATCAACAACTGGTTCATCAACCAAAGGAAGCGCAACTGGCACACCAGCAACAACTCCTCTCCATCATCATCATCATCCCAGTCCCACACCCTCATCGCATCAGGCTTGAAGTCCAAGCGACGGAGGTAGCTAGTCCGCCTGGAAAAATTGATTGATATTAATCATCCGTGTGTGTGTTGTGTGTCGGTTGATATGTGGGAGTCGATATGTAATGCTAGAAGTCTGGATGATTCTGAGTTATTTTGACTGTGTTGTTCTTCCGTGATATATATCTGCTACTTGGAAAAGGCTTGGCCAGTGGTACAATATTGTTTGGTTCATGAAGGTAAGTAGTAGCTTCTTTTTTTGGAAGAAAAGTTGATGTATTGGGTTGGGTGGATTCGAGCTTGTGGGTGGAATAACTTAGATTTCATGAAAGGAACACTTCAACTGCTCTGGCTCTACTCCTCTTGGGTTCAAAGAATTGATGATGATCACATGCTTTAAAATTAATTAGACCACTTTGTTCGTGGTTCACCGACAGCCTTTCATAGTGGAACCATGTCACTTTCATGCCACAAGATTTTGATTTTGGGTGCCCATACAGATTTGTCTGCTCTTTTGTTCCTATATTGAATTTTAGGTTTACAAGTTACAAAAAAAAAAATCTTAGTACTGAACCTCATGGCATGGCCCATTAGATGAAGGGAACTGTGAAGGGTTCTTATGGGTAAGGCTCCATTGGTATTAAGCCTCATATTTAATGAATCCTCAAACTTTATATTTTGAGTAGTTTATAGAAATTTATATGTTTGGAGTGATTATAAACCCAACATATCTATGTTTAGATAAAACTGTTGAGATAGTTAATAAAAAAATTAAAAATAAAATTATTATTTATAATTAAAGTTAATAATTTATTAAGTAATATATTATTAAATGTACGAATTTGAAATTATTCATAAAATTATATGATGTAGTGCAGTTCAAGGCAGATAGGACATGGGATGACATGTGACGGTGCATGAGGCGGGACAGGCTATGAACTATATGACCATGACAAGGCATGAAAATTACCATCCTCTCCTTCATTCTTTGATAAGAAAATGGCAATGATAATTTTTGAGTAATTTTTGTGGCGGAGGGCATGGGGCATGCTGAAAGTCGAGAAAGTAAAAGAAGACCTTATTGTAATAATCAAGAGTTTGTGGACCATCATTGCAAGAAAGGAGTGGAGGAGCAAAGTACAAAATGTATAGAGTGCAGATCCGAGATCCATCATCCATCCCTGTCGGTGAGACCTGACATCATACTAATTATTTAAATAATGGATTTCTGAAAATACAGTAAATTCTTATTATTCCCGTTTTAAATTGGTAGGTTAAATACTTTTTTTCAATAATAAAATATTGAATATAACATATTATCATTTCATTTTATCTCCTACTTACTATTTTATATTTAATTATTTTTTATAAAATATTTTTATTTTTTTTAACTTTTAAAAAATATTTATCATTTTTATTAAATATTTATATCAAATTCATGTGTATATCAAATTAATTGAGATGCCATAATTTTACTTGGCTAAAAATTTTAAATTTTTACCATGTCTAAATTAAGCACAAATCCTCTATTTTACTCAATTTTTAATAAATATTTTATCAATATTTTAAATTATAAATAAAACTTTTATTCAAATAAGAGTTTGACCGGTAGTTTAAGTTTCATGAATAAATCTTTTTTAATTGAATTATTAATAAAAAAATATACTTCAAGCACAAATTTATATATTGTTTAAATTTTAGTCTAATTATCTCATTACAAATATAATAGCCAACAAGTCATATTTTAGACCAATTTATTAGTCAACAATTGAATTTTGGACCATTTTAATATCTAGAAGTATTATAATTAAAAATTATTGACCAATCATATAATAGCAGATGAATTTGAAAATAATAATAATAATAGTTTATTAGGATTTCTTTGCCTTAAAAAGAGGCTCTCTGTCTCATACACGCATATTTCATCACCATCATCCTCTTTCTTTCCCCTGATCACGTCTTCTTTGAAACTCTCCACTTTGTCCTCTCTCTTCCATCTCGCCTTGAAAGTGATGGGTTTTCCAGCCAACGGCGCCACCACCGACAAGCCCCTGAAGTTCCTGATCTATGGGAGGACTGGTTGGATCGGCGGCCTCCTCGGGGAGCTCTGCCGCGCCCAGTCCATCGACTTCGAGTATGGCTCCGGCCGCCTTGAGAACCGCCCTTCCCTGGAGGCCGACATCGCCGCCGTCTCCCCCACCCACGTCTTCAACGCCGCCGGCGTTACCGGCCGCCCAAACGTCGACTGGTGTGAGTCCCACAAGGTTGAGACCATCCGGACCAATGTCGTTGGGACCCTGACCCTCGCCGACGTCTGCCGGGAGAGGGGACTAATCCTCATCAACTACGCCACAGGCTGCATCTTCGAGTACGATGGCGCACACTCTCTTGGCTCCGGCGTCGGCTTCAAGGAGGAGGACAGCCCCAACTTCGTTGGGTCTTTCTACTCCAAGACCAAGGCTATGGTGAGCCATCGATAATTGTGATGAATTTTCTCTCCCATCTCTTCCATTTTTTGTCACGATGCACTTCCAGAGATGCCATCTTCTTCATGCTCTCTCTGGCTCGTGCATTCATATCTTAGCCAGATGATCTACTTGCCTTTGCTTGAATTGCATTCCCTTTAATCATATTTGCATATATTATGTCTTTCTCCTGATTGGTGGGCAATTTTGTTATCTTGATAATAGGTGGAGGAGCTGCTCAAGAACTACGAAAACGTTTGCACTCTCCGGGTCAGAATGCCGATCTCGTCGGACCTCACCAACCCCCGAAACTTCATCAGGAAGATCACCCGATACGACAAGGTCGTGGACATCCCAAACTCCATGACCATCCTCGACGAGCTCCTCCCAATCTCCATCGAGATGGCCAAGAGGAACCTCACCGGAATCTGGAACTTCACCAACCCGGGCGTAGTCAGCCACAACGAGATCCTAGAGATGTACAGGCAGTTCATCGACCCGAGCTTCTCGTGGAAGAACTTCACCCTCGAGGAGCAGGCCAAGGTCATAGTCGCCCCTCGGAGCAATAACGAGCTAGATGCATCTAAGCTGAAGGAGGAGTTCCCTGATATGATGCCCATCAAGGAGGCTCTGGTGAAGTTCGTGTTCGAGCCGAATAAGAAGAAGACTGCCGCAGCTTGAAGTGAGCCATGGTCATGGACACTGTGATGCTTGCTTGCTTCGTTGATGATATGATGCGGCCCTCACAAAGTCTTTGGGATGTCTTGATATTTATACAGGTGTGATTCTGAACAAAAGAGTTGATGCCGGGCTTTTATTGAATAATCTATGATTTTGAGGTTACTCTTGTTAATTTAATTACCAAGGAGAATATCGAATTTCACAAAAAAAAAATTCATATATATTATATGGCACAATCAGAGAGAATTGGTGGAGACAGCAGATCTGCAATAATTGTTACATGAAATAGTACAAAAATGGTGCAGAACAGAACAGATCAACCCATGCGACATGATCATCAATCTTGTCTCGTGCATGTGTGTGTGTGAAGATTTGACATTATTAAATCTTTAGCTGCTTTCATGGGCACAAAATTAAAGGCATCCCAAATTTATTTTTAATTTAAATATAATATATAATACATGTACATTAATATTAAATTTATCAAATTCTCTAACTAGATTTTTATGCTTAAAAAATATTCAATTGTATCATAAATTAAAATATTAAAATAGATAATAATGGTATCATATTAATCAAATAAATATATTAAAATAGTATTATTATCATAATTTAATATAACACAAAATTAAAACTATGTTATATAAATATATATTGCTAATTTGATGGGTTTGGTGATGGGTGGGCCCACCTAGCCCTCACCTCGGCCCAATAGTACGAACCCCACTGCACATTCATATGGGTCCAAATAAGTGCATGTAAACTCCATATATTTATACACATCGACATTGTCCATGGGCATTACCTTGTAATCGGAGTATGTCCAAGAAGATTCCATGGCGGCAGTGCAGATGATCAGATACTCTCCTTAAGCAGAAGCAGTCATAGGACAACTCTCCTTTGGCAGATGGATAGTACTCCAACACTATTTCAAACCCTACATACATATATATATCCTACTTGTGTTAAGATATTTCTGCCAAATGAGAGAAGCCCTAGAACTGCTTTGCTTACTGAATCATATGACCCGGACGGAAGAAATCCTATTGCGAGGGTGACAATCGCTGGGATGCATTGGACTCTCTGGCTAGCCAGCTCGTGTATGAAGCGAGCTAGCTAGGCTCACTGGCCTTGGGCTCTTGAATGTGTGCAAAGGACTAGTTGAGGATTTATATAGCTAGCTAGGGGAGAGGGTATCTTCTGGATTCATCGCCTCCACTCGAGGGGTTGGCTTTTCGAGAGTGAAGGGCCGAGGATGAAAGGTCGATCTGGGGTCGAGTGACAGACAGATCAGGGATGGTGAAGCTTAGCATATGCGGGCGGATATGCCATGGAGATGCGGCCTTCTTTTCTACGCAGTCCCCATGCAAAAGTTAATGGGAAAGTCCACTCTCCTTCCTTGTTGTCTTAGAAGTAGAAAAGGCTAGTTTATTCTCTCCCTCTCTCCCATCTCAATGCACCATGATATTGTGTTATTGTACTATATATTTATTAAAGTTTTTTTTAATTATTTTATTTTTTTAATATAAATTGAAATTAACATCAAATATATCTACTTGGTATCTGTTTTATCGAGTTTTTGATACTAAAAGTAACATTTCCAAAAATATTTAATACTAAAAATTCACTTTATTTAAATATTTTACACCAATTTAACCTAAAATATCACCATAGAAAGGTGGAAGCAACATGACTTGTCATTTTGAGAGTATATCCAATGCCATATGCTCTATACTCCCACATTTTAGATCTTTATTTTTTTTCCATTCCAAATTTACGTCATAGACTTGAATGACCATAGCCAATCCTTGTATGCGGATGTGGGATGTTACAACTGTATTCGATTCCTTTGTTCAATACTGAAAGTAGTAATAGCACATTTCAAAGTAATAACCACTTCCCTAACTCAAATTATTTTCCCTATAATCATTTGAATATATATAAAAATTTATTAGCCCTTATTAATTTATATTTGGGCAAAAAAAATTCATTTAAGACCTCTCAGTAGACTAATTATGTCTAATTAATTTAGACCATTAGAAATTAATAATTACATTCATTGAAATATTATATTATATTACTACGATAGTATTTTATAAAATAGGATATAATATTATTAGCTAGTATTATATTATAATATTATTTGTGTATTATTTCATGCTTAAGTTCTCCTTCCTATGTTAGGTTGCAAAATAAGTTATATACTCGTCTGTTAGTAAAATATAAAAAAAAACTATAAAATTTTTTTATGAAGGGAAAGTGTTAAAATATTATATTATTATTATATTTTAGATAATTAATATATATAATATGTTATTATTAATTAAAATTATATTATAATATTTTTATATCCTTTTTATTCGTAGTAAATAAACCCATCTTTTATCTAATTTATTAATTAAATTATGAATGGACTACCACACCCATATTTATCTTACTTATCCTTTCCTATTTTAAATTCAAGAGCATCTAATTATCTTAAAATTTCATACAATTAGGCAAATAAAGGAATACAAATAAATGAAATAAATCAAGCTGCTGACGTAATAGCACCAAACCCTCATTCTCCACATTTATTTTTAAATTACTGAACAAAGTAGCCCATATTCCCTTTTATTTCCAATTATAAATAAGACATTTTTTGTACCAGACTTATAAGACAATAACAAAAAAAGGATGTGAACTCATTTTCACTTGTAACCTAATCCTTTAATTTCATCTTTTCCATCAACTTTTAATTGGTCGCTTCCCCACCATTGTCCCATTTACCACTTGGGAGTTTGGGAAATTGGGGACTTCAGGCAAAAGCTATGAAAATTAAGATATCAAGCCACAAATAAGTCACCGTGAGGGAGTTTTTGGGCCTTCAAATGGAAAAGAAAATTAAAAGGATAGGCTCTAAGTGAAAAGGTAGCTAAGTTCAAGCTTTTTTTAGCTATTTACTAAAACAATATTAAAGGAAAATTTTTTAATTTGTCCTAACCTGAGGGCGAAGGACATTTTGACCGAATTTCCTTCCTCGAAGTAGGCCCCGCATTCTCTCTCTCTGCAACAAGGGATTTTATTGGAGCAGCATTAGTAGAGGGAGTTGTAAGTATAGATGGTGGCAATGATGGACCCCATGCATATGACCAGAGATGGGAGGAGGGTGACATTCAAGAGCAATTTATCCCCGAGGTAGCCTGCAAGAGTTATGGTAGCATCAGCTATGACCCTGGCAATGGTGCCAGCTTCGGTCGATAGTAATCCCCCGTTATAAGTCCCTCGTGAAAGGCGAGACGACATGACCCGCGAGAGCAATGACAAGTTGACACCTGAGAGAGGAAGAAAAACAAAGAGAGGTGGTGTCAGCATCAAACGTTAAACTTGTCCTTTTTTTTCTTCCTTCATGGGAACGGCAGCAGATTCGAGTAGTTTCAGTAAAAGGGGCACAGAAGCTAAAAGACCAAATATGTAAAGAGTCAAAGGATGGTGAGAAAACAATACCTTCTAGCACCTCAGCAGAGACGAACATAATGAGGCCCGAGATGACGTACTGAGGAACTGTATATTGGACTATGACATGGAAACTGAGAAGGATGCCCACACAAACCAGAATCTCAGATGCCAGTAAAATTTGCCTGTAACATGATAACAGTAAAAGTGAGAAAAAGACACGATAACCATGAGTAAGAGCAGTTTTGGACGTGTTCTGATCTTACCTTTCCTCAAACATGTTGCTGATGTAGCTTCCCACGATGACGTTCACTGGAAGAACTGTCAGGCCAATGCAGAAAAGGAATATAGCCACTGCAGTTGTGTTCCAATTGAAGTAATAGGCTGTGATGACGCTGGACTCTGACAGCAAAACTTCCATTGCATACTTGAGCATGAAATATATCAGTAGCTGAACCTGGTTAGGTTACAGGAGAAAAAAGTCATCGTTCACACAAGATGATCCTAAGATGATTCTCAGAAGACATTTTGCTGTGTATATTGTCTAAACAATTAAAGGTCAACAATATTAATTCTTATTCCTCCGGGTCTAAGTTCCAACAGTATTCTTTTTTTGCTGAATGAGTTCCAATAATATTCATGGACCCATGGCCTGCATTACCAGATAAGATAAGCAAGAAAATGAGAAAACATTAATCATCAGACATGGGCTATTCGTGGCATTTATGAATTACTTCCGATTTTATATTTAAGATCCTGGAGGTTGTAATTCTTACAAAAATTGCTCACCTTTACAGAAGGTGTCAGCAATCTATAGGCTGATGCAAGTGATGCGACTGGCTTTTTAGTCTCATCAGGCATAGCTTCTTCAAGTTCTTCATCTGGATCCTCATCTTCATCGAAATCCCTTTGTTGTGAATCCTGAGAGCAGATCAGCAGTGGCCGTGTAGCACCTTTCTCAAGTGCATCATTGTCAGCTGCTCCTGAAACAATCAAAAGTCCATATAAAATTCAGTTTTTACAGGGAAGCACAATAAAGACAGAAGTTTGAGAAACCAGGAGGAAGTAATTTGCAAGATCCCTGTATGGAGCTCTGAGCAAACAGATCATTAAGGTGTTTACGTGAAACTATAGGGAGAAAATCTAAAACCCACCAGCAGCATTTGATTCCTCAGTTGTGCCATTTGCCTCAACCTCACGGACTGGTTCTTTGAATGAGATCCACAGCCAAACTAGGTAAATCAACCATGCCAGAGCCATAACCCAACCAGGTAAAGTATCTTCATTGAAAGTAAGCTTATATATTTTGAAATTAGATTGAAGTAAGCCAGCCAGAGCCGGACCACACGCCATTCCAAGGGCACTGGCACTAACAAAACCTGCTGATGCCTGCATTCGGATCTTCAAAGGTACACAATCACTGATATATCGCCTGTTTACCGCTCTTGCAGAACCTAATCTGTAAGCAGACACCTAGTTGGTCAATCATTATAATATCATCTTTAGAAGTTTATGCAAGAGGAAAAACTAAATAGATCCAAAACTTCATATTTAACCAACTTTGGATCCATGTCCAGATCTTTGATTTACCAACAAGGAAACTATTTATGCATAAATATTGTAAACAAGGGACATGCAAGCTGATTATGAAACTAAGGCTTGACATTTTTGACATGCACAGATTGAGTAAGATAAAAATATAATCAGTTTCTAATATTGACCTGCTGATAAAATGTCAATGGTTACATTACACTCCGAATATTTACAGTTTATGCACCTGTAAATATCACGAGTACTAGCAGAAAGAATTTAAGACCTTATCCTTAAAGTTGTGCATTGTCCCTGGCTTGTCCAGGGAATAATTTAAAGAAAGATCACTTACCCACAGAAAAGACGGCCAAAAAGAAGAATCGCTAATGAATCAAGATCATAAGCCATGGCATACATTATGTTTCCCACAAGAAGTACTATGCTGCTGAATATCAGAGGCCTGAAGTATGATCTATTTGACCATGCGCTAAAGTACACCGACGAGAATACCTGAGCAACAGCCATTGCTCCAATAATAATGCCACAAACTGTTGCTGCGGCTCCAAGACTCGTTGCATAGTCATCTGCAGTGGGCACGATGATATATGTATTGACCATGTAAAGAAATGTGTTTGCCAAGTTCAACAAAAGTGACATAAAGTGGTATTTCTGATCCTCAGCCTCTTCTTCAACAGGGGCAGGTAGCTCTTCTTGCATGATAAGTGCATGTTGAGCCAAGAAGTTCAGGAAGTTTGTTGAGTGTGTTAGCCTGTCCGCTGCTGTTTTCATTGAATCAATGATAGGATCCTGCAACCCCAGAGAAGTATATTATGTCGCAGAAAAATAAAAACTATGTTCAAAATTCAGCCACGGGAGACCTTGTTGACTGATTTTTATAATAACAAAAGTGTGCCCAAATTTATCCAACCTGAAGAGGAAGTGGAGGCTGATCATATATTGATAAGTAGCTTCCTTGGCGGTCTTGGAGTTCCCCAAGATTTCGGGAAATAGCTCCAACAACCGCTCCTATTCCCTGCAAGATTAGCAATCAGTGAGAAAGCTCCAGACGGCAATGCACAATTAGGTTTCTGACTATCCATTATCATTCTCTTAAAGACACACAATTGAAGAGTGTGCAGACAAAGAAGCCAGACTAGTTACTTTTAATTTAAAAAGAACAGAGATTATGGGAACTGATTTCAAATTATTACCACATGCTTAAAGACTTGCTGAAGCTGAGAATATGGGTGATTAGCACGAGTTTTGACATAATAGTTGGTGAACCTGTAGCCAAAACGTTTATCAAACTTCTTCAAAATCTTTCGAAGACCTATTGCATTTATCTCAATGAAATAAAGAAGCTTCAAAAGATCTTGTCCAGCTGCTCTGTAAGCTTCTTTCAGTTCACATAATTGAGAGATATCCGGCTCCTGCTGAAGAGATTCTTGCCACTCCCCAAGCTTAGTTATCCTAGTTGCAAGAACTCCCTGTTGCTCCAGCAGAAAAAGAACAATTTTCTCTATCTGTACCAAAGAAAATAATGCATAAATGCCACAGCTACATAACTACAATCTAAATTATGTTATTATAGACGAACACATGAAATTCATCCCTATAGCTCTTCAACACAACATTAGTCACAAGGCATAAGCTCAAGCCTTGCAATTTGTTTTGGGCCAGAAAAGCCATGCATGCATTCAAGCCTCGCAATCTGTTGTACCCCATATTTTTTTGAAACGTAACATTAGTGCTTCAGATACCTGATTATCCAGCATTCTTGAGAAATCCTTGAGAACATGCCTCCGATCTTCTACCCCAGCTTCAATTTGTTGAGCATAATGTCTTACTTTCTTCTTCATCAATTTATAATTGATATAATATCTGATTGATCACACAAAATTAGAATGGTTATAGTATTGGAAGTATACCGTCCTTATTTTAGAAGAAATCTCAATTACTTCTTAAATGATGAATGAAAGTTGTGGTTAATTATTATTCATAAATATAATTTACAGTGTGCAAGAGCACGCTAAGACATTTTAACATACCCTTGCCATTCCTGGATTTGCCTTTCCTTCAACCTTTTCCCAAAGGCAACCATCTTAACCTTTGAAGACAACAAAACATGCAAAAATGAAGCAAAGGGCATCAGTACAATATGACCACATCATAAAAAAGGGGGAAAAACATAGATAGCAACCAGAATAATGCAAGCATCTTATACATGTCTTCCACTATAATCCAACAGAATTGGCAACTAAATTTAGGGACAATAAAATCCTACAGTTGTTTCATGATTCCTAAAGACCAAGGGACCATCTGAATCTGGTCATTTTAATGTATCAAGTACGTTAAGGTTTATCCCAAAATTTTCTTGAAAAATAACTCAAACAGCATGTATTTCACATACACCCTCGTGGTTTTAGCTTGGCTAGATTGGAAGCAAGACTGCTACAATAAAAAAAAATAGCAACTTGAATGTATTTTAAACATATTTGTTCAGACGTGTGTTGATCGATATGGTTCCCCTAATATTACGAAAATGATAACACAGAGACTAATCCTCACAGTGGCTGGCAAAATAGTGACAGAATTATATTATATACCATCAATGATATTCTTAAAAACAAAGCATTCAATAAAGAAGACCAATCTTGGCCCAAAAAACAAAGAAGATTAATCAAATGGGAAGTGAAAGCCGAATGATGCCTCGTTAAAATAAAAATTAAAAACTCTGTTTTAGACGCTGATGGAGAATTCCGAGTAGCACTTAAAGTTCTCCAACTCCACTGAGCTTTACTTGGTAAGGTTTGCAAGTTGTGTTTCGCGCTCAGCCACCAAACGGACATGATATCTAAGATGTATCTTTTTTCTATAAAATGACGCGAAAAAAGAGAAAAAGATGCTCGAAGACAATCACAAAGAACGCATTACCGGAGCGAGCTTGACGAAAATTCGGCTTCCGCAACAATTCCGTACGGGTATAACGAACCAGGCCTCGGTTCAGAATTAGATGACCGTCAACGAACATACAACAATTCGCCTTAGAGCGCTGCCCCTCCTGCCAGCAGCCAGAGCAGAGAAAGAAAACTCGACGGAATAAAAAAGAGAGACTCGGAAAGCATCGCTTTGGAGAGCTTAAATGTCAAAGAAATACGTACCTTAGACTCGGAGAAGAGAGGAGGAGATGAAGCAGTTGAGAGAGGAAGAGAGTCTCGAACAAGACGAAGATGATTTTGAAGCTGAGAAGAAGAACCGTGGGCGGCTGCCATGTGAACTTTCCGAGTAAATCCGATCTCAATCACGTGACAATTCGGGGATTTAATTTTACTCCAAATTCAATTATTTGTCCAAATATGATAGAAAAAGATATATTTGCCCGAAAAAAACACCTAAAATTCAGGTAAATAAATATTAAATTAATTTAGAATTGCCCAAAAAAGTAATTGAATAGAGTATACAAAGGTGACCGGCTATATGTGAATCATGTGCGGTGATGCACTTATCTATAGCCGGCATGGGGCCGAGACTTGACGATGGTTGCCACGGCAGCATAGGCTTATACTGAAATCAAATGTTACAGAGAGATCAGGTTAACCGATCATTATTAGAATAATAGAACGGTATATGAAGAGGGTCATCGCGATCCTCTACAAGACAAATGATTAATATATATTATAGTTTAATTTTAGCTAACATTTTAAATAAAATTAAAAAATTAAAAGTGAATATTTAATTTTTATATAAATATTTAATTTAATTATAAAAATAATTGAGAATATAATATAATATTAAATAAATTTAAAATTTTTAATTACTTAAATATAATTTTTATTTATATATTTAATCAATATATTATCTAGTTAATATTTTTTTAATAGCAATTTTACTCAAAATCAGAAATTGGCATCTTATACTATATTCATATAGAAAAAATATTCAACTAAAAAATGTAAAGTGGTTTATAACGGATGTAAAATTATATTTGATAAATTTATTAATACTCAAATAAATTAGTTTAAAATAGGAAAAGTATGATAGGAAAACAATTAAATACAGATTTGTTTGGACAAAATAGATAAAATATCCACAAGTTTAGGATTTG
This sequence comes from Trapa incisa, assembly GCA_030064435.1. Classification (NCBI taxonomy): domain Eukaryota; kingdom Viridiplantae; phylum Streptophyta; class Magnoliopsida; order Myrtales; family Lythraceae; genus Trapa; species Trapa incisa. The sequence continues at coordinate 21,838,271 of CM057775.1, forward strand.
TTTATGCGTAAAATAATGAGTTAAATTTAAAAATTTGTATACGTAATTATGATCAAAGTTGTATTAGATATTAGTAAAATTAGCGTATGAAATAGGATAACTATGGATAGTAAAATAATGAATTTTATTAGAGAATTTGTATAAATAATTATGATTAAAATCGCACTATATATTATTCAAATTCGTATATAAAATGTATGAAAGGGAACTGTCACTTTTAAAATTACTTTAGATAGTTAATTTAATTAATTTACAAGAAATGCGACATAAATCATATTTAGGAATAAATATGGGTTTTAGTAGGCTATTAGCAGACTAATAACTCCTATTTTTATTGCAAATAGGCCTTGTAAGTTGAGGAAAAAGTATTTTAAAAAATAAAACTTGCACAATAACAACTTTAATCCAAAATATAATTAAATATAACTTTTAAAACTATTTAATGTACTTTTTACTCTTATATTAATAAATTGCTATAATAAATAAGATTTTTAGATTGTGAAGTAATAATAGTTAAAAAATTAAGTAAATAATATGTAAATGAATTAGAATATTTATAAATAAAAAAAAATCGGTAATCTAGTTGTTTGAATATTATTTTACTCAATGATATTAGATATATTATTAAGAAAAAAAGATTTATTTAAATATTTATATTTTTATTTTACTAATATTATATTATATTTAATAAAATAATAAAATAATAATTTATTGAGCAAAAAAAATGAAATTAACTATTGATAATAAATAAATATTTTAAATTTATAATATTAAAATTTTTTTACTAGTTATTATTTATTTAAATATCTGCTTAATAATTTATTGGATAACTACTCTAGTTGTAAGTAATATTTTAAAAAATTATTAAAAAAATTTAATGAAGGTATATTGATATTATTAAATTATAGTATAAAGATTTGCACATTATTTAAAATATTTAACGTTCAAATTTTATTGTTTTATATAACATCTTCTTCTCCACATTATTCAAAATATTTAACGTTCAAAATTTATTATTTTATTTAACATCTTCTTCTCCCGATTAACTTAGTGAACATTAAAGTACGCCTAAATTTAATGTGCATCTCTAAATTTGATTATAAATAATTTTAAATTTTAGTATAAACCTAACAAATTCACAATTTTTGCCTAGTGAAATTTGAAAAGTGTTTGAAGTTATTCAATAATATCCATCGTGCTCACATTTGGAAGTTTATTGAAGAATGGATATATATATATATATATATATATATCTTATTCAATAGTAAATTTGGGCCCAATGATTTTTGAATGATCATCCACTGAGCCTGGTGGCCAATTACTTCAAATGATTAACAAGTACTTAGAAAAATATTAACAAATCTTATATGAAGTTCAAACTCTATAACTCATAAAGAATAGGTGGATTCTCTAATATTTTTTTAATTGTATAAAAAATATGTTATAAATAATAAAAAATAATCCAATATTTGTATAAATTTAATAACAGAGATGAATAAACACAAAATACCTATATAATTAGTAGATTTTAGATGTGTATACAATTAAAATGTATAAATTGTAATTAGTGAAAACTTAATTTTATAAATTCATACCATAATATGAGTAACTTGAATACCATTATTATATACAATTTTAAATTTCTAATGAACAACCAACTCTGGATTGATTATTTTTTCAATAATACCACAAGTTGGAATTTTAATAGTAAGTAGATTATATGCTCTAAATATTATATAATAGAGAATTGAGATGATATATATAATACTCAAATATATAAATAATATTAAAAATGAAATAAACAAGTTAGTAACATTCAAGATTTAGGCTAACAAACCAGACTCAACAAACACTGATGAGACTTGTCGTACACACCATCATATAGTTGTCAATGTCCACAGAGTTCAGCCTGCTTTCATGTGGGAGATATGCCACTACAAATGAACAAAAAGAAAAACAGATGGGGGATTAGAACGTATGACATTTGATGTGGACAACATAGTACTTATCAACATGTCCTGTTTCAGATCAAGACACAGCAACTAAAAGTACACAAGTGGGGTGCTGACAAATGAAATCAGGTTTTGGATTTTGTAAGCTTTTAAAATAAAGTTAAAATGCTGAAATTGGAAAAAAAATCATGGGCTAAAATATTAATCTAATATTAAAAATCACAAATAATTTCACATTTTTACTTAAAATATTAATATAAATAAAATCATACACTACAATTTTAATTTTAAATATTATAAAATTTACTTTCTTATTTTACTCTCATAGGCTCTTTTTTTTGGGTAACAGTACACATCTCAAGACACAAAGTAAAGGAAGCACAGAAAACACACAAAGCAAACAGACACAAAAGTAAAGGGAGCAAACAAGTGGGGTGCTGAAGAATGAAAGAAGTTTTAGTTTCTCATTTCCTCATGTTAACACCTTTTATTAACATATAATTACATCAACAACTTGCAGCAATGTTTTTCTCCTTTGGTTTCACTCCATTGAACTCTTCCACTATAAAGACATAAGGGGAGAAAACAAATAAAACTTCTAGAACAGAAAGGAGGAGCTACAGCTACCAACCATTTTCACTGAGGATTGATGTTTATACTAGGGGCCTGGTCTCCTCTTCACCTTTTTCTACAATGTTGCTATCATCCCTTTGCAGTCTCTGGGATTTGGAACCTCCATTAGAGCCTGCTGGACTCTTCCTAGATGAAGGCGGCTTGCTCTCTGGCACCATCTTTAGCACAATTCCCATTCCTATTAGGAGGAGTCCAGTCCCATGTTGCTCAGTCAGTGGCTTTGTGAATATCATGTAGGATAGCAATAGGGTCACCGCTTTTCTTGCAGTGGTCACCTATATTCAGTTGATACACAAAACTAGAAACATTCAGATTTTTTAGCAACATCCCATCATCATTTAGATTTGTTGTATTCAAAGAGCCTTACCATTGCAGTAGTTGCAGCTCCAAAGAGAGCTATCAGGGACAAAACAGACACCTGGCCGATGAATGTGGCCATAGCCTCAAAAACTAGTACCCCATACACATATGGGTGCTGCAAGCAAAGAACATAATTTAGAATCAATGTCATACACAAATGCTTTCCGGCAAAGAACATAATAAAATTTTCTTTAAAATCTTCCCCATCTTTTGGAATATTGAAACAAGTCGAAAAAGTGCCTTGAATCTTAATTTACAAGATATGCTCGATCAATATATTATATGCATAATCTCCCATAAAACTTAGAAGATCAAATATGCAAGCCTATAAAGGCATATTTCAACAATTTCAGGCAAAGGTGGTAATCTTTAGCTGACCTAAACTTGAAACCAGATCATCATCACAAGCTCCAAATTTATATTCTCCTCATTAGAAAAATCTATTAATTTATACTATGCTTAATTATCAAGTCTACCTTGGAACCTCATTTCAAGGTTAATTGTGGAATATTCAGATTCACTTTAAAACCACAGGATGTAAGCTTAAAGGAAGGTTGAATAGAATAAGTCAACAATGGTGGCCTGTACTGGAAGGGAAGAACCTATGAAAATTTGACTTTATATTTGTTATTTGGCACAAGGATATGGAATGATTCAAATTACACATACGGAATACTTCAGAAAATGTAAATTGTATGGAGATAAAGAAAGAGAAATTATCGAAGAAAAATTGCAAGGAGAGGAACATTTTTCACCTCAGAACAAGAACTCCATGCCTTAAAGAGCTCTCCTGTCAGTAACATAGGAGGAATCAAAAAAGGCATCCCTACTACTGTTGAACAGAACAACATCTCCATCTGCATATAGAAACTTTTTTATTAGAGTTATACATTATGAAAAATTGAACATAAATATTCCCTTGAATGTGATACGGGTAGTTACCTGTGTAGTCTCAGGATTCATGGTAAAAATAGCTTCTTGCAGATTTCCGAGAAATGCATCAAAAACAAGAGCAGCAGTAATCATCATAATGCCAATCAAGCTAAAGTTTGGAGAAGTCTTAGCATCTGCCAAGGTGAAGAGGATTAGACCAACCACCAGGAGCATGGCTGAGATGTACTCTTGAACTGAATACTTCCTTCTCAGGCCGGGAATGAAGGCTCCCATCACCATGACTGGCAGAACCTGAAATATCCACAAAGGAATAGGCACATGCTAAATGGTATATGTAACTTCAAATTCTTGAAAATGTTCCTCTGGTGGTCAAAACTTCATCTGCAACATATATATGTAAATAATGCCCAAAGACATGACCGAGTTGATTTATCAAGAAAATTTCAAAAAATTCCCATGCAACACAGTGTTCCCAGTAGGAGAAAAAACAATAACAATGACTAATCACACTCCAACTCTTATCTGGTCTATTCTAATAAAATCCCAGGGATTTAAGAAGATACCTTGGTTGATTTAAACATGATTTGGGCCGGGTAATTGAGGAACGCCAAAGATCCCTTTGTTAATCCATTGGAGCCCATCAGAACTGCAGAAAGTTTCACATAGGTCTTCCAAGGATTCACCATTTGCTTGGTGGTGAAACCATTTAAATATATGAGCAACAGGTACACAAATCCTTGTACAAAAGTGAAATACCATCCATAGCTACAAAAACTCAAAATCAAAGCGATTATAAATAAACCCATAGTCAAACAGAAAGAAAATAATGAATCAACTAGACCATCCAGATTGTGAACTACCTGAATTGAAGCCGATTATAGACATACTCCTGCAGCCCCAACATGGATAAGATTAAACCGTAAGCGACAATATCAACATTCACATAGATAATGGCTAAGAAATAAAAAAAATCTACCAAGTAATTGTAGAAAATATAATGTGGAAGAATATCCAGCCCCAGCAATGAAAGAAAAACAAAAAAAATATATTCAATTAGATAACGAGGGCAAGTACGCTTTATTTATTAAAAATCTACGTAGTTGGCCGTAACATGTTAGCGATCATGATTCCTATTTCAACACCACCAACCCACCCACAATGATCCGTCCTTGCAGATTCAGATTTCAAGATTTTAGAGATTCCAGCCAGACATTCCAGCGAACACAAGAAGGAGAAGAAAAGAACGGACCTCGCAGATGCCGTTGACGAGGTACCCGAAGAAGAACCCAGAGGAGCAGATGAGGAACTGCTGCCACTGAGGGCGACTGGAGAGCGAAATACCGAAAAGGGACCACGACTGCTGATCGTTCTTCATACCTCCTTCCCGTCTCCGGCAGCCCTCTCGCCCCTCTGGTCCCCTCCCCGTTTCACGGATGCGACAGCACAGAGCGCACTGGAAATCAGCACTTCAGGGTGATCTAAACCGAAAGATACTTTCTTGAGGATCGGTATTTGCTAGCTCTACCCCTGCATGGCCCTTTTAGAGCTCGCGGGGCCGAAGGACCTTCGATGCAATGAGATCACATGAGAATAAACAAAGAGAAGGTCAATGTTTTCATGGACACGAAAAGTAACCCCGCAGATAGAGGCAGAGGGGTGGAAGAAGGGAGGGAGGTTTCTAGTTGTGCAGCTGATGGGGGGGTTTCGAACGTTACCAGTTATGGCGGAGTTCCAGGGGGCAGAAGGAAGGCAGAAGGAAGACGGAAATAGACGCAAGACTATCAGAGAGAAAACTCTCGCAGACTGAACGAGGCAGGGAAGATTGCTGAATATTTTCTTTTCTCTTTCAATTGCTTTTTCCTTCTATATATATAATTTTCGTTTCCCATACACTAAATAGGCAATAATTAAAAAAAAAATGGAATGTGTAAATGATGGTATTTAAAATGGCATTATTAACAATGATACGTGCATGAATGATTCCCGTAATAAGTAATAAATGTAATTTATTTTGGGAAAATTTACTTAATATATGATGAATTAATTATAATTTTATAGCTTTCTTTTTGATGAAATTTCAGATAATTACACAATCTTTATTAGAAATATAAAATAATACTCTATATTTTCTGAAATAATATCATAATATTTATATAATATAACTAAAAAATTAGTATATGAAATTTGACCCATATGTTAAATATTAAAATTTTAATTAATTCAACTAAAAAATAATATTTTCTTATTTAAGAAAAATAGAATATAATTATTATTTAAATATTATATTAGGGTTTAATATAATAACTAAAAAAATGATGAAATTTGACCGATATGTTAAATATTAAAATTTTAATTAATTTAAATAAAAAATAATATTTTCTTATTTAAGAAAAATAGAATATAATTATTATTTAAATATTATATTAGGATTTTATATAATAACTAAAAAATGAGTATATGAAATTTGACTCATGTTAAATATTAAAATTTTAATTAATTCAACTAAAAAATAATATGTTCTTATTTAAGAAAAATAGAATAGAATTATTATTTAAATATTATATTAGGATTTTATATAATAACTCAAAAATGAGTATATGAAATTTGACTCATGTTAAATATTAAAATTTTAATTAATTCAACTAAAAAATAATGTGTTCTTATTTAAGAAAAATAGAATAGAATTATTATTTAAATATTATATTAGGATTTTATATAATAACTCAAAAATGAGTATATGAAATTTGACTCATGTTAAATATTAAAATTTTAATTAATTCAACTAAAAAATAATGTGTTCTTATTTAAGAAAAATATAATATAATTATTATTTAAATATTATATTAGGATTTTATATAATAACACAAAAAATGAGTATATGAAATTTGAACCATATGTTAAATATTAAAATTTTAATTAATTCAACTAAAAAATAATATTTTCTTATTTAAGAAAAATAGAATAGAATTATTATTTAAATATTATATTAGGGTTTGATATAATAACTTAAAAATGATGAAATTTGACCCATATGTTAAATATTAAAATTTTAATTAATTCAACTAAAAAATAATATTTTCTTATTTAAGAAAAATAGAATATAATAATTATTTAAATATTATATTATTATTTGAGGTAAAAAAATATCAATACATTTATTTGAGAATTTATTAACTCAAACGTTAATAACTATTTGAAATTTATCATTTATTGCCTGGTTCAACTTTTGTATTGGAAAAGAAAATATGTAGATAAATAAATTATTTATAAAAATTGAATTTGGAGTGTTATCATTGATGAAGTAAGTTGGTGAGGTATTGGAAAATTTGGTGATAAAATTTGGATTTTCAATGTTGGTCATACGTGGCACCATGTAGTGTGACCGTCACCCTAAAACCCTAAAAAACCGTCACCCTCAATGACAAAATGACATCTTTGCCACTTGTGCGAACATCTTATCTACACATCGGTCATATAGAACACCTTTCCTAAATAAGAGATTGACGTTGAGAAATATTCGAACAATAATAAGGTGGAAAACGTATTCAAGCTGGTTGTCACTTAGCACAATATGATAGGTTGGACTTGTTAAGGTGGCATTTAACTTATCACGCACGCTACACTGACATTTTTATATAACATTTTGCAATATTTGATTGGTTGTTTAATTCAATATGTTAATTGAATAAATCTGATTATTAAATAATCGTTAAAATATTTTATTGATATCATGTGCCAACGTTACAATTGCTCTTAAGATTTGATGTGGTTTCTCATATTACCTCACCACGTTTCTTTTGCTCAATATTTCTGGGACGTTTGAGCTGCCTTTTGACCTAATTTTTTTGTTTTTATTAACTTGTTGTCTAAAAACTATATTATTTGATTATTGATGATCGAAATGTTTTACTATTTAATTGATTATACCATCTAAAATAGATTTTTGTTCATTTTCCATTTACAACAAACACATATATCTTTTTAATTCAAATACTAATTTATCGGCTAATTGTTACGCCATATATCACACATACTAACGAAACGCTAAATTCGCAATCGATCTGTTAACTTTGTTGGATCGTTTACTAGTTTATTTTAATCGGGTTTAATGATCCGAAAATAAAAATTGAACATTTTAATTACAATTCAATCGATTTTATAAAAATTAAAAAATTTTAAATTTATCTAAAGTTATTTTTTGCTGATAGTAATCTCAATTTACCAATTTTATATTTTTAAGTAATCCCGAAAAATTAATCTCCGAAATAATTTATCTCAATTCGATCTTATTCAATACAAATTATGTTTGATTTACATTTATTTGATTGGGTTCTAACTTTTAATTACCAATTAAATCAATTTTATTTAAAATTTGGTAATTTAAATTCTACGTAAATCACTTTAAATCTTATTTTAATTTATTTTCATTATTTTAGTTTAATTTGAAATTTAATTTTTTCTTAAAAATTTACGATTTTAATAAGTGGTTAGAAAAACAAGTTTTATAAGATATATATTTGTTATCGTCTATCTAAACTCTAAGGTAGGTATGAACACTTGTCAGCCTACATATACTCATATTGTCGGTGGGACGCATCTTCCTTGTTGATGTCACCCCTCTTACTAATCTAGCCAAGTATTATCATCGATGAGGTTTAGTATCATCATCCATGAGATTCCTAGTTCATGCATGGACCCACTCTAGACTAAACCTCTCTTAAGAGAATTTATCGATATTTTGAAATCACTCTCCATGATGAGACTCCCCACCACTCTTTATTATTTGAGTGATTTTACTATTTTCGTAAATTAAATAATATTATTTTTTTAAGTTCTAAAAAATAATGCACCATATTTCTATAGTAGGGAATTCATTATTATTTATTTGTTCGACAATATATTAATCACCATTTACTGATTGATTGATTTATTGGCAGTGACTCGCACATTGCTAACCTTCTCACAAAGGGAAGAAAGTTTAATCTCATTGACCTCAATGAGCTTGTGTGAAAGTATTGAACTAAAAGGCTCACCACCTTGGTTTACCACCTCATCTCATAGGTGATCCCAACCATCATAGTCAATAGCAAGAGGACACCTCCACCTCGAGCACCTCCTTAGGCAAATAAGAGAATGTACAAAATATATTATTACAATTGTACATATTTTATCTAATATGTCGTTATCTTTAGTATACAAACAAAAAAATTATAAATCTCTCCTCTCAACCTTGATTGTTAGTTTACTTGTTGTCATTGCCATTCCAATATTTATGAAAATGACAATTTTTAAAACGAGCTAAATGACCAATAATTTTAAAAAGGTTAAAAGTCACAAATTCAAATCTTATTTTATAGACACATTATTTATAAAAATATGGTAATTAATTTCATTTAACTTGTGTACCTTAATTACCCAACTTGATTTGCTTGTAAATATTTTATACAATTAACTAGATAGCAAACTAAAATCTATTGCTTATATACATTATTTTTTTTATTAAGACTAATAATGTAGGACAGCATCTACCTTGAAAGTTAGTATTACATACTAGGTAATATATAATATATGAAAATAGAGTAAATAAGGGGAGACTATTTGTCTAAGTATTTAGAACAAATGAGTTATAAGATGGTATTGTTTGTATATGATCACTACTAGTGAAGGCTAAATATGTGTGTGTAAAAGGGTGGTATTCCCACTGTTAGGAAAATAAATATTTGGCACAAGTTGTAATGTAACCGGAGAGTAGTACATACATATTTGGTATACATATGGGTAGTGCATGAAATATTCTGGATAATTTATTTGGACTAACATACCCATTTTAAATATTCACATTTTTTTTTGAAAATATCTCTAATTTTACTAATCATTCACTTGGTACCCATGTAGAGGAGCTCTCAAAATATTTTCTTTTAATATATATGGGTGATCACAATAGTCCGTCATACTAGAAGCCATATAGTCCTTTTTTTCTAGACAAACTTTACAAGTCAAATAAAAATTTATTAAAGTTAGGAGTAAAATGATTTAAACAATATGAGAATTTAAATATAAAATATTATAAATAATTAAATTTAATTTAATTATTTATCACATTTCAACAAGTTGTAGATATATTGTATGTAATACCGAGAATCAGAATCATAAATAACCGATTCTTAATTAGCATGCCAAGAATCTACTCCAACATTAGTAATTTCCTACAATTTGAATTTATTCTACCTAATAGGTATCAACCCATTTCAAGTATACTCTACTTGTGAACAACCCTATTAGGTTAGAAACCACACATATGGTAAACTTTGATAGTTGGAGCCTCTCAACTATTTTAAAGGTAAATAAATGGATTCTCCGAATGCTTCTTATATAATTTATGTTTTCTTTATTCTTAAATTAGGGCAAGGTAGAGTCGAAGTCAACTCTCCTTTTACAGGTCAAGGGCATCTAAATAATCAAATGTTTCACTCAAGCCACCTACCTAACATGCATGTTCTATTTATGCATATAACCTACCTACTCATGGAAATGATGCCCCTCTAGTCCTTCCCAATCTCTTATAAGAGATCATTTATTTGGACCAAATCCCCAACAAGCTCGTATTAAATATTTGCATACTATTTTTTAATAACAAGTTGAAATGCATTAAAAAATGTATGACACAACTATCAAATCAATTGTCCCATTAAATGGTTGGTTCTGGAGAACAATTGATTGATGTCATATGAAAAATTGTCCACCTTACAATATTTCAATGATATAAAAATTATAGTGTAAATCAAAATATTGTGAATAATTGAACACATTACACCATATTCTAGAACAAACTTGGGATACCATATACTTGAAATAGAAGCTATAAATGAAGATCCTCAATTATTATATCAAGATCACAATCTTAGATAAGGGATCATTTATTTCACTACCCCATTTTAAATATTTGCATATTTTTTTTTAGTGATTTGATGAAATGTATTAATGAATGTAGGCCAAGCTATCAAATTAACCCTGCTCAAGTGTTCTAATATTTGTGGAGCATACAATTAAGCTATTTTTGGATTGATGAGTTTGAAGTATGAATTGATGAGTTTGAATTAGTGGAGTAATCCTCATTTCTTAACAAAAAAATAGAGGGATTTGTAGGGTGGAAATACCTCTAAATCACTTCATTTACATTGGTATCTAATAAATTATTTATTGTTTAAATTACTTTAATATACTTATTTATTATTTATATTAATATTTATTTTAATTTTTATATATTTTAAATAAATTTATATATTAATAATATTTTATATAAAATTATATAATATAAATATATAATACAAATACTATATCTAAAAAATTATTATACAAAATGTATTTAATATAATTTAATTATATATAGTATCTAATAAATTATTTAATTTAATTAAAAAGATAAATTTGTATTTATAATTTTTTAATTAATAATAATTCAACTTACTACACATTTATGGAATGGAAAGTGCAGATTATTAAAAAATTTTAAAATATACAAATCAATCAATTTATTTCCCCTACAACATATAGGAGCACTTAATCTTCAAATTATTTCGAAACAATCAATCCAAATATAATTTTAAGATAAACTGGATTGAGGTGAAATAAAATTTTTTGAAGGATATTTTCATAATATAAATAATTAAAGTTAATTGAAGAGTTAATTACATTACACCACATTCTATTCTATATTCTACTAGATAGTATAAACTCTATCAAATATACTATACACCACATTTTACGAGACAATGCATATTCTATCAAATATATACTATACCCGAAATTTAAAATATAAAATTATAAAAAACCCTAAATCTCATCTAACATTACTAATCTACATCCGTAATATATCCAATATGATAGTACAAATGTATCTAAGTATAATTCATACTCATGCACATCCATATTACTTTGCACCAAATAGGACAAACTTAATAATTTAAGCATTTAATTATTTTAAAGGTAAATATATGGATTATCCGAATGATTTTTTTTATAAACTTTATGATTTCCATCCCTTTAATGGAGACTTGGGGCAAAACAATGTCCTTAATGGAGAGGGCGAACAAATGAATGGCCATGTGGAGTCAAAGTCAACTCCTATTTTGGTGGTCAAGATCATGCACGACATTCACAATTGTTTACTTAAAACCCTAATTTGTAAATTATGAAATCGTAACCATACATACTTATTTATTTTAATTAATACAAAAACAAGGTCTGCCTCATTTATAATGTAAATATACTTTTAGGTAAATTATTTTTTGATGTCCGGTAAGCGTTTATCATTATTATAATTTAGTTATTTTTATTTAGTAATTGATTAGATTATTAGTTGCATCTTGAATAATGGGTACAATTGCATTAACTTTCATACAATGTAAAAAAATAATAAATAATTGTTAACGGATCATAAATTATACTTATTAATAATTTTTAAATTATAAACTTATCTAATTTGATAAATTTATAATATTTATTTATTTTAAATAATTAATTCAAATGTATTAATGGGTCACTTGGTTTAATGGATGGTGGTGGAGCTGCCAAATAAAAAATTGATTGATGTCAAATAAAAAAATGTCCACTCAAGAGTACATTCACTTAAACTACATAAAATTTAGAATATAAATAAAAAAATATGAATTGTTAAAATTAATTGCACATATTATTTAATTACAGGACAAATTATATTTACCTATGGATATATTTGGATTGAAGGGTTTGTAGGAATTTGTAGTAAAGTTGAAGTGAATAATTTGGAGGGAGGTGAAGTGATAAATTTGAATGTGTTAAAATTTTTTAATAATTAATGTTTAGATATAGTGTAAGTGAGGGAAAGGATTATTAATAAAAAATAAGAAAGATAAATTTATTTTTTTAATTAAATTAAATAATTTATTAGCTATTATATATTATTAAATTATATTAAAAATATTTTTTACAATAATTTTTTATTTATAATATTTGTATTATATAATTTTATATAAAATATTATTAATATATAAATCTATTTAAAGTATATAAAAATAAAAATAAATAATTTAAAAATTAAATAACACAATCCCTTCCACTTGTAAGATTGTATCATAGTACAGAAGAAAAGTTTAGAGGTGATTCGACCACTCTAAGTACCTCCATTTTTTTTTTATCAAAATAGTAATTTTTCTACCCTCCAAATTCCATAAATAGTTTGTAATTATAATGCAATAATCTACCCCGGGTAACATATACTCATACCCGTGCACATGCATATTACCTAAGCACCCATATAGGACAAATTTGATGGAGAGGTTAATAAATGAATAAAGGCCATGTGATTCGAGGTCAACCCTTATTTTGCAGGTCAATGCCAACCAAATAAGCAACCTTTCACTCGAGACACCTACCTACCACTTGGATGATCAATTTTTCGCATGCGGCCTAAAAATAGCGGGAAACACTGACCGGTGCTGATGTCCTTAAATGCAGCTGTATCACTAACACATCATTAAATGTATTAATGATTCACTTGGTTTGGTAGATTGGTGGATCTCATTTTCTCCCCATTAATATATGAATGACCACACTCTAACTCATCATCCCGATCGCCTATCTTTTAGATTAGCACCTTTCTAAGAAGCTTTTTATCAGGACACTAGCTTCTCCGTAGCTATAATGTCCTGCATCTAAAATATTAGACATATAAAGTACTTTCGTTTGAGAAGTCCTGCCAGTAAGGAATTGAGAATGACAAGCCTCCCAGCTAATTTCTAAGGAGAGCTTTGTTAAATAAGTAAAAAAATTTGAACCCATCGTTGTTCATTTAATTTCATGAGTTTTTGTCATGCCATCGCGTATCATCTTAGCGCTCCAACTATGACACCAAAAACTAGCAATGAGAAAGTTGATATTATTACACCATCTTATGAAAGTAAAATACTTTATAATGTAATTTCGAATTAAATTTATTGTAAATTTCATCAATGCTTCCCTTCTACAAGAAAATAGAAAAATGGCTTTCTAGTCTACAATATTCTTCAGTATTTTTTATTCTTTTAAGAACTAGAGAGTTTGCCACTTGCTTCTACCCACATGAGAGGAAGTCCAAGGTATTTTATTGTGTTTGAATCTAGTGATACCTACAAAGAATCCATAATTAGATTATTAGTGATAGTGTAATACCGAAAATCTCAAATTAAGACTTGAAATTGAATCGTATTTGGAATATTGTTTGAAACCGAAATATAAAATAATGATAACTGTAATAAAATACTGTTCGACAATATCATGTGATTGAAAAATCAAGAATTGGAAAAAATCTGAGTATAAGCTAGTTCATAATAAGTTTGAACCAACATGAGTTACAAAACCCCCCATATTTTAGAGAGGACTTTTGAATGACCCAAATTCAGTGAAAAATTTGGATTTTTCCCAACTGAATTTCAAAACCTACCACTTGGTAATTAAATCATTTAGTGAGTCACATGCTATAAAATGATGAAAGAGTTTATAATTATATAGTCAATTAAATCTAGAATTCGGCTACATAAAGCTTGGATGTCATCATTGTCGATTGAAGATCGAAATTCTCTCTAAAATACTCATACTTTTATTTTCTAGTGATCACATTTGTAGAGAGCACCACTTCCACTCCTAACAACCGAACTTAGTGTTTTAGGTGTATTTGGAAAGCTACGAGAGTCAGCTTTCCAAAGTCAGCTCTCTCGGCCATCAACATTACTTCTACCATCATCGGTAAGATTAAATAATATTAGACCTTGTATGGTCAGAAATATAACATCTATTTGTGTGGTCATTTTGGATGGTCTTAATGACCAACAAGAGTTACAAAAATTACAATAGACTACTCTTGGCCTCAGCTTTTGAATGCCACTAGCTCATATAATTTGAGTAAGTATTAGGGTTGAATTAATTATGAGAAATGCTAGTTAGCATAAATCATAACACAATTCAGTAAAACAGACTTTACAGGTTGCTCCGACTTCCCTTTAACATACTTCAAGTGGTCACGAACTTCTCTGCTAAGCAAGGGAAGTGGTTCATTATGTGAAGGGCTAGGGGAATCCTATATGCACCAGAACTTAGCGAAAGGGAAAAGGTATAATCCCTCACAGTAGACAAACTCAATTATGTTTGTGAGTTGGGTGATACTTTGGTCTACACATAGAGGTGCTTCAGGCTATAAGTGGAATAGAAATGAGTTTTATTCTGCAACTGTGTGATGCCTCCATAATGGAGCAGAATTGTGATGGTGAACCCTAAATGCTAAAGATAAAGATTCCAATACCTAAACCTTTATACGTGTGAACTACTTCCTAAGAATAGAAATCCCCTATAAATATCATAACGTTTACTAAGTTGTAACAATAATGTTTGGTTGCTAGACAAACCCTACTCATTGAGTTGTAAACTCACCCCTCCCTTAAACCCCTTTTAAATAATAAATATGTCGAATATGAACATTTATGTTAATATACCAGCCCGATAAGCTTCCTATTTGTGGTTTTATGATTATATTCTAGTATGCATTCATGTTTTAATGGAGTTATTTTTATTTTAATCCTTATTTATGTTGGGTTTATGATGGTGGAAGTACTCACTCTCATAGGATCGAGAAGAATGATAGGTTGTTTATAGGTCTAGGTAAACTGGGCTCGGGTGCGATATATGGACCATTTCAAACATGTTTGATTACAAGTACACATAGACCTCACCTTATATAAACTGGGCTCGGGTGCGATATATGGACCATTTCAAACATGTTTGATTACAAGTACACATAGACCCCACCTTATATCTCCATTTATATTCTCTTATGTACGTCGACACTACCTCTAATACTAAGTGCCATGTCAGTGCAATAGACATCCACCCAATCAAACAAATCAAGAGTATTTATTCAAGCACACATGTACAATAAGCATATTGGTCATTTATTTACGAGAGTTTGGTTTCCTAACTAACTGACCTCATTTCACGTGTTCTTAAACACTTATCTCGTTCAACATGCACATTATTTATGAATTCTCGAGATTTGGTTTTCTAACTAACCAACCCCTGTACTCGTATTTATGAAGCAATTCATTCGTTTAGTATTGTACATTACTCATAGATTCATGGGGATTCAATTTGCTATTTAACCATCCCACTACTCATTTCTTGAATATAGCTTATAAAAATATGCGAGCCTAACACCTTTTCGTTTAACAATAGACATGGATCTTAACCCTACTTTCTCTTTCTATTTAAGGATGGTTTAAACATATTCATTTATATGAAAAATGACATGAGTCTTAACACAGTTCTCTCATGGATTCTCACACATGGCTTGATATTACTTTCCTTTACAACAAGATAATTATGTTTGGTTCATCCTTATAGCCTCTTTATAAATATTTTCATGTCATGCTCTTTATATGTGTATATTTAGGTAAATCTTGTAAAAAACCATGAGCGGTCCGGTAGAACTCGTTATCTATAAACCTACTCATTGTTTTATCTAGAACCTGTTCATTTTTCACATGTCTCGGATTGGATAAATCTCGTGTATAACTTGTAGGAGTTTGAACTACAATAAACAAATAACATTGAAGAAATTAGACTTAGGTCTCAATGGTAATTTTAACATCGTATCGTAATTTTTCAAAATTACAATTTTGCCAGTTGAACTGAGTTCGCTCAATTTGCATGTCGACGAACTTGTGTAAACGATCCCTTCCCACGATATTCGACATTTCCATTCTTTTCCCCCATTATTTGATCATATTTATTCTAAGATTCTAATATATTCTTTTTTTTTGGCACAATAAAGGCCCTAATATATTTAAGTCTTTCACTCAAGCTTTAACTTTTTATTTTTTGTATTTTTGTTCTTAAACTTTCTAAAAATTACAATATTACTATTAATCTTTCTACTTATCCACTTTAAAACTCTAACCTCTTACACATCTTTATTCTAAGTCCTCTAGCTTCCTCTGAGTTCATTTGTGTCCTCAAAGAAATTGTCTCCTTGGTCTAAACTTTAGGTTACTAAACTTCTCCAAAAGTTTAATTTAGGTCCCTATCCTTTTTTAAGCAACCACTTTGGTTACTTAAGTTTTATCAAGATCTATTTCGGGTCCTTACGCTTCTATTGTGTCTAATTTGGGTCCCCATTTCTTAGAAATTTTATTTTGACTCCTATATTTTTTAAAATTTATATTTTAGTCCCCCAATTTTTTCCCTTAATACCTCCATAAACTCTCAAAAAAATACTTTATAAGACCCTCCTATTATTTCCTAAGTCCGCGTGGTCACTTTCTACCTAATCTCGACTAGAACAATGTTATTTTAGATTTGATCGGACCATCGCTAGAAAACGAATACAGATTGGAAAAATGATAGGAACTCACTGAAGTAGGTGATTTGGTTGTCTATGTGGTGGGGTTGGAAAGCTGGTCATCTTGCGTGTTTGTTGGCTCTTGAATCACCCTAAATGGTGGTCGGAGTTGCTTCATAAATGCGATTTACGGTGGATATTTAAAATACGAATGTCACCATATATTCTAATAATTTTTACAACCACAAGGGTACCTAAAAATCAAACGGTCGGTGGTGTTGGATAAAGGGGACTGGGTGGAGTCTCCCGAATTATTTTGGATCATGGTTAGCCGTTGGGGAGGTTCGGGTAGGGTTGAGAAGGCACTGCTCTATTTTTGGTCGAGTGAGCAATGTTATTATTTGATCACACTAGCACTAGTAGATGGCACGACAACATCAGAGAGAGATGGGGTTTGAAAGCTCACATACACGTAGTTCTAATGCCACTAGAATGTCCAAGCTTGGTGGTCATGAACGAACTTTATGAGCTATCAAAGTGAGGTCATAAAAAACTGGGCATCTTCATTTCTAGAGATAATTTCGATCACCTGTCGGTGAGGCAAGGGTCAAGTCTTATTTGGGGAGTTCGAGTGACCAAGTATTCATCACATCATTTCCTTATCTAGTCAAATTAGACCTCATATACCACATTTTATATTTAATTCTCATCGGGGGCAGGAAGTCAAAAATCGCATAAAAGTCAGGTCACTATGGGGATATAAGTTAGATTACTAATGCAAACCCCGCCCTTTTCAGTTAAGGAAAACTGGGAAAAGAACCGGTGAAACTAAGTAAGAAAACTGAACTGGTTCACAAACCCGTTCATTGGGGAATGGGAAAATTAGATAAATTTGAACTCCCTTATGACCCAAAGAGATTTATAAACCTTGGGAACTCACCTTAGAACAAAGTGGGAGAGAAAAACCAGACTGGTGCGGGTGAACTGGACCCGAACCGAATTAAACCTGTTTAAGAACCGAGTTAGTTTATGAACTGGAATCGATAGAGAGTTGGTAAACCGGGAATTTTATGGACCCTAAATGACCTAACGAGTTATAAAAGTCATTAAAAAGGAATTTAGGGTGAATTGGAGATGAAAACCAAACCGGTTCAGGTGAACCGGATCCGAACCCAATTGAACTAGTTTGAACCACCATTGAACCAGATTCTAAATTCATTTTTCTAAATGGCTTAAATAATTCAAATTTGAGATTTGAGGCCACCATTGAATAGAAAATGAATTTAGAAATTTTTAGATTTAAAAAACTCGGTTGAATGGGGGGTGAACCAGTCGGTTTAAGCTTTGAACCCGATTCAGATCGGTCCAGTCCGGTTTGGAACAGTGTCGTCTTCTTCCTTCAGATGATAGTAGTGTTCACTCACTGAAAAATCGAAGCAGTGCCAGCGAAGAAGAAACGTCTCCGTTCAATATGTTTCAGGCCATCAATGTCTGTCATAAAGGTTCCAAATGGACGGCAGACGAGTCTCTAAGCTCCCTATAAAACAAGCCCCTCTCCATTCATCCTCTCTACACTTGAAAAGCTCACAATCTCTCAATAGCTCCATTTTCTGGCAAATCTCGAACTAGAGCTACGATATAGGGTCATTTTTTAGCCAAAGAAGGCGAGATCAGATTCTTTAGAACCGGGGAGAAGTCAACTACACGCTTGTAGTCTTCGTTTGCTTCGAAGGTCAACGGAGAAGCGCTGGTGTAATGGAACAATGAAGTAGCTTAGGTGGACCGAAGCTACCCTCTTTCAACTGAGTTGAAATCGACCATTTCAAGCCCTCCTCAGTCCAAACCAAGCCCTCTCACGGCCAGATTAGAATGGAAAGGTAAGTCAATTTGGCTCTCTTCTGCAATTTTCGACTGGTGCTAGAGAGAGAACCAGTAGAATTTTGATGACAAAATTCTAACTTAATTCAGCATC
Source organism: Trapa incisa (assembly GCA_030064435.1). Classification (NCBI taxonomy): domain Eukaryota; kingdom Viridiplantae; phylum Streptophyta; class Magnoliopsida; order Myrtales; family Lythraceae; genus Trapa; species Trapa incisa. The sequence continues at coordinate 21,857,427 of CM057775.1, forward strand.
AATTGATGTGATTCTTGATTCTAGGATGAACCTCAGGATGAGAGCTATCTGCCCAGATCGAAAGCTCAGACTGTTGTGCTCCCAAAGGTAAGTTTTCTCTCTCTATAGTCTATTTTCCGGCGAAGTTTTGTTTGAGCTCGTTTTGGCCTCAAAACTTGTGATTCAAAGTGTTATTGAATCGTATGAAGATGGAGGAACTCAATTTTAACTTCAATTTCAACAATTAGAAGTGTTTGATTGGTCAATTTTATAAAACCAAATTCGGGTGTGTTAAGGAGTTAAAATAGGGGAAAATTGGGAATTTTCGAAATTTGAAGGACTAAAATGTAATTTTATGAAATTGAGGGTCAATTGGGCATGATAATAATGTTAGAGGACCAATTGAGGAATTTTAGAATTTTTAGGGTAAAACTTACCATTTTTCTAAAGGAAGGGCAAAATGGTAATTTTGGAAAAGTTGGGGGGACCAAATTGGAAATTTGGGAAATTAAACCCCTTTTTGTAAAATGGAATAAATTGAGGTCCAATTATAAATTTTAAAATTTTTGGGACTCAATTTGAGGAAAAACCAGCATTAGGGACTTAAAGTTAAAGAGAAATAACTTTAGGGACCTAATTGCAAATAAATAAAAGTTTAGTTTTCTCATTTATTTGGAATGAATGAAGGCTATTAGGCCAAAGGATAATGAACCGAGATGTTCATATCGTGTAGGAACACGAAGTACCGGGAATGCCAGTAAGGACATGCTCACATGAATACAAAGAACCGGTATAGTGGAATTCACTGCATTAACGAGTGAGTGAAATTTTATATCATACCCGGTTGGGGATGATAAGTACCTCAAAATGAAAACACACTACTAAGTGGTATTTTAAACATCACAACTTAGAGGAGTGATGTGAAAATTATGCGGAAAATCTACTTACCGGTTGTAAATAGATCATACCCGGTTGGTATGATGAAACTTTTTCGAAGGAAGTTGAAAACCCGTTAATCGGTTATGAGCGAAGATTTCCTTATATCTAGTCGGTATAATAGACAATTGAAAATATATTTTTGTTGGAAGTGCTCTCCCCTGAATATGTGCCAATGCTTAAACGATTTGGGAGACCTTTTTTACGGGAGCTCAAATAGCTCTTATAGGTTGGAGGCCTCGGTTTTGGAACTTGGGGCTATTATACTCAATTTTGAAAATCTTGTACAATGGGCCCAAGGCTAGTTGGCACGAGTAGGAGCTCGTAAACAAACATGAGTTATATGCCATAAAACTTTAAATAAAGGAATTTTTTGGCCATGGTACCAAGATAGGATCGACATACTTAGTCAAGTAGCGGTAGTGCGTCATGACAGGTCGACGGACCAGTTATGACAAACAACTGTGAGTTGAGTTGAGGGTTGGGGCCATCGGACCAGTGACACCACAAATTATATGGAATGATAAGAAAATACTGATTGTTCATGCACTGTGATTACAGGACCATCAAGACGTCCAAGAGGGGTAGTAATACGTCCTAAAGGCACTGGACGACCTGGTGGGTATAAGGGCAATTTGTCGTACTAGGTGACCGTGTGAAATTTGAAGTAGTACCAAGCGCATGAGATTGGGGTGGGGACGGGATGAGGTCTCTGTCCTCATACGGATATGAAGAATTGATTTTGGGATTGAGGGTCGGATGTCACATACATCCACTCATTCTCAAAGTAAAAGTGGACATACTTCTATCTAGGTGGCCGGTAAAGTTGCTCCGACGCCACAAGTGGGTTCAATGGACGTACTGACCTGTGAATGTGTGTATAACCTTCATGATGAAGGATGTGTGTTGGGTGATGATACACCGTGATTAATAAGAAATGGTGGTAAAAATCGAGATTTGAAATGAAAGGACCTTTGAAAGAAAGGAGTCTGACACACTTCAATACAAATCTTTTTCCTAAAAGTTATAAGTTTTAAAAACCCATTCACTGAGTAGTCGTACTCACCACTCCCTTATATCCCTTTTAGGAAATTTCAGAAAGCTTACTCTTAAAGACCATCAACTAAGATGTTTGTGAGAAAGGTATGATAAAATTAAAATATTATACAATTTTGATTTATGTTATTCCAGGAAAAGGTACGAGTTTAAAGAACACCTTACTCTTTACGGTTTATAATAAAGGGAAACCCTTTAATAAATAGGGAGAGTGGCGGGTTGATCACGGGGATTCGACCAATCCGGGTCGGGGCATGACAACTAGTTGTAAGTCGGGCAGAGACGATGAACACACATGCGCTCCCTACGCCTGGTGCGTGCGCCCTACATAACACGCTGACTGGTTCGCACTGTAGTGAGCCGGTTTCCGACGAATAAATCAACCGGTTCGATTGATTTTGGTTATTTCTTGGCTATTTCACATCTAATTTGACCGGTTCTTGGTCCAATTTATTTTTTTAAAAAAATTCTTATTTAAATCTCGATAAATTGGACTCAACAACTTCTATTTTCGAATTTATCTAGCCCATTCTAAAAATTAGCAAGTTTTAGTTATTCGAGCTAATTTAATTGGTTTTACTCATCTTTTGGTTGGTTAACCTCTCATTCGATTAGTTATTGACCCAAATCATTTTTTAAAAAATCTCTTATCTAATTTCATATAAATTATGCTCAATAATTCATATTTTCGATTTGTATAACCAATACTAAAAATCGGAGACTTTATTCCTCAAGCTAGTTCGATTCTAATTCGAATTGATTTTCACATTATTATTTCCTAATTCTCGATTTTTGAACAAGTAATGTTATTTAAAGGTAATTTTAAAAACTTATCCGTCATCTAAAATTATAGTCCAATTCAATTTCTAATTCAGTTCGATTTTTAATCCTAATTTGGATTTACGTGTCCAAATCAACTTCGGTTTTCGGTTCAATTTAGGTTATATACTTATTTCGTAAATTTCAATGTTACATTCATGGTTGCCTTCACTTGTTGTTTGTGTATTTTTCATATGTTGTGTGTCAAATTATTGAGTTGGTTCTTGTCTTTATGTTAATAAAATAAATGTCAGATTCTTTTAAAATTTTTTTAGGGTTATCTATGTTTTGAGCGAGTCAATATTTGATAGCGACAGTCATATTTTTCCTAGTAGAATCTCTCATTATTAGTATGAACTTGTTTTCATTTTGGGTATTTTCACAAGAACGCTTACTAGAGTGTGTAATGTGAACACATATAAAACAAAAAAAATGATATATGCGTGTATTTAAACTCCCGCGTCTCTTCTCGTGAGGCAAATTACCTATCCATGCTCCAAGTATTAATGGTTTATCAACTTTAATTTAAATTTTCATTATCAAGAAGAAGCATGCCTCCCAAATATCAACAACTTCCATTACCTCCCCCACAACTTTACATAATTTCCATCTATATTTAGGTCAAACTTATAGTGTTATCCCAAGATTTTAAGCCTAAGCTATGACTTTCAATGGACCAATGTGTTCTTCCAAAAGCTTTCTCCATAATTTTGAAATTAGGCAATTTTAAAGTTAAAACCTTTAATATACCAAGTTCTACTCAATACCATTTTAGCACCCCATAAACGAGGTCAAGAGTAGCCGAGTACGGATTAATTCAATAGCTCACCTTATGGGTATTACCAGAATTAGTATTCAAAATATTCATAAAGATTGCCTTACTTCCTCTCCTTGGTACTTATCCAAAACAGATTATGAAATCAACTATCAGTTCGATTAAAAACTTACTTACACAAGCCGCCATTAAGATGAACACATATGCGCTCCTGGCGAACATATGTAAGGCGAGTGTCCCTCACGAGGTTTCCTGAAATACTGAGGAAAAGGATGGTACCAGTCAACAGAAAACGCTTAGCTCATTACCAACAGGATTGTGGAGGTAAAAGGATAAATTATTTTTTCTTGTCCTTTAATCGCGATAATTAATAAATGAAAGAGTCAAAGTCTTAAGCCCATGCAAATAAGCCATTGTTTCACTCAAGCCACCTGCCTACCACTGCATATTATATTTATGCATGTAACCTATCAACAGAAATGCCGGTGATGAGGTCTTTAATGTGATCTTATCCAGGGTGTTCGTTTTCCATAGATCATTTATTTCGACTATACTACCAACACCCATTTTAAATATTTAAATGTTATTTTTTTGTAATAAGCTGAAATGTATTAATAAGATTCACTCCACCATTTTCTCTCAATTAATATACTGCTGACCACAATGACGGGTCGAAGTCAGCTCCTTTTTTTGCAGGTCAACGCCATGGAAATAAGCAATTGTTTCACTGAAGCCACACCTTCATGTGCAAAGGGAGTGATTAATGGATAGACAAACTGTTTTGATCTCACTGAGTCCAAACTTCAAATCCAATTAAAGTCATATATAATCGCTATATATATGTATATATATAGCGTAAGTAGCAAACATTTTGACTTTTGAAGAAGTAGTGTTATACATGATCATGTCTAGAACCATGTGACTAGCTGTATCAGTATGTTGTTTTTCTATTTGGCCTTTATATCTCAATCGTATATCATTATTCAATTTGATTTTCCCATTTGATTACTTATATAAGAAATTATAGTGTTATAACTAATTCAGAAGATCGTGTGACATCAAACCATTAGGTGAGTAAAAGGGTTTGTATGGAACCACCCTGACCAATTCACTTAGTTTAAGGAAGTACCCTCATAGGTAAACTTACATATACATCCACGTATTTCATATATAAAACATATTAGTAGGAAATCAATAAAAAATATGTATGAGGTGAATTAAGATGGTGATATGAATCCAAGCGAGCAAGTTCTAAATTCATTAGGCGTTTTTATATTCTGTTTTTTCTCTTTTGAAAGATTTTTAACTGGTATAGTTTATGAAATCAAACTTGTAGGCATAATTCTTAAGGATTATGGTGTTATTTTTACCTATCATCGTTTTTTCTAGCTATAGAAGGTTACACACCACTAAATTTATTTGCTTTGTGAAAGAGATTAACAAAAATTAAGCTATGTAGATGGAAAAGCATGGAGCATGGAGTTGAAGTTGGATCATGACATCTTTAATAATTTCAAGTTGTTAGAGATTTTGAAGAATGTTGAATATTCAAATATTAGTAAGCACTTCAACTTGATGCCCCGTGAGAGTCTTTGTAGTGGTAGTGAAAATGTGTGGTCACTTTTTTTTTTTGCTCAACAAACTTGGTCGCTTGCATTCGGTAGAATTGATATATATATATACCATTTAGACATCCTTAATGAAGTTAAATCTTTCAATGATGGTAAAAGTGATTATGAAACTCCTTTTATCATAATTTGTAATTTAGAATTTTTTGTAAAATTTTAATTTAATTGAATTGAAAAAATCAAGAATGGCGACCCAAGTTGATTAACAGGCTAGATTGTAAATTAATTTTTTACGAAATTTATGGAAAATGAGTAGTTGCGGGAACTTGATTTAAATTACTAAGAAAATCTGAAAAAATAAAAAAAGTAATTATAAATAAAAAAAGAGTTAAAGTAGGATCATGACTTGATTCCCCGTTCCCACTCGACTTACCCCCACGTCTCTCCACTCGCTCCTGATCGAACTGCAACCTATGTGCTTCGTAGAAATCGCTTAATTTTTTGTCAAATTGCATCTAATAAATATTGTGATTTAGCCAACCACTCTTATATTTATTTCCATACAATATTATTTGAGTAATATGCTCACTATTATTAAATTTATCTCACAAAATTAAAAAATTTATTTTCGAACATAATCCGATTATTAGATATTTTACGTTTAAATTCTACCTCACCGAACCAATAAATAAGATAATTTTATTTCAAAATGCTAATAATGCACTTATTTTGAATTCTATGATCGGGTCTCGACTCAAAATGGCCAAAACCTAATGTACGAGAATCATTTTTCAACTCTATTTTTGGGATAGAAAATTCATGTAGTATTACTAGTTTTTCAAAATCAAATTTCATTGACTCCGACCACTTTTCTTATCGGTATCGATATTTAACTATGCTATAGCACTCACGAACTCCAACAAGACAATTTTTAGTCGCCCTATGCCAATTTTCGATAATGAGTTTGTTATCTAACTTTTTATTGTTCGAAGGCAAGATTCGGTCAACTTGAGCAACCCCAATCGAACATCACTATATTATTACTCATATATTCCTTTGCTTCATTTCATCTATCTTCTTGCAATGCTTTCTATTTTTTACTACACTTTTGCTAACTTAATTTTGATTATTTTTTAAAATGACAAATTTGGTCATGAAAATGCCCAACTCCTTCCAAAGTTATTAGTAAATAAATAAAAGTATTTTTGGTGTATCTGTAAATTTTAAAATTAATTGGAATGGTTTTCAAAATTAGGTACTGAAATGTAAATTTTAAAATATTTAGGCTAGTTTTTAGTGAAAAGCTTGGTAAATAGTTTTAAAGAGTGTAAAAGCCTAATATGTTATTTTAGAAAAGATAGAGATGAAAAATATGATTTTCTAAAATTTGGGGATAAAATGATAATTTTTACTTAAATAGAGGTAAAATAGTAATTTTTTCTTAAATAAGGACTAAATAGTCATTTTACACCATTAGTGAAAGAATTGTCAATTTTGATAAAATGTGGGTAAAAATAAATTTAGAAAAATAAATAGATAAAAGATGAAAATTTGGTAAAAAATGAGTAAATGGTAATTTTATAAATGTGAGTAATTTAATATAATTTTTAGAGAATAAAGAATAAGTGACATTTGGATAAGTTTTGAAAAATTTTCACTATTTGAATAAAATTGAGTAATTTTTAATGAAAAATGGTTCGTTAATGTACAAATTAGACGAATTGTTCATTAAGTGTAAAATCGTAATTATAGTATAACATATATTGATATTGACCAACTCCAAAATATTTTAGTTATTATAATAATTTGTGTATATTATTTATATCAACATAAACATTTAGCTAACGAAGATGTAAGTGGAGCACCAAAGTTGGGATACTTTTAAGATGAAAAAATTTTGAATAAGTGAGATTTTTTACTTCAATCTTAATTAACCGATTTAATTAATACTTCATATTTTATAAAAAATTTGCATGCTTTGGAAATATTTTAAAAAATTACATAAAAAAGCTAAAGCGAAGACTTTTTTTTAAAAAAATCGGATATTTCGAGCAGTTTTAAAAAGTGAATGAAGAACATATAGCATATAATAAATAGGTATGAATTCGATCATTTACAATATTTATAAAAGGAATATACAACCAAATATTTATTAAATGGACTAATTCTCATGTTTAGGAAATGAATAAGGCTAATGATTATGAAAAATAGCATATGGTTTATTGTTTATTAAAGAGATTAAGGTGTATATGATTATGAAAAATGGCATATGGTTCATTGTTTATTAAAGAGATTAAGGTGTATATGATTATGAAAAATGGCATATAGTTCATTGTTTATTAAAAAGATTAAGGTATATGTTTATTAAGTAGTTAAAGTTAATATTTGTGAAAGAGATATATTTTAATATTTATGAAGTGGCTAAACTCAATATTGATAAAAGTGGCATAATGTACAATATTTTTAAAGAAAATGTGTTATGATCCAAATTGTTAAATAGATAGGTTAAGAACTAACTTGTTTATAAGAAATGAGTATTATAAGAACTAACTTATTAAATAGATAGGTCCAAGTGTTATAAAAAAAGTTGTGACTCTTCCAAGAAAAATTGGTGGTGTTTTATTTAAAAAATATTTTTTTATGTGACTACTCTGAACCACTCCCTCTCAATTTCACCAAACTTCTTAATCCAAAAGTAAGATAAGTGTAACACTGAAATAAAATTAAAGAAAATTTGTTATATGGACTTACGGAAGAATATGATGCACTTAAAGTAGACACAGGGATGATCGACCCTTTCAAATCAATCCTCCTCGAGCAAGATTCCAAAAGGAAGTTTAAACGGTACTACTCCTCTATTAGGTCGGCCTTGTCTTAACTTATAAGTGCACTTCCAACTGACCTCACTCTGATTGCAGTTGCCTCCTATTATCACAACCCTTGAGCTCTTTTATCGTATCCACACCCTCAACCTCGATAAACAGGAATGGCTTTGGCAAGCCTAACTCTCGTAGAGAAAATATACACTCTTCGAGCTTCAACATGCATGGGGATAGTAAGTGGGTTTCATCTCATCTTTGGCTCCATGTATATAATGTCTAAAATGCTCAGCCAGATGACTTTTTTCGGTTTAAACATAATTGGGCCGTCGGCCTACTCATTACCATATCCCAAATCGGAATTATCGTCATTTTCTACACACGTGTCAATTATACCTACAATTTGAGTATATATTTATTTTTAAATAATTTAAATAAATTTATACATTAATAATTTTTTATTTATAATATTTGTAATATAAATATATAATACAAATATTATAAATAAAAAATTATTGTAAAAAATATTTTTAATATAATTTAATAATATATAATAACTAATAAATTATTTAATTTAATTAAAAAAATAAATTTATCTTCTTATTTTTTTCATTAATAATTATTATACTCAGATCATTAAAAATTTTTAACAAATTAAAATTCATCACTTCACATCTTCAAAACTTCACATCCCTTTCAAACCTATCGCTTTACCTCCCCTCCAAACCCTTCCGATTAAATTTATACCTATCGCTTTACCTCCACTCCAAACACTTCCGATCAAATTTATACAAAAATAATTAAATGATGAGACGGACCCATTTAAGGATGAAATATCCGGGAGCTATAAAGAACTTTCAACTTTGCCCGTGCCTCTAGAATACATGTACAAATTGCATTTAGCATGGAGTAATCCTTGCTATCACTCGTTTCTTTTTGCTTTATTTCACTCTTCTCCTTTGCATATGTGCCTTCTACTTCTTTAACAAGTCATATCCTATCGATCTCTAGTTCTATTTCTACCACCAGTTCCAATAATCTCAAGTGACATTTAATTAAATTCTAATGTAATTATATCCTTTCCATCTACAATTCTATTTCTCACACCACTTACATGATAAGATGACCACTCACTCATAAGGATATTCATGCAGTACCATTAAATATCCATATATTATTTCTACCACACCATAAATATATATGTATACTATAACATTCCTCTTCTACCTTCTACCGCACCATAAATATATTTAGATCCTATAACATTTTCCTTCTACTAATTTATTAGTATCCTACATATTGACACTAAATCTAACTAGGTGTTCTGTCAACACCTTATGATTCATATTAAACACACATTAAATAACTTCAACATATAACTTTAATTTATCTAACCCTTGCTAACTAATGTACCTTACAATTCGTATTTCTCATAATAATTTAAATCCAATCGTCAAGCCCATTAGAATAATCGAGTCTGGGTCTGACAATGGATCCGGGACCCGAACTTCAAGTACTGCTAGCTAGATCTGAGGTTCGGTCCAGTTGGTGCAGGTTCACATTTTATGGACCCAAAGTTCGGATCCACTTTTTTGGACCTAAAGGCAGGTTCATTAAAGGACCTTAGGGTGGGTTCATGTGTTACCTAATAAATAGAACACAATTCCCTTGTTGGAGTGGTTTTGCTCCAACAAACAGACTCCGACCAGTTTAAAAAGGTGTCGCTCGGGTTGCCCTGTAAAGAATGTAACAACATAATTTGAAAGAAATGAATGATAGAGCAGCTTCATTTTCTTGAAAAATAATAGTGCAAATGAATTTGAATGAAACCCTTTTTCTGCCATTGTAACAGTTGGTAAGACATTTTTTAGTTGAAAAATTACTTCATGAAATGATGTTAAAATATAGGAGTTTTCCAGCATAAAAGAGATTATTCTCACCACGGTAGATATGTCGAAAAGTATAGGTGTTCTCATGCAAATCCTTGAGAACAAGTTCTTCAGTTGGTAGTTGCATTGTATAGTCCTGAAATACATGCAAATCATGGTAAAAAATAATTTCATTAAAGTTCATTTTCATACTATAACAAGATGTAGCTTATGAGGGTATTGAAGCATTTCCATGTGTGTTGGTGTCACTTGCAGTTAGATTTTTGCAGAATAACTCACTCGGATGTCTGCTAGGTTTTAGGCCAAAATCAGGTACTGAAAACACATCCTTTTCCTGAGATGAAATTGGAAATATAAGTGACTAACTAACCAGTGTCATCATTGTTGAGAGTAAGGCTGAACAGAAAAATATCTTTGCTTACAGAATTTACTGGTTGAAGGGTCGTCTTGACATATATTTCATCGGTCTCTTTGTCTGCCTACAACTGCACTGCACGGAATAACTTCACAATAAATCTTCAACAAAACTGTGTCCTGTCTAAAAAATCTCCAAATAGTATAAGGGGGCATACATGGAGTGTCACATTATTAACTTGACACAACAACTAGGAAGGGAGATTTGAATAGTTAGGAATTTGTGCGGTAGCAGATCTTTTTGCGGACATAGCAACTTGTATGCATTGAACATATTTGCATAAATATATAGAGAGTTAATAGCATAAACTAGTCAAGTCAATCCTAAAAATTTGAGAGGTTAGTTTTCAAGTGTACAAGTCTTCTTCCTCTTTCAGGTTTCACGACCTTAATTTGAGAAACCTTATGAATGGAAAACCCATTTTCCTGCATTTTTTTTTCATTTCCTTAACATATGAGGACATTCATTTCCACCTTCAATTGGAATAGAGCCATGCTTTACAAAGCAGCACAGCACAGCACAGCTACCGCTTCACTACTATGATTTTCTACATAAATAGCCATGAGTGCAAGCCATACACGGACAAGAAAGAGAATGCTTGCAATAAAATTGAAGTCACATTCATGAGTGAGCAAACAAAGACGAACCTGCTCACTGTGGCCCTGAGGAAAATAATACACCAAGCCGCCCAACTGAGGCAATCTCGCAAGAGGACCTGCAAAAGCATGCCATAACTCTAAATTGATGCACTTCCTTGACCTTGAGGAAATAAATGTGTTGATCAATAACACCCTGTTCAATCTCAAAAGTTATCTTTGTTGAACTTCAATTCCGACAATGAATGAGGATGGTGAAATGCTGAACAGAAACACCTAAAAAGGAAAAGAGAAAATCAGGTCCATGGTACTTTTTAAAAGAAAGTTACACCAAGCTTTCCATAGGTCACAAAGTAAACCAGGCCAATGACAGAGAACATATTTCTCCAAGAGTGTTACAACAGTTAAAGAAATGAGGAGGACAAAGCTAAGGCATGGGGATCCTATCGCAACTTCCCTCATCATTTGCAAATGTTGGGTTCATCCCAATGACACATTTGATCATTTTATGGTATCCAAAAAGGCATGATGAAATAGTAGATGCAGAGTGACTCAAAATGAGCAGTAAAATGTTTGTGACAGGCAAGAAAACCTTTGCAATCTGATCCCAAAAAATGTAACCCACACTAAGATGAATAATCCAAACTCCATTCAGTAAATATTCTCTATAACCGTCACATGCACCAAGGACACAATCAAGATCCTTGGAGAAAACTCTTATTTTTCTTCAAGACTAAGAACAGCCAGAGGCGGCTCATCTATCCTCTCAACAGAACAAAACAAACCAGAATCTCCTAACAAATAGACTGGAAAATTTTTGTAAGTTTATATTGCTAACACTATTTTCATGAACAAAGGAAGCATGTTTTTCTTTTGACAAGTGAATATAAGACATAGAGTTAGCATGAAGGGCTACTTTGAAGAGACATCATCAAAATCCTATAAAGTAACAATAGAATATCATTTGAAGGCTTCATTATACACTTTTAGAGTCTGAAAGAAGAAAACATATTGATGGTGAAAATCAATTCAACAGATCAACGATATAACTGTTTCTTCTTACTTGCAATTCATGAAAAGGTCCACTAAAAGTGACATTCTGAAATACAATTGATAATGGTTGGAAATTTATCTAAATATATACGATTTTAGTACTCAAGAATAATTACCCTTTTCAGTATGGTCTATTTGCTCCATGTCTGCACTCCCTTGAGGAATGCCTTAGTCGAGGTTCCTGCACAAGACGAAGTATATTTTTTCTTTTATGACTTAATAATACTTGCAAGGAAACTGTAAGCTTACATATATAGTTCATAAATATATTACCAATGAATAGAATAATCAACAAAACTGTGACCATCCAATCTACAAAGATCACATTAGATGCAACTCCAATGCTGATTCCAAGCATTAGCATTGGTTGAATGAGTGTCAGGTCATAATCAATGATGGGCATGTCTAAGGTATGATGCCTTAACTTGAGGTTGTAGTAACTGTCCCCATTATCATGCCTGAACACAAGCAAAACATAATTAAAAACAGGACACTGTAATACCATCCTCATACTTTTGGTAAACCTATCAATTTAAGATGCTTCAACAGAAATTTCCACTGTCAACCTAAATTTTTTGCCATTCGAATGGCCATTTCACTAAATGGAATTTGACCAAAATTTACTCTTCTTAAGGAAGACATAGCTAGAGGTCCAAATTGCAGATAGCACTGTAAAGAGAAACATATTTTCTACTGCCAAGGCGAGTAAGGAGGCACCCTCAAAATTAGTGTTTATGGAAATTCCTCTGTTAGTTAACCTCATCTTATTAGCTTACTACAGGAAATAACCAAGTGAGTTGATAGTTTCTCATATTTCTTAGATGAACATAGTATGACAGCATGCTTTCAAAATATCCCAAGGGAATAACAGAGATTTTAAGATCAAGTAATAAACATTTTGATATAGAAGTTGCTGACTTCAGATCAAGTCCAACGATTAGGCTAAGAATTGGGATGGAAATCCCTCCACCACCCACAACCACCTACACTCTCAAAGGCTGCCCCAAAAAAATCTGGTAAGGGTTCAGGCAACAACTGCCATCAAAATGCCATTTCATGTGGAGGAGAAATAGACAGCACATAATGTTATATTTCATAGTTCTCGTTCTTTCCATGTTTAAGCATAACGATCTTATCGTGAGAGCCATAAGGTGCATTTTTTATGAAACCCACATGTTTAATAAATGCAGAAACAACAGCTTACTCCTTAATTGCCACCCAAAAGATGATATAGAAAACAATGGCAGCCATTGGCCAAAACATGCCGCCCCTCAACTAACACATGTAATTGTCCAAATAGCTAAAAGTATAGGATACCTCACAAGCTCAAATCAACTTAAAATAACTGCATAAAAGAACCGTGCGATAGTCTCTCACTGGGAATCAGAAAAAAAATATATATAAGCGTGTCAAGCTCGAATATTCTGAACAAAATAACTTGAAATCTGCAGACTCGTTGAATTGACAGTCAAAACAGGCCCCGGTAGATGAGAATATGGATCAAATATTTTTTGGAGGGGAAAGATGACGAATCAAATGATCACTAGCCAAACATGCTGATAACCCGTCTGATCAGATTGCCAAAGGAAATTTATTCCACCCATCTGAAGGTGTGCCTTATAATTCTCTCGCCAGTGGTCTCTGAGCTCGACATTGTCGGATGAGCACATGATCCGGTACCACGGCTGTGTCGACGGACGCGGAGTGAAACCGGCATGGAAGCGGGAAAGAAAGTGCTTTCCTTGAAAAGAAAACGATTTCAAATCCGGTCAAAATTAGGGTCGATTTCGGTCAAAGACAAAATTAGGGTATTAAAAGTCAGGAATTCCTTAAGTTTTAATTAACGGCCAAGATTGTTTTCACGATTATAAGTAGTACACCTGTCAACATCCTATAATATCGTACGCTTTTTATTCATTTCATAATTTTATAAAGTGAAATTCGTCATTTAATTCCCTTTATTCGGATGTATCAAATGTAAGCTAAAATCATCAATTTGGATCATCTTTCCATTTGAACAACATTACAAATAACCAAATTATTATATATAATTAAAATATTTGAATTAATTTATTAGAAATTAAAATTGAGCAATTAAATTAATAGTATTTTACAAATTTAAGGGATTAATAGGTTAATCCACTTTTTTCTTAACCCTTTACCTCTATCACTCTATAATTAAAATTAATTTCTGCCCCTTTCTTTTTCAATGCCATAGTATCTTTGTTTTGGCCTAAAAACTTTTTTCACACATTATTAAATTTAATGCATAAATTATAAAAAATCACATAAATAAAATTAATACTAACAAAATTTAAAATAAGTCCACCTACAACTTTGCCAATGATGTTTTACCAAGCTATCAACTTTACCCATAATATTTTTATCGTAAAAAATATTTAATAATTCAATATTTAGCCAATAAATTGATCTAAAAACTTATGTGAAGATCCCATTGGACACATGGCTTCGCGATTAATTTATTGGCTAAATTATTGAATAGTATTATGGTAAATAATATCATGTGTAAAATTAATGGTAGGCTAAAACTCACTTATAAAAAAATATAGGCAAAATTGTTAACTAAATAAAATATATATGGCAAATTTATATATTACACGCAAAAAATAAAGGATTATATGGAAGACTGTTTCTCAGATCGAGTAGCTCCAAAGTGACACCTCGGCGTCGGGCTCGGCCTCCTCCCAGCCGATGTGGACGCCGGCGCTGTGGGGTGGGGAGAGGATCGGGGCCTCCAGCCACCCTCCCACGTCAAACGTCCCGTCTCCGGTCCCAAAGAAGCCCGGCACCCCGCCGCCGTACTGCGCGCTCCCCTGTCCGGCGGACGCCTCAGCCGGATCTGTCTCCACTTCCTCATCATCATGGCGAAAGGCGTTGGCCGCCTCGGCCGCGGCGCGGCGGATCTCGTTCGGATCCGTGGAGGAGGGGACGCGGAGGCGCCAGGCGGAGTCGGCGAAGTTGAGGCAGGCGGAGCGGCCGCGGAGGGCGAGGGCGGCGACGTCGTGGGCTCGGGCGGCCATCCGGGCGGTGGGATAGGTGCCGAGCCAGATGCGTGACTGCTTGGTTGGCTCCCGGAGCTCGCAGACCCACTTGTTGTTGTTCCGGCGCCTTACTCCTCTGTACACTGGGTGTCTCGTCTCCTTGAACACCACTCTCCCTAAAATTAAAAATGATCAATTACAAAAAAAAAAAATCAATTTTTTAATTAAAATTTTAAATTTAATATGATTTTTAGCCCATGCCACATTTACACAATAGGATGCCATAAAAATGTTACATGCTACATTTGAAAAAAAAATGTCTGAAATTCATTTAATTAAAGCATGCCTGCACGTTTCTTGGGATGGCTCGATGCCAGCCGGATCTCCTCGTCTGGGTGGTCCGAGAACGCAGATCCGGGTTCCTGCATGGACGGATTGTAATCCGACCCGTACGGATTCGGGTCAGAATAGTGGTAGAAAAAATTCATTTGATGAGGAGGAAGTTGAAGGAAGAAGAAGCTCTAGAACAAAGTAGATCAGTCGGTCTAAGTTAGTTTGACTCCTCGGAAGGTTGAGGAAACTAAATTCTCTCTCTTTAGGAATACATATATATGTAGCTTTGCATGGGGCTTAAATCAATTAATTTGATACGTGGCTGCGAATCACACACGGAAGAGGTCAAGCCCACGGGATTTCCGTGAGCCTTCATACGGCAGATGACCTTTTTCGTGATACCGAGGTTGGTTTTCGGATTCCTGGCAGCGGTTTTCCCGTTTTCCAGGGTACTCACGGACAAGTTGCTGAATTATGTGATTGTGTCATGTCATCATTCTTATATCGTGCTCTATTTCTAGTACTCTTAATCAACCGCAGGTTACTCATTCATGGGTTCTTCACCAGAAAAATCTTCCGTACTGTTTCAATCATTGTCATGTTTCTGCACTCTTATTCAATAGCGCATCATCAACCGTAAAACAATTATACAAGTTGAAACTGAAATGTATCTCAAGCGAAAATTTGAAATCTTATTTTTAAAATTTTTTGATATAAAGTAAATATTAAATTTATGTGTAAAACTATTATAAAAATAATATATTTTATTATATTTTCATCTTTTTTAGCACTATATTGTTTTTTTCTCAATAATGAAATAAGAAAAATTAATCGTTAAATAGAAAAAAAAAGAATTAAACCAAAATTGAAGAAGAAGAAGAAAATGGGTAAAAAGGTAAAATAATTTGGATAAGCTAAATAAGATTTCATGATTTTAAGGTAATAGCTTTTTTTTTGGACAAAATTTCAACTTCCATATAATATGATAAATTTTTATTTCAAACAATAATTTAGAAAGTTATTTTTTAAATTAAGTTTCAATAAGACAAAATTAGCTGATAAGTTTAATTTGGTATAAAATAAAAAAAATAGAAATTAATAAAATAAACAAGTTTATTTGAAAATGAATAAAGCATGCAGAATAGTCCTTTGTCCCTCCATGTAGCTGCTCATGCTCTGGGAGAATAGGCTATATATATTATTCAAATAAGTTTTAAATACTTAATAAACAAGTATTTTGAGAAATTATTAAATTTTATTAACGGCCAGAAAAATAACTAGAAATAGAATTTTCACCACGTGTAGTTGCTGCGTTCTTCTTCTGCAAGGAGCAAGTGTCTTGGCTTGGCCCCCCTCCAACTGTTTCCCACTTGGAGCGCAGAAAGTGAGACCAGCCATTTTCCTGCCAAAGGACAGCCGACGTTGGCAAGGCCATAACGAACCATCATGATTATTATGAGATGATGGTCATGATGACGATGATGAAGAATCTGTGAGCGAGTGGCTTTGACTGTGCCGCAAATTGGTTGTCCGTGTCGTGTAGCCTGCGTGTACCTATCCTATCCTAAAGTTCCTTAATTTCCACGAAGAGGTTCCGTCGTTGTTTTTCGTGATACCAGCACTTATATTTGGGCTGAGAAAAAGAATGGATCTAAATCGGGTCTATAGGCTCGTCTTACCGAAGAAAACGCGGTTTCCCATGATTGCACTTTATCACTCATTTGATATTTTTCCATGTGATATAAAGTCATGGGTTCAATTTTGATGAACCAAAAATAATATTTAAAAAATAATTTTTGGTTCTTTGCCACTCATGTATACTTGGAAACAGATGTTCACCTATGCTTCTGTGTTGTATGTAACTTATCTTCACTTATTGGAGAATAAATATCTGATTTGCATATAAATAGTCCATGTTATCAAATGAGGGAGATTGTTATTGTTTTTTCTTTTCTTTTATGTCAGCATAATACCCGACTAATTTATTGAAGTTGGGATTGCAATTTATAAACATGGCATGACAATTCCTTTGTAGATATTTTTTTAAGAATGTAATTTGCATTATTGCCTATTAGTACACAATATTGCATCATTGTCATGCATGTTTATTAACTATATAATATTTGAATTAAAATTTTAATAGTATGTATTATTTACTAAATAGTTAACCAAATTGAAAAAAAACTAGTTTTTAATAGTTTTAGTTTTACACTATTAAAATATTTACTATATAATTATATATGTAAAATTAAAAAAATATAATCAAGTAGAGTTCTAAACAAACTTTTATTTGGAGTTCAACCACTAACATCCACACTGATTTCGAACAAGTTCACAAAGCATATAACTTCCATCTTCTAAAGCTACAATTCATTAGATACTAATGCCATCCCCAACACATGAGTTTGTGTATCGTTATTTATAATTATATTATAATTGTTAACCCCTCACAATTGCAATATATCAATACGAGAGAGGTTTATTTTATTCATAATAAATTTATTCTATCAACTATAAATATCTATGAAAATTGTATTGCAACTCACATTTTAATATCATCAAAGTACAAGGCATTCATAAATTTAATTATAATACACATATTATCTAAGATAAATTTTATAACACTAACACTATATATCATCTTATATATCTTATTAAATTTTATTTGTATATATTATATTGTGCACTATGGATTTGTTGTGGTAGTCAAATATTCTATTATCTCCAAAACTTGTAGTTAATATGGGGTAAGTTGTATCTCACCGGATAAGTGGGTTAAATGTCTAGGTAATTATTCATTATTCTTTATAGATAGTGTTTCTCTAAAATAGTTTAATATCTATTCAAAATTTATTTAAAATTTATAAATTATGAAAAGTAAAATTATTATAATTTTATAAAATTATAATAATTATTTATTTTATTTTATTTAATATAATATAATATTATATTCTTAACATAACTGAAACATGTATTATAACTAGATTAGAACATAAAATATTAAATTTGTTATCAACACCTTTATACGAGTTGTATATGATTTTTACGATTTCTTATAGTAAGAACAATTACATCAAGTTAGTTATTTTTTTTTCACACTAGTTAGAGCTTAAGCATTTTTAATATCAGATTGGTTATGATATAAAACTTGCATATCTCATCATATGTAAGAATCTATTGTGATTTAGTAGTTTATTGTGTTCATATCTACTTAAATTAGTGAAATATTTTTAATTTTATAAAATTGTAAAATTTATTTATTTTATCTAATTTTAAATAATATTATCAATAATTATATTATTAGTAAGCGGTTGAATATTGATTACAAACTCAAAATTTAAAATATTTTATAAAAATTATTTTATTAACATTAGTTTGAAAGGAGAAAATTAGTATTTTAACATGAATTTGAGAATTGAATATAAGGGAAACTCTTAATTTGGAGCTACATTTAAATTATATACTTGTGCACTATTTACCAACACATATATTAAAATTAATTTATTAATTTCTTATTTCAAAAACATTTAGAAATTTAAAATGACTAATTTAAATAAGAAAATCATTTTAAACAATAACACAAATACATTTAAAAAATAAGTCATATTTTTAAAAAATATCAAAGAAGTACAATTATATTCAAAATCATTAAACTTACCTATATGGAAAGTTATTACAATATTACCCGATTTCTCGTGTAACAATATATTACAATTTCTCTATATTTCTCTTTTTCTCCTGTACACAATAAATTTTTAAAAATTGACCAATTGATACTCAAATATCTTTTTTATGGCCAATTGGTTCTCAATTTTAGAAAATTGCAATTTGGTCACTCAATTTTACGAAATCCCCAATTTCACCAAATTTTTTTTCCAAAATTTCCCCTTTCAAACTAGCCAAAATTGATTTCATCAAATTGACTATTTAATCGGGGTTAATTGATCCAATTGAAGGTATTGATCAGTTTATATAGTTCCACACGATTCAATAGAGTTTTAAATCGCGTCATTTGGGTCTGAATTGAGCTCAAGTGGAGCTTTATCAAAAAACTGAAATTAGAAAGAGAAAGCTTCGAAAGCTTACCGTCAAAGGTGCGGCTGTTCGAGATTTCGATCAGGGCAGGTTGCTCTCGTCCTGAGAATCCTCCTTGAATCAAGAATTGCAACAACTCATGTCAAATTGACTGAGAATTTGGTCGGTGAAGTTTCGTTGTTTCTCTCTCTAATGCTAATCGGAATTTATATAGGGGAGCCAAAATAGCTTACCTTTTAGATCTAATTTGATCGTATGAGGGCTGTGAAAGTGTTGAGAGAGCTTTGTTTGGCCCGAGAAGGGCTTAATTTGACCGTTTTTAGCTCGGCCGAAATAGGGTAGCTTCGGTCCGTCGGCGCTTCTTCGGAGATCCTCGGAGCAAATGGAGACTACCGTTGTCACGCCCCGACCCGGTTTGGTCGGATCCCCGTGATCAACCCGCCACTCTCCCGATTTACTAAAGGGTTTTCCCTTATATTATAAATCGTAAAGAGTAAGGCGTTAACATGCACCTTTTTCCAGGAATATTATAAATCAAAACTGCATAGTTATTTAAATTAGCTGTACCTATCTTGCAGGCGTTTAATTGCGCAAGTCATTAAACTTACCTATCTCGAAAGTTATTACAATATTACCCGATTTCTCGTGTAACAATATATTACAATTTCTCTATATTTCTCTTTTTCTCCTGTACACAATAAATTTTTAAAAATCGACCAATTGGTCGTCTAATATCTTTTTCATGGCCAATTGGTTCTCAATTTTAGAAAATTGCACTTTGGTCACTCAATTTTACGAAATCCCCAATTTCCCCCAATTTTTTTTCCAAAATTTCCCCTTTCAAACTAGCCAAAATTGATTTCATCAAATTGACTATTTAATCGGGGTTAATTGATCCAATTGAAGGTATTGATTAGTTTATACAGTTTCACACGATTCAATGGAGCCTTAAATCGCGTCATTTGGGTCTGAATTGAGCTCAAGTGGAGCTTTATCAGAAAACTGAAATTAGAAAGAGAAAGCTTCGAAAGCTTACCGTCGAAGGTGCGGCTGTCCGAGATTTCGATCAGGGCAGGTTGCTCTCGTCCTGAGAATCCTCCTTGAATCAAGAATTGCAACAACTCATGTCAAATTGAGTGAGAATTTGGTTAGTGAAGTTTCGTTGTTTCTCTCTCTAATGCTGATCGAAATTTATATAGGAGAGCCAAAATAGCTTACCTTTTAACTCGAATTCGATCGTATAAGGGCTGTGAAAGTGTTGAGAGAGCTTGGTTTGGCCTGAGAAGGGCTTAATTTGACCGTTTTTAGCTCGGCCGAAATAGGGTAGCTTCGGTCCGTCGGCACTTCTTCGGAGATCCTCGGAGCAAATGGAGACTACCGTTGTCACACCCCGACCCGGTTTGGTCGGATCCCCGTGATCAACCCACCACTCTCCCGATTTACTAAAGGGTTTTCCCTTATATTATAAATTGTAAAGAGTAAGGCGTTAACCTGCACCTTTTTCCAGGAATATTATAAATCAAAACTGCATAGTAATTTAAATTAGTTGTACCTATCTTGCAGGCGTTTAATTGCGCAAGTCATTAAACTTACCTATCTCGAAAGTTATTACAATATTACCCGATTTCTCGTGTAACAATATATTACAATTTCTCTATATTTCTCTTTTTCTCTTGTACACAATAAATTTTTAAAAATTGACCAATTGGTACTCAAATATTTTTTTCATGGTCAATTGGTTCTCAATTTTAGGAAATTGCACTTTGGTCACTCAATTTTACGAAATCCCCAATTTCACCCAATTTTTTTTCCAAAATTTCCCCTTTCAAACTAGCAAAAATTGATTTCATCAAATTGACTATTTAATCGGGGTTAATTGATCCAATTGAAGGTATTGATCAGTTTATACAGTTCCACACGATTCAATGGAGCTTTAAATCGCGTCATTTGGGTCTAAATTGAGCTCAAGTGGAGCTTTATCAGAAAACTGAAATTAGAAAGAGAAAGCTTCGAAAGCTTACCGTCGAAGGTGCGGCTGTCCGAGATTTCGATCAGGGCAGGTTGCTCTCGTCCTGAGGATCCTCCTTGAATCAAGAATTGCAACAACTCATGTCAAATTGACTGAGAATTTGGTCAGTGAAGTTTCGTTGTTTCTCTCGCTAATGCTAATCGGAATTTATATAGGGGAGCCAAAATAGCTTACCTTTTAGCTCTAATTTGATCGTATGAGGGCTGTGAAAGTGTTGAGAGAGCTTGGTTTGGCCCGAGAAGGGCTTAATTTGACCGTTTTTAGCTCGGCCGAAATGAGGTAGCTTCGGTCCGTCGGCGCTTCTTCTGAGATCCTCGGAGCAAATGTAGACTACCGTTGTCACGCCCCGACCCGGTTTGGTCGGATCCCCGTGATCAACCCACCACTCTCCCGATTTACTAAAGGGTTTTCCCTTATATTATAAATTGTAAAGAGTAAGGCGTTAACCTGCACCTTTTTCCAGAAATATTATAAATCAAAACTGCATAGTAATTTAAATTAGTTGTACCTATCTTGCAGGCGTTTAATTGCGCAAGTCATTAAACTTACCTATCTCGAAAGTTATTACAATATTACCCAATTTCTCGTGTAACAATATATTACAATTTCTCTATATTTCTCTTTTTCTCCTGTACACAATAAATTTTTAAAAATCGACCAATTGGTCGTCTAATATCCTTTTCATGGCCAATTGGTTCTCAATTTTAGGAAATTGCACTTTGGTCACTCAATTTGACGAAATCCCCAATTTCCCCCAATTTTTTTTCCAAAATTTCCCCTTTCAAACTAGCCAAAATTGATTTCATCAAATTGACTATTTAATCGGGGTTAATTGATCCAATTGAAGGTATTGGTCAGTTTATACAGTTCCACACGATTCAATGGAGCCTTAAATCGCGTCATTTGGGTCTGAATTGAACTCAAGTGGAGCTTTATCAAAAAACTGAAATTAGAAAGAGAAAGCTTCGAAAGCTTACCGTCGAAGGTGCAGCTGTCCGAGATTTCGATCAGGGCAGGTAGCTCTCGTCCTTAGGATCCTCCTTGAATCAAGAATTGCAACAACTCATGTCAAATTGAGTGACAATTTGGTCAGTGAAGTTTCGTTGTTTCTCTCTCTAATGCTGATCGGAATTTATATAGGGGAGCCAAAATAGCTTACCTTTTAGCTCTAATTCGATCGTATGAGGGCTGTGAAAGTGTTGAGAGAGTTTGGTTTGGCCCGAGAAGGGCTTAATTTGACCGTTTTTAGCTCGGCTGAAATAGGGTAGCTTCGGTCCGTCGGCGCTTCTTCGGAGATCCTCGGATCAAATGGAGACTACCTTTGTCACGCCCCGACCCGGTTTGGTCGGATCCCCGTGATCAACCCGCCACTTTCCCAATTTACTAAAGGGTTTTCCCTTATATTATAAATCGTAAAGAGTAAGGCGTTAACCTGCACCTTTTTCCAGGAATATTATAAATCAAAACTGCATAGTAATTTAAATTAGTTGTACCTATCTTGCAGGCGTTTAATTGCGCAAGTCATTAAACTTACCTATCTCGAAAGCTTACCGTCGAAGGTGCGGCTGTCCGAGATTTCGATCAGGGCAGGTTGCTCTCGTCCTGAGAATCCTCCTTGAATCAAGAATTGCAACAACTCATGTCAAATTGAGTGAGAATTTGGTTAGTGAAGTTTCGTTGTTTCTCTCTCTAATGCTGATCGAAATTTATATAGGGGAGCCAAAATAGCTTACCTTTTAGCTCTAATTCGATCGTATAAGGGCTGTGAAAGTGTTGAGAGAGCTTGGTTTGGCCCGAGAAGGGCTTAATTTGACCGTTTTTAGCTCGGCCGAAATAGGGTAGCTTCGGTCCGTCGGCGCTTCTTCGGAGATCCTCGGAGCAAATGGAGACTACCGTTGTCACGCCCCGACCCGGTTTGGTCGGATCCCCGTGATCAACCCACCACTCTTCCGATTTACTAAAGGGTTTTCCCTTATATTATAAATCGTAAAGAGTAAGGCGTTAACCTGCACCTTTTTCCAGGAATATTATAAATCAAAACTGCATAGTAATTTAAATTAGTTGTACCTATCTTGCAGGCGTTTAATTGCGCAAGTCATTAAACTTACCTATCTCGAAAGTTATTACAATATTACCCGATTTCTCGTGTAACAATATATTACAATTTCTCTATATTTCTCTTTTTCTCCTGTACACAATAAATTTTTAAAAATCGACCAATTGGTCGTCTAATATCTTTTTCATGGCCAATTGGTTCTCAATTTTCGGAAATTGCACTTTGGTCACTCAATTTTACGAAATCCCCAATTTCCCCCAATTTTTTTTTCCAAAATTTCCCCTTTCAAACTAGCCAAAATTGATTTCATCAAATTGACTATTTAATCGGGGTTAATTGATCCAATTAAAGGTATTGGTCAGTTTATACAGTTCCACACGATTCAATGTAGCCTTAAATTGCGTCATTTGGGTCTGAATTGAGCTCAAGTGGAGCTTTATCAGAAAACTGAAATTAGAAAGAGAAAGCTTCGAAAGCTTACCATCGAAGGTGCAGCTGTCCAAGATTTCGATCAGGGCAGGTAGCTCTCGTCCTGAGGATCCTCCTTGAATCAAGAATTGCAACAACTCATGTCAAATTTACTGAGAATTTTGTCACTGAAGTTTCGTTGTTTCTCTCTCTAATGCTGATCGGAATTTATATAGGGGAGCCAAAATAGCTTACCTTTTAGCTCTAATTCGATCGTATGAGGGCTGTGAAAGTGTTGAGAGAGCTTGGTTTGGCCCGAGAAGGGCTTAATTTGATCGTTTTTAGCTCGGCCGAAATAGGGTAGCTTCGGTCCGTCGGCGCTTCTTCGGAGATCCTCGGAGCAAATGGAGACTACCGTTGTCACGCCCCGACCCGGTTTGGTCGGATCCCCGTGATCAACCCGCCACTCTCCCGATTTACTAAAGGGTTTTCCCTTATATTATAAATCGTAAAGAGTAAGGCGTTAACCTGCACCTTTTTCCAGGAATATTATAAATCAAAACTGCATAGTAATTTAAATTAGTTGTACCTATCTTGCAGGCGTTTAATTGCGCAAGTCATTAAACTTACCTATCTTGAAAGTTATTACAATATTACCCGATTTCTCGTGTTACAATATATTACAATTTCTCTATATTTCTCTTTTTCTCCTGTACACAATAAATTTTTAAAAATCGACCAATTGGTCGTATAATATCTTTTTCATGGCCAATTGGTTCTCAATTTTAGGAAATTGCACTTTGGTCACTCAATTTTACGAAATCCCCAATTTCCCCCAATTTTTTTTCCAAAATTTCCCCTTTCAAACTAGCCAAAATTGATTTCATCAAATTGACTATTTAATCTGGGTTAATTGATCCAATTGAAGGTATTGATCAGTTTATACAGTTCCACACGATTTAATGGAGCTTTAAATCGCGTCATTTGGGTATGAATTGAGCTCAAGTGGAGCTTTATCAGAAAACTGAAATTAGGAAGAGAAAGCTTCGAAAGCTTACCGTCGAAGGTGCGGCTGTCCGAGATTTCAATCAGGG
The DNA here is from genome assembly GCA_030064435.1 of Trapa incisa. Classification (NCBI taxonomy): domain Eukaryota; kingdom Viridiplantae; phylum Streptophyta; class Magnoliopsida; order Myrtales; family Lythraceae; genus Trapa; species Trapa incisa. The sequence goes on from CM057775.1 coordinate 21,882,289, forward strand.
CAGGTAGCTCTCGTCCTGAGGATCCTCCTTGAATCAAGAATTGCAACAACTCATGTCAAATTGAGTGAGAATTTAGTCAGTGAAGTTTCGTTGTTTCTCTCTCTAATGCTGATCGGAATTTATATAGGGGAGCCAAAATAGCTTCCTTTTAGCTCTAATTCGATCGTATAAGGGCTGTGAAAGTGTTGAGAGAGCTTGGTTTGGCCCAAGAAGGGCTTAATTTGACCGTTTTTAGCTCGGTCGAAATAGGGTAGCTTCGGTCCGTCGGCGCTTCTTCGGAGATCCTCGGAGCAAATGGAGACTACCGTTGTCACGCCCCGACCCGGTTTGGTCGGATCCCCGTGATCAACCCGCCACTCTCCCGATTTACTAAAGGGTTTTCCCTTATATTATAAATCGTAAAGAGTAAGGCGTTAACCTGCACCTTTTTCCAGGAATATTATAAATCAAAACTGCATAGTAATTTAAATTAGTTGTACCTATCTTGCAGGCATTTAATTGCGCAAGTCATTAAACTTACCTATCTCGAAAGTTATTACAATATTACCCGATTTCTCGTGTAACAATATATTACAATTTCTCTATATTTCTCTTTTTCTCCTGTACACAATAAATTTTTAAAAATCGACCAATTGGTCGTCTAATATCTTTTTTATGGCCAATTGGTTCTCAATTTTAGGAAATTGCACTTTGGTCGCTCAATTTTACGAAATCCCCAATTTCCCCCAATTTGTTTTTCCAAAATTTCCCCTTTCAAACTAGCCAAAATTGATTTCATCAAATTGACTATTTAATCAGGGTTAATTGATCCAATTGAAGGTATTGATCAGTTTATACAGTTCCACACGATTCAATGGAGCTTTAAATCGCATCATTTGGGTCTGCATTGAGTTCAAGTGGAGATTTATTAGAAAATTGAAATTAGAAAGAGAAAGCTTCGAAAGCTTACCGTCGAAGGTGCGGCTGTCCGAGATTTCGATCAGGGCAGGTAGCTCTCGTCCTTAGGATCCTCCTTGAATCAAGAATTGCAACAACTCATGTCAAATTGAGTGAGAATTTGGTTAGTGAAGTTTCGTTGTTTCTCTCTCTAATGCTGATCGGAATTTATATAGGGGAGCCAAAATAGCTTACCTTTTAGCTCTAATTCGATCGTATGAGGGCTGTGAAAGTGTTGAGAGAGCTTGGTTTGGCCCGAGAAGGGCTTAATTTGACCGTTTTTAGCTCGGCCGAAATAGGGTAGCTTCGGTCCGTCGGCGTTTCTTCGGAGATCCTCGGAGCAAATGGAGACTACCGTTGTCACGCCCCGACCCGGTTTGGTCGGATCCCCGTGATCAACCCGCCACTCTCCCGATTTACTAAAGGGTTTTCTCTTATATTATAAATCGTAAAGAGTAAGGCGTTAACCTGCACCTTTTTCCAGGAATATTATAAATCAAAACTGCATAGTAATTTAAATTAGTTGTACCTATCTTGCAGGCGTTTAATTGCGCAAGTCATTAAACTTACCTATCTCGAAAGTTATTACAATATTACCCGATTTCTCGTGTAACAATATATTACAATTTCTCTATATTTCTCTTTTTCTCCTGTACACAATAAATTTTGTTTAACTTTAAGACAAGCACGCTTAACTTTGAAGTTCTTATGAAATCTCATTCACCTAAACCAATTTGGTTTTTGTTTTCTAATTTGTCTTAAGTTTCTTTTCCAAGGTTTAATGAACCCTTTGGATCACCCGAAAGTTGTAAATTTCCATATTTCTTATTCCCAAATGTAAACCAGCTTGGTTTTTTTATTCGGTTTGACCGGATCTTTTCCCGGTTTTCCTTAACTAAAAAAATGCGGGTTTTACAATTCTCCCCTCCTTTTAGAGATTTTGTCCCCAAAACAGTTACACGTTAAATAACTGAGGATAACATCCCTCATTAGAGACTCAGTTTCCCCTGTCTGTTCCTGCATGGGTCCGTTTTGCCACAACACCTTGACCATAGGGATTTTCTTGTTCCTTAAATTCTTGTCTCTCTGGTCGGTGATTCGTATTGGCTCTGTCTGATAAGTCAGGTTCTCTTCCAATTCCATTGGAGGTCGGTCCAGTACGTGACTAGGATCAGGCTGATATTTTCGTAGTACTGAAATGTGGAATACGTCATGTATTCTCTGCAAATCAGGAGGCAGTTCTAATTTATATGCTACTGGTCCTATCCTTCGATAAATGGGATATGGACTGATATATCTGGGTTTTAACTTTCCTCTTTACTGAAACCTAAGTATTCCTCTCCATGGAGAGACTTTGAGGAATACCTGATCACCCACTTCGAACTTTCCTTCGATTGTCTGCATAACTCTTCTACCTATCCTGTGCAGTCTTAAGACGACTCCTTATTAATTTTATCTTCTCTATGGCATCCTCTATTATCTCGGTTTTCTCTAACTTCCTTTCGCCCACTTCTTCCCAAAACAAAGGGGTATGTCATGGTCGTCCATAAAGGGCTTCATAGGGAGCCATCTGGATGCTGGCCTGATAACTATTATTATACGTAAATTCCATCAAGCATAAGTATTTCTCCCAACTTTTATTCATGGTGAGTACACATGCCCTTAGCATGTCTTCCAAGGTTTGGATGGTTCGCTCAGACTGACCATCTGTCTGAGGATGAAATGTCGTACTCATGTGGAGTTTGGTTCCCATGGCGTTTTGCAGACTCGGCCAAAACCTGGAAGTAAATCTCGGATCTCTATCCGATACTATACTCATCGGGACACCGTAGAGTCTTATTATTTCCTTCATGTATAGGATGGCCAGCTATTCTACTGTGTCCGTCACTCTTATAGGAAGGAAATGAGCTGATTTGGTCAATCTATCCACAATTACCCAAATTGCATCTCGACCTTTTATGGTCACCGGCAGGCCCGTGACGAAATCCATGGTGATGTGTTCCCATTTCCATTCCGGAATTGGTAAGGGTTGTAGTAGTCTTGACAGCTTCTGATGCTCTGCTTTTATCTGTTGACAGGACAAGCATCGGGCTAGATATTCCGCAATGTCCCTCTTCATACCCTTCCACCAGTATTCTTGTTTGAGGGTGTGGTACATTTTAGTACTGCCCGGATGCATAGCATACATTGAATCGTGTACCTCTTCCAATATTAATCTCCGTAACTCCTTGTCTTGAGGCACACATACCCTACCCTTATAGGTCAGTACTCCGTCACCTCGTAAATCGTAGTTCGGTTTCCTTTCTCTGTTAGTTGAATCCATGTAGGACTGAAGTTCTTTATCAATATTTTGTTGGGCCTTTATCTCCTCGATTAGACTGGGCCTTATCGCTACATTCGCCACCAAGCATTTTTCCTGTTGGTCCATCCTCAGACTCACTTCCATTCTTCCCAATTGTTGTAACAAAGGTAAGTAGCTTGTCTTGACTTGTGTCGCCTCAGTTTGATACTTGCGACTTAAGGCATCTGCTACCACATTTGCCTTTCCGGGGTGGTATTCTATCACAAGATCATAGTCCTTCACTAATTCTAGCCATCTCCTCTGATGAATATTTAACTCCTTTTGAGTTAGGAAGTACTTAAGGCTCTTGTGATCTATGTATATCCTGCACTTAACCCCGTAAAGGTAGTGTCGCCATATCTTCAAGGCAAACACTATTGTAGCTAATACCAAGTCGTGAGTTGGGTAATTTCTCTCATGTATCTTCAATTGTTGCGAGGCATACGCGATAACCTTCCCTCGTTGCATTAAAACACATCCCAGTCCTTGTCCCGAGGCATCACTATAGACTGTGTACTCTCCTGCAGTAGGATCGGGTAAGGAGAGTACTGGTGCGGTCATTAGTCGAGTCTTTAACTCCTGAAAAGGCTTTTCACAATCCTCATCCCATTTATACTCAACTCCCTTCCCGGTGAGTTGAGCTAGAGGAGTTGCTATTTTAGAAATGTCTTGCACAAACCGCCTATAGTATCCTACCAATCCTAAGAAACTTCTAATTTCTATAGGATTCCTTGGAGCTTTCCATTCTGATATAGCTTTCACCTTGGCTGGATCCACCTTAACTCTTTCCTTAGATACGACGTACCCTAAGAATCCTACTTCTTGCAACCAGAATTCATACTTAGAAAACTTTGCATATAATTGGTTTTTCTTCAAGATTTCCAATGTAATTGCCAGATGCTCTTCGTGTTCCGACCTGGTTCGTGAGTATATAAGGATATCATCTATGAATACTATCATGAACCTGTCTAGATGAGGTTGGAACACGCAGTTCATCAGGTCCATGAAAGCTGCAGGGGCATTTTTCAATCCGAACGACATCACTCGAAATTCATAATGTCCATATCTGGATCGAAACGTCGTCTTAGGGATATCCTCTTCTCTAATCCTTAGTTGGTGGTAGCCTGATCAAAGATTTATTTTTTAGAAGTATGCTGCTCCTTTTAACTGATCAAACAAATCATCTATCCTTGGGAGTGGGTATCGGTTCTTGATGGTGACCTGATTTAGCTTCCTATAGTCAATATATAGTCTCATACTCCTGTCCTTTTTCTTTACAAACAAAACAGGAGCACCCCATGGAGATTGACTTGGACGTATGAAATCCTTTTCCAATAATTTGTCCAGTTGTTCCTTTAGTTCTTTTAGTTCTGTCAGAGCCATGCGATATGGGGCTTGGGATATGGGGTTGGTTCCTGGGGTTATTTCTATAGTAAACTCCACTTGGCGACTTGTAGGTAGTCCAGGTAGCTCTTCTGGAAAAACTTTTGGATAATGCCTGACTATCGGAATGTCTTCTATTTTCTTTTCTTCAAAATCCTCATTTACCACCATGGCCAGTACAACTGTACATTCTTTCTGAATCATCTTTTGAACCTTCAGGTGGGACACAGATTTTACTTCACTTTTTCTTTTATCTCCCTGGAATTTTAGTCCCTTAGCCTTGGAGGTACGGAAAGTTACCATCTTCCTTCTACAGTCCATCCTTGCCTAATGGAGATTGACTTGTACGTATGAAATCCTTTTCCAATAATTCGTCCAATTGTTCCTTTAGTTCTTTTAGTTCTGTCAGAGCCATGCGATATGGGGCTTGGGATATGGGGTTGGTTCCTGGGGTTATTTCTATAGTAAACTCCACTTGGCGACTTGTAGGTAGTCCAAGTAGCTCTTCTAGAAAAACTTTTGGATAATGCCTGACTATCGGAATGTCTTCTATTTTCTTTTCTTCAAAATCCTCATTTGCCACCATGGCCAGCACAACTGTACATTCTTTCTGAATCATCTTTTGAACCTTCAGGTGGGACACAAATTTTACTTCACTTTTTCTTTTATCTCCCTGGAATTTTAGTCCCTTAGCCTTGGAGGTATGAAAAGTTACCATCTTCCTTCTACAGTCCATCCTTGCCTAATGATTACTCAGCCAGTCCATCCCTAGGATTACTTCCACTTCTCTTAAAGGTAATGGAATTAAGTCAGCTTCAAGTTTGATTCCTCCAATTTTTATCTCACACCCCTTTAGTTGTTTATTTCTATTCAGACCTTCTCCTAAGGGTGTAAGGACATTAAGGCTTTGTACAAGAGGAGTGAGCTCCAGGGGTATCTTAGAAACCAACTTTTCCTTGATAAATGATCGTTCTGCTCCAGAGTCAAATAGAGCATAAACTGGTTGTCCCCACAGCTGTATATACCCTGATTTAAGAAACGTATATTTTAGAATGAATTCTCTTTATTAATTTAAAAGACGTTCAATTTACATGACTCTTTTGGACTAGTTAGTAGGGTTTTGGGATGTACCCGCTACAGTGCTAGGGTCTCCTCTAGCCTCCTCCTGAGTGAGGTTGTATACTCTAGCCGGTACTCTTGCTATAGCTTCTTGTATGGGGTTCCTGGAGTTTCCTTGAGGTGGTCCAAGAGTATTTTTCTATTTGTTCTCCCTAAGAGTAGGACAATCCTTCACAAAGTGTCATGCTTGTCCGCAGGCGAAATAGGCATGGCATGCTCCCTCACGATTCCTTTGACACTTCGGACAGCGAGGGTTCCCTTGGGGTAAGGTAGGGACTACTCTGGGAAGGGGTGGAGGCATGTTCCTTCTCCATTGCAATACCTTTTTGTTTCCTCCCCTTGAGCTGGTATATTCTCTTCGTCCTCCTTGACAGTTTGAATCTTTATCCCCCTTTCTAGTTGTCTGCTCCATTCGACGACATCGGGTCTGTACCAGTCGCTCGCATTCATGAGCCATACTAATTACAACTGCTAGGTCTGTGGGGCGTCCACAAACCTCTAGCATATGTCAGCTGGTCTGGCTAGGTTGGGAGCAAAGGGTCTTAACTCATTAAATTTTAATTCATACTCTGCTATGAAAATAAGCCCTTGCCGAAGTCGGATGAATTCTTGTTTCTTCTCATTTATTATGTGGGGTGCCGGGTATTCTTCCGAGTATCTTTCCTCAAATTGCTCCCAAGTGGGGGCGGCGACATGTAGATTTCGGACATTATCCCACCACCGTCTAGCACTCCCTTCCAGGAAGAATTCCATCAGGACCACCTTATCATCTGGCAGTATTCGGACAATTCCCATTAACTTCTTGATATTGGCCAGCCAGTCCATGGTGATCCCAGCATCCTTTTCTCCGAGGAAGGGTTTACATCCTAGTTGTTGGAGAGTTTTGAGATTTCTAGGTATGTCTGTTGGAGTGGTTGGATTAGTAGGGGGAGGGTGGGATTGCACTTCCTCGGGTTCAGCCAGTGAGTTGGTACCTACCTCAGGAGTAAGGTTAGGTTGGCCAAATACACGGGTGAACTCCTCGTAAAAATCTTTGATGCTCCCTGCTGAGTCCTGGAGGAGTTGTCTAGGCTACTCTAGGAGTTTCTACTGGTAGGGGTGGTTGGGCGGTGTTGGAGATGGCAGCCCTAGTTCTCTTGGTTCCTTTCTTCAGAGCCATTCTGTCAAATTTAAAAATAACGCAATTAGTTACTATATTTTCTAGTCTTAATTATGTATTCGAGGAAATAGGCTCTGATACCACTCTAGTTGTCACGCCCCGACCCGGTTTGGTCGGATCCCCGTGATCAACCCACCACTCTCCTGATTTACTAAAGAGTAAAGCGTTAACCTGCATCTTTTTCCAGGAATATCATAAATCAAAACTGTATAGTAATTTAAATTAGTTGTACCTATCTTGTAGGCATTTAATTGCGCAAGTCCTTTAAGGTTCGGCTTTCCAGGACTTCCTGAAAGGGGTATAAGGGAGGGGGTGAGTACAACTACTCAGTGAATGGGATTCAAATCTTTTAACTTTCAAGAAAAAAAAATATTTATATGGAGTGTGCCAGACTCCTTTGTTTTCAAAAATCATTTCATTTAAAAATTCGTGTTTTTCCATTATTTCTTAGTTATCGGTGTGTCATCACCCAACACACATCCTTCATCATGAAGGTTACACACATTCGAAAGTCAGTATCACTACTAAACCCGCTAGTGGCTTCGGAGCGACTTTTCCTGCCACCCGGATAGAAGTACGACCACTTCTACCCTGGGAATGAGTGGATGTACGCGACATCTGACCCACAATCCCGAAATTGCTTCTTCGTGTCCATATGAGGACAGAGACCTTATCCTGTCCCCACCCCGGTCTCATGCTCTTTTGCTACTCAAAATTTCGCATAGACACCTGGAACGACACTTTGCCCTTATACTCACCGGGTCGTCCAGGGCCCTTAGGACACATCACTACCCCTCATGGGCTTCTTGATGATCCCGTACTCATGTGCATGCACAAATAAAGTTTTCTTAAATTACCATGTAATATGTGGTGCCATTTGTCCCAACGGTCCTGACCTCCAACTCAACCTATAGCTGTTTGTCTTGACTGGCCCGAAGACCGGTCATGCCGCACTGCTACTAGTTGACTAAGTATGTCGGACCTGCCTTGGTACCATGGCCAAACAATTCACTTATTAAGTTTTAATGGCACATATATATATATATATATATATATATATATAATGTTCTTTTACGAGCTCCTACCTGTGTCCATTAGCCTATGGCCCACTGTTCGAATTTTTCAAAAATTGGGCATTTTAGCCCTCAAGTTCCAAAACTGAGGCCCCCGGCCTATAAGAGCTATTCGAGCTCCCGTCAAGAAGGTCTCCCAAATAGTTTAAGCAATTGCACACAGTCAGGGGAGAACACTTCCGACAAAATAGGTTTCCACTGTCCATTATACCGACCGGTATAAGGACATCTCCGTTCATAACCGATGAACGGGTTTTCAACTTCCTTCGAGGAAGTCTCATCATACCAATCAGGTATGATCTACTTACAACCGATAAGTAGTTTTTTTTGCATAATTTTCACATCACTTTCTCTAAGTGATGATGATTAAAATACCACTAAAAAGTGGGTTTTTTTACTAAGGTACTTATCATCCCCTACCGGGTATGATATAAAATTTCCACTCACAACTGGTAAGTGGTTTTTATCTTTAAGTTGTGCTCATCATCCCAACTAGATATGATGTTTGTAAACCCACTCACCCGATAGTGCAGTGAAATTCCACTTAGTCGGGTTCTGTCCTTAGCAAGCTGGACCTCGACTGGCTTTCCCGATGTCTTGTTCTTCGGTGAGGGCGTGGTGGTGGAGCTTCCAAATGTGGGTAGATAGCTCTCCTCTAGAGGTTCTTCCTAGGATCAAGGATGACATCAATTGATGTCGAATTGGATTTTAATTTCTTTATTAAAATTCAGTCGACTCTCTCTCTAACAACGATCTTAAATTTTAAAGGGAAACCGAATTGGCTTCCCTTTCGGTCCTAATTCGGCCGAGAAAGGACTGAGGAAGTGTTGGGAAGGCTTGGTTTGGCCTGAGTAGGGCTTGAAATGGCCGATTTCAGCTTGACCAAAATAGGGTAGCTTCGGTCCGCTGGAGCTACTTCACTATTCCATCATGCCGGCGCTTTTCCAACGATTCTCGAATTGACTGTAGTTTGCTACCAAATAGCTGTCTTCTGCCCGTTTCTAAAGAGCCCGACCTTTGTTCAAGTCGAAACTCTAGTTCGAGCTTCACCGGGAAATGGAGTTGTAGGGAGAGAGAGAGAAGTGTTAAGGTGTGAGGAGAATGAAATGGGGATGACCTCTTTATATAGGCGTAAAACTTGTGTAGTAAATGGGCGAGATTTATTACTAGTATTAATATTGCCATAAATTATTGTTATTAATTCTAATAATTAAATTTCGATATTAATTCCAATAATTTAATTTCGGTATTAAATTACTTGTATTAATTCCAATAATTTAATTTAGGTACTAAATTATTGATATTAATTACAATAATTAAATATATATTAATTTATGGCTATTTATGATAAGTCATACATTTGCATAAAAAATTTTGACCGAAATTTCAGGTTACAAAAAAAATCATACTTCTCAGGAGGTCACCCATCGTCACACTACTCTAAGGCAAGTATGTTTAATTTTGTAGTTCTTATGGAATCTTGTTCACCTAAATCAATTTGGTTTTTATTTTCTAGTTTGTCTTAAGTTTCTTTTTCAAGGTTTAATGAACCCTTTGTATCACCCAAAAGTTGTAAATTTCCATATTGCTTATTCTCAAATGTAAACCGGCTTGGTTTTCTTATTCGGTTTGACCGGTTCTTTCCCGGTTTTTCTTAACTAAAAAAATGTGGGTTTTAAACCATCGTGTAGCTAACTTCTCCCCGAATCTAAGGAACCCGACCTCACCTTATTTGACTGAGAAAAATGCCCAAGTCGGAGCTCTGGTTCGAGCTTCACCAGAAATTGGAGTAGTAGAGAGAGAGGAGTTTTCAGGTGTGAGGAGTAGGAATGGAGAGCAGCTCTTTATATAGGGAGCTCAAGGACTTCTTGGACGTCCGATTGATACCTTTAAGGTGATCATTTGTGGCCTGAAATGCCTTGAACAAAGACTTTTCATCTTCATTGGTGCTACTCACTTTACCGACGAGTGAACAGTGCTGTCATCTAGAGGAAGAAGATGACACTGTTCCGAACCGGACTGGACCGACTTGAATTGGGTTCGATGCTTAAACCGGTCAGTTCAAGCCTAATTTGACCAAGTTTTTCAAAATTAAAAATTTAAAAATTCATTATCTATCCAATGGTGACTTCAATTCTCCAATTTGAATTTCTAAGCCCCTAAAAAAATGAATTTAGAAACTTGTTCAATAGTGGTTCAAATTAGGGCAAGCTGCTCTATTTTGACTGAGCTAAAAATGGCCAATTTGAGCCCTTCTCAGGCCAAACCAAGCTCTCCCAACACTTCCACATCCCTCATACAACTGAATTAGAGTAGAAAGGTAAGCCAATTTGGCTTCCCTTTATAAATTCCGATCAGCATTAGAGAGAGAAACGGTGAAACTTCAATGACCAAATTCTCACTCAATTCGACATGAATTGTTGAAATTCTTGATCCTAGGAGGATCCTTAGAATGAGAGCTACTTGCCCTGATTGAAAGCTCGAATCGCCACACCTCCGACGGTAAGCTTTCGAAGCTTTCTCTCTCTAAGTTCAATTTTCCGATGAAGCTCCGTTTGAGCTAAATTGAGACCCAAATGATGTGATTCAAATCTCCATTGAATCGTGTGGAAGTGTAAGAACTGATCCATAGCTTCAAATGGATCAATTAACCCCGATTGAATGGTCAATTTGATGAAATCAAATTCAGTCAATTTAAAATGGGGAAAATTGGGGAAACATTTGGGGGAAATTGGGAATTTCATAAAATTGAGGGACCAAAGTGCAATTTCCCAAAATTGAGTGCCAATTGGCCATTAAAAGAATGTTGGAGGACCAATTGATCAATTTTTGAAATTTATTGTTTCAAATTGCCATTTTTGTAAAGTAGGGGCAAAATGGTAATTTTTGAAAAGTTGGGGACCAAATTGGAAATTTGGGAAACTTGAACCCCTTAAGTGATTTTGAAAAATTGAGGATTCAAAGTGAATTTTAGAAGTTTTTTGACTCAATTTGGGGAAAAGTTAGTATTAGGGACCTAAAGTAAAGGAAAAAGAATTTTACGGACCTAAATGCAAATAATTGAAAAGTTTAGGCATTTTGTTCATACATGAGGAATTAAGGCTATTATGTCAAATTTTAATAAAGAATAATGTTCAAATCGTGTAGGAGCGTGAAGGACCGAAACACAAGTAAGGATAAGCTCGCGTGAAGGCAAAATGTTGACTAAGAAGGAATACACTACAAATATCGGATGAGTGGACTTATTTACATCATACTTACTTACTGGTTGGGGTGATGAGCACTTTTATTAAAACAAAACCTACTAAATGGTTGTAAGTAGAGATGATCATACTCGGTTGGTATGATGAATTTCCTTGAGAAAATGAGAAACCGACTTACCGGTTGTAAGCGGAGATATCATCATACCCAGTTAGTGTGATAAAGTTGAAAATAACCTTTTTGTCAGAAGTGTTCTCCCTCAACTGTGTGCCATTGCTTAAACTATTTGAAAGACCTTCTTAACAAGATCTAGAATAGTTTGGATAGACTAGAGGCCTCAGTTTTGGAACTTGTGGGGCTAAATGCCCATTTTTAGAAAATCACGTATAGGGGGCCCAAGGCTAGTGGGCACGAGCAGAAGCTCGTAAACAAACATGAATAGGAAGAGCCATGAAAACTCTTATTAAAAGTGGAATGTATTGTGTGATTTGCCATGGTACCAAGTCAGGACCGACAAGGCTCGATGGGCTAGCGGTAGTGTATTAGGGTTAGGTCGATGAACTAGTCAGATACATAACTGCATGTCAGGTTGAGTGTCGGGGCCGTTAGACCATAGGCACCAAAGAGACTGGCTAACAAAAATGAAAATTATCGTTTGTGCATGCACTTGTGGTACAGGACTGTCAAGATGCCCTAGGGGGTAGTGATGGATCCTAAGGGTTATTGGATGACACGGTGGTAATAAGGGAAAGAGAAGCTACTGTGTGTGGGTTTCTCGTCGTACCAGTTAGTCATGGAGTAATTGAGTTTGGACTCCATGGAGTTATTGTGTTTGGACTCCACGGAGTTACTGTATTTGGACTCCATGATGCTATTGTGTTTGGGGCTTCCTAAATCTACTATGTTTGAGCTTCATGCACACAGGACCAGAATAAGGTCTCTGTCCTCATATGGACACAGAGTTGATTTCAGATTTGAGGGTCGGATGTCGTGAACATACACTCAAACCCAGGGTAGAAGTGGATGGACTTCTATCTTGGTGGTCGGTAAAGACGCTCCGAGCCACAAGTGGATGTAGTGGATGTATTAAACCTGTGAATGTGTGTACCCTTCTTGATGAATGACGTGTTTTATTTGTTAAACACACCTAATATAGAGATGGGAAAAAGGTTTTGAGAACCATGGAAAGGATTTAAGAATCTCGGGGAAAGAATTAGTAAACCTTGGAAAGAGGTTTTTGGAAAAGAAGTTGAAATTGAGGAAAACCCTAATAAAAGGAAAATGTCACCCTTGGTAGGGTAAAAGTTTTGAAAAAAAAGAGAATTTTAAGGAAAAACTTTCTTTTTAAATAAATGATAACCTTGGCGTGTCTATCTTTAAAACTCACTCCCAACACCCACTATTTGAGTTGTAGAACTCACCCCTCCCTTTTTACTCCTTTCAGGTAACCAAGGAAAAACTCAAAGACCTTCTGATAGCTGAACATGCAAGATAGATATGCAAGGTTAATATATTCAGTTTTTATTAATGTTATTCCAAGAAAGATACAAGTGAAAAGGACGCCTTACTCCTCACGATTTAGGGAAGGGGGAAACCCTTAATAAACCGGGAGAGTGGCGGGTTGATCACGGGGATTCGACCAAACCGGGTCGGGGTGTGACACACTTGGACCACCTAAACGGAGCGCAAGGACTTTCAGGCAAGACGCCCTAACCAGATTACCAGCTAGGGTATACAATCTCACTCATGAAGAGGCTAGAAAAGACCCTAGTACCGTAGTGGGTACTTTCCAAAACTCTCTCAACTAAGATTGAGATAAACCTGTAATTTGAATTTTTTTAATAAAGAAACTTTCCTTCTAAAAAAACATGCATTTATTCAATCAAGGTACGTATGCTTGTGGGGAAGAAAGGTCTACGCCCTCTTTAACTTAGGAGTAGAAAAATCATTCATTAAAAAAGATCTAATCCCAAGTCTCCCCATAGAACTTACCACCCTAGAACAAAGTCTCAACATCCACACACCCTTAGGAGAAGGACTGAATAGAGACAAGCAGTTAAAAGGGTGCGAGATTACGTTTGGCGGAGTCAAACTAGAGGCGGATTTGATCCCAATACCTCTAAGGGAGGTAGAAATAATATTGAGGACAGATTGGCTAAGTACCCATCAAGCTAAGATTGACTGTGGGAAAAAGATAGCAACTTTTCACACTTCCAAAACACTCGGACTACAATTGTAAGGAGACAGGAAAGATGGAGAAATTCAAATGGTGTCCCACATAAGAGCCCAAAAGATGATACGAAAGGGTTGTAAAGCTTTTCTAGTGATGGTCATTAATAGGAAAGCAGAAGAGAAGGGACCAAAATACATCCCAGTTGTGAAACCCGACCCTCGTAGCAAGTAAACCAGGAAAGGAACTAGCGGTTTTGAGAAAATCGATCCGAAAAAAGGGACAAAAAAAAAAGACAAAGAAGGGTTAAAATGAGAAATTGGAAAATCACAAGTTACCAAAAATTCATAAGGATTATGAAGAAGAACTCGGAAGTGGAATTGATGAGAGAACAAGACCGGTTCGGGGTGAACCGGACCCGAACCGAGATGAACCAGTTCAATAATTTATCTTCCTAGGTGGCTTAAAAATGTCAATTTGGGAAATTGAGACCACCATTAGATAGAAAATGACTTTAGATAAATTTAGAAATTTTTAAATTTCAGAAAATTGGTCAAATCGGGTTCGAACCGACCAAATATTGAATTTGGGTAACCGAATCTGGTCGAATCGAACTGGTCAATGGTCAATGAAACTGTCAACCATTAGGGGTCTACGGTCAATGGTCAATGGTCAACGATGTCACATCAACAGCCATGCAAGCTCGAGCAGCCAATGAGAAGCTGCTACATGTCCCATCAACAGTCAACAAATGATCGGCCAGCATGCCACACAGACATGGGCAACCAATGGGAGATTGCCACATGTCCGATCAACTGGTAAACAGTTGATGTGGTTACTGAGTTGGACCTCCACGTCAGAAAAATCGGCCAATCACAGCGTGTCATGTGGCACGCCTACCATGACATCGTCTTCAATCTCTGGCCGCTAACAGAGAGAAGAAAGAAGAAAGAGTCGCCGAAAAAGTTGGGGTCTCCTGTGACTCGAAAAACTCTTCGGTCAGGTCACCAGCGGCTGAGTAAGAGGCCGATTCTTATGTCGGCAGGTAGCCTAAGCAGTTGGTGAGCTCTCTATATAAAGGGCACCCCTCCATTCGATCATAGCATCCCACAATCGACCGAAGAAGACGAACTACTCAGTTTTTCAGTGAGTAGCAAACCATAGCTCTGACATCGGGGCTTTTCTCCACCTCTAAGGCTGCATTCGGTACCATTAGAACCAGGAGGAAGTCCTCTACACAGCCGCACCCTCCATTATGCCCGAGAGCCATTGTGGAATAACGAGGAAGCTCAAACAGTAACATTGCTCCTCGACTATCAGCAACTCGAGCTGCTCGAACTCAACTTGAGCCATCCTAATGCCAATTCCAGACAAATCAAGCCCTCAAACACCACCTAAAGGTGCCCCGACCTTCCCCCGAGCTAGCACGGTAAGCCCTTCCGCCACCCCTTCACTGGAAAACACTATTCATAGCCAATTTATGTAAAAACTTTAACATTGAAATTCGCACTACTTAGGCCACTAATTGAGGCATGGTTTGATCTAGGGAGGATCCCTAGGAGGAGAGCAATCCAAAGAAAGCAAGAGCTTCAGTCGTCAAACCCTCACCAGTAAGATATCGAAGCTTTCTCTCTCTTGACTAAATTTTCTGGCGAAGCTTTGTTTGAGCTCATTTCTGAGCCAAATCGAGCGATTCAAAGGTTGAAATGACGAGGGAGACATAGGGAAGACAATTCAGATCACCAATTGAGACAATTAACCATGTTTTGGGGGTTAATTGGTCGAAAACTATTTTATCGAAATTAGCATCCCATGAATGGGTGAATCTACTTAAAACATTTGGGAGCTAATTCTAGGATTAGACTCAAGATGCCAGTGGGCCCAAGGCCGATGGATACGAGTGTGGACCTGTCCAGAATGAATATGTGATATATGATGATAAAAGACCTGAATATTGGAAACATTGTGTGATACCCATTGAGCCAAGCTGAGTTGTCAAGCTGGCTGGGCCGAATCGCTACTCTGTCGAAGCCAGGTCATCAAACCTATTGGGCCAGTACGCATGGCAAAGATAACGATTATAATTTAAGTGATACATATCGAGCCAAACTGAGTTGTCGAGCTCATCAGTAGAACCGCTGCTCTACGAAGCCAAGTCGTCAAACCTATTGGGCCAGTATGCATGGGTCAGGGCCAAGACGACAAACCATTGTGCAAGAGGGCCAAAGATAAATGTTATAATTTGAAAAGACTGTTGATTGTACATGCACTGTGATATTCGGGCCATCAAGACATCTAACATGAGGTAGTGATGGAACCCAAGGACTACTGGACGACCATGAGTGTATAAGGTTGGTTTTGTCGTTTAGTAGGTCATGAAGCTGAGTAGCTTCCTGCGCACGAAGACCGAGGCCATAGGAGAAATGAGGTCTCATCCCATTGAGTGGACACGATGAAGTAATTGGGATTTGATTTGTCAGATAATTGATGTCTACTCAAACTCTAGGTTAAGGTAGTATCCCTCTATTAGGGTAGACGATAAAGGCACTCTGGTCCACAAGTGGCACGATCGAGGACCATTCCGCGAATGTGTGATCCCTCTTATGATAGGAGGGCAGTTGTTGAATCGAGAAACCTAAGAAGAAAACTACTGAAATATCAAACAATTGAAATTGTTGAATTGAACCTTCATAAAAGATTTCTCCCACTCACTGACTTGTCATGCCCCGACCCGGTTTGGTCAGATCCCCGTGATCAACCCGCCACTCTCCCAATTTCTCCCACTCACTACCTATCTCACAGGTGTGGTTAACTTGTAGTCTTTGGGTAGGCTTTCCCCGGGTTACCTGAAAGGGGTATAAAGTAGGGGGTGAGTTCAACAACTCAGTGAATGAGTGTTTAAAGTATGAATTTCAGAAAATAGTTTGAATTGGAGTGCGTTAGACTCCTTATTTTCTTTTAAAACAATCTATCCTTAAAATCTCGATTTTCATAGCCATTTTTTAATCATTAGTCACAACTGGTGTGTTTATCAACCAACACACGCCCTTCATCATAAAGGTAACACACAATTGCTGGGCAGCATGTCCACTACACCCACTTGTGGTGTTGGAGCGACTTTACCTGCCACCTAGATAGAAACACATCCACTTCTACCCTCAGAATGAGGGGATGTACGTGACATTCGACCCTCAATCCCGTAAAGAAAACTCCATGTCTATATGAGGACAAAGACCTCATCCCAACCCCACCCTGGTCTCATGCGCATGAAGCTACGTCAAGCTTCCCTAACTGCTGGCATGACAATCTGCCCTTATCTCCACCATGTCGTCCAATAGCCTCTAGGATGTATCACTACCACTCTTGGGCGTCTGGAAGGTCCCACACCTCAATGCATGAACAAAACAATAGTTTTACACATAAGTCATTTAATCTGTGGTGCCACTGGTACAACGGCCCTGACCCTCAGCTCGACCTGCAGCTGTTTGTCTTGACCGCTCTGTCGACCTGTCATGTCGCACTGCTGCCAGCATCTAGTATGTTGGTCCTATCTTAGTACCATGGCCAAAAAAATCATTCATTTAAAGTTTACATGGCTTAACTCATGTTTGTTGACAAGTTACTGCCCATGCCAACTGGCCTTGGGCCCACTGTACGAGATTTTCAAAATTGGGCATATTAGCCCCCAAGTTCAAAAATCGAGGCCTCCGGCCTATCTGAGCTATTCGAGCTATTCGAGCTCCCGTCAAGAAGGACTCCCAGAAAGTTTAAGTAGGGTCCCTTATGTCAATTCTCCTAATAAGGGTACTTGAACCATGCAGGAGCTAATTGTTTGCGTACCAGTGAAAGGACGCACATTAGAGTCAGGATATCACCGAGATGGCCATGTCACTATTACTAGGTGAGTGGGAACCGCTATAACATCCATTCTAGTTGGAATGACGGTTCAACTTTGAAAACTATTTTCTCGAAAGTAGCATCACTTGACTTGATGACTCTACTTAAAACATTTGGGAGCTAGTTTCAGGCTTAGGCTTGAGATGTTAGTGGGCCCAAGCCGATGGATATGGGTGTGGACCCATCTAGAACGGATATGTGATATATGATGCTAAAAGACCTGAATAATGGAAATAATGTGTGATACTCATCGAGCCAAGCTGAGTTGTCAAGTTGGCTGGGCCGAACCGCTACTCTGCTGAAGCCAGGTCATCGAACATGTTGGGCTAGTACGCGTGGGCTGAAGCCAAGCCGATAGGTCATTGTGCTAGAGGGCCAAAGATAAAGGTTATAATTTAAGTGATACCTATCGAGCCAAGCTGAGTTGTCGAGCTCGTTGGGCCGAACCACTGCTCTGCCAAAGCCAGGTCATCGAATTGTTGGTCTAGTATGCATGTATCAAAGCTAAGTCGATAGACTGATGTGCCAGAGGGCCAAAGATAAAGGTTATAATTTGAAAAGACTATTGATTGTGCATGAACTATGATATTCAGGCCATCAAGACACCTAACATGAGGTAGTGATGGAATCCAAGGACCACTGGACGACCAAGGGTGCATAAGGGCAATTCTATCATACAGTAGGTTGTAAAGCCGAGTAGCTTCCTGCGCACGAAGATTGAGACAATATGGGAAATGAGGCCTCATCCCATTGAGTGGACATAGTAAAGTAATTGGGGTTTGATGTGTCAGACTATTGATGTCCACTCAAACTCCAGGTAAAGGTAGTGTCCCTCTATCAAGGTGGACGGTAAAGGCACTATGGACTACAAGTGTGATGTGAGTGCAACTAAGGGTGCTGCCAATTTGCAAGGTCCAATCACAAGGTCAAGGGCCACAAGAATTAAAGAAGAAATGCAAGGGCTGATTGGAGCAATTACAGGAGGTCAAGTTGGGAGCACAATTGAAGAGTATAATGAGAGCATTAAAGAAGGCAATAATTCGAATGGAAGATTTATTAATATCATAAATCTTCTGGAAGATTAAATTAGAAAATAATATCCTTTTTTAGATATATCTAAGAAATATATTAACAAATTTTGCATATGGTTGGCATGTCAACCACAATATTTTATTTCCTTATTTAAATTCTCAAGTGCCTATAAAAGGCTAACTTTAGATCATTGTCAAGACAGATTTTTTATTTCAATTTTATTGTGATCTTTATGTCTTCTTTCTCTTTTGAGAGAACTTTTGAACTTAGTTTTTATTTGTGGCATTCAAGCAATCAGACTTATCACCAGGTTTTTCTAGGAGCTCTCCTTAGAGGATTTAGGTGTGGCGTCTACATCTATTCGTACCTTGTTTCTTAACCAAACAAGGTATATTCCATTCTTTTCACTTGCGTCGTGAAAGTCTTGGGGTCTATTCCATATTTGGTATAGGGTGCTGTTAGTATATTGGCGGGGTTCTCATGGTCAAGGAATGTTCCACGAATGTATGATCCCTCATATGATAGGAGGACGGTTGTTGAATCATGAAACCTAAGAAGAAAACTACTCAAATATTAAATAATTGAATTTGCTAAATTGATCCTTCATAATAGAATTTCCCCACTCACTAAGTTGTTGAACTCACCCCCTCCCATTAACCTTTTTCAGGAGAAACACCTTGTCACGACGGGAAAGAGGCCAATGGTATCACCATCGGGTAACTTTTATGTTTTGTAAACTTTGTTATGGAACACAGGTACTCCAATGCATTTACCTTCCTCGGACTATTAATACAAGAGAGGGTGGCGGGTTGATTACAAAACCCCGACCAAACCAGGTTGGGGTGTGACACTGGTAGTTGAACATTACCCAGAAGTATTTCTAGAAGAGTTACCTGGATTACCCCCAAACTGACAACTAGAGTTTACCATAGAAGCAATCCCAGGAACACATCCCATATCCCAAGCCCCTATCGCATGGCTCCAGTGGAACTAAAGAAATTGAAGGAGCAGCAAGATGAGCTGTTGAAGAAGGGCTTCATACGCCCTAGTCAATCTTCATGGGGTGCACCATTCCTATTCCAGAAAAAGGACAGGAGCATAAGGCTATGCATAAACTATTGGAAGTTGAACCAGGTCACCATAAAGAATAAGTATCCACTCCAAGGATTGATGACATGTTTGACTAACTAAAAGGAGCAGCCTACTTCTCCAAGATAGACCTTCGGTTAGGATACAGTCAACTCAGGATCCGAGAGGAAGATATTCCTAAAACCACATTTCGGTCCTGATACAAACATTATGAGTTTAGGGTGATCCTTTTGGCTTGACAAATGTCCCTGCAGCCTTCATGGATTTAATGAACCGAGTGTTCTAGCCACACTTGGACAAGTTTGTGATAGTGTTTATAGATGACATTCTTATATACTCACGAACTAAGTTGGAGCACGAAGAACATCTAGTGATCACCTTGGAGATACTATGAGAAAACTACTTATATAAAAAAATTCTCCAAGTGTGAGTTATGATTACAAGAGGTAGGGTTCTTAGGGCACATAGTGTCTAAGGATAGAGTCAAGGTAGAACCGGAAAAAATGGAAGCCATATCCGATTGGAAGGCACCCAAGAATCCCTCTAAGAAACGTAGTTTCTTAGTCTTGGTGGGATACTACAGACAATTTGTGCAGGATTTCTCTAAGATAGCTGCCCCTTTAACCCGTCTCACAAGGAAAGGAGTAGAGTATAAGTGGAATGAAAGCTGTGAGAAATTCTTCTTGGAGTTGAAGACCCGTTTAACAACAGCACCTGTACTCTCTCTGTCTGACCCAAGTGTAGGGGAGACATCGTTTATAGTGATGCATCCGAAACGGACTTATATGTATATTGATGCAACGAGGAAGGGTTATCACCTACGTTTCGCGATAACTTAAGGTACATGAAAGGAACTACCCTACCCATGACTTGGAGTTAGCAGTAATAGTGTTCGCCCTCAAGATCTAGCGACACTACCTATACGAGGTTAAGTGTAGGATATATACTAATCACAAGAGTGTTAAATACTTCCTAACTTAGAAGGAATTGAACCTCTGCCAGAGGAGATGGTTGGAATTGGTTAAAGGCTATGACCTTGTGGTAGAATATCACACCTAGAAGGCCAATGTAGTGGCAGATGCCCTAAGTCGCAAGTACCAAACCGAGGCGACGGAGATAAAAACAAGCTACATACCCTTGTTGTAGTAGTTGTGTAGAATGGAGGTGGACCTTAAGGTGTACAAGAGGGAGAAATGCTTGTTGGCTGATGTAGTGGTAAGACCCAGCCTAATAGAGCAAATTAAGGTCCAGCAAAAAGCGGATAAGAAACTCCAACCCTACTTGGACCCGGTCAACAGAGGGACGAAACCAGACTATGACCTTCGAGGCGACGGAGTACTAACCTACAAGGGTAGAGTGTGTGTGCCTCAAGATAAGGAACTAAAAAGGTTAATTCTGGAAGAGGCACATTACTCTATTTATGCGATGCATTCGAATAGTACTAAGATGTACCGCACCCTCAAACAAGGTTATTGGTGGAAAGGGATGAAGAGGAATATTGTGGAATATGTAGCTTGATGCTTGTCCTATCAACAGATTAAAGTTGAGCATCATAAACCATCAGGACTGCTACAACCCTCGCCAATCCTGTAATGGAAATAGGAGCACATCATTATGGATTTTTGTCACGGGACTACCTATGACTAGAAAGGGACAGGACGCAATCTGGGTCATTGGGGACAGATTGACCAAGTCCGACCATTTCCTACCTATAAGAGTAAAAAATTCAGAGGAATAACTAGTCCTCTTATACATGAGGAAAATAGTGAGACTCCATGGCGTCCCGGTGAGCATAGTGTCAGATAGAGACCTTAGATTTACCTCGAGGTTTTGGCCTAGCTTGCAAAATGCCTTGGGAACCAAGCTCCACATGAGTACAACATATCATCCTCAGATAGATGGACAGTCTGAGCGAATGATCCAAACCCTGGAAGACATGCTAAGAGCATGTGTACTCACCATGATTAAGGGTTGGAAGGAATACTTATGCTTGATGGAGTTTGCATACAATAACAGTTATCAAGCTAGTATTCAAATGGCCCCCTTATGAGACCCTTTATGGACGACCATGTCGTACCCCCTTGTTTTGGGAAGAGGTGAGAGAAAGGATGTTGGAAAGGGTCGAGCTAATCGAGGATGCCATAGAAAAGATCAAGATAATTAGAAGTTGACTTAAGGCCGCTCAGGACAGGCAAAAGAGTTATGCGGATGATTGGAGAAGAGATCTGGAATTTTATGTGGGGGCCAAGTGTTCTTAAAAGTATCCCCATGGAAGGGAATACTTAGGTTTCAACAATGGGGAAAGTTGAAACCAAGGTACATCAGTCCTTACACAATAATCCAAAGGCTAGGGCCGACAGCATATAAATTAGAACTGCCTCTGGACTTACAAAGAATATATGATGTATTTCATATCTCGGTAATCCGAAAGTACCAGCCTGATCCTAGCCATGTGTTGGACCGACCTTCACCAGAGTTAGAAGAAAACCTGACTTACCAAGCAGAACTGGTACAAATCATTAACCGGAGAGACAAGAACCTGAGGAATAAGAAGATTCCTATGGTTAAGGTTCTTTGGAAGAACGGACCTGTGCAAGAGGAGACATGGGAAATCAAAAGCATTATGAGGGAGGGGTACCCTTAGTTATTTGATATATAAACTATTTTGGGGACAAAACACCTAAAAGAAGGGGAGAGTTGTAAACCCCTTCCATTTATAAGTAAGAAAAAAAACCGAGAAAAGAACCGGTCGTTTCAAAGGAGAAAATCGAGCCGGTACATGAACCCCAACCAAGAAAGGAAGGGTAAATTAAGAAATTTTCAAATCCTGAGTGACCCAAAGAGTCATAGAAACCTTGGAAAAAAACCTCGGGACAAATTAGAAGAGAACCAAACCAGTTCAGGTGAACTGGACTTGAACCGGATTAAACCAGTTTGAACCATCATTGAACTAGTTGTTAAATTTATTTTTCTAGGTAGCTTAAAATAATCAAATTGGGGAATTAAAGCCACCATTTGATAGAGAATAAATTTAGATAAATTTAGAAATTTTTAATTTTGAGAAAATCAGTCGAATCGGGCCTGAAGCGGACAGTTTAAGCAATGAACCCGGTCGAACCGGTCCGATCCGATTCGGAACAGTGTCGTCTTCTTCCTTCAGATGATGATAGTGTTCATTTAATGCATGAACAGACAGTGCCGACGAAGAGGAGTCGTCTCCGTTCAGGCCGTTTTCGAGCGAGGATAAGCTTGACTAAGCTGTGAAATGGTCGAGTTCAGAGTTCCCGAGCTCCCTAT
Source organism: Trapa incisa (assembly GCA_030064435.1). Taxonomy (NCBI): domain Eukaryota; kingdom Viridiplantae; phylum Streptophyta; class Magnoliopsida; order Myrtales; family Lythraceae; genus Trapa; species Trapa incisa. The sequence continues at coordinate 21,904,986 of CM057775.1, forward strand.
ATAAATAGCTACTCTCCATTCATCCCCCTCAGACCTGAAATCTCCATTCTCTCTCAATTGCTCCATTTTCCAGTGAAGCTAGAACCAGAGCTCTAACTTGGGTTGTTTTCTTAACCTCAGAAGGTGAGGTAGGGTTCTTTAGACTCCGGGGGAAGTCAGCTATCTGATAGCAACCTCCGTTCGATCCAAGTACTGTCGGAGAAGCGCCAACAGAATCAAACAGTGAAGCAGCTCCAAAGAACTAAAGCCGCCTTATTTCGGTCGAGCTGAAATCAACCAAATTCAGCCCTCATACGACCTCAACTGAGCCGAAAGGTTAGCCAATTTGGCTCTCCTCAATCGTTGTAGGTCGGAGTTAGAGATAGAAACTGTAAAATTTCACTGACGAAATTCTCCCTCAATTCGAGGTCAATTGTAGGAACTCTTAATTGTAAAAGGTACCTCAGGAAGAGAATTACCTTCTCCGATTGAGAGCTCAGACCGCCGCACCTTAGAGGGTAAACTTTCGAAGCTTTGTCTCTCTACGCATAGTTTTTTAGCGAAGTTCCACTTAAGCTCAACTAGACCCAAATGATGTTATTCAAAGCTCATTTGAATCGTATGGAAGTGTAGGAACTGATTCCTACCTTCAACTGGAGCAATTAACCTCGATTGAATGGGCAATTTGAAAAAATCAAATTTGGTCAGTTTGAAGGGGAGAAATTGGGGATTTCATAAAATTGAGAGACCTCTTTGCAATTTCCCAAAATTGAAGGTCAATTGGCCATGAAAAAGATGTTGTAGAACCAATTGGTCAATTTTTTTAAACATTGGGGTTAAATTGCCATTTTTGGAAAGTAGGGCAAAATGGTAATTTTTGAAAAGTTGGGAATCAAATTGGAAATTTGGAAAACTTGAGCCCATTATGTTTTGAGTAAAATGAAGACTTGAAGGAAATTTTGAGAATTTTGGGACTCAAATTGGGCAAAAGTTGGCACTTGGGACCTAAAGTTAAGAAAAATAAACTTCAGGGAGCTAAATACAATATATCAATAATTTGTAAGCCTAGGCATTTATGCCAAACCTAAAGTGAAAAGGTTATCAAAATCGTGTAGGGACAAGTGTGATCGGAACGCCAGCAAGAGAAAGCTCGCGTCGACTTGGAAAACCAACCGAGGATGAACATGTCACGGTTAGAGTGTGAATGAGCTTATTCACATCATACCCGGTTGGGATGATGAGCACTTTAGAAAAGAAAAACCACTTGTAAGTGGAATTTTGACATCATACCTGGTTGGGGTGATGGGCAAACGAAGTTAAAACCTACTTTCCGATTGTAAGTAGAAGAAATCGTACCAGGTTGGTATGATGGACTTTCTTGAAGGAAGGAGAACCCCGCTTGTCGATTGTAAGCGGAGGTATCATCACACCCAGTTAGTGTGATGAAGTGAAAATGTGTTATGTTTAAAGTGTTCTCCCCTGACTGTGTGCCAATGCTTAAATGTTTTGGGAGACCTTGATGGTAGCTAGAACAGCTCAGATAGGTCAGAGGCCTCGGTTTTGGAACTTGTGGTGCTAAATACCGGACTTTGGATAATTACGTACAGTGGGCCAAAGGCCAATGGGCACGAGTAGAAGCTCGTAAACAAACATGAGATATGAAAGCTATGAAAATTTCTAATAAAATGAATGTGTGTTTTCACCATGTTACCAAGATAGGACCAACAGTACTCGATGGACTGGCAGTAGTGCGTCAGGGCCAAATCGACAGATCGGCCTTGATAAACAACTGCAGTTCGGGTTGAGGGTCAGGGTCGTTGGACCAGTGGCACCAAAGATAAATGGCAATGTGAAAAGTGTTGTTTGTGCATGCACTTGAGGTATAGGACCATCAAGACACCTAAGAGGAATAGTGATGCATCCTAAGGGCTACTGGACGACATGGTGGAGGTAAGGGCAGTTTGTTGTGCAACCAATCAGGAAGCTCGATGCAGCTTCTTGTGCCTAAGGCCGGGGTGGGGTCGGGATGAGGACTTTGTCCTCCTACAAACACGGAGTTGATTTTGGGTCTAAGGATCGGATGTCGCGAACATCCACTTAGTCCCTAGGTAGAAGTGGATGGACTTCTATCTTGGTAGTCGTTAAAGATGCTCCGAGCCACGAGTGGGTGCAGTGGACGAGCTGCACCTACGAATGTATGATCCCTTCCTGATGAAGGGTATGTGTTAACTGCTAAACACACCTAATGAGGAAATTAGTAAAAAGGTTTTGAAAAAAATTGGAATTTGAGTAAAGATCATTCTTAAAGGAAATAAGGATTTTGGCACACTTGGATTAAAATTGTTTTGTTTATGAAAACTCACTCCCAACACCCATTCACTAAGTTGTAGAACTCACCCACTCCCTTTACCTCTTTTTTAGGTAACCAAGGAAAACCAATCAAAGACCTTTATATAGTCAAACCCATAAAACAGGTATGTAAAATTTAATATACTCAGTTTTGTTTAATGCTATTTTAGGAAAGATACAAGTAAAAAATACGTCTTACTCCTCGCGGTTTATAAAAGGGGAAACTCTTAATAAACCGTGAGAGTGGCGGAATGTTCACGGGGATCCGATAAAACTGGGTTGGGGCTTGACATAATTCCTATAAAAATAAGTCAATCTATGGAAAATTCTCATTTGACTTACAAAATTATGTGTTGGCCATTCTTGAATTAACTTAATTTCTTTTTAATAACAATTCATTCAAAACTTGCAACATAATTAGGAAATGCAATATTATCCTAACAAAATATGCATTTCCTAAAATTGGAAAATAACATATATTTCCTAAAAATATTTAAGATCATTTTTAAATATCTTTCATATTCATAAAAGTACATATTATATATTATTATATCATCAAAATATACATCAACAAACTTTTCAGTGAAATCATGTACGAAATAATTTCATAACCTCATAGAAGTATTAGTTGTATTAGTCAAACAAAAATTCATAATTAACCATTAATATAAACCAGGTTTTATCTTTAATATAATTTTCAATTCATATTTATCTTTCATTCAGATTTTTTATAATATTCACTTAAAGTTGTATTTCTAAAATCAAATAAAATTCATACAAATCATCTAACATATTATATAAATAAGGAATAGGGTGACAATAAATAACCATGCTATTGTTGATAGTTCGGTAATCAACACACATTCGCTAAGTTTTACCCTTTTTCGATATTTGCACAACAAATGAATTAATTCTCTTTGGTACGCTTCTCTTTTCCATCAGTTAGGACTTGGTGTTGAGTTTGATACTTGATCCCTCGAGTTGACAGTAACATAAGAGATATCTTCTTAGCAACATGCTTAAATTTCTACAAAAAATATAATATTGCTCGACAAATATCTGACAATTGGATTAGTATTCAAAAATATATCCTTATACATAAGAACTATAAGGACATGATATAAAATTATATATCTCTTAATCTCTCCTTTTCTTGTAATAAAATTGTTTTTGCTCTCTTTCTTTTCATTTATAATTTTTTTCTTTCTTTTTTTAATTTTGACTTTTCTCTCTTCTGTTTCAACTCTAATTTTTCTCTTTTATTTTTCAACTTTGCATTTTCTATCTTCATTTTCAATTATAGCTTCTCCTTTTTTTTTTTTCAAATCTGCCTTTTATCTCTTGCTTTTTAATTTTAGTTTTTGTTTCTTATTTTTCCAAATCTCATTGTATCATAGTAATCTCCATCTCTTAGAAGAAGTTATCAATGTGTTTATTGGATAATTCCCAATAGTAGTTGCTAGGAAGAAATCATCGGTACATAATTACTTTCATCTCACTCCATGACTCCATGGGGCATTCATGGTTGCATATTCTATCTTTCATCAATTGGTCCCACCATGTAATTGCATAATCTAAACATGTAAAATAAGCAACTCGTATAGTAATTATGATATTAAAAGAAATTATCCGTCTTCTTTTCCCATTGCAGATATTCTTTTGGGTCATCATTTCCTTGGAATAATGGTACATTCAAATTATTCAAGTTATCACTCGTTGGTCTTCTTGTTGTATATAGCTCTCAAGTCCTTCGTTCCTCAAAACAATCTAATTGCATGTGTAATAGCTCAACTCCATACTTTATCGCCCGTCGCATTATACTCATCATGTTTTGAATGGGTTAAGGGGAACTGTCTTCTTTCCATGTGTTTCATTGTCGTTAGTACTTGTAATCCTACCAATTATTAGAAACAAAAGAAAATTGCAACTCTCCCTCACATGTTTCTCTCAAACACTCTTGTTACACACTCAAATGACTTTTTCTTATAGATTTAAAACACTATTACCTTTTTTCACTCATATGTCTTATTTTAATATTAATTAAACTAAATAACAAATCATTTTCATTAATCAGTTAAACTTGAGTAAGAATAAGGACAAATCAACAGAATTTCAAAAAATAATTATAAAAGAATTAAGTGTGAGATACAAAGATATTAAAGTGATGTAGAAAAAAATGAAAATCTAATAAAGTAGAATAAATAAGATATTGAATATAGACTTTTGCGTTTATTTTCTTTTTTCTTTGCCTTTTTTATGCTTCTTTTTTTTTTTTGCCTTTTTTTGTTCTTCTTCATTTTGCATTTAGTTTTTTTCTTTTTTTTTAACTTTTTATGCACGTTTTTTTTAGCTTTTTTGGATTTTTAATGTAAAGAAAGTAGATAAAAAAAAGATGAAATTTTTTATATAGCCTAGAAATATAAAAAAGATAATGAAAATAGATCTATATAAAAGAAAAAGATAGTTTTTTTTTGTTGGCTTTTATATAGTGAATAGAAATAGGTATAAGATAAGTAATATAGAACCAAATCTGAAAGTAAAAGAATGGATTATATTTTTTTTGTAAACATCACACCCAAATTCTCTAATAATAGCTATTAGAAAACACTGGTTATAAGTCTATTTACTTGAACTCAACAAGTAAAAATCTAATAAATTCAAAAGTTATATCAAAATAGAAATAAGACATAAATCTCACAATATTATTAAATTCAAAAATTTATTATATTATGGAACTTAAGAATATTAGCTATGAATTTAACTTTTTATAGGCAATTATAAATATTAGCTATCTTATAAATAAGTAAATAAAATATTATGGTTGATATGCAAACCACTAATTATTCATATAGAAAATATTCATAAAATATTTGTTGTATATATATTTAGAGATATATAAGGTAATAAATATTATAAACTTAGTATATTATTGTAGATATATCTAGGAAATATATTATTTTATTATTCAATATTGTAGAAATTTTATTATATTAATAAATCTCTCTTTCGAATTACAACCTTCTTTTGGGCTCTTGTTGTACTCTTCTATTGTGATTCAGTTTGGCTTTGTGTAATCACTCCAATCAGCACATGCAATCATTATTTAGTTCTTTTAGCACTTAAACTTGTGATTGGGCCTTGCAAATTTGCAGCATCTTCAATTGGGTTCACAGCATGATGTCCACATCAGATTGTCTCTGTGTACACCATTGTCCAACCCCTAGACATATCGATTTAATATTTCATTATAAAGTGACTAGACCTTCCAACTTAACCATGTCTAATGCGTATAGTACTACCAGAGTCTCATAACATATTGGTCAACGATAGCTTCCCTTATACCAAACTTGCTAACCAGTAGTTTTCAGAACCATCACTACCCTGTACTGAGTGTCTTGTGGTCTCGTTTATGTTCATATACAATCAAAAGTTTTAGTTAAAGACCACTATTTTTGTACTACTGACACAAAAGGTTATGACACATTTTCAACTCGATAGTATTCATTGGGCATGACTCATTTCACACATTCATATTTTAGTATTTTGACATGGTCATAGATACAGCTAATATTTTTTACGAGGCTTGTCTTGTTCCCATTGGCCATGGGTCTACTATAAAAGTTTTTAAAAGGTGGACTCGGTCCCACTTCTTGTTTGAAAATGATGGTTTTGGGCCCACTTCGACAACAGTTCATGCTCATATTAAAAAAACAAGGATTTATGCTTAAACATAAATATATCTCGAAAATAATTTTAAGTGGGGTTCACATTGTAATGGGAGTATATTTTTGGAAAAAGTTTTAGCATCTCATGCTATCTATCATGCCCCGACCCGGTTTGGTCAGATCCCCGTGAACAACCCACCACTCTCCCAGTTTATTAAGGGTTTTCCCCTTCTCTAAGCCGTGAGGAGTAATGCATCCTTTTTCACATGTACCTTTCCTAGAATAACATTAATCAAAACTGAATATATTAACCTTACACACTTGTCTTGCACATTCAGCTTTAGGTTAGTTTTCCCTTGGTTACCTGAAAAGGGGGTAAAGGGAGGGGGTGAGTTCGACAACTCAATGAATGGGTGTTGGGTGAGAGTTAGCTATCTGATAGTAAATTCTAGTCAATCTGAGAATCACTGGAGAAGCATCGGCATGATGGAACAGTGAAGCAGCTCCGGCGGACCGAAGCTGCCCTATTTCGGCCAAGCTGAAATCAGCCATTTTCAGCCCAACTCAGGCTAAACCAAGCCCTTCCAACACTTCATCAGCCCTTCCATGGCCGAATTAGGACTGAAAGGTAAGCCAAGTCGGCTCTACTCTGCAATTTTCGGCTGGTGCTAGAGAGAGAACATGTAGAAACTCAATTTCAACTTCAATTTCAACAATTGGAAATGTTTGATCGGTCAACTTGATAAAATCAAATTTGGCTGTGTTAAGAAGTTGGAATTGGGGAAAATTGGAGATTTTCGAAGATTCAAAGGACCAAAATGCAATTTCCTAAAATTGAGGGTCAATTGGGCATGATAAAAATGTTAGAGGGCCCATTTGAGGAATTTTAGAATTTTTTGGGTGAAATTTACAATTTTTGTAAAGAAAAGGCAAAATGGTAATTTTGGAAGAGTTGGGGGACCAAATTGGAAATTTGGGAAATTAATCCCCTTTTTGTGAAATGGAATAAATTGAGGTTCTATGATAAATTTTAGATGTTTCGGAACTCAATTTGAGGAAAAACTGGCATTAGGGACTTAAAGTTAAAGAGAAATAACTTTAGGGACCTAATTGCAAATAAATGAAAGTTTCATTTTCTCATTCATTTGGAATGAATGAAGGCGATTAGGCCAAAGGATAATGAACCGAGATGTTCATATCGTGTAGGAACACGAAATACCGGGAATGCTACCAAGGACAAGATCGCGTGAATACAAAGAATCGGTCTAGTGGAATTCACGGCATTAACAGGTAAGTGGGTTTACTAACATCATACCCGGTTGGGATGATGAGCACAACTTAAAGATAAAAACCACTTACTAGTTGTGGGTGGAAAATTTATATCATACCCGGTAGGGGATGATAAGTACCTCGGTATAAAAATCCATTATTTAGTGGTATTTTAATCATCACCACTTAGAGAAAGTGATATAAAAATTATGCGGAAAAACTACTTACCGGTTATAAGTAGATCATACCCAGTTGGAATGATGAGACTTCCTTAAAAGAAGTTGAAAACCCATTCATCGGTTATGAACGGAGATGTCCTTATACCGGTTAGTATAATAGATAGTAAAAACCTATTTTGTCGAAAGTGTTCTCCCCTAACTGTGTGCCAATACTTAACTATTTGGGAGACCTTTTTTATGGGAGCTCGAATAGCTCTTATAGGCCGGGGGCCTCGGTTTTGGAACTTGGGGCTAAATGACCAATTTTCAAAATCTCCTATAGTGTGGCACAAGCAGGAGCTCGTAAACAAACATAATATATGTGCCATAAAATTTAATAAGTGAATTGTTTGACCATGGTACCAAGATAGGACCGAGATGCTCAATCAACTAGCGGTAGTGCGACATGATAGGTCGACGGACTAGTCAAGTCAAACAACTGTGGGTTGAGTTGAGAGTCGGGGCCGTTGGACCAGTGGCACCATAGATTACATGGAAATATGAGAAAACATTATTTGTGCCTGCACTGTGGGTACGAGATCATCAAGACACCCATGAGGCGTAGTGATGCATCCTAAGGGCATTGGACGACCTGGTGGCTATAAGAGCAGTTCGTCGTTCCAAGTGTCTGTGCAAAATCTGGAGTAGCACCAAGCACATGAGACCAGGGTGGGGATGGGATGAGGTCTCTGTCCTCATACGGACATGAAGAAGTGATTTCGGGATTGTGGGTCAGATGTCACGTACATCCACTCATTCTCAGGGTAGAAGTGGTCGCACTTCTATCCGGGTGGTAGGAAAAGTCGCTCCGAAGCTAGTAGCTGGTTTAGTAGTGATACTGACTTGCGAATATGTGTAACCTTCATGATGAAGGATGTGTGTTGGGTAATGACACACCAGTAACTAAGAAATGGTGGGAAAACCCAAATTTTTAAACAAAGGGATTTTTGAAAAGAAAGGAGTTTGGCACACTCCAATAATAATTATTTTCTTAAAAGTCAAAAGCTTTTAAAAATCCATTCACTAAGTAGTCGTACTCACCCCCTCCCTTATATCCCTTTCAGGAAGTCTCGGAAAGACTACCCTTAAATACCGTCAACTAAGATACTTGTAAGACAGGTATGTAAAGTTTTAAATTTCATGCAGTTTTGATTATGCTATTCTAGGAGAAGGTGCACGTTAAATGACGCCTTACTCTATACGGTTTAAAGTAAGGGGAAACCCTTTAATAAATCGGGAGAGTGGTGGGTTGATCACGGGGATCCGACTAAACTGGGTCGGGGCGTGACACACGCTCTTTTGAGCTAAGGAAAAATTGGGAAAAGAACCTGTCAAACCAAGTGAGAAAACTGAATATGTTCACATACCCGATCATTTGGGAACAAGCAATTTGGAAATTCACAACTTCTAGGAGATTCAAAGGGTTCATTAAACATTGAAAAAGAAACTTAAGATAAATTAGAATAGAAAAACCAAATTGTTTCAAGTGAACGAGATCCCATAAAAACTGTGAAGTTAATTGTGGAATTAATACCAATAATTTATGGCAATATTAATACTAGTAATAAATCTCTCCATTTAATGCACGATTTTACACCTATATAAAGAGGTCATCCCCATTCATTCTCCTAACACCTGAACACTTCTTTCTCTCTCTATTGCTCCATTTCCCAGTGAAGCTTGAACCAGAGCTTCGACTTGAGCATTTTTCTTAACCTCGGAAGGAGAGTTTGGGTTCTTTAGAACCGGGGAGAAGTCAGCTATCAGATAGCAAACTCTAGTCAATCTGAGAATCGTCGGAGAAGCGTCGGCATGATGGAAGAGTGAAACAGCTCTGACGGACCGAAGCTGCCCTATTTTGGCCAAACTGAAATCGGCCATTTCGAGCCCTCCTCATGCCAAACCAAGCTTTCCCGACACCTCCTTAGCCCTTCCAAGACCAAATTAGAACCGAAAGGTAAGCCAATTTGACTCCCCTTTACGATTTCCGATCAGTGTTAGAGAGAGAGTCGGTCGAATTTCAATGACGAAATTCTAATCCAAGTTGGAATCAATTGATGCGATTCTTGATTCTATGATGAACCTCAGGACGAGACCTATTTGCCCAGATTGAAAGCTCGAACCGCTGTGCCATCACCGATGAGTAATCGAAGCTTTCTCTCTCTATAGTTCATTTTCTGGTGAAGCTCCATTTGAGCTCGTTCCGACGTTAAAACTCGTGATTCAAAGTTCTATGGAATCATATGAACATGGAGAACTCAATTTCAACAATTAGAGGTGTTTGATCGGTAAATTTGATTAAACCAAATTCAGTTGTGTTAAAGAGTTGGAATTGGGGGAAATTGGGGATTTTCAAAAGTTCGAGAGATCGAAATGCAATTTCCTAAAATTGAGGGTCAATTGGGCATGATAAAAATGTTAGAGGGCCAATTGAGGAATTTTAGAATTTTTGGGGTGAAACTTACCATTTTTGTAAAGGAAGGGAAAAATGGTAATTTTGGAAAAGTTGGGGGGACCAAATTGGAAATTTGGGAAATTAATCCCCTTTTTGTGAAATGGAATAAATTGAGGTCCTATGATAAATTTTAAAAGTTTCGGGACTAAATTTGAGAAAAAATCGAAATTAGGGACTTAAAGTTAAAGAGTAATAACTTTAGGGACCTAATTGCAAATAAATGAAAGTTTGACTTTCTCATTTATTTGGAATGAATGAAGGCTATTAGGCTAAAGGATAATGAACGAGATGTCCATATCGTGTAGGAACATGAAGTACCGGGAACACCAACAAGGACAAGCTCGCGTGAATACAAATAATCAGTCTAGTGGAATTTACTACATTAACGGGTGAGTGGGTTTACTAACATCATACCCGGTTGGGATGATGAGCACAACTTAAAGATAAAAACCACTTATCAGTTGTGAGTGGGATTATATATATCATACCTAGTTGGGGATGATAAGTACCTCGGTATAAAAACCCGTTGTTTAGTGGAATTTTAATCATCACAACTTAGAAAAAGTGATGTAAAAACCATGCGGAAAAACTATTTACCGATTGTAAGTAGATTATACCCGGTTGGTATGATGAGACTTCCTCGAAGAAGTTGAAAACCCATTCATCGGTCATGGACAGAGATGTCCTTATACCGGTCGGTAAAATGGACAGTGAAAACCTATTTTGTCGAAAGTGTTATCCCCTCATTGTGTGCCAATGCGTAAACTATTTGGGAGACCTTCTTGACGGAAGCTCAAATAGCTCTTATAGGTCGGGGGCCTCGATTTTGGAACTGAAGGGCTAATATGTCCTATTTTAGAAAAACTCGAACAGTGGACCATAGTCATATGGACACGAAGCGCATGAGATCAGGGTGGGGACGGAATGAGGTCTCTGTCCTCATATGGACACGAAGAAGCAATTTCGGGATTAAGGGTCGGATGTCACGTGCATCCACTCATTCCCAGGGTAGAAGTGGTTGTGCTTCTATTCGAGTGGCCGGTAAAGTCGCTACGAAGCCACTAGTGGGTTCAGTTGTCATACTAACCTGCGAATGTGTGTAACCTTCATGATGAAAGATGTGTGTTGGGTGATGACACACCGTGGTAAATAAGAAATGATGGGAAAACCCAAATTTTTAAATGAAGGGATTTTTTAAGAGAAAGGAGCCTGACATACTCCATATAAATGTTTTTCTTAAAAGTTAAAAGTAAACCTTTGAAAACCCATTCACTGATTAGTCATACTCACCCCATCCCTTATATCTCTTTCAAGAAATCCTGAAAAGTCTACCCTTAAATACCATCAACTAAGATGCATGTAAGGCAGGTATGTAAAGTTTAAAATTTCATGCAGTTTTGATTATACTATTCCAGGAAATGGTGTAGGTTTAAAGAACACCTACTCTTTACGATTTATAATAAAGGGAAACCCTTTAATAAATTGGGAGAGTGGCGGGTTGATCACGGGGATCCGGCCAAACCGGATCGGGGCATGACATATTATGTCGGTCACATCTTAGTACATGGCGAAATCACATAATCCATTTATTAGGAATTTTCATGGCTTATACATCATATTTGTTTACTAGCTCCCGCTCGTGCCAACTAGCCTTGGGCCCACTATACGTGATTTTTCAAAACCGGGCATTTAGCCCCACAAGTTCCAAAATTGAGGCCTCGGGCCTATCTGAGCTATTCGAGCTCTCGGCAAGAAGGTCTCACAAAATTTTTAAGTATTGGCACACAGTTAGGGGAGGGCACTTCTGATAAAATAACCTTTCAACTTGTCCATCACACCAACCGGGTATGATGACATCTCCGCTTACAACCGGAAAGCGGGTTTTCTACTTCCTTCTAGGAAGTTCATCAAACTAATCGGGTATGATCTACTTACAATCAGTAAATAGTTTTTTTTGCATATTTTCCACATCACTCCAACCAGGTGTGATGTTAAAATTTTACATAGAAGTAGTTTTTTATTTCCGAAGTACTCATCATCCCAACCGGGTATTATGTGAATAATCTCACTCACCCGATATTTGTAGTGTATTTCCTCTAAATCTACTTTTTGCCTCCACGCGAGCTTATTCTTGTTGGTGTTCCGATCCTTCGTGTTCCTACATGATTTGGACATTCTTGTTTATTAATATTTGGCATAATAGCCTTCATTCTTCACGTATGAACAAAATGCTCAAACTTTTCAATTATTTACATTTAGGTCCCTAAAGTTCTTTTTCCTTAACTTTAGGTCCCTAATGCAAATTTTTCCCCAAATTGAGTCTTGAAACTTTTAAAATTTACTTTGGTTCCTCAATTTATTCAAAATGACTTAAGGGGTTCAAGTTTCCCAAATTTCCAATTCGGTCCCCAACTTTTCAAAAATTACCATTTTGCCCCTAATTTACAAAAATGGTAATTTAACCCCAATAAATACTAAAAATTGACCAATTGGTCCTCCAATATCCTTTTTATGGCCAATTGGCTCTCAATTTTGGGAAATTGCACTTTGGTCCCTCAATTTTATGAAATCCCTAATTTCCCCCAAATATTTCCCCAATTTTCCCCCTTTTAAATTGTCTAAATTTGATTTCATCAAATTAACCATTCAATCAAATTTAATTGATCCAATTGAAGGTATGGATCAGTTCATACACTTCCACACGATTCAATGGAGCTTTGAATCGCGTCATTTGGATCCGAATTGAGCTCAAACGGAGCTTCGTCGGTAAACTGAACTTAGAGAGAGAAGGCTTCGAAAGCTTACCGTCGGGGGTGCGGCGGTTCAAGCTTTCAATTAGGGCAGGTAGCTCTTATTCTGAGGTTTCTCCTAAAATCAAGAATTACATCAATTCATGTCGAATTGAGGGAGAATTTGGTCAGTGAAGTTTTGCTAGTTCTCTCTCTAACATTGATCAGAAATTGTAGAGGGGAGCCAAATTGGCTTACCTTTCTGCTCTAATTCGGTTGTATGAGGGATATGGAAGTCTTGGGAGAGCTTGGTTTGGCCAGAGGAGGGCTGAATTCGGCCGATTTTAGCTCGGTCGAAATAGGGCAACTTCCGTCTGTTAGAGTTGCTTCACTGTTTGATTATGTCGGCACTTCTCTAACGATCCTTGGATCAAATGGAGGTTGCTATCAGATAGCTAACTTCCCTCGAAGTCTAAAGAGTTTGACCTCGCCTTTTGAGGTCGAGAAAAATGCCCAAATCAGAGCTTTAGTTCGAGTTTTATTAGAAAATGGAGCAATAGAGTGAGAGAGTAGTTTTCAGGTGTAAGTAGAATTAATGGGAAGTAGCTCTTTATATAGCTGTAAAAAATTTTAAATTTGGAAGATTTATTACTACATTATGGGTATTTATGGGTACTTATTCTCATTAAATTAGGAAATTGATGGGTATTTATGGGTATTAATTCTAATAATTGAATGTATGTATTAATTTATGGGTATTTATTTAATAATGGTATTAATTCCTCAAAATTCATTTCTCATTTATATTTATTTGTAAATTAATTTTGTACAAGTATATATATATATATACCCTTATATGTAAATATCTCTTCAACATTTATATATATATATACATAATTAATAATTATGTATATAATATTTAATTTCTGCTTAAATTCAACGGAAAAATTTTCCGACCAAAATTTCGGGTTACTAAAAACATAATGTGACACTATCAGTGTGTATAGGTAGCTAAACGTTATCGGTTCAACTGTACTCGATGTGAGAAATCTCACTCACCCAGATTTCATTATTTGTTTGTTCCGAATAAATTTACAAAAAGTCGTGCCTTTGCTTGCACCCGTAAGTAGGAAATTTCGTTCCTGCATTATTTCGAACAAGTGAGTTCTATCCAATATAAAATTACAGTCAAGTCCTTATATTTTTTTAGTTACATATAAATCCCTAAGTTTACTTTATCTATAATTAAGTCCCTAAAGTTTTTAAATCTCTCTTTTATATCCTTAATTATTATTTTCTTCCCTTTTGATCCTTGAATTATCACTAATTACACTTAAAAACTCACATTTCAAAAATTACAATTTAGTTCCCAACTTTTCAAAAAATACATTTTAGTCCCTAAATTTTTTATCCGACGAGGGCGCAACAACTAGAGTTCTTGGTGTGGAAAGCTAGCTATATCCGATAAAATACTTTTAGGATCAAATTGCACCTCAACCAATGGCATGAGTAGTGAAAATTTGATTTAGAAACATTTTAGTGAATTCACTTTGTAATTCGAATATTTCGGCAATGGGTGGCGGTAAAGACTTACCACTAGGATCGAGGGAAGATGGAGCTAAGTTGATGATGGTTAGGGAGGATTGGTTCGACCTCAAGTGGTCTGAAGGTGGCTTGAATTAGGTTCAAATCATCCAGGGAGTGTTCAAGCATCGAAGCAAAGTTACTATGGAGGCTTACTGGCACTTCTCTTGTAACACTTCAGTTGAACGGAGTATGCAGGTTGATAGAAGACTTACTCAGGATTCCAGTGAACTTGAATTCGCAATCTGAGGTAGAGAAAATGGCCGATGTCAGAGCTCTGGTTTGAAAGTGGTCTGAAAATGGAGCAGTGCGAGTTTTATGAACTTTTGAGATGTAAAGAAGACAAGTGAGGGAGAGCTCTTTATATAGGGAGCTTGGAGACTCTCGATTCTATCCATTCCACCATATGTCAACCAATTTAAGGCATTGTCGGAGCAATTTACTGCTCGTCGGAATTATGGCAACCTTTACTCTCCCATTTGTTCAAGCATTTAGTGGTTGAAGATGACCCTGTATGTGTGCATGTGTGAGCTGCCACGTGGTGCACCGTGATTGGTTGGAATTATTAATGTGGTGTCTGACTAATTGTTGACCATTTGACCTGACACGTGGTGACCTCTAATTGGTCGTTTAATCCTATTGACAATTAACCAAATCAGACGGTGAGACAACCGTTTAGAGTTTTCCACGTGGTGTTCTCTGATTGACTGATTAAAATAAGTTAGATTCCCCATCTAACGTCTTGTGTCACTGCAATGTATTCTCTTAGTATTGGTTATGGGTTTCTAATGTGGCACTTCCACTTGTTGTTCACTTATTGGTCAATAGTTCTCTTACTTCCAAATTGGTTGTTCATCTAACTTACTTGCTATGTGTGGTGCTCTGATTGGTCAATACCACTAACATGAAATTCTGTCAGTTGATCGTTGACTATAGACATGTGTGTCTCTTTTATTGGTCAGTCCAATTAACGTGGACTTTCAACAATCAAATGTTCATGACAGACATGTGGCACACTCTAAATGGTCAGCATTTTCATACGTTTACATGTCGGCTAATTGAGCATGTTTGTCACGCGTCGCATGCTTATTGGTCGTGCATGTTGACTGGGCACTGACCTGGTAGTAAGTCCGTTGACCCGATTGAACCGTTAACCGATTTAATTAGATCGGATTCGGTGAAGCGAAATTGAAAATCGACTAGTTCAAGCCTAATTTGATTGGTTTTATAAAAATTTAAAAAATTATAAATTCATTTTGTACATGATAGTGATCTCAATTTTCTAATTTACCATTTTTGGGTCATCTCAAAAAATTAATTGTCGAATCGGTTATTCTTACTTGGGTGTGGTTCAATCTGTTATAGTCCCGATTCACTATTATAAGGTCTAATTTTCACTTCCAATTTTTATTTAGATAAATTTTTATTTAGTTTCGATTTAATTTGAAACTTAGTTTTATTCAAAATTTCTCCATTCTTTTATCCAATTTTCTTATTTAGAGAAATTAGAGTTGCATTTTTATACACAGTGGACATTTTAGGAATTTTGCAGCAGGAGGTCCTCGCTTCATGTCCAAATAGGCACATTCTCAGCTTCGTTTTCTTTCATTACACGCCTTTATAAGGAGGTCTCGAGTTCGACTACTCCTCCATTCATTGTCGTTGTACCAATTTCAGTAGTGTTATCATATAAAGATCCGACCTTAAGAAAAGTAAGAAATGAGTAACTTGAGGTTTAAGAAAAACAAAAAGAAATTCAAGAATTCAAATAAAGAATGTGTCCATCAAATGGAGTCAAGTAGTAGCAACTGCAACATACCACCTAAGATGAGAAAATCATCGCATTCTGCACTCTAAATAAGAGGCACGGAGAGAGTCATTGAAAGGAAATTACTGGAAAAGATGTATCATATCAAAATTCTAAATAAAATATTTTTGGTGCTAATAAGTTGGGTGATTTTCGGTATGTATTTTAGAAAATATTTAGAAATATTAGAAAAACTGAAAAGGAAATGTTAAATTTAATGGCACGTGAATAAGGTGATGAATATGAAAAAAATGAAATATATTTCTTGACTAGAATAAAAGGGAATGTTTTGTGGATTTCATTTAAACACTAGACTATCTATTTTTGGAAAAGGAGAACTTGATATTAGAAGTGCAGGAGGTTCAGGATTTGTGTTTCACAAGTGTTATATATTTTAGTACTCGAATCAAATATATCGTTAATTAAAAAAAAAGTTGGTCATAATATTTGAAAAGGTAGGTTGTAAGGTTTTTTTTTTAATACAAAAAAGTGTTGATATTTGAATCAAAGCGGCGTAAAAATAGGGTATTTTGTTTAAATGTCATTGGAGTGATTTCAGCCGTGGACAATACAAAAATGTGTGGAAAATAAGGTGAGGAAAATCAAATTAAAAACAATGTTCAGGAATATGAGAGATTGAAAAATAGTTTAATTGCAGGAAAAGTGCAGAAAAAGAAAATGGGTAAAAAAATGAGATTTTATGTGAAATTTACATTTTAGAAAATAATAACAAAAATTGAAGGAGTTTACATTCAAGGAAAATAAGTTGCACCCCTGAGCTTTTGAAAAACAAATTATGTATACAGAAATTGGCAAATCAAAGTCAAAGTCACACAAGTCAGGAGGAGGGGTTGGACTCTCGTATTTCGTCAAATCAAATGCATATTTGAAATCAAAGAAAAATAAGTATGAAGACACAAAAAGAGTGCAAGCTAATCATGTCAAAACAAGTATATGCGGCACTAAAAGAAAGAGGAATCAAATAGGAAAATCAGATATAAGAGAAAATGTAGACATCAATGCAAACAACAATTAACGAAAATCATATATAAAAGAAAAATGTAGACATCAATGCAAACAACAATCAAGGAAAATAAACAGATTAAAAATAGAGTAAAATGGAATTGGTTTAGCGAAGTCGGCCATGAATATGAAATGGGGGCGCCTCAAATTGACCAAACTGCGGGGTTCCTTTTTCTTGTCCCTTCTGATGTCTTTTTGTGCCGTATGTTCTACTGTTCAATGGGCATCTACACGTTTAATGTCATCTTCTCCTCATTTTCCAAGAAACTGAGTTTGATGGGTGCCACCATATGCTCTCTCTATCTATTCACTGTCACTTGAGCCAAATTTTGGAATATGAACCATCAGATTTACCCTTTTTATAAATTATGAATACCAATAATATATTAAATCCATGCATCTGAGTATCATTTTGTACGGGAAGAAAATTACATGTAATATTTATCTTGACAAGGTATTTTATACTAATGATGGGTGGCACCTATCTATTATTAAAGTGTATAAAGTGTATATAATTTAATTTTTAGATTTATTATTAACAACAGTTTATTATACAAGTATTATTTTATCAATATGGGGTTTGTTAAAATAATTGCACCAATTTCAGTATTTTTTGTTAATACTTGTAAAGAGTAAGAGTCTGATTTTCGAATCGGGTGCATGTTTCATATTAACTATAATATCATACTATAGTTATTATTAACTAATAAGTTTTTGAAATTAAATATATTTTTTTTCTCAACCAATCAAATATATTTAAATTTTATAATTTGTAATTAGTATAAAATTTATAAAAATATAATACTTTTTATTTTATACAATTTTTTATAATATTGTAAAACACTTCTATTAAGTTAATTAGTCTCTTTTTTGGGAATTTCTTTTTCTAATATTTTTAACATTACAATGGTCCAAGATTCAGTATTTGGCTGAGAGTTTATCCAAACTCTTATATGGCACTTTCTATGTTTGATAAGTTAGTAGGTTAGTCACATCAAATTTTGAACTCATCCATTAGTTAAAAAACTCTTTTAGTGTTAAGCATTTGAATTTACACACTAAATGTATTTATTTTATTAAATATTTAATAATAAATAATATTTTTAAAATAATTTATATATCACTGCCAAGTTTTACAAATATTTAGTATTATTAATGTAATTTTGCTTTTATTTTATCAATAAGTAGTGGGGTGTCCTTGTCCTTTTAAATTGAAAACCATTCAAAAGAAAAAAAAATGAAATTCTATGCAAATGTTTGACTTGGCTGTCGATGTTCGAGTCAACTAGTGCCATGAAAATATTTGGCCGACATCGACTCATATAATAAGTTATTAATTTCATATTAAGCAAATCCAATCGGTGAATATATGTTTGGATCGCCTATGTGGCAAGGCTATCATACCATAACCATAAGAAAATCCACCCATGAAGACTGACCCATGTCGACCATATTATATGTATGCATTTATATATTTATGATGTTGGGTGAGAAGACAATGGATAATAAATTAAATAAAATATATAAATATAACATATATATATATGAGTTTATTAATATTTTATTATTTACTTATCATAATTTTAAAATATATATTAGTATATTTTATTATTAGTTTATAATTTTCTTTCATATAGTATTAAAGTTAGTTTATTCACCCTACTTGCTCATCCGTTACTCGTTTAGGCATTCCGTATTATTGATAATTAATTTAAAAAATTATAAATAATAAGGGCATAACAATAAATATTAAAACAATTAATTACAAATTTATTAAAATAGAGAAATAATATATAATAATTATTAATTAATTTATAGTAATATTTAAATAGAAAAATATTTTTAAAATATCAATTAAATTAATTCTTTGGATATTTAATTATTTTTATTTTTATTGGTAAATGAATATTAAATTCGTATAATATTACCATAAATTTGGTAATCGTATAGTGTATCGAAGTTTTAAAATAATATGGTAAATGCAGGTACCAAAATTTTGGCACTATATAGGTTATTTAATTTTTTACATTATTGATTGAGTTAATTCGTTACAAGTTCTTTTTAGTCAAAAATCTTGTGTCCGACATCTTAAAATAGAAAATAACTAATATTAACAGAGCTTTTAAATATATAAGATTTAAAAATTAATTACAAATATAAATAATTGAAATTGTAATAATTTTAAATATATAGAAATGTAAAAATAATTTAAAAAATATAAATATAAGTCACAAAAAAATCAACCATATAAAACCAACTATATTATTGTCTTTATTCCGTGCTCGAATCATTTCAACCCCAATAAAGAACGCCATATTATACCGATTTCCCTCGTTGACAAAGTTAAACCTACCTTTTTGAATAAAAAAGGCTAAACATATAATATATTATATGTATATATATACGTCTTTTGTTGTATATTCTCCACTTTCTACAATGAGATCTGTTGTGTCATTGATTAGTTGATTTATATATATATTAAATGGTTCAATCTAATATATAATCTCCTTTTCTTAGTAGGAATAGATTCTCAATGGCCTACCACTCATCTGAAAATGTAGACACGTCTAAATATGTCGACCCACCAAAGAGTAATTTAAAAATAAAGGCTAGATAAGCATTCGGGCTTATGACTAATACCGATCGACCCCATATACTAATGTTAATATAATTTGCACCATATTATGTGTAGATGCTGTTGTCAATCAACATGTGGATGATTAAGCTATGAAAGTAGCCATAGGGGGGGAGTAGGGGACAAGAATCCCATCTGGTGGACAAAATTCAACCGCCCTTCTAATTTTTATTTTGGATAATGCATTGTCTGCTATCCACTTTTATATTGCTAATCAATCTAATTTTATAGCAGAAAAAAATCCAAGTAGATTGGCTCCACAAGACGATCGGTATTTGGGGAATCAAATCTAAAGAAGAACTATCGATGCACTAAACATAGCTCTTGCTCCGAAATGGAAGATGGTGACGAGCATGGGCCATGGTTTTTATTCTATGTATGATCATTATTTATCTTCTCTTTCTATATGTTATTCATTCTTGGGGGCACCAAACAAAAGTCAATATTTTGACCCTAGGAAAAGTTGAAATCCAAATCATCTTGATGGGCACACGTATTTCCATGTCGATGAAATTTGGAATAGAAGATAATTTGCCTTAAATAAAAGTATAAATTTTAAATAATTAATCTAAAAAAATATTAATATTTTTTAATTAAATAAAATATTATCATTTTAACTTTGTTATATTTCTATTAGTTTTTAAGTATATGAATAATATAAAAATTAAATTTATGATAAATAATTTTCTTTGATGTATTAAATGAATACTATAATTTTATTTAAATTATTATATAAAAAATAAAATTATATTTGAGTCCAAAAAATCTTATTTAGATTTCCTATGAATTTCAGTTTGGTGGGTCCTACAGAGACGTGTTCTGTCTTTCCTGTGTCTCTTGAAAGGGACAGGACAAGCAGGATGAATGAGATGGAGCAAATATGTATAATCATTTACTGAATGGGCGGTAAAAATAATTTTTATTCTTCGTGAAGGGTTAGACAATTTTACCTATGAAATTTTTAGAGTTTTGAATTTAGATTAATTATAATTTAGTATATTTTATATATTATATATTTATATTAATATATGTAATTACTGGTAATTTTTTGTCTATTTTTATATTTATATTAATTATAATATATATATATGTATATATTTGATCCTCATCCATTTATTTTCATAAAAATTAGTCTAAAAAGGTTAATCTCCTTTTGCCTCATGATTACCCTGAATGTTATATATTTTTGGAATTTGTGTAAGTTGCATTTTATATTTTTAAAAATGTTCAGTTTCATATATTTTTTAAAAATAATTTTCTAAGTAATATATATTAAAAATTAATATTTTTATCCCATTTATAAGAATGTTTTAGAATTAAAAATATCATCTTTATAAGACATATCAATCTTATAAACTGATTTCAAATATATGAATAAAAATTTTATTTTTTTAATATATAGACCAACAAATTATTTTTAGAGATGCAATTATAGAACCAAAATGGGTCCCAATATCTAAGTATTAAAATCTAATAATTTAATTAACTTGCATTATTGCATACCATCAATGTCATGCAACAAGGAGGTAACCATCATTTTTATGCCAATAAAATATAATAGTACGGTAAATAATATATCAAATTATATTATTCCATATAAAATTTATAAAACTTAATTCAAAGGATATCTCATATATCCTCTAGATTAATAGTTATTTTGTCCAAAAAAAATTAGGAAGGATAGTAAGCGAAATTTAATTTTTTAAAAATATTCGAATTTGGAAGAATTTGAAGGAGGATAAGCCTCGTTTAAATTGAATTATTTATATTTAATTAGATTTAGATATATATTGGGTGAGAAAAAAAGTTAGGAATGAACCCAACCATTTTAATAACAAAATATATATTAATATGAATATTATTAAGCAAAAAAAATATAACCCTAAATATTTAAATTATAGGTAAACATTTTAATTGTTAACTAATTAATAGTCTTATTTGTAGGATATGGGTCCCTACGTTATTCTATCCAATTAAAAATAATATAGAAACTAGGGTGCATCAAAATTATGTGAATTTAGATAAATTAATATCTTAATTATATCAAATTAGGTTGACTCAATCCAAACCAAGTCAAGTAAACCATACATGGCAATTAAATTATTTTTTTTGTAGGTTTTTAAAATTTTTAAATTTTCAAGTTTTTAGAAAAAAATATTTGAATTGGATATAATATAAAAGCAAAGAACTAGATCCATAAATGGTTCAAGTTTTTAGGGCGTCAACGACTAGATGAATGCACGGTCGATTTAAAGCCTACTATTCCGGGATTTGATATTGGTATAAATTTAAATTTATTTCATGAAATAAAATGATGTAAACGAACATAGATAAAAATAAAGTAGAATTTTTGTTAATTATTATCATTAGTTTGTCGAATCAAGGGGCAAATAAACCCTAATCCATCTCATGCATATGGAATGAACCTACTTCATCTAACATCATTTTCATTTTTTATCCAAGCATGGGCAAAAGTTGACACTCCTTATATCAATAATGCATATAATATTCAAATATACATGATGAGATATTTCTTTTAATCATTAGTTCATTGGGTTGTATTATTTATTTGAAAACTCTAAAACCCACATTCAAACCATCTATATAGATTTGTCATATAACCTAAATGGAAACCCACTTTGGAAGAAATCACATAAATAGCATCTTAATAGTTTGGTGTTTTAATGTTTTTATTTATTAGCAATTTTATTTTTCAATAATATGATTCTATAATTTCACTTCCACTAATAATTTGTCCAATTTTAATGGAAGGACTAAAATAATATGGGAAAGTCAATGTGGGGGCCAAATATTTAATAAGTAAAATTAAGAGATAAAAATGTTAATAAATTAGTATTATAAGAGTTAACTTGATTCATTTAATGTTGAAAATTAAAATCAAATGAATTTTTGGGCCCCACGAGACCTTGACTCAATCATACTCTAAAATTGCGGAAAGATGGGGAAATTTTCTCCAAGCTGCCTTGTGACCCTATGACATTAGAACCATCCCCCATATCCTCTGTCTATACTCTTTTTTTTTTCCTTAATAATTCATTTATTCGCTCTCTTTTTTGGCTAATAAAGAAATACTCGTTTGATTAATAAAGAAATGGAGTGTATATAAGATTTTTTATCCAAAAAATTATATAAATTTAAAAATATTAAATTATTTATAAATTATTACTTTTAATTAAATATAAGTGTAATTTGGCATGGTACGTTTACACAAGGTTGTGCATAAATATTAAAAAAAATATACAACTCAAGGAAAGTTATTTACTTTCACATGATATTAGAAAATTAATATTTGATTATTTATTACAAATTTAAAATTAAATTTGACAATGGTATGAGAATTAATTATAAATTTAGTATATAAATATTTTTATAAATAAAATTATTTATAATTTTTAATTAAATACAAGTTTAAACTCTTATAATCTAATAAGAAACTCTCATCTCATATTCAATAAAAAAAAAACGGAGTAGGTGGAATAATATTAATAATATTTTTTCCAATAAAAATATTTTTATCCTAAGTATTAGTTAGAGTTTAATGAGTATCAAAATAACAAATCATTTGCCGGAAAAAAAGTTGAATGGTTATTATATGAATTAGATTTTGGCTAAAAACTATTTTAGCATAAATTTAAAATATATTCTCAAAATTGAAGTTTGAGATTACACTTTACAATTTAACCAATTTATGTTTATTACATCTTTTAAAAACATATTTACACGTTGTCCAAGTGAATAAGATTTTTAACTTTGATTAATCCTTAAAACGATGTCGTTTTTTGGGCAATATCATGAACACAAGTGCAGCACTCGTATATACTCGAGGGCAATCATCACCAATATGTTAAGAAAAAGCAAAACCCTAAAACTCACATGTAGCCATAACTACTAGCTTGCTTCCATGCATATAACTTCCACGTTCATGAACAATTTTTCTACAAAATTTCATAGTTTTCCCTTCTCACCTAAACCATCTGCATATTTTTTTACTTGGGGAACCTCAGAGGAAATTGGTCTATGGCCTAGCTTATGCTCTAGAGCTTCACTTCTCTTGGTCTATGGCAATAATTGATCATGGAAAGGAATGGCATGATAATATCAAGCGGTAGTATTAAATAAATATATATGAGTATCAATATATTATTTGTGTAGTTTTACTGCGATTAACAGTCCCAGGAATGTAAAAGCATGAGACAATTTAATCGACAAACTGCGAAATGCATAGCCTGCAAGTAATCAAATGAGAAATGACGGTCGCCGGAGTAATGGGTATTGCCCCTGTTTTGATCCACTCTCCGGGATACTTTGCTGGAGTAGTTTTAAAGCAACTGATCTTCATAGTCTTATTCCTTTTCTGTTGTTCATGAATCAGGTTTACCTCCGTTCTCTCAATCAGTAGCTCCAAAGGGTATCGAGATGGTAGTTTTCAGGCGAGTCGCTGGACGGTGGAGAATTCATCCGTGGTGGCGAAACCATCATCCCCTCCGCCATATCCACCAGCAAGTTCGGCATATCGAACAAAGCCTCCTCATCGACAAACTCCTGCTCCTTAACCGTTGCTTGATCATCTTGAACGATGCTCTCCACCACCACGTTGCCCGTCTGACCGCCTCCCCCTGACCCCGGCGAAGAATCGCTGTCGCACCCGGCTGAGGATTTCCTCGAAGCAGCGGCTGCAGCTGCAGCCCTCCGTATTTCAGCCGCGGAATTGGAGGCCGGAACTGGGTACGACTTTACCGAATTGGGGAAGTTGAGGGTTGTATCCTTTCCCTTCAAGGCCATGGCCGCCACGTCGTAGGCAGCGGCGGCCATCTCGGCAGTCGGGTACGTGCCGAGCCATATTCTCGTTGTCTTCCCCGGCTCCCGAATTTCCGAGACCCATTTGCCACTCCGGCACCTGATCCCCTTATAAGTCGGGTGCCTTCCCGTGAGCATCCCGCCGCCCGGGCCAGTCCGGGGCGACACCTGCCGCTGCCGGGGAGATGGATTCCGTCCACCGCCAGGGGATGACGTGGAGGAAGAAGTCTCGGAGGCGACGGGCAGGACGATGAGAGAACCGGAGAATTGTACGACTGGATGCGATGTCGACGTCGGCTGCTGCTGCTGCGAATGAGGAAGAGGGGATAGAAGGGGCGGAGGAGGGGGCACTGGGTGGTCCACATGGGCCTTAGTAGATGAAATATGAGAGTCAGACATATAAAAATTTCTCAGAAGGGTTTTGTATGTCATATGAAAAGGGACTGGATGATAGATAGAGAGAGGTCGCTTGGCTCTCTTATCTATATATATATATATGCATACATATATATTGATTCCGAGAGAGAGATTTCGTCAAAAAGGTAATTTAAACAAGCGTGGCCAATTCGTGGTTGAAAAGGAAGCAGAGGCAAAAACAGGTTCAAATTGACAGTTAATTAGATGGGAAATCTGTGCGTGTGGGAGTAGGAGTGTCTATGGGCGGTAAGGTGCAATGAAATAGTGTGTAAATACTAAATAGAGAGTGACTGACGATGAGAGGACACGCATTAAGCAGAGACTTAAAGTGATTAGCTGTAACCTTCCATGCAACCCATTACTGCTGCGGCCCCCATCGATCGACATCTACCTCGCTCCCCCAGTCCCCCCTCCTATATATATATATATATATATATATTCACTTTTCTTATTATGTATTTCTGCTTTCTGTATTTGACTCCTATGTATTTTATTATTTAAAATTTTAATATTTTATGTTTTTTTTAATTTTATTTATTATTTAATATGTGGTTTAAAGTTATTTCACCACGTGAGATTTTTTGTACACTTTAGTTTCTTATTTTTCTTATCTTATATTCTAAATAAAAATATATATGATATAAAAGTCATTTCAAAATATATAACATTTCATTACTAATTGGGTAAACATGTTTATGATTATTTAAAATAGAGATAATAGATAGTTAGTCCTATATCTTTAAATATTTTTGTATTTGATTAATATATATTTGAAAATAGTTTTTTTATAATTTTATATATTTAGAAATAGGATGTTTCTACTATTATTTATTTAAAAATAATTTATGATGGAAAACATTAATTTTATTAAACATATAATATTTAAATTTTATTTTTAAATGTAGAAAATTAAAAATGTTATTTTTCAAACATATAGTACTGAAATATTAATAATATAAATATATATGGTTTACTATTATTATTATTATATATAATATCAAAAATGTAATTTTTTAAATATAATATTATTATAAGACTGTAATGGATATTACTAATATATATTTAAAAATTATAATTTGTAACGATTGTAATTCTTACAAATTTATACACTTATTTTACTTAATATGCAATATTAACTCTTAACTCAGCCAATATTTTTAAATGTATAATCAACAAATCAAGCGTATATAATATTGACCCTCCTTAATAATTTTATTAATTTTCTTGTATAGAAGAACTAATTTATGGGTGAGTACAAGTGTGAATATACTTATTTGTTATTAAAATATGGTGGGTATAATAATTATACTCATATTTACTTAGTCAAATATTTAAAATTTTATATAACATTATATTTAATATAATATTTCAACTATAAACACATAAAAAACATAAATAACCTAAAAAAACGATAACCAACCTCCCACTTATTACAGCAAGATCTCTTCTCTAACAAAATCTAAATAATCCAAGGAGGTGCCGTTAATAAAAAGAAATGAATTTAGGTGCATACATTAATTATTATAATAAATATAAAAAAAATATACCATCATAATATAAAAATCTCCTTGGGTGAAGATGATTGAAAACCCTAAATCCATCATTAATTATACATAATTTTCCAGATTTAAATTCAACGGATAATGATCCCTTTTTTGCTCAATTTACATGCGTATATATAATACATATTTGAAATATACATGGGAGATTCACCGATTCAGTTTTCCGTTAGTTTTATATGTCACCCCACATGGCATTCAATGTATATGCAGATCTATATAATATGACAAGATGGATGATTTGATGTACGGAGACTAAATCTTTTCTTTTTTGCTGAGGTTAGGGTGATCAACAAACGTATATTCCCTTTAAGATTATATCATCTCATGACTAATGACCTCTTTCCTTTTCCGGATTAATTTAAGTGGAGAGAATATGATTAGTGCTATATTATCATAATATATGGCTTTTCTTGGTGGGTCACATGGACAATTTAAAATCAACTAAGAAACCCTACATCGACCAAAACAAATATATAGTCAAACATTCATTTGTGCCTTTCATAACTTATTATATTTCTTTGTAAACATAGGTTGTGAGGGATGTGATCATCTTAGCAAATAATCTATTCATCCTGTTTTTATCATTGAATTGGATGCAAAAGTAGTAGTGGACTTGCTCCCCTTTGAATTTAATCACTAACATATTTCTAATTATTTTGGAATAAAGATGAATTTAATTTCCCTAGGATTGAGGTGATCCACACATATAGAGGAAGAAATGAGGTTGCAAGTAGGATCTCCAGTTATGGTAGAAGGATAAATACTGCTATGTAGTTATTCGAATCTCCACCCGCATTTATGTTGAACCTACGTTATTTGATGTGACTAGCTATTTATCTCGCTCTAATGTTACTGGTGGAAGTATCAGGAAAAACCGTGATATTACTATTAGCCATATTAATATAGCTTTTCTTTAGGTTAAAAAAAAGTTTATCTTCCTATAAGAAGACGCAAGATTATAGAATTTATTCTATACCCATTTTTTAAATTGAACTAAATTAATAAAAAAAAACATAATTTATGGATACTAGTCCTTGTAAAAAAGAGAAGGTTCATTGCATTTTCCGTATTTTCCATTTTCCAAAAAGGGAACAAGAAGTATTAGAAATGATTTAATATGAATTAGGGAATTAATTGTTTAACGGCACACCTGATGGATGTCCCTTAACTTAATCCTTATAATAATAATAATAATTTATAATATTAGAATTAGGTGGCAAAGGAGTACATATGTCTCCAGGACCTTGCTGAGTAGCGTAGGACCTACTCAGAGGTGGTCTCAAGGAAGGTGCTAATGAGCCGCCCCCTTTTCTGATAATGGGCCATTTTCCCTTTCTTTTTAATATTTAAAATTTAGAGTATTTTAATAACACTTATGAAAGTATAATATATTTAAGTGTTACTGTTTTTAAATTAATATAAATCAAATCGCATTAATAAAAAAACAATTTAAGAAACTATTTTTGAAATTGTAAGTTATAAATATTAAAAGCATTAAATAATACAAGGAAAATAATATCCATGTGTAAGACTTAACTTCTATGGTTTACCTAAATATTCAATGGGATGGACCGTTAACCCATAAGGACTTGTTTATGACGTATCATTATCACAACATGGCTTGAGGTCCCTTCACTAGGTAGAAATGAATTAAGGAAATTTTAAAGTGATTTGAAATGTGTTTTAGTAAAATGCATTTACAATATAATAATTCAATTCACATTAATTATTATTATAATAAAATAATAATAATAATATAAAAATTAAAAAAGGGAGAGTGGTGTGGTAGGAGTGGACCTCCCTCACCGGTCACCGCGTCCATCTTTCGTGGTGTTCGGCCGGGGGGAGGGGTATCGGGAAAGGGAGGCTCGAGGCTTAAGGGCCCTCACTGGCTGCCGCCTCTTCACAATTGCCTTGCAGTGGACAGGCCACCACCCGATCGCCATCAAATGATGCATCGATGGCCTGGCTGGAGGTTTGACGAAAGGTAGCCGCCCCTCGTCCCGTGGCCAGAAGGAGGGTTCCTTCTTTCCACCCTCCATTTTTTAAAATTTAAATTAAATTAATTTTTTTATTATTTTAATTTTACATCAATGCTAGTAAAAATTAATAATTTATATAAATATTATATATTGCAATACTATATTATATTTAAAAAAAAGTTTACAAACTTACCCAAATAATATAGTTGTCATTACATTCATTACTGCTTAATTTTAAATCAATTAAAATATACAATTATTATATGTATATAAAATTAAAGAATTTTATTATTTAAAAAGTATAAATTTTAAATTTTAATAACCGCCATCTACTAGTAATTACAAAATTTATCATTAAAATGAGATTAGTGAACAATGGAATAAATTTTTTTATTTAATTTGATAAAGTTGAAAAATATATAATCTTGTGATTCTTCTTCTTCCTTTGCTTCTCTTGTATTCGCATGTAATGTGCCGCCGCTCGCTCTAACTCTATAAAAGGTTAAGGTAGCAAATACATTTTTTTATATTTTTTATTCCCTTATATTTTTAAGCTATGGGTTCACATTTTTATGGTTATTTAATTTTATTTGTTGAAGTTCATATCCATCTACAAATACGGTGTATAAAACGGACAACTTGAACGGGGTATATGAGGCGGGCAACTTGAACGGGGACCTATTCTCTTGGATGATAATACCCACTTGGACGGGGATCCTCACAACTATATCACTTATGTCACATCTTATGTTTTATTTTTTTTTAAATATTATATTAATTATATTTTATTCACTATTTTTGTTTTTTATAAGTTATCCAATATTAATTTATCACTTTTTATTAAATATTTAAATATTATATGATACAGAACGTCATGAACCAAATATTTAATAACAAAAAAATAACGTGTAATTTAATATTTAATATATTAATATTTTACCATTCAATTTGTTTTTAATAATTTAATTCGGCCTAATACTTTGGTTCATTTTCTCAATTCATGCAGCATTCAATACAATAACCAAAGCATTAGATAACTGAATTATTAAAAAATAAAATTAAAGAAAAATATTCTATGGATGTGAAATTGATGACATAATATATTATATAATAATTATAAGAATAATATAATTCAAAATATCAATGCAATTAAAATTTATATATTTATAACTGAATAAATCATAATTTGAAGGATAAATTACTGAAAAAACCATCACATTTGGAAAAAAAAAAGTTCATCAAATATACCCCACCTTTAATAATTGCCTGGAAAATTTATTATTTAGTTTATAAAATATAAACCAACTTATATATATTTTAATAATTATACCAATATAAATTTTATGAATAAAATAATAAACATCGTACTTTTGGTATCTAATTTTAATGGTTAAATTATCATTTATAATGAAAGAAAGCGATAAATACCCAACACATTTAAACCAAATATGAATTTAAAAAAGCTTAACTAATAGGAGAGGAGGAGGGCCATTATTTAAAATGGTCAATTGCACAAAAGGCCTTTACTTTCGGGGTAGTCACAATGATAGACCAAATTTTCGTTGATGAATTTAAAATATATTAATTCTACCTATTTGCCAAAAGTAATAAATTATATAAAAAAATGATTATATTTTGATAAAATAAAAATCTACCGAAAAAGGAAAAGTTGTCAATCACCACCGGACCTGATTTTACCAGCTCACATGATAGAATTTGTATACTTGAAGTGTTTAAAATGGTCCTATTGGGACATTTGTTGTTTTGGATATGAGGATCGTCCAACATCCACATCCATATCATCCATTTGGATATGAGGTTGTTCTGTGTAAAAGCTACCAGCAAAATCACCCTGGAAGCCATATGATATGGCACAATGCTGGAAAAAATAAGAGAGGCCAATGAATCAATCCCATAATCCCATTTCAATTGCAGATTACAGGACAAAAGCAAATGAATGCCATGAATGAAAAGAATACATGCTGCAAGAAAGCACACAACACTATACCCAAATTTTCTAACATGAAGAATGCTTTGCTAACATGAAGAATCAAAGAATGACAGAAAGCAGCAATGACTAATCATTTTAACTACAAAAAATTACCCCTCAACTATTTAATTTAATTTAATGAAAGATAGAAGAATTTGTGTGTATGTGTGTGCAATAATAATAAAGAATGAAACGGAATTAATAAATCAACCAACTTGGTCTGCTCCGGCTAGGCCAGCCACCGGAGCCCATGCTGATACCGTGTACAACGGCTGATCTTGCCAGCTCAGCATTAGGCCTCCGCTCCCGCCGCCACGAACTCCTCTTTCCTCGACCCGAAAATCCTCCATGAAATCTCTGTTGTACATCCTCAAGATCATCTGCGCTTGCAGCCTCTCCCTCTCAGTCACCCCCAAGCACTCGAACTCCTCCTCCTCCATCAGCCTTCTCCACGTCTCGAACTCCTCGTGCCGCTCCTGGCGGTCGATGCCCTCGCATGCCACCACGTTCCTGATCTCGCGACCAAACATCTCCTCCACCCTGGCCCTGTCAGTGCTCTCCGGCGATAGACTAATGTGCAGGGAGTCGTACACGGCTGAGTAGTGCTTCAGTGAGGCTACGACCCTGGCATCCAGCGACCGGCCGTTGGTGTCCGCCTCCTGCTCTGCCACCACGAGGGCGGCTGGGTTAGTGCTCCGGACTAGGCCGAGGAAGTCTCGGATGGCCCCTCTGGTGGGGTCGTAGAGGGTCTTGTGGAGCTGGAAGATGCAGTTCACGGCCACCGCCTCGCCTTCCTTCACGTGCAGCATCCATAGCCGGACGTCCACTAGGCGATCCACCACCGCGTGGAACTCAAAGGGGAGGCTGAGGGCCTCTGCGAACATGGCCAGCCGCTCCCCGGTCTCAACCAGCTCCTGCTTCGAGTCACCCACGCCGGTTATCCTCACGTGGCTGGGGGGATTCGCACGTGCGGACAGGCTCTGGAGAAGCCCCGGCCACTGGAGGCCTTGCTTGATGTCAAAGTCGATGACGTGGACCCTGTCCTTGCCGTTGAAGGACCGGAGGATGATCTCGTTGGCGGTAAAATGGATGAACTTGGGGATGGGGCTGACCTGGTTGAGGATCCTCAGGGCCGCAGCGCCGGAGCCGCCGTCGTCGTCCGACGCCGCTGCCACCCGGTCGAGTTCGCGGGGCACTGTGATGCGGAAGATGTGGGGCCAGAGCCTGGCGGCCCGCAATGCGAAGGCCTCGGTGTAGTAAGCGGCGAGGCGACTGAGGGCGCTGGGGCCTCTCGGGGAGGCCAGGTTGCCAAGCTTGGCGATGAAGTGGCTGACAGCCGGGATGTTTTTCGACCCGATGGCCTCCACGCAGGCAGCTAGCAAGCTCACGAGGTCGAAATCTCTGTGATAACCATCTTCTTTCTCCTCGTCAAGCTCCTCACGGGCGGCCGCTCCTAAGGAGGGTTGATGATGAGTGATGGACCTTCTGGAAGAGCTGTTACCGCCAACTTGGTGCCCGGATGTGGAGGTGGTAGCAGTGGCGGCGGTCTCGTTCAAGCCAAGCGTCGGGCTCTGGTGGCTCTCCGACCAAGTGCTCGATGATCCTCCGGGGGATTCCTTCTCAGGCGAAATGTAGCTTGTTTTCTCTACGTCCTTTCCAATGTCAGTGATATCCTTCACCACCGAGTCTATCCATGGAACGTCCGAAATCGGCAGCCGCGGCGAGATGACACCGCCAGGGATGACACAGATCCGATCGTCTTCTTCGCCGGAACATGAAATGGGAAATGGGACGCTGGTGGCGGTGGCAGCAGCACTGAAGTGCGGATGAAACCAGAAACTACCGCCAGCTCCGCCACCTATATGGGACAAGCTCAGCTCATCTCCTTCCTCCTTCGCAAATTCATCGCAGCCGCCTCTCCTCTTCTTTGCCCGCCCGACATAGGACTCCTCTTCTTCATCCTCCGTTAACCTCTCCAGACTCCTCTTGTCACCTCTTCTCTCCCAGAACTCGCCGCCCATCCTCTCTTCCACAAAAGCGCTCGTGGCTGTCCCTGACGCGGCAGCCACGGCCACCGCCGGGGCGGCTGTCGACAGGGGAGGCAGCCTGATGTGATGCTTTAGGGAGCATCCCTTGGTCTTCTTTCCATCGATCGTCTTCTCCACGGATAATGAAATACCCACAGGCTTGATGGGCTGCGACGGCCGCGTGGAAGCCGCATCCTTCCTCGTAAAGCTGGTTCTCGGTAAGTCCAACCTTTGCGTATTCATGGACGTTGGCAGCTGAAAATAGCAGGCTTGAAACTGTGGTGGAGATTCTGCCCTCAATCTATGCCTTGGCGAAACTAGGGTATTGCTAGAACACCCCGCCAACATCCTCTACCTCTTGCTTATTTTCTGCCAATTTTGTCTTAAAACACACACCTCTCTGGATACTAGTATCCCATCTCCTCCTCACTCTCTCAGTCAATGAAACGATCTTTTATAAACACTGTAAGACGAAAATAGAATTGTAATATGTTTCCTGATCCTTTCTATTTAAGTGAGGGAGTGTGTGTGAATTTTTCAAAAAATAAAAAACAGAGCAGAAGAAGGAATCCGATGAACGCTCGTCGACGGAAAAGAGAAAACCTGTTGTGTGCAGTGAAGTGAGTGTGAGATTGTTTTTTCCCCTATATGATCAAATTCAAGAATACTCAGATAAAGAGTTTTGATTAAATACAGGAAAGAATGAAAGAATTGCACAACCAATAAGAATACAATCAATAAAATCTACCAGAAAACTATCATCGGATTCCGTGAGTTTCAGTGAGAAGGGCTCATGGCGAAAGCCTATGAATCTCCTGCCATGAGATCAAATCATCGAACCTCGATTCTTGAAGAAATGGGAAACATACACAGGCTTTCGAGGGGAAGAACATTTCCATGATCATCATGCCCATAGCTCAAAACCAATAAAAAAATGTGGAAACTTTAGTTTAAGAGATGAAAAAGAAAACCCAGAAACTTCTTCTAATTAACCACTCATGGAGATGGGATGACTCGATCCTCAGTACCCAAAAGAATCATAAGATGACCAAGCTAACTTTTATATACTGGGCAAATAATTCTTCTTCCTATATTTCTGCTAATGGACCATTGCCCTTTTTCTTTATGGGGACGAGTTCTATTTCTGCGGACAAGCTGATTTTACCAAAGTGACGGGAGAGTAGAAAAAGCGAGGTGAACGGAGGATGTGGGCAGCTGGACTTGAGATCGGACGGCTGTAGAAGGCTGCCCAAGTGACCGTTGGAGGTGGTCGGGGAAATATGACCGTTGAAGCTGAAGGTGAGTTGTTGTGCATGGACTACGGTGATTGGCCAACCGTTCTGCAGTGTCCACCTAAAGATACCTCGATCCCACGTGCCTGTCCCCCATCTCCTTACTTACTAACCGTTTGAGCCATGATAGATGATTGATAGCGTCCTTCTCAAACTAGTATTTCTATCTTCATCTCTGACTCCTTAGAAAGGTCAATTTTGCAGTGACTATATAATGAGCTTTACCTCTAATTCGTCCTTAAGGGCCAAAGTTCCTGGTTGGGATCCATACCCGAGTCGGGTCATCCTCGAAACAAATAGTGAAGTACGGAGGGAATACCAAACAAATGGACCTCTATAGGTTATTGCTTATGATGTTTGTGGTGGTGGATGTGGGACAAGGCAACATCCGTCAACTTCATCTTTCCATTTTCTCATGTGATGATATCTATGAGGCCCATATGGTATTTCATCAAGTTAATGGGTTAAAGGCCATCCATTGATGAGTCCGACAAAAGTCACTACACCTTTTTCTGACTCAACTTATTATGTCATTTTATTCCACAATTGGAGTTTGTTTGTACTTCTATTATATATATATATATATATATATTTATCTTCGACATATTATTTTAGAAAATTATATTTATTAAACATATTATTATGTAAGTATTTAATTTTAAAAATATCTATTAAGAGAAAAAAAATACTTGGCCATGTTGACTTCAAGTATAATGTTTGAGCAATATTGCTATTAAGCGCGCCTAACATTTTGGTAGTATTACATTTAAAAGTCATATCCGTCTTGTGAGAGTTGCTTGTGACTCAAGCAATGCAAATAGTGAATGATCGTGCTTCCTTCTCGGTCTTGTCTTTCAATAAACCTAAATGTGTGCCTTCAGATATTCGAGCTCGTGATTCTTGAACAACTTGGATTGTGAGGTGAGTCTCACCCACAATTTCATCTTTTTCGGGAAAAATCTAAAATTTTATCTTACCCTCTTTATATAATCAATGAATTATTTAATGGAAAATTATTATGAATATATAAGTAATAAAATTTATATTTATTTAAAAAATAATTTATTAAACAATAATATAACACAATATATATATTTTTATAAATATAAAATTATTTTATCAATAAAGTAAAAATACATATAAAATTATATATATATTTTTTATATTGAGAAGTAATATAATTTAATATTATATTTGATTTCAGCGGTTTATTTGGAGCGGAAGTAAAATGATGAATTTAGAAATTATAAATTTTTTTAATAATATATTATTTAGATTGAGATTAAGTAAACTAAATAATTATTAATAAAAAATTTTTAAAAATAAATTTACTATTTTAAATAAATTAAATAATTTATTAGTTAATATATATAATTAAATTATATTAAATATATTATATATTTTTATTATATATTTATATCATATACTTTTATATAAAATATTATTAATATATAAATTTATTTAAATTATATAAAAATAAATAATAAAAAAATAATATAAATAATAAATAAAAATATAAAAATAATTTAAATAATAAATAAAACAATACATTCAAATACTCGAAAAGTGTGTTTTATATTGTAAATGAAAAGGTTGGGAGGAATTTGGGTTAATTTTCCGCCCTACAAACCCCTACTAGATTTCTCCACACCTAAAAATCACTTACACTCCAAATCTCTCCATCCAAAGAGCCTAATATAACATAACATGGGACCCACTTATTACAATGTTAAAAAAAAGAAATAACTTTAAAGTTTTTTTGACTTATTTTCATGCAAAGGGTGATAAATCAGTAAAAAAAAAGATTAAATTGGTTGAAAATACTAATTAATTTATCTGAAAATCATTCAAATAATATCTAATCGGTCAACTAGTCAACGTGCGTAAGACTAGTCAGTACTGCACGCATATGCATGTGCTAACACATTACTTCCTCATGCTCTACACGTATGTTACGCGCCTTCTCACTTTTCCGACTTCCAAAACATCTGAAATGCGAAAAACTTCTATTCTTCCTTAAGGTTGAAACTTAAAATAAGAGTAGTTAGAAACTATGCTACCAGACCTCTATTAACATCATTTCTGTTGACATCAGTGCTAAACGAATGACACAATTCTCTTAGACATACTCCAAACCTTGTCCCAATCTAGGTAAGCCGCTAACTTTCCTTCCCGAGTTATTTTCCGGTGATAAGTCACCTCTATAACCTTCGCCTGATGCTAAATAAACTCAAAATACAGATAGTTTTAGAGACCTCAAAGTTGATGGTTTGCACATATGTCCCCCAGCCCTTAGTGACATTTTTCTCACCCAACCAATAATCTTGTTGTCTCGAGTTTTCTGTCCAAAACTCCAATTTTTACTATTCTAACCAAAATAGAAAAACTACCTAAATCAGCAAAAAACCAACACAATCGGGATCCCCAGACCACCCTAAAAACTATGAGTGAACTAATAAAAGTATTTAGGATGAATTTAAGGGATTAAATTTTATATTTATGAGATTTTCAAAGATTTGAGTAAAGAATGCAAACTTTAAGAGTTTGGGGGCTAATTTTTTTTGCCAATGAATTTAGTTACTGTTGAAATAGTCTAAGTTAATTACGATATAATATTAGTAGTTAAGATTATATCATAGATATTTAAGTTAATTACGATATAATCTTAGTAGTTAAGATTATATCATAGATATTTAAGTTAGTTAGCCTATAGCCTCTCTATCAACATATTCTTTTTTTCCTAATTTAGTTTTCTAACATGGTATTAGAGCTAGGGTTTTCAGCTATTTTAAAGTTTTTTGTTTGATATAAAGGCTCTAGATACGAAATAGCTGGATTGTCATAGAGAAAACAGATGCAGCGGTAACGAGAAGGGAGTTGAAGGAAATTTTAGATAGTATAGCCAAATTGCTTATAGGAAAAGACGATATATCGCCTTCACATAACGATAATCTTCATTGAGATTTGAAGTTGGAATTACTCCCAATAGAGTAGAGACTTGAAGGAATGAAAAACTATCTGAGTTGGTCGAGAATGATAAGACTCATACCAAAGTCAAAATATTTGGAAGACTACATTGACGGCTCATATGAAGAACCCACTGATGCTACCAGTACATCATGGAAAGTGTGAAGGGTGACTAATTCTCTAGTAGTTGCATGGATAATAGGATAACTTTGTCCTTCTATCACGGGGTTGGTAGAAGGCATTAGTAAAGTATCTGATATATGGAAGGTTTTGACTACTCAATTTTCTTGTATTAGGAATATGATGACCATGATTGAGATTGAAGATAAGTTGGACGCACTAAAGTAGGGGGAGCGAAGTATAATAGAGTACAGTATTGAGCTAAAAAGGTTATGGTCCGAACTTGATTATTATGATCCATTGATTATATTTGATCATTCAGATATAACTTCCATTAGAGCATGGATAGAGCGACGACGTGTAATTCGCCTCCTGAGGGGACTAAACTTAGAATATGAATACAAGAGAGCAATGATATGTAATAAATCTCTAATTCCTCCTATGAAAGATGTTATTACTGCCCTAATCTATAAGGAGTCAAGATAAAAAGTTATGAACACTCTTGAGATTTCAACAACACCAGTTCGCTCTGCTCTAGCAATACTAATTACTGACAACCGACAATGCTATAATTGTGGGAAAAATGGACATATTAGGTGGAATTGTTACTCAACACGTATCCCTATATGGGGTGGAACAAGTCGTAGCCTTAGAGGACATGAAGCCTGAGGTTGAGGTCGAGGTCATGGACAATTTAGGGGACAAATCTATTGTGCTTGTACTAAAGGTCCTGACATTTTAAATGACGACATGTGTTATGCTAATGCTAACTCAAGTACTATTACACATGCATTTTCTTCTAAACCATCTTTCACAGACTGAATTATTGATTCAGACGCATCTTGACACGTGATAAGAATATTAGTAGGGTTTATTACATATAATTGTTGTCCACCTTCTTCCCATAAGAGAGTTCAAACTATTGATGACACATTTCAACCAGTTAGGGGATCCGACTCGATTAAATGTACTTCATCAATTACATTATCATCGGTCTTACATGTCCCATCATTTCTTGTAAATCTATTATCAATCAGTGCAATCATTGATCAACTGAACTGCCAAGTAATCTTTGATCGAGATTCATGTGTCATCCAGGAAAGGAATACCAAGAAAATAATTGGGACGGGATAGAGGCTTGATGAATTGTGGTATCTTAGGAGAGAAGGGTCTGACACGACTTTATCCACTATTCTGTCTGAATGAGCGATGAATGAAGTTATATTGGAGCATCGTCATCTTGATCATCTATCTTTTGAGAATCTTAAGAGGGTAAGACCTGACTTGATGAATAATGTAGAATGTAGCGAACTTGTATGTGATGCTTGTGAGTTTGGAAAGCACACAAGAACAAGTTATTCTTCTACTGGTTTAAGAAGTATTTCACCTTTTTCATTGATACATTCTGATATTTGGGGACCATGTCCAATTATTTCAATTGATGGATTCGGATGGTTTGTCACATTTATTGATTTTTACTCAAGGATGACGTGGGTGTATTTGATAAAAAATAAGTCCGAGATATTGGTTTGCTTTAAAGATTTTTTTACCTTTGGCGCAAATACATTATAATGCCAAAGTGAGTACTCTTCGTACAAATAATGGTATTGAGTATGTTAATAAAGAGTTCTCATTGTATTTATCTATAAAAGAGATTTTGCGTCAGACACATGTCCAGATACACCAGAACAGAATGGGGTGGCTAAACGGAAGAATCGACACTTGTTAGAGGTAGCTTTCACTCTTATATTTACAATGAATATTCCAAAATATCTATATAGTGAAGCAGTATTAATGACGACATATTTAATTAACTGGATGCCTTCTCAGATATTGAACTTTCAATCTCCTTGTGAACTTTTGATGGGACGCAACATACATCTAGTTCGTCCTTGTGTATTTTGTTGCATGTGTTTTGTGAGAGATCATCATCCCATAGTAACCAAACTTGATTCATGTGTACTGAAGTATATTTATGTAGGCTATTCTAGCACTCAGAAAGGTTACAAGTGCTGGTATCCAAGCAAGATAAAACTTTTTGTAAGTATAAATACAACATTTCGTGAGAATAAACCTTTTTATGTTGAATCAACAACGTCATCCATAGTACTAGATGATTTGCTTGAGTTCATACAAGGACTTTTTTAGTTTATATACCCTCCCAGTAGTCTTCATTGTATCAAATCTAGGCAGAATGTGCTAGATGATTTGCTTGAAGTACAACATGGAAATGAAGAGAGAATCAGTGATAAGACAATTGAAGATGTCATTGTAGGTGTAATCCCGTGTACTAAGAGATCGAGTAGCAATGAATAAGGGACCAATGAACCAAAATTGAAGGTTTATAGTAGAAGGAACAAGAGTTGTGCTCAGAGGGAGGAAGATAAAAAAGATGGAGAGAGACAAGAATAGTGGGAGGAAGATAAAAAAGATGATGAAGAGAGACAAGAACATGTACTTATATCAAAACCATTGCTCCCATATGTCCTAGATATCCATCAATCTTTTGATGATTCATCGTCATCACCAGATGGTAATGAATTTCTACCCATTACTATTCGTAAATAACCTAGAGTTAATGCAGGAAAACCTCCAATTAGATATGATTATGAACATTATATATCTAACTATATCTAATATGCATATGTCCCATCTGCACACAAGACATTTATTGTATCATTACAGTCAATGCACATTCCAAGAAATTGGCAAGAGGCCAAAAATGATCTAAAGTGGCTTGCAACAATACATGAGAAGATGCATGCATTAAAGAAAAATAAAACTTGGGAATTAGCATTACTTCCAAGCGAAAGAAGGTTGTTGGATGCAAATGGGTATTCACTCTTAAGAAAAATGCCGAAGGAAAGGTTGAAAGGTATAAAGCAAGATCGGTAGCAAAAGGTTACAGCCAGACGTATGAAATAGATTATGATGAGACATTTGCACCAATTACTAAGATGAGTACTGTCAGAATGCTTATATCATGTGCTACCAACTTTGGATGAAAATTACGTCAATTAGATATAAAGAATGCATTTTTGTATGGAGACTTACAAGAAGAGTTGTATATGGAGATTCCACATGGATTTAATACAATGAAGACTACTGGGAGGGTATGTAAACTTAAGAAGTTTTGTATGGACTTAAGCAATCACCAAGAGCTTATTTTGACCGATTTTGACATGTAGTAGTTAGAATGAGGTATCAACAATGTAATGGAGATCACACAGTTTTCTATCGACACTCAAATAGTCGAGTTGCTATTCTCGCAATATATGTAGATGATATTATTATAACTAGAGATGATAGCAATGAGATACTATAACTAAAGCAAATATTGAGCAAAGAATTTGAAGTAAAAGATTTGGGTCCACTTAAGTATTTTCTCGGTATTGAGATAGTCATGTCAAGGACATGCATGGTGCTTTCTCATAGAAAATATGTATTATATCTACTTATTGAAACAATGATGTTGGGTTGTCGAATTTTTTCTACTTCAATTGAACCAAATCATAAGCTATGTGCTCAGTTAGGAGACCTAGTGGATAAAGAACAATACGAGAGAATTGTGGGACGACTTATCTACTTGTGTCACACATGACCATACATCACATATGCGATTAATATTGTAAGTAGATATATGAATGATCCTAGGACAGAACATTGAGAGTCAATTATGTGAATATTGTGATATCTAAAGAGTAGCCCAAGAAAAGACATTTGGTTCAAGTCTCGAGGTCATACTAGAGTGGAAGGATTTTGTGACTCTGATTGGGCTAGTTATGCAGATCATAGAAGATCTACACCAAGCTACTGTGTGCTTGTTAGAGGTAATCTTGTATCCTAGAGAAGTAAGAAACCGAAGGTGATCACCAAATCAACGACAGAGGCAAAATATAGAGCTATGACTCAAGTCATATGTGAGATAATATGGATAAGAAACTTATTGATGTAGTTATGTTTATTTAGAAAAGAACCCATTAAGTTATGGTGTGATAATAAATGAGCGATCAACATTGCTAACAATCCAGTTCAACATGTTAGGACCAAACATATTGAAATTGATCAATTATTCATCAAAGAGAAATTTGAGAGCAAGATCATGGAGCTACACTATATGAAGATTGACGAACAATTAGCCAATTGTTTAACTAAAAGGGTTAGTACCTAAAGAGTGAATTAATATTTGTAACAAGATGTGAATGATAGATATTTACTACCCATCTTGAGCGGAAGTGTTAAAATAGTCTAAGATATTTAAGGTAGTTACAATATAATCTTATTAGTTAAGATTATATAATAGATATTTAAGTTAATTATGATATAATCTTAGTATTTCAGATTATATCATATATTTTATTTAAGGTAGTTACGATATAATATGAGTATATAAATAGGCATATCTATCATTGAGTTCCCATGTGAAAAAATGAGTTGTTTCAATGTATTATGCCTATAGCCTCTCTATCAACATATTCTTTTTTCCCTAATTTAGTTTTCTAACAGTTATAAAAGGGAAAACTTGGGGAAAACTGTAAAATGTGATTTTGAGTATTGTCATGAAGTTTTGAAGAAGTTTAATGACTAATATGTGGCACAAAATGTAGGTCAAGAAGACCACGCGTATTAAGAATTTTTTGGAAAACAGGAGACTCAAGGACAAAGATCCTAGACTAGGTGAGTGAGATTTACTAATATTGAGTTCAATTTGATCGAATTTAGCACTTTACATTTTTAGAAAATATACAATTCCACATCATTTTATAAAATGTTTAAAAAAGCACGTGAACCTGCTAAAGATATCACATTTGGGATTCATCCCGAATAGGCTTTTTTGAAAAATGGGCCAAAACCCAAATAAGGTTTTAAAAAAATGAGCTAAGGATTAGAAATATGTTAAGAAAGAGACACATTTGAAGAAACAAAAGTGAGGTCTTACATATTTAAAATAAAGGCCGGAGCCCCATATTCTTAATGAATGAACTAACCACTTAATATCATGGAGAAAAAAGAGAAAATCCAATAAGTTGAAAGAATGACTTAATATCTTAATACCATGAAAGAAATGGCATAGTCTAGTATTTTTGAAAAAAATGAACTATCGCAGTGACTTTATGGAAGAAGGGTAGAGTCCAATGTATTTTTAAGGAAACAAATGAAGGTTTAACCATTTTTATGTTCTATCAATATAATTTAAATGCGATGTGAGTAGAGAATGGTTGTCTTTTTGCAATTTGGGCAATGCCTGTATTCACTAAGGCTAGGTTTTGATTGATGGGTTTGAAGGGATTTAGAGGTGAGGTGTTCGGAGTGGGAGTTAGTATCAAGTTAATCCCACACAAACTTTGCATTTCATACAAACATTTTTATACATGCATGGTGGAAGACATGAAATAGTTTCGTATCCGTAGTCATCTAGAGAGAGCTGTAGTGGAAATATGATGGCTACTGGACAATGGTACAAGTGAGAGTATTTTTACTCCAATGAGCATTAACGTAGGTTTGTTTGCTTTTAGACTAGGTGTTGGTTGGATAACAATCTCAATTGTTTCGTATAGTACCGGTAACAACATTCTAATCATCAAAACTATTATTCACAAAAGTCGAGTATGTCTTAGTTTTTATTCATTGGTGTCAATGATAAACTTCCGACCAATGAACTGTTTCCTTGAAAAATTGAGTTTTTGGCCTTGTGCCATATTAATGAGTTAGTTGGCATTGTTGACGAACCTTGGACAAACCAATCTATTTTTGTATATGATTTACACTTATATTCGAGTTTATGGCCTAGTGATGACATTTCTAATATTTTCTTGGTAAAATATATTACCATGAATAATTTCATAAATAAAGAGTTATGAGGAATAACTTAGGTATACCCGTGATTATATTTAAAACTTTTCTCAATACACCTCTGTTGTGCATTTTAGTAAGGTTTGAGGTTGAGAAATGACACCCTGCCATTAGTCTTCTTACACACTATGCATGTAAAGCTCACCCCTCCTTAAATCACTTTCAGGTGAAGATAGAAATCAAAAGACTACAAGCCGAACATTAGTTACACAAATTTAGATATAAGCCTCGAGCAAATTCCATGAAGACATTTCCTATAATGATTGTTGTCACGGGATTTTGTGAATGGAATTTGAAGAACTAATGCACTATTTTATAAAATTTCAAATTTTTATGGAATTGTGGAGAAAGTTTTTATTTTTAGCCTTGAATCATGTCCGTACAATGGAGGTACATGTGCTACTACTATAGTATCCGTAGTGATATAATACATATCATCATGTTTTCGACCTGAGGTCCGGGTTGGGGCATGACATGTTTAGGTGGTATCAAATGAAATGTTTTCAAATGTAACATTTTTGAAATAAAGGATTTGAGGAAAGTGGAAAACAAGAATGACACTAATAAAAGAGTCATTTATAATATAAATATTATAATAATAAAAGAATACATCAAGCACTAAAAAACAAACAACAAAAATCACTATAGGAATGGCCCCAAGGATCATACACACTAGGAGCATGAGACGTGTTGCATCACATACGACAACACAACTACCAAGGAACTACCCCATGGAAATAGATGAATATCTAACTCATGCTCTAAAGTTCTAAGGATTCCACACTAAGGAACCTCCTCAAATGGACCTCGAACAACGAAGAGCACCCCTATAGGAGGGGTAGATGAGAACGAATCATACAAACATCCCTTTCCTAGAAATTTTACAAGCTAGAACCCTAACGAAAGAATGATTAGATCTTCTGAGGAGAGAGACATGGTCGTAGCCATGATTTGGCTGTGGAGACTCAAGAAACTTGAGCATAAGATGGGGTTGTCTTTAGTGGAGTTGTTGGATTGAGTTAGATTCTGAGTTGAAGAAGAGGTTAGTCGATGGTGGGATAACCTATGGACACCGGCCCCATCTCAACTCAAGTGGAATGAGTTTAAGCGTAGGTTTCAAGAGGAATACATGAACCAACCCTTTGTAAGGGAGAAGTTGAGGGAGTTAGTAGGGCCGTGCCAGGGTATGAGAACCATGGCTGCCTATGAAAGAAGGTT
This sequence comes from Trapa incisa, assembly GCA_030064435.1. NCBI lineage: Eukaryota > Viridiplantae > Streptophyta > Magnoliopsida > Myrtales > Lythraceae > Trapa > Trapa incisa. The sequence goes on from CM057775.1 coordinate 21,948,945, forward strand.
TAACCGACTTTAGTGCTTTGTCACAAATTGGCTCCAAGGTGATAACCTATTTCATCGATTTGTAGAAGGACTTATGGCAGAGATGCAAGGAATAATCTGAAGTATGAGACACCATGCCACTCTACCCATGAGATCAACATTGCCTACATGTGTTGTAAATCTCACCCTTTTAAAGCAAGGAAAAACTGGGAAAAGAACCGGTCAAACCGAGTGAGAAACACCGAATCGGTTCACAAACCGATCATTAGAGAACAGGCAATTTAGGAAATTTATGGATCCCGAGTGACCTAAAGGGTCACAAAAGTCATGAAAAAGGACTTTAGGATGAATTGGAGATGAAAATCAAATCGGTTCAGGTGAATCGGATCCGAACCATATTTCATCGGTTTGAACCACTATTGAACCGGATGCTAAATTGATTTTTCTAGTTAGCTTAAAAAAATTCAAATGTGAGATTTGAGGTCACCATTGGATAGAGAATGAATTTATAAATTTTTAATTTTGAAAAATTTGGTCGAATCGGGGGTGAACCAGTTGTTTTAAGCTTTAAACCTAGTTCAGACTGGTCCAATCTAGATTGGAATAGTTTCGTTTTCTTCCTAAAGATAACAACACTGTTCACTCGCCGGAAAATCGAACAGCGCCGGAGAAGCAGAAAATTCTTTGGCCAGGAAGTTTTAGATAATGAATGAATGCCATTTAGGCGCCAATCGGACGACCAAGAAGTCCCCGAGCTTCCTATATAAAGAGCCCCTCCACATTCATCCTCTCTACATCTGAAAACTCCATTATCTCTCAACTGCTCCAATTTCTGGCGAAGCTCAAACTAGAGCTCTAATATAGAGACTTTTTTGAGCCAAATAAGGTATGGTCAGGTTCTTTAGAACCGAGGAGAAGTTAGCTACACGCCTATAGTCTCCATTTGCTATGAGAGTTGTCGAAGAAACATCGGCGTGATCGAATAGTGAAGCAGCTCTAGCGGATCAAACCTGCCCGGTTTCGGTCAAGCTGAAATCGGCCAATTCGAGCCCTTCTCAGGCTAAACCAAGCCCTACCAACACCTCCACAACCCTCCTACAGCTAAATTAGAGCTGAAAGGTAAGCTAATTCGATCCCCCTGTGTAATTTTAGACTGATGCTAGAGAGAGAATCGACAGAATTTCGATGATAAAATTCTCACTCAATTCGACTTCAATTGATGCAATTCTTGATCCTAGGAGGAACCTCAGATCAAGAGCTATTTGCTCAGATCGAAAGCTCAGACTACCGCACCCCCGACGGTAAGCTTTCAAAGCTTTCTCTCTTTAAGTCGAGTTTTCCAGTGAAGCTTTGTTTCAACTCAAATCCTTGGAAAGGCCAAATAATTGGAAAAAGAAGGATAAAGATAATCCTTAAAAAATCCAATGACCAAATTAACGACCAAACTCAATCCAAGAGAGGAGTAGGCAAGCCTCTCACATGATCAAGAGATCTTGAAATAAGGAGGATTTGTGTTCTTCCTAAAAGAAATAGACATGTACTGGGGTACAAATGAGGATGAGGATAAAGTACAAAAGATTGCCCTCATGATTTGAAGAGTAAAGCTAAATAGGAGAAGATGACATCAAAGGATGTCATTTAAGGGTAGATATTATTCCCTAGAGCAAATGAAAAAGGAATTTCGGAAGAAAGGGAAGTAGTCCTATCGATGAAGGAAACCTTGGAAAGGTATATGTATCCCAACTAAGAGGTAATAGAACTAAGTGAAAGGGACAAAGAGATAAACTTGCAAATGAAGCGCAAACTAAGGTGAAAGAACCAAGAAAACATACTAGGAGGACCCAAGGAAATAAGTTAATGGGTAAATAGGAAGTTAGAATTAAAAGATGCTATAACAAGTAAGAATGAGTGGACTACCCATAATAAGGTAATAAAGGAAAGAACATCCGAGAAACGTTGGTATAGTAAGCCCTCCAAATAGGATGTGGCTAAGGAGGAATAACAACAATTGGGAAGACAGGTCATAGTCCACACACGCATATGAAGTTTAAAGAGTGGACGGCGGAACATAGTGTGGAATGCACGAAATAAAACCGATAATCAGAAGTATCTCAAGTAAGGAATAAAGGATGAAACAAAAGTTGTGAATAAAGAAGGATCCAAAGTGGGCAAATGCTCTAACATATATAGGGGTACAAAGGAAGGAAGAAATAACCCTACAAGGAATGATAAGAAGGTTGGGCATGTAGCTCCTAAGATGGAAGTCTCTATTGTGAGGGACATAGTAGAGAATGAAACTGGAAGAAGTGAACCTTTCCAAGCAAAGGAATCAACACATAAACAAAAAGTGATTAATTTAGAATGAAGAATCATGAAATGATCACGAGTAAGTAAAAGTGGATTAAGGAAAAAGGAAAAATTATTGAATAAAGAATGCCAAGAACTTAAGAAGGAAAGAATCCCAGTTTATCGGTAAACCATCGGGAAACTAAATCATTGAAATCGGAAAGACTCAATAAGGAAGTTGAGAAAGGATGAGTAGGTAAGGAGAATCGACATAGTTATGTAAGTTGATTGGATAACGGTAAAGGTAGTGAAGGAATACTACCAAACGAAAAGAGAGATTAAGTTATACAATCCCTAAGAGGTTAGAAAGTTGAGAACAACCCTAAAGGAGGTGTTCTAGATATCTAATAGACATAGAGACAAGATTTAGAAAATATCATGCTGTAAGGGGAATGTAAGCCAAACAGTTCTGAGGAAAACATGACTCAAAATAAGGAAGAGTCAGTTCGTAAGTATGACGGGGACAAACATAACTTGGATTGAAGTTGTAATAAATAATGGATGAATGAATGATTAAAATAGGACGAAGGGCTAATAACACTGAAACCCGTGAAATCAATTACATAATGCTCGAAAGAATGTCAAGCTAAGGGTTTCAATGATGAAGATAATAACTAGACAAAGGAACGATTGGGCACCTTGGAACTCCCAATCTTGAAATCTTGTGTAAGAACCCCAAAGGGGAAAAATCTTGCCCTAAGTAAAGAAAGATGTGAACCTTGGGATATACCTTTGGACTCACAGGCAAGACATACTAGTTATGATAAAACTCCATGGAAGGAGTAAAAAATATAAAGGAAAAGAAATTCCTTAAGTGCGTGATTTAAGGTGGATCGAGTGAAAGAACGACCAAAGTATCAACTTGTCTAAGTTGACATTAAGGGAAGTTATCCTAGAGTGAAATTTAGTTTTGGGGATAAAACTCCTAAAAGGAGGGGAGACTTGTAAACCCCACCATTAGGAGTTAAGGAAAATCAGGAAAAGAATCGGTCAAACCGAGTGAGAAACAATGAATCAGTTTAAAAATTGATCATCAAAGAATGGGCAATTTGAAAATTTACAACTCCCGAGTGACCCAAGGGGTTCATAAAACCTTGGAAAAGAACCTTAGGACAAATTGGAAGAGAAAAATCAAACCGGTTCAGGAAAACTGGATTCGAGCTGGATTGAACCAGTTTATTAACAAAGTTGGTTCATGAACCAGAACTGATAGAGAAAGGGCAAACCAGGAAATTTATGGATCATGAGTGACCTAAGGAGTCACAAAAGTCATGAAAAAGGACTTTGGATGAATTGGAGATGAAAATCAAACTGGTTCAGGTGAAACGGATCTGAACTGGAAATAATTAGTTTGGACTGGTTTGAACCACTATTGAACCGGATGGTAACTTTATTTTTCTAGGTCAGTTAGAAAATTTAATTTTTAGATTTGAGGCCACCATTGGATAGAGAATGAATTTAGATAAATTTAAAATTTTTTAATTTTGAAAAACTCGGTCAAATCGGGCTTGAACCCGGTTCGGACCAGTGTGGTCTGATTCAGAATAGTGTCGTCTTCTTCTTTCAGATGACAACACTGTTCACTCGCTGAAAAATTGTGCAGTGCTGACGAAGATGAAAAGTCTTCGGTCAGGGTGTTTCAGGCAATGAATGACCGCCATTAAGGCACCAATCGGATGACCAAGTAGTCCTCGAGCTTCCTATATAAAGAACCCCTCCTCATTCATCCTCTCCACACCTCAAACCTCCATTCTCTCTCAACTGCTCCAATTTTTGATGAAGCTTGAACCAAAGCTCTGATATGGGGTCTTTTTTTAGCCAAAGAAGCTATGGTCGGGTTGTTTAGAACTAGGGAGAAGTCAGCTACCCAACGGTAGTCTCCATTTGCTCCAAGGGTCACCGGAGAGATGTCGACGTGATAGAACAGTGAAGCAGCTTCGGTGAACTGAAGCTACCCTATTCTTGCTGAGCTAAACATGGCCAATTCAAGCCCTCCTCAGGCCAAGCTAAACCCTCCCAACACCTCCATAGAATTAGAGCAGAAAGGTAAGCCAATTTGGCTCCCCTTTGTAAATTTCGATCGGTGCTAGAGAGAGAGAGAACTGCCAGAACTTTGATGACTAAATTATCATTCAATTCAACATCAATTGATGAAATTCTTGATCCTAGGAGGAACATCAGAATGAGAACTATCTGCCTAGATTGAAAGCTCAGACCGTTGCGCCCCCGACATTAGGCTTTCGAAGCTTTCTCTCTCTAATTCCAATTTTCCGGCGAAGCTCTATTTGAGCTCATTCCGACATCAAATCGTGTGATTCAAAGTGCAACTGAATTGTATTAAGGTGTAGGAACTCCAATTTAACTTCAATTTCAACAATTAAACTCATTTGATTGGTCAATTGGATGAAATCCAATTTGGATGAGTTAGAAGGTTGAAATTGGGGGAAAATTGGGAATTTCAAAAATTCGAGGGACTAAAGTGCAATTTCATAAAATTGAGGACCAATTGGGCATGATAAAGATGTTGGAGGACCAATTGGGCAATTTTGGAATTTTTGGGGAAAACTTATCATTTTTGTAAAGTAGGGGGAAATGGTGAATTTTAAAAGTTTGGGAACTCAATTTGAGAAAAAAATCAGAATTAACCACTTAAAGTTAATGAAAAATAACTTTAAGAACCTAATTGCAAATAAATGAAAATTTAGGTTTTCTCATTAATTTGGAATGAATGAAGGCTATTAGGCCAATGGATAATGAATAAGGATGTTCATATCGTGTAGGAACATGAAGTACTAGGAATGCTAGAAAGGACAAGCTCATAGGAATAAAAAAACCGGTCGAAAGGAATTCACTACCTTAACGGGCGAGTGAGAATTTAATATCATACCTGGTTGGGAGGATAAGCACCTCGAAAATGAAAACCCACTGTTAAGTGGTATTTTAATCATCACACCTGAGAGGAGTGAGGTGAAAATCACGCGGACAAACTACTTAACGGTTGTAAGTAGATCATACCTGGTTGGTATGATGAAACTTTCTCGAAGGAAGTGGAAAACCCATTCATCGATTATGAGCAGAGATGTCCTTATACTCAGTTGGTATGATGGACAATTGAGAAGTATATTTTGCCGGAAGTGCTCTTCACTGATTGTGTGCCACTGCTTAAATATTTTTGGAGACATTCTTGACGGGAGATCGAATAGCTCATAAAGGCTGGAGGCCTCGATTTTGGAACATGGGGGCTAATATGCCCAATTTTTAAAATCTCGAGCAGTGGGCCTAGGCTAGTTGACATGAATAGAAGCTCGTAAATGAGTTGTTTGGCCATGGTACCGAGACAAGACTAACATGCTCGATGGACTAGTGGTAGTACGACATGAAAGGTCTTCAGACTAGTCAAGATAAATAACTACAAGTCTAGTTGAGGGTCGAGGCCATCGGACTAGTGACACCATAGATTATATGGTATTATGTGAATAATTGTTGATTGTGCATGCACTATGTTTCGGAACCTTCAAGACACCCAAGAGGGGTAGTGATGCATCCCATGGCTCTGGATGACCTAGTGGATATAAGGGCATTTAGTTGTACTAGAAGTTTTGTGAAGATCGACATAACTTCAAGCGCATGAGAGCGAGGTGAGGACATGATGAGATCTTTGTCCTTATACAGACACAGAGTTTTGTTACGGGATTGAGGGTCGGATGTCGCAAACATCCACTCATTCTTAGGGTAAAAGTGGATGTACTTCTATCTAGGTGGCCGGTAAAGTCTCTTCGACGTCACAAGTGGGTTCAGTGGATGGGCTGGCTTGCGATTGTGTGTTTTACCATCATGATGAAGGATGTTTGTTGGGTGATAACACATCGTGGTAATAAGAAATGGTTATAAAAACTGAAATTGAGAATAAAATATTTTTTAAAGAAAATAAGGATTCTGACACACTTCGATTCAAACATTTTTCCTAAAAGTTAAATTTTGAAAACACATTCACTGAGTCGTGGTACTCACCCCCTTCCTTATATCCCTTTCAGGTAACCCCAAAAAGTTTACCCAAAGACCACTAACTAACGCACCTGTAAGGCAGGTATGAAAAGTTTAAAATTTTATGTAGTTTTGATTTATGTTATTCCAGGAAAGGTGCATGAGCCTTGACCCTATTTGGTCGGATCCCCATGATCAACCCACCACTTTGCCAATTTATTAAAGGGTTTCCCCTTATTATAAACCGTAAAGAGTAAGGCATCCTTTAAACCTGTACCTTTTCCTGGAATAGCATAATCTAAACTACATAATATTTTAAATTTGTCATACCTATCTCACAGGCATCTTAGTTGATGGTATTTAAGGTTAGGCTTTCCGATATTTACTAAAAGAGATATAAGGGAGGGGGTGAGTACGACTACTCCGTCGACCTGTCATGTCGCACTGCCGCTAGTTGACTGAGTATATTGGTCCTATCTTGGTACCATGACCAAACAATTCCTTTATTTTAAGTTTTATAACATATAATTCATGTTTATTTATGAGCTCCTACTCCTGCCAACTGGCCTTGGGCCCACTGTACGAGATTTTCAAAATCGGGTATATTAGCCCCCAAGTTCCAAAATCGAGGCCCTCGACCTATTAGAGCTATTCAAGCTCCCGTCAATAAGATCTCCCAAATAGTTTAAGCATTGGAACACAGTCAGGGGAGAGCACTTCTGACAAAATTATATTTTCAACTGTCCATTATACTGATCAGGTATAAGGACATCTCCGCTCATAATCGATGAACGGGTTTTCAACTTCCTGCGAGGAAGTTTCATCATACCAACCGGGTATGATCTACTTACAACCGGTAAATAGTTTTTCTGCATGATTTTCACATCACTACTCTAAGTTGTGATGTTTTAAATACCACTTGGTAGTGGGTTTTCATTTCGAGGTACTTATCATCCCCAACTGGGTATGATATAAAATCCCACTCACAACCAGTAAGTGGTTTTTAACTTTAAGTTGTGCTCATCATCCCAACTGGGTATGACGTTAGTAAACCCACTCACCCATTAATGCCGTGAATTCCACTTATACCGGTTCTTTGTATTCATGCGAGCTTATCCTTGTTGGCGTTCCCAGTATTTCGTGTTCCTACACGATATGAACATCTCGATTCATTATCCTTCGGCCTAATAGCCTTCATTCATTTCAAATGAATGAGAAAGTCAAACTTTCATTTATTTGCAATTAGGTCCCTAAAGTTATTTCTCTTAAACTTTAAGTCCCTAATGCCGATTTTTCCTCAAATTGAGTCCCGAAACTTTTAAAATTTTCATGGGACCTCAATTTATTCCATTTCACAAAAAGGGGATTAATTTTCCAAATTTCCAATTTGGTCCCCCAACTTTTCCAAAATTACCATTTTGCCCTTCCTTTACAAAAATGGTAAATTTCACCCCAAAAATTCTAAAATTCCTCAATTGGCTTTCTAACATTTTTATCATGCCCAATTGACCCTCAATTTTAGGAAATTACATTTTGGTCCTTCGAATCTTCGAAAATCCCCAATTTTCCTCCAATTCCAACTTCTTAACACAACTGAATTGGATTTTATCAAATTGACCAATGAAATGTTTCCAATTGTTGAAATTGAAGTTGAAATTGAGTTTCTACATGTTCATACAATTCTTTAGCAATGTGAATCACAAGTTTTAACGCCGGGACGAGCTCAAATGGAGCTTCACCGGAAAATGAACTATAGAGAGAGAAAGCTTCGATTACTCACTGGCCGAGCTTTTGATCTGGGTAGATAGCTCTCATCCTGAGGTTCATCCTAGAATCATGAATCACATTAATTGATGCCGAATTGAGTTAGAATTTCATCATTGAAATTCTACCGGTTCTCTCTCTAGCACTGACCGAAAATTGTAGAGAGGAGCTGAATTGGCTTACCTTTCAGTCCTAATTCATCCGTGGGAGGGCTGAGGAAGTGTTGGGAGAGCTTGGTTTGGCCTGAGGAGGGTTCAAAATGGCTGATTTTAGCTTGGCCGAAATAGGGCAGCTTCAGTCCGCCGGAGGTGCATCATTATTCCATCATGCTGGCGCTTCTCCAGCGATTCTCGGATTGACTGGAGTTTGCTATCAGATAGCTGACTTCTCCTTGGTTCTAAAGAGCCCAAACTCTCCTTCCGAGGTTAAGAAAAATGTTCAAGTCGAAGCTCTGGTTTGAGTTTCACTGGAAATGGAGCAGTAGAGAGAGAGAGAAGTGTTCAGGTGTGAGGAGAATGAATGGGAATGATCTCTTTATATAGGTGTAAAATCGTGTATTAAATGAGAGAAATTTATTACTAGTACTAATATTACCATAAATTATTAGTATTAATTCCAATAATTAAATATAGGTCACCCATCCCATATAACTTCAAAGTTCATATGGGATCTTATTCACTTGAACCAATTTGGTTTTTCTCTTCTAATTTGTCTTAATTTTCTTTTCCAAGGTTTAATGAACCATTTGGATTACCTGTAAGTTATAAATTTCTAAATTGCTTGTTCCCAAATGATCGGGTTTGTAAATTGGCTCAGTTTTCTAACTCGGTTTGACCGGTTATTTTCTCGATTTTCCTTTAACTCAAAAGTGCAGGATTTACAGTGCAAGTTTAAAGGACGTCTTACTCCTCATGATTTAAAAAGAAGGGGCAACCCTTAGTAAGTCGGGTGAGTGGTGGGTTGATCACGGGGATCCGACCAAACCTAGTCAGGGCGTGACACATAAGAGTTATTCATGCCTCTTTTTACCCCTCTTGGCCTCTCCACCAATCATTTCTCTCATTCATGTTTGATCAAATTAACTGGTTTAGGTTTTCTTTCCCGGTCCAACTCGATCCAGTTATTGAAATGAGATTTCCTAGTGTTACAATAAACCTCCCTAGGTCATGAAAATTTCTAGAAGTTAGCTATTCCCTTGTATCCCCACTTATATTATTCCATTTACGCTTGACACCACCTCTAATAGCAGGTGCCATGTCGATGTTCGAACTCATCCACCCATGCAAACATATGACACCTATGATCACATAAACACAATGGTCATTTTTATCCAAGCGTGCGGTATGCTATCTGATCGACCCCACTACTCATATTCTCATTTATCGTAATTCATCACATTAAAGTAAATACGAGTATCTTTAGTTCTTAGGGCTTGGTGTGCTATTTGATCGACCCCACTACTCATGCATCTTATGCATCGCAACAAAGCACACATAAAAATATAATTTAATTCTTGGGCTCGGTATGCTATATGACCGACCCTAATACTTGTGTTCACAAAATATTATTCGAGTAGTTATATGCTTAACATATGATATTTATGAGTTTTGATTCTCTAACCAATATATTCATCATTGTTACCCTCTTAACTTAGCCAATATACATGGATCCTAGCTCCAATTTTTCTTCTGGAAAATCTTGGCTTATTAGCCTTACTACTATGTATGGCTTAGGTTGTTGCCTTCTTTGGAAAATCATACATGGAACCTAATCCCGATTTTTCTATTGTGTTATCATGGGTTATTAATCTAATTCATGGATTATCATGCACATCTCATTTCGTTGCTTATTGCAAGAAAGCCCTATAATGCTCTTTACATTCTACAGTTCAATTTAATGCATGTAAAAACTCACGATCGATCCAATAGAACTCGTCGTCTATAAATACACCCACCCTAGTATTTAGACATGTATTCATTATATTCGTTTTTCGTGTGTCTATTATTGAAGATTCCACTTGACTATTCATATCTAGAGAGCTACAATACATACACATATATATAGCATGATCAGGTTTAACTTTAAATGGTATCCTCTGATACTATCACCTATTAAATTAAGATTATGATTTCGCCCCTTCGAGTTGGGTTTGCTCGAATCTCTCATTCGGCAACACATTCGTACGACTCTCTCTTGTATCCTCGAATCCCCATGCTTGTCCCCTTTTCTCTAGATCATTTCTCACAAGTGCATTAAACCATTTTTTATCATTTATTTAATGTTCTCTAACTTCGTTCTTATTAAACTTTCGTCTTTAACATTTTTCTAAAATTATATATTGGTATATCTACTTTTCCTTACTCTTTTTTGGACTTTAACTTAGATTTTATTTTCATACTAGGTACTCTAATTCTCCTTATTTCAGCAAGAATCCATGTTTTCTTAAATTTTCACTTTAGTTCTCTTATTTTCAAATATTACAATTTGGTACCTATACTTTTCAAAATATTTCACTTAATTCATTAGCCTTTTTTAAGCTACCCTTTCAAATTCCTAAAATTTTCAAATCTTCTTTTAGGTCCCTACACTCTACCGAGTTGCATTTGGGTGACTACTTCCATGAAATTATCGTTTAGTCGTTAATCTTTTTAAAATATGTACAAATTTGTTGCTAAACTTTTCAAAAGGTTTTACTTATATCCTTAGTCTATTTTAAGCTCTCATTTCAAGTCTCTAAGTTTTTCTAACCTTTTTTTAGGTCTATATACTTTTATTCAATCTCATTCGGGTCCCTATTTTCATAAAATTATATTTTTGACCCTATAATTTTAAAAAAATTACAATATGATCTTTAAACTTATCAAAATTTTCTACTCATATATTTAGCCTCTTTTAAATTTTCATTTCAAGTCCATAAGTTTTTCTAAATTTTCTTTTAAGTCCATATTCTTTTTTACTTAATCTTATTCGGGTACTTATTTTCATAATATTACAAATTTGTCCTTATACTATTTAAAAAAAAATAATCACATTTAACCCCTAAATTTCTTTCTCTTTCAAAACGATTACTTCAAATCTATCAAAAATTATAATCAGAGCTCTCCCACAATCACTTTTCAACTAATTTTGGTTGAAATTGTATTATTTTGACACTAATCATACACTCTCCGAAAAATAGATATAGTGTTAGATTTTGGTAAGTAACTCACCCCATAAAAATAAAAATCGGTGACATCCGACGACGGCAGGATTGGTATCTAACGAAAGCAGTATTAGGTAACTAACTCTATTACTAGTTTATATAAATCAAGATATTGCTTTATTACTATCGCAATCAACCTAATTTAAAAGATTTAATATTTAAAGGTATAAATTGAAATATTTGATCACAAACTTAACTTTAAAGATTTTATATAAAAATGTAATTTAGTCCATTAATTAATATCAATCATTATTCCTAGATATATAATAGCTAATTTTTTAAATGTTTTATATGAAATAGTAACTTTATTGAAATGTTTTTACGTACATTGAAATACTATGATGACTTTGTTAATTCGAGACTCCGTAGCACCCGCAGCATTATAGTTCTACAATGATTATAATTTTGGAACTCCAAATTAAATCGGAGCCTAGACAAAAGAAAATCCATCGAGCACCTGGTCTAAATTTGTAGCATCACTTGTAATGTGGAAAACTCATTTCTAGACTCCATGATCCCTTTTTCATAAATTGGTGAAAAATAAATAATATTATTTATACTAAATATTAGACGGTTTAATATCAAATATTTTTCATGTTATATGTTTATTTAAAAATATTTTTTAATTTCAAATATTTTTAAATAAAATAATTGTTTTAAAATTAAAATTTTCTTATAATAATAAATGTGTCAATTTTCTCCCATATTTTACACCAAAATATACTTTTTAAAAGATTTAATACTAAATTGTTAATTTGTAAGGATAAGGACATTTCTATAAGAGAGATTCTAATCTTACTAGTAAAAAATACCACTTTTATAGACCTATATGGCCAGGGTGCAAGGTGGAGGCAACTGGATTGGTTTCCAGCATGATGGTTGTCTCCATGCGGTTGAACCAGCTTGGCTTTTGTACGTGAATATTAACCATTAAAGTTGATAAACTTTTTGAGCTTGGCTTTTGTATGTGAATATTAGCCATTAAAGTTGATAAACTTTTTGAGTAAACCATCAAACTATTGATGGAGAAGATGAACACACAACATTATTTTGGTAATAAATTTATGTCTCTTTATTGCAAGTTGTAGATCACTCACAATATCTTTGTGCCCGGGCCTAAGATACCTCGTTCCGTAGGCAGGGCTTTGTAGGTTGACAGCAACCCGAAGGAACATGTACTTGGCTAGGTAAAAGAAAAACATAGGCCCCTAAGTCTTGGGGTATTTTGTTGTAGGTTAAAGACAAGGGGACATACATTCCACCCTAATCCACAGCACTTGCCTGCATTTCTTTCTTCCATGGTGGGTACTGTTGAAGACATAGATGGCTGGCTATGCATCTACCTTATTCCAAACATTCAATCTTATCCCATTTTCTAACCTATAAATCCCACTGGCTTATCCAGTTTCTGAATAGTACTTACACCGTCCCCCGAAAAGGAGCACAGTGAAATGACTATACATGGTACACACACAGCCCTAGCCAGCATTATTCTTTCATTTAGTTAGCAGTGCCGCCTGTTAACTGGGGCTCCAAGTAGTGGGTGTGTTCGTGGCTCTATGCTCTTCTCAAATCGCACGAACTTCTCTACTACCTCTTGGAAAAAAGGGCACCCGAGAAGTTTTCCAAACACCAAGAAGAGTTCATGACATTGCAAGAATAAAATGATTTAAATTATATTATAAACAAAAAAACATTATTTAAAAATAATAATATAAAGACAACTTCAATATACACTCATGAAGTCATGACATAACTAAGTGACATGAAAAATGATGATAACACTAAGATTAACATATCTACAACTACATATGGAGGGTCAGTCAAACAAAGACACTCCAATAATAGTGTAACTTTAACTTTCCAAGTTTCTGTTCCCAACTCCATTATATAAAGAACAAGATCTCTTCCATGTTAGCTCAGATACAACAGGCCTGCAATCTTCTTCTTCTTCATTAATGTGGGTTCTGTGCATTGTAACTTTTGTTGTTATAAGCATCCTTCAATGGGTGTACAACTGGAGGAACCCCAGATGCAATGGGCAGCTTCCTCCTGGATCGATGGGCTTCCCTCTACTGGGAGAGACCCTTCAGTTCTTCGCCCCAAATAGGACTCACGACATCTCGCCCTTTGTCAAGGAGAGGCTCAAAAGGTTGCTAAAGCTAGCACATTGGATGGACTCTGATGGTCATTTTATCTATTTCTGATATTATTCTTTGTGCATCAGATATGGCCCGATATTCAGGACGAGCTTGGTGGGCCGACCGGTGATCATATCTGCTGATGCCGATCTTAACTACTTTGTGTTCCAGCAGGAGGGAAACCTCTTCCAGAGCTGGTACCCCGACACCTTCACCGAGATCTTTGGGAGGCAGAATGTTGGCTCATTGCACGGATTCATGTACAAGTACCTCAAGAACATGGTGCTGAGCCTCTTTGGCCCGGTGAGCCTTCAGGTGATGCTCCCTGAGGTTGAGAAGACCGCGGTTAAGAGATTGAAGGAATGGTCTTGCCGGGACACCATCGAAGTGAAGGAAGAAACTGCTAATGTAATTGTCTGTACATTTTAGGAAGATCATTTGTGTTACTGTGACCGCTCGAATCACAAGAATATGAGCCTCTTTTGCAGATGATATTCGATCTGACAGCGAGGAAGCTGATAAGTCACGATCCGGAGAATTCTCCGGAGAATCTAAGGGAGAATTTTACGGCCTTCATACAAGGATTGATCTCCTTTCCGGTAGACATCCCTGGAACTGCCTACCACAAGTGCTTGCAGGTAAATGAACCATTTCTAAGAAATTCCTAATGATCTGCAATGTTATACAGGCTTACATTTGTAGTAGTATTGGCTGTATATGACATTGGCAGGGAAGGAAGAATGCAATGAGGATGCTGAAGAAGCTTCTGCAAGAAAGGAGGGAAAATCCAAGGAAGCAGCAGAGGGACTTCTTCGATTATGTCCTCGAAGAACTTGACAAAGAAGGGACGATTCTCACCGAGTCGATCGCTCTCGACTTGATGTTCGTGCTGCTGTTTGCTAGCTATGAAACCACTTCTCTAGCTCTAACTCTGGGAATGAAGTTTCTGTCTGATCATCCTTTGGTGCTCCAGCGGTTGACGGTTGGATAAAATCCATGACATGCCCTTAAATTTGGCTTGAAATTTGAACCATTGGAATGTGACATTCTGTGAATGCTTGCTTGCAGGAAGAACATGATGCTATACTGCGACAAAGGGAAGAAGGAGCTGATTCCCGGCTTACATGGAAAGAGTACAAATCAATGGCATATACGTTTCAGGTGAATAATTTTCTCAAGCCTGGCATTCTTTTTTTTATATATACACAAAAATCTCACTTTCTAACTGGAAAAACTATTCTCGCAGTTCATCAATGAAACAGTCAGACTCGCAAACATAGTGCCCGGGATCTTCAGAAAAGCTCTGAGGGAAATCCGATTCAAAGGTATGTCATATGCCAGAGAGGGATCAATCAAATTAGCAAGAGGAAATCATTTGAGCTTTTCTTAAGTCAAGTTCTATGGCGGTCCTATTTCTGCAGGATATACCATACCTGAAGGTTGGGGAGTAATGGTGTGTCCACCTGCTGTTCACTTGAATCCATCAACATACGAGAACCCTCTCTCATTTGATCCATCTAGATGGGAGGTTGGTTGGTCCTTCCCGTTCTCTGTGATTTCACATCAGTTTCAGAGAAAAAAGATTAACCATTGAATACTGATGTATGCAGGGAATTGAGATCAATGGTGCTACTAAGCAGTTCATGGCTTTCGGTGGAGGGATGAGATTCTGCGTCGGAACCGACTTCACTAAGGTGCAGATGGCTGTGTATATACACTGCCTGGTGACTAAGTACAGGTAATTAATACATTGAGATCCTGCAAAATATATATATATATATATATATATATATGATGATGATGATGATGATGATGATGATGATGATGATGATGAACTTAACATATCAGGTGGGAAATTGTTCGAGGAGGCAACACGGTTCGGACACCGGGTCTTCAGTTTCCTGGCGGGTTTCATATTCGGGTCAGAGATAGAGATACTAGGTGTACAAGAGGCGTAACAATTCCCACTTGCAGAGCTGAACTTTAAAGAGGCAAGAAGCTTAGAGTTGCGTAGAAGAATTTTGGACACCCTCTGATCGGAATGTAGAGTGTTCTGCTTGTTTTACTTGCATTGAACAAATCGGAGAGAGTTTGGAGATGAGATTCAGATCAGAATGAGTGTTCGGGCTCTATGTAAAATGCTTTGAATCTGATCAATCTTTTCTCGTTCTAGTAAGACAAAGAGGGGTCCCATGGAGGATCATCCTCTCCCTTGAAATTTGCGCTAGTTGTTTTCCTTCGAGATAGCTTAATTCTTTTCCTTCTATAGAGTTCAACATCCTGCGACTATCATTTTAGAAAAACTTCTATCCATATTGAAAAATAGTAAGTACCACAATAATCAAACCAAACAAGTATATTAAATGGACATTTGAACAACATATATTCCAAAGTTTCTGCCTAATAGCAAAATGGACAACAAGTAGTTGAGCCTAATTTTCTAGGAGAAAAAGTATAATTCATATCAATAGCATTTGAAATGACTCTCCATAATAATTTCATCACTTTGAGGTTGATGCATTTACCTAGTTGTGCTCACGAGTTCGTACTAAAATGAAGGTATCTGTTGTTTGAACAGGTAGCGTACATGTTCTATCCCAAAGTCATAGCATTCCTTCATTTTGAGACAAATTTAAGAATGGGACAATGTGTATATCATTAACTTTGTACTCTATAAGTAGATTCCTCATTCTTGTCAAATTCCATTCTTTTGTACGTCTATTCATCATAGAGCATACTTAAAAGGTGTTTTCTAGGATCATTCGAAAGTGGGGAGGATAGGGTCATGTGATCCACCTATCTTCCCATCATTTTACTTGTCCTTCGTCCCCTACCATGTGATTTCTTCACATAGTAAGTGAGTGATTCAGTAGTGTAAAATTTTAATTTAATTTAAAAATAGGGTGTCAGGTCAACGGATTAGAATAGAGTTGTCCCGACTAAAAAATCATGGGGTTGACGCCCATTTCTCCTCCTCTCCCATGGCGATTACATTTACACGTAAATTCTACCAAATTGATCATATTTTCTACTAAATTTTACACCACAAAATATATGGATAACCTGATATTTCCGAGAACCTCCCATAATACATGAGTAATCGGTTGAGCAATTCTCACTCACTCAGCTACCCAATAAGATAATATTTATGTCAATCGGCTACCCAATAAGATAATATTTATGTCAAAATGTTGTTAAGTGATTACTTTTGAATTTTATGGTCGTGGCCCAAATTGTAAGTGACCGAAAAATATCGCACGAGAATTATTTTCCCAACTCTATTTCTAGGAGAGAATATTTGCGGGTTGCCGTCGCCCTTACGAGATCAAATTCAGCTACCTCTAACCACCACTTCGATTGACAATGGTGCTAAAAGAACCCTTCCATCTCTTCTACCTCCCACTAGCCTTGGTTGATTTTTGTCAAAACAACTTTCGACCAACCTCTGTCAAGATGACTTTGGACCACCATGAGTCCATTTCCTCTAGCGTGTTTGTTCTGCAACTTTTGTCATTTATCATTTACACAATGCAAACATGTATTTTATCAAAGCTCATAAAAATATTATTCAATCCAATTGAACTTATTGTTAGTAATCTCAATTACCTCTAGATTAGATCTCATTCTCTCATGAATGTTTGATTTGTGATTTGACTACATGATCATCTAAACCCTTTAACCTATAAAGTTAATATACTTGGTTACATTACACTCAAGTATTTAAGTCGGTTTTATCGACACTGCCCGAATCGATTTCTAATATTTAAAATTTTACCTTTAACTTTATAGGTTAAAGGGTTTAGATTCCTAAAATTATATTTTTTTCCATATATATCCCTAAATCTTCCCTTTTCTTTCATTTCAACCACATAGACTTTTAATATATTTACTTTACGTCCTTAGAATTTCATTTATCTCATTTTAGTTATTAGACATTTTCATATTTGTAAAATAATCCCCAAAATTTACCAAATTCCACTAAGTCCACAATCTTTCTATTCTTACTTAGCTCGAGTTTTAAGCCTTAGAATTAATCTATCATGCTTCCAATTGTCTTCTCCTTGTTCTCACAATCATTTTCAAGCATTACTTGATTGGAATAGGTCATTTTTAACTTGGTTTTAAGGTTACTTGGAAAATTTGTACAAAGGGAAAAAATGGTTGAAAACTCACCTGAGACAATGAGTTAGTGAGAGTTGAGTATGCGGGAAGTAATTAAGCGTGAAACAAAAATTAAAACAGGTTCCAAAATTGAATTGAATTGAAAATCGATTCGAACTAAGAAACTAGAACCAATAAAACTAAATTAGATCAAACTTGATACAACCCCTTGATAGAGAGTTAAGGATATTAGATCATCCTATAAAAAATTGGATTGGGAACCAAAGATCACATTGAGAAATATGATTGAAATGGATTAGACCTAATAGAAAATTAAATTTCTAAGAAAGAACGAAAATGAAAAATGGTAATTTTAGGTTCAAATTATAAATAAATAATTTTAGAAAAGTAAAGAAATTATAAAATTGGTTAAATTAATCTTGAACCAATCAAAATTTGATAGAATCAATTCAATATTTTACAACCAGGTCAACGAATCGGTAAACAACTACGGTAGGGAGACACGTGTGTGAATAGTATCACACGCATGCCATATCACATATCATCTTTGACCAAGACTATAAACCTCGTCCCTTGAAGACGAGGAAAAATAGGGAAAGAAACGGTCAACCCGGGTGAGAAAATCGAACCGGTTCACGAACCCTAATTGATAGAGAAAGGGTAAATCGGGAAATTTATGGATTCCAAGTGACCTAAAAAGTTACAAAAGTCATGAGAAATAACTTCAGGATGAATTGGAGGTGAAAACCAAACCGGTTCAGGTGAACCAGACCTGAATCGGATTGAATTGGTTTGAACCACTATTGAACCGATTTCTAAATTCATTTTTCTAGGTGGCTTAGAAAATTCAAATTGGATAATTGAGGCCACCATTTGATAGAGAATAAATTTAGATGAATTTAAAAATTTTTAATATTGAAAAACTCGGTCAAATCAGGCCTGAACCAGGCGGTTTAAGTGTTGAACCTGGTTCGGACCGGTCCAGTCCGGTTCGGAACAGTGCCAGCGAAGCTGAAAAGTATCCGACGAGTAAGTTTCAAGCAATGAATGACCGCCATTAAGGTGCCAATCAGATGATCAAGAAGTCCACGAGCTTCCTATATAAAGAACCCATCATTATTCAACCTCCACACACCTGAAAACTTCACTCTCTCCCTACTACTCCATTTTTCGGTGAAGCTTGAGCTAGAGCTTCAACTTGGGGTATTTTTATGAGCCAAAGAAGGCGTGGCCGAGTTCTTTAGATTCGGGGAGAAGTCAACTACATACAACTAGTCTCCATTTGCTTCAAGGGTCACCAGAGAAACGCCGACGTGATAGAACAGTGAAGCAGCTCCGGAGGATCGAAGCTGCCTTATTTCGGCCGACCTGAAAATAGCCAATTTAAGCCCTCTTAATACTTCAACAGCCCTCATACAGCTGAATTAAAGTTGAAAGATAAGCCAATTTGGCTCTCCTCTATAATTTTCGATCAGTGCTAGAAAGAGAACCAGCAAAACTTCACTGACCAAATTCTCCCTCAATTCGACATCAATTAATATGATTATTAATCCTAGGAGAAACCTAAGGACGAGAGCTATCTACCCAGATTGAAAGCTCGGACCGCCGCACCCCCGACGGTAAGCTTTCAAAGCTTTCTCTCTCTACGTTCAGTTTTCCAGCGAAGCTCCGTTTGAGCTCATTCTGACATCAAATCGTGCGATTCAAAGTGCAATTGAATCGTATGAAGATGTAGTAACTCCAATATAACTTCAATTTCAAAAATTAAACTCATTTGATTGGTCAATTTGATTAAATCAAATTTGGCTGTGTTAGAAAGTTGAAATTGGGGGGAAATTTTGGGAAATTTTAGGAATTTAAAAAATTCGAGAGAATAAAGTGCAATTTCATAAAATTGAGGGCCAATTGAGCATGATAAAGATGTTGGAGGACCAATTGATCGATTTTTAGAATTTTTGGGGTGAAATTTGCCATTTTTGTAAAGTAGTTGCAAAATAGTCATTTTGGAAAAGTTGGAGACCAAATTGGAAATTTGGGAAACTTGAATCCCTTTTTGTGATTTTGAATAAATTGATGTCCTAAGGTAAAATTTAGAAGTTTCGGCACTCAATTTGGGGGAAAATCGGCATTAGGGACCTAAAGTTAAAGAAAAAGAACTTTAGGGACCTAATTGTAATAAATCAAAAAGTTTGAGTATTTTATTCATTTGTAGTGAATGAAGGCTAATAGGCCAAAGGATAATTAACAAGGATGTTCATATCGTGTAGGAACATGAATTACTGAGAACGCTAGCAAGCACAAGCTCACGTGGTGGCAAAGGGGCAAATAAGAGGAATTCACTGTACGATCGGGTGAGTGAGATTTTTATATCATACACGGTTGGGATGATAAACAACTCGTAAATGAAAATCCACTAATAAGTAGAACTTTAACCATCAGATTGGAATGGGGTGATGTGAAAATTATGTGAAAAAACTATTTGTCAGTTGTAAGTAGATCATACTCGGTTGGTATGAAGAACTTTCTCGAAGGAAGTAGAAAACCCGCTTATCGATTATAAGCGGAGATGTCCTCACACCCGGTTGGTGTGATGGACGGCAAAAAGTTTATTTTGTCAGAAGTGCTCTCCCCTGACTGTGTGCCACTACTTAAACATTTTAGGAGACCTTATTAGCTCAGATAGGTCGGAGGCATCGGTTTTGGAACTTGGGGGCATAAATGCCCAATTTTGAAAATCTCCTACAGTGGGCCCAAGGTCAGTTGGCACGAGCAGAAGCTCATAAACAAACATGAGTTTAAGCCATAAAAACTTTAAATGAATGATATGTTTGGCCATGGTAACAAGACAAGATCGACATACTCGATGGACTGACAGTAGTGCGACATAACAGGTCGATAGACTATTCAAGACAAACAGCTATAGGTCAAGTTGAGGGTCGGGGCCGTTGGATCAATGGCACCAAAGATTAAATGGCTTATGTGGAAAAGTGTTGTTTTGTGCATGCACTGAGGTACGAGACTTTTAAGATGCCCAAGAGGGGTAGTGATGCATCCTAAGGGCTACTGGACGATATGGTGGAGATAAGGGTAGATTGTTGTGCCAACAATTAGGGAAGCTCGACGTAGCTTCATGCACATGAGACCGAGGTGGGGTCGGGATGAGGTCTCTGTCCTCATATGTACACGAAGTTTTCTTTACGGGATTGAGGGATGGATGTCGTGTACATCCACTCATTCTTAGGGTAGAAGTGGACGTGCTTCTATCTAGGTGGCCGGTAAAGTCGCTCCGAATCCACAAGTGGGTGTAGTGGACGTGCTACCCTACAAATGTGTGTTCCCTTCCTGATGAAGGCCGTGTGTTGGTTGATAAACACACTGGTTGTGATTAATGAATGAGGAATGGCTATGAAAACTGAGATTTCAAGGATGAATTGTTTCAATAGAAAATAAGGAGTCTGGCACACTCCAATTCAAAATGTTTTTTTTCTAAAAGTTGAACTTTAAACACCCATTCACTGAGTCGTTGAACTCAACCCCTCCCCTTTCAGGTAACCCAAAGAATGCCTACCCAATGACTATGAGTTAAACCACACATGTGAGACAGGTATGATAAGTTTAAATTTTATGCAATTTTAATTTATGTTATTCCAGGAAAGGTGTAGGTTTAACAGTCGTCTTACTCTTCACGGGTTAAAGAAGGGGAAAATCCTGAATAAACTAGGAGAGTGGCGGGTTGCTCACGGGGATCCGACCAAACTGGGTTAGTGCGTGACAACTTGAGTAGTATTAGAGCCTATTTCCTCGAATATATTATCAAGACTATATAACATAGTAACTAAGAGAAAATTTTAAATTTTCAGATGTCTCTGAAGAGAGGAACCAAGAAAACTAGGATCGACATTACTAACACCACCTAACACTCTATCCCTCTAGGAAGATCACCCTAAAATATCCTAGAAGTCCCAATGAACCAAGAGACATTAGTGGGAAGTATCTAGAAGGATGGTGCGAGGATCTGTTGAGGTCACAATCCTGAGTACGAAGGAAGCCAAGCCTAAGACCAGGAATGCTATTAAGGGCTTATAATCTTACTAAGGAGGATGCTTGTCAAGAACCCAATAACTCACCATCTATTTCGTAAACACTTTTTGTAAGGGGGCTAAGACTTCAACCTATTGTACTACCTCTCCAATAATAAAAAAAAACTCCAAGTTTGTAAAATCATATCTCTCAAAATAATGTGACATTGTGCCTCAGCTGTATGAAGATTTCCCAATTAAAGTAATCAAACAAACCCGAATTACCTTAGACACTATGGAGACCAAGGAGATTACCATCCCAAATAAAGGAATGAATCAAGGGAATTGTTGGGCAAAGAAGGCACAACAAGAAAAAAAAATTGTCAAGGTAATTAAGAAGTCTAGGAGAATTCTTGGAGTAACTGAGTAAGGAAATGACCTATTACAAGTATAAGGAAATGGTACATAAAGTTAAGGACTGTCCCACACCACAAGGATTTGGGACAATATTTTCCAAAAATAATGCCCCCATAACTATAGGAAACCCGAAAGGATACCATCCCTAGAAATACAACTCTTGCTCAGAATTTCAACTACATCAAGGAGGAAGTTCTTCAAGATCCTAGCATAGTGGCAGGAAGGAAAAAGGACTGAAGGTAGGACCTCGATAAACTACAAACAAGAACAAGGTATAGTTGAAGAAAATTTTTCCTTAAAAAGAAATTTCTAGCCATTTAGGAGTAAACAAGGGAGCGCCTCTACAAGAGAAAACCAGTCCAGCATTTGATGACAAATGAAATGTCTCAAGATGACAAATACGACTCACTTTGGAAAAGGCAGTGAAGCCAAATAGATGTTTCGGACAAACATAGTGGAAGGAAGTAAGTTGTTACAACAAGATAGTCAAGTAAAATAAATGACGCCCTAAGAAAGGCCAGGAAGTAGAAAGGACTACATCCTAAAAAGGGCAGTGGGTGGACATTAAGGACAAGAAAACTTGAGAAACAACTGCCCTAAGAAAAATTAGACCAAAGGAATGGTAGAGACGAGGTAGTTAACGAACTGATACTCGTGAAAGCCATAATTTAAGCTCCAACAAAGAAGGGAGAGATGGAAAGGCCAAATATTTGGAAAAAGAAGGATGAAGGAAATCCTTAAAAAGACCAATGGCCAAATTAATGACCAAATACAAGCTAAGAGAGGGTAGGTAAGCCTCTCACATGATCAAGAGGTCTTGAAATAAGGAGGATTTGAGCTCTCCCTAAATGAAATAGACATGTATTGGGGTACAAGTGAGGATGAGGATAGAGTATAAAAGATGTGCCTACAAGATTTCAAAAGTAAAGGTAAATAGGAGAAGACGACATCAAAGGATGTCATTTAAGGGTAGATATTCCCTAGAGCAAATGAAAAATGGAATTTCAGGAGGAAAGGAAAGAGTCCTACCAAGGAAGGAAACCCTGGAATGACATATGTAACCCAACTGAGAGGTAATGAAACCAAGTGAAGAGGGATAAGGAGATGAACTTGCAAATGAAGTGCATGTTGAGGTGGAAGAACCAAGGAAAGCATATTAGGAGGATCCAAGGAGTAAGTTAAACCCAAGGAACGAATAAGTAGGAAGATAGTATCAAAAGATGCCGTACAAATAAGAGAGGGGTGGACTGTCCAAAATAAGGAAAAAAACAAAGGAGGAATGAACATCTGAGAAACTTTGGAGAAGTAAGCCCTCAAAATAAGAAGTGGTTGAAGGGGGAAACAACCACTAATATCATGACGGATCGTGGTCCACACTCGCATAAAGAGTGGATGGTTGGGCATAGGGTGGAGTACGCGAAATAAGACTAATAATCGAAAGTTCCTCAGTTAAGGAATAAGGGACGAAATGGAATTTTAAGATGAGGAAGGATTCAAAGCAGGAAAATGCCCAATATAGAAGAAGATGTAAGGAAATGAAGGAAGAAACCTTCAAGGAATGGTAAGAAGGTTGAGCATGTAGCTCCTAAGATGAAAGTCTCTACTTTGAGGACATAGTAGATAATGAAACTGTAAGAAGGGAACTCCCCAAATAATACAATAGACACATAGACCAAAAGGGATCAAATGGGAATAATGAGTCATGAAATGATCATGAGTAAGTAAAAGTGGATTAAGGAAAAGTAAAGTCCTTGAATAAAGAATGCCAAGGACTTAAGCTAGAAAAAATCTCGGCTTGTCGATAAACCATCGGGAAACCAAATAATTGGAACTAGAAAGACCTAATAAGGAAGTTGGGAAAGGACGACTGGGTAAGGAAAACCGACACGATTATGTAAGTTGATTGGATAATGGTAAAGGTAGTCGAAGAATACTACCAAACGAAAAGAGGGATGAAGTTATACGACCCCTAAAAGGTTAGAAGGATTAGAACGACACTCACGTAAGTATTTTAGAAATCTAATTGTTATAGACAAGTTCTAGGAAAATGTCATGTCTATAAGGGGCATGTAAGCCCAATAGCGCCGAGGAAAGGGTGACTCAACAAGGAAGAGATAGTTGGTAAACATGACGAGGTCATACATAATTTTGATCGAAGTTGTAATAAATGACGAATGAAGGAAGGGTCAAAATAGGACGAAGGGGTAATAACACCTAAACCTATGAAAACAAGTATGAAATGCTCGGAAAAAAAAAAACACTGAGCTAAGGGTTTCAATGATAAAGAGAATAACTAAACACATGAACAATTGGGCATCTTGGAACTCCCGATCCTGAAATCTTGAGTAAGAACCTCAAGTGGAAGAATCTTGCCCTAAGCAAAGGAAGAAGTGAACTTAAGGATGTACCTTAGAGTAGTGGGTAAGACATGCCTAATTATGTTAAACTCCATGGAGTGAGTAAACAATGGAAAAGAAAAAGAAACTCCTTAAGTGAATGATATAAAAAAGAGCTAACTCAAAGAACGACCGAAGAGTTAGCATGTCAAGCAAATGACAAGTTGACACCAAGGGAAATTATTCATGATGCAAAGGTTGCTAATGAAGTTTTAGGGACAAAACTCCTAAAAGGAGTGGAGAGTTGTAAACCCCGTACCTTGAAGATAAGGAAAACCGGGGAAAGAACTAGTCATCCCATGTGAGAAAACCGAACCGGTTCACGAACCCTAACTAAAAGAGAAAGGGTAAACCGGGAAATTTATGGATCTCGAGTGACCTAAAGATTCACAAAAGTCATGAAAAAAGACTTTAGGATGAATTGGAGGTGAAAACCAAACCAGTTCATATGAATTGGACCTAAACCAGATTGAACTGGTTTGAACCACTATTGAACCAGTTTCTAAATTCATTTTTCTAGGTGGTTTAGAATATTCAAATTGGGTAATTGAGGCCATCATTTGATAGAGAATGAATTTAGATGAATTTACAAATTTTTAATTTTGAAAAACTTGGTCAAATCGAGCCTGAACCTGTCAGTTTAACCATTGAACCCAGTTCAGACCGGACTGGTACAGTCTAGTTTGAAACAGTGTCGTCTTCTTCCTTCAGATGAAAGCACTATTCACTCGTCAAAAAATTGAGCAGTGGCATCGAAGCTGAAAAGTCTCCAACTAGGGAGTTTTAGACAATGATTGACCACCATTAAGGCACCAATCAGACGGCCAAGAAGTCCTCGAGCTTACTATATAAAGAGCCCCTCTTCATTTATCCTTCACACACATGAAAACTCCACTCTCTCCCTACTGCCCAATTTTCTGGTGAATCTCGAACCAGAGCTCCGACTTGGGAATTTTTTTGAGCCAAAGAAGGTGTGGTTGGGTTCTTTGGATTCGGGGAAAAGTCAGCTACATGCCTGTAGTCTCCATTTGCTTTGAGGATAGCCAGAGAAACATTGGCGTGATAAAACATTGAAGCAGCTCCGGGAGACCGAAGATGCCCTATTTTGGCCGAGCTGAAAATGGCCAATTCGAGCCCTTCTCATGCCAAACCAAGCCCTCCCAACACTTCCACAATGCTCATACAGCTGAATTAGAGCTGAAAGGTAAGCCAATTTGGCTTCTCTCTATAATTTCCAATTAGTGCTAGAGAGAGAACCGACGAAACTTCACTGACCAAATTCTCTCTCAATTCGGTATCAATTGATGTGATTACTGATCCTAGGAGGAACTTGCGGATGAGAACTATCTGCCCAGATTGAAAGATTGGACTGCCACACCTCCGACGGTAAGCTTTCAAAGCTTTCTTTATTTACGTTTAGTTTTCCGATAAAACTCCATTTGAGCTAATTCCGGCGTCAAATCGTGCGATTCAAAGTGCAATTGAATCGTATAAAAATGTAGGAACTCCAATCTAACTTTAATTTCAATAATTAAACTCATTTGATAGGTTAATTTGATAAAATCAAATTCGACTGTGTTGGAAAGTTGAAATTGGGGGAAAATTGGGGAAATTTTTGGAATTTCAAAAATTCGAGGGACTAAGGTGCAATTTAATAAAATTGAGGGCTAATTGGGCATGATAAAGATGTTGGATGACCAATTGGTCACTTTTTAAAATTTTTGAGGTGAAATTTACCATTTTTGTAAAGTAAGGGCAAAATGGTAATTTTGGAAAAGTTGGAGGCCAAATTAAAAATTTGGGAAACTTGAACCTTTTTTTTTTATTTTGAATAAATTGAGGTCCAAAGGTGAAATTTAGAAGTTTCGAGACTAAATTTGTGGGAAAATCGGCATTAGGGACCTAAAGTTATAGAAAAAGAACTTTAGGGACCTAATTACAATAACTAAAAAAGTTTGAGTATTTTATTCATTCACGGTGAATGTAGGTTAATAGGGAAAAGGATAATGAACAAATATGTTCATATCGTATAGGAATACGAAGTACTGAGAACGCTAGCAAGTACAAGCTCACGTGAAAGCAAAGGGGCAAATAAGAGAAATTCACTACATAATCGAGTGAGTGGGATTTTTATATCATACTCGGTTGTGATGATAAGCACCTCGAAAATGAAAATACCCTACTAAGTGAAATTTTAACCATCATATTGGAATGGAGTGATATGAAAATTATGTGGAAAAACTATTTATCGGTTGTAAGTAGATCATACTCGGTTGGTATGATGAACTTCCTATTAGGAAGTAGAAAACCCGCTTATCGATTATAAGCAGAGATGTTCTCACACCCAGTTGGTGTGATGGATGGCTAAAATTTTATTTTGTCGGAAGTGCTCTCCCGTGACTGTGTGCTACTACTTAAACTTTGTGGGAGACCTTCTTGACGGGAGCTCGAATAGCTCAGATAGGCCGGAAGCCTTAGTTTTGGAACTTGGTAGCTTAAATGCCCGATTTTAAAAATCTTGTACAGTAGGCCCAAGGCCAGTTGGCACGAGCAGGAGTTCGTAAACAAAAATAAGTTTAAGCCATGCAAACTTTAAATGAATGATATGTTTGGCCATAGTACCATGATAGGATCGACATACTCGATGGACTGGCGGTAGTGCGACATGACAGGTCGATAGACTAGTCGAGACAAACAACTGTAGGTCGAGTTGAGGGTCGGGGACGTTGGACCAGTGGCACCAAAGATTAAATGGCTTATGTGAAAAACTGTTGTTTTGTGCATGCACTGAGGTACGAGACCTTTAAAATGCCCAAGAGTGGTTGTGATACGTCCTAAGGGATACTGGACGACATGGTGGAGATAAGGGCAGATTGTCGTGCCAGCAATTAGGGAAGCTAGACGTAGCTTCATGCGCATGAGACTGGGGTGGGGTTGGGATGAGGTCTCTGTCCTCATACGTACATAGAGTTTTCTTTACGAGATTGAGGGTCGGATGTCGCGTGCATCCACTCATTCTTAGGGTAGAAGTGGACGTGTTTCTATATAGGTGGTCGGTAAAGTCGCTCTGACGCCACAAGTAGGTGCAGTGGTCGTGATGCCTTACAAATGTGTATTTCCTTCCTAATGAAGGGCGTGTGTTGGTTGATAAATACACCGGTTGTGATTAATGATTGAGGAATGACTATGAAAACCAAGATTTTGAGGATGAATTGTTTCTAAAGAAAATAAGGAGTCTAACACACTCCAATTCAAAATATTTTTTTTCTAAAAGTTGAACTTTAAACACACATTCACTGAGTTGTTGAAATCACCCTCTCCTTTATACCCCTTTTAGGTAACCTGGGGAAAGCCTCCTCAAAGACTATGAGTTAAACCACACCTATGAGACGAGTATGATAAGTTTAAATTTTATACAGTTTTGATTTATGTTATTCCAGGAAAGGTGCAGATTTAACGGATGCCTTAATCCTCCCGAGTTAAAAAAGGGGAAAAACCCTGAATAAATCGAGAGAGTGGCGGGTTGCTCATGGGGATGCGACCAAACTAAGTCGAAACGTGACAAAGACGAATGTCCAACTTCCAAGGGAAATCAATGCAAAGATACAATTCTCCAATAATTAAACCCCATTGAGGGCTATAAATAGGTGGTCCCTTGTCCTTGAGCTTTCTATAAAGATTAGTTATCCTCTCATTGCCAATAACCAAAATTTCACTTTGAAAGTTCCATTCT
Source organism: Trapa incisa (assembly GCA_030064435.1). Lineage (NCBI taxonomy): Eukaryota > Viridiplantae > Streptophyta > Magnoliopsida > Myrtales > Lythraceae > Trapa > Trapa incisa. Next base: position 21,977,048 of record CM057775.1, read on the forward strand.
TTGCGACCACCAAATCATATCTCCGATGGAGCTCTTTTTGGCCTCCAAATAATCATCTCTTATGCTTTATAGAATCACATCGACTTCATCTACATGATGTGGCCTTGATAGATACTTACCTTCGGAGTCATTTCATGACTCAAAAATAGCAAGCTTGCTTGATGACTCAAAAACATAACACTTACCTTGAGAGGAGAGTCATTTCTACAGCCTCTAACAAGATATAATAGTAAGCTTGCTTGATATCGAAAACATAGCACTTACCTTCAGAGTCATTTCTAGAGCCTCTAACGACCAAAATGATCGAGAAAATGCCCCAGACTCAGCTCTAGCCTTCCCTATATCCATGGAGCACCTAGGGTAAGTGAAGTGGCCACACATCGTTATAAAAGTTCACTTTTCTATTTAGTTTTAGCGTAGTTCAATCGAGCGTGTTTTTCATGTAACTTTAACCTCCATTTAAGGCATCACTTGAACTAGCAAGATGATTATGAAGTAAATTATTTTCCTACCCTAAGCTCTAGCCAATTGTCGTTAAGTTTTCTAATCATTTTTTCGAATTGTACAATTTTTCAGCAATTTTAGAAACGATAAAAAAATATATTATTCTAGCCAAGAAAAATTAAAAAAATAATTGTGTTAACTACGGGAAGACATTTATGATCATATTAAGATTTATTTGAGTTCTTAAAATAATTATTTGAAAAAAATAGAAAGTTTAGATACTAAAATATTTTTTTTGATAAATTTAGGGAAAAAAGGCACAAATAAGATAAAGTTTAGAGAATCATATGAAAATAATATAATTTTAGCAATTCAAAATAAAGATTAGAAATGTATATAAACTTAAACGAGAAACTTGGAAAAGTATAACGATTCAATTATAATATTGAAAAATTTTAAAGACCAAATTATAAAATATAAAAAAGTTTAAGAACTTAAAGGTAAATAAAAGAAAGTTTAAAGTAGTTTTGTAATTGTAATAAAGTAGGACCTACCATAACAAAATTTTTAATGAGAATCAAATTGAACTATTTTAATCATAAAATCGATAACTCGTAATACAGAGAAAACATGATTAAGGAATGAGTTGTACCGATAAAATTGACCTAAATATCTTAATTAAGATATAATCAATTACATGAAATTTATAGAATTAATAATCATGTGAGAAAAATATTTAAATCAAAACTTATTGGGATAAATAAATCTTTTAAAAAATAAATAGTATTTTCACGACAATTTTATTTATATCAAACTGATATATTTATAAATTTTGATAAAACCTTTTATGGATATTTTATCAATATTGAATGCACTTCCACCTAACAAGTGATGGCATGTAAATTTATTCGTACAATAAGTATTACTACAACACATTATCAAAGTCGATACTATAAATAAGTTTTATTTTTATAATGCTATGACACTAATAACTTATCAAATTAAGATTTAATTTTTATAAGCATCCAAATTAAATAAATATTAAAAATTTAGATTAAATAAATAAATATTAAAAAATAAATCGATCAAACTACGTAAATATTAAAATTCAGCGCACGCAAAAACTCCCCCTATTCATCATTATGTTCTATTCTTCGTTATCTTGGCTGAATGGCCCATTCCCCTATTCATTGTTATGTTTCTATTCAATATGGCAATATTATTTTGAATATTTTTCATGTAATAAATGTCTACTTCAAACTATTAACTTTCTATATAATATTTTCTCTTAACCCATTTTGGCCAACTCACGGCCCCAAAGTCGGACGATATGTGACGTCTCAATACATATGCAGCAGAGGAAAATATTCTATCACTATAAATTTTTTTTTAAAAATCAATTTTATTTCTTTAAATGAAAGAGTGAATGAGATGTACTAATTTTTTAAAAATTATATTATATTATAATTAATTAAAATATTGTGTATGATTAACCATTCTTAAAATTTGTTTTATAATTTGTAAAATTTTAAAAGTTGTGTTAAATCATAATTTTATTCCCAAAATTTGGACCAAATATGTAATTGTGTAGTTTTTTAATTAAGTAAATTTATTAAAATTAAAGTGAAAAAAGTAGATAACTAATCCATAATTATAGAGAATGGTATAATAAATAATAAATTTAATTAGTATTAATTATTAATACTAACTTATGCACTCACCTAAATAATGTACACTTTTAAATATATATAGTTCTATCAAGAATGAATTAACATATTTACTACATTAAAATTAACAAAAAATATTACAAGGTATGGCAATTTTTTTCATCCTACTCTTGTAGGCGTACCGCACACCACTTTTCACTCTTGTGTGTAATTTTTCAAGTGAATTATAAAACCTAACTGAAAAATGTAACCCATCTTACAATGTGAATAGACAAGACCCTTAGTTCTTTGGCCCATTTTTCTTTCGGGCCGTTGAGTTGGAGACCATATCTTGATGAACACAATGAGACTCACCCCCTCCCCCCACTTAGGCTACATCCTCTCCTTGCACATAGCATGGAATGCTACCATTTATTTCTCAAATTGCTATATATCTTTGCTTGGTTTTCAACTTTCTTATGCAAAGATAGGCTCAACTTATCCGTAAGAAGTATTTGCTTAGTGCACGCTTATGATAGCTTGACCCAGTTAGGATCTTCCTTATCCCATTGATAAGGTGCGAGTAAACTTAAAAATACCGGTAGACTTTTATGTTTATTTGAGTGTTCCACCTAGTAAGGCACCGTGCACACCCAATTTAGAACCCTAGTGCAATTTGAACATCACATGGTCAAGCACTTGTTACTCAAGATGGGCATCATTTTCTTATCCTCCATGTTCTTCATTCTACAAGACGCATTGTGGAGAGAAGGTATCACAATGGCAGCCTCCTCTAACCACTATTTTACTATCTTGTAGGTAGTGTGATTACTTCCATGGAAGCAAATCCAATAATTTCTTAGGTTTGTTTATTTTTTTAAATTTAAATAAAACATATTTATTTCTCTATTATTTGCTCTTACTCAACAATATAGTTGATTATTTTACAAAAATAAAACTATATAGTTGATTAAACTCACCCAATATTTATGAAGTTTCTTAACTTTTTTATAATAATATGTTGTCCATACTTTTAGGTCAAATATTAGTACTAAAAAAATAATGGCACAAAAATTCTCATGATATAAAGTAAATAATAATATGGTATTAGCTTGTACGGTGTATTTGTATGGAGGGGTTTGTAATATATTGGTAGAGAAATAATTCATTTCTTAAATAAAATTAGTGATTTGAAATGCTAGTGAATAACTTCTAATATACTATCCAACCCAAATTTTGGATATTTAGAGAATTGTTTTATTTATTTATTAAATTATTTTAATATACTTATTTATTATTTATTTATATATATTTAAAAAAAATTATATATTAGTAATATTTTATATAAAATTATATAATATAAATATTATAAATAAAAAATTAAAAGTAGAAAATGTATTTAATATAATTTAATTATATATAATATATAATAAATTATTTAATTTAATTAAAATAATAAATTTATTTTTCAAAATTTTTTATTAATAATAATTTATTTAATTTCAACTTTATACAAATAATAAATTATTACAAATTTTAACATTTATAAATTTATCACTTCAGTTCATTTTCACTCCTAAAATATTATCCACATATCACTATAAATTACTTAATTCAAATATAGTTTTAATTTACAAATACTTAACATCTAGTGAGCCTTGAAATACTAAATTATTTTCCTTTCTTCTGATTGATATAAGAAGAAATAGATTTTGGGCAAAATTATAAGAAACACTATATTTCACATAATAATTGCATGTCGGAGGTGCTAATAGCAGCGTTTGTGCTTTTCGTGGAGAAGGAGAAGCCCATTTATATAGATAGGAAGAAAAAACCGAAAATAAACAAATCGCGACGAGTGACAAAGAGGCCACCACACCCCTTATATTGCGGAGAAGCTGTGGTTGACCACCGTGAAGCCGCCGTCCACGGCCAAGTTGAGGCCGCTTATATACGCCGACTCGTCCGATGCGAGAAAAAGCGCTGCTTCCGCCGCGTGCCGAGCCTTGAGGGTCACACCTTTAAGGTTCGCAAGGGAGCAGCTGCTGGATTCGACCTGACCTGGCTCGAGATCGAACGCCTTGCACGAGAGAGGTGTGGCTATACCAAACGGTGCTATGCAATTGACCCGAATACCATAAGCTCCGAGCTCGCTGCAGGATGACCGGACCAGCCCAATCAGTGCGTGCTTCGACACGGTGTAGGCGTGCGGCCCAGCGCCGCCTAGCGTTGCCGCCACACTGGCCGTGCAAATGATGGAACCCTTTGTTTTCCGGGCCACCATGGCCCTTGCAGCGTGCTTGATTGTGGCGGCAACTCCCCTGACATTGGTGGCAAAGGTATCATCGAATTTCACCATGTCCAATTCGAGGATGCTGGCTATTGGCCCCATTATGCCGGCATTGCTGAAGAGGATATCGAGGCTGCCAAACTTCTCGACAGTATGATCGATAAGCTTCTCCACGTCCTTCTCGTCCCGTACATCGCAGTGATAGAAGGCGGCCTTATTAGGGCTGATAGAGGTGGCAACTTTCCGGCCAAGATCGTCTTGGATGTCGGCAAGAACGACAAAGGCGCCATTCTCCGCGAAGAGCCTTGCTGCCTCCTCTCCGATCCCGCTAGCTGCACCAGTGATCAGAGCAACTTTGCCATCTAACCTACCGATAAAAAAGTGTATATATATTGGAGTGAAGAAATGTTAACTAATGAGGAAAAAGAAGGGAAAGGGGAACAGAGGTTCAGGGTTTGTACGGTGATGGGAGAAGGAAAGAACTTACTTGAGCTTAGACATTTGAGGGCAAAAGTGGGCAGACTATAATGGATTTGAGAAGTTCTCCTCTCTTCGAATCCAATCTCTGGTTGTCTTCTACATATTCGCTTGTACAACTACTGATTTGATATTTATAGAAATCTAAACGGATTGGGCCAAAAAAAAAAAGAAATCTAAATGGAGGTTGAGCAATTAATTGGTCCATCCATTGATTGAGTGAAGTTTTCTTGTTTAAATTCCATGGTATGTTGTTGAGCAAAAAAAATTCATGGTAGGAGGGTTTGGGATTTTCTTAATAAAATGGAGTGGGTGAAATAGGTAGAGAGAATTATAGTTAGTTTTCTCTCCATACTTTTTCGTTATCATTAGATGTCAATATATACCATATCTTATTCAATACAAATTCTTACAATTCTATCTACTCATGGAAATGTGAATTCTGCATATAAGTCTAGACCAATAAATGCAAAGTGCAAACCATGATTATTTATATGCCACAAGTTTAAGAAAAGATCTCCCAGAGTGACTTTAAAAAATAATAGATGAATATGAGTAGTCAAAATACCCTTCAAAATGAATCAGATTTATTTGATTTTGTAAGAATTTATTATACAATCGTATATTATATATAATTAAAATTCATAATTTGTAATGAGTAAAAAAATTTTAATATTATACCTTTTTATAATAACATTTTTCTATTTTATATTATATATAATTATATTCTCAACACAATTTCTAATATAATGTTAATACAATTGATACTTACAATTTTAAATCTGCTATCAATAATAGTATATTAGTGTTATTATTTTTCTGATAGCATATAAGTAAAAATAATTATTTTAAATTGAATATATTTTTTACATAATTAGGCATACCATTAGATAATTTTTCAATTTTGTGCTGAGTACATATGTGTGAGAGTACAGTATCTCTTATACAACATAAAAAAGTATAGTATAACAATAAAAGTTCAAACCTATTTACTCAGAAATTATAACTTATAAAATTGAGTTTTTTTCCAGACAATTTTAATATTTGTAAACTTATTTTTAGGTTATAAATACTAATAATGATAATAATATTAATAATAAATATTATAATATTATAATATAATTTTATATAGTTATAATATATATCAATTATAATATTAACTAATCTTGATTATATAATATATAAATTTACTCATATTATTAATTTATATTATCATAAGTCTATAAATATATAGATGTATATATAATTTATTAAGTCAATTATTAAATAATAGTTTACCTGATATAAGTCTATAAATATATAAATAGTAGTTTACCTGTTTTATTTATATAGTCTACCAATCTAATTTTTCACCATTTTTTACTATATTTTAAATTTTTGGAGTCGCTTGTACGTGTATCGATACACCGATACCGAAAATTTATCTCGTTATTTATCTCAATATTGAGAAAAACTACTTAACTATAAATAATTGTTCCTACTTATTATACACCAAAAAAATAATATTTGGTTATTGAAAACGAGTTCAAAATTATAAATAATAAATATATATACATTATACGTAATTACTGTGTGGTTGAAAATATTATATTTAATAAAATATAAAAATATTATTAATTTATAAGGTTAAAAATATTATATTATTTAATAAATTTTAAGTAGATATGAGTTCGAAACATTATCGGTACTCAATATATTTTTATATATTAAAATAAAATTAATATAAAATTAAAGTTGATGAATTTTTCTCAAACAAAATTATAAATAATCTCAATTTTTGTATTTGCATGAAACTGATAGTGAGATAAATAGATAAATAGTTGAGATATTATTGCACTATCGATATTTTGAGGACAAGACCTATTTACTGAAGTAGTAACGGGAGTAAAATGATTTTAATTGTGAGATTACCAATGTTATTATAATTTATTTATTTGCTTGATTGAACTACAATACATTTTATTAACTTCATGAAACTAGATTGTGACAAATAAATATAATAAAATTGCTAACAAATTTCTAATAATTAGAATTGTTGGCTCAATCCAAGAAATAATGGAATGTTATTAGTGAGTGAACTCAAATATTGAGATTATGTTGAGTGGTATTGTGAAGATAGTAAATGATGTGCTAGTGAGTTATTGTTGCACAATGCATGAACTAATAAATTTAATTAATAACATATGGTAAGTTTGGACGTATTAAGATTAGGGGTAAAAGTCAAATTTTCAATAAATATTATTCGAAAAATTATGCTTAAAAATTAGGTGAGATCAAAAAATAAAATGAGTCGAATAAGATAATTTATTTAGATTGTGATATTGGAGAGTGGAGGAATAGAGAAGATTATACCCAAGAAATCATCATTAGTAGGGAGTGGAGTATAAGAAATCTTGATTTTGATATGTTGAATGATTAAAAGAAAATTTGGATTAAAATTAGTATGAAATAAACAAATTATAGAACATCATAAAAATTTTGAGAAATTTTGATATTGGTAAAAATATAATTTTTAATTCTAAAAATAAGGGGAAAAGTCCAATAATTTAGAAAAATAAATTGGAACGAGAATTTTATGTGAATGAGGTCGAATATAGTTTAAATTAACCAAACCAATCGAAAAATTCCTTGGAAGCAATTTTAAATAGTGTCAACTTTTGGGTGGACATCGGATTGCCATGTCGGTTATCGTGACCAATCGCTACATGTCGCGTGGCAAGGCGAACATATCAAAAATGAGAAACTAATAACAATAGATATGACCAATCACTATACCCTAGTGACAAACAAATATTATTGGCAGCACTTAAAACCACGTCAACTCAATCCAACAAATCAATGCCACACGGTGATATTTATATAACCATATATGGTAGCTATTATCATATTTTAATCTACTTGACCATATTAGTTAGTTATAATGAATCATTGTACATGATATAGTGTCTTGCACGCATTATCACACATACACATACAATATCATTTTCTCGAAATGAATATCGACTAGAAATAGTGCAGGTTCATACATGCAAATAAAGAAAGTTTTCTGCGATATTTATCAGTTCAAACACGGTGAAAAATCACCATAAAACTTCACTTCACGGTCCCACACAGGTGAATTCACCATCAACAAATGGAACTTCATCACCCAACAGTGGAATTACAAAGAATATTAGGATCAAGTTGTCAATCACTTAGTCGGGTAGGTGTTGGTAGCTAGGGCCTAATGTCCTTCCTTCTTCGTTAGACATGTATGAAAGTCATCACACATCATAAATTCTATGCGAAGTTAATCTCCTTCCACACGTCACTTACAAGTAATCTCGAACTAACCAAGCATATTACTCCAATGAAGTTTTAGAGTAATGATTAAACAAAATTAATAGAAATATTAAGACACCTCAGATTTTTATCGCAATGACTGTAGGTTCATTCAGTAGATAATATGGAAGGGGCATTTATTATTAGAAATGGATAAAGAAAATTACCTGTACATTATCTATGAGTGAATACAGAGTCGAATACACCATGGAATTTAATAGTTTAACATTAAGATGTTGAATTATCCTGCAATCAATCAACAGAGTTCAATGAAAGAAATCGTATCAAATTCAATTTAATGTTAATTGCATGGATTAACTTAATAAATGAATTTCTAGTGGGGATGGCCAATAGCATGCCATCCACAATACCCGATTGATTATGTAAAGGGAGAGTTGGTTTAAATGATTGCACTCATCCAACGATTCCAAGGGTGTGCCCATGCTAAATGGAAAGGGGCATTGGTTTGGATGATAAGTACATGTCCAACAATCCCATTGTTGAGTTCGTTTGAATGTATCTGTCCAAAATTATATGCTTAGGGACCTTGGTTCGGATGATAAGATCCATCTACCCATGATAGATGGAAGGGGGCATTGATTCAGATGACAAGTAGTTATCCAACGATCTCATTGTTGGTTGGATGTATGTACTCATCCAATATTGGGTGCTTAGGTTAGAAGTATAACTCTCGCTAGCACGCGAATGATAGATTTAGTAGTGAACCCCGTAAAGAATAACTAAAAAGAAAGAGGATATAAAAACCAAATATGTTATTTTGAGTTGCGATAGCATTGAGTACATGAAGGACCCGATGAGCAGTTTTCTCACTCATTAAGTTGTAAGTTCACTCCCTCTTCTTAAAATATTTAAGGAATTTCCAAGGAGAGGAGTACAAGGCAGGTGTCATGCCCTGACCCGTTTGGTCGGATCCCCGTGATCAACCCGCCACTCTCCTGGTTTATTAAAGGATTTCCCCTTATTGTAAGTCGTAAAGGGAAATGCATCCTTTAACCTGCACCTTTTCCTAGAATAGCATAATCAAAACTGCATGAAATTTAAAACTTTACATACCTGTCTTACAGGCATCTTAGTTGACGGTCTTTAAAGGGAGGCTTTTTGGGATTTCTTGAAATGGATATAAGGGAGGGGGTGAGTACGACTACTCAGTGAATGGGTTTTTAAAAGCTTTTGACTTTTAAGAAAAATATTTATATGAAGTGTGCCAGACTCCTTTGTTTTCAAAAATCCCTTCATTTAAAAATTTAGGTTTTTTCACAATTTCTTATTTACCACAGTGTGTCATCACCCAACACACATCCTTCATCATGAAGGTTACACACATTCGCAAGTCAGTATCACAACTAAACCCGCTAGTGGCTTCGGAGTGACTTTTCCTGCTACCCGAATAGAAGTACGACCACTTCTACCCTAGGAATAAGTGGATGTAAGTGACATCCGACCCACAATCCCAAAATCACTTCTTCGTGTCCGTATGAGGACAAAGACCTCATCATGTCCCCACCTCAGTTTCATGCGCCTGGTGCTACTCCAGATTTCGCATAGACAGCTAGAACGACGAACTGCCCTTATCTTTAAGTTGTACTCATCATCCCAACTGGGTATGATGTTAGTAAACCCACTCACAACCGGTAAGTAGTTTTTAATTTTAACTTGTGCTCATCATCCCAACCGAGTATGATGTTAGTAAACCCACTCACAACCGGTAAGTGGTTTTTAATTTTAACTTGTGTTCATCATCCCAACCGAGTATGATGTTAGTAAACCCACTCACAACCGGTAAGTGGTTTTTAACTTTAAGTTGTGCTCATTATCCAAATTGGTTATGATGTTAGTAAACCCACTCACCCGTTAATGCCGTGAATTCCACTAGACTGGTTCTTTGTATTCACGCGAGCTTGTCCTTGCTGCCGTTCCCGGTATTTCGCGTTCCTACACGATATGAACAACCTTGTTTATTATTACTCGGCATAACAGCCTTCATTCGTTTCCAATGAATGAGAAAACCCAAACTTTTAGTTATTTGCAATTAGGTCCTTAAAGTTATTTCTCTTTAACTTTAAGTCCCTAATGTCGGTTTTCCTCAAATTGAGTCCCGTAACTTTTAAAATTTATCCTAGGACCTCAATTTATTCTATTTCACCAAAAAGGGGTTTAATTTCCCAAATTTCCAATTTGGTCCCCCAATTTTTCCAAAATTACCATTTTGCCCTTCTTTTATAAAGATGGTAAGTTTTGCCCCAAAAATTTCAAAATTTCTCAATTGGTCCTCCAACATTATTTTCATGCCCAATTGACCCTCAATTTCATAAAATTGTATTTTTTTGTTTCACATTTTTTTTCATTTTGTTTATTTAAGAGGAATTTTTTATTCGAATTTCGAAAGTCCCCAAAATTTCCCCCAATTTCAACTCTTCAACACTACCGAATTTGATTTCATCAAATTGATTAATAAAACACTTCTAATTATTGAAATTGGAGTTGAAATTAAGTTCCTACATGTTCATACGATTCTAAAAAACTTTGAATCGCAGATTTTTACGCCAGAATGAGCTCAAACGGAGCTTCGCCAGAAAATAGACTATAGAGAGAGAAAGCTTCGATTACTCACCGGTGAAGGCACGATAGTCCGAGCTTTCAATCTGGGTAGATAGGTCTCGTCCTGAGGTTTATCTTAGAATCAAGAATTGTATCAATTGATACAGAATTGGATTAGAATTTCCTCATTGAAATTCGGTCGACTCTCTCTAGCACCGATCAAAAATTATAAAGGGGAGCCAAATTAGCTTATCTTTTGGTCCTAATTTGGCAGTGTAAAGGCTGAGGAAGTGTTAGGAGGGCTTGGTTTGGCCTGAGGAGGGCTTTAAATGGCCGATTTTAGCTTGGCCAAAATAGGGCAGCTTCGGTCCGCTGGAGTTGCTTCACTATTCCATCATGACGGCGCTTCTCCAACGATTCTCGGATTGACTGAAGTTTGCTATCAGATAGCTATCTTCTCTCCGGTTCTAAAGAGCCCGACCTTTGTTCAAGTCGAAGCTCTGGTTTGAGCTTTACCGGGAAATGGAGTAGTAGAGAGAGAGAGAGAGAAGTGTTTAGGTGTGAGGAGAATGAAATGGGGATGATCTCTTTATATAGGCCTAAAACCCATGTATTAAATGGGCGAGATTTATTACTATTATTAATATTATCATAAATTATTGGTATTAATTCCAATAATTTAATTTCGGTATTAATTCCAATAATTTAATTTCGGTATTAATTCCAATAATTTAATTTAGGTATTAAATTATTGGTATTAATTACAATAATTAAATATATATTAATTTATGGTTATTTATGATAAGGCGTACATTCTTAAATTTCTTTTCTAAGGTTTAATGAACCCTTTAGATCACCCGGAAGTTGTAAATTTCCATATTGTGTGTTCTCAAATGTAAACCAGCTCGGTTTTCTTACTCGGTTTGACCGGTTCTTTTCCTGGTTTTTCTTAACTCAAAAGTGCAGGGTTTACAGCAGGGGTATCCTCGCAGAATAAAAAAACTAAAGACAATGTACTTGGGTAAACAACACGTGTATTCATAGTAAATACTCATTTCTCGGTATTTTAATTATGGGTCATGTTCGATGTAAAATGATTTTTCAAAATTTAAATTTGGAGAGGTTTTGTTATTATATAATAATTTGAACCTTTCGTCATGTTGGTCCTACCGTAGTGAAGTACCCACTAGAGAGGGCGTAGTAGTTGTGCATCAGCACCCCGGCCTAGGAATTTAGGCTTGGGTGTGAAACTTTACCTCTGAACCATTTCCACCCTCTTTGACGGTTAAAAGTAGTAAGGCAAGCATCACAAGGACCATGTACTTAAGTTTCCTCTACAACTTCCATGTGACCTTGATAAGTCTCTCCACCACTTATCACTGAAAAAACTTAAGTTTTTTTTCTACTTTTTACTCAATCTGATCAATTGAGATGTCACTTGATCATAGAAGATGCCCAAGGAAATCTGCTACATTTCCATGACCTCACCTTTGGCTGACTCGCTTACACGAGTGATTTTTCAATCTTTCTCTCTCTCTCTCTATATATAATATATATATATGTTATTTTTTGGCAATGCCCGAAATTTGATCAATTATAGGTCAAATCGATCAATTTAAAGCATGAAATGATAGTGGGAACACGTGGGAGTATTTAGAGACCTATGTGAAAATACTTGAAAGATGAAGGACATAATTAAAAATAAGGAAAGGAAACTTTTTGGAGAAATTTTATATTTTGAGAAAAATTATAGGTAGAGTATTAGAGTAAGTTTGGACAAAGGGTTGAGTTGGATAAATCGAGTCATAAAGGGTAAAATTATAATTTATAAGAAAATTTTAAGGAACGATACAAGATGTATCGATTCAACTGACCAACAATACTTGAATAAGGGATAACCAAGTAAATGAAAGATTTGTAGGTCAAAGAAATATGCTTAAACAAGTTGAGACACAAGACACACACTCACTAGGTAGAAGAAACCCAAGTCAAGGTGAGTGAAATTTTTGAAATCATATATGTCACGCCTCGACCCTATTTGGTCAGATCCCTGTGAACAACCCGCCACTCTCCTGGCTTATTAAGGGTATTCCCCTTCTCTAAACTGTGAGGAGTAAGGCGTCCTTTTTACCTATACTTTTTCTGTAATAACATTAATCAAAACTAAATATTGCATACTTGTCTCTCCCGGTTTATTAAAGGTATTCCCCTTCTCTAACCTTACATACCTGTCTTGCAGGTTCAACTATCGGAAGGTCTTTAAGTAGGTTTACCATCGGTTACCTGAAAAGGGATAAAGGGAGGGGGTGAGTTCGACAACTCAATGAATGGGTGTTGGGAGAGAGTATTCAAAACATCTTTAATTGGAGTGTGTCAGACTCCTTATTTCTTTCAAAAATATTCTTTTTCTTAAATTCCCAGTTATTCAAAATCATCTTCCTCATTATCCACAATCGGTGTGTTTAATAATCAACACACGCCCTTCATCATGAAGGGATCACACATTTGTAGGACAGCCCGTCCACTGCACCCACTTGTGGCGTCGGAGCGACTTTACCGACCATCTAGATAGAAGCCCATCCACTTCTTCCCTGGGAATGAGGGGATGTTTGTGACATCTGACCCTCAAACCCAAAATCAACTCCGTGTCCATATGAGGATAGAGACCTTATCACAATCTCGTGTGCATGAAGCTTACACACATTAGCTTCAGGAAGCCCCAAACATAGTAGCCTCGTATAGTCCAAACACAGTAACTCCATGACTAACTGGTACGACAAGAAACTCAAACACAGTAGATTCTCTTTGCCTTATCGCCACCATGTCGTCCAGCAGCCCTTAGGACGCATCACTATCCCTCTTGGGCGTCTTGATGGTCATGCTACTCAAGTGCATGCACAAACAATATTTTTCCACAAAGCCATTTATCTTTAGTGCCTACGGTACAATAGCCCTGACACTTAACCTAGCCTGCAGTTGTTTATCTGACTAGTCCGTCGACTTACCCCTGACGCACTACTGCTAGCCCATCGAGCCTTGTTGGTCCTAACTTTGTACCATGATGAATCAAATAGTAAATTCCACTTTCAATGAGAGTTTTCATGGCTCTTCCTATTCATGTTTGTTTACAAGCTTCTGCTCGTGCGCCTTGGGCCCACTATACGTAATTATCCAAAATCGGGCATTTTAACCCTCAAGTTCCAAAATCGAGGCCTCTGGCCTATTTGAGCTATTCTAGCTCTCGTCTAGAAGGTCTCTCAGAAATTTTAAGCATTGACATGCAGTTAGGGGAGATCACTTCTGGCAAAATAAACTTTCCATCTATCACACCAACCGGGTGTGATGACATCTCCGCTTACAACCGGTAAGCAGATTTTCTACTTCCTTCTAGGAAGTCCATCATATCAACTGGTTATGATCTTCTTACAATCGATAAGTAGTTTTTCCATGTAGTTCTCACATCACTCCAACTAGGTGTGATGTTAAAATTCCACATGGAAGTGGTTTTTCATTTTTGAAGTGTTAAACCCTGCTCTTTGCCGTTAAGGAAAACCAGGAAAGAACCCGTCAAACTGGTCAAACCGAGTGAGAAAACTGAACCGGTTCACAAACTCGATTATTGAGGAATAGGAAAATTTGAGAAATTTTAACTTCCATGTGACCCAAAAAGATTCATAAACCTTGGGAAGGAACTTTAGAACCAATTGGAAGAGAAAAACCAGATCAGTTCAAATGAATCGGATCCAACTGAATTGAAATAGTTTATGAATCGAGTTGGTTCATGGACTGGAACCGATAGAGAAAGGGCAAACCGGGAAATTTATGGATCCTGAGTGACCTAAAGAGTCACCAAAGTCATGAAAAAGGACTTAAGGATGAATTGGAGATGAAAACCAAACTAGTACAGGTGAACCATATCCAAACTGGATTGAAACGGTTTGAACCACCATTGAACCAGATGCTAAATTCATTTTTCTATGTTGCTTAGAAAATTTGAGATTTGAGGTCACCAATGGATAGAAAATGAACTTAGATAAATTTATAAATTTATAAATTTAAAAAATTTGGTCGAATTGAGGGTGAGCTAGCCGGTTTAAGCTTTGAAACTGGTTCGGACCGGTCCTGTCCAATTTGAAATAGTGTCGTCTTCTTCCTTTAGATAACAACACTGAAAAGTCTTCAACCAGAGAGTTTTAGGCAATGAATGACCACCATTAAGGTGCCAATTGGACGGCCAAGAAGTCCCCGAGCTTCCTATATAAAGAGCACCTCCTCATTCATCCTCTACACAGCTGAAAACTCCATTCTCTTTCAGTTGTTCCAATTTCTGGTGAAGCTCAAACCAGAGCTCCGAATTGGATATTTTTCTGAGCCAAATAAGGTGAGGTCGGGTTAATTGGATTCATGGAGAAGTCAACTACACATCTGTAGTCTCCATTTGCTTTGAGAGTCGCCAGAGAAGCCCCGGTGTGATGGAACAGTGAAGCAGCTTCGGCAGATCAAAGCTGCCCTTTTTCGGTCGAGTTGAAATCAGCTAATTTGAGCCCTTCTTAGGCCAAACCAAGCCCTTCCAATACCTCTACAACCCTCCTATAACTAAATTAGAGTGAAAAGGTAAGCCAATTTAGCTCCCCTCTATAAATTCTGACCAGTGCTAGAGAGAGGACCGACAGAACTTCTATGATAAAATTCTCATTCAATTCGACATCAATTGATGAAATTCTTGATCCTAGGAAGAACCTCAAGATGAGAGCTATCTGCTTAGATCGAAAGCTCGGATCGACGCGCCCCCAATGGTAAGCTTTTGAAGCTTTCTCTCTCTATGTCCAATTTTCCGGTGAAGCTTCGTTTGAGTTCATTTTGGCACTAAATCGTGTGATTTAGAGTGCAATTGAATCGTATAAAGTGTAGGAACTCCAATCTAACTTCAATTTCAACAATTAAACTCATTTGATTGGTCAATTTGATGAAATCAAATTTAGTAGAGTTAGAAGGTTGAAATTGGGGAAATTTTGGGAATTTCAAAAATTAGAGGGACTAAAGTGCAAATTCACAAAATTGAGGACCAATTGGGCATGATAAAGATGCTAGAGGACCAATTGGGCAATTTTTGGAATATTTGGGACAAAACTTTCCATTTTTGTAAAAGAGGGGTGGAATGGTAATTTTGGAAAAGTTGAGGGACCAAATTGAAAATTTAGGAAATTTAACCCCTTTTTGAGAATTTGAATAAATTGAGGTCCTAGGATAAATTTTAAAAGTTTTGGGACTCAATTTGAGGAAAAATCGACATTAGGGACTTGAAATTAAAGAAAAATAACTTTAGTGACCTAATTACAAATAAAGGAAAAGTTAGTTTTCTCATTCATTTAGGTTGAATGAGGGCTGTTAAGCCCAAGAATAATGAATAAAAACATTCATATCATATAAGAATACGAAGTATCAAGAACGCTAGCTAAGATGAGTTCAAGTAAGGACAACAAGCCGACTAAGAGAAATTTCACTGCACAATCGAGTGAGTGGGATTTTTATATCATATCCGGTTGGGATGATAAGCACCTCGAAAATGAAAACCCACTACTAAGTGGTATTTTAAATATCACACCTGAGAGGAGTGATATGAAAATCACGCGGAAAAACTATTTACTAATTATAAGTTGATCATACCTGGTTGGTATGATGAAACTTTTTCGAAGGAAATGGAAAACCCATGTATTGGTTATGAGTGAAGATATCCTCATACTCGGTTGGTATGATGGACAGTTAAAAATATATTTTTTAGAAGTGCTCTCCACTAACTGTGTGCCACTTCTTAAACAATTTGGGAGACCTTTTTTAAGGGAGCTCGAATAGCTCTGTTAGGCTAGAGGCCTCGATTTTGAAACTTGGGGGCTATTATGCCCTGAAAATCTCGAATAGTGGGCCCTAAGTCAGTTGGCGCAAGTAGCAGCTCATAAACAATCATGATTTATATGCCATGAAAACTTAAGTAAATGAATTGTTTGGCCATGGTACCAAAATAGGATCGACATACTCAGTCAACTAGCAGCAGTGCAACATGACAGGTCTTCGGACTAATCAAGACAAACAGTTGCAGGTCGAGTTGAGGGCTGGGGCCATTGAACCAGTGACACCACAAATTATATGGCATCTTGTGAAAAATGTTGATGCGCATGCACTGTGTTTACGAGACCTTCAAGACACCCAAGAGGGGTAGTGAAGCGTCCTAGGGCTCTGGATGACTTGGTGGATATAAGGGAAGTTTGTTGTACCAGAAGTCTTGTAAAGCTCGATGTAGCTTCAAGCGCATGAGACTGGGGTGGGATCAGGATGATGTCTCTTTCCTCATACGGACACGAAGATTTGTTATGGGATTAAGGGTCAGATGTTGCGAACATCCACTCATTATTAGGGTAGAAGTGGACGTGCTTCTATCTAGGTGGCCAGAAAAGTTGCTCCAACGCCACAAGTTGGTTCAGTGGATGGGCTGGCCTACAATTTGTGTGTTTTACCTTCATGATAAAGGATTTGTGTTGGGTGATAAAACATCGTGGTTAATAAGAAATGGTGATAAAAATTGAAATTTGAAATGAAGTTTTTTTTTTAAGGAATTAAGGAGTCTGGTACACTCCAACTTGAAAACTGTTTTTATAGAAACTTCATTTTTAAAATACCCATTCACCGAGTTGTAGAAACTCACCCCTCTTTTTTGTCCCTTTTCAGGGAAAAGAGAAAATGACTAGGAATAACACCGAGCCTTACCCTCTGTCAGGTGTGCTTAATTTCTCTTAAGCTTGTATTTTATTTGATATATGTCTTTCTAAGGAACAAGGTCGAAAGTACGCCCAACTCCTCTTGAGTTAAAGAAGGGGGAAACTCCTCTTGAACCGAGAGAACGGCAGGTTATTCATGGTGATCCGACCAAACCGGGTCGGTGCATGACAACTAGAGTGGTATCAGAGCCTAGCCCCCTTGAAACATTATCAATATTATGCCCTGACATTAACCCAACTCTAAACTATCATGTAGGAAGGAGAGTCCCTAGGAAATTCACGGTGAAATCCAGTCCTCCACCTATAACCTTGAAAAAGACATCCATCCCAAGGGAGGAAGCCGTACAAAGGTTTTTAAAGGGAGAGAAACGAGTGCCCAAGGACATGGTGGAAGGCTACCAAAAACTAGTAAAAGCCATACTGGAACCAGAAGGCATCATATACCCTCCTCCTAGACAAAAGGAACCAGTACCACCTCCCAGAAGTCCAACCCCTCCTCCTCCAGCCCCATAACAATCGGGAGGGCATCCAACCAAGAAGGAGGCCTGGGATAATTATTGAGATGCGTATGCCACCTTCATGAAGGTCCACCAAGTACCTCCACTTACTCAACCTGGCTTTAACCCCCTCTCAATGGGTGAAGTGAACCTATGAGTGTGAAGTTGAGGTAATAAGGCGGTACGGATTGGAGGTAATACATGAAATTTGTCCTATTAGGGAACCCGAATGGACCCCAACTAATTTCTCATAGCCTTCTGATCAAGAGTTTCACAACTGTTCTAGGGTTAATTCTAGTCCTATGATCCCAAGGGATTATGAGGTAGAAAATTTCTATAGTAAGCCAAAGTATGGCAAGAAAAATATTTCTTGAATGAATGAAAGTAAAAGTTTTGTCAAAACTTCCGAGTATTTGATAAATTCAAAACAAAAGAGTATGATAAAAAAAATCTGAGTAAAAGGTAGGAAATCATCCAAGGAAGAAAATACGAGTAAATATCAACCCTTAAGACTTATCCTTAGAACATGATAAGGAAGAATCCATCTAAAGGAGATCTTAAGAAAAAGAAAAAGAAGTGGGACAAAGGAAAGCAATCATCAAGGAATACAGAATCATGGAAAGTCCAAGGAGTTAAAAATAAGCTTAGAGAATGAAGAGTAAGGAAAAACAAGGAGGAGTAGAACATTCTAAAAGGAACAACAAGAATTGAAGCTGATCACGAAGAAAAAGAAATAAGTATAGAGACTACCAGGGAAGGATGAGAAGAAATACAAAAGGTTTGGACACAATAAGGATGAGAGGTTCACCTCAAAGAAATAAACAAATGTTGGAGAAGTGGGAATGAAGCAAGATAAACGGAAGGTACTCATGGATCCAAAGAGTAAAAGTAAGCTGGTGAAGATATTGGTAAAAGACACTCCAGAATTTAATGATTTTAATGGTAGAACTAGAAGGAAATCTCGAGAGAAAGGGAATGTGAAGCTTATCAGAGAAAGGAATCTTGGGAAGACATGGGTGTACCAATGAAGAGGAAATGGAACCAATAGAATAAGAAAGAAAATAAGCTTCTCAAGAACAAGATACTGGAGATGAAAGGATCAAGTACAAGGGGAAGGAAATTGTAAAGATTCAAGGGATAATTCAAACCCAAGTAACATGTAAGTAGGAGGATGACATCAAAAGGTGCCATACGAGTAAGAAAGGAACTAACTCAGAATAAAGAATAGTGGGAGGAACATTGATGAGAGTAAGAATAGATTCAGAAAGATAAGAGATCTTAAAGAGGAAGGACACCAGTGGGAATGATGGATGAAGTAAGAGATCAAAAGTTTTAAATTGTCAGTGAGTATCAGGAACTTCAAGGAATTGAAGGTTGAATGACTGAATAAAGAAGTTTGGAAAAGATGAGTAAGTACGAAAACCAATACGACTATAGGGACGTAAAGTCAAATACATCACGAAAAATGTCATACGATAAGGGGCATGTAAACCCAACTAACTCAAGGAAATACGACTTGTGCGAGGAAAGTTCTATAAGTAAGGCATAACAAAGTCAAGCACAAAAGTGATAATCTAATGAAATGAGGAAGGTATCCATGCATGATGAAAAGGTGATAAACGCCAAAATTTGTGGCAGAAAAATGACCAAAACTCGTAGTCTTGAAATTTGTTTTTTGGGTAAAAGAAGCTTGGAATGGGAAATGGCGCCTTGGGAAGGAAGATGTAACTAAAGGAAATGATCCTAGTTCTTCAAGGAAGATATTCTAGGCTAAAGTAAATTCCATGGGATGAGGAAAGAATGCGAATAAGACAAGAATCTTAGGTATGTGATGAAAGGGATGAACAAAAATAACCGAGAAGGTTGTAAGACGATAAAATAGAAAATTTCATAACAATAAAAAGTTTAAGCCAATATGCAAATAGTGTGAAATAAGTTTTGGGGACAAAACTCCTAAAAGGAGGGGAGAGTTGTAAACCCCACACTTTGGAGTTAAGGAAAAATGGGAAAGAACCGGTAAAATCAAGTAAGAAAACTAAACCAATTCACAAACCCGATTATTGAGGAACATGCAAATTTGAGAAATTTCAACTCCCATGTGACCCAAAAATATTCATAAACCTTGGGAAGGAACTTTAGAACCAATTGGAAGAGAAAAACTAGACAGGTTTAGATGAATCGGATCCAACTAGATTGAACCGATTTATGAGCTGAATCAGTTCATGAACTGGAACTGATAGATAAAGGGAAAACTGGGAAATTTATGGATCCCAAGTGACCTAAAGAGTCATCAAAGTCATGAAAAAGGACATAAGGATGAATTGGAGATGAAAACCAAACCGGTTTAGGTGAACCGGATTCGAACCGGATTGAACCAATTTGGACCAATTTGAACCACTATTGAACCAGATGCTAAATTCATTTTTCTAGGTGGCTTAGAAAATTCAAATTTGAGATTTGAGGCCACCATTGGATAGAAAATAAATTTAGCTGAATTTATAAATTTTTATATTTGAAAAATTTGGTCGAATCGGGGGTGAACCGATCGGTTTAAGCTTTGAACCAGGTTTAGAATAATGTCGTCTTTTTCCTTCATATGACAACATTGTTCATTCACCGGAAAATTGCGTAGCGCCGACAAAGCTAAAAATGTCCGACATGGAGTTTTAGGCAATGAATGACCACCATTAAGGCTCCAATCGGATGGACAAGAAGTCCCCGAACTTCCTATATAAAGAGCCCATCCTCATTCATCCTTTCCACACTTGAAAACTCCATTCTCTCTCAGCTGCTCCAATTTCTAGTGAAGCTCGAACCAGAGCTTTGACTTGGGCATTTTTCTAAGCCAAACAAGGTGAGGTCAGGTTCATTGGATTCAGGGAGAAGTCAACTACACGCATGTAGTCTCCATTTGCTCTAAGGGTCGCGAGAGAAACGCTGGTGTGATGGAACAATGAAGCAGCTCTGGCGGACCGAAGCTACCCTATTTTGGTCGTGTTGAAATCGACCAATTCGAGCCCTTCTCAAGCAAAACCAAGTCATCCCAACACCTCCACAGCCCTCCTATAGCTGAATTAGAGCGAAAAGGTAAGCCAATTTTTCTCCCCTCTATAAATTCCGATCGGTGCTAGATAGAGAACCAACAGAACTTTGATGATAAAATTCTCATTCAATTCGGCATCAATTGATGCAATTCTTGATCCTAAGAGAAACCTCATGATGAGAACTATCTATCCAGATTGAAAGCTCGAACTGCCAAGCCCCCGACGGTAGGCTTTCGAAGCTTTCTCTCTCTAGGTCCAATTTTTCAAAAAAGCTTTGTTTGAGCGCATTCTGGTACTAAATCATGTGATATAAGGTGCAATTGAATCACATGAAGGTGTAGGAACTCCAATCTAACTTCTATTTCAACAATTAAACTCATTTGATTGGTCAATTTGATGAATTCAAATTCGGTAGAGTTAGAAGGTTGAAATTAAGGGAAAAAATTAGGGAAATTTTGGGAATTTCAAAAATTAGAGTGGCTAAAGTGCAAATTCGTAAAATTGAGGACCAATTGGGCATAATAAAGATGTTGGAGGACAAATTGGGCAATTTTTGGAATATTTGGGGCAAACCTTATCTTTTTTGTAAAATAGGGGCAAAATGGTAATTTTGGAAAAGTTGGGGGACCAAATTGGAAATTTGGGAAATTTAACACCTTTTTGAGAATTTGAATAAATTGAGGTCCTAAGACAAATTTTAAAAGTTTCGGGACTCAATTTGAGGAAAAAATGGTATTAGGGACTTGAAGTTAAAGAAAAATAACTTTAGGGGCCTAATTGCAAATAAAGAGAAAGTTTGATTTTCTCATTCATTTAGGATGAATGAGGGTTGTTAGGCCAACTAATAATGAACAATAATGTTTATATCGTGTAAGAATATGAAGTACCAAGAACGCCAGCTAAGATAAGTTCGAGTGAGGACAACAAGCCGACTAAGAGGAATTTCACTGCACAATCGGGTGAGTGAGATATTTATATCATACCCAATTGGGATGATAAGCACCTCAAAAATGAAAACCCACTGCTAAGTGGTATTTTAAACATCACACTTGAGAGGATTGATGTGAAAATCACGCAAAAAAAATATCGGTTGTAAGTAGATCATACCCGGTTGGTATGATGAAACTTCCTTGAAGGAAGTAGAAAATTCGTTCATTAGTTATGAACAGAGATGTCCTGATACTCAGTTGGTATGATGGACATTTAAAAATATATTTTGTCGGAAGTGCTCTCCCCTGACTGTGTGCTACTGCTTAGACAATTTGGAAAACCTTCTTGACGGGAGCTTGAATAGATCTTTTAGGTTGGAGGCCTCGGTTTTGGAACTTGGGGGCTATTATACCTGATTTTGAAAATCTCGAACAGTGGACCCTAAGCTAGTTGGCACGAGTAGGAGCCTTTAAGCAAACATGATTTATATGCTATGAAAACTTAGGTTAATGAATTGTTTGGCCATGGTACCAAAATAGGACCGACATACTCAATCAACTAGCGGCAGTGCGACATGACAGGTCTTCAGACTAGTTAAGACAAATAGTTGCAGGTCGAGTTGAGGGTCGGGGCCATTGAACCAGTGGCACCACAAATTATGTGGCATCATGTGAAAAATGTTGATTGTGCATGCACTATGTTTACGGGACCTTCAAGATGCCCAAGAGGGATAGTGATGCGTCTGAGGGCTCTAGACGACCTGGTGGATATAAGGGCAATTTGTCGTACTAGAAGTCTTGTGAAGCTTGATGTAGCTTCAAGCACATGAGACTAAGGTGGGGTTAGGATGAGGTCTTTTTCCTCATACAGACAAGGAGATTTTTTACAGGATTGAGGGTCGGATGTCGCAAACATCCTCTCATTATCAAGGTAAAAGTGGACATGCTTCTATCTAGGTGGCCGGTAAAGTCGCTTCGATGCCACAAGTGGGTTCAGTGGATGGGCTGGCCTACGATTTGTGTGTTTTACCTTCATGATGAAGGATTTGTGTTGGGTGATAACACACCGTGGTTAATAAGAAATGGTGATAAAAACCAGAATTTGAAATGAAAGTTTTTTTAAGGAATTAAAAAGTCTGACACACTCCAACTTGAAAACTATTTTTTATAGAAACTTCATTTTTAAAATACCCATTCATTGAGTTGTAGAAACCCACCTCTCTTTTCTGTCCCTTTTTAGTTAAAAGAGAAAATGACTAGGAATAACACTGAGCCTTACCCTCAGTTAGGTATGCTTAATTTCTCTTAAACTTGCATTTTATTTGATATATTTTTTTTTTCAGAGAAGAAGGTTGATAGTACGACTGGCTTCTTTTGAGTTAAAGAACGGGGAAACTCTTCTTGAACCGGGAGAGCGGCAGGTTGTTCATGGGCGTCACGCCACGACACAGTTTTGTTGGATCCCCGTGATTAACCTTCCAGTCTCCCAGGTTATTAAGAGTTGCCCCTTGTTTATAAATCGTGAAGAGTAAGGCATCCTTTAAACTTGTACCTTTCCTAGAATAACATAAATCAAAACGACATAAAATTTTAAAGTGATCATGCCTGTCTCACAAGCGTATTAGTTGATGGTCCTTGGGGTAGGTTTTCCAGGATATCCTGAAAGGGATATAAGGGAGGGCTGAATACAATAACTCAGTGAATGGGTTTTCAAAATTTATTTTTTTAGGAAAAATGTTTGATTTGAAGTGTGCCAGACAGACTCCTTATTTTCTTTTAAAACCTTTTTATCACCATTTCTTATTAACCATGGTGTATTATCACCCAACACACATCCTCATCATGAAGGTTAAACACACAATCGCAGGCCAGTACATCCACTGAACCCACTTGTGGCGTCGGAGCAACTTTACCGACCACCTAGATAGAAGCACATCCACTTCTACCTTGAGAATGAGTGGATGTTCACGATATCCGACCCTCAATCCTGTAACAATTCTCCATATCCGTATAAGGACAGAGACCTCATCCCAACCCCACCCCGATCTCATGCGCTTGAAGCTACATTGAGCTTCACAAGGCTTCTAGTACGACTAAGTGCCCTTATATCCAACAAGTTGTCCAAGGCTCTAGAACACATCACTAACTCTCTTGGGTGTCTTGAAGGTCTCGTAAACATAGTGCATGCACAATTAAATTTTTTTCACAATATGCCATATAATCTGTGGTGCCACTGGTCCATCGGCCCCGACCCTCAACAAAACCTGTAGATGTTTGTCTTGACTAGTCCGGAGACCTGTCATGCTGCATTGCCGCTAGTTGATTGTGTATGTCGGTCTTGTTTTGGTACCATGGCCAAACAATCCATTTATTTAAGTTTTCATGGCATATATATTATGTTCGTTTACGAGCTCCTGCTCATGCCAACTGGTCTAGGGCTCATTGTTCGAGATTTTCAAAATTGGACATAATAGTCCCCAAGTTCTAAAATTGAGGCCTCCGACCTAATAGAGCCATTCGAGCTCCCGTCAAGAAGGTCTCCCAAATTATTTAAGCAGTGACACATAGTCAGGGGAGTGCACTTCCGACAAAATATATTTTTAATTGTCCATTATACCAACTGAGTTTTAGGACATCTCTGCTCATAACCGATGAATGGGTTTTCCACTTCCTTTGGGGAAGTTTCATCATACCAATCGGGTATGATCTACTTACAACTGTTAAGTAGTTTTTTCACATAATTTTCACATTACTCCTTTAAGTGTGAAGCTTAAAATACTACTTAGTAGTGGGTTTTCATTTTCAAGGTGCTTATCACTCCAAACAGGTATGATATAAAAATCCCACTCACCCAATAATGCAGTGAAATTCCTCTTAGCTGGCTTGTTGTCCTTACTCGAACTCGTCCTAGTTGGTGTTCTCAGTACTTCGTGTTCCTACACGATATGAACATTTTTTTTCATTATTCTTTGGCCTAATAGCCCTCATTCATCCCAAATAAATGAGAAAATCAACTTTTCCTTCCTTTGCAATTAGGTCCCTAAAGTTATTTTCTTTAACTTTTAGTCCCTATTTTCGATTTTTCCTCAAATTGAGTCACGAACCTTTTAAAATTCCCCTTGGGACCTCAAATTATTCAAATTCACAAAGGGGGTCAATTTCCCAAATTTCCAATTTGGTCCCCCAACGTTTTCAAAATTACCATTTTGGCCCTACTTTACAAAAATGGTAATTTTCCCCACAAAAATTCTAAAAAAATTGCCCAATTGGTCCTCCAGCATCTTTGTCATGCCCAATTGGTGCTCAATTTTATGAAATTGTACTTATGTCCCTTTAATTTTTGAAATTCCCAATTTTCCTCCAATTTCAACCTTCTAACTCTAACATTGACCGATCCAGTGAGTTTAATTGTTGAAATTGAAGTTAAATTGGAGTTCCTACACCTTCATATGATTCAATGATCGATCCAATGAGTTTAATTGTTGAAGTTGAAGTTAAATTAGAGTTCCTACACCTTCATATGATTCAATTGCACTTTGAATTGCACGATTTGGTGTTGGAATGAGCTCAAATGGAGCTTCGCTAGAAAATTTGACTTAGAAAGAGAAAGTTTCGAAAGCTTACCGCCGGGAGCACAATGATCCGAGATTTCAATCTGGGTAGATAGCTTGTGTCTTGAGGTTCCTTCTAGGATCAAGAATTGCATCAATTGATGCCGAATTGAGTGAGAATTTCATCATTGAAGTTCTGCCTGTTCTCTCTCTAGCACTGGTAGGAAATTATAGAGGGGAGCTGAATTGGCGTATCTTTCAGCTCTAATTCAACTGTAGCAGGGTTGTGGAGGTGTTGAGATGGCTCGATTTGGCTTGAGGAGGGCTCAAATTGGCTGATTTTAACTCGGCCAAAACAGACAGGTTCAATTCACCGGAGCTGCTTCACTATTCTATCAAGCCGACATTTCTCCGGCGACTCTTAGAGCAAATGAAGACTACAGGAGTGTAGCTGACTTCTCCTTGGTTCTAAAGAACTTGACCTCACCTTGTTTGGCTCAGAAAAATACCCAAGTCGGAGCTCTAGTTCGAGCTTTGCCAGAAATTGGAGATGTCACGCCCCGACCCGGTTTGCTCGGATCCCCATGATCAACCCGCCACTCTCCTAGTTTATTTAAAGGGTTTCCCCTTATTATAGACCGTAAAGAGTAATGCGTCCTTTGAACCTGCATCTTTTCCTAGAATAACATCAATCAAAACTGCATAATATTTTAATTTCATCAAACCTATCTCACAAGCATCTTAGTTGATGGTCTTTAAGGGTAGGCTTTCCGAAATATCAGGAAAGGGATGTAAGGGAGGGGTGAGTACAATGACTTAGTGAATGGGTTTTCAAAGCTTTTAATTTTTAGGAAAAAGACTTGTATTAGAGTGTGCCAAACTCCGTTCTTTCAAAAATTCTTTAATATCAAATCTTGATTTTTACCACCATTTCCTTATTAATCACGGTGTGTCATCACCCAACACACATCATTCATCATGAAGGTCAAACACACATTCGTAGGGCAGCCCGTCCACTAAACCCACTTGTGGCGTCGAAGCGACTTTACAGGCCACCAAGATAGAAGTACGTCCACTTCTACCCTGAGAATAAATGGATGTTCATGACATCCGACCCTCAATCCCGAAATGAATTCTTCGTGTCCTTTTGAGGATAGAGACCTCATCCCGTCCCCACCCCAATCTCATGCGCTTGGTGCTACTCCAAATTTTGCACGGTCACCAGGTATGATGAATTGCACTTATACCCACCAGGTCGTCCAGTGTCCTTAGGATGCAAAACTAACTCTCTTGGGTGTCTTGATGGTCCCGTAATCATAGTGCATGTACAAACAATATTTTCTTATTATGCCATATAATCTATGGTGCCACTGGTTCAACAGCCTTGACCCTCAACTCAACCCGCATTTGTTTGTCTTGACTGGTCCGTCAAACTGTCATGTCGCATTGCCGCTAATTGACTGAGTATGTCGATCATGTCTTGGTACTATGGCCAAATAATTCCTTTATTTAAAGTTTTATTACATATACCTCATGTTTATTTATGAGCTCCTGCTTGTGCCAACTGGCCTTGGGCCCACTGTACGAGATTTTCAAAATCAAGCATATTAGCCCCCCAAGTTCCAAAATCGAGGCCCCCGGCCTATAAGAGCTATTCGAGCCCCCGTTAATAAGGTCTCCCAAATCGTTTAAGCATTGGCACACAGTCAGGGGAGAGAACTTTCGACAAAAATATATTTTTAACTGTCCATTATACCGACCAGGTATAAGGACATCTCCGCTCATAACTGACAAACAGGATTTCAACTTCCTTCGAGAAAGTTTCATCATACCAACCGAGTATGATCTACTTACAATCGGTAAGTAATTTTTTTTTGCATGATTTTTACATCACTACTCTAAGTTGTGATGTTTAAAATACCACTTAGTAGAGGGTTTTCATTTCAAGGTACATATCATCCCCAATCGGGTATGATATAAAATCCCACTCACCCTTTAATGCAGTGAATTCCACTAGAGCGGTTCTTTGTATTCACGTGAGCTTGTCCTTGCTGGCGTTCCCGATACTTTGTGTTCCTACATGATATGAACGTCTCGGTTAGTTATCCTTCGACCTAATAGCCTTCATTCATTCCAAATGAATGAGAAAATCAAACTTTCATTTATTTGAAATTAGGTCCCTAAATTTATTTCTCTTTAACTTTAAGTCCCTAATGTCGGTTTCTCCTCAAATTGAGTTCTGAAACTTTTAAAATTTATCATAGGACATCAATTTATTCCATTTCACAAAAAGGGGTTTAATTTCCCAAATTTCCAATTTGGTCCCCCAACTTTTCCAAAATTACCATTTTGCATTTCATTTACAAAAATGGTAAAATTTACCCCAAAAATTCTAAAATTCCTTAATTGGCCCTCTAACATTTTTATCATGCCCAATTGACCCTCAATTTTAGGAAATTGCATTTTAGTCCTTCGCATATTTGAAAATCCCCAATTTTCCCCCAATTCCAACTTATTAACACAACCGAATTTGTTTATATCAAATTGACCAATCAAACACATCCAATTGTTGAAATTAAAGTTGAAATTGAGTTTCTATATATTCATACAATTCTCTAGCAATTTGAATAGCAAGTTTTAACACCGGAATGAGCTCAAACGGGGCTTCGTTGAAAAATGGACTGTAGAGAGAGAAAGCTTCGATTACTCACCGGTGAGGGTGCGGCAGTTTGAGCTTTCTATCTAGGCAGGTAGTTCTTGTCCTGAGGTTCATCTTAGAATTAAGAATCACATCAATAGATGCTAAATTGAGTTATAATTTCATCATCAAAATTCTGCCGATTCTCTCCCTAGCACCGATCGAAAATTGTAGAGGGGAGCCAAATTGGCTTACCTTTCCATTCTAATTCGGCCATGGGAGGGCTGTGAAAGTGTTGGGAGGGCTTGGTTTGGCCTAATGAGGGCTTGAAATGGCCGATTTCATCTCAGCTGAAACAGGGTAGCTTCGGTTCGCCGAAGCTGCTTCACTATTCCATAACACCGGCGTTTCTCCAGCGACCCTCAGAGCAAAGGAGACTACAGGCATGAGGTTGACTTCTCTCAGGTTCTAAAGAATTTGACCTTGCCTTCTTTGGCTCAAAATTGACCCTATATCAGAGCTCTGGTTCGAGTTTCACCGAAAAACTAAGTACATGAGAGAGAGTGAGCTTTTCAGGTGTGGAGAGGATGAATGGAGAGGGGCTCTTTATATAGGAAGCTCGGGGACTCGTCGGCCATTCGTTTGGCAGCTTTATGATAGGCATTGATGGCCAAAAACGTATTGAACAGAGATGTTTCTTCTTCGTTCCGGTGAGTGAATAGTGCTATCATCTAAAGGAAGAAGACGACACTGTTTCGAATCGGACCGGTCCGAACCAGGTTCGAAGCTTAAACCGACCGGTTCACCCCTCATTCGACTGAGTTTTTCAAATCTAAAAATTTTTGAATTCATATAAATTCATTTTCTATCTAATGGTGACCTCAAATCTGAAATTTAAATTATTTAAGCCACCTAGAAAAATGAATTTAGAATCTGGTACAATAGTGGTTCAAACCAGTCCAAGCTAGTTCAATCCGGTTCGGATCCGGTTCACCTGAACCAGTTTGGTTTTCATCTCCAATTCACCCTAAAGTTTTTTTTCATGACTTTTATGACCCCTTAAGTCACTTAGGGTCCATAAAATTCCTGGTTTACCATCTCTCCATCGGTTCTGATCCATAGACTGACTCGGTTCTTAAATCGATTTAATTCGGTTTGAGTCCGGTTCACCCGAATCGGTCTGATTTTTCTCTCCCACTTTGTTCTAAAGTTCCTTACCAATGTTTATAAATCTCCTTGGATCACAAGGGAGTTGAAATTTCTCTAATTTGTCTGTTCCCCAATAATCGGGTTTGTGAATCGGTTCGGTTTTCTTATTCACTTTTACCGGTTCTTTTCCCAGTTTTCCTTAACTCAAAAGGGCGGGGTGTGGAGAGGATGAATGAGGAGGAGATCTTTATATTGGAAGCTCGGGGACTTCGTGTCCGTCTAATTGGCGCCTTAATGGCAGTCATTCATTGCCTAAAACTCCGTGGCCGGACACTTTTCAGCTTCGCCGGCGCTGCACAATTTTTCGGTGAGAGAACAGTGTTGTCATATGAAGGAAGAAGACCACATTGTTCCGAACCGGACCGGACCGGTCCAAACCGGGTTCAAAGCTTAAACCGGTCAGTTCATCCTCAATTCAACTGAATTTTTCAAAACTGAAAATTTCTAAATTTATCTTAATTCATTTTCTATCCAATGGTGGCCTCAAATATCAAATTTTAATTTTTTAGGCAATCTAGAAAAATGAATTTAGCATCTGGTTCAATAGTAGTTTAGACCGGTCCAAACTAATTTAATCCGGTTCGGATCCGATTCACCTGAACCACGGTTTTCATCACCAATTCATCCTAAAGTCTTTTTTCATGACTTTGGTGACTCTTTGGGGGTCACTCAAAATCAATAATTTTTCCGGTTTGCCCTTTCTCTATTTGTTCCGGTTCATAAACCGGCTATGTTCATAAACTGACTCGGTTCATAAACTGGTTCAATTCAATTCGAATCCGGTTCACCCGAACCGGTCTGATTTTCTCTCCCAATTCATCCTAAGGTTCTTTTCCAAGGTTTATTAACCATTTTGAGTCACTAAGTTATTAAAAACTCTCCAATTTGCCCGTTTCCTGATTATTGGGTTTGTGAACCAGTTCAGTTTTCTCACTCAGTTTGATCGGTTGTTTTCCCGGTTTTCATTTACTCCAAAGTGCGGGGTTTACAACAGGGATCCGACCAAACCGGGTCCGGGTGTGACAGAAATACTCATCATCCCAACCGGGTATGATGTGAATAAACCCACTCACCCGATATCGGCTTTTTGCCTCCACGCGAGCTTATCCTTGCTGGCGTTCCGGTCCTTCGTGTTCCTACATGATTTGGACATTGTTTTTTATTAATATTTGGCATAATAGCTCTCATTCCTCATGTATGAACAAAATCCCCAAATTTTTCAGTTATTTGCATTAGAGTCCCTAAAGTTCTTTTTCCTTAACTTTATGTCCATAATGCTAACTTTTCCCAAATTGAGCCCCGAAACTTCTAAAATTCACTTTGGGTCCTCAATTTATTCAAAATCACTTAAGGAGTTAAAGTTTCCCAAATTTCCAATTTGGTCCCCAACTTTTCAAAAATTACCATTTTGTCCCTACTTTACAAAATAGCAATTTGACCCCAATTATTTTTGAAAATTGACCAATTGGTCCTCCAACATCCTTTTCATGGCCAATTGATCCTCAATTTTAGGAAATTACAATTTGGTCCCTCAATTTTACGAAATTCCCAAATTTCCCCAAAAATTTCCCCTTTCAAATTGGTCAAATTTGATTTCATCAAATTGATGATTCAATCAGGGTTAATTAATCCAATTGAAGATATGGATTAGTTCCTTCACTTCCATACGATTCAATGGCACTTTGAATCGCGTCATTTGAGTTAGAATTGAGCTTAAACAAAGATTTGCTGAAAAACTGAACTTAGAGAGAGAAAGCTTCTAAATCTTACTGTTGGTGGTGCGTGGTTCGAGCTTTCGATTGGGGCAGGTAGCTCTCGTCCTAAGGATCCTCCTAGGATCAAGATTTGCAACAATTCATGTCGAATTGATTGAGAAATTGGTTAGTGAAGTTTCACCATTTCTCTCTCTAATGTTGATCAGAATTTACAAAGTTGGTTTTAGCTCTAATTCGGTCGTATGAGAGTTGTGAGAGTGTTGAGAGTGCTTGGTTTGGCCCGAGGAGGGCTCAATTTGGCCATTTTCAGCTTGGTTGAAAAAAGGTAACTTCGTTCCACCGGAGCTGCTTCCCTATTTAATTATGCCATCGCTTCTCCAACGATCCTCAGATCGAACGGTGATCACCGTCAGATAGTTAACTTATCCCCGAGACTAAGGAATCTGACCTCACCTTCTTTGGCTTAGAAAAATGCCTAAGTTGGAGCTCTGGTTTGAGCTTCACTGGAAATTGGAGCAGTAGAGAGAGAGAGAGAGACGAGTTTTTAGGTGTGAGGAGAATGAATGGGGAGGAGCTATTTATATAGGGAGCTTAGAGACTCTCTTGTCGTCCGATTGGCACCTTTTTGGCGATCATTCATGGCCTGAATTTCCCTGAACGGAGACTTTTCACCTTCATTGGCACTATTAGCATTTCTGTGAGTGAACAGTGTTGTCATCTGAAGGAAGAAGATGATACTATTCAGAACTGGACCAAACCGGTCCGAGTGGGTTCAATGCTTAAACCTGTCAATTCAGGCCCGATTCGACCGAGTTTTTCAAAATGAAAATTTTCTAAATTTATCTAAATTCATTCTCTATCCAATGGTGGCCTCGATTCCCCAAATTGAATATTTTAAGCCACCTAGAAAAATGAATTTAGTAACTAGTTCAATGATGATTCAAACCGGTCTAAACTGGTTCAATTAGGTTCATATCCTGTTTACTTGAATCGGTCTGGTTTTCTTTCCCAATTCATCCCAAAGTCCTTTTCCAAGGTTTTTATGACTCTTTGGGTCACTCGGAAGTTGTAAATTTCCCAATTTGCTACTTCTCTAATGGTTGTGATTTGTGAACTAGTTCGGTTCTCACTCTTGGGTTAACTAGTTTTTTCCTCACTTTTCTTACCTTGAAGGGGCGGGGTTTACAATATATAATTGGACCGGTGAAATTGTTTACTTACAACTTTATAAATCATGTGTGTTTGTGATTATAAAAAATTATTGGAAACATATAAAATTGATACTAAAAAAATTTACTCAAAAATGAAAAATAACTAAAGTATTTGGATTTTTGAAAAATAATTGATAAAAATGATACTGAAAAAATTTACTCAAACATGAAAAATAACTTAAGTATTTGGAATTTTGAAAAATAACTGAAGTATTTGGAAAATTGGTCAAGATCTAATCAATGTATAAAAAATAGAGTTATGGTTCAACATTTAAGAAATAGTATTACCACTCAATGCTTAAGAAAGAGTGTTATGACCCAACATTTTTAAAATAAAGCTATGATTTAATGTTTAAGAAAGTAAGTTATGACTAATTGTTTAATAAAAAAAGGGATATAGTCCAACGTTTAAGAAAGTAAACTATAACTTGACATTTAAGTAATAGGGTTACTGCCTAGCGTTTAAGAAATAGAGATACAACCTAATGTTTAAGAAATAGTGCTATGACCAAACATTTAAGAAAGAGTGTTATATCCTAATGTTTAAGTAAAAGAGTTACGACTCAATGCTTATGAAAAATGGGTTAAGGTCTAATATTTATAAAAAAAATGAATAATAAACAAACATTTATAAAAGATACACTG
Organism: Trapa incisa; assembly: GCA_030064435.1. NCBI lineage: Eukaryota > Viridiplantae > Streptophyta > Magnoliopsida > Myrtales > Lythraceae > Trapa > Trapa incisa. The sequence continues at coordinate 22,009,997 of CM057775.1, forward strand.
TCCCCCAAACATTTTTAAATATGGATTATGTAAACCCCGTCCCTTAAAGATAAGAAAACTAGGGAAAAAATCGGTCAATTCAAAAGAGAAAAACGAGCCAGTTAACGAACCCAAACAAGTAAATAAAGGGTAAAATGGAAAATTGGAAAATCCAAATTGACTCAAAAAGTCATGGAAAAGAACCTCTATTTGGGCTCATTTCAGACTCAAATCATGCAATTCAAAGCTCAATTGAATCATATGGAAGTGTAGGAACTGATTCATACCATCAATTGGAGCAATTAACCTTGATTGAATGGCCAATTTGAAGAAATCAAATTCGGTCAATTTGAAGCAGAGAAATTGGGGGAAATTTTTGGGAAAAATTGAGGATTTCAAAAAATTGAGGGATCTTCATGCAATTTCTCAAAATTGAAGGCCAATTGGCAATGATAAAGATGATGCATGGCCAATTGGTAAATTTTTGAAACATTTGGGGCCAAATTGCTATTTTTAGAAAGTTTGGGCAAAATCATAAGTTTTGAAAAATTAGGGACCAAATTGGAAATTTGGAGAACTTCTACCCCTTACACAATTTTGAGTAAATTGAGGACCCAAATGGAATTTTGGAAGCCTTGGGACTTAATCTGAGGAAAGTTTAACACTAGGGACCTAAAGTCAAAAGTTATGAATTTTAGGGAACTAAGTGCAATAAATCAAAATTTGGGCATAGTCGCCCATACGTGAAGAAAACGAAGGCTATTGTGCTGAATACTCATTGATGAGGATACCCAAATCATGTAGGGATACGTGTGACTAGAACGCCAACAAGAGAAAGCTCGTGTAGACTTACTTGTAAGCCGACTGGGATGAATGTGTCACAGTCACTAGGTGAGTGGGCTAATTAACATATCATACTAGTTGGGATGATAATCACTATTTTTAATAGAAAAAACCTAGTTACTGGTTGTAGGTAGAAATGAATGGACATCATACTCGGTTGGTATGATGAGTTCCCTTGAGGAAATGAGAAACCTGCCTACCGGTTGTAAGCAAAGATATCACACTCTGTTGGTGTGATATGTTAAAAGTGATTTTTTGTCAGAAGCGTTCAATCCTGACTATGTGCCAATGCTTAAAAGATTTGGGAGACCTTCTTGACGGGAGCTAAAATAGCTCAAATAGGCAGAGGCCTCAATTTTTGAACTCGTGGGGCTAAATGCCCAATTTTGGAAAAACACGTGCAGTGGGCTCAAGGCTAGTGGGCACAAGTAGAAGCTCGTAAACAAACTTAATTAAGAAAGAGCCATGAAAATTTCAAATGAAATTGGTTGTATGATTTTGCCATGGTACTGAGTTAGGACCGACAGTGTTCAATGGACTGGCGGCAGTGTGTCCGGGCTAGGTCAAGGGACCGGCCTAGACAAACACCTGCAGGTCAGGTTGGGCGTCGAGGTCGTTGGCACCAAAGATAATAGCTATATGTTAAAAACTCTTGTTTGTGCATGCACTTATGGTTCAAGACCATCAAGACGCCCTAGGAGGTAGTGATGGGTCCTAAGTGCTACTAGACGACATGGTAGAGATAAGGAGCTTTGTGTCACGCCCCGACCCGGTTTGGTCGGATCCCCGTGAATAACCCACCACTCTCTCGGTTTATTAAAGGGTTTCCCCTTATTATAATCCGTAAAGAGTAAGGCGTCCTTTAAATCTGCACCATTTCCTGGAATAGCATAATCAAAACTACATGAAATTTTAAACTTTACATACCTGTCTTACAGGCATCTTAGTTGATGGTCTTTCAAGGTAGGCTTTTCGGGATTTCCCGAAAGGGATATAAGGGAGGGGGTGAGTACGACTACTTACTGAATGAGTTTTCAAAGGTCTACTTTTAACTTTTAAGAAAAATATTTATATGGAGTGTACCAGACTCTATTTTCAAAAATCCCTTTATTTAAAAATTCAGGTTTTTCCATTATTTCTTAGTTGCCGGTGTGTCATCACCCAACACACATCCTTCATCATGAAGGTTACACACATTCGCAAGTCAGTATCACTACTGAACCTGCTAGTGGCTTCAGAGCGACTTTTCCTACCACCCGAATAGAAGTACAACCACTTCTACCCTGGAATGACTGGATGCACATGACATCCGACCCACAATCCCGAAATCACTTCTTCGTGTCCGTATGAGGACAGAGACCTCAACCTGTCCCCACCCCAATCTCATGCACTTGGTGCTACTCCAGATTTCACACAAACACCTAGAACGACGAACTGCCCTTATAGCCACCAGGTCGTCCAGTGCCCATAGGATGCATCACTACCCCTTAGGGGCGTCTTGATGATCTCGTACTCACAGTGCATGCACAAACAATGTTTTCTTATATTGCCTTGTAATCTATGGTGCCACTAGTCTAACGACCCCGACTCTCAACTCAACCCGCAGCTGTTTGTCTTGACTAGTCCGTCGACCTGTCATGTCGCACTGTCGCTAGTTGACTGAGCATGTCGGTCCTATCTTGGTACCATGGCCAAATAGTTCACTTATTAAGTTTTATGGCACATATATCATGTTTATTTACGAGCTCCTGCTCATGTCAACTGGCCTTAGGCCCACTGTATGAGATTTTCAAAATTGGGCATTTAGCCCCCAAGTTCCAAAACCGAGGCCCCTGGCCTATCAGAGCTATTCGAGCTCTCGTCGAGAAGGTCTCCCAAATAGTTTAAGCATTGGCACACAGTAAGGGGAGAACACTTCCGACAAAATAGGTTTTCACTGTCCATTATACCAACTGGTTTAAGGACATCTCCATTTATAACCGATGAACGAGTTTTCAACTTCCTTCGAGGAAGTCTCATCATACCAACCGGGTATGATCTACTTACAACCGGTAAGTAGTTTTTTTTCGCATAATTTTCACATCACTTTCTCTAAGTGGTGATGATTAAAATACCACTAAACAGTGGGTTTTTATACCGAGGTACTTATCATCCCCTACCGGGTATGATATAAAATTTCCACTCACAACCGGTAAGTGGTTTTTATCTTTAAGTTGTGCTCATCATCCCAACCGGGTATGATGTTAGTAAACCCACTCACTACCAGTAAGTGGTTTTTAACTTTAAGTTGTTCTCATCATCCCAACCGGGTATGATGTTAGTAAACCCACTCACAATCGGTAAGTGGTTTTTAACTTTATGTTGTGCTCATCATCCCAACCGGGTATGATGTTAGTAAACCCACTCACCCGTTAATGCCGTGAATTCCACTAGACCGGTTCTTGGTATTCACATGAGCTTGTCCTTGCTAGCATTCCCGGTACTTCGTGTTCCTACACGATATGAACAACCTTGTTCATTATTACTTAGGATAACAGCCTTCATTCATTTCCAATGAATAAGAAAATCCAAACTTTTAGTTATTTGCAATTAGGTCCCTAAAGTTATTTCTCTTTAACTTTAAGTCCCTAATATCGGTTTTTCCTCAAATTGAGTCCCGTAACTTTTAAAATTTATCCTGGGACCTCAATTTATTCTATTTCACCAAAAAGGGGTTTAATTTCCCAAATTTTCAATTTGGTCCCCTAATTTTTCCAAAATTACCATTTTACCCTTCTTTCACAGAAATGGTAAGTTTTGCCCCAAAAATTCCAAAATTCTTCAATTGGTCCTCCAACATTATTTTCATGCCCAATTGACCATCAATTTCATGAAATTGTATTTTGGCCCTTTGAATTTTGAAAATCCCCAAATTTTCCCCCAATTTCAACTCTTCAACACTACTGAATTTGATTTCATCAAATTGATCGATTGAACACTTCTAATTATTGAAATTGGAGTTGAAATTGAGTTCTTTCATGTTCATACGATTCTAAGAAACTTTGAATCGTAGATTTTAACGCCGGAACGAGCTCAAACAGAGCTTCGCCAGAAAATAGACTGTAAAGAGAGAAAGCTTCGATTACTCACCGGTGAAGGCACAGCGGTCCGAGCTTTCGATCTAGACAGATAGGTTTCATTCTGAGGTTCATCCTAGAATCAAGAATTTCATCAATTGATGCGGAATTGAATTAGAATTTCGTCATTTAAATTCGGTCGACTCTCTCTCTAGCACCGATTGAAAATTGTAAAGGGAAGCCAAATTGGCTTACCTTTCGGTCCTAATTCGGCCGTGGAAAGGCTGAGGAAGTGTTGGGAGGGCTTGGTTTGGCCTGAGGAGGGCTTGAAATGGCCAATTTCAGCTTGGCCAAAATAGGGCAGCTTCGGTCCGCCAGAGTTGCTTCACTATTCCATCATGTCGGCGCTTCTCCAACGATTCTCGAATTGACTGTAGTTTGCTATCAGATAGATGTCTTCTCCCCGGTTCTAAAGAGCCTGACCTTTGTTCAAGTCAAAGCTCTAGTTCGAGCTTTACCAGGAAATGGAGCAGTAGAGAGAGAAAGAGAATTGTTTAGGTGTAAGGAGAATGAAATGGGGATGACTTCTGTATTAAATGGGCGAGATTTATTACTAGTATTAATATTGTCATAAATTATTGGTATACCAATAATTTAATTTAGGTATCAAATTATTGGTATTAATTACGATAATTAAATATATATTAATTTAAGGTTATTTATGATAAGGTGTACATAAAAATTTTTGACCGAAATTTTGAGTTATAAAAAAAATTCATACTTTCCATGAGGTCACCCATCCTCACACTACTCTCGGGCAAGCACATTTAACTTCAAAATTCTTATGGAATCTTGTTCACCTAAACCAATTTGGTTTTTATCTTTTAAATTTTCTTAAATTTCTTTTCTAATGTTTAATGAACCCTTTAGATCACCCGGAAGTTGTAAATTTCCATATTGCATGTTCTCAAATGTAAATCGGCTTGGTTTTCTTACTCGGTTTGACCGGTTCTTTTCCCGGTTTTCCTTAACTCAAAAGTGCGGGGTTTACAACTCTCCCCTCCTTTTAGGAGTTTTGTCCCCAAAACTTAAGCAATATATTCCACGTCAAGAATAATTTTCCTTAATATCAACTTGGGTTTTCTTAACATGCTAACACTTTGGTTGCTCTTTCGCTTAGTCCCCGTAATCATTCATCTAAGGAATTTCTTTTCATTTATCATGCTTACTCCTTCCATGGAGAATAACGAGGTATGTATGGCTCATTAATTCAAATGTATATTCTTAGGTTCACATCTCCCTTTATTTAGGATAAGGTTCTTCCTTTTGGGGATTTTACTCAAGATTTCAGGATTGGGAGTTCCAAGGTACCCAATTGTTCCTTTGTCTAATTATTCTCTTCATCATTGAAACCCCTAGCTCGACGTTCTTTCAAGCATTACATACTTGTTTTCATAGATTTTTGTGTTATTATTCTTTTGTCCCAATTTGACCCATCCTTCATCCATTATTGATTTCAACTTTGGTCAAATTTATGTTTAACCTTGTTATGTTTACCAACTAACTCTTTCTTACTCAAGTTACATTTTACTCGGGATTTTTGGTGCTTATATGTCCCTTATGATATGACATAGTTCTGAACCTGTCTCAGTCCATCAGACTCCTACAACACCTCTTTTAGGGTTGTTTCCAACTTTCCAGCCTTTTAGGAACTATATAATTTCTTCACTCCTTTCATCAGGTAGCATTCCTCAACTACCTTGACTGTTACCCAATTATCATTCGTATCTTGACAACATGTCTTACATAATCGTGTTGATTTTCTTTACCCACTCGTCCTTTCCCAACTTCTTTATTGGGTCTTTCTGGTGCCAATTATTTGGTTTCCCAATAGTTTACCAATAAACTGGGATTCTTTCCTTCTTATGTCCTTGGCATTCCTTATTCAAGGGTTTTTCCTTTTTCCTTAATCCACTTTTACTTACTCATATTCACTTCATGATTCTTTATTCTACAATAATTACTTTCGATCTATGTGTCGATTACTTTGCTTGGGAAGGTTTCCTCCTTCCAGTTTTGTTCTCTATTATGTCCCTTACAATAGAGATTTCCATCTTAGGAGTTACATGCTTAACCTCCTTATCATTCATTGTATGGTTCTTTCTCCCTTTCTTCGCACCCTTATCTATGTTAGTTCATCTGTTTGCTTTGGATCCTACTCTATCCATAACTTTTGTTTTATCCCTTGTTCCTTACATAGGACACTTTCGATTATTAGTTTTATTCTGTGCATTCCACACTATACTTGGTTATCTACTCTTTAAGCTTCGTACGTGTGTGTGGGCTATGACCCGTATTACCAATTGTGGTTATTCCTTCTTAACTACACCTTATTAGGGAACTTACTTTCCCAACATCTTCTTGAACATTTTTCCTCTATTACCCGAGTATGGGTTGTCCAATCATTCATATTTGTTAAAGCATCTTTTGATGCTAACCCGTTAAATAATTTATGTTAAGGAGGGTTCACATCCTCCTTATTTAAAAATCTCTTGTTCATGCTTCTTGAGGTTCACTTAATCGTTCCAAGACTTTAAACTATAAATCTAGTTTTGACCATCGATTTCTTTAAGGATTTCCCTTCGTTCTTCTCTTCCTACGTTTTAGCCTTTTCACTTCTCCCTTCTTTGTTGTGGTTTAAGTCCATGGTTCTCTCGAAAACTAATTCTTTAACTATCTTCTTCTCTTTATTTTTCTGGTCCAATTGCCTGGGCAGCTGTATCACTCGTTATTCATGCCCATCCTTTGTCCTTCATAGAGTGTAGTCTTTACTACATCTCAGCCTTTCTTAGGGTTTTGTTTATTCTCTTTGCCCGTCCTGTTGTTACTCGTTTCTTCTTTCTACTCTGTTCTCCTAAAATTATTGTTTAGTTCTCCTGCTCTCTCCAAGTAGGTCACACTGGGCCATCACGATACTTCCTTCCTTTAAAATATTTCCCAATTAAGGGTTGGTTCCTTGCACTCCACATTATGTCCATCCGCCCATCAAAATTCCTTCAACGGTAGTTAGTTGTATGCATCCCTCTAAAGCTTACTTTCATAGTGTATTTCTTTATAGAGCGTTCAAATCTTCCTTGTTTCAATATTTCTTGATAATTATGTGAAAGGCTTGCCTATTATTTTTTTTTCTTGGTTAATTTGGCCTTTGGTCCTGTTAAGGATTTCTTCCATCCTTCTTTTCCCGAGTATTTGGCTTTTTCACCCCTCTCTTCTTTGTTGGAACTCAAATTATGGTTTTCCCGTGTATTAGTTTGTTAACTACCTCACCTCCACCATTCCTTTGGTCTAAGTTTCTTAGGGCAATTATTTCTCGAGTACTCTTGTCCTTAACGTCCATCTCACTGACCTTTTTATGGTGTAGCCCCTTCTACTTCCCGGTCTTCCTTAGGGTGTCATTTGTTCCCTCTGACTATCTTGTTGTAACGACTTGCTTTCTCTTGTCCTGTTAGTCTGAACTTCCTATTTGACATAGTTTCTTTTTCCAAGGTGATTTATTCCTATAATCCCAATACGTCCCATTTGTCATCAAATGTTCGTCTTGTCTTCTCTTGTGGATGCGCTCCTTTTTTTGCTCCTAAATTTTTTGGATTTTCTTCTTAAAGGGGGAATTCTTTTCAGCTATCCTTTGTTCCGTTTGTGGTTTTATTGAGGTCCTACCTTTACCCCTTTTTCCTTCTTACCACTTTGTTAAGATTTTGAAGAGTTTCCTCTTATCTATGGTTGCAAATGGAGTCACGCTTCTTGGGATGGTATCCTTTCGGATTTCCTATAATTGTGGGGTGTTTATTCTTGGAAAATATTGTCCTAATTCCTGGCGATGTGGGACAATTTTTCACTTTGTGTCCTATTCCCCTCTAGGTTAACTTGATTCCTGTCTTTTGTAGGGTTGGGCACTTCTCCACGCAGTGTTCCTATCATTCATGCTTGTAATTACATGAACATAAGTGGTTCCTGCTAGCGTTTTCTTGGGAATTGTTAGTTTTGGTGCTCCTTTGTCCTTAAGTCTGGATACCGTGAGAGTTTGTTTTTTCTTTTTGGAGTTTTCCTTGAAGATCACATCATTTGAGGGGCAGGGTTTTTAGGAATTTGGAGTACTTTATTAATAGAGTAGTACAGTATGTTGGGGATTTTGGCCCTATTACAGAAAATGGTCACCAAATAACTAGGGAGCTACGAGATTCTTGATAAGCATCCTCCTATGTAAGGTTATATGCCCCCTTTTATGGCTTCACGCTTGGCTTCCTTTATACTTAGAGTTGTGACCTCAATAGGTCCTATCACCATTCTTTGGGATACTTCCTCATTTGCTCTTTTGAGATTCCTGCCATGCTTTAGGCATTTGGGAAGCTTCTAGGGTTGTCTTCCTACGAAGATAAGGTGTTGAGTAGAGCCATTCCTAGTTTTCTTGGTTCCTCTCCTGGGAGCCATCTGAAAATTTTAGGATAAATCCTATTAGTTACAATATTTTATAGTCTTGATTATGTATTCGAGGAAACAGGCTCTGATACCACTCTAGTTGTCACGCCCCGACCCGGTTTGGTCGGATCCTCGTGAACAACCCGCCACTCTCCCGGTTTATTAAAGGGTTTCCCCTTATTATAATCCGTAAAGAGTGAGGCATCCTTTAAACTTGCACCATTTCCTAGAATAGCATAATCAAAACTGTATGAAATCTTAAACTTTACATACCTCTCTTACAGGCATCTTAGTTGATGGTCTTTCAAGGTAAGCTTTCCGGGATTTCCTGAAAGGGATATAAGGGAGGGGGTGAGTACGACTACTCAGTGAATGGGTTTTCAAAGGTCTACTTTTAACTTTTAAGAAAAACATTTATATGGAGTGTGTTAGACTCCTTTCTTTAAAAAAAATCCCTTCATTTAAAAATTTGGCTTTTGCCATTGTTTCTTAGTTACCGGTGTGTCATCACCCAACACACATCCTTCATCATGAAGGTTACACACATTCGCAAGTCAGTTTCACTATTGAACCCGCTAGTGGCTTCGGAGCGACTTTTCCTGCCACCCGAATAGAAGTACAACCACTTCTACCCTGGGAATTAGTGGATGCACGTGACATCTAACCCACAATCCTGAAATCACTTCTTTGTGTCTGTATGAGGACAAAGACCTCATCCTGTCCCCACCCTGGTCTCATGCGCTTGGTGCTACTCCAGATTTCACATAGATAGCTGGAACGACGAACTGCCCTTATAGCCACCAGTTAGGATGAGTTCGAGTAAGGACAACAAGTCAGCTAAAAGGAATTTCACTACAATATCGAGTGAGTGGGATTTTTATATCATACCCGGTTAGGATGATAAGCACCTTGAAAATGAAAACCCACTACTAAGTGGTATTTTAATCATCATACCTGAGAGGTGTGATGTGGAAATCAAGCGGAAAAACTACTTACCAGTTGTAAGTAGATCATACCCAGTTGGTATGATGAAACTTCCTCGAGGGAAGTGGAAAACCCGTTCATCGTTTATGAGCGGAGATGTCCTCATACTCGGTTGGTATGATGGACAGTTGAAAAGTATATTTTGTCGAAAGTGCTCTCCCTTGACTATGTGCCACTCCTTAAACATTTTGGAATACCTTCTTGACAGGAGCTCGTATAGCTCTGTTAGGCCGGATGCCTCAGTTTTGGAATTTAAGGGCTATGCCCAATTTTTTAAAATCTCGAACAGTGGGCCTTAGGCCAATTGGCACGAGCAGAAGCTCATAAACAAACATGATTAATATGCCATGAAAACTTAATTAATGAGTTATTTGGCCATGGTACCGAGACACGACCGACATACTCGGTTAACTAGTGATAGTGCGACATGACTGGTCTCTAGACTAGTAAAGACAAACCGCTGCAGGTTGAGTTGAGGGTCTGGACTGTTGGACCAGTGGCACCACATATTATATGGCATTATGTAAAAAATTGTTGATTGTGCATGCATTGTGTTACGGGGCCTTCAAGACGCCCAAAAGGGGTAGTGATGCATCCTAGGGCTTTGGACAACTTAGTGGAGATAAGGGCAGTTAGTCATACCAGAAGTCTTGCGAAGCTCGACGTAGCTTCATTGTGCATGAGACTGGGGTGGGACAGGATGAGGTCTCTATCCTCATACAGACACAGAGTATTTTTGGTATGAGGGTAGGACGTCAGAGACGTTCACTTAGACTTCAGGTAGAAGTTAGAGACTTCTATCAGGGTGGATGGTAAAGACGCTCCGATCCATGGTTTAAAGAAGGGAAAACCCCTTAATAAACTGAGGGAGTGGCGGGTTTTTCACGGGGATTCGACCAAACCAGGTCGGGCATGACAGGCAGCCTCCCATTGGTTGCATGTGCTTGCGTGGCTGCTAAGAGAGCGTCATTGATCGTTGCCCATTGACCAGTCCGGTCCGATCGGGTTCGGTGACTCAAATTCTAAATTTGGTCGATTCGGACCCGATTCAACCGGTTTTTTGAAACTTAAAATTTTCTAAATTCATTTTCTATCTAATGGTGGCCTCAATTTCCCAAATTGACATTTTTAAGTCACCTAGAAAAATGAATCATTGAACTGGTTCACTATGGTTCATCTCGGTTCAGTCTGGTTCACCCCGAATTAGTCTAGTTCTCTCATCAATTAAACTTCCCTGGTTCTTCCTCATGATTTTTATTAATTTTTGGTCACTTGGGATTTTCCAATTTTCCATTTTAACCCTTCTTTATCATTTTTTATTCCTTTCTCAGCTCGATTTTCTCAAAACTGCTGATTATTTCCCCGATTTACTTGGTCTAGGGGAACAGGTTTCACATGTTGTAAGTAGAAATGAATGAGCAACATACCCGATTGGTATGATGTGTTTCCTTGAGGAAAGGAGAAACCTACCTAACGGTTGTAAGAAAAGATATCATCACACCCGGTTGGTGTGATGAGTTAAAAGTGAATTTTTGTCAGAAGCATTCTCTCCTAACTGTGTGTCAATGCTTAAAACATTTAGTAGACCTTCTTTACGGGAGTTAGAACAACTTAGATAGGAGACGGGCCTCAGTTTTTGAACTCATGGGGCTAGATGCCCAATTTTGGAAAAATATATGCAGTGGGCCCAATGCTAGTGGGTACGAACAGAAGCTCATAAACAAACTTGATTTAGAAAGAGTCATGAAAATTTCTAATGAAATTGGTTATATGATTTCGCCACGGTACCAAGTCAGGACCGATAGTGTCCAATGGACTGGCGGCAGTGCATCAAGGCTAGGTCGACGGACCGGCCTAGATAAACAGTTGTAGGTCGGGTTAAGCGTCGGGGTTGTTGGACCGTTGGCACCAAAGATAATAGCTATATGCGAAAAACTCTTGTTTGTGCATGCACTTGTGGTATGGGACCATCAAAACGCCCTAAGGGTAGTGATGGGTCCTAAGGGCTACTAGACGACATGGTGGAGATAAGGACAGTTTGTCGTGTCAGTCAGTATTGAAGCTCTATAAGCTTCTTGCGCATGAGACCGGAGTGGGTCGGGATGATGTCTCCATCCTCATACGAATGCGAAGTGGCATTCGGGTCCGAGGGTCGGATGTCTAGGACATCCACTCGTACTTAAGGTAAAAGTAGACGGGCTTCTATTTTGGTGGGCGGTAAAGACGCTCCAATCCACAAGTAGGTATAGTGGACGGGTTGCACCTGCGAATGTGTGCACCATTCATGATGAAGGACATATTTATTTGCTAAACTCTTCCCGATGCAATGAGATGGTCTAAGAGAGCTAAACACACCTAATATGGAAATAAAAAAGGTTTTGGAAACCGAACTTGAGAAAAACCCTTTATAAAGGAAATAATAACCTTGGCATGGTTTGGATAAGCTGGAAATGTTTTGAAAACTTACTCCTAATACCCGTTCAATGAAAAACTCACCCACTCTCTTTACCCATTTTAAGGAGTAAGGAGATAGAATAAAAGAGAGCATGAAGATGTAAACTCGATCAGTTATGCTTAAAGTTACTTTTAATCTTGTATTAGATTGATTTATGTTATTTTAGGCAATAAGATTTGAACTTATATCTGACACTGCTATTGAATAATAGAAAGGGAAACCACTTTTAAACCAAGGGAGCAATCAATTAATCATGAAGATTTGACTAAAATGGATCGTGACAAATTAACATTTGTTGTTTTTGTAAAATGATAAAATATTTGAGGTGAGAGTTTGAATTTAACAACAAATTTTGATGTTAGTAATAAGGTTGTCCAAATAAGAAACTAACCATAGAAATGTGAATACTTGTGGTTGACTAAGTTAATATTTTGTGAATTGCATAATTGATTTTTGTTTGAATAATAAGAGAGAGATCAAGAACCACTAGTATGATGTAGTATACTTAACGATGACTACTAAGAGAAAGAGAGTTATTTTAGTTTTAGTAAATTGGGGCTACGGGAATTACAGTGATGGGTCTAACATTTTATTATTTAAATCAAGCCGAGTTTCAGACATTAATTTTTTTTAGATAGAAAAAGAGAAATTAAATAGTTATAGTGAGAATCACATATCTTTAAATATGGGACCAGCAAAACACGTCTGAACCACGATTTATGCATGCATAATGTTTTATCATATTTTTAAAAATAAGTATTTATGAAAGTATTTGAATTTCTATTTATTTACAACACTGAAATTACTGGTTTCAATAGAAATTCTAGATTTAATAAAAGAGAAATTTTATAAATGATTTTGAAGTAATGAAATTTTATTATAAAAAAATAAAATATTTATATATTAGTATTTTGAGAAAATATTGAATCAATAACATGATTATTTGATGTGAGTCATTTTACTCGATAAGTGTAAGTACAATCCACTCAACTCTATTGGTAGGAAAACTCGAGGATAAGGAGTGAAAAATGGTTATTGAAATAGGTGTAGATGAACATGTGAGGTAAAAACACTTAAAATAACTCGATCGTGTGACAAATTAACACGTAACTCGAGTTGACGTCACATACTCATTGTTTTTTAAAATGTTTTCAATATTATATTTTAATCATTTAGTAACTAAATATATAACTAGTTTCTTACACTTTTATTATTCTATTATTTATTCTTAAAAACTCATATTTAGAGATATATGTCTAAATTACTAAAAAATTACATATTACTCTCTAACTTTACAAAATTTTATAAATTAATCCTCTAATTTTCTCATATTAAAATTTTTGTTCTCCAAAAACTAATTCTTATTTTCCCAAAATTTTAATTTAACTAAAATTTTTGGTGGTTTAAATCAATTAAAATTTTCTAAATTTATAAAAATTTACAAAAATTATAAGTTGTTTCCCATATTTTTACTAATTATAGTTAAGCTCTAAATTAAGTATGCAACACCTTAAATATCAATATTTTGAAATTATTTACTTATATTTCTTAAATTTGTAAAATCATTACTAAAATTTTCAAATTAAGAATTTAGTCCTTTAACTTTTCTTATATTTATTTCAACTCTAATAACTTTATAAATTTCACATTATCATTCTAAATACCCATTTTTAAAAAATTAGATACACATCATTTCTATTTTTTTAAAAATTAGTTCAAAATTTTTTTCAAATTAAATTTTATTCTCTAAATTTTCCAATTTTCTAATGTTACTCAAATCAATCACCAATTTTGGAAGATTTACTATTTAACATTCTTACCGCTTTATACTAGTCAGTTAGAGCATTAGATGGTCGTTTAATTCCATCAATTTTAGCTCATAGCAAGATATGAGATCATACGTCCTCAAAAAGAAGCATATGATAGATGGGCGCCCTATGGTGGATGATAATTGGTATTGTCTCCTTGCCTTTCCATTATCACTAGGTGTTAATATATACAATATTTGAGATCATCAAAATTCTAGCCATTCTATCTATAAATGGAAATGTAAATTATGTCAATTGTATACATATAAAATGGAAAGAGTAATTATTTCTTAACAAGTTATTATTATGTTTTTCTGGTATTATTTAAGGAGTTATTTTTTTATCAACATAAAATAAATATACTAGTATTAACCATTTTGTACAATTATGTAATTTTTTAATTTTATATTTAATTATAAAAATCGTTACATTATATTTGTATTAGAAAATTATGATTGATTTGGAGTTAAAGTGTTTGAATATATTCCGATTAGGATTGAAATTATGAAGGTAGAGATGTTAAAATTTTTTAATAATTATTGTTTAGATGTGATAAAGTGAGATTAATTATTATTAATGAAAAAAATTAGAAATATAAATTTATTATTTTAATTAAATAAAAGAATTTATTATCTATTATATATAATTAAATTATATTAAAAATATATTATACATTAATTATTTATTTATAATATTTATATTATATAATTTTATGTAAAATATTATTAATATATAAATATATTTAAAGTATATAAGAATAAAAATAAATAATAGTATTAAAATAATTTAAATAATAAATTATATAATTACTCAAAATATTCAAATTTTAGAGTGATTATATTGTAACATAAAGTTAATTTTTTTGCAATACAAACTATTTTATTTTTTTTACCAAATTAGAGATTTTTACAATACTACAAAAAACTGCAACTCCAAATTCATTTGTTCAAAACAATCAATGCAAACACAATATTAATGGAATATGAAGAGAAATATCTGAGCAAAAAAAAAATACAGCTGTATCTTTTAATGGTCTAAATTAAACATTGTCGGTCACATTGTTGCCCTATCGGCCATTTTGGATTGCGAGCTTTGTCTTTTTCCTTACCTAACTTTTGAGGAAGATATTTATTAAATTTATTATCTTTCTTATATCATTTTATTTTTCATTATTCATCTTATTATTACTATTAATTATATTTAATTTTATTGTAATATTTATCTCTATATTATTTATATCCTTCTTATTATCAATAATTCACAATACTCCTTTTTATATTTTTCATCTCTAAATATATAGAATATATTTAACTATTAGTATTAGTCTCTATCTTCTATATCTCTCTTTTCTAATATATAGAAAATTGTAATGTATTTATATTATTACAACTAATAATTTAATAATTTATAATATAATGCTAAGAATTTATTTATAATATATCAAATTTATTAATTTATATTTTTACACATCTTACTAATACATATTGCGTTAGTATAACATATTGACCAAGGACATGATTATTCACACGTGATGTATATTTGAAATATACTCCAATTTTTTTAAATAGTAAATATTTATTATTATAATCATTTTTAGCTATTGAAAAATTATAAAAGACTAAAAATGTATTTTTCATGACTAAATATGTCCAAAAACTATATAAAATATGAGCACACAAAATGTATATAGCACAATTAGTAAAACAAAAAAAGTTTGAACACGGAAAGTGTAATTCATCCTAAAAATGATAATCATTAACAAATTTGGGAAAAGTAGGAAAGGTTTGTCTCAAGATATTGAAGTCAGAAAGCTATATCACTTGCTCTTAGAAATGTTATATTGATCAACAAGAAAATTATCTACTTACCTTGCTTTGATAGTGCAGTCCAAGTGGAAGTAAAATAACATAAAGAATGGAAGTATGTGGAGCCCACCCGCCTGTATCGTGCTTCGACTTTATCAATTTTGTGTTATTCGTAGCTACACGGAACCACGAGAGCTTCCAAAGTCACGAGGGACCCTTCATATTTTTTTACGGGCTCATGTCATGCATGATGTAATTCAAGGATGACGTTGAGGGATATGATATGAATATTGTGAAATATGTACACCCACTTATAAATAATAATAATAATAATAATTATTATTATTATTATTATAATAATAGTATTTAAATTATTGATGATTTGGATCTTTATTACTTTATTGTCCATTTAAATTTTTCTATAATTAATATATATTTTTTTTATGTATATTCTATTTTAATATATATATAATGTATTTTGTACCCATATATAACTAATACCCATCTCTAATAAAAAATAATTATTTATAATTAGTGTTATATTTTTTACTATATAAATTTATAACACTTATTTATTTTATATAATTTATTATAATATTTTCAAACAATTTATTATATGTAACAAATATATTCTTAATATGTGTAAAATATACATGAGTATATTATAATTTTTACGATATTAAACTATTGGAAAAATAATATATGATTTAGTTATTTTTTTAATAGAATTTTCCATTGGTTGAGTATGAGTACTAATTTACTAAATTTGATAGTGTAAGTTAATAATATATTGTAATCATATCTATTTAAAATATATAAATAGTAATAAATGAAAAAAAATTCAACATAATAAATTAACAACACTTTTATGCAAATTATATATTTAATTTTTAAATACAATCTGTATAACTGTTTATTAGCATTAATTTTGATTTAATTATTTTTTTTCATATTCGTATATATCAAAAGTAATAATTTTAATATGGGGTCGAGTAAGATTGTGTGTTTATTGAATTTGATTCCATTGGATAGAGTATTATTATCCTTGAAATTAGTATTAAATTTTCTATTCTATAAACTTGTAATAGTTTTATATTTTATTTAATTTAAATTATATTTTAAACAATACTTTGGATGATTGTAGTTGTCTTGTACTCTACAATAAATACCAAAGATGATAGAGTAAGTCTCCTTAATCAAGAGAGTAGGTGGTGCAAATATACTGTATTCATTACCTACCTACCTACCTACTATAGATTTACATATGTATGTCTCATGTTTTTAGATATTATTGTTATGGATTCTTTAAGGAAATAATAAAATATCAAAATTTTAATGATAAATTTTATTATTGCCTTAAAGAACACAACAATAATATTCAAAAAAAGGAGACATCCATATGTGTTTATTGCATTGGCTTGTTGCCACTATAATCGAATTTAATGAAAAGCAGATGTAAATAAAGAGTATTGAGTTTATTGGATTGACTTGTTGCCAATATAATCGAATTGAATGAACTGCATAAGTAAATAAAGAGTAGGTAGGTAATTATATAAATACACTATATTTTATCCATACACTCATACACCACGTACTCTCTTGATTGATTAAGTAGACATACTTATATTTGGTATTAACGGTAGAGTGTAGTCAATAAATTTTAAGATATTAAATATTTTATGCTGTTATATTTCACCATTATTCTTATATATTGATTAGAATATAATTTTAAAAATATTATACTATTTATAAATTATAATTTTTAATTAAATATTAGTTTAGCACAATACTCTATTAAGATAATATTATATTAAGAGAACTCATAAATAAATCTGATTTAATAACGAAAATTCAACGTGTAACCTCTACACTTATGAAAAAAAAATACCCAAAATGAATATTTTTGTTTTAATAATTTGAAACAGCGAATTAAATTTGCCTCTAAAAAAGTTATAGCGAATTTAAAAATTACCCATTGTAATTATATCTAGTTTATAGGTTATAGTTAGAATATAATTATAAATTATTAAAATATTATTATTAGTTTATAAAATTAAAAATATTTTAATAATTTCAATTGATATATTTTAAATAGATATTAATTCAATTGCAATAAATAATATTTTATTGTATGATATTATAGTCAATAATTTCACAAAATTTATTCGACTCAATATCTGAAATATGACCTATTATATATTCAATTATATATAAAAAATAATTAATTGAGTCTAAAATTTGAATAAAAAATTTCAATTCCTATATATTGTTAAAAATAAATTTAAAATTTTAATATTAAATATTATAATATTTAAGAATATAATTAAATATTATTTAAAATAGATAAATTTTATAAATTTATAAAATTAAAAAAGTTGCCTATTTACACTTAATTAATTTTAATTAGATATGAGGCACTAATCCTATATATATATAATATTATATATGTTACAATACATTATATACAAAAAAATATTAATTATAAAAAATCTCAACCGACAATAAAATAATAAAGATCCAAAATATAGTGCCCTTTGAACCAATAGACCACCTATTACATTTTAGAGAATATACCAACTAGTCAGGTTCACTTAAGAGAATATACCAACTAGTCTTGAATTCTTAATCAACAATTAAAATAGTATAATAATAATAATATAAACGTGGGTGTACATATTTTACACGTGTACGTATTTCACAATATTCATATCATATCCCTCATTGTATCCTTCAACTGCATCTTGCATGGAGCCCTATAAAAAATATGAAGGGTCGCTCTCCTGACTTTCCAAGTTGAGACGTGGTTGTGTGATGCTACTGTATTACTCAGAAAATTGATGAAGTCGAAGGAGGATACACGGTGGTGACTCCACACACTTCCATTGTTTATATTATTTTACTTCCATGTGGACTGCACTATCAAAGCAAGGTAAGTAGATGATTTTCTAGTTGATCATTATAACATTTGTAGGAGCAAGTGATATAGCTTGTTTCTTCAATATCATTTCCTCCATTCCCAAAGTTGTTAATGATTATTATTTGTGGGATAAAAATATACTTTCCATGTTAAACATTTTTTGTTTTACTAATTGTGCCATATAATGGTTTTATATGTCCATTTTTTAATAGAAAAATAATTATTCATTAATCAAAGGTATAACTAATACAAGGCTCTTCATGAGCATGTAAGTCCATGCATCTCATTCCATATTAACTAAGCTATATATGCAAGACGAATCAACTTAATATCTCTCACCTTTGTGTCTCCTAACCTTTCCCAAAAGTGGATAATCATAGAAATAAAAGTTATGTAATGAAGTGTATATTCAAGGAGCACACGAGTATTCACCATGTGCAGAGAGCCAAAATAGAGTTATTTGAGCCTCACACAAATATTGAGACTAAGTTTAATAAGAAAGATATCAGTTCAAAAGTTAAGTAAGTTATTGAGAATAAGATTACACAATGGATAAAATAAAGAAGTATTGTGGGTTTATAAAGTTGAAATTGTTACACTACTTACAAGTCATGACTTTTAAATAAATATGAGTTCGACGCCTTATTAGTCTAGAATACCTTCTCACAGGAGGAATATTGAGGGTACACAATTGAAAGAGCAGTTGGGTGAAATAATGAGAAATAGTGAAGATCCAAGTTAACTTGGAGAGGAGACTATTGTCTCTTAAGCGCATAACGATTTTGAGTACAAAACTCCTAAAAGAAATGGTGAATTTATAACATCGGAACTCCTAGAACTTGGGGCAAAACAAGTGGATCAAAACCCAAGTGTGAACCCGGGGTGAACGAAATTTCAAACTAGAAACAACAAGCCAAAATTGAGAATGGAGCCCAAGTAGGGAATAGAACCCGAGTCGGGATTTCAAGAGTCAGTTCAAATAAATTAATCTATGATGGAAGTGGTTAGGACCCCTAAATGACTCTAAAAAAACCCACAAAGGATGATGAGTCGAGAGATTGAAAAGCACAAAGTGCAAACCGATCTAAAATGGAATCGAGTTGAATTACAAGAAAATGCCCCCGATTTATAAGGGGGCCTAAACAAACTATAACATGGAGGATCTTGAGGCCAATAAAAAAATGATTTGAAGGAGGATTTTTAGAAAATTTGATTGGGCCATGAACTGGTCTAATCGGAGGTGAACCAACCTAGTAAGGGCCAAAACCGATCAAATCGGCTCGGAGTAGGAAAACCCACCGAATTTTTGAGGGTGCTACACAAATCCAAATGAGTCGTTCTTGAGTCCATTCAATAGGAAAATGAATGGATAATTTTTAGGTATTTTTATTTTTCTAAGAATCGACTGAAAAAAGGAGTGAATAGGGACAAAAACTGTTGAACCGACCAAAACATTTGCTAGAAACTATTTCACTACAATGCATACCAGTTGGCACGCCATGTCGGGTGCACGCATGTGCGGCACACCATGCCGGCTGCACGCACGTGCAACACACATGGCCACACACTCGCGTGTCATCTCCTTTACCCAACCCTGACCCGATTTTAGTGAAAAAACTTGGTAAACATTGGCAGACAACCTGGTGGCCACCTCTAGGGGATTTTAATTCATTGCTAGGGCTATAGGCTATGGATTGATAAAAGAGAGCAATGGCTAAATTGCCATGGAAGTTTAGAATCCAACCATATAAATTTTAGGTGTTCCCTAATCAGAATTCAACCAGAATCCTCTCTAGAACACAAATAGCTATCAATTCTGGTGACCTGACTTGTAGAGAGCCTAGCTCCATCATACAACCACCTTAGAATGCAATCTTGCTGTCCCTAAAAAGTTGAGGACTTTCCAAAGCTACCTTTCCTGACCCTCAACTCTCACTCTTCGATACCAGTGTGATTGCACAGTGATGGAGCTCCAGTGGCAAAAAATAAAGCAGTTGTTTCAAGGGACAATGCTGGTGGCCTTGATGACTGAGAAAAATTCAGCAGATTTGTAAACCCTGCCCCTTTGGGATAAGAAATCTGGGGAAAGAACCGGTCAAAACCAAGAGAAAGAACCGAACCGGTTCACGAACCAAACTATTAGAGGAAGAGCAAAACGGGAAATTTACAAATCCTGAGTGACCTAAAGAGTTATAAAAGTCACGGAAAAGAACTTTGGGATGAATTGGAAGTGAAAACCAGACCGGTTCAGGTGAACTAGACTCGAACCGAATTGAACTAGTTGGAACCGGTTTGAACCACTATTGAACCGGTTTCTAAATTCATTTTTCTAGGTGGCTTAAAAAATTTAAATTTGAAAATTGAAGCCACCATTGGATAGAGAATGAATTTAGAAAATTTTAATTTTGAAAAACTCGATCGAATTGGGCTTGAACCGGTTGGTTTAAGCATTGAACCTTGTTCAGATTGGTCCGGTCCGGTTTAGAAGAATGTCATCTTCTTCCTTCATATGACAGCACTATTCACTCACCGAAAAAATGAGCAGCGCCAACGAAGATGAAAATTCTCCATTCAGGGTGTTTTTTTGCCATGAATGATCGCCATAAAGGCACCAATCGGACGGCCAGAGAGTCCCTGAGCTTCCTAAATAAAGAGCCCCTCCTCATTCATCCTCCTCACACTTGAAAACTCCTCTCTCCTTACTGCTCCATTTTTCGATGAAGCTCGAACCAGAGCTCTGACATTGGGGTTTTTTTTAAGACAAAGAAGGTGAAGTCAGTTACCCAACGGTGATCACCATTCGATCCAAGGATCGTCGGAGAAGCGCCAATGTAATCAAATAGTGAAGCAGCTCCGATTGACTGAAGCTGCCCTATTTTGGCCGAGCTAAAAATGACCAAATTGAGCCCTTCTCATACCAAACCAAGCTCTCCCATCACTTCCATAGCCCTCACATGATTGAATTAGAGCTGAAATGTAAGCCAATTTAGCTCCCCTCTATAATTTCTAATTAGTGTTAGAGAGAGAACTGATGAAACTTCAGTGACCGAATTCTCTCTCAATTCAACATGAATTAATGTGATTCTTAATCCTTGGAGTAACCTCAGGATGAGAGCTATCTATGCCAATCGAAAGCTCGGACCACCGCACCCCCGACAGTAAGCTTTCGAAGCTTTCTCTCTCTAAGTTCAGTTTTTTGACAAAGCTCCTTTGAGCTCAATTAGAACCCAAATGATGTGATTCAAAGCTCCATTTAATTGTGTGGAAGTGAACGAACTGATCCATATCTTTAATTGGATCACATAACCTTGATTTAATGGTCAATTTGATGAAATCAAATTCGGCTAGTGTGAAAGGGGGAAATTGGGGAAAATTTTGGGGAAATTTGGGAATTTCATAAAATTGAGGGACCAAAGTGCAATTTCCCAAATTTGAGGGCCAATTGGCCATTTCCTAAATGCAAATAATTAAAATTTTGAACATTTTGTTCTTACGTGAGGAACGAAGTCTATTATTCCAAATGTTAATAAACAAGGATGTCCAAAATTGTGTAGGAACATGAAGGATCGGAATGCCAATAAAGATAAGCTCGTGTGGAGGCAAAAAGTCGATCAAGAGTAATACACTACAATTATCGTGTGAGTGAGATTATTGCATCATACTCGGTTGGGATGATGAGTACTTTGGAAATGAAAAACCACTTCTATGTGGAATTTTAACATCACACCTAGTTGGAGTGATGTGGAAACTATGCGAAAAAACTACTTATCAGTTGTAAGTAGATCATACCTGATTGGTATGATGAACTTCTTAGAAGGAAGTGGAAAACCCGCTTACCGGTTGTAAGAGGAGATGTTATCTCACCCAGTTGGTGTGATGGACAGTGGAAAAGTTATTTTGTTAGAAGTGCTCTCCCTTGACTGTGTGCCAATGCTTAAAAATTTTGGGAGACCTTTTTGACAAGAGCTCGAATAGCTCAGATAGGCTAGAGGCCTCAGTTTTGGAACTTGGGGGCTAAAATGCCCAGTTTTGGAAAATCACGTACAATGGGTCCAAGGCTAGGTGGCATGAGCAGGAGCTCGTAAAAAAATATGATGATAAGCCATGAAAATTTTTAATAAATGAATGATGTGATTTGGCCATGGTACCAAGACATGACCGACATACTCGATGGACTGGCGGGAGTGTGACAGGACCAAGTCGACGGACCAATCTAGACAAACAGTTGCAGGTCGAGTTGAGGGTCAGGGCTGTTGGACCAGTGGCACCAAAGATTAATGGCTTTATGGAAAACTTTGTTTGTGCATGCATTAATGTTCAGGACCATCAAGATGCCCAAGGGGGTAGTGATACGTCCTAAGGGCTACTGGAATCGTATGAACATGGAGAAACTCAATTTCAACTTCAATTTCAACAAGTAAAGGTGTTTGATCGGTCAATTTTTTAATCAAATTCGACTGTGGTAAAGAGTTGGAATTGAGGGAAAAATTAGGGAAAATGGTGGATTTTTGAAAATTCGAGGGACCAAAATTAAATATCCTAAAATTGAGGGTCAATTGGGCATGATAAAAATATTAGAGGGCCAATTGAGGAATTTTAGAATTTTTGGGGTGAAACTTACCCTTTTTGTAAAGGAAGGGTAAAATGGTAATTTTGGAAAAGTTGGGGGACCAAATTGAAAATTTGTGAAATTAATCCCCTTTTTGTGAAATGGAATAAATTGAGGTCCTATGTTAAATTTTAAAAGTTTTGGGACTCAATTTGAGAAAAAACCGACATTAGGGACTTAAAGTTAAAGAGTAATAACTTTAGGGACCTAATTGCAAATAAATGAAAGTTTGACTTTCTCATTCATTTGGAATGAATGAAGGCTATTAGGCCAAAGGATAATGAACCGAGATGTTAATATCGTGTAGAAACACGAAGTACCAGGAACGCTAGCAAGGTCAAGCTCTCGTGAATACAAATAACCGGTTTAGTGGAATTCACGGCATTAATGGGTGAGTAGTAATTTTATATCATACCCGGTTGGGGATGATAAGAACATCGAAATGAAAATTCACTACTATATGGTATTTTAAACATCACAACTTAGAGGAGTGATGTAAAAAATCATATGAAAAAACTACTTACCTACCATAAAGGCTAGAGGCCTCAATTTTGGAACTTGGGCTAATATGTTCGATTTTGAAAATCTCAAACAGTAGGGCCTAGGCCAGCTGGCACGAGCAGGAGCTCGTAAACAAAAATAATTAATATGTCATAAAAACTTAAGTAATGAGCTGTTTGGCCATGGTACTGAGACAGAACTGACATACTCAGTAAACTAGAGGTAGTGCGACATGATAGATCTCCGGACTAGTCAAGACAAACAGCTGCAGGTTGAGTTGAGGGTTGGGGCCATTGGACCAGTGGCACCACAGATTATATGAAATTATGTGAAAAACTATTGATTGTGCATGCACTATGTTTACGGGACCTTCAAGATCCCCAAGAGGGGTAGTGATGCATCGTAGGGCTCTAGATGACCCGGTGGATATAATGGTAGTTAGTCGTCCCAGATGTCTTGCGAAGCTCAGAGTAGCTTCAAGCGCATGAGACCGGGGTGGGGACAGGATGAGCTCTCTGTCCTCATACGGACATGGAGATTGTTACGGGATTGAGGTTCAGATATCACAAACATCTACTCATTCTCAGGGTAGAAGTGGACATACTTCTATCTAGGTGGCCATTAAAGTCACTCTGACACCACAAGTGGGTTTAATAGACAAGCTGGCCTGCGATTGTGTGTTTTACCTTCATGATGAAGGATGTGTGTTGGGTGATGACACACCATGGTAATGAATTTTTTTAAAAACCGAAATTTGAAAATGGGAAAATTCAAATAAATTATAGAGTCTAGCACACTCCATTTTGGAAAACTATTTTTCATCGAACTTAATTTTTTTATAATACCCATTCACTGAGTTGTAGAAACTCACACCTCTTTTTATCCCTTTTCAGGAAATAAAGAAAATGATTAGGGATAACACCAAACCTTACCCTCTGTCAAGTATGCTTGATCTCTCTTAAGCTTGCATTTGATTTGAAATATGACTTTTTAGGGAACAAGGTTAAAAGTATGCCTACCTTCACTTAAGTTAAAGAAGGAGGAAACTCCTCTTGAACCAAGAGAGCGGCAGGTTGATCACGGGGATCCGACCAAACCGGGTCTCAATTTGGGGGAAAACTCCCAAGGTGAATTTTGGCTCCACTTGAGTTAAAGGAGGAGGAAACTTACAAGGTGAATTTTAGAAGTTTCGGGACTTAATTTGGGAGAAAATCGATATTAGGGACCTAAAGTGAAAGAAAATAAGAACTTTAGGGACCTAATTGTAATTAATTAAAAAGTTTGAGTATTTCATCCATTCATGATGAATGAAGGCTATTAGGCCAAGGGATAATGAACAAGGATGTTCATATTGTGTAGGAACATGAAGTACCGGGAATGCCAACAAGAACAAGCTTGCGTGAAGGAAAAGAACTGGTTAAGAGGAAATCACTACGTTATAGGGTGAGTGAGATTTTTATATCATACCCGGTTGGGATGATAAGCATCTCAGAAATGAAAACCCACTACTAAGGGGAAATTTATCCATCATGCTTGAATGGAGTGATGTGGAAATTAAGTGAAAAAAAACTACTTACCGGTTATAAGTAGATCATACCCGGTTGGTATGATTAACTGCCTGAAAGGAAGTAGAAAACATGCTTATTGTTTATAAGCAGAGATGTCCTCACACTCAGTTGGTGTAATGGATAGATAAAAAGATTATTTTGTTGGAAGTGCTCTCCCCTGAATGTGTGCCACTTCTTAAACTTTTTTGGAGACCTAATATGAATCAAATTGGGCACTCTGTGATTCATAAGTTAAGGGCCAAAAGATTTGATAAAGGACTAATTGG
This sequence comes from Trapa incisa, assembly GCA_030064435.1. Classification (NCBI taxonomy): domain Eukaryota; kingdom Viridiplantae; phylum Streptophyta; class Magnoliopsida; order Myrtales; family Lythraceae; genus Trapa; species Trapa incisa. The sequence goes on from CM057775.1 coordinate 22,035,264, forward strand.
AGCAATTGAAGAAACCCAAGTGGAAGCCCAAAAGATGAGTCCAATAAGATCTCAAGCCCAAAAAGATCTCAAGCCCAAAAGAAGATCTCAAGAAGATAATTCAAATTTGAATTTAAAGTGGGAGATTTATCATAAATCTTCTAGAAGATTAAATTAGGAAACAATATATTTTCTAGATATGATCAAGAAATATATTAGCAATATTTTCTATATGGTTGGCAGGTCAACCCCAATATTTTATTTCCTTATTTAGATAATTGCTAATATTCTCAAGTGCCTGTAAAAGGCTAACTTTAGACCATTGTAAAGATAGATCTTTGATTTCAATTTTAGAGAACTTTTGAACTTATTAGGTTTTTACTTGTGGCGTTCAAGCAATCGGACTTATCACCAGGGTTTTCTAGGAGCTCTTCTTAGAGGAGTTTGGTGTGGCGTCTACATCTATCCATACCTTGTTTCGAAACAAGGTATATTCCATTCTTTTTACTTGTGTCGTGAAAGTTTTGGGGTCTATTCCATATTTGGTGTAGGGTGTCGTGTTAGTATATTGGCGGGGTTCGCATTAGTTGGTATCAGAGCACACGGTTGCACGACAAGTTCCATATTATCCTTTCAATTTTTGTTTTATTTTTCTTATCTTCTACTTATTTCTATCCAGTAAAAAAAAACACAAAAAAATCTCTTTTTTTCTTCTATCGAGTTATATTATCTTCTATCTATTTCTAGTCCATATAAAAAAAATCATAAAAAAAATCTCTTTTTCTCCTATCTAGTTATACTTTCATTCTACTTCTATTCTCTATAAAAAAAATCTCATCTTTTTATCTACTTTCTTTATAATAGAAAAAGCCGAGGAAAAAAAAGCCAAAAAAATTCATAGAAAAAAATATTTAAAAAAAGGCGTGAAAAAGAAAGAGTTAAAAGAATAAAAAAAGGCATAAAAAAAGGCAAAAAAAAAGGAAAAAATCTTTGAAACTCTGTTGATTTTATATTTTATTTTTTCTTATATTTTATTTTTCTACCCATATTTTTTTGAATATTCTCATACCTTACACTTAAATCCTTTTTAGAATTATTTTTTGAAACTCTGTTGATTTGTCTTGATTGTTCCTCAAGTTGAACATCTTTATGAAAACGATTTGTTCTTTTGTTCAATTAAAATTGAAAGAAGATATATGAGTGGAAAAAGGCAAGAGTGTTTTAAATCTTTAAGAAAAAGCCATTTGAGTGTTAAACAGGAGTGTTTGAGAGAAACATGTGAGGGAGAGTTGCGAGGTTCTTTTGTTTCTAACAATTGGCAGGATTACAATTTCCAACAAAGAGAAAACACATGGAAAGAAGCCAGTTTCCCTTAGCCCATTCAAAATCTAGATTGGAAAGCCATGATGAAACAAGCTGTAAAGTCTGGATTTGAGCCACTTCACACGCGAATGGATCGCTTGGAGGAAGGTGTGAGACGTCATTCACATCAACATACTTCCGTTGAACAACAACCTTGGTGCTTTCATTCTAGGCGTTTTGATACTCAAGAACTCGAGGAATTTGAAGATCTTCAAGTTAATTTTGATAGCGTCGGGCACGATTCCATCAATCAATGTACTCTAAGTGAAAGGCCATGGATTGATGATATCATGGAACACCAACGTGAGAATCTATTTCATACTCGTTGTTCTATGAAAAATAGAGTTTGTTCAGTTATCATAAATGAAGGAAGCTGCACTAATATGGCTAGCACCGAGCTTGTGGAGAAGTTGGCATTACCTACACTGAAGCATCCGAAGCCTTATCAAATTCAAAGATTGAACGATCAACACAAACTCGAGGTAACCAAGCAAGTATTAGTTTCATTCTTTATTGGAAGATATAAGGATGAGGTATTATGTGATGTGGTGCCAATGCAAGCATTCCATATTCTATTGGGACAACCTTGGAAGTTTGATCGTCAAGTTACACATGATAGATTAACAAATAGGTACTCATTTGTGATGCATAATAGACCGATATCTCTTGTACCTTTGACTCTACAGCAAATACATGAGGATCAATTGAAAAGGAAAAAAGGCAAATGAAAAGAAAATAGCAGAAAAAGAAGAAGAGATAAAAGCCATAATTGAAAAGAAAGATACAAAAGGCAATGTTGAAAAGGAAGAAAGAGAAACAAAAGAGAGAAAAGCCAAAATTGAAAAAGAAAATAAAAAATTTCATAATTGAAAAGAAAGAGAGTGAAAATAATTTTATAAGTTTACATGTCCTTACAGTACCTATGTATACGGATATATTTTTAAATACTAACCCCATTGTCGGATATTTGCCGAGCAATATTTTATCTTTTTTTGTAGGAATTCAAGCATGTTCCAATGAAGATATCTCGTAGTTTAGCAATAACTCAAGGAATCAAGTATCAAACTCAACACCAAGTTATAAAGTTGATGGAATAGAGAATTATACCCAAGAGAATTAATCCACCAGTTGTGCAACTATCCAAACAGGGTAAGACTTGTCAAGCATAAATTGATTGTCGAGTTATTGACAATACCCAGGTATATTTTCGATACTCTATTCCTTATTTAGATCATATGGTAGATGAGTTGTATGGATATTATTTGAGTTCAAAAGTAAAATTTAAAGGTGAATATAATAAATTTCGAATTAAAGATAAATATGGATTGAAAAATGCATTAATGACAAAACCTGGTTTATATGAATGATTAATTATAATTTATTGTTTAACTAATGCAACTAATATTTCTATGAGATTATTGAATTATTTATTAAATACTTTTATTGAAAAGTTGGTTGATATATATTTTGATTATATAATAATATATAATATGTCCTCATATGAATATGAAAAATATTTAAAAATTGCCTTAAATATTTTTATGAAATATATGTTAATTTCTAATTTTAGTAGATATATATATTGTTGGAATGATCTTATATTTTCTAAATATGTTGCTATTTCTAAATGGATTGTAATTAAAAAGGAAATTAAGGCAACTCAAGATTGGCCAATATTTTATTTGGTAAGTGAGATAAGAAGTTTCCTTAGATTTACTTATTTTTATATGGATTATATTACTAAATTTAATAGATGTCCTATAAATCTCACTTTATTTTTAGAAAAGAATATTTTGTTTAAATTATGTGATGTACAAGAAAATATATTCAAATATTTAGGGGATAAACTAACTAGTTTCCATTTTATTGCATTACCTAACTTTCCTAAATTATTGAAACTTAATTGTGAAGTATCAAAAATAGGCAGTTTAGATATATTGATAATATATTTTAGTGAAAAGTTGAGCAAAGTAGCATCCAACTATCATACCTATGATAATGAGATATTTATGTTTTCTCAACCTCTACAAATATGGCAGCTAAGGCAAAAAGAATCTATTATTCACATGAATCATGTATTTGATTTGCATATTAAGAGGAAGTATAGGTTGAAGAAGCGTCATGCAAGGTTGGTGGTTTTCATCAAGACTTTTCCATATGTGATCAAGTATAGACAAGGTATGAAATATATCGTTGTCAATTCACTATCACGAAGGTACGCTGTGTTTATAATCCTTGATAGTAAATTTCTTGGTTTTGATTATATAAAGAAATTATATGCAAATATTCTTTATTTCTATGAAGTGATTAAGAATTGTAAAAATAATATGTTTGAAAAGTTTTACTTGGAAAATTGGTTTCTTTTTCAGGAAAATAAATTATGCATCTCTCTATTTTCTTTGTGTAAGTTATTTGTTAAGAAATCATATATCTTAGAACTTATTGGACAATTTATGGTAGCTAATATTATTTCAATATTGCATAAGTATTCTTTGGATCCATATATGAAAAGGAATGTGATGAAATTTTGTGTTAAATGCATTACATATAGAAAAGATAAGTTTAGCCAACAATTTCATATTTTGTATATTACTATTTCAATTCCTAGAGTAGCTATTTGGTTTGATATTTTGATGGGATTTATTAATGGATTACATAGGATTAAAAAAGGAATATATTTTATGTTTCTAATAGTTAAACAATTTTTAAAAATAACACATCTTATTAAATATCATAAAATTGAGGGTGCATCAAATGTTACTGATTTATTATTTAGAGAAGTTGCTATATTGTATTATATTCCTAGAATTATTAAAGTTAATTATGATTATAAATTCTTGAGTTACTTTTGGAATATTTTGTGGAGTAAATTGGAAAGAAAAATTTTATTTTCAACTGAATATTTATATGATATTTACTTTATATATAATAGTTATATTCCTTACATGATTAGATTTTCATTATTAAAAGTTGTTTATTGTTTTAATTCATTGCCTCATTTAGATTTAATATTATTTAATAATGCTAAGTTAGTAAGTTTAGTTTGGAAGAGGAATGATAAGTTTCTAAAACTAATTTAGAAGAGAGCATATGAAAATCAAGTTAATTAGGGATTTAAGAAAATTTTTTTGATCCAGGAATTTGGGTTAAACTCCGTCCTAGAGTTGGTTTATCTATTGGAGTGTTGAAGCTAATCAATTACATTTTTAATATTCCTAATTTAATATATTTTTTTATGTAGGTGACAAGGAGATCTAAGATTTGAGAACAAATCATTTTCAAGAGGGGGAGAATGATATGAATCAAATTGGGCACTATTTGATTCACAAGTTAAGGGCCAAAAGATTTGATAAAGGACTAATTGGAGCAATTGAAGAAACCCAAGTGGAAGCCCAAAAGATGAGTCCAATAAGATCTCAAGCCAAAAAGAAGAGCCCAATAAGATCTCAAGCTCAAAAGAAGAGCCTAATAAGATCTCAAGCCCAAAATAAGATCTTAAGAAGATAATTCAAATTTGAATTTAAAGTGGAAGATTTATCATAAATCTTCTAGAAGATTAAATTAGGAAACAATATATTTTCTAGATATGATCAAGAAATATATTAGCAATATTTTCTATATGGTTGGCATGTCAACCCCAATATTTTATTTCCTTATTTAGATAATTGCTAATATTCTTAAGTGCCTATAAAAGGCTAACTTTAGACCATTGTAAAGATAGATCTTTGATTTCAATTTTATTGTGAGGCTTATGTCTTCTTTCTCTTTTGAGAGAACTTTTGAACTTATCAGGTTTTTAGTTGTGGCGTTCAAGCAATCGGACTTATCACCAGGGTTTTCTAGGAGCTCTTCTTAGAGGCATTTGGTGTGGCGTCTACATCTATCCATACCTTGTTTCGAAACAAGGTATATTCCATTCTTTTTACTTGCGTCGTGAAAGTTTTGGGGTCTATTCCATATTTGGTGTAGGGTGCTGTTAGTATATTGGCGGGGTTCGCATCAAGACCTTCTTGACGGGAGCTCGAATAGCTCAAATAGGTCGGATGCCTTGGTTTTGGAACTTGGGGGCTAATATGCCCAATTTTGAAAATCTCGTATAGTGGGCCCAAGGCCAGTTGGCACAAGCAAGAGCTTGTAAACAAACATGAGTTTAAGTCATGAAAACTTTAAATGAATAATATGTTTGGCCATGGTACTAAGACATGACCGAAATACTCGATGGACTAGTGGTAGTGCAACATGATAGGTTGACAGATAGTCGAGACAAACAGTTATAGGTTGAGTTGAGGGTCGGGGCTATTGAATCAGTGGCACCATAGATTAAATGGCTTATGTGGAAAAAATGTTTTTTTGTGCATACACTAAGGTACGAGACCTTCAAGACACCCAAGAGGGTAGTGGGGCTACTGGACGAAATGGTGGAGATAGGGCAGTTTGTCATGCCAGCAGTCACGAAAACTCAACGTAGCTACATGCGCATGAGACTAGGGTGGTGTCAAGATGAGGTCTCTGTCCTCATACGAACACAGAGTTTTTTTCTTTATGGGATTGAGGGTCGTATGCCGCGTATATCCACTCATTCTTAGGGTAGAAGTAGACGTGCTTCTTTCTAGGTGGTCGGTAAAGTCGCTTCGATTCCACAAGTGGGTGTAGTGGATGTGCTGCCCTTTGAATGTGTGTTCCCTTCATGATGAAGGGTGTGTGTTGGTTGATAAACAACTGGGTGTGATTAATGATTGAGAAATGGCTTTGAAAACCGAGATTTTGAGGATAAATTGTTTTAAAAGAAAATAAGGAGTCTGACACACTCCAATTCAAACTATTTTTTTTTTCTAAAAGTCAAACTTTAAATACCCATTCATTGAGTCATTGAACTCACCCCCTCCCTTATATCCCTTTTCAGGTAACCACGAGAAACCTACTGAAAGACCTCTTGTTAGTCACACCTGTAAGACAAGTATGTAAAGTTTAAAATTTCATGCAGTTTTGATTAATATTATTTTAGGAAAGGTACAGGTTTAAAGGATGTATTACTCCTCTCGGGTTAAAGAAGGGGAAAATCCTTAATAAATTGTGTGTGTGGTGGGTTGCTCACGGGGATATGACCAAATCGAGTCGAGGCTTGACAGTGGTGGTCCGAGCTTTCTATCTGGGCAAGTATCTCTTGTCCTGAGGTTACTCATAGGATAAAAAATCTATACAATTCATATCGAATCAGGGGAGAATTTGGTTAATGAAATTTTCACAATTGATCTCTCTAACGCCAATCGAAAATGATAGAGGGGGTCGAATTAGCTTACCTTTCAACTCTTTTTCGGTCGTGTGAGGGCTATGGAAGTGTTGGGAGGGCTTGGTTTGGCATGAGAAGGGTTGAATTCAGCCAATTTAAGCTCAACCGAAATAGGGCATCTTTGGTCCATTGAAGCTGCTTCACTGTTTGATTCCGTCGGTACTTCTCTGACGGTCCTCGGATTGAATAGAGATTGTCATCAGGTAGCTGACTTCTCCCAAAATCTAAAGAACCTGATCTCGCCTTCTAAGGATCAGAAAAACCCCAATGTCGGAGCTTTGGTTTGAGCTTCGCTGAAAAACTGAGTAGTTGAGAGAGATTAGAGTTTTCATGTGTGAGGAGGATGAATGGAGAGGAGATCTTTATATAGGGAGCTTGGAGACTCTCTACTTGACTATAACTGTGCTCATTCATGACCTGAAACGCCCTGAACGAAGGTGTTTCATCTTCACCGATGCTGGCCGTTCATCCATTGAATGAACAGTGTTATCATCTGAATGAAGAAGATGACACTGTTCCGAACGGAATCGGATCGGTCTGAACCGAGTTCAATGATTAAATTGGCCGGTTCAAACCTGATTCGACTGAGTTTTCTAAAATTAAAATTTTTTAAATTAATCTAAATTCATTCTCTATCCATAGCTGACTTCAATTTCTCAATTTGAACATTTTAAGCCACCTAAAAAAATGAATTTAGCAACCGGTTCAATGATGGTTCAAACTGGTCCAAACCGGCTCAATTGAGTTCAAATTTGGTTTAACTGAATCGGTCTAGTTTTCTCTTCCAATTTGTACCAAAGTCCCTTTCCATGGTTTTTATGACTCTTTGGGTCACTCGGGATTTGTAAATTTCCCAAATTGTCCTTTCTCTAATGGTTGAGGTTTGTGAACTGGTTCGATTTTCTCCCTTGGGTTGACTGGTTTTTTCACCGATTTTCCTACCTTTAAGGGATGAGGTTTACAACTCTCCCCTCCTTTTAGAAGTTTTGTACCCAAAACGTTTTCAACATCCTTTGCATAGGAAATAACTTCCCTTGATGTCAACTTGGAGTTTGTTGGACATGCTAACACTTCGGTTATTTCCACTTAGCCCCTTCATAACACGCACTTAAGGAATTTTATTTTCCTTTCCATTGCTTACTCATTCCATGGAGTTTATTCTAGCTAAGCATTTCTTACTTGCGAGTTCAAGGGTATATCCTTAAGTTTACATCTTCGTTTGCTTAGGGAAAAATTCTTCCCCTTGAGGTTCTTACTCAAGATTTCAACATTGAGAGTTCCAAGATGTCCAATCATTCTTATTTCTTGTCATTCTCTTTATCGTTGAAACCCTTAGCTCGGTGTCCTTTTGAGTGCAACGTATTTGCTTCGTTAGGTTTCAGTGTTATCACCTTTTTTTTTCCAATTTTGACCCTTCTTATGTCTTTTCTCATTTCCAGTGGCTTCCTTTCCTCAATGACTTTTCTTTTTCTTAATCCACTCTTATTCGCTCGTGATCATTTCATGATTCTTTATTCTGAGTTAATCCTTTTCAGTCTATGTGTTGATTACTTTATTTGGGGAAGTTCCCTTCTTACTGTTTCATTATCTACTATGTCTATCACAGTAGAGACTTCCACCTTAGGAGCTACATGTTGAACCTTCTTACCATTCCTTGAAGGTTTTCTTTCTTCCTTTCTTCACACTCCTTTCTATATTAGGGAATTTCCTGCTTTGAATCCTTCTCTATCTAAAATTTATGTTTCATCTCTTATTCCTTACTTGAGACACTTCTAATTATTGGTCTTTTTTTGTGTACTCCACACTTTGCCCAATCGTCCACTCCTTAGACTCCATCGAAGGAGAGGAGGATGAAGTTGGAGCTTTGGTTTGAGCTTCACCGAAAAACTAAGTAGTTGAGAGAGAATGGAGTTTTTAGGTGTGAGGAGGATAAATGGAGAGTAGCTCGTTATATAGGAAGCTCGGGGACTCTCTACCTATTTGGCATCTTAACTGTACTTATTCATGACTTGAAATGCCCTGAACGAAGGCGTTTCATCTTCACCAACACTGTCCATTCATCTGTTGAATGAGCAGTGTCGTCATCTAAACAAAGAAGACGACACTATTCCGAACAAGGCCGAACCGGGTTCAATGCTTAAACTAGCCAATTTAGACCCTATTCGACCGAGTTTTTCAAAATTAAAAATTTCTAAATTCATTCTCTATCCATTGGTGGCTTCAATTCCCCAATTTGAACATTTTAAGCCACATAGAAAAATGAATTTAGCAACCGGTTCAATGATGGTTCAAACCAGTCCAAACCGGCTCAATCTGGTTCAGATTTGGTTTACCTGAACCGTTCTGGTTTTCTCTTCCAATTTGTTCCAAAGTCCCTTTCCACAATTTTCATGACTCTTTGGGTCACTCGGGATTTGTAAATTTCCCAAATTGCCCTTTCTCTAATAGTTGGGGTTTGTGAACCGGTTCGGTTTTCTCCCTTGTGTTGACCAGTTCTTTCCCCGGTTTTACAACTCTCCCCTCCTTTTAGGAGTTTTGTCCTCAAAACTTTTTCAGCACCCTTTGCATAGGAAATAACTTCCCTTGATGTCAACTTGGAGTTTGTTGGACATGCTAACACTTCAGTTATTTCTACTTATCCCCTTCATAACATGCACTTAAGGAATTTTATTTCCCTTTCCATTGCTTACTCATTTCATGGAGTTTATCCTAGCTAAGAATGTCTTACCTGCGAGTTCAAGAGTATATCCTTAGGTTTACATCATCCTTTGCTTAGGGCAAGATTCTTCCCCTTGAGGTTCTTACTCAAGATTTCAAGATTGGGAGTTCCAAGATGTTCAATCATTCCTATGTCTAGTCATTCTCTTTATCGTTGAAACCCTTAGCTCGGTGTCCTTTCGAGCACTACGTACTTGCTTCTATAGGTTTCGGTGTTATCACCTTTTTTTTTCCAATTTTGACCCTTCTTATGTCTTTTCTCATTTCTAGTGGTGTCCTTTCCTCAATGACTTTTCTTTTTCTTAATCCACTCTTATTCGCTTATGATCATTTCATGATTCTTTATTCGAAGTTAATCCTTTTTAGTCTGTGTCGATTACTTTGTTTGGGGAAGTTCCCTTCTTACCATTTCATTCTCTACTATGTCTATCACAGTAGAGACTTCCACCTTTGGAGCTACATGTTCAAGCTTCTTACCATTACTTGAAGGTTTTCTTTCTTCCTTTCTTCACACTCCTTTCTATATTAGGGCATTTGCCCGCTTTGAATCCTTCTCTATCTAAAATGTCGGTTTCATCCCTTATTCCTTACTTAAGATACTTCCGATTATTGGTCTTATTTTGTGTACTCCACACTATGCCCAATCGTCCACTCCTTAGACTCCATCGATTCAGCGTAGACTACAACCATTCTTGATGTCAATGATTATTTGCTTTAATCACTTCTTAACTGAAGGGCTTACTTTTCCAAGGGTTCTTAGATGTGCTTTCCTCTATTCCCCCCTCACCCCTTTTTTTATGGGAAGTCCATCTCTTTCTTACCCGTACAACATCTTTTGATGCTATCTTCCTACTTACCCGTTATTTGGGTTTAACTTACTCCTTGGGCTCTCATGAGTACTTTTCCTTTGTACTTGATCTTTCCATCTCAACTAGCATATCATTTATGAGCTTATCTTTTCTTTTCTTTTTCACTTTTGTTGGTTCAATTACCTCTTAGTTGGGACACATGTCTTTCTTGGGTTTCCTTCCTTGGTAGGATTTATACTCATTTCTCTCGGAATTCTCTTCTCATTTGTCTTTGAGAAAATCTAACCTTAAATGATATCCTTTGATCCCATCCTCTCTTGATTGTCTTTACTCTTGAAACTTTACGTGCAATTCTTTAAAACCCTATTTTCATTCTCACTTGTATCGCAATACACATCTATTTCTTTTAGGGAGATCTCACATCCTCTTTGTTTTTAAGATCTATTAATCATCTCGCAAGAGGCTTGCTTAGCCCTCTCATGGCTTTTGGTCATTAATTCTGTCTTAGCCATTGATCTCTTTAAGACTTTCTTTCACCCTTATTTTCCAAAGGTTTTTGGCCTTTCCACCTCTCCCTTCTTTACTGGAGTTGTGACCTTCACAAGTGTCAGTTCGTTAACTACTTCGTTCCTACTACCCCCTTTGTTTAATTATTTTAAGACAGTTGTCTCTCAAGTCTTCTTATCCTTACTATCCATCCCCTTGCCCTATTTAGGGTGTAGTCCTTACTACTTCCCGATCCTTCTTTGGGTGTCGTTTATTCTCCTTGACTATCTTGTTGTTATTAGTTATTTCCTTTAGCTAGGTTCGTCTAAAATCCCTATTTGGCTTCTCTACTCTTTCGGAGCAGGACACACCTCGCCATCCAAGTATGTCCTTGACCACATATGTCTTTTAATGAGGTTTCTTATTTCAGTTCAAGACTCTTATAGTTCATCTATCAGTTACTTAGCTTGAAAATTTCTCTTTCTAAGGTCCCAACTCCTATTTTTATCCTTCTTCGAGGAGCTCTTGATTGTTAGTGAGTTCCTAATAGTTGTGTCATGTCTATCACTAACTCTTTCAAGGGTACTTGTATATTCCTCCGGGTTCTCTTCCTATCTACTTCTTTTCCTCTTCCCTCTCTCCTTGTCTTATCCTAAAGTGGCTTAGCACCTTCTGCGCTCCTACTTCTTCCTTACTTTCCTCTTGGTCTGCTTCCATTCCACTAGTTTCCCTTGGGGCAGCCCAACTCTCCTTGGTTTCCTAACTTTTATATATATGGGCTCTTCCTTAACTCCTTATGGTCCTTTCACCTTTTGATGCTTGCTTCCTTTACACCAGACTTCACACTCTTCTTCTTCACTCCCTTAGTTAGGGTATGTTCTTCTTGGTGAACTATAGGCAGACTCCTCTAGAATTTCTTTCCCAGTCTTATTGCCTTGTTACTTCATACTCCAAGTCTTTGTAGGGAACTTATTTGGCTATCTTTAAGGTTTGGGTTAACTAGAGGTGATCCGTAGTTTTCTTCCTTAGGTGATCTTTTCTCTATTTACTATCTCGATCATTATTGGTATACTTTCATTTCTGTTAGTTGTACTTGTCTTTATTAAGGAGATTTAATTTTAATCAAGAAAACTGAACTTTCAATCATTCCAAGAGATAGTTCCTTGTTGTACTTGACTTATTATAGGACTTTTTCTACTTCCTAGTCCCTTGGAGTCATAGGCCGGGAGTTAGCATCTGAACGGTTGTAGGATTCACGGTCCGAAGGCTTTGAGGAACCGGTTAAAGTCCATCCATATTCCCTTTTGATTTCCCTTATGGGAAGAAATTCATGAATAGCCTCAAGTTCGTACCTTCTCAACACCTTTGCCTCGCACTCATATGTCCACTTCATCCATTGAGAAGGATTGAAGTTGGATTGAGCAGTTTGGAGTACTTGGTGGACTTTCATGAAGGTGGCATGGGCATCCCAATAGTTGTCCTAAACCTTCTTCTTAGTGGGAGTCCTCTCTGGTTGTTGTGGGGCTGGAGGAGGGTTAGGTTCTTCCTACCTTAGAGGAGGATAGGTGATGCCTTCTGGCTCTAGTAAGGCTCCTACAAATTTTCTATAATCCTCGACCATATCATTGGACACTCTCTCTCGCCCTCCAAAAATATCTGAACAGCTGCCTCTCTGGGGGTAAGTGTCTTTTTCACAATCATGTGTGGGGGTTGGGTTCGTACGACATATTTCCTAGGTACTTTCCTTCCTATACGGTAATTAAGTTTTCATTAGTGTTAGGGCATAATATTGATAATGCTTCAAGGGAACTAGGCTCTATTACCACTCAAGTTGTCATGCCTTGACCCGGTTTGGTCGGATCCCCGTGAACAATCCGCCACTCCCTTGGTTCAAGAGGGGTTTTTCCCCCTTTCTTTAATTCAAGAAGAGCTAGACGTAATTTAACATTGTTAACTGTAATAACATAAATCAATTAAAATGCGAGATTAAAATAACTTTTAAGCATACCTAACAAAGGGTAGATGTAAAACCCGCCCTTTTGAGCTAAGGAAAACTAGGAAAAGAATCGGTCAAACCAAGTGAGGATTCAGAACCGGTTCACAAACCTGATCATTTCTGAATGGGCAATTTGGGAATTTACAACTCTCGGGTGATTCAAAGGGTTAATTAAACCTTGGAAAAGAAATTTAAGACAAATGAGAAGAGAAAAACTAAATTGGTTCAGGTGAACAAAAATCCATAAGAACTTTGAAATTAAGTGTGATTGCTTGAGAGTAGTGTGAGGATGGGTGACCTTCTAGGAAATATGATTTTTTTTGTAACCTGAAATTTCGCTCAAAACTTTTTATGCGAATGTATGCTATATCATAAATAGCCATAAATTAATATACATTTAATTATTGTAATTAATACCAATAATTTAATATCTAAATTAAATTATTGGAATTAATACAAATAATTTAATATCAAAATTAAATTATTAGAATTAATACCAATAATTTATGGTAATATTAATACTAGTAATAAATCTCTCCCATTTAATACACGTTTTATAATTTAATACCTAAATTAAATTATTAGAATTAATACAAATAATTTAATACTAAAATTAAATTATTGGAATTAATACCAATAATTTATGGCAATATTAATACTTGTAATAAATCTCTCCCATTTAAATACACGGTTTTACACCAATATAAAGAGGTCATCCCATTCATTCTCCTCACACCCGAACACTTCTCTCTCTCTACTGCTCCATTTCTCGGTGAAGCTTGAACTAGAGCTTCGACTTGAACAAAGGTCGGGCTTTTTAGAATCAGGGAGAAGACAGCTATCTGGTAGCAAACTCCAGTTAATCCGGGAATTGTTGGAGAAGCGTCGGCATGATGGAATAGTGAAGCAGCTCTAGCGGACCGAAGTTGCCCTATTTCGGCCAAGCTGAAATTGACCATTTCAATCCCTCCTCAGGCCAAACCAAGCCCTCCCAACACTTCCTCAACCTTTCCACGGCCGAATTAGGACCGAAAGGTAAGCCAATTCGGCTCCCCTTTAAAATTTTTTATCAGTCTAGAGAGAGGGTCGACCGAATTTCAATGACAAATTTCTAATCCAATTCCACATCAATTGATGCGATTATTGATTCTAGGATGAACCTCAGGACGAGAGCTATCTGCCTAGATCGAAAGCTCGGACCGTTGTGCCTTCACCGGTGAGTAATTAAAGCTTTCTCTCTCTATAGTTCATTTTCCGGCGAAGCTCCATTTGAGCTCATCTCGATGTTAAAACTTGCATTAAGAAGTTGGAATTGGGGGAAAATTGGGGATTTTCGAAATTCAAAGGACCAAAATGAAATTTTAGGAAATTGAGGGTCAATTGGGCATGAAAATAATGTTGGAGGACCAATTGAGGAATTTTGAAAATTTTGGGGCAAAATTTACCATTTTTGTAAAGGAAGGGCAAAATGGTAATTTTGGAAAAGTTGGGGGACCAAATTGGAAATTTGGGAAATTAAACCCCTTTTTGTGAAATGGAATAAATTGAGGTCCTATGATAAATGTTAGAATTTTCGGGACTCAATTTGAGGAAAAACTGGCATTTGGGACTTAAAGTTAAAGAGAAATAACTTTAGGGACCTAATTACAAATAAATGAAAGTTTGACTTTCTCATTCATTTGGAATGAATGAAGGCGATTATGCCGAAGGATAATGAACCAAGATGTTCATATCGTATAGGAACATGAAGTACTGGGAACGCCAGCAAGGACAAGCTCGTGTGAATACCAAGAACCGGTCTAGTGGAATTCACGACATTAACAGGTGAGTGGGTTTACTAACATCATACCCGGTTGGGATGATGAGCACAACTTAAAATTAAAAACCACTTTCTAGTTATGAGTGGAAATTTATATCACACCCGGTTGGGCAATGATAAGTACCTCAGTATGAAAACCCACTATTAAGTGGTATTTTAAACATCACTACTTAGAGGAAGTGATGTGAAAATCATGCGGAAAAACTACTTACTGGTTGTAAGTAGATCATACCCGATTGGTATGATAAGACTTCCTCGAAGGAAGCTGAAAACCCATTCATCGGTTATGAACAAAGGTGTCCTTATACCTGGGTGGTATAATGGATAGAGAAAACATATGTTTTGTCGGAAGTGCTCTCCCCTAATTGTGTGCCAATGCTTAAACAATTTGGGAGACCATCTCGATGGGAGCTCAAATAGCTGTGATAGGCCGGGGGCCTCGGTTTTGGAACTTGGGAACTAAATGCCCAATTTTTGAAAATCTCGTATAGTGGTCCCAAGGCTAGTTGGCATGAGTAGGAGCTCGTAAACGAACATGATATATGTGCCATAAAACTTAATTAGTGAATTGTTTGGCCATGGTACCAAGATAGGACCGATATGCTCAGTCAACTAGCGGTAGTGCGACATGACAGATCGACGAAATAGTCAAGACAAACAGCTGCGGGTTGAGTTGAGAGTCAGTGCTGTTGGACTAGTGGCACCATAGATTACATGGTAATATGAGAAAATATTGTTTGTGCCTGCACTGTGAGTACGAGATCATCAAGACGCCCATGAGGGGTAGTGATGCGTTCTAAGGGCACTAGACGACCTAGTGGCTATCAGGGCAGTTCGTCGTTCCAGGTGTCTGTGTGAAATCTGGAGTAGCACCAAGCGCATGAGACTGGGGTGGGGACAGGATGAGGTCTTTGTCCTCATACGGACACGAAGAAGTGATTTCAGGATTGTGGGTCGGATGTCACGTACATCCACTCATTCCGAGGGTAGAAGTGGTTGTACTTCTATTTGGGTGGCAGGAAAAGTTGCTCCGAAGCCATTAGCGGGTTCAGTAGTGATACTGACTTACGAATGTGTGTAACCTTCATGATGAAAGATGTATGTTAGGTGATGGAACAGTGAAGCAGCTCAAGCGGACCGAAGTTGCCCTATTTCATCCGAGCTATAATCGACCAATTTGAGCCCTTCTCAGGCCAAATCAAGCCTTCCCAACACATCCACATCCCTCCTATAGCTGAATTAGAGCGAAATGGTAAGCCAATTTTGCTCCCCATGGTAAATTTCAATCGGTGCTAGAGAGAGAACCGACAGAACTTCGATGAATAAATTCTCAGTCAATTCAGCATCAATTGATGCAATTCTTGATACTAAGAGAAATCTAAGGATGAGAGCTATCTGCCCAGATCAAAAGCTCGGACCGCCGTATCCTCGACGATAAGCTTTCGAACCTTTCTCTCTCTAAGTCTATTTTTCCGGCAAATCTCCGTTTGAGCTCATTCCGGAACCAAATCGTACTATTCAAAGTGCAATTAAATCGTATGAAAGCGTAGGAACTCTAATATATCTTCAATTTCAACAATTAAACTCATTTGATCGATTAATTTGATAAAATCAAATTTGTCTGAGTTAGAAGGTTGAAATTGGGGGAAATTTGGGAATTTAAAAAATTCGAGGGATTAAAGAGCAATTTCATAAAATTGAGAACAATTGGACATGATAAAGATGTTGGAGGACCAATTGTGCAATTTTTGAATTTTTGGAGTAAAACTTACCATTTTTGTAAAGTAGGGGCAAAATGGTAATTTTTGGAAAAGTTGGGGGACCAAATAGGAAATTTGGGAAATTGAACTACTTTGTGAAATTGAATAAATTAAGGTCCTAATGTGAATATTAAAAGTTTTAGGACTCAATTTGAGGAAAAATCGGCATTAGGGACTTAAAGAAAAATAACTTTAGGGATCCAATTATAAATAAATGAAAAGTATGGTTTTCTCATTCATTTGTAATGAATGAAGGCTATTAGGTCGAGTGATAATGAACAAGTATATTCATATCCTGTAGGAACACAAAGTACCAGTTACACCAGCAAGGACAAGCTTGTGTGAATACAAAGAACCCGTCGAGAGAAATTTACTATATTAACAGGTTAGTGAGAATTTAATATCATACTTGGTTGGGATGATAAGCACCTTAAAAATGAAAACCCACTGTTAAGTGGTATTTTAATCATCACACCTGAGAGGAGTGATGTGGAAATCACGAGGAGAAACTAATTACCAGTTGTAAGTAGATCATACTCAGTTGGTATGATGAAAGTTCCTCAAAGGTAGTGGAAAACCCATTCATCGGTTATGAAGAGAGATGTCCTCATACTCGGTTGGTATGATGGACAGTTGAAAAGTATATTTTGTCAGATGTGCTCTCCTCTCACTGTGTGCCACTGCTTAAACATTTTGGGAGACCATCTTGATGGGAGCTCGAATAGCTCTGTTAGGCCAAAGGCCTCAATTTTTGGAACTTGGGTGCTAATATGCCCAATTTTAAAAATCTCGAACAGTGGGCCCTAGGCCAATTGGCACAAGCAAGTGCTCGTAAACAAACATGATTATTATGCCATGAAACTTAAGTAAATGAGTTATTTGGCCATGGTACCAAGATAGAACTGACATACTGAGTCAACTAGCGGCAATGCGAAATGACAGGTCTTTAGACTAGTCAAGACAAACAGCTGCAGGTCGAGTTGAGGGTCGGGGTCGTTGGACCAGTGGCACCATAGATTATATGGCATTATGTGAAAAACTGTTGATTGTGCATGCACCATGTTACGGGACCTTCAAGATGCCCAAGAGGGGTAGTGATGCGTCTTAGGGCTCTAGACGACCTGGTGGATATAAGGGTAGTCAGCCGTACCAGAAGTCTTGCGAAGCTTAGAGTAGCTTCAAGCGCATGAGACTAGGGTGGGGATAGGATGAGGTCTTTGTCCTCATACGAACACGAAGATTTGTTGTGGGATTGAGGGTCAGATGTTGCGAACATCCACTCATTCTCAGGGTAGAAATGGACGTGCTTCTATCTAGGTGGTAGGTAAAGTCGCTCCAATGCCACAAGGGGGTTTAGTGGATGGGTTGGCCTATGATTGTGTGTTTACCTTCATGATAAAGGATGTGTGTTGGGTGATGACACTCCGTGGTAATAAGAAATGATTATAAAAACCAAAATTGAGAATGAAAGGTTTTTAAAAGAAAATAAGGAGTCTAGCACACTCTGAATCAAATATTTTCATAAAAGTTAAAATTTGAAAACTCATTCATTGAGTTGTCGTACTCACCCCTTCCTTATATCCTAGGTAACCCCAGAAATCCCAAAGACCACTAGCTAACACACCTGTAAGGCAGGTATGATAAATTTTAAAATTTTATGTAGTTTTGATTTATGTTATTTCAGGAAAGATGCAAGTTTAAAGGATGCCTTATTCATCACGATTTATAAATAAGAGGCAACCCTTAGTAAACCAGGAGAGTGGCAGGTTCATAACGAGGATCCGACCAAATCGGGTCAGGGCATGAAAACTTGAGTGGTATCAGAGCCTGTTTTCTCGAATACATAATCAAGATTAGAAAATATATTAACTAATAGGATTTATATTAAAATTTTCAGATGGCTCCCAGGAGAGGAACGAAGAAAACTAGGAATTACTCTACTCAACACCTTTTCCTTATAGAAAAACAACCCTAGAAGCTCCCTAATGCCTGAGGCATAGTAGAAGCCTCAAAGGACCAAATGGGAAAGTATCTAGTACCACCTAGGAGTACGGTGCGAGGGCAAGTTAGGGTCACAATTTTGTGAACAAAGGGAATCAAGCCTAAAGCTAGGAATGCTTGTACAGACGTATAATCTTACAAAGGCGGATACTTACCAAGAAAACTATAGCTTTCTATCTATTTTGTATTCCTCTATTAATGAAGTACTCAAATTTTTTAAATTCCTGTCTCCCAATGATGTGATCTTACTAGGAAGATGGCCCCAAGGAAAGTAACCAAACAAACCCACACTACCATAGAAACTGGGGAAAAATTCCATCTGAGTTAAAGTAGTTGAATCAGGGAAATAAGAAACCTAGGAGGACTCTTAGCATGACCATTTAGTAAAGGTGACTCAGCAAGAAAACTATCAAGGTGTTCAGACTCAAGGATGGCGAAGCACCAAACCACCAGCAACCCTAGAAAGGCTCCGCAATGCTCGAAGTAAAGGAGGAACCACAACGATTCACACCTGGGATTAACCATTACATATGTGAAAGATGGGGACACTACGTGAAGAATTGCCTAACCCTACTAAGGACAATCACCAAGACAATCCGTTATAGGTGTAGGGGAGATAGGACGGGTAAAGAAGGACTATCCCACACCTCATAGATTTAGGGCAATACTTTCTAAAAAGTCACGAAAGATAGGAATGACTGGTGACTAAAACCATAAGGCAAGTTAACGGTTTGCAAAGAGGTCAAGAAATAGCGAGGTAAAGTGAAATTACACTCCTTAAGAAGATCAAACATAGAGGGATATCACAAGAATAGAAGTAAGGTACATTACACCTAGAACCCCTCAGGAGGGACAAACACAGAAAATGTCCTCCGGAAACTCCAAGGTATGACATAGTGAAGAAGAGAAGAAATATGCTATGACAAGGGGAACTTTGGAAGGATGCATACAACTAAGTACCCCTTGAAGGGATTAGTGATGGGCGGATGATCATGTCATGGAGTGCAAAGAAACCACCCTTAATTAGGAAATTTTCTAAGGAAGGATGCATCAGGATGACCCAGCGTGACCTGCTAGGAGAAAAATAGAAGAGCCAAATAACAACTCAAAGAGAACCTAATAGAAAGGAGGCAGATAATGAACTGGCTTTTGGGAAAACAATGGATTTAAACCACGACAAAGAAGAGAGAAGTGAAAAGGCCAAAACATTGGAAAAGAAGAATGAAGGAAAATCCTTAAAGAAATCAATGGCCAAGACCGCATTTACAATTAAAAGTCTTGACACGATTAAGTGAGCCTCACAAAGGATGTTCAAGAGATTTTGAGACTAGGAGAATGTGAACTTTCCTCAAAAGGAAATAAAACCTGATGACGGGGAATTTGGGAATGGATTTGTAAATAAAATGCAAGTTAAGATGAAGGGAACCTAGAGAAGCATAATAGGAGAAATCCAAGAAGTAAGTTAAACCCAAGGAACGGGTGAGTCAAAAGATATCATCAAAAGATGTACGAGTAAAAAGGAAGGGGTTGACTGACCATAAAAAGGGAATAGTATAAAGTACATCTAAGAAATCTTGGAGGGGTAATGTTATGCCCCGACCTAGTTTTGTCGGATCCCTGTGAACAACCCGCCACTCTCCTAGTTTATTAAAGGGTTTCCCCTTATTATAATCCATAAAGAGTAATGCATCCTTTAAACCTGCACCATTTCCTAGAATAGCATAATCAATACTGCATGAAATTTTAAACTTTACATACCAGTCTTACAAGCATCTTAGTTGATGGTCTTTCAAGGTAGGCTTTCCGAGATTTCCTGAAAGGGATATAAGGGAGGGGGTGAGTATGACTACTCAGTGAATGGGTTTTCAAAGGTCTACTTTTAACTTTTAAGAAAAATATTTATATGGAGTGTGCCAGACTCCTTTCTTTCAAAAAAATCCCTTCATTTAAAAATTTGGGTTTTCCCATTATTTCTTAGTTACCGGTGTGTCATCACCCAACACACATCCTTCATCATGAAGGTTACACACATTCGCAAGTCAGTATCACTACTGAACCCGCTAGTGGCTTCCGAGAGACTTTTCTTCCCACCCGGATAGAAGTACAACCACTTCTACCTTGGGAATGAGTGGATGCATGTGACATCCGACCCACAATCCTGAAATCACTTCTTCGTGTCCGTATGAGGACAGAGACCTCATCCTATCCCCACCCCGATCTCATGCGATTAGTGCTACTCCAGATTTCACACAGACACCTGGAATGACGAACGGCCCTTATAAACATTAGGTCGTCTAGTGCCCTTAGGACGCATCACTACCCCTCATGGGCGTCTTGATGATCCCGTACTCACAGTGCATGCACAAAGAATGTTTTCTTATATATGCGGGGTTTACATGTAAGCCCTCCAATTAGGAAGTGACAAAAGTAAACAATTTTTGACATCAAGACCAGTTGTGGTCTACGCTAACTTGATATAGCCTAAAAAGAGTATGGCTAAGCATAAGGCGAAATACATTAAATAAGACCAATAACTAGAAGTCTCTTAGATAAGGAATGAGGAAAGGAATGGAAATCTTAATAAAATGGAGGATTAAAGGTGGGCAAATACCCGATGTAGAAAAGAGTGTGAGAAAAGGAATAAAGAAACTTTCAAGGAATGGTAAGAAGGTGGAGCAAGTACCCCCTATAGTGGAAGCCTCCACTATGAGGGACGTAATAAAGAACAAAATTCGTAAGAAGGGAATTTTCCCAAACAAATTAATCGACATTTAGACGGAAAGAGAATAACTCGTAATGAAGAATCATGAAAATGATCACAAGCGAGTGAGAATGTATTAAGGAAAAAAGGAAAGCCCTTAAGGAAAGGACTCCACTAGAAATAAAGAAGTTGGGGAAGGTCGAGTAGGTAAGGAAAATTCGACACAGTTATGTAAGATATGATACCAAAGGAAAAATGGATTAGTGAATAAATGGTAAAGGTAGTTGGGAGTGCACTACCAGATGGAATTATACAACCCTTGGAAGGTTGGAAGGTTAGGAACACCTATAAGGAGGTGTTCTAAATTTTAATGGTCAAAGACAAATTTTGGAGCATTGTCGTGCTGTAAGGGATATGCAAGCCCAACAGTCTAGGGAAGGATATGACCCAACTAAGGAAGAGTCAGTTAGTTAAGTATAATAAGGTCAATATCAAAATTTGACCAAAGATGTAATAAATAACGGATGAAGGAAGGGTTAAAATAAGACAAAAGGTGATTGCATATAAACCCATGAATACAAGTACTTAATGCTTGAAAGAATATCGAGCTAAGGGTCTCAAAGACCAACAGAAAAACTAGACACAGGAACAATTGGGTATTTCGGAATTCCCGATTATGAAATTTTAAGTAAAGAATCTCGGGATGGAGAAATTATACTTTAAGGAACGAATGATGTGAATTTAAGGATATGACCTTAAACATTACAGTGAGACATGCTTAGCTAAAGTAAGCTACGTGGAATAAGAAGGTGATGGGAAGGAAAGGAAGACCTTGAGTATTTGTTATAAGGGATAAATGGAAATAACCGAGAAAGTTGTACATTGATAAACTACAAGCTGATATCAAAGGGATGTTCTTTCCAATGCAAAAAAATGTTGAATAAAGTTTTGGGGACATAACTCCTAAAAGGAGGGAAGAGTTGTAAACCTCACCCTTTGGAGTTAAGGAAAAACCAGGAAAATAACCGGTCAAACCAAGTAAGAAAAACCGAATCGGTTCACAAACCCAATCATAGGGAATGGGCATATTTGGAAATTTACAACTCCTGAGTGATCGAAAGAGTTCATAAAACCTTTGAAAAAACCTTAGGACAAATTTGAAGAGAAAAACCAGACTGGTTAAGATGAACTGGATCCAACTGGATTGAGCCGATTTATGAGCCGAGTTAGTTTTTGAACCGAAACCGATAGAGAAAGGGAAAACCGGGAAATTTATGGATCTCGAGTGACCTAAGGAGTCCGAAAAGTTATGAAAAAGGACTTTAGGGTGATTTGGAGATGAAAATCAAACCGATTTAGATGAACCAGATCAGAACCGAATTGAACCCATTTGGACCGGTTTGAACCACTATTCAACCAAATGCTAAATTCATTTTTTCTTGGTGGCTTAGAAAATTCAATTTTGATATTTGAGGCCCCCATTGGATAGAAAATGAATTTAAAAATTTTTAATTTTGAAAAATTTGGTCGAATCGGACCTGAACTGGGCGGTTTAAGCTTTGAATCTAGTTCGAAACAGTATCGTCTTCTTCCTTCAGATGATAATACTGTTCACTATCGAAAAATGGAGCAGACGTTGGCGAAGCTAAAAAGTCTCCAGCCAAGGAGTTTCAGGCAATGAATGATTGCCAATAAGGCATCAGTCGGATGACCAAAACATCCCCGAGCTTCCTATATAAAGAGCCCCTCTTCATTCATCCTTTGCACATCTGAAAACTCCATTCTCTCTCAACTGCTCCAATTTCCAATGAAGCTCAAACTAGAGCACCGATATGGTCATTTTTTAAGCCAAACAAGGTAGTTCAGGTTTATTGGATTCGGGGAGAAGTCAACTCCATGCCTGTAGTCTCCATTTGCTCTGAGAGTCGTCGAAGAAGCGTTGGCGTGATGGAATAGTTAAGCAACTCCGACATACCAAAGCTGCCCTATTTTGGCCGAGCTAAAATTGGCCAATTCAAGCCCTTCTCATGCCAAAAAAAGCCCTCCCAACACCTCCACAGCCCTCCTACAGCTGAATTAGAGCGAAAAGGTAAGTCAATGTGGCTCCCCTTTATATATTATGATCAGTGCTAAAGAGAACCGATAGAATTTTGATGACTAAATTCTCATTCAATTTGGCATCAATTGATGCAATTCTTGATCCTAGGAGGAACCTCAAGATGAGAGCTATCTGCCTAGATCGAAAGCTCAGACTGTCGCGCCCCCGACGATAAGCTTTCAAAGCTTTCTCTCTCTAAGTCCAGTTTTCCAGTGAAGCTCCATTTGAGCTCATTCCAGCACCAAATCATGCGATTCAAAGTGCAACTAAATTGTATGAATGTTTAGGAACTCTAATCTAACTTCAATTTGAACAATTAAACTCATTTGATCGGTCAATTTGATGAAATCAAATTTGACTGAGTTAGAAGGTTTAATTGGGGAAAAATTTTGGCGAAATTTGGGAATTTTGAAAATTCGGTGGACTAAAGTGCAATTTCATAAAATTGAGGACCAATTGGGCATGATAAAGATGTTGGAGGACAAATTGGGCAATTTTGGAATTTTTTTAGGCATTTTTGTAAAGTAGAGGCAAAATGGTAATATTTGGAAAAGTTGGTGGACCAAATTGGAAATTTGGGAAATTAAACTCTTTTTTGTGAAATTGAATAAATTGAGGTCTCAAGGTGAATTTTAAAAGTTTCAGAACTCAATTTGTGGAAAAACTAACATTAGGGACTTAAAGTTAAAGAAAAATAACTTTAGGGACCTAATTACAAATAAATGAAAAGTCTAGTTTTCTCATTCATTTGGAATGAATGAAGGCTATTAGGCCGAGTGATAATGAACAAAGATGTTCATATCGTGTAGGAACACTAATTACTAGGAACGCTAGCAAGGACAAGCTTGTGTGAATACAAAGAATCGGTCGAGTGGAATTTACTGCATTAACGGATGAGTGGGAATTTAATATCATACCCGGTTGGGATGATAAGCTTATCAAAAATGAAAACTCACTGTTAATTAGTATTTTAATCATCACACCTGAGAGGAGTGATGTGGAAATCATGCGGAAAAACTACTTACCAGTTGTAAGTAGATCATACTCGATTGGTATAATGAAAGTTCCTCAAAGGAAGTGGAAAACCCGTTCATCGGTTATGAGCAGAGTTGTCCTTATACTCGGTTGGTATGATGGACAATTGGAAAGTATTTTTTGTCCAAAGTGCTCTCCCCTAACTGTGTGCCACTACTTAAACATTTTGGGAGACCTTCTTTATGGGAGCTTGAATAGCTCTGTTAGGCCGGAGGCTTGTGTTTTTGGAACTTGGGGGCTAATATGCCCGATTTTGAAAATGTCGAACAGTGGGCCCTAGGCCAGTTGGCACGAGTAGGAGCTCGTAAACAAACATGATTATTATGCCATGAAAACTTAAGTAAATGAGTTGTTTGGCCATGGTACCGATACATGACCAACATACTCAGTCAACTAGTGGCAGTGCGACATGACAGGTCTTCGGATTAGTTAAGACAAACAGCCGCAGGTCAAGTTGAGGGTTGGGGCTGTTGAACTAGTGGCACCACATATTATATAGCATTATGTGAAAATTTATTGATTGTGCATGCACTATGTTACGGGACCTTCAAAATGCCCAAGACGGGTAGTGATGCATCCCAAGGCTCTGGACGACCAGGTGGATATAAGGGTAGTTTGTCATACCAGAAGTTTTGTGAAGCTCTGAGTAGCTTCAAGCACATGAGACTTGGGTGGGAACAGGATGAGGTCTCTGTCCTCATATGGACGCAAAGATTGTTATGGGATTGAGGGTCAGATGTCGCGAACATCCACTCATTCTTAGGGTAGAAGTGGATATGCTTCTATTTAGGTGGTCAGTAAAGTCGCTCCGATGCCACAAGTGGGTTCAATGGACAGGCTGGCCTGTGATTGTGTGTTTACCCTCATGATAAAGGATGTGTGTTGGGTGATGACACACCGTGGTAATAAAAAATGATTATAAAAACTGAAATTAAGAATGAAAGGTTTTTAAAAGAAAATAAGGAGTTTATCACACTCCAAATAAAATATTTTCATAAAAGTTAAAATATGAAAATGCATTCACTGAGTCGTTGTACTCACCACCTCCCTTATATCCCTTTTAGGTAACCCTAGAAAGCTTACCCTAAAGACCACTAGCTAACACACCTGTAAGGCATGTATGATAAATTTTAAAATTTTATGCAGTTTTGATTTATGTTATTTTAGGAAAGATGCAAGTTTAAAGGATGTCTTACTCCTCACAGTTTATAAAGAAGGGGCAACCCTTAGTAAACCGGGAGAGTGACAGGTTGATCACAGGGATCCGACCAAACCGGGTCAGGGCATGACATAGCAGCAGTAATCAGTATGGCTCATGAGTGGGAGTGACTTGTGTAGACCCGACATCGTCAAATGGGGCAGATAACCTGAAAGGAGGATAAGGGTCCAAACTGTCAGGGAGGAGGAAAGAGCATAACAGTCCAAAATGGGGAAATAGAATGGCATTTCTAAGGAGAAAAGACATGCCTCCACCTCCCTAGAGAGTGGTCCCCACCTTACCTCAAGGAAACCCTTGTTGTCCAAGGTGTCAAAAGAACCATGAGGGAGCATGCTTTGCATGCGGACAAGTCGGGCACTTTGCAAAGGACTGTCCCACTCTCAGGGAGAACAAGTAGAGGAATACCCTTTGACCACCTCAAGGGAACCCCAGGAATCCTAGGCTAGATGCTACAGTACGAGTACTAGCTAGGGTATACAACCTCACCTAGGAAGAGGCTAGAAGAGACCCTAGCACTATAGCGGGTACATCCCAAAACCCTCCAAACTAGTTCAAGAGAATCTTGTAAACTGGAAAATTTTATTTAATAAAGAAAAGCTTTCTTCTAAAATACATGTTTGTTCAATCAGGATATATACAACTATGGGGACAACCTGTCTATGCCCTTTTCGACTCAAGAGTTGAGAGATCCTTCATCAAGGAAGAGTTGATTTCAAGTGTACCCCTAGAGCTTACTCCACTAGAACAAAGCCTCAACATTCTCACACCTTTAGGAGAAGACAAGCAATTAAAAGGATGTGAGATAACGATTGGAGGAATCAAACTTGAAGCTAACTTGATTCCATTACCCTTAAAAGAGGTTAAGGTAATCCTTGGGATGGATTGGCTAAGTAACCATCAGGCTAGGATGGACTGTGGAAAGAAGACAGTGACCTTCCACACTCCTAATACAAATGATTTAAATTTCCAAGGAGATCGAAGGAAAAGCGAAGTACAGATGGTGTCCCATCTAAAAGCCCAAAAGATGATACAAAAAGGTTGTACAACTTTCTTGGCCATGGTCATCGACAAAGAGTCTGAAGAGAAGAGACTTGAAGATATTCCAGTATTTAGGCACTACCTAGAAGTATTTCTAGAAGAGCTACCTAGACTACTTCCAAGTCTACAAGTGGAGTTCACTATAGAAATAATCCCAAGAACAAACCCCATATCCCAAGCCCCATACCGTATGGCTCCGATGGAACTGAAGGAATTGAAAGAGCAATTAGACGAATTATTGGAGAAGGATTTCATTTGTCCTAGCCAGTCTCCATGGGGTGCACTTGTCCTATTCGTCAAGAAAAAGGATGGAAGTATGAGACTGTGCATAGACTATAGGAAGCTAAACCAAATCACCATCAAGAACTGATACCCACTTCCGTGGATAGATGACTTATTCGATCAATTAAAAGGAGCAGCTTACTTCTCCAAAATAGATCTTTGACCGGGCTATCATCAACTCAGGATTCGAGAGGAGGACATTCCCAAAATGACATTCTGATCCAAATGTGGACATTATGAGTTTATAGTAATGTCGTTCGGATTAACGAATGCTTCTACAGTCTTCATGGATTTGATGAACCGTATGTTCCAACCACATTTGGACAGTTTCATAATAGTACTCATAGATGACATTCTTATATACTCACAAACCAGGTTGGAACATGAAGAGCATTTGGCAATCACCTTGGAGATATTAAAGGAAAATCAATTATATGTAAAATTCTCCAAGTGTGAGTTCTGGTTGTAGGAGTTAGGATTCTTAGGACATATAGTGTCTAAGGATGGAGTCAAAGTAGATCTAGCCAAGGTGGAAGCCATATCAGATTGGAAGGCTCTAAGGAATCCTACATAAATATAGAGTTTCTTAGGTCTGGCAGGATACTACAGACAGTTCGTGCAAAACTTTTCTAAGGTAGCAGCTCCTCTAACTCGACTCACCACGAAAGAAGTTGAGTGTAAGTGGAATGAAAGCTATGAGAAGACTTTTCTAGAGTTAAAGACTCGATTGACAACCACACTGGTACTCTCCCTACCTGACCCTAATGCGGGAGAGTACACCGTCTATAGTGATGCATCTGGACAAGGACTCGGATGTGTTTTGATGCAACAAGGGAAGGTTATCACTTATGCCTCATGACAACTTAAGGTACATGAAAGGAACTATCAAACTCATGATTTGGAATTAGCTGCAATAGTGTTTACCCTAAAGATTTGGCGACACTACCTTTACGGTGTTAAGTGTAGGATATACACAGATCACAAGAGTATTAAGTACTTCCTAACTCAAAAGGAGTTAAATCTCCGCTAGATGTGATGGCTGGAATAGGTTAAGGACTATGACCTTGTGATAGAATATCACCTGAAAAGGTAAATGTGGTAGCATATGCATTAAGTTGCAAGTACAAAACTGAAGTGACACAAGTAAAGACGAGTTACATACACCTGTTGCAACAATTGGGAATGATGGAGGTGGACCTAAAGATGGATAAGCGGGAAAGATGCCTGGTGGCTAATGTGGTAGTGAGGCTTAGTCTAACTAAACAGATCCAAGCTCAACAAAAGCGGATAAGGAGCTCCAATCCTATTTGAATATGGTCCATAGAGAAACGAAACTAGATTACAAGGGTAAGGTATGTGTGCCTCAAGATAACGACCTAAAGAGATTAATCCTGGAAGAGGCATATGATTCGATGTATGCAATGCATCCAGGCAGTACTAAGATGTACCACACCTTCAAACAAGGATATTGGTGGAAAGGTATAAAGAGGGACATTGCGGAGTATGTAGCTCGATGCTTGTCTTGTCAACAAATAAAAGCGGAGCACTAGAAACCGTCAGGACTACTACAACACTTACAAATTCCAGAATGGAAATGGGAGCACATCACCATGGACTTTGTCACAAGATTACCTGTGACAAAAAAGGGTCGAGATGCAATTTGGGTCATCGTGGATAGATTGACCAAATCAACTCATTTTCTTCCTATAAGAGTGACAGATACAGTGGAACAACTAGCTGTCTTATACATGAGGAAGATAGTGAGACTCCATGGCATTCCGGTGAGCATAATATCAAATAGAGATCCAAGATTTACTTCAAGGTTCTGGCCAAGCTTACAAAGTGCCATGGGAACCAAGCTCTACATGAGCACAACATTTCATCCTCAGACAGATGGGCAGTCTGAGCAAACCATTCAAACCTTAGAGGACATGCTAAGAGCGTGCGTACTCACCATGAACAAAGGCTGGGAAGAATACTTGTACTTGATGGAATTTTCTTACAACAATAACTATCATGCCAGTATTCATATGGCTCCCTATGAAGCCCTTTATGGATGACCATACCATAGCCCTCTATTTTGGAAAGAAGTGTGGGGGAGGAGAAGGCTAGAAAGGGCGGAACTAATCAAAGATGCCACTGAGAAAATAAAACTAATTAGGAGTCGCCTTAAAACCGCACAGGATAGGCAAAAGAGTTATGCGGATCATCGAAGGAAAGATATGGAGTTTAAAGTGGGAGATCAAGTATTTCTCGAAGTGTCCCCATGGAGGGGAATACTTAGGTTTCAGCAAAGAGGAAAGTTGAAACCAAGGTATGTTGGCCCATATCTCATCATTCAAAGGATAGGACCGGTGGCCTATAAATTGGAACTACCTCCAAACCTACAGAGGATACACAATGCATTGGAAGTATTAGCCTGATTTTAGCCATGTATTGGATCGTCCTTCACTAGTGCTGGAAGAGAACCTGACGTATCAAATAGAACCGATACAAATCATCGACTAGAGGGATAAGAACTTAAGGAATAAGAGGATTCATATGGTCATGGTTCTGTGGTAGAACGGACCAGTGCAGGAAGAGACATGGGAAAGCAAAAGTGTGGTGAGGGATAATTACCCTCAATTATTTGGCATGTAATTGTTTTGGGGACAAAAACCCTAAAAGGAGGGGAGAGTTGTAAACCCCGTCCTTTGATAATAAGAAAAATTAGGGAAATAACTGGTTATTTCCAAAGAGAAAACTGAGTGGGTTTACAAACCGAAACCGATAGAAAAAGGGAAAACCAGTTCGGAATAGTGTCGTATTCTTCATTTAGATGACAACACTGTTCACTCGTCGAAAAATTGAGAAGCACCAGCGAAGATTAAAAGTCTCTAGCTAGAGAGTTTCATGAAATGAATGACTACTATTAAGGTGCTAATTGGACGGCCAAGAAGTCCTTGAGGTTCCTATATAAAGAGCCCATCCTCATTCATACTACTCACACATGAAAACTCAATTCTCTCATAAATGCTCCATTTTCCGGTGAAGCTCAAACCAGAGCTCTGACTTGGGCATTTTTATGAGCCAAAGAAGGCGTGGTCGAGTTCTTTGGATTCGAGGAGAAGTCAGCTACATGCCTGTAGTCTCCATTTGCTTCGAGGCTCGCCGGAAAAACACCAGCGTGATAGAACATTGAAACAACTACAGCAGATCGAAGCTGCCCTATTTTGGCCAAGCTAGAAAGGGCCAATTCAAGCCCTCATCATGCCAAACCAAGCTCTCCCAACACCTCCAAACCCTCCTACAACTCAATTAAAGTAGAAAGGTAAGTCAATTTGGCTCCCCTTTGTAAATTTTGATCGGTGTTAGAGAGAGAACCCATAGATTTTCACTAACTAAATTCTCCCTCAATTTGACATCAATTTATGCAATTCTTGATCCTACGACAAACCTCAGGACAAGAGCTATCTACCTAGATTGAAAGCTCAGACCGTCGTGCCACCGACAGTAAGCTTTCGAAGCTTTCTCTCTAATTCCAATTTTTCGGCGAATCTCCGTTTGAGCTCATTCCAGCATCAAATCGTGCAATTCAAAGTGCAATTGAATCATATGAAGGTGTAGGAACTCCAATCTAACTTAAATTTCAATAATTAAACACATTTGATCAGTCAAATTGATGAAATTAAATTCGGCTAAGTTAGAAGGTTGAAATTGGGGGAAATTTGTGGATTTCAAAAATTCGAGGGACTAAAGTTCAATTTCATAAAATTAAGGGCCAATTGGGCAATATAAAGATGTTGGAGGACCAATTGGGCAAATTTTAGAATTTTTGGGGTAAAACTTACCATCTTTGTAAAGTAGGGGCAAAATGGTAATTTTAGAAAAGTTGGGGGACTAAATTGGAAATTTGGGAAACTTGAACCCCTTTTTGTGGTTTTGAATAAATTGAGGTCCTAAGGTGAATTTTAGAGTTTTGAGACTCAATTTGGGGGAAAACCAATATTAGGAACTTAAAGTTAAAGAAAAATAACTTTAGGGACCTAATTGTAAATAAATAAAGTTTAGTTTTCAAATTTATTTAGAATGAATGAAGGCTATTAGGTCGAGGGATAATGAACAAGGATATTCATATCGTGTAGGAACACGAAGTACCGGTTACGCCAGCAAGGACAAGCTCGTGTGAATATAAAGAATCAGTCGAGAGGAATTTACTACATTAACGGGAGAGTGGGAATTTAATATTATACCCGATTGGGATGATAAGCACCTCAAAAATGAAAACCCACTATTAAGTGGTATTTTAATCATCACACTTGAGAGGAGTAATGTGGAAATCACACAGAGAAAACTAAAACATTTTGGGAGTGTAAAACCCGTTCATCAGTTATGAGCGGAGATGTCCTCATACTCGGTTGGTATGATGGACACTTGAAAAGTATATTTTGTCAGAACTGCTCTCCTCTAATTGTGTGCCACTGCTTAAACATTTTGGGAGACCTTCTTGAAAATCTCAGTTAGGCCTTAGGTCTCAGTTTTGAAACTTGGGGGCTAATATGCCCGATTTTGAAAATCTGGAATAGTGGGCCCTAGGCTAGTTGGCACAAGCAGGAGCTCGTAAACAAACCTGATTTTAAGTCATGAAAACTTTAGTGAATGAATTGTTTGGTCATGGTACCGAGACAAGACCGACATACTCAATGGACTAGCGGCAGTGCGACCTGATAGGTCTTCGGACTAGTCAAGACAAATAGTTACAGGTCGAGTTGAGGGTCGGGGCCATTGGATTAGTGGCACCACAGATTATATGGCTTATGTGGAAAAATGATTGATTTGTGCATGCACTGTGTTACATGACCTTCAAGACACCCAAGATGGGTAGTGATGCGTCCTAGGGCTCTAGATGACTTGGTGGAGATAAGGGCAGTTAGTTGTACTAGAAGTCTTGAGAAGCTCGACATAGCTTCATGCGCATGGGTTCGGGGTAGGGACAGGATGAGGTCTCTGACCTCATATAGACATGGATTTTTGTTACGAGATTGAGAGTCGGATGTTACATATATCCACTCATTCTCAGGGTAGAAGTGGACGTGCTTCTATCTAGGTGGCTAGTAAAATCGCTCCGACACCACAAGTGGGTACACTGGACGGGCTTACTTGCAAATGTGTGTTTTCCTTCATAATGCAGGGCGTGTGTTGGTTGATAAACACACCGTTGAGATGAGAAATGTCTATAAAAAACTGAGATTTTGAAAATGAGAAATTTTAAATAAAATAAGGAGTCTAACACACTCTAATTCAAACTATTTTTCTAAAAGTCATACCCTAAAACACTCATTCATTGAATCGTTGAACTCACTCCTTCCCTTATATCCCTTTCAGGTAACCCCGAAAATCTTACCCCAAAGACCACCAGCTAACACACTTGTAAGGCATGTATGATAAGTTTCAAATTTTGTGTAATTTTGATTTATGTTATTCCATGAAAGGTACAAGTTTAAAGGACGCTTTATTCCTCATGGTTTACAAAGAAGTGGCAACACTTAGTACGTCGGGAGAGTGGCGGGTTGATCACGGGGATCCAACAAAAACAGGTTGAGGCATGACAATTTCTCCCCATTTGTCCTCCTCATCCCTCAAATGACTGAAGAAGAATAAGTACTTCATTTCCCGATGAAACATGAACTAGAGCTCCGAGTTGGGCATTTCCCGCAACCTCCGAAGGCGAATTCGGATTCCTTGTGTCACGCCCTGACCCGGTTTGGTCGGATCCCCGTGATCAACCCGCCACACTCCCGGTTTATTAAAGGGTTTCCCCTTATTGTAAACCATAAAGAGTAAGGCATCCTTTAACCTGAACCTTTTCCTGGAATAGTATAATCAAAACTACATGAAATTTAAAACTTTACATACCTGTCTTACAGGAATCTTAGTTGATGGTCTTTAGGGGTATGCTTTTCGGGATTTTCGGAAAGGGATATAAGGGAGGGGTGAGTAAGACTACTCAATGAATGGGTTTCTAAAAGCTTTTGACTTTTTTAAAAAAAACATTTATACGGAGTGTGCCAGACTCCTTTGTTTTCAAAAATCCCTTCATTTAAAAATTCGGATTTTCCACCATTTCTTATTTACCACAAAGTGTCATCACCCAACACACATCCTTCATCATGAAGGTTACACACATTCGCAAGTCAGTATCACTACTGAACCCGCTAGTGGCTTTGGAGTGACTTTTCCTACCACCCGGATAGAAGTACAACCACTTCTACCCTAGGAATGAGTGGATGTATGTGACATCCGACCCACAATCCTAAAATCACTTCTTCATGTCTGTATGAGGATGGAGACCTCATCCTGTCCCCACCCCGGTCTCATGTGCTTGGTGCTACTCTAGATTTCACACAGACACCTGGATCTGCCCTTATCCTCACCAGGTCGTCCAGGGCCCTTAGGACACATCACTACCCCTCATGGGCGTCTTGATGATCCCGTACTCATGGTGCGTGCACAAACAATGTTTTCTTATCAAGCCATGTAATATGTGGTGCCATTGGTCCAACGGCCCCGACTCTCAACTCAACCCGCAGCTGTTTGTCGTAACTATTCCGTCGACCTGTTATGTTGCACTGCCGCTAGTTGACTGAACATATCGGTTCTATCTTGGTACCATGGCCAAACAATTCACTTATTAAGTTTTATGGCACATATATCATGTTTGTTTACGAGCTCCTGCTCGTGCCAACTGGCCTTGGGACCACTGTACGAGATTTTCAAAATCGGGCATTTAGCCCCCAAGTTCCAAAATTGAGGCCCCCGGCCTATCAGAGCTATTTGAGCTCCCGTCAAGAAGGTCTCTCGAATAGTTTAAGCATTGACACACAGTTAGGGGAGAACACTCCCAACAAAATAGGTTTTTACTGTTCATTATACCGACCGGTATAAGGACATCTCCGTTCATAACCGATGAACGGGTTTTCAACTTCCTTTGATGAAGTCTCATCATACCAACCAGGTATGATCTACTTACAACCGGTAAGTAGTTTTTTTCGCATAATTTTCACATCACTTTCTCTAAGTGGTGATTATTAAAATACCACTAAATAGTGGGTTTTTATACCGAGGTACTTTTCATCCCCTACAGGGTATGATATAAAATTTTCACCCACAACCAATAAGTGGTTTTTATCATTAAGTTGTGCTCATCATCCCAACTAGGTATGATGTTAGTAAACCCACTCACCTGTTAATGCCGTGAATTCCACTGGACCAGTTCTTTGTATTCACACGAGCTTGTCCTTGCTAGCGTTCCTGCTATTTCACGTTCCTACACGATATGAACAACCTTTTTCATTATTACTCGGCATAACAGCCTTCATTCATTGGAAATGAATGAGAAAACTCAAACTTTTTAGTTATTTGCAATTAGGTCCCTAAAATTATTTCTCTTTAACTTTAAGTCCCTAAATGCCAGTTTTTCCTCAAATTGAGTCCCAAAACTTTTAAAATTTATCTTGGGACCTCAATTTATTCAATTTCACAAAAATGAGTTTAATTTCCCAAATTTCCAATTTGGTCCCCCAACTTTTCCAAAATTACCATTTTGCCCTTCCTTTACAAAAATGGTAATGTTTGCCCCAAAAATTCCAAAATTCCTCAATTGGTCCTCTAACATTATTTTGATGCCCAATTGACCCTCAATTTCATAAAATTTCATTTTGGTCCTTTGAATTTCGAAAATCCCCAATTTTCCCCCAATTCCAACTTCTTAACACAGCCAAATTTGATTTCATCAAAATTGATCCATCAAATGTTTCCAATTGTTGAAATTGAGTTTCTACATGTTCATACGATTCTTCAGAAATGTGAATCGCAAGTTTTAATGCCGGGACGAGCTCAAACGGAGCTTCGCCGGAAAATGAACTATAAAGAGAGAAAGCTTCAATTACTCATCGGTGAAGGCATGACGGTTCGAGCTTTCAATCTGGGCAGATAGCTCCCGTCCTGAGGTTCATCCTAGAATCAAGAATTGCATCAATTGATGTGGAATTGGATTATAATTTCATCATTAAAATTTGGTCGACTCTCTCTCTAGCACCGATCGAAAATTGTAAAGGGGAGCCGAATTAGCTTACTTTCAGTCCTAATTCGGCCGTGGGAGGGCTGAGGAAG
The DNA here is from genome assembly GCA_030064435.1 of Trapa incisa. Classification (NCBI taxonomy): domain Eukaryota; kingdom Viridiplantae; phylum Streptophyta; class Magnoliopsida; order Myrtales; family Lythraceae; genus Trapa; species Trapa incisa. The sequence goes on from CM057775.1 coordinate 22,070,008, forward strand.
TGTTGGGAGGGCTTAGTTTGGTCTGAGGAGGGCTCAAAATGGTCGATTTCAACTTCGCCAAAATAGGGCAGCTTCGGTTCGCCGAAGCTGCTTCACTATTCCATCATGTCAGTGCTTCTCTAGTGATTCTCGGTTTGACTGAAGTTTGCTATCCGATAGCTGACTTCTCCCTGGTTCTAAAGAGTTCGACCTCTCCTTCCGAGGCTAAGAAAAATGTTTAAGTCGAAACTCTGGTTTGAGTTTCACCGGGAAATGGAGAAGTAGAGAGAGGGAGAGAAGTGTTCAGGTGTGAGGAGAATGAATGGGGATGACTTCTTTATATAGGTGTAAAACCGTGTATTAAATGGGAGAGATTTATTACTAGTATTAATATTGCCATAAATTATTGGTATTAATTTTAATAATTTAATTTCGGTATTAAATTATTTGTATTAATTCCAATAATTTAATTTGGGTATTAAATTATTGGTATTAATTACAATAATTAAATATATATTAATTTATGGCTATTTATGGTAAGTCGTACATTTGTATAAAAAAAAATTTACCAAAATTTCGGGTTACAAAAAAATGATACTTCCCAGGAGGTCACCCATCCTCACACTACTCTCGAGAAGCACGCTTAAATTTAAAGTTCTTATGAAATCTAATTCACCTGAACCAAATTGGTTTTTGTTTTCTAGTTTGTTTTAAGTTTCTTTTCCAAGGTTTAATGAACCATTTGGATCACCAGAAAGTTGTAAATTTCCATATTGCTTATTCCCAAATGTAAACCGGCTTTGTTTTCTTATTCGGTTTGATCGGTTCTTTTCCCAGTTTTCCTTAACTCAAAAGTGTGGGGTTTACACCTTGGAACCGGGAAGAAGTCCCCTACCTCGTGAAACATCCTTTCATCTCGAGGATCACCAAAGAAGCATTAATGAGCTTTCACAGTAACCTCACTCTCTCTGCAGTCTACCACTAGAGTCGATCGAGCTTAATTCGAGTCACCCTCGAACCAATAATGGCCAAACCAAGTTCTCCAAACATCCCCTAGAGAAGTCCAAACCTTCCTAGAAACTTATTGGTAAGTACTATCCACCGCCCTTCACTGGAATTTACTATTCACAATGTGTTTTTTCCAAAAAATATGTTAATCAATTCTCACTGCTCATGCCACCAATTGAGGCATGGTTTGATCCAGTAAGGATCGATCCCCAAGAAGAGAGGAATTCAATGGAAGCAAAAGCTCTGATTGCCGAATCCTCACCAGTGAGTAATCGAAACTTTCTCTTTCTAGGACAATTTTCTGACGAATTTATGGTTGAGCTCATTTTTAAGCTGAATCAAGTGTTTAAAAGCTTGAAATGAATCAGGAGACATAGGGATGATGATTAGGAGCATGTTAGGGCATAATTGGAAGGATTAGGGCCAAATTGACTAAAACTAAAGTTGGGGACTAAATTGTAAATTTTGAAAGTTTGGGGACTTGATTGAAATTTTTAAAAAATTGAGAATTTTTTTGTAATCAAGAGAATTAAGGTGCCCAATTGGAAATTTTAGGAAAATTAGGGACCTAAATGAAAGATTTAATCATCTTAGGGACCTAATTAGAAATAAGGTACACTTAAGAAATAAAACGTAATTATTAAAAATTTACGTGCTTTAAGTGTAAATAACTTAGTGTTATACCTAATTGTCCGATTTATTTTAGGAACGGATCGCCTATAAGCTCGTGCAAAGGAAAGGCACGTCAGACTTGGAAATCCATTTGGGACAAATGAGACATGAAATACGGTGAACGGAATTTCCGGCATCATACCCGTTTGGGATGATAAATGTACTTTCATTCGAAAATCGTTTCCAAAAATATTCTCCCCCACTGTGTGAACCCACTCAAATGTTTTGAGAGATATTTCTCATGAGAGCATGAAGCATGCATACTTAGAGCTAGAATTGCTCTAGTGGGCTAAGGTCTCAAATTTTGAAACTGATATGGCCCAATGCCAAGTTTTGGAAAAAAACTCGTGAAGTGGGCCTAAAGCCAATGGAAATGTGCTTAAACCCCTAAACAAATTTATATTTATGAGCATATGGAAATTTTTCATAAATGGATTAATTGTGTGATTTAGCTACCGAGTCGAAGCGGGGTTGCCGAACCCGGTGGGGTAGTAGCACCAAAGATAACGATCTTAATTAAAAATAATTTTGCTTGTGCATGTTAGGATACGGAACCATCGAGACGCCCGGTATGGGGCAGTGTTGATTATAAGGGCTACTTGACGATCTAGGGAGCATAAGAGAAGCTTTGTCGTCTATTGAGTTAAGAAGTTCTAGAAGCTTCATGCACATTGAAACCAAGGAAGAATGGGAGAGGTCTCATCTAATGATAATGAACACAAAGACTCGATTTAAGTTTGGGGGATGAGGCAGTAGAGATCACTTAGACTTATGGTAGAATGTGTGATCTCCTACCAGAGTGGTCAGTAAAGTCTTTCCATACCACAAGTGGAATAGTTGGGGACTACTTTACAAACATATGATCACTTTGATGATAAAGGGCATGTGCTTGATTGTCAAACCAAATACATAAAAGGAGAAATGTAGAAAGCTCATTTTTAATGATAAAAAGGAATTTGAGGTTTAAGTTACCCAATAAAGATATAATCAAAATTTTTTTACCTTTACCCCTTATACCACCCGCTCAGTGAGTTATAGAACTCAATCACTACTTTTTTTCATTTATAGGAAGAATATATTCAATCTTGCTGAGAAGAACTCACCGTTACCTCAATAGCTAAGGTATAGTGTGTATGAACTCATTCTTATTAAATAGTTTTGATAATATTGTTAAAATGAAACTATTGATAATTAAGCTATGTCTAATTTTTAATGGTATTACAAATAAGATTATATTTTTGTAATGAAAAAAATGGCAATTATTCGCGAGATACCAACTAAATCAAATTGGAATGTGACATAATATTAATAAATTATTTTATAAGCTACTAAATCAATAATACTTCTATCTAACCCTCTAAATCTAGTTCTTGGATGCTCCATTTCATTACTCTTAATTATAGTGATAACTCTCACTAAGCTCAAATATTTTCAAAGTAGTCATTTTCATCTACTTCACTTTCAACTAGGTTTGAAGATGATATGTTTTCCAACTTTTCATTATTCATATATTGACATTGGTACCACACTTGTCAAGGTGTCTCAAAGACCAAAACTCACTCACTTCTTCCCCAGGTACGGTTACACGGGAAGCTGCCAAAATGATCCACTAGAAAGCTTGACATCTCCCTTTTATTTTACTATACAATGAAATTAATTGATTTTTGAAGGTTTGATATTATTGATCTAATATTTTCGTGCACAAATTATATATTAAGAGACTTATATACCGTTATTAACTGTATTTGAAATTTCAACCTACCTAATAATTATTACTAGTTTAATTTATAGGGTAAATTGTGATTTATATTCAAAATATTTTATACACAAATTTTTTATAATAATTTAAAATTTTATAGTGTGATTTTTATTATTAAAAAACTTGTAAGAACACCATTCAAACTATTAAATTAATAGGAGCTTTAACAACACTTTTTTAAGTGGTTTGATATTAAAATAATAAAAAAAAATAAGGCCATGAGAGAAGAATTTCTCGGCTTTTCTTGATACACCTCATTCTGAACGTCTACGGGGAGACAGACGTCACTACCTAACCTAAAAATGGGGACTTTACTTAAGTTGGCAAGAGTTGGGCAGGAGGAACTCATTAAGAGTATCTAATATTAAAGATGGTGGTTATATCTCTAATAGAAGATATAGACTTTTACTCAAACTCCTACCAGTTTTAATCGAGTATTTAGCGATTAAATTTGTGTTAAATAGTATATTCGGGTGAAGTTAATCAAAATTTAAATCGGATCGAGTGAAATAATTATATTTAAATTTGGGTTAAATATAATATTCTAGTATAGTTAATTAAAATTTAAATTGGACCGAGGGATTGAATTGTATTTTAAATTATATTAGCTTGATTAGATTAAAATTTAAATTTTTATAGGTGAATATAGTGAATTGAAACATAAATAAGATATGATTAATAAATAATAATATTAATAGAGATAAATCCAGTGAAATTTAATTAAAATGAGTGGATGTGAAATGATAATAATACCAATTGTAATTTGTTAAGTGGACGATAATATTAATAAATATATTTTTTATTGATTACTATTTATGATGAATGGCTGTGAATTAAGTTAATTAAGATTTAAATTAATAATCAAATCTTGAGATTTAAATAGGGATGAAATTAATTTGTTATAGTAACAAAATTTAATTTAATTTAAATTTTATTATGTTTTAAGATTTTTTTTAATAATTTTTAGTATTTTTAATTTTTTTAAAATCTTGTTAGAAGGTATTTCAAACTAAAATGATTAACAAGGAGGAGTACAAATTGAGATCCAATGAAATCTAAAATGATTGACCAGTAAGGAAAGAAAGATCCAATGAAATCTAAAATGATCGACCAGTAAGGAAAGAAAGGGGACAGTTTTTCATTATTTTTTAATCAGTAATTATTATTTTAGTTTTGGAAAAAGGGTTAGTTCATATTAGTTGGGTATATAAGGACAATATATAATTGTAAATAATAGATAATATATTATTACCTTTTAAAAATATTATACTAAATTATTATAAAAAGTTTAAAATATTTTGTGCAATTTGCCCTTAATTTAAACCATGTACATATTTACTATTTTCCTTGTAAGAATGTGTGGAAATTTGTTCTTGGTAGTACTCTTAAAAGAGGAAGGCAACTGCAATATGAATTATTGACGTGAATTTAATGAAGGCATGCGTCTCAATACATATATTTATTGAAGTCCATTGATAGCCATATTGCATTGCATTAAAACACTGGAATGTGTAAAAGTCATAGCAAGTTGATTGGCCTCACATTTCATAGATTGGTTTTAGATTATAAAAATATTTTTTTAACATTTCTAGGAAAACTTGGAAAGAGAAACCCACTCTAAGATTACAAGTCAAGCACGTCACTATGTAATAAATGGTACGTAAACCATGTTTATTTATAATAATAAATACTGTAAAATAATTCTAGAAAAATCTCGAATCAAAACTAAAGTTAAAATGAATAGGAAGTGTATTTAAATTTTAAAATGGTTATTTGAAAATTTTTAAATAGTTAATAAATACATAAAAATTTTGTAAATAATTATTAATAGAATTATATGGGAAAATTGCAACCTTTTAGGGTAAATCAGATTCAATAGTGAATAGTTTATTTAAATATTTATTTTTTATGTGAAATAAAAATATAAATTTGGGAAATTGATATTACCACTATATATAAAATTAATTTAAATAAATTTATAAATTTTTAAAATTTAGAAAACCGATCGAATCGAACCTAAATCAACCGATTTTTTATTTTGAATTATCGAATTTGGTCTAACAGAACCGATCAACGGTCCAACCGGCAATGGACTTTCTACTAGGTCAACGTCCAGTCAGCGTGCGACCAATTTGCGCACGAGGTGTGGCGAAGCATGCTCAGTAGGTCGTTGTGTCAGCGATTGGAAGTGTTGACCAATTACAGTGTAACTCGTGTACTCGGTCAATGGTTAAACGAAAGAAAATCCATGTCATCGGCGACCGACCAATAAGAGAGCGACATGTGTTGTCACACCCCGATCTGATTTCCCTGGTCCGACCTATAGACAACTGTCACATCCTCTTGACTTTATAATAATGGACGCCTAATTATTGTAAAACTGACAGGGTACAAGGCTCAAACCAAAATATCACAAATAATTTTCCAATTTAGTAAATTGGCTTTTGGAAAAAATCAAATTCAAAAACCATATACAAGGACTATATACTAAATATAAGACATACTTTTGGTTTATGTTTGACTTTCCCCATCAACGTGTGTCCTTCTTCACCATTTTTACTTGAAAGGGGTAATCGAAGGGGAATGAATTCGATAACTTAGTGGGAGGGCTTTGCTGACATCGTGACTTCATGTTCACGATTTAGCTAATACTCTAAATAGAGTTTTAGGAAGGTTTAGATAAAACAAGGGTCACTATGGGTAAGCTTGTGGAAATATTAAAGAATTAACTTGTATTTGACAAGTTCGAAAAATATTTATTTCATCAGAAGAAAATTATCCTCTAGTCCAACATAACGGGTTTCGGAAGTTTAATTGTACTTAAAATAAACAACAACTCATATGCCTGAATGTTCATACATACCCCTTTTTCATAAATCCCAATTAGTTGGGATTCCACTTAACAAGCCACCACTTGTTAGTTATTAAAAATTATTTCACACGACCTTAAATTATCATTTCACCTTACGTTTTAAGTTTTTCCCACACAATCATATGCCATTTATCCTCAAAGGGATCACACATTCGTAGAACAGTACTCGACCGTGCCACTTGTGGATCGGAGTGCCTTTACCGTCCACCCTAATAGAGGTGCACTGCCTCTACCCGGAGTTTGAGTGGACATTAATAGTCCGACCCTCAAACCCTGATTACTTCACCCTATCTGTATAGTGGGACGAGACCTCATTTCCCCTACTACATCAATCTTAGTGCACAGAAAGCTTCCTCGAGCTTCATGACCTATTGGACGACAAAATCGCCCATATGCACCCTGGGTCATCCAGCAGTCCTTGGGCTCCATCACTACCTCATGTCAAGTGTCATGATAGCCCGAACGTCACAATGCATGCACAATCAACAATCTTTTTGAATTATAGCATTTATTTTTGGCCCTCCAGTGCAATGGTCTGTCGGCTTGGCTTTGGCCCACGCGAACTGGCCCAATGGTTCGACGACCTAGATTCGACAAAGTAGCGGTTCGGCCCAACAAGCTCGACAACTCATACTTGGCTCAATGTGTAGCACACAAAGTTTCCATTATTCAGATCTTTTAGCATCATTCATCACATATTCGTTCTGGATGGGTCCATGCCCGTGTCCATAGGCCTTGGGTCCACTTTAATGAGATTTCCAAAACATGGCCTTGGGCCCATTGGGACATTATAATCCCCATACATAATATATTCCCCCAAAATAATATTCCCTTGGGGTAAGGTAAGGACTACTCTGGGAAGGGGTGGAGGCATGTTCCTTCTCCATTGCAATACCTTTTTGTTTCCTCCCCTTGAGCTGGTATATTCTCTTCGTCCTCCTTGATAGTTTGAATCTTTATCCCCCTTTCTAGTCGTCTGCTCCATTCGACGACGTCGAGTCTGTACCAGTCGCTCACATTCATGAGCCATACTAATTACAGCTGCTAGGTCTGTGGGGCGTCCCAGTACTCCCATACGGTCTCGAATATCCAAGTTGAGACCATCCACAAATCTCTGGCATATGTCAGCTGGTCCGGCTAGGTCGGGAGCAAAGGGTCTTAACTCGTTAAATTTTGTTTCATACTCATTTATTAGGTAGGGTGCCAGGTATTCTTCCAAGTATCTTTCCTCAAATTGCTCCCAAGTGGGGGCGGCGACATGTAGATTTCGGACATTATCCCACCACCGTCTAGCACTCCCTTCCAAGAAGAATTCCATCAGGATCACCTTATCATCTGGCAGTATTCGGACAATTCCCATTAACTTCTTGATATTGGGTAGCCAGTCCATGGCAGTACCAGCATCCTTTTCTCCGAGGAAGGGTTTACATCCTAGTTGTCAGAGAGTTTTGAGATTTCTAGGTATGTCTATTGGAGTGGTTGGATTAGCAGGGGGAGGGTGGGATTGCACTTCCTTGGGCTCAGCCTGTGAGTTGGTACCTGCCTCAAGAGTAAGGTTAGGTTGGCCAAATACACGGGTGAACTCCTCATACAATCTTTGATGTTCCCTGCTGAGTCCAGGAGGAGTTATCTGGGCTACTCTGAGAGTTTCTACCGGTAGGGGTGGTTGGGCGGTGTTGGAGACGATAGCCCTAGTTCTCTTGGTTTCTTTCTTCGGAGCCATTATGTCAAATTTAAAAATAACGCTATTAGTTACTATATTTTCTAGTCTTGATTATGTATTCGAGGAAATAGGCTCTGATACCACTCTAGTTGTCACGCCCCGACCCGGTTTGGTCGGATCCCCGTGATCAACCCGCCATTTTCCCGATTTACTAAAGGGTTTTCCCTTATATTATAAATCGTAAAGAGCAAGGCGTTAAACTGCACCTTTTTCCAAGAATATCGTAAATCAAAACTGCATAGTAATTTAAATTAGTTGTACCTATCTTGCAGGCGTTTAATTGCGCAAGTCCTTTAAGGTTCGGCTTTTCGGAACTTCCTGAAAGGGGTATAAGGGAGGGGGGTGAGTACAACTACTCAGTGAATGGGATTCAAATCTTTTAACTTTCAAGAAAAAACATTTATATGGAGTGTGCCAGACTCCTTTGTTTTCAAAAATCATTTCATTTAAAAATTCATGTTTTTCCATTATTTCTTAGTTATCGGTGTATCATCACCCAACACACATCCTTCATCATGAAGGTTACACACATTCGCAAGTCAGTATCACTACTGAACCCGCTAGTGGCTTCGGAGCGACTTTTCCTGCCACTCGGATAGAAGTACGACCACTTCTACCTTGGGAATGAGTGGATGTACGTGACATCCTACCCACAATCCCAAAATCACTTCTTCATGTCCGTATGAGGACAGATACCTCATCCTGTCCCCACCCCAGTCTCATGCGCTTCGTGCTACTCCAGATTTCGCACAGACACCTTGAACAATGTACTGCCCTTATAGCCACCAGGTCATCCAGTGCCCTTAGGACACATCACTATCCCTCATGGGCATCTTGATGATCCCGTAATCATGTGCATGCACAAACAAAGTTTTCTTAAATTACCATATAATATGTGGTGCCATTTGTCCCAACGATCCCGACCTCCAACTCAACCTGTAGCTATTTATCTTGACTGGTCCAAAGACCGGTCATGCCGCACTGCTACTAGTTGACTGAGTATGTCGGACCTACCTTGGTACCATGGCCAAACAATTCACTTATTAAGTTTTAATGGCACACACACACACACACACACACACACATATATATATATATATATATCATGTTCTTTTACGAGCTCCTGCCCGTGTCCATTGGCCTATGGCCCACTATTCGAATTTTTTCAAAAACTGGGCATTTTAGCCCTCAAGTTCCAAAATCGAGGCCCCCCGGCCTATAAGAGCTATTCGAGCTCCCGTCAAAAAGGTCTCCCAAATAGTTTAAGCAATTGCACACAGTCAGGGGAGAACACTTCCGATAAAATAAGTTTCCACTGTCTATTATACCAACCGGTATAAGGACATCTCCGTTCATAACCGATGAACGGGTTTTCAACTTCCTTCGAGGAAGTCTTATCATACCAACTGGGTATGATCTACTTACAACAGGTAAGTAGTTTTTTTCGCATAATTTTCACATCACTTTCTCTAAGTGGTGATGATTAAAATACCACCAAACAGTGGGTTTTTATACCAAGGTACTTATCATCCCCAACCGGGTATGATGTTAGTAAACCCACTCACCCGATAGTGCAGTGAAATTCCACTTAGTCGGGTTCTGTCCTTAGCAAGCTGGACCTCGACTGGCGTTCCCGATGTCTCATTCTCCTACATGAGATGAACATAATTGTTCATTATTCTTTGGCCTAATAGCCCTCATTCGTTCCAAATTAATGAGAAAACCCAACTTTACATATATTTACAATTAGGTCCCTAAAGTTAATTTTCTTTAACTTTAAGTTCCTATTGCTGGGTTTTTCCTAAATTCGAGTCCCGAAACCTTTAAAATTTATCTTAGGACCTCAAATTATTTGATTTCACACAAAGGGGTTTAATTTCCCAAATTTCCAATTTGGTCCTTCAATTTTCCCAAAATTACCATTTTGCCCCTTCTTTAGAAAAATGGTAAAATTTTGCCCCAAAAATTATAAAATTTATCAATTGACCCTCTAATATTCTTATCATGACCAATTAACCATCAATTTTAGAAAATTACATTTTGGTCCTTCAAATTTCCAAAAATCCCCAATTTCCCCAACCTTTTTTTTTCCAATTTCAACTCTTCAACACTGCCAAATTTGATTTCATCAAATTGATCAATCAAACACCTCGAATTGTTGAAATTGGAGTTGAAATTGAGTTCCTACATGTTCATACGATTCTAAGGAACTTTGAATCACATATTTTAACCTTGGAATGAGCTCAAACGAAGATTCATTGGAAAACAGACTATAGAGAGAAAAATCTTTGATTTCTCACCGGTGAGGGCGTGGCGGTGGAGCTTTCAAATATGAGCAGATAGCTCTCCTCCAGAGGTTCTTCCTAGGATCAAGGATGACATCAATTGATGTCGAATTGGATTAGAATTTCTTTATTGAAATTCAGTCGACTCTCTCTCTAACAACGATCTGAAATTGTAAAGGGAAACCGAATTGGCTTACCTTTCGGTCCTAATTCGGCCGAGGAAGGACTGAGGAAGTGTTGGGAAGGCTTGGTTTGGCCTGAGGAGGGCTTAAAATGGCCAATTTCAGCTTGACCAAAATAGGGTAGTTTTGGTCCGCTGGAGCTACTTCACTATTCCATCATGCCGACGCTTTTCCAACAATTCTCGGATTGACTAGAGTTTGCTACCAGATAGCTGTCTTCTCCTCGTTTCTAAAGAGCCCAACCTTTGTTCAAGTCGAAACTCTAGTTCGAGCTTCACCGGGAAATGGAGTAGTAGGGAGAGAGAGAGAAGTGTTAAGGTGTGAGGAGAATGAAATGGGGATGACCTCTTTATATAGGCGTAAAACCCGTGTATTAAATGGGCGAGATTTATTACTAGTATTAATATTGCCATAAATTATCGGTATTAATTCTAATAATTAAATTTCGGTATTAATTCCAATAATTTAATTTCGGTATTAAATTATTTGTATTAATTCTAATAATTTAATTTAGGTATTAAATTATTGGTATTAATTACAATAATTAAATATATATTAATTTAGGGCTATTTATGATAAGCTGTACGTTCGCATAAAAATTTTTGACCAAAATTTTGGGTTACAAAAAAATCTTCCTTCCCAAGAGGTCACCCATCCTCACACTACTTTAAGGCAAGCACACTTAACTTTAAAGTTCTTATAGAATATAGTTCACCTAAACCAATTTGGTTTTTATTTTCTAGATTGTCTTAAGTTTATTTTCCAAGGTTTAATGAACCCTTTGGATCACCCGAAAGTTGTAAATTTCCATATTGCTTATTCCCAAATGTAAACTGGCTTGGTTTTCTTATTCGGTTTGACCAGTTCTTTTCCGGTTTTCCTTAACTAAAAAAATGCAGGTTTTACAGCTCTCCAAGCCTTACACGTAGATGAGAGGCAAGCTTGATCCTGATAATTAAGGCTAGAGAACAACTGAATCACTATATCATCAAGCAACAGGGTCCAATTAACATCATAGGTGGCAATGGTGTTAGGCTCTGAGGTTAAAGCCTCATCCTTAAGCTCAGGATAACAAGGTAGAATCAGTTTTTATTTCCCATTCTTTTATAACCTCTTATGCATTCTGAACCCCATCCCTTAAAGGTAAGAAAATCGGGAAAAGAATTGGTCAACCTAAGGGAGATAACCGAATTGGTTCACAAACCCCAACCGTTAGAGAAAGGGCAATTTAGGAAATTTACAAATCTCGAATGACCCAAAGAGTTATAAAAACCACGGAAAAGGACTTTGGGAAAAAATGGAAGAGAAAACCAGACCCATTTAGGTGAATCGGATCCAAATGGGTTTGAGCTAGTTTGGTCCAATTTGAACCATGATTGAACTGGTTGTTAAATTCATTTTTCTAGGTGGCTTAAAATGTTCAAATTGGGGAATTGAAACCATCATTGGATAGAGAATAAATTTAGGTTAATTTAAAATTTTTTAATTTTGAAAAACTCGATCGAATCGGGTCTGAACTAACCAGTTTAAGTGTCAAACTCGGTCCAGTCCGGTTCGGAACAATGTCGTCTTCTTCCTTCAGATGACGACATTGTTCATTCAACTGATGAACAGACAGTGCCAATGAAGATGAAACGCCTTCATTCAGGGCATTTACGGCATGAATAAGTGCCATTAAGATGGAAAATGGTTGGGCAGAGAGTCCCCGACCTTCCTATATAAATAGCTCTTATCCATTCATCTTCCTCACACCTAAAAACTTCTTTCTCTCTCAACTACTCAGTTTTTCGGTGATGCTCGAACCAGAGCTCTAACATTGGGGTTTTTCTGAGCCTTAGAAGGTGAGGTCAGGTTCTTTAGATTCCGAGAGAAGTCAGCTACCTGACGACAATCTCCGTTCGATTCGAGGACCGCTAGAGAAGCGTCAGCAGTATCAAATAGTGAAGCAGCTCTGATGGACCGAAGCTGCCCTATTTCGGCTGAGATGAAATTGGCCGAATGCAGCCCTCCTCAAGCCAAACCAAGCCTCCCTAACACTCCCATAGACCTCACACGACCGTAAAAGAGCTAAAAGGTAAGCCAATTCGGCCCCCTCTATAATTTGCTACTGGTGTTTGAGAGAAAAACTATGAAACTTTCACTAACCAAATTATCACTCAATTCGATATGAATTGCATCAATTCTTGATCCTAGGAGAAACTTAGGATAAGAGCTACCTGCCCAGATAAAAAGCTTAGACCGTTGCACCTGTGACAGTAAGCTTTCGAAGCTTTCTCTCTACGCATAGTTTTTCGGCGAAGCTCTGTTTGAGCTCACTTCTGCCTCAATTCATGTGATTCAAATCTCAATTGAATCGGATGGATGTGTAGGAACTAAATTACACCTTCAATTGAGGCAATTAACCCCGATTGAATGGTCAATTTGATGAAATCAAATACGACTAGTTTGAAAGGGGGAAATTTTTGCGAAAATTTGGGGATTTTGTAAAATTGAGGGACCAAATTTCAATTTCCCAAAATTGAGAGCCAATTGTCCATGAAAAGGATGTTAGAGGACCAATTGGTCGATTTTTTAAAATAATTGGTGTCAAATTGCCATTTTTGGAAAGTAAGGGCAAAATGGTAATTTTTGAAAAGTTGGGAACCAAATTGGAAATTTGGCAAACATGAGCCCCTTAAACAATTTTGAGTAAATTGAGGACCCAAAGTGAATTTTTGGAAGTTTCGAGACTCATTTTGGGAAAAGTTTGCACTAGGGACTTCAAGTTAAGGAAAAATGAACATCAGTGACCTAAGTGCAATAAACTAACAACTTTTGGGTCTAGTCACTCATATGTGACAAACAAAAGCTTTTATGCCAAACTCTAATGGATAAGAGTGCCCAAATCATGTAGGAACACGAGAAACTGGAACGCCAGCAAGGATAAGCTTGTGTGGATGCAAAAGTTGACTGAGGAAGAATATGTCACGAATATCGGGTGAGTGGGTTTATTCACATCATACCCGGTTGGGATGATGAGCACCTCGGAAATGAAAAACCACTTATATGTGGGATTTTAACATCACACCTGGTCAGAGTGATGTGAGAACTAAGTGGAAAACTACTTGCCGGTTGTAAGTAGAGAAAACCATACCCAATTGGTATGATGGACTTCCATGAACAAAGAAGAAAACCCGCTTGACGGTTGTAAGCAGAGATATTATCACACCCGATTGGTGTGATGAATTGAAAGATGATTTTGTTAAAAGTGTTCTCCCCTAACTATGTGGCAATGCTTAAAATTTTTGGGAGACATTCTTGACGAGAGTTAGAACAGCTTAGATAGGCCAGAGGCCTCAGTTTTGGAACTTGTGGGGCTAAATGTTCGATTTCGGAAAATCATGTATAGTGGGCCCAAGGCCAGTTGGCACGAGTAGAAGCTCGTAAACAAACATGTGATATTTATGCAATGAAAACTCTTAATGAATGCATTATGTGATTTCACCATGGTACCAAGACAGGATTGGTATGCTCGATGGACTAGCAGTAGTGTGTGAGGGCCAGGTCGATGGACCGGTCTAGACAAATAGCTGCAGATCGAGTTGAGAGTCGGAACCGTTAGTCCAATGACACCAAAGATAAATGGCTTTGTGGAAAAATTATTGTTTATGCCTACACTTGAGGTTTAGGACCAACAAGATGCCCAAGAGGGGTAATGATGCATCCTAAGGGCTACTGGATGATATGGTGGAGATAAGGGCAGTTTTTCGTGCCAGTAGTTAGGGAAGCTCGACGTAGCTTCATGCGCACGAGACCGAGGTGGGTTGGGATGAGGTTTCTATCCTCATACGGACACGGAGTTTATTTCGGGTTTGAGGGTCGGATGTCATGAACATCCACTCAAACTTAGGGTAGAAGTGGACGCGCTTCTATCTTGGTGGTCGATAAAGTCGCTCCGAGCCACAAGTGTGTGTAGTGGACGGGCTGCCCTGCGAATGTGTGATCCCTTCTTGATGAAGGGTGTGTGTTGACTATTAAACACACCTAATGTGGGAAATGAGGAAAAAAGTAATTTTGAAACTGGAATTTGATGTAGGAACATTCTTAAAGGAAATAAGGAGTTTGGTACGTTCCTATTAAAACTTTTTTGTTTATAAAAACTCACTCTCAGCACCCATTCACTAAGTTATAGAAACTCACCCCACTCTCATATCCCTTTTCAGGAGTAGAGAAAATGACTAAGGAAAACACCTAGATCTACTGTCACACCCTGATCCAGTTTGGTCGGATCCCCGTGATCAATCTGCCACTCTCCTGGTTTATTAAAGGGTGTCCCCTTATTGTAAATTGTAAAGAGTAAGACGTCCTTTAACCTGCACCTTTTTCTTGGAATAGCATAATCAAAACTGCATGAAATTTAAAACTTTACATACCTATCTTATAAGCATCTTAGTTGACAGTCTTTAAGGGGAGGCTTTCTGGGATTTCCTGAAAGTGATATAAGGGAGGGGGTGAGTACGACTACTCAATGAATGGGTTTTTAAAAACTTTTGACTTTTAAGAAAAATATTTATATGAATTGTGCTAGACTCCTTTGTTTTCAAAAATCCCTTCATTTAAAAATTTTCAAACTTCACCAGAAATTGGAGTAGTTGAGAGAGAATGGAGTTTTTAAATGTGAAGAGGATGAATGAGGAGGGGCGCTTTATATAGGAAGCTCGGGTACTTGTTGGCCATCTAGTTGGTGCCTTAATGGTTGCTATTCTTTGTCTGAAACTCCCTAGCTGGAAACTTTTCAGCTTCGTCGGCATCTGCTCGATTTTCCGACAAGTGAACAATGTTGTTATCTGAAGGAAGAAAATGACACTGTTCCGGACTGAGTTCAAATCTTAAATATGTCGGTTTAAAATTAAAATTTTCTAAATTCAACTAAATTCATTTTCTATCCAATGGTGGCCTCAAAAATCAAATTTGAATTTTCTAAGCCACCTAGAAAAATGAATTTAGCCTCTGATTGAATAGTTGTTCAAACTGGTTCAATTCGGTTCATATTTGATTCATCTGAACCGATTTGGTTTGCATCTCTAATGCACCCTAAAGTCCTTTCTCATGACTTTTGTGACTCCTTAGGTCACTCAGGATCCATTAATTTCTCAGTTTGCCCTTTCTCTATCAGTTCCGGTTCATGAACCGACTCAGTTCATAAACTGGTTCAATCTAGCTGGATCTGATTCATCTGAACCGGTCTGGTTTTTCTCTTCAAATTTGTCCTAAGGTTCTTTTCCAATGTTTTATGAACCCTTTGGATCACTCGGGAGTTGTAAATTTCCAAATTTTACCATTCCCCTATGATCGAGTCTCATTCGGTTTGACCGGTTCTTTTCTCAATTTTTCCTTAACTTCAAAGGGTGGGGTTTACATGCTAGGTTTGTAGGGCATCCTAGTACTCCCATACGGTCTCGAATATCTATATTGAGACTGTCCACGAACCTCTACATATGTCTGTCTGTCCAGCTAGGTCAGGAACAAAGGGTCTTAATTCGTTGAATTTTGTTTCATACTCTGATATGGAGTTAAGCCCTTGTCGAAGATGGATGAACTCTTGCTTCTTCTCATTTATCAAATGAGGTGCCAAGTACCCCTCCGAGTACCTCTCTTTGAACTGTTCCCAAGTGGGGATTGTGGTATGCAGGTTTTGAACATTGTCCCACCATCGTACTTGCTTTATAGGTGTGTTAGCTAGTGATCTTTGTGTTAAGCTTTCCAAGGTTACCTGAAAGGGATATAAGGGAGAGGTGAGTTCAATGACTCAGTGAATGGGTGTTTTAGGGTATGACTTTTAGAAAAATAGTTTGAATTGGAGTGTGCCAGACTCTTTTTTTCTTTAAAATTTCTCAATTTCAAAATCTTAGTTTTTCATAGCCATTTCTCATCTCAATGGTGTGTTTATCAACCAACACATACCTTTCATCATGAAGAAAACATACATTCGTAGGCCAACCCGTCCACTATACCCAATTGTGGTGTCAGAGCGACATTACTGGCCACCAAAATAGAAGTACATCCACTTCTACCCTGAGAATGGGTGGATGTATGCGACATACGACCCTCAATCCTGTAACAAAACTCTGTGTCCATATGAGGACAGAGACCTCATCCCATCCCCACCCCGGTTTCATGCACATGAAGTTACATTGAGCTTCTCAAGACTTCTGGTACAACTAACAGCCCTTATCTCCACCAGGTCATCCAGAGCCCTAGGACGCATCACTACCCCTCTTGGGAGTCTTAAAGGTCCCGTTACTAAGTGCTTGCAAAAATCAATAATTTTTCCACATAAGTCATATAATTTGTTGTGCCACTAGTTCAATGGCCCTGACCCTCAACTCAACATGTAGCTGTTTGTCTTGACTAGTTCGAAGACCTGTCATGTCGCACTACCGCCAGTCGATCGAGTATGTCGGTCCTGTCTAGGTACCATGGCCAAACAATTCATTCACTTAAGTTTTCATGGCTTAGAATCATGTTTGTTTACGAGCTCTTGCTTGTGCCAACTAGCCTAGGGCCCACTGTTCGAGATTTTCAAAATCGGGCATATTAGCCCCCAAGTTCCAAAATCGAGGCCTCCGGCCTAACTGAGCTATTCGAGCTCCCGTCAAGAAGGTCTTCCAAAAATTTTAAGTAGTGGCACATAGTCAAGGGAGAGCACTTCCAACAAAATAAAATTTTTAGTCATCCATCACACCAACTAAGTATGAGGACATCTAAGCTTATAATCGATAAACAGGTTTTTCACTTCCTTCCACGAAGTTTTATCATACCAACTAGGTAAGATCTACTTACAACCGTTAAGTAATTTTTCCTCATGATTTCCACATCACTCCTCTTAGATGTGATGGTTAAAATACCATTTATCAGTGGGTTTTCATTTCTAAGGTGCTTATCATCCCAACTGGCTATGATATTAAATATGCCACTCACTCGATAGTGTAGTGAATTTCCTCTTAGCTGCTTATTGCCTTCATACAAACTTGTCTTAGCTGACATTCTCGGTACTTCATGTTCCCACACGATAGAAACATTCATGTTCATTATCCTTTGGCCTAATAGCCTTCATTCACCCCGAATGAATGAGAAAACCAAACTTTTCATTTATTTGCAATTAGGTCCGTAAAGTTATTTTTTCTTTAACTTTAAGTCCCTAATGTTGGTTTTCCCCCAAATTGAGTCCCAAAACTCTAAAATTTACCTTAGAACCTCAATTTATTCAAAACAATAAAAGGGGTTCAAGTTTCCCAAATTTCCAATTTGATCCCACAACTTTTCCAAAATTACCATTTTGCCCATACTTTACAAAAATGGTAAGTTTTGCCCCAAAATTCCAAAATTTGCCCAATTGGTCCTCCAACATCTTTATCGTGCCCAATTGGCCCTCAATTTTATGAAATTACACTTTAGTCCCTCGAATTTTTTAAATCCCCAATTTCAACCTTCTAACTCAGTTGAATTTGATTTTATCAAATTGAACAATCAAAATGAGTTTAATTGTTGAAATTGAAGTTAGATTAGAGTTCTTACACCTTCATACGATTCAATTGCACTTTGAATTGCATGATTTGATGTATGAATGAGCTCAAATGGAGCTTCACCGTAAAACTCAACTTAGAGAGAGAAAGCTTCGAAAGCTTACTTTTGGGGGCGTGGCAGTCTGAGCTTTTAATCTGGGCATATATCTCTTGTCCTGAGATTTCTTTTAGGATCAAGAATTTCATCAATTGATGTCGAATTAAGTGAGAATTTAGTCATCGAATTTCTCCCAGTTCTCTCTATAGCACCGATTAGAATTTACAGTGGAGCAACGAATTGGCTTACTTTTCAGCTCTAATTCAGTTTTAGGAGGATTATGGAGGTTTTGGGAGGGCTTGGTTGGCCTGAGAAGGGCTTGAATTGGTCGATTTCAACTCAGCCGAAGTAGGGCATGTCACGCCCTGACCCAGTTTGGTCAAATCCTTGTGAACAACCCGCCACTCTCCCAGTTTATTAAAGGGTTTCCCCTTATTATAATACGTAAAAAGTAAGGCGTCCTTTAAACCTGCACCATTTCCTGGAATAGCATAATCAAAACTGTATGAAATTTTAAACTTTACATATCTGTCTTACAGGCATCTTAGTTGATTGTCTTTCAGGGTAGGCTTTCCGGGATTTCCTAAAAGGGATATAAGGGAGGGAGGGAGTACGACTACTCAGTGAATGAGTTTTTAAAGGTCTACTTTTAACTTTTAAGAAAAACATTTATATGTAGTGTGCCAGACTCCTTTCTTTTCAAAAATCCCTTCATTTAAAAATTTGGGTTTCTCCATTATTTCTTAGTTAACAGTGTGTCATCACCCAACACACATCCTTCATCATGAAGGTTACACACATTCGCAAGTCGGTATCACTACTGAACCTGCTAGTGGCTTCAGAGCGACTTTTCCTGCCACCCAGATAGAAGTAAGACCACTTCTACCCTAGGAATGAGTGGATGTACGTGACATCCTACCCACAATCCCGAAATCACTTCTTCATGTCCGTATGAGGACAGAGACCTCATCATGTCCCCACCCCGGTCTCATGCACTTCGTGCTACTCCAGATTTTGCACAGACACCTTGAACAACGAACTGCCCTTATAGCCACCAGGTCGTCCAGTGCCCTTAGGATGCATCACTACCCCTCATGGGCGTCTTGATGATCCTGTACTCATAGTGCATGCACAAACAATATTTTCTTATATTTCCATGTAATTTGTAGTGACACTGGTCCAACGGCCCCGACTCTCAACTCAACCCGCAGCCGTTTGTCTTGCCTTGGGCCCACTGTACGGGATTTTCAAAATCGGGCATTTAGCCCCCATGTTCCAAAACCGAGGCCCCTAGCCTATTAGAGCTATTCGAGCTCCCGTCGATAAGGCCTCCCAAATAGTTTAAGCATTAGCACACAGTCAGGGGAGAACACTTCTGACAAAATAGGTTTTCACTGTCCATTATACCAACCGTTATAAGGACATCTCCGTTCATAACCGAGGAACGGGTTTTCAACTTCCTTCGAGGAAGTCTCATCATACCAACCGGGTATGATTTACTTACAACTGGTAATTAGTTTTTTTCGCATAATTTTCACATCACTTTCTCTAAGTGGTGATGATTAAAATACCACTAAACAGTGGGTTTTTATACCAAGGTACTTATCATCCCCTACCGGGTATGATACAAAATTTTCACTCACAACCGGTAAGTGGTTTTTATCTTTAAGTTGTGCTCATCATCCTAACCGGGTATGATGTTAGTAAACCCACTCACCCGTTAATGCCGTGAATTCCACTAGACCGGTTCTTGGTATTCATGCGAGCTTGTCCTTGTTGGCGTTCCCGGTACTTCGTGTTCCTACACAATATGAACATCTTGGTTCATTATCCTTCGGCCTAATCGCCTTCATTCATTCGAAATTAATGAGAAAGTCAAACTTTCATTTATTTGCAATTAGGTCCCTAAAGTTATTTCTTTTTAACTTTAGGTCCCAAATGCCGGTTTTTCCTCAAATTGAGTCTCGAAACTTCTAAAATTTATCATAGGACCTCAATTTATTCCATTTCACAAAAAGGGGCTTAATTTCCCAAATTTCCAATTTGGTCACCCAATTTTTCTAAAATTACCATTTTACCCTTCCTTTACAAAAATGGTAAATTTTGCCCCAAAATTTTCAAAATTCCTCAATTGGTCCTCCAACATTATTTTCATGCCCAATTGACCCTCAATTTCATAAAATTTCATTTTGATCCTTTGAATTTCGAAAATCCCCAATTTTCCCCCAATTCCAACTTCTTAACATAGCTGAATTTGATTTTATCAAATTGACCCATCAAACGTTTCCAATTGTTGAACTTGAAGTTGAATTTGAGTTTCTACATGTTCATACGATTCTTTAGAAATGTGAATCGCAAGTTTTAATGTCGGGACGATCTCAAACGGAGCTTCACCGGAAAATGAACTATAGAGAGAGAAAGCTTTGATTACTCACCGGTGAAGGCACGGCGGTCCGAGCTTTCGATCTAGGCAAATAGCTCTCATCCTGAGGTTCATCCTATAATTAAGAATCGCATCAATTGATACAGAATTGGATTAGAATTTCATCATTGAAATTCGGTCGACCCTCTCTCTAGCACTGATCGAAAATGGCAAAGGGGAGCCGAATTGGCTTACCTTTCGGTCCTAATTTGGTCGTGGAAAGGCTGAGGAAGTGTTGGGAGGGCTTGGTTTGGCCTGAGGAGGGCTTGAAATGGCCGATTTAAGCTTGGCTGAAATAGGGCGGCTTCGGTCTATCGGAGCAACTTCACTACTCCATCATGCCGACGCTTCTCCAACAATTCTCGGATTGACTGGAGTTTGCTATCAGATAGTTGTCTTCTTCCCAGTTCTAAAGAGCCCGACTTTTTGTTCAAGTCGAAGCTCTGGTTCGAGCTTTACCGGGAAATGGAGCAGTAGAGAGAGAGAAGTGTTTAGATGTGAGGAGAATGAAATGGGGATGACCTCTTTATATAGTCGTAAAACCCGTGTGTTAAATGGGTGAGATTTATTACTCGTATTAATATTGCCATAAATTATTGGTATTAATTCCAATAATTTAATTTCGGTATTAATTTCAATAATTTAATTTCGATATTAAATTATTTGTATTAATTTCAATAATTTAATTTAGCTATTAAATTATTGGTATTAATTTTAATAATTAAATATATATTAATTGATGGCTATTTATGATAAGCCGTACGTTCGCATAAAAATTTTTGACCGAAATTTCGGGTTAGTGAAATTAAATTACAGAATCTAGTTCACCTAAATCAATTTGGTTTTTGTTTTCTAGTTTGTCTTAAGTTTATTTTCCAATGTTTAATAAATCCTTTGGATCAACCGAAAGTTGTAAATTTTCATATTGCTTATTCCCAAATGTAAACCGGGTTGGTTTTCTTATTCGGTTTGACCGATTCTTTTCCCGGTTTTCCTTAACTCAAATGTGCGGGGTTTACAGGGCAGCTTCAGTCCACCGGAGCTGCTTCACTGTTCAATCATGTCGGCGCTTCTCCGGCGATCCTCAAAGCAAATGGAGACTACAAGCGTGTAGCTGACTTCTCCCTGAATCCAAAGAACCTAACCATGCATTCTTTGGCTCCAAAAAAATTCCCAAGTCAGAGCTCTCGTTCAAGCTTCACCGGAAAATGAAGCAGATGAGAGAATGGAGTTTTCAGGTGTGATGAGGATGAATGAGGAGAGGCTCTTGATATAGGAAGCTCGGGAACTTCTTGGCTGCCCGATTTGTCCCCTTAATGGCAGTCATTCATTGCCTGAAACTCCCTGGCTGGAGACATTTCATCTTCGCATGCACTGCTCAATTTTTCGACGAGTGAACACTATTTTCATCTGAAGGAAGAAGACGACATTGTTCTGAACCAGATCGAACCGGTCTAAACCAAGTTTAAAGCTTAAACCAGCTAGTTAATGCCCGATTAAACCGAATTTTTCAAAATTAAAAGTTTCTAAATTCTTCTAAATTCATTCTCTATCTAATGGTGGTCTCAATTCTCCAATTTGAATTTTCTAAGCCACATAGAAAAATGAATTTAGCATATGGTTCAATAGTGGTTCAAATCGGTCCAAACCAGTTCAATCTGGTTCAGATCCGGTTCACCTGAACCGGTTTGGTTTTCATCTAAAATTCATCCTAAAGTCCTTTTTCATGACTTTTGTAACTTTTTAGGTTACTCGAGATCCATAAATTTCCCGGCTTGCCCTTTCTCTATTGGTTCCAATTTGTAAACTGACTAGGTTTTCTCTTTAGAAATGACCGGTTCTTTCCCTGATTTTTCTTATTATCAAAGGACAGTGTTTACAGAAGCTCTTTATATAGGGAGCTCGACAACTGATAGGGCTACCCATTTGTCCATTACTCGACCCCAATGTCTCCCATTTATAGTTATTTCATGAGGTTTTTTTGGACACTAGAGACTGAGTAATAGTCCCTTGCTCCTATCTACCTGCATTCCCAGGTTGAAGATGACACTGTCACGTCTCAACCCAGGTTGGTTGGATCCCCGTGAGCAACCCGCCACTCCCTTTGGTCTATGAAGGGTTTCACCCTCTTCTAAACCACTAGGAGTAAGGCATCCCTTTTCCTATTTTTCTCGAAATAACATTATGCAAAACTAAATATATTTGAATGATCATACATGTCTTATAGTTCAACTACATGAGGGTCTTTAATACTAGTTTTCCTCAGTTACCTAAAAAGGGGAAAAGGGAGGGGTGAGTTCTACAACTTAGTGAGTGGGTGTTAGGAGTGAGTTTTCCCAAACATCTTTGGTTTATGCCAAGGTTAACATTTTTTAAAAGGGTTTTCCTCAAATTCAGGTTTCCAAAACCTTTTCCTTTTCCATATTAGGTGTGATTAGCTCTCTTAGCCCATCCCCTTGCCTCAGGAGGTGTTTAGTAAACAAACACAAGCCCTTCATCAGGAAGGGTACACACATTTATAGGTGCAACACGTCCACTACACCCACTTGTGGATCGGAGCATCTTTACTATCTATCATGATAGAAGTCCATCCATTTCTACCCTGAGTTTGAGTGGACATCCCAGATGTCCGACTGTCACGCACCAACTCGGTTTGGTTGGATCCCCGTGAACAACCTGCCGCTCTCTCGGTTCAAGAGGAGTTTCCTCTGACTTTAACTTGAGATGAGCCAAGCGTAATTTCGACCTTGTTCCTTGGAAATACATATGTCACGCCCTGACCCAGTTTGGTCGAATCCCTGTGAACAACCCGCCACTCTCCCAGTTTATTAAAGGGTTTCCCCTTATTATAATACGTAAAAAGTAAGGCGTCATTTAAACCTGCACCATTTCCTGGAATAGCATAATCAAAATTGCATGAAATTTTAAACTTTACATACCTGTCTTACATGCATCTTAGTTGATTGTCTTTCAGGGTAGGCTTTCCGGGATTTCCTAAAAGGGATATAAGGGAGGGAGGGAGGGAGTATGACTACTCAGTGAATGGGTTTTTAAAGGTCTACTTTTAACTTTTAAGAAAAACATTTATATGTAGTGTGCCAGGCTCCTTTCTTTTCATAAATCCCTTCATTTAAAAATTTGGGTTTCTCCATCATTTCTTAGTTAACGGTGTGTCATCACCCAACACACATCCTTCATCATGAAGGTTACACACATTTGCAAGTCAATATCACTACTGAATCCGCTAGTGGCTTCGGAGCGACTTTTCCTACCACTTAGATAGAAGTATAACCACTTTTACCCTAGGAATGAGTGGATGTACGCGACATCTGACCCACAATCCTGAAATCACTTCTTCATGTCTGTTATATTAATTCCAATAATTTAATTTAGGTATTAAATTATTTGTATTAATTACAATAATTAAATATATATTAATTTATGGCCATTTATGATAAGGCGTATGGTCGCATAAAAATTTTTGACCAAAATTTCAGTTTACAAAAAATCATACTTCCCATGCTTAACTTCAAAGTTCTTATGGAATCTCGTTCACATGAACCAATTTGGTTTTTGTTTTTTTATTTTTTCTTAAGTTTCTTTTCCAAGGTTTAATGAACCCTTTGGATCACCCGGAAGTTGTAAATTTCCAAATTGTTTGTTCCCATATTATCGGGTTTGTAAACTGGCTCGGTTTTCTTACTCAGTTTGACCGATTCTTTTCCTGATTTCCTTAACTCAAAAGTGTGTGGTTTACAACATATATCAAATAAAATGCAAGTTTAAGGAAAATTTAAGCATATCTGACATAGGGTAAGGCTTGGTATTATTTCTAGTTATTTTTTTTTCGAAAAAAAAAGGGATAGAAAGGAGGGGGTGAGTTCTACAACTCAGTGAATGGGTTTTTAAAAAAAAATTAACTTTAAGGAAAAGAATTGTATTAGAGTGTGCCAGACCTTTCTTTCAAGAAAATCCTTTCATTTAAAATCTCAGGTTTTACCACTATTTCCTTATTTAACCACGGTGTGTCATCACCCAACACACATCTTTTATCATAAAGGTCAAACACACATTCGCAAGCCAGCACGTCCATTGAACCCACTTGTGGCGTCGAAACAACTTTACCGACCACCTAGATAGAAGTGCGTCCACTTCTACCCTGAAAATGATTGGATGTATGTGATATCTAACCCTCAATCCCGAAATTAATTCTCCGTGCCCGTATGAGTATAGAGACCTCATCCCGTCCCCACTTCAATCTCATGCGCTTGGTGCTACTCCAAATTTCGCACAGTCACCTAGTAGGATGAACTGCCCTTATACTCATCAGGTTGTCCATGCCCTTAGGACGCATCACAACCCCTCATGGGCATCTTCATGATCCTGTAATCATTTCTTCAATTTCCCCCTTTCAAACTTGCTGACTTTGATTTCATCAAATTAACCATTCAATCGATGTTAATTGTTCAAACAAAAGGTATAATTGAGTTCTTGCACATCCATAAGATTCAATTGAGTTTTGAATTGCATGAATTGAAGCCGAAATGAGCTCAAACGGAGCTTCGCCAGAAAAATAAGCGTAGAGAGAGAAAGATTCTAAAGATTACCGTTGGAGGTGCGGCGGTCCGAGCTTTCAATCGTGACAGATAGCTCTCATCCTAAGGTTTCTCCTAGGATCAAGAATCGCAACAATTTATGTTGAATTGAGTGAGAACTTAGTTAGTAAAGTTTCACTGTTTCTCTCTCTAACGCTGATCAGAATTTATAGAGTGGAGCCGAATTGGCTTACCTTTCAGCTCTAATTCGATCGTGTGAGAGTTGTGGGAATGTTGGGAGAGCTTGGTTTGGCCTGAGGAGAGTTCAATTTGGTCATTTCCAGCTCGGTCAAAATAGGGCAGCTTCAGTCCGTCGGAGCTACTTCACTATCCGATTATGTCGGCACTTCTCCGAGGAACCTCGAATTGAATGGTGATCATTGGATAGTTGACTTCTCCCGAAGTCTAAGGAACCTGAACTTGCCTTCTTTGGCTCACAAAAACCCCTATTTTGGAGTTCTGGTTCGAGATTCCTCTGAAAACTAAGTAGCTGAGAGAGAGAGCGATGTAATGAGGTTGAATGGAGAGGAGCTCTTTATATAGGGAGCTCGAGTACTCTCCGATCGTCCGTTTGGCACCTTAATAGCACTCATTGATGGCCTGAAATGTATCGAATGGAAACATTTCCTTTCCGTCGGCGCTGCTCGTTTTTCCGGCGAATGAACAGTGTCGTCCTCTAAAGGAAGAAGACGACACTGTTCCGAACCAGATTGTACCGGTTCGAACCGGTTTCAATGCTTAAACCGGTCAGTTTATGCCCAATTTGACCGAGTTTTTTAAAATTAAAAATTTCTAAATTCATTATTTATCCAATGGTTGGTTCAATTCTCCAATTTTAATATTTTAAGCTATCTAGAAAAATAAATTTAGTATCCAGTTCAATGATGGTTCAAACCGGTTTAATATACTTCAGATCTGGTTCACCTAAACCGGTATAGTTTTCTCTTTCAAATTGTCCTAAAGTCACTTTCCATGATTTTTATACCTCTCTAGGACACTCGAAATGTGTAAATTTCTCATTTTGCCTGTTATCTATCGGTTGGCATTCGTGAACCAGTTCAATTTTCTTACTTGACTTGACCGATTCTTCCCTGATTTTCCTTATCTTAAAGGGACGAACTCTTCCCTCCTTAAAAACTTTAATTAATGGCATTGAGGGTAGTATGATCTTTTCACCAGGAATACCCTCAACCCTCCTGTCGATCAAGACTGAAAAGACAAGCTCATTCCCATGAAATTTCTCTCTCAATTGAATGAAACCTCTAGCTCCTCCATTGATAATGATCATTGGTTTCTATTGATGTCGACTACCCGAGCGACCTCCTCTCCTTCCCTCTGGAGCTAATGCGTACTCCCAACATCGGAGTCTCCATCTTCATTATCAACCTAAGGCTTGGTCACAGTCTAGAGCACCTTCGTCTATTCATCTATAACTTCTTCAATTCCTCGCACAAGGAAATCCTGATATTTGTCATTTGAAGATCGAGTTCCATTCATCATACATTCTTTTCGAGCTAGTTAATCCATTTGACCTCGCTCACCTTCTCTGCTCAATTCACCGATCAAGATCTCATGAAATTTCGTCAAGTATTACTAATGTTCCTATTGTCAGTATTACCAATGACATGATTCCAGACTTCTCTTTGTCGACGACGCTATTGATTGCCTACAAATTCCTCATACGACCAAATTAGAGCTGAAAGGTAAGCCAATTTGGCTACACTCTGTAAATTCCAAATAGCCTAGATAGATCATACCCGATTGGTATGATGAACATCCTTAAAGAAGTAGAAAAAGTTAGTGTGATAGACGAGTTGAAAAGTTATTTTGTCAGAAGTGTTCTTCCCTTACTGTGTGCCAATGCTTAAAAATTTTGGGAGACCTTTTTTACGAGAGCTCAAATAGCTTAGATAAGCCAAAGGCCTCAGTTTTGGAACTTGGGGGCTAAAATGCCCAATTTTGAAAAATCATGTACAGTGGGCCCAAGGCCAGTTGGCATGAGTAGGAGCTCTTAAACAAACATTATGATAAGCGATGAAAATTCTAAATGAATGAATTATGTGATTTGGCCATGGTACTAAAACTGGACTAACATACTCGATGGATTGGCGGTAGTGCGATAGGACAAGGTCGACGGACTAGTCTAGACAAACAGCTACAGGCCGAGTTGAGGGTGGGAGTTATTGGACCAAGATTAATGGTTTTGTGGAAAAACTTTTGTTTGTGCATGTACTTGAGGTTCAAGACTAGCAAGACGTCCAAGAGGGGTAGTGATGCGTCCTAGGGGCTATCAGACGACATGATGGAGATAAGAGCAGTTTGTCGTGCCAGCAATCAGGGAAGCTTGACATAGCTTCATGCGCATGAGACAAGGGTGGGATTGAGATGAGGTCTCCGTCCTCATATGTACACGAAGTATTTTGGGTCTGTGGGTTGAACATCGGAGATGTTCACTTAGACTCTGAGTAGAAGCCAGGAACTTCTATCAGGGTGGATGGTAAAGACGCTCCGATCCACAAGTGGGTGTAGTAAGCGTAACTGCATCTCACGAATATGTGTGTGTACCCTTCCTAATGAAGGGTGTGTATTGTTTGTGAAACACACCTAATATGGAAATGGGAAAGAGGTTATGAAAACCATGGAAACAATTTGAGAACCCTTGGAAATGAATTGGTAAACCTTGGAAAAGCATTTTTAATGAAATGAGGAGTCTGGCACACTCCGGTTAAAATTGATTTTGTGAAAACTCTCACCCAACACCCATTCACTGAGTTGTCGAACTCACCCCCTCCCTTTACCCCCTTTTCAAGTAACCAAGGGAAAACCCACCTAAAGTTGAACCTGCAAGACAGGTATGTAAGGTTAATATACTCAGTTTTGATTAATATTATTCCAGGAAAGGTACAAGTGAAAAAGGACGCCTTACTTCTCACGGCTTAGAGAAGGGGAAAACCCTTAATAAACTAGGAGAGTGGCGGGTTGTTCATGGGGATCCAACCAAACCGGGTCGGGGCGTGACAATAGTCCACACTACTTCCCTGTCCATTTTAGGGTGTCGTTTATTCTTTCGGATTATCTTGTTGTTACAATTTATCTCCATCAATTGGGTCTATCTAAAATCTTTATTTGGTTTCCCTGCTCTTTTGAGAGTAGGTTACACCTGGTCATCCCAGTACATCCTTACCCCCCCTATGTCTTTTATTAAGGTTCTTATTCTAATTCCATTTCTAATGGTTCATCGATTGGTTACCTTAGCTGGGGATTTTCTACTTATGTCGTCTCTCTTCTTATCTTTATCCTTCTTTCCAAGGATTTCCCATCTTGGGAGTGTCATGTTCAACCTACCTAACGCTTCTTGAGAGTTTTTCTCTATTCCTTTCTTACACAATACTAACATCAGTATGTTATATACCCTGGATTCTTCCTTATCTCCTATTCCCTTTCATTCCACATCCTTCCTTCAAGATGTCTCATGGTCATTATTGAGTTTCTCATAATTTGTGTCCTACCTCTAACCGACTCTTTCCGGTACTTGTATTATTGTTGTGGGTTTTCTTCTTACCATACTCATTTCCTTTTTCCTTCCTCCTTTTCTTATCCCAAATTGATTTAACTTATTTTGTACTCCTATATCCTTCTTACTTTCCTCCTGGCCAGCTCCCATTCCATTGGCTTCCCTTAGAACAGTCCAATTCTCCTTGATTCCCTTACTTTTAGCCATAGGGCTTATCCTTAGCTCTTTTGACTTTCACTAGTCCTGCTCCCTTGCACTGGACCTCTTCTTCTTTCCCTTAGTTAGGGTGTGTCTTCCTTGGTGGACTCTAGGTAGATTCTTTTGGAAATTCCTTCTCAGTCTTGTTGTCTTGTTTCCCATTCTCTAGGTAGGAACTTACTTGGCTAATTTAAAGATTTTGGGTTAACTAGTGATGACCCATAGTTTTCCTTGATTAGGTGATCTCTACCTGTTACTTCGATCCTTATTGACATACTCCCATTGTTGGTTGCATTTATCAAAGAGACCAAAATTTTTAATCAAGGAAAAATCGGATTTTCATTCATTCAAGAAATAGTTTTTTGCCATACTTTGCTTATTATAGAGATTTTCTACTCCCTAGTCCCTTGGGATCATAGGCCGGGAGTTAGCCTTGGAACAATTGTGGGATTCATGATCTGATGACTCTGAGGAACTGGTTGAAGTCCATCAATATTCCCTTATAGGACGTACTTCATGTATGGCCTACAGTCCGTTTCGCCTTAACACTTCAGCCTCACACTCATATGTCCACTTCATCCATTGAGAAGGATTAAAGTTGGACTGAGTAGGTGGGAGTACTTGATGGACTTTCATTAAAGTGGAATAAGCATCCCAATAGTTGTCCCAAGCCTCCTTTTTAGTGGGATTTTTCTCTGGTTGTTGTGGGGTTAGAGGAGGTGTTAGGCTTCTTAAGGAAGGAACAGGTTCCTTTTGTCTTAGAGGAGGGTATGTAATGCCCTCCAGTTCTAGTAAGGCTCCCACGAGTTTTTGATAATCCTACACCATATCTTTGGGCACTCTCTTCTCACCCTACAAGAATCATTGAATAGCTGCCTCCCTCAGGGTAGGCGTCTTTTTCAAAGTCAAGTGTGGAGGATTGGATTTCACGACGAACTTTCTAGGGATTCTCCTTCCTACACGGTAGTTAGTGTCAGGGCATAATATTGATAATACTTCAAGGAAACTTAGCTCTGATACCACTTAAGTTGTCACGTCCTGACCCGGTTTGGTCGGATGCCCGTGATCAACCCGCCGCTCCCTTGGTTCAAGAAGGGTTTCCCCCTTTATTTAATCAAGAGGAGCCCGACAAAATTACAATCTTGCTCCCTTAAATAACATATACCAATAAAAATGCAACCTTAAAAAGAAAATACTTTTAAGCATACCTGATAGAGGATAGATCCTGGTGTTATCTCTAGTCATTTTCTCTACTCCTTAAAAGAGATAGAAATGGAGGGGTGAGTTTCTACAACTTAGTGAATGGGTGTTTAAGAAATAGTTTCAATAAAATAGATTTTAATTAGAGTGTGTCAGACTCCGTATTTCCTTTAAGATCATTAATTCCTCAAATTCTCGGTTTTCAAAACCATTTTTCCTCATTATCCACAATCGGTGTGTTTAACAATCAACGCACGCCCTTCATCATGAAGGGATCACACATTCGCAGGGCAGCCCGTCCACTGCACCCACTTGTGGCGTTAGAGTGACTTTACTGACCACCTATATAGAAGCACGTCCACTTCTACCCTAGGAATGAGTGGATGTTTGCGACATCCGACCCTGAAACCCGAAAAGTAACCCCGTGTCCTTATGAGGACATAGACCTCACCCCGACCCCACCCCGATCTCATGCGCATGAAGCTACGTCGAGCTTCCCTGACTACTGGCACGACAAACTGCCCTTATCTCCACCATGTCGTTCGTAGCCCCTAGGACACATCACTACCCCTGTTGGACGTCTTGATGGTCTCGAACCTCAAGTGCATGCACAAAAAAAGTTTTCCATAAAGCCATTACTCTTTGGTGCCACGGTCAAATGGCCCCGACCCTCAACTCAACCTATAGCTATTTGTCTAGACCGATCCATTAACCTAATCTTGTCGCACTACCGCCAATCCATCAAGTATGTCAGTCCTATCTTGGTACCATGGCCAAATCACATCATTCATTCATTAAAATTTTCATGGCTTATCATCATGTTTGTTTACGAGCTCCTGCTCGTGCTAACTAGCTTGGACCCACTATACGTAATTTTCCAAAATTAGGCATTTTAGCCCCCAAGTTCCAAAACTGAGGCCTCTGGCCTATCTAAGCTATTCGAGCTCTCGTCAGGAAGGTCTTCCAAAATTTTTAAGCATTGGAACACAGTTAGGGGAGAACACTTCTGACAAAAATAACTTTTCAACTCGTCCATCACACCAACCGGGTGTGATGACATCTCCGCTTACAACCAGTAAGCAGGTTTTCTACTTCCTTCTAGGAAGTTCATCATACCAATCAGGTATGATCTACTTATAACCAGTAATTAGTTTTTTTGCGTATTTCTCACATCACTCCAACCAGGTGTGATGTTAAAATTTCACTTAGATATGGTTTTTCATTTTTGAAGTACTTATCATCCCAACCGGGTATGATGTGAATAACCCACTCACCTGATATGTGTAGTGCATTCCTCTTAATTGGCTTTTTGACTTCATGTGAGCTTACCCTTTCTGGTGTTTTGATCCTTTGTGTTCCTACACAATTTAGACATTCTGGTTTATTAACATTTGACATAATAGCCTTTTTTCCTCACATATGAACAAAATGCCCAAACTTTTTAATTATTTGTATTTAGGTCCCTAATGCTAATTTTTCCCAAATTGAGTCTCAAAACTTCTAAAATTCACTTTGGTTCCTAAATTTATTAAAAATCACAAAATGGGGTTCAAGTTTCCCAAATTTCCAATTTGGTCCCCAACTTTTCAAAAATTACCATTTTGCCCCTACTTTACAAAAATGGCAATTTGACCCCAATAAATTTCAAAAATCAACCAATTGGTCCTCCAACATCTATTTCATGGCTAGTTGGCCCTCAATTTTTGGAAAGTTGCACTTTGATCTCCTAATTTCCCCCAAAAATTTTCTTCAATTTCCCCCTTTCATACTTGCTGAATTTGATTTCATCAAATTAACCATTCAATCGATGTTAATTGTTGAAACGAAAGGTATAATTGAGTTCCTACACATCCATATGATTTAATTGAGTTTTGAATTGCATGAATTGAAGCCGAAATGAGCTCAAACGGAGATTCGTCGGAAAAATAGGCGTAGAGAGAGAAAGATTCTAAAGATTACTGTTGGAGGTGCGGCGGTCCGAGCTTTCAATCGGAGCAGATAGCTCTCGTCCTGAGGTTATTCCTAGGAATAAGAATCACAACAATTTATGTTGAATTGAGTGAGAATTTAGTTAGTAAAGTTTCACCGTTTCTCTCTTTAACGCTGATCGGAATTTACAAAGTATAGCCGAATTGGCTTACATTTTAACTCTAATTTGGTCGTGTGAGGGTTGTGGAAGTGTTGGGAGAGCTTGGTTTGGCCTGAGGAGAGTTAAATTTGGTCATTTCCAGCTCAGTCAAAATAGGGCAGCTTCATTCCATTGGAGCTACTTCACTGTTCGATTATGTCGGCACTTCTCCGAGGAACCTCGAATCGAATGGTAATCATTGGATAGTTGACTTCTCCCGAAGTCTAAGGAACCTGAACTTGCCTTTTTTGGCTCAAAAAAAATCCCTATTTTGGAGTTCTGGTTCGAGATTCCTCGGAAAACTAAGTAGCTGAGAGAGAGAGTGATGTGTGGAGGTTGAATGGAGAGGAGCTCTTTATATAGGAAGCTTGAGAACTCTCCGACCGTCCGTTTGGCACCTTAATAGCACTCATTGATGGCCTGAAACGTATTGAATGGAAACATTTCCTTTCCGTCGGCGCTGCTCATTTTTTCGGCAAGTGAATAGTGTCGTTGTCTAGAGGAAGAAGACGACACTGTTCCGAACCGGATCGTACCGGTCCGAACTGGTTTCAATGCTTAAACCGGTCGGTTTAGGCCCAATTTGACCAAGTTTTTTAAAATTAAAATTTTCTAAATTTATTATTTATCCAATGGTGGATTCAATTCTCCAATTTTAATATTTTAAGTTATATAGAAAAATGAATTTAGTATCCAGTTAAATGATAGTTCAAACAGGTTCAATCTAGTTCAGATCTGGTTCACCTAAATCGGTATGGTTTTCTCTTCTAAATTGTCCTAAAGTCACTTTCCAATGATTTTTATGCCTCTCTAGGACACTCGAAATGTGTAAATTTCTCATTTTGCATGTTTTCTATCGGTTGGGGTTCGTGAACTGGTTCAGTTTTCTCACTCGAGTTGAAGGTAGTATGGTCTTTTGTCCATGAATGCCCTCAACCCTCCTGTCGATCAAGACTGAAAAGACAAGCTCATTCCCATGAAATTTCTCTCTCAATTGAATGAAACCTCTAGCTCCTCCATTGATGATGATCATTGGTTTCTATTGATGTCGACTACCCGAGCGACCTCCTCTCCTTCCCTCTGGAGCTAATGCGTCCTCCCAACATCGGAGTCTCCATCTTCATTATCAACCTAAGGCTTGGTCATAGTCTAGAGCACCTTCATCTATTCATCTATAACTTTTTCAATTCCTCACACCAGGAAATCCTGATATTTGTCATTTGAAGATCGAGTTCCATTCATCATACATTCTTTTCGAGATAGTTAATCCATTTGACCTCGCTCACCTTCTCTGCTCAATTCACCGGTCAAGATCTCATGAAATTTCGTCAAGTATTACTAATGTTCCTATTGTCAGTATTACCAATGACATGATTCCAGACTTCTCTTTGTCGACGACGCTATTGATGGCCTACAAACTCCTTTAATTAGAGTGGTGTCGCTCTCTGTTCCTCCGTTTGATTTCGTCTAATGGTGGTTCCCAAAATTTGATTCCAATGAAATCTTGATACCCCATCTTTTAAGTTCATTGAGGCTCCTAAGGTACATTGAATTTCTTACCATCAACTATTTTGAACCATACATGCAATATTTCAACGATCTGGATCCTGATTTCCAACATGTACATTGAAATTCTTATCTCCAGCCCCTTTCCTAACAATAGGTAGTTTCATTTATCATTTCCCTTGTTCAATTTCTTGTTTGCTTAGGTTATGTGGAATATTGTGAGGTATGATAGTTGATGTAGTGGAATACTCCACATTCATTGGATGATTTGCACATGCTCTTGAATTAGATATCTGTAGGTGAATAGTTGAATGATGTTAGACATATCAATATTGATTCATACTAAGTTAAGATAAATTAGATCCGGACATTTTCTTCCTTTGTTATTTTCCTCCTATCACGATGCAAATTGTAACCTTTGGACTTAGGGAAGAAATTTCTTCAATTTTCCTCCTGATTAATATGAGGTCTTGGTAGTTTAATGTTTTCTTTGCTTGTAACAGAGTAGTTCTACTAATTGGTGGGTAAAATATGCATTCACGGTAACTCTAGAATGATAAATACATATTCTTAGTCTTTCGAATTTTCTGATTACAAAAGCTCACTTTCTTCCATTCTCTGGTAAGTTAAATCTGATTGTTCAGAATTTGTTAGTACATATTGAATTCTCCTTAATTAAATGTCAATATTGATTTATTGGTATTTTATGGTAGGACGTGATCTAACTCATTTCTATTGATTGCATGAACAAATGAGATAATACTTTTGTCTATATTTCTTAATAACACTTTATCCAATTTTTATAATTAATACCGGTTTTCTTATCATTTAATATCTAAAGTTTGGAATTCCTCTTGATTTTTTATAAATGGAGTTTTTGCGTGACTTACTGTTTCCATTACATGAATGACTCTTCATTTGTAGGATTAAATTTCATTAGTTAATTGATTGTCAAATCTAGTCATTTTTCTTAGTATTATACATTGGTGTGTTTGCAAGGAATCAAACTTTCAATTTGTCACCCATTGTTTCTGAAGGCAAACATTACAATGATTTTTGTAAGATAATCGGCTTTGGTTCTCCTTCCTTGGGCGATGTATTATTGAATATTTCATGTCTAATGATTTAGGCCATAATAATTTAGTTGGGTTTTAATTTACTTTTATAGTTTAGGAGGGTACAAACAAATTTTCTTTTATGTGTTACTATGGGGTTGTTATTGGATTCTCCTTTAATTATTTTATGTGCTAGTCCGTTGATTAAATTGACAGATTCCAAACAAGCCATTCTTTGTCTTCCCTAGAGGGATTTATGATGTCCTTTATGTTGTTATCCTATTGACACCCACTTAGCGTCATATATTTATTTTGATAGAATATTTTAACTCATTTCTAAGCAAATGAGATAATATTTTTATTTATGTTTTTTAATAACACTTTATCCAATTTTTATAATTAATATCACTTTTCCTATCATTTAATATCTAAAATTTGGAATTCCTCTTGAAATATATTTATTCTATTAAAATATCCAAACAATATTAAAATTCCCCTTTATTCCACTTAACTCGTTCCAAACATGTAATAAGAGTATGTGATAGATAAATACTAAAATAACTATTCAATATATTTTATTAAATATTTCACATTAAATATATAAATTTTTTTGTCATTTAGTCATTTGGTATGTTCCTCAGTGGGCCCTTTTGTCTTTTCAACCGTTGAGTTGGAGAACTTGATACTTGTAAAAGTCTACAAGGTTATGAAAAGATCTTTTATTTGTTCCCAACTTGCCTCATTCTTTTATAATCCCTTTAATATAATCATGTATTCTTCTATTGGTTTGAGACTCAAATGTAAAAATTATGTCCTTTAAATCAAGTATACACAATTTACTTACTACTACTATTATTAATATTAATATTAATATTTATTATTATTATTATTATTATTATTATTTCTTTAAATACTAAAATCATTTCCTTTAAAAAATATAATTTTCACAAAATATTGTTCTAAAAATATGCACCACAAAAATATAATTTATTATCCCGCGGGCATTTTTAATTTGTATTAATAAAATTTATAATAACTTGATATAAAATATTGATTTTGTTAAATTTATGTTTCAATTATATGGTAGTAAATATGATTTAACTTAAAAATATTGATTATTGATTGGTTAATTTTTAACATATTACTTTAATAAATAACTTGATATAAAATATTAATTTTATTAAATTTATGTTTCAATTATATCGTCGTCGTAACTGTAATTTAACTTAAAAATATTAGTTATTTAGTGGTTAATTTTTAATATACTCTTTCAATAAATAAACTAAAATTAAGTGTTTATATATTTAATTTAGGTTTGACTCAAATTTTAAAATAATTTATAAATATAAATACATATCAAGTATATAGAAAAATATATTTATAAAATTGAGTAATTTAAATATTTCAAATTCAGTATTTCTGAAAAATATATATTTCATCAGCAATTTAATAGAAGTTTTCTTTCACACACATTATTACTTCAGAAAGTACAAAATTATTCTTTTTATTTATCTTACTAAGAAACTCATCTAATTTCATACTTTAAGATATATGAATTGATATGTTTAGTGTAATTCAATATTTTAAGATATGTGAATAGGTATCTCTCGTATATTAATCATATATGTGTATATATATATAATCAAGTCATATTGCGTATAAATTAAAGTCGTTGACAAATATTATATAATCGCTAAATCACTCTAGAATGGATATAATATAAAACTTATATAAATAAAATAATGACATATATAATAAAAAAATAAACTTTTATTAATAAATGGTAATTTTTACAAAATATCTCAAAATTCTAAGAAAAATAAATTCTTAATTTATAATAAATTATTATACAATTTTGTCTCATTAATATTTTTTTAAAACTGGTTAATGAGAATTAGTAAATTATTAATTTGTGAGTAAGAGTATCAAATATTCATTTACTCGATATTAATTTCTACTCAAAATTTATATCATAAAACTAGTTTTCTAAATCATTCGATCTCAATTTAAAATTTAATTATTTCAGGTTCAAAATATGTTGAAGCAAAGATGTTGATTGGACGATTATTCTCCTACCAACACATCTCATTTTTATTAGTACAAAATCTATTAACACTACCATTTATTCACTCCACTTTCTAATACACCATTTATAAAATTATTTATTCAAATAAAGGTTATTAAAATAAAATAAGTCGAAATTAATGTATCCAAATGTATTTTTAATTTTTTTGCACAATAATGTATTTTTAATTAGGTAATGGACATTAGAGCAAAAAAAAAAAAGTAATAGACATCAATGGAGATATGGTAAGAGACTGTCATGTATGCATACTATTTTTTTAAAAAAAAATTATATTAGATCATAATTTAATTACATATATATCTATTATAAATTTATTTATTATTTTAAAAATTAATTTTAAAAATTTTGTATCAAATCATAATTTTATTAAAAAATTTGGAACTATATAAAATTTTAATTTGTTTTTAATTAAATTAATTTAATATAATTAAAGAGAAAAAAAATAAAAAGTAGAGAATAACTTAATTAATGTACAATTTTAGATATATTAAATGCAACATACAAACCTTATTAATAATATATAACCGCTACTTCAAGGATGAATTAATATATTTATTCTATTAAAATATTCAAACAATATTAAAATTCCCCTTAATTCCATTGAACGCATTCCAAACAAGGAATAAGAGTATATGATAGATAATTACTAAAATAACTATTCAATACATTTTATTAAATGTTACACATTAAAGATATAAGAATTTTTTTGTCATTTAGTTATTTGGTATCTTGCTCAGTGGGCCCTTTTGTCTTTTCAACATTGATCTTGATACTCATAAAAGTTTCCAAGGTTATGGCAAAATCTTTTATTTGTTCCAACTTGTCTTATTCTTTTATAATCCCTTTAATATAATCATGTATTCCTCAATTGGTTTAAGAGGCTTAAATGCAAAAATTATGTCCTTTAAATCAAGTAAACAAAATTTACCTATATTATTATTATTATTATTATTTCTTTAAATATCAAAATTATTTCCTTTAAAATATATAATTTTTAGAAAATATTATTCCAAAAATATATAATATAAAAATATAATTTATTACTCGTAGTATTATTCCGTGGGCATTTTTAATTTATCTTAACAACCTCTATTATAGAAAAATAATACCTCCATATAAAATGTTGATTATAACTATAGTTTAACCTAAAAATATTGGTTATGGAGTGGTTTATTTTTAATATAATTATTCAATAAATAAACATAAATTGAGTGTTTATATATTTAATTTTGTTCCGATTCAAATTTTAAAATAATTTATAAATATAAATACATATTAAGTATATAGAAAAATACACTTTTATAAAATTGAGTAATTTAAATATTTCAAATTTAGTATTTCTAAAAAATATATATTTTACTAACAATTTAATAGAAGTTTTCTTTAACATATTATTACTTCTTAAACTACAAAATTATTCTTTTTTTATTTATCTTACTAAAAAACTCATCTAATTCCATACTTTAAGATATGTGAATGGATATGTCCAGTGTAATTCCATACTTTAAGATATGTGAATGGATATGTCCAGTGTAATTCCATACTTTAAGATATGTAAATAGATATGTATGGTGTATTGATTATATATCTATATATTTATAACAAAGTCATATTGCATATACATTAAAGTTGTTCACAATTATTATACACTTGTATACTAAAACACTCTATAATCTATATAACATAAAACTCATATAAATAAAATAAAAATATATACCGTGAAAAATGAACTTTCATTAATAAATTGTAAATTTTACAAAATATATCAAAATTCTAAAGAAAACAAGTAATTCTTTCAAGTATCTTTAATTGTTAAAAACTTCTTTAACTTGTAATTTTAAAGAGTGGGGGAATTATTACTTCATGAGTGAGAAAACTAGTTTATTCACTCGATATTAGTTCCTACTCAATATTTCTATCATAAAACTAGTTTCCTAAATCATTCAATTTCAATTTAAAATTTAATTATTTCATGTTAAAAATATGTTCAAGGCAAACATTTCGTTTATTGGAGGATTATTCTCCTATCAACTCATCTCACTTTTGTCATGGACACACTAAAGGAGCATAAAATATTATTATATTTTCATAACACAATAAATTATATTCATAATCTTAATAAGAATGTGGCTTGGGCCACTTATTGGAATATCAAACATCAATTATTTTGGAAATGTGACCATATTCATTCCACTCTTAGTTAATATCATTGACCCCATCATATAACTCTCTAGGTACTAGTATGGAAAGCTATTAACACTCTCATTTATTCACTCTACTTTTTAATACACCATTTGTAGCCAACACTCTCATTGATTACTAGATCTTATACTTATTAAGTATAAATAATGATTCTTATAAAGCAAAGAAAGTGTTGATCCATTCACCACCAATCACATAACTATTCAAATTAAAAAATTGACTATCTATTTGATCAACTCTGCTATTAGCATCTAAATTAATGCTAAAACCTGACCTTAGGGGCCATATCATTTCAAGAATGGTGCTATTATATAGTGGGATCAATTAACATGCATTTTGGAGAACTACAAACCCACCCATTTTGGGATAATGGGGATTGGGTAAGTTTTAGTGGTTGGGTAAAGTGGTTATAAAGAATCACAAGTGACCCATGAAATAACTCAAAAATTTGAAAAGTGTATTAAAGAAGAGTATGAAAATAGTGAAAAATGCAATTATTCTAAACTATAGCAAGAGACTCACCAAAAGGTAAAGAGAAAGTAAAAGATAAATTCTCAAATATTATGAGATGTTAATGAAAGATGAAATATTAAATGCGAACACTATAATTATAGTCATGTGATGTAGGCATCACTCAGGAAATCAAATGGATTCCTTCGCAAATGACAATAAATTGTCAAGATGTAAGAATAATTCACCTAAAGCTAAAGAGAGATGATGATGATGAATGTAGTTCTAAAAAGAACAAGTAAACGAAAGAGTCTCATGAGAACAACAATAAGGCTCAAAATTAATGAGTGATGAATAATGAACAACTCAAAACATGAGACGTGTGTAACCACCAAGAGAGGATTTGTTTAAAGCAAATGGCTATTTGGGATGAAAACAAGAAGGTTAGTGAGGAAATCACACTTGGGAATAAGACCTCGAATGACACCCATAAATAATTGACCATGACATAGGCATGGTTAGCCAAAGTTAAATGTGGAATATTATAGTTAGTGTGTAACCTGTCATCTCAGATTAAGGAAAATCGGGAAAGAACCGGTCAATTAAATGAGAAAACAGAACCACTTAAGGAACCATAAATGATAAAGAGGGGTAAAAATAGGAAATTTGAAAATCCCAAGTGACAAAAAAGTCGTAAAAATCATGGAGAAGAACCATGAAGTAAATTGGATGGGAAAATTAGACCAGTTTAGGGTGAACCAGATCTGAACCGGATTGAACTGTATTGAACAGGGTTGAACCACATTGAACTGGATTGGAAAATTCATTTTTCTAGGTGGCTTAAAAATCTCAATTTAGAAAATTGAGGCCACCATAAGATAGACAATGAATTTAGGCAAATTTAGAAAATTTTTATTTTGAGAAAATCAGTTGAATCGGGCCTGAACCGACCGATTTTCACCATTTAACACAGTCGGACTAGTTCGGTTCGGTTCTAAACAGTGTCATCTTCTTCCTTGGGATGATAGCACTCCTTTCTTTTCCAGTGAGGGAATATTCCTTCTGATTTGGGCATTTTATGAAGATGATAAGCTCGACCAATATGAAAACTGGTAGGGCAAAGGGTCCCTGAGCTCTCTATATAAAGAGCTCCCCTCCATTCATCCTTCACACACTTCAAATCCTCTCCTTCTCCAAAGTGCTCAGTTTTTCGATGAAGCTCAAACCAAAGCTCCAATTTGGGCACTTTTCTCAGCCTTAGAAGGCAAACTCGGGTCCTACAGACTTTGTGGAAAGTCAGCTACCTAACAGCAACCTCCCTTCAACCCAAGGATTGTCGGAGAAGCGCCGATGAGATCGAATAATGAAGTAGCTCCGTCGGACCGAAGCTGCCCTATTTTGGTTGACCTGAATTCAGCCAATTCAGCCATCCCATGACCAAACCAAGCCCTCTCATAGTTCCCATGACCATCACATGACCTCTATAGAGGCGAAAGGTAAGCCAATTCAGCCCTTCTACATAGTTATAGATCAATTCTAGAGAGAGAATGTGTTGAACTTCACTAACCGAATTCACATTGATCTTGACATCAATTGTTGCAATTCTTGATCCTAGAAGAACCCTAAGGACGAGAGTTACCTTTCTAGATCTAGAGCTCAGACCGCCGCACCTCTAATGATAAGCTTTCGAAGCTTTCTCTATTTACGTACAATTTTTCGTCGAAGCTCCGTTTGAGCTTATTTCATACCCAAATTCTGTAATTCAAAGCTCCATTTGATTGTATGGAAGTGTAGAAATCAATCCATGCCATCAATTGGAGCAATTAATCCCATTTGAATGACCAATTTGAAGAAACCAAATTTGGTCAATGTAAAGGGGTGAAATTGGGGGAAGAAATTGGGAATTTCGAAAAATTGAAGGACCTAAATAAAAATTCTCAAAATTGAAGGTCAATTGGCAATGAGAAAGATGTTGGAGGACTAACTGGTCAATTTTTGAAAGAATTGGGGCCATTTGACCATTTTTGGAACTTAGGGGCAAAATGGTAATTTTGTAAAAGTTGGGGGACCAAATTGGAAATTTAGGATATTTGAGCCCCATATACCATTTTGAGAAATATTAAGAACCCAAGAGGGATGTTGGAAGTCTGGGGGACTTAATTAAAAAATAATTGAATGATTGGGACCTAAAGTCAAACATTTTGAACTTTAGAGATCTAAGTGCAATAAGGTGGAAATAAGGGCCTAAATGTGAATACATGAAATTAGACGGGTTATTAATGCCAAGTCATTCCTAACAAGGATACTCAAACCATATAGTATTGAGTTCGGATAAGGACATGAGCAAAGGAGCTCGTACAAGATTTGGAAGGCTGACTGAGGACAAACACGTCACGGTCACTGGATGAGTGAGAATTTTATACATGATACCGGTTAGGATGATGAACACCATTTTAAAGTGAAAAACCTACTTACTGGTTGTGAGTGGAACAATTTAAACATCATACCCGATTAGGGTGATGAGCACCTTTATTAACTGAAAACCTACTTGCTGGTTATAAGTATGACTTTTTATACATCATGCCTGGTGGGGATGATGAACACTTTTAAGAAAGGAAAAACCTGCTTATCGATTGTAAGTAGACCAACCTCTGTCATCACACCCAGTTGGTGTGTTGAGTACCTTGCAAGAGATTTTGTTAGAAGTGTTCTGCACTTAGTGTGTGCTATTGCTTAAACCATTTGGGAGACCTTCTTGACGAGAGCTAGAATAGCTTTAACATGCCAGGGGCCTTGAATTTGAACTCATAGGGCTTAAGGCCCAATTTTTGAAAAACACGTGTAGTGGGCTCAAGGCGAGTGGGCACGAGTTAATGCCCATAAACAAACATAAATAGGAAGATCCATGAAAAATCTAATTAAAAGTGAAATTAATTGTGTGATTCGCCACGGTACCATATCAGGACTAACAATGCTCGATGGGCTAGTGACAATAAGTTAGAGCTAGGTCAACGAACCGACCAGACAAACAGTTGCAGGCCGGGTTGAGTGTCGGGCCCATTGGACCGTCAACACTAAAGAGAATGGCTAAATTATGAAAACTATTGTTTGTGCATGCACTTATAGATTTAGAACCATCCAAACGCCCAAGGGGGTAGTGATGGGTTCCAAGGACTGTTAGACAACATGGTGGAGATAATGGCAGTTTGTCAAACCAGTTAGTTATGAAGATTTAGGAGATTCTTGCTCATTGAGACCGGGGAGGGTGTGGGATAAGGTCTCTTCCTCATAAGGACATGAAGTTATGTGGAGACTGAGGGCTTGGTGCCTGGGGCATCGCTCAGAATCAAGGTAGAAGTAAGGGACTTCTATCATGGTGGATAGTAAAGACGCTCCGATCCACAAGTGGGTGCAGTGGGCGTGCTGCACCGGTGAATGTGTGTACCCTTTATGATAAAGGGTGTGTGTTTATTTGCTAAATGTCTCTCGAGGAAAGTGGATGTGCTACAAGAGCTAAACACACAAACGCTTAAAAAGGGATACTTGCAAATGTGTGTAACCTTCATGATGAAGGATGTGTGTTGGGTGATAATACACCGTGATAACTAAGAAATAATGGAAAAATCTAAATTTTTAAATGAAGGGATTTTTTAAAACAAAGGAGTCTGGCACACTCCATATAAATATTTTTCTTAAAAGTCAAAAGCTTTTAAAAACCCATTCACTGAGTAGTCGTACTCACCCCCTCCCTTATATCCCTTTCAGGAAATCCTGGAAAGCCTCCCCTTAAAGACCGTCAACTAAGATGCCTGTAAGACAGGTATGTAAAGTTTTAAATTCCATGCAGTTTTGATTATGCTATTCCAGGAAAAAGGTGTAGGTTAAAGGACGCCTTACTCTTTATGGTTTACAATAAGGGGAAACCCTTTAATAAACTGGGAGAGTGGCGGGTTGATCACGGGGATCCGACCAAACCGGGTCGGGGCATGACAACTAGAGTGGCATCAAAGCCTGTTTCCTCGAATACATAATCAAGACTATAAAACATTATAACTAATAGGATTTATCCTAAAATTTTCAGATGGCTCCAAAGAGAGTAACCAAGAAAACTAGGAATGACTCTACTCAACACCTTATCTTCGTAGGAAGACAACCCTAGAAGCTTCCCAAATGCCTAAAGCATGGCAGGAATCTCAAAAGAGCAAATAATAAAGTATCCCAGAGAATGGTGACAGGACCTATTGAGGTCACAACTCTAAGTATAAAGGAAGCCAAGCGTGAAGCCATAAAATGGGGCATATAACCTTACATAGGAGGATGCT
This sequence comes from Trapa incisa, assembly GCA_030064435.1. NCBI lineage: Eukaryota > Viridiplantae > Streptophyta > Magnoliopsida > Myrtales > Lythraceae > Trapa > Trapa incisa. Next base: position 22,113,768 of record CM057775.1, read on the forward strand.
TATCAAGAATCTCGTAGCTCCCTAGTTATTTGGTGACCATTTTCTGTAATAGGGCCAAAATCCCCAACATATTGTACTACTCTATTAATGAAGTACTCCAAATTCCTAAAAACCTTGTCCCTCAAATGATGTGATCTTCAAGGAAGACTCCAAAAAGAAAAAAAAACTCTCACGATATCCAGACTTAAGGATGAACGAGCACTAAAACTAACAATTTCCAAGAAAACGCCAAGAGGAACCACTTATGTTCATGTAATTACAAGCATGAATGATAGGGACACTGCGTGGAGAAGTGTCCAACCCTACAAAGGACATGAATCAAGTTAACCTAGAGGGGAACAAGACACAAAGTGAAAAACTGTCCCACATCGCTAGGAGTTAGGACAATATTTTCCCAGAATAAACACCCCACAACTATAGGAAATCCGAAAGGATACCATCCCAAGAAACGTGACTCCATTTGCAACCACAAATAAGAGTAAACTCTTCAAATCTTAGCAAAGTGGTAAGAAGGAAAAAGGGGTAAAGGTAGGACCTCAATAAAACCACAAACGGAACAAAGGATAGCTGAAGAGAATTCCCCCTTTAAGAAGAAAATCCAAACCATTTAGGAGCAAAGAAAGGAGTGCATCCACAAGAGAAGACAAGACAAACATTTGATGACAAACAGGACGTATTGGGATTACAAGAATAAATCACCTTGGAAAAAGCAACTATGTCAAATAGGAAGTTTAAACCAACAGGACAAGAGAAAGCAAGTCTTTACAACAAGATAGTCAGAGGGAACAAATGACACCCTAAGGAAGATCGGGAAGTAGAAGGGACTACACCCTAAAAAGGTCAGTGAGATGGATGTTAAGGACATGAGGACTCGAGAAACAACTGCTAAGAAACTTAGACCAAACAAATGGTAGAGGCAAAGCAGTTAACAAACAAATACTCGGGAAAGCCATAATGTAAGTTCCGACAAAGAAGAGAGAGGCAGAAAGGTCAAATACTCGGGAAAAGAAGGATACAAGAAATCCTTAAAAGGACCAAGGGCCAATTAACGACTAAACTCAAGCCAAGAAAGGAATAGGCAAGCCTCTCCCACAATGATCCTGAAACAAGGAAGATTTGTACGCTTACTAAAGAAATAGACATGTACTGGGTACAAATAAGGATGCAAATAAAGCATAAAAGATGTGCCTAAAAGATTTGAGGAGTAAAGGTAAATAGGAGAAGACGACATCAAGGTAACTAGATCCATATTGCTCTATTTTAACCAAAAAGTGGCATCACCATGCCATTTTCTAATGTGAATTAGATAAAACCCTCAATTGAGGGTTCTGAGAAGTACCCGCTACAACACTTGGGTCAATTTTTGCCTCTTACTAGGTTAGGTTGTAAACTTTTATCGGAACCATAGGTTAGTCCCCTCTTAGGGATATTGAGGCACTACCCTCAATCATCATCTGTATACTTTGTTCGTCAATGTCATGCCCTAGCCTAATTTCCTCAGCTGAGGACCTGTGTAACCCGTCAATCCCCCTAATGTTACAAAGGCATGTACCTTCATCAAGGTAATGCTGGTGAGACTAAGGCACAAAACTTTGGAATATTTGTTAAAATTACAACATAAATTTTGAACTTTTATTTTAAAGTTCCTCATGGGAGCCCCTAAAAATGCTTTCTTGAAAATCATAGGAATAGTTGTAGCATGATAGGGAAATCGAACCTTCGTATACAAGGAGTGAGGTTACCTCAAGTAGGGATGTGCCATGTGTATGACATTTCCCCTTCCTATTGCGCTTACTCGGTTTATATGCACATAAGTTTAGGGGAGGGTGAGCTAACATCTTAGTGAGTGGGACACTGATATCATGCCACTACATGGTTCACGACTTGGATATTTTCCATAAACCACCTAGCATGAAGTTTTATATCATTTACTCGTAATGGCCCCTACAAGTCCCGTGGTTTATTTTGCCCATCAAGACAAGAATCTTAGGCTATCCCGCTCGTAGTCTAAGCTATGATTGGGTTATCCTTGGTCTCCCCTTTTTCATCTTACGCCTCTAGCATGTTATATGCAAGCATTGGGACTTAGTCCCACACATAGTTATGGTCTACGCTCGGACGACACTTTCGGGTTATTCATAACCCACGTCTTGACCTGTAAACTTAGGCTTTTAACAAAAATATAGGCAACTCATGGCCCTAATGCAACCAATCACACGCCTGGAACGTATCGGCATTCAAGCGACACTAGACCATGAACTATAGTGTGGGAGGCCTAAGGAACTTTTACCACAACTGGCACATCACTCATGTCATCTCACAGTTTGGTGTCTCAGCACCCTGGGGGCCTAGTAGCCTCGCGGTTGCTCTCCCACACAAGATGGGCACTCAAGCCTTCATGCAAATGGGCTACTCAGACCCCACATTTATGTATATATCACTCTCGGAATGCATCACCCCACTTGGACAATACCAGACCGGGAAATTGGAGTATGGGGGTCGTGAACCCTCTACTGCAACCGACATCCTCACGTGATGTCTCATAGTTAGGTGTCTCAGCACCTGAGATCATGGCCGCTTAACCACTTCTCATCGGCCCATGCCCCGTACATAAGTGTCTTAATTCCACTGTCATCTCATCACAATGGTGTACCGAGATGGTACCATACATCATCCGGGTGTCCCGAGAAAATTGGAAAATATTACACATTACACTCTCCGATCTCCTTTCCATTTTTCCTTGAGCGACGACACAACCACTAAGACATCCATATGTCCCCCCCTCCCCCTTGTGGTATTCATAAACATAAACAACATGACTCGTGGTCATAACTGTGACAATCATAGACACTCTCGTAATAGTGCTTAATGCATTTCGTAACTAGGAGCTCAGTGCATTTTTGCCTGACTTTCCACCAAATCATATACAAATAATAATGCATCAAATCAACATGTTAAACATGGAGATGCCTAAGAATCTGGGCCCTCACTAGCTGACTCCACACTATCGGGAGTTGGGCCTATCATGGGATTGTCTCACCATATCACACAATTTCATTATTCAACCCTAGACTCGGGTCTCACGGCATGTTCCGGAACCTAGTCACTAAGATAGCATATTTAGTATATTGGGAGCCCAACCCCTCCATGGTCATCTCCCCAATTCAAACAAAGTCTTTAAGCCACATCTTGTTCCCCCGGTTTCTCATAACCAATTTCACATCACATGCTCTAGTCTTATAACCTATTCTTATTAATCCTTTCTTAAAATCACATTTGATTTAGTAGGCATGATCTTATTCATTTGAACTACTTATAGGAGTTCTAAGGTCATCTTACTACTTAGAATTACACAAGCATGTTAATTAGAACCCTGGTCAGTACAATAGGACTTGCTGTCAAAATCCACTCACCTAAATTCCACGGAACTTGTTCGTCCCGCGAGATATTCAAAATCCCATTCTTGATTCCATGTAAGTGTTCCTTGCATTTCTTTGCAAGGTATAGCAATAGTATGGTAAGTCTATCTACTGACAATTCATATTCTACACAACTATACTCTCTTTACAACTCTGTCGGTTACCCCTTTCGGGTTCTAGTTATCCGACCCATTTGTCAGTAATCTGACCTTTGGTTTAACCTTCTCTAAGGTTAACCTCTCAAGCCTAAACCCCTTTATCATTTCACTTAGCACTTATTGAAGTGCCCAATGTCTCATTTACTTACTACCTTGGGTTCAAATTGCCTAAATTACCATTGGGTCCCCAATTTGGGAAAAATTACTATTTTACCCTTATACTTTAAATTTCTCCCTCTATGGACCTTAGACTTTTCCAAGTCTTTCAATTGTATCCCTCAAGTTTCTATGGGTCTTATTTTGGTCCCTGATAGGCATTGGAAACATTCCAAGCCTTATTTCTTACAATTTACCGAAAAGCCCATAAGTTTGGCAAAATTACCATTTTGCCCCCTTCTTGAGGACGTAGACTTCGGGATCCATTTGACCATCAAATTTCTCATAAAGATCTCTAAACTTTCTTTAACTAAGTTTAGGTACTTGTACTGCCCAAAAGTTCCCTTTTGGTTGTGCAAATACTCATATTTGTACTTTATTCCTTAATTTTACATTTATTACAAAAAGGTCCTTAGACCTTACACAATAGGAAAACTCAGTCTCTAACCTTCATCAAACCTCCAAATTAGCCCCCAATATTTATTTTGACCGTTAGGAAGACCCCAGAAAAAGATCAAACCCATTTGGGTCCTCTAACTTTTAAATCTTTTCATTTTAGCCCCCACCCTTTGACACACAACTAAATTCTCTCTAAAAATTATTAAATTAAATGGGGAGGTCCCCCTAGCCCCTCTATAGCCCGTTGTAAACTTGATTTGGTCGGATTTGGCCTGAATTTCTCCGATTGGGCTTGATAAAAAACATAGACACAATCCTATGAAAGTAGGGTCAAAGCAAGAAACTCACTAGAGGTGACACGTCGGTTGTCTAGTCTAGTAGAGTTGGACAGTTGACTCTCTTAGGAGTCTGTGGCCACCTGAATCAGCTCAAATGGTGGTTTGTAGCTCCTACAATTAGCATTTGAGTCAAATCACCATTCTTCCCATGATTTGGAACTAAGATGATTTAATTCATCATCAAACTAGGCAAGATTGGAGACTATCGAAAGTTGGTGGTACAAGTAACAAACCGAATTTTCCAAAGCTCATGAGGGCCGTTGGAATTGGCCTCTAAAATAGCTACTCTATTTTAGGTCATCGGAGATCGAGTATTGTGCGATCTCATCGACAATAGTAGATGTGGAGTTAAGGGTTGAGAGAGGTGGCAATGGAAAGCTGAGGTTCTCAACTTTCCAAGCCTACCAAGAATGTCGTCGAAGTTGGTGAGATGGTGAAGATATTCTCTATGGTAGTTAGGTCACCAAAGTTGAAAGCAGTCAGTTATTGGGAGAGTATTCTGAACAAATTCCAATGAGGGGGCAGACTCAATTTATATGGTTGTATTATAGACATGTATGGATATTTATCTATAGACTTCTTTCATTAATACATAGCTTGTGTTGTTGGCAATAAATTAATTTTTCCAAGCGATGGAGTCAGTGGGTCAACGATGCGTTGTCAGGTTAAATAGGGCAATTCAGGGTTAAGAGTCTGGTGAGGAAGACGACACAAACGTGTGTGGTTACGCGTGTGCCCGACGTCTCAGCCGACCGGTTTCACATTGTGGCGAACCGGTTTCCGATAAATTTCTCAGTCAATTCAACGGTTTTTTGCTCGGTTCACTCCTTTTCGGACTAGTTTTTTAGAAAATAAAAATAAATTAAAATTCTAAAATCAATTTCCTATTAAATGGACTCAATAACCACTTAATTTTGATTTGTTTTGACCCCTTAAAATTCGGAGGTTTTGTGACTCAAGCTAACTCGAACCTGGTTCAAACTGGTTTTCTGCCAATCCATAACTTTGTGTCCTGTGACTCCACTAAGGGTTTCTCATTACCCTTTCTCACCACTCTTGGCCTCTCATTTGATCCCTTCTTCTCTCTAGTTTAACCTTATTTCCCAATTCGATCCCACTTCCCAGATCGGCTCGACTCGATTATTAAGTTGGGATTTTTTTGGTCTTACAACCATCCACTCCTTTTTAAGAGTTTTGTCCTCAAAATTGATTATATTTATTTCACTAACATTCATGTTACAATATTTTTTTATTTACATTCCCGAGTCAAGGAGGAGTTCAAACAGTCTCAGATATTTTTCACTCATCATTTCCTCATGTTCTCAGGTCTCCTGCTCTACCTGATTATTTCACCATAGGACATTCACCATCGGGATCTTCTTATTGCGGAGACCCTTCTCCTAGTGGTCTACTGTACATGTTTCACACAGTAGTACAATGTTTATTCTAACTCTATAGGAGGAAAGTCTAGCACATGTATGAGATCTGGTTCATACTTTCTAAGCACCGACACGTGAAAGATGTCATGGATTTAGTTCAGCTCTGACGGAAGTAGAAAATTGTACACCACCGGTCCAATCTTTTTCGTAATTCGGTAGAGACCGATATATTGTGGGTTTAGTTTTCTTCGGTTTTGGAATCTAGTGACCCCTTTCCATGTGGACATCTTTAAGAATACCCCGTCCCCTACCTCAAAATTTAGCTCTCGATGTCGATTATCGGCATAACTCTTCTGTCGATCCTACGCCGCCTTGAGCCGATTATGAATGATTCGAATCTTACCACGATCAATTCGACACTCTCCAACTTGCCATCCCTACTTCATCCCAATATAATGAAGTTTGGTATTTTTTCCTGTATAGTGCTTCATACGGAGCCATCTAGATGTTGGATAAACTTTGAGAATATAATAGATATTATTGATATAAAAGTAATGAGTAAAAAAGTTAAAAGAATAGATTCGGATGATAAAATAGATAAACTTGTATCGTCTCTAATTAGTAATGTTTAACAAGTGTTTAATTTTTTTAATAAACATGTAAGATAAATTATTAGTTATATAAGTTGTTGCTCTTTAATTAAAATACCAGTTAAGATAATTTAGACTAAGTTAATTACCATAAGTAGAGAGAACTTGAGGGGGCGAAGAGATAGACTTGAATTAATAGAAAAAAATAATAATAAGTTGAATGTTCATATTTGTCAAAAAATTGACATATGAGCTTTGAAGGCCGAGAAGTCGGTCGATTGGTTTGTTGTAATGCGATACCAAAGGAAGTGTGCTCATTAAAACTCGTATTACACGAATTAAAATATTAACATGACCTCTATACTTAATATTTTAGGAAAGGTATAAGATAATAACGGGAGTGAGGCCCAAACTCATGTGAAGTTATTCGTCCCCTCATTTGTGCCCATTCTATTATTAGGGTTGAGAGAAGTTACACAACGATTTAATAAATAACAATTAAAGTATGGAGTGCACACAGTGACAAGAGTATTTAAAAGGTTAAATAGAGGAAGGGTAGTGTTAGAGTCGTATTTTTAACATGAATTCCCATATTTCCAAATTTGTTAATTTATCGAGTCGAGTTGAGTTTCATGCAACCCGAACCCGAACAAACCCAAACATTAGGTACATGTGGACCCAAATCCAATCCGATCCCGACTCGCATGGACCCGAACCTAACCCGATCCTGCACAAATGGAAAACATCGAATTTTGTTCAAATTCAACTTGACCTGAACCCGAAAAAACCCAAGCTCAAGTCCATATGTAATGAACATAAACATACACAAGCTCGGATTTGTGTGACCAGACCCAAATCCAACCAGACCCGAGCTTGGGTCAAGTTTGCGTCAAATGCAAGTTATGTGTGAGGTTTGACTCCCACTCAACATAATTTAACAAATCCTTAAAAAAAATAGAAATTATAAGTCAGTCAAACATTTTATGAAATAAATATGTTAGCATGAAAATTAATAGAAGAGTTGTGATATAATTACTCTCATAACATAACATGTAAAAATAGGAGAGAAAACATATTAAAATATAAACATGGTAGCATATATGGCTAAACAATAAAAATAACTTTTTATTTATGATTAACTTAATAAATTATATATATATATATCTATTTATATACTTTAAATAACTAGAAATAAATAATATTATAATATAATTTTAATTAATAAAATTATATAATAATTAACTAAAATATAATAATAATAATAATAATAATAATATATCATAATATTTTAATAATTCTTTCTAGAGCCGAGTTGCACATTTCATATGGAATGAATAGGAAAATAATCATGTTGCCATTTCAAAATGGAATGAATAGAAAAATAAGAAAGTAATCAGGCAAAATCTAAGGGTAAGAGATAAACCATTCAATAAATGCTTGGTGAGAGTTATATTATTAGACTACTTGTATACCTATTGGTTCGACAATAACAAGAAGAAATTATTGACATGTCTATATTAATAATATTTTATTGATATACGAATTTTAGAAGTGTACGCTTCCAACTTCCTATTTAAGAAGATCCCTTCCATGCATGTTAGCACACAATACAACAAGCCTGAGTAAACCCCCCTTCTTCCTCCCAGCTTCTGCTCTCTACCTTTTAGCAACTTCCTGGCCGAACCATAGAGACAGAGAGAGTGCATATTGGAGTGAACTAAAATGTGGGCTATGTGCATTGTAACCTTTATTGTCGTAACTGTCCTTCATATATGGGTGTACAAGTGGAGGAATCCAAAACGTAATGGCAAGTTGCCTCCGGGGTCGATGGGCTTGCCTCTCCTTGGCGAGACCCTTCAGTTCTTAGCCCCGCACAGGACTCACGACATCTCCCCCTTTATCAAGGAGAGGCTGAAAAGGTAGCAATATCACATCCCCCATGGGGACGTAATGATATTGGGCAAATTAATTAACGCATTCTGATCTTCTTCTTTGCGCCTCGCCTCAGATACGGACCTATATTCAAGACGCACTTGTTTGGCCAGTCGATGATCGTGTCGACAGACGCCGATCTTAACTACTTCGTGTTCCAGCAGGAGGGAAGCCTATTCCAGTCCTGTTATCCTTCCACCTTGAGTGAGATCTTTGGGGAGCAGAATATGGGCTCTTTGCAAGGCTTCTTGTTCAAGTACCTCAAGAACATAGTGCTGAGTCTCTTCGGTTCTGTGAGCCTTCAAACGATGCTTCCTGAGGTCGAGAAGACTGTGGTTCATAGACTGAAGCAATGGTCTTTCGGGAACATGATCGAGGCTAAGGATGAGATCGCCAACGTATTTATCTATCCATTTTAGGCTATAATAATCATCCATGTTTTTCTTGATTGTTTGAATGTTAGCATAAAGCAGTGATTTATGAGACCATTTGCAGGTGATATTCAGTCTCACAGCAAGGAAGCTCATAAGTTACGATTCCGACAACTCGTCTGATAATTTACGGGCGAATTTTGCCGCCTTCATAAAAGGATTAATCTCCTTACCAATCAACATCCCAGGAACAGCCTTCCACAAGTGCTTGCAGGTAACTGAATTTTGAATCCTAACATCTTCCCATCAGTATCTATTATTAGAAGATTTGTATTGTGTACTATCGGGTGATATATAATTAAATGATATAATTTTAAGTAATAAATTTTTTTTAAATTCATAAATTTATAATATTTTTCTATTTTATTACGTTATGAGTACACTTACTCTAATACCGTATTAAAAAAAGTATTATTATACCTAATTAAAATTTATAACAAGATGAAAGTTTAACTTTATAAATTAATAAAATTTCTCTATTTTATTAAAAGTGTATTATATTATAAAAATATTATAATTAGATAATATCACAGTAATTAAAAAGAAATGAGATAATATCTAAAATGTTCTCTGTATCACATCGGCAGGGAAGGAAGAATGCAATGAGGATGCTGAAGGAGCTTCTGCAAGAAAGGAGGGCAAATCCAAGGAAGCAGCAGAGGGACTTCTTCGATTATGTCCTCGAAGAACTTGACAAAGAAGGGACGATGATGAATGAGACGATGGCTCTAAACTTGGTATTCGCTCTGCTGTTTGCGAGTTATGAGACCATATCGGAGGCTCTAACTCTGGGAATGAAGTTTCTGTCTGATCATCCTTCGGTGCTGCAGCGATTGACGGTCGGATAAATTTCATCTATAGCCCCTTTTAACTCGCTCGTTTATGCACTTATTTTTTAAACCGATGGAATTCTTGCAGGATGAACATGATGCTATATTGAGACAAAGGGAAGAAGGAGCTGACTCCAGGATTACATGGGGAGAGTATAAATCTATGGCATATACCTTTCAGGTGAATTTACCCCTCAAGCATGGCATTCTTAATACAAAAAGCTCTCCTTGCAACTGACAAAACAAAATATTTCTGCAGTTCATCAATGAAACACTTAGACTGGCAAACATAGTACCCGGGATCTTCAGAAAAGTTTTGAAGGATATCCAATTCAAAGGTATGCCTGGAATTAATTATAAATGAGAGAAAAATGTGAATTGAGATCATGGGAATACATGGTGGCACACTAGATTACAAGTATAATCTGTTCTTAAGTTTGATTTGTCAAGGGTTCCTGCAGGATATACAATACCTGAAGGTTGGGGACTAATAGTGTGCCCACCTGCTGTACACTTGAATCCATCAACATATGAGGACCCTCTCACCTTTGATCCATCCAGATGGGAGGTAGCTTGGCCCTCCCCCTAGCTTTGCCATTTCCTACTTCATGGGTTTCACCCTAAGGCATATTACTGATTGTATGTATGCAGGGGATTGACACCAGTAATGCAAGTAAGCAGTTCATGGCCTTCGGTGGAGGGATGAGACTGTGCGTGGGAGCAGACTTCGCTAAGCTGCAGATGGCAGTGTTTCTACATTGCCTGGTGACCAAGTACAGGCAAGAATATACAGGCCTTCTAGATCATGCAGAAGTTTGACCCATAGATATTAATATCTGTCATGAACTTAACTTACTCAGGTGGGAAATAGTTAGAGGTGGGGGCGTTGTTCGATCTCCGGGTCTTCAGTTTCCCAATGGGCTTCACGTTCGGATCAAAGATAGAGAGTCCGCTATAAATCAAATCGGAAAAAAGGAGTTTTGTGACGGTGAGCTACCATTAAAAATGTATATTTTGCATTTTGTAGAATGAATAGTTTGTGTTACCTTTTTTTTTCCCAAAAATTAATTGAAGTATATCATATCCATGGATTTCTTGCAGGTGATTAATCCTTACGTGGCATTGGGAATGTTGATTATGGCGATCAAGTTTACATGGCATGCCCTATGACTATGTATCTTCACCCTATGAATTATGTTTGTATGTTCTATATTTTAATTGTGGTGTAATGTGCTTTTAATGTTTCCAGTTCAAATCCCATTACCTGTTGTTGTATGTGATGGTGGTGACTATTTAAACTACTGGCTGTTTGCTTTGTTTGATATGTTCTCAAGTTTGAATATAGTGTAAGGTCAGCAGTTACCACTTATTCCCCATTTCCTTTACTGATAAAATAAACGGGGAATTTGGAAATGAAATTCTGAGAAAAAGGACTCAAGGACCATGAATTGCAGCATTGTTACATAATAGCCCCTTTGTGTTGTATCCATGGCATGGACACATAAATGTAAGTGTTTTAGGTTGTTCGAGTTCCGTGCTTCAAATCTATTCCGTCTTTCTCATTCTAGTGAGCTTGGAGAGTCCTTCCGAGGATCATGCACTCTCCTCCGCCTTTGGTGCTAAAAAATCACATCATCCAAACCATCCAGGGCCATGAAGGAACCCGAATACTTCCTGTGCTTGTGCTTGAACTTTATCTTTGTGGACATGGTGAAGACGGTGATAGTAATCAACATCTCGGTCTGAATGACCTTGATGTTCTCTGTGAGCATGTCTTCTTCTCTCGTGCGTTCGGTGCATCCCTTCATTGTGGTGGTGATGGTGATGATGCTTAGTGTGGTGAGCATGATGATGCCTGTTGGGAGGATGTGTGCAGTTGAGCATGACAGACTGTAGCCTCATGACTGTCACCTTGAAAGTATTCTTCCCACCAGTCGTAAGAAGAATCCCTTCCGGTGAACAATCCATATCACCCCTACTTTAAGTAACCCTAAGTACTATCACGGGGCTAAGTATGAAAATTACGAATTAAGACCCCCTAACATGAAGTCATTTTTGTATAATGAGCAACCTTGTGAAATGGTTATTACGACCGAATCTGATATAAATTAGAATAGATATAATTTAATTATTAGATAATAATTAATTTGGTTGGGATAATTCACTTAAAAATTTTAAATTATTATATGCAATTAAGTGTAATTAAATATTTTACAAATATATGATAGATACAAATAAAACATAATAAATTAAAGAAAGATTTATATTAACAATGCTCAAATAAAATATAATGAGCGGAATACAAAGGAAGTAGGCTGAGTAAAATAAGCACAATTAAATTGGGTAATAAATAAAATAAATTTAACAATTTCTAACTAACAAGCCAAGACACAATAGAGAATATAAGCATCCTAACTAATAATTTCCATACACAACCTCAGATACTTAGTAGTCCATAAACAAAAAATACTCGGTTTATAAACCCGTTAGAACTCTAAAATAATTAACCTATACAGACATGTAAGAATGAGAGTCACTTGATCTTATTGAGCTAAAACATATGTGAATTTACATATAAACGTAAATACCAAATATATGATAACTGAATTGGGAGAGAAGCGCAAGTGAATTGAACGATAATGGCTTGTTTGGAACCTGTCAATTTAATAAACAAACTAGGACATAAAATAATTAAAGAAGAACCCAATAACAACCCTATAGTAACACAAAAAAAAAAAATCCGTTTATACCCTCCTAAACTATAAAAGTAAATTAGAACCCGACTAAATTATTATGGCCTAAATTATTAGACATGGAGTATTCAATAATACATTGCCTAAGGAAGGAAAATCAAAGCAACACTCATTGTAATGTTTGCCTTCACAAACAACAAGTGACTGACATTGAAAGTTTGATTCCCTGCAAACACACCAATGTATAATACTAAGAAAAATGACTATATTCAACAATCAATTAACTAATGACAATTTAATCCTACAAATAAAGACTTGTCATGTAATGGAAACAGTCGCACAAAAATTCCATTTATAAAAAATCAAGAGGAATTCCAAATTTTAGATATTAAATGATAGGAAAAGTGGTATTAATTATAAAAATTGGATAAAGTGTTATTAAGAAACATAAACAAAAATATTATCTCATTTGCTCATGCAATCAATAGAAATGAGTTAAGTATTCTATCAAAATAAATATATGACGCTAAGTGGGTGTCAATAGGATAACAACATAAAAGGACATCATAAATCCCTCTAGGGAAGACAAAGAATGGCTTGTTTGGAATCTGTCAATTTAATCAACGGACTAGCACATAAAATAATTAAAGGAGAACCCAATAACAACCCCATAGTAACACATAAAAAAAATTTGTTTGTACCCTCCTAAACTATAAAAGTAAATTAAAACCCAACTAAATTATTATGGCCTAAATCATTAGACATGAAGTATTCAATAATACATCGCCCAAGGAAGGAGAACCAAAGCAGATTATCTTACAAAAATCATTGTAATGTTTGCCTTCAGAAACAATGGGTGACAAATTGAAAGTTTGATTCCTTGCAAACACACCAATGTATAATACTAAGAAAAATGACTAGATTTGACAATCAATTAACTAATGAAATTTAATCCTACAAATGAAGAGTCATTCATGTAATGGAAACAGTAAGTCACGCAAAAACTCCATTTATCAAAAATCAAGAGGAATTCCAAACTTTAGATATTAAATGATAAGAAAACTAGTATTAATTATAAAAATTGGATAAAGTGTTATTAAGAAATATAGACAAAAGTATTATCTCATTTGCTCATGCAATCAATAGAAATGAGTTAGATTACGTCCTACCATAAAATACTAATAAATCAATATTGACATTTAATTAAGGAGAATTCAATATGTACTAACAAATTCTGAACAATCAGATTTAACTTACCAGAGAATGGAAGAAAGTGAGCTTCTGTAATCAGAAAATTCGAAAGACTAAGAATATGTATTTATCATTCTAGAGTTACCATGAATGCATATTTTACCCACCAATTAGTAGAACTACTCTATTACAAGCAAAGAAAACATTAAACTACCAAGACCTCATATTAATCAGGAGAAAAATTGAAGAAATTTCTTCCCTAAGTCCAAAGGTCACAGTTTGCATCATGATAGGAGGAAAATAACAAAGGAAGAAAATGCCTTGCTCTAATTTATCTTAACTTAGTATGAATCAATATTGACATGTCTAACATCATTCAACTATTCACCTACAGATATCTAATTTAAGAGCGTGTGCAAATCATCCAATGAATGTGGAGTATTCCACTACATCAACTATCATACCTCACAATATTCCACATAACCTAAGCAAACAAGAAATTGAGCAAGGGAAATGATAAATGAAACTACCTATTGTTAGGAAAGGGGCTGGAGATAAGAATTTCAATGTACATGTTGGAAATCAGGATCCAGATCGTTGAAATACTGCATGTATTAGAACTAGAAGGTATCATATACCCTCCTCCCAGACAAGATGAACCAGCAACACCTCCTAGAAGTCCAACTCCTCCTCCTCCAATGCCACAACAACCAAAGAGGAATCCCACCAAGAAGGAGGCCTGGGATGTATATGCCACCTTTGTGAAGGTCCACCAAGTACCTCTACCCACCCAACCTAACTTTAACCTGTCTTAATGGGTGAAGTGGACTTGTGAGTGTGAGGCGGAAGTACTAAGGCGGTACGGATTGGAGGCCATACATGGAATCCATCCTATTAAGGAGCATGAAGGGATCCCAATCAGTTCCTCAGAGCCTTCTAATCAAGAGTCCCATAAATGTTTTAGGGTTAACTCTAGCTCTATGACCCCAAGGGATTAAGGGGTAGAGAATTCCTGTAATAAGCCAAATTATGACAAGAAAATATTTCCTAAACATATGAAAGTGGAAGTTTATTAAAACTCCTAAGTTTCCTTGAGAAAATTTAAGTGTATGATAATAAGAATTTAAGGAAATCCCCCCAAGGAAGAATGGGTTATGGATAGTTAAACTCAGCCCTTAAGACTTACCTTAGAAACATGATAAATTCATTTGATGGAGATCCTAAGAAAAGGAAAAGAGTTGGAGGAGCAACCTTCCAAGAGTACATGACTTTTGAGAGACCAAGAAGTTCTGAAAATTGAATATAAGGAAAAACCCGAGAAGAAGTATAACATCCCAAAAGAGAACCACAAGAATGGAAGGTGATCGATAAGGAAAATAAATTAAGTATAGAGTCTACCACATGAAGATGGAGAGAAAGTACAACAACAGGAAGTCTTAGGTGTAACAAATTAAAAGAACTAAGATACAAATTCCTTAGAAATTTCAAAGGATAAGAGACATGTGGAAAATAAAGTATGAGTCAAAGAAGGAAAAAAAAAACAAGAGGTAGATGAATCGTACCAAGTCCTTAAGTTAGGAGAAAATTTTCCAAAGGATAGGGCGATCCAACACAAGAAAGTACGAGTGGTTAGGTGAGAGTATTGGGAGGTTGAGCATGATCTACTGCAAGAAGGCCTAGAAAACTCAAAATAGGAACTTCAAAAGAATCTTATATAAGGAAATAACTTAATGGACCAAATTATTTGGAAGAGTAAAACAAAGTCTAACCAAAGATGGGGAATAGTGGAAAAATACACCCCAACCAAGACAAAAAGGGAAATACTAGGGATATAAGGTACGAAAGGTTTAGACATGATGAGGATGAGAGACCCACCTCAAAGGAATAAGCGAATATTGAAGCGAGTGGAAATGAAGCAAGATCAACAAAAGATATTCCTAGATTCTAGAAGTAAGAATAAGTTGGTGAAAATATCGGTAAAATATACTCCAGAAATTAAGGATTTCAATAGTAGAATTAGAAGGAAATATAGAGGGAAAGAGAATGTAAAGCACATCAGAGAAAGAAATATTGTAAAGACATTGGCATGCTAAGGAAAGAAAGTGAAATCAACGGAATAAGCAAGAGAATAACTCCTCAAGAACAAGATAATTGAAAGGAAAGAATCATGTACAAAGAGAAAGAAATTACCCAATTCATGACTTAGAATTAGCTGCAATAGTATTTTCCCTAAAAGATATGGTGGCACTACCTTTACGGGATTAAGTGTAGGATATACACATATCACAAGAGTCTTAAGTACTCCCTAACTCAGAAGGAGTTAAATCTCCGTTAGGGGAGATGGCTGAAATTGGTGAAGGATTATGATCTTGAAATAGAATATTACCCCGGAAAGTTTAATGTGGTAGTAGATGCCTTAAGTCGCAAGTATCAAACTAAGACGGCACAAGTTAAGACAACTTACCTACCCTTGTTACAAAAATTGAGAAGGATGGATTTGGATCTGAGGGTAGACAAGTAGGAAATATGCTTGGTGGCTAATGTGGAGGTAAGACCCAGTCTAACCGAGTATATTAAGACTCAACAAAGGACCAATAAAGAACTCCAGTCTTATTTGGATCTGGTAAATAGAGAAGGGAAACTGGACTACGATGTGCGAGGTGACAAAGTACTAACCTATAAGGGTAGGGCATGTGGGCCTCAAGATAAGGAATTGAAAAGATTAATTCTAGAAGAGGTACACAATTCAGTGTATGCTATGCATCTGAACAGTACTAAGATGTATCGCACCCTCAAATAAGGATATTGGTGGAAGGATATGAAGAGGGACATTACGGAATATGTAGCCCGATGTTTGTCTTGTCAATAGATAAAAGCATTATATCAGAAATCGTCAGGACTACTACAACTCTTACTAATTTCAGAGTGGAAATGAGATGATATTGTTCTGAACTAGAAGAAGATGATATTGTTCCGAACTAGATTCAAAGCTTAAACTGGCCAGTTCAGGTCCGATTCGACCAAATTTTTCAAAATAAAAAATTTCTAAATTCATTTTCTATCAAATGGGGGCCTCAAATATCAAATTTGAATTTTCTAAGCCACCAAGAAAAAATGAATTTAGCATCCGGTTGAATAGTGGTTCAAACCGGTCCAAACGGGTTCAATTCGGTTCTGATCCGGTTCATCTGAATCAGTTTGGTTTTCATCTCCAATTCACCCTAAGTCCTTTTTTATGACTTTTGGGACTCCTTAGGTCACTCGAGATCCATAAATTTCCCGATTTTCCCTTTCTCTATCGGTTTCGGTTCAAAAACCAACTCGGTTCATAAACCGATTCAATCCAATTGGATCCAGTTCATCTTAACTGGTCTGGTTTTTCTCTTCGAATTTGTCCTAAGGTTCTTTTCAAAGGTTTTATGAACTCTTTCGATCACTGGGGAGCTGTAAATTTCCAAATATGCCCATTCCCCTATAATTGGGTTTGTGAACTCAACTACTCCAATTTTTGGTGAAGTTCGAACTAGAGCTCGGACTTGGGTATTTTTTTGAGCCAAATAAGGCGAGGTCAGACTCATCGGATTCGAGGAGAAGTCAGCTACTAGTCAGTAGTCTCCATTTGTTCCTAGGGATGATGGAGAAGGGCCGACATGATGGAATAGTGAAGCAGCTCCAGCGGACTGAAGCTGCCCTATTTCAGCTGAGCTATAATCGACCAATTCGAGCCCTTCTCAGGCCAAACCAAGCCTTTCCAACACATCCACATCCCTCCTACAGTTGAATTAGAGCGAAATGGTAAGCCAATTTTGCTCCCCTCAGTAAATTCCGATCGGTGCTAGAGAGAGAACCAGTAGAATTTCGATGAATAAATTCTCAGTCAATTCAGCATCAATTGATGCAATTCTTGATCCTAGGAAAAATCTTAGGACGAGAGCAATCTGCCTAGATCAAAAGCTCGGACCGCCGCATCCTCGACGGTAAACTTTCAAACCTTTCTCTCTCTAAGTCTAGTTTTTCGACGAAACTCCGTTTGAGCTCATTCTGGAACCAAATCGTACTATTCAAAGTGCAATTGAATCGTATGAAGGTGTAGGAACTCTAATCTATCTTCAATTTCAATAATTAAACTCATTTGATAGGTCAATTTGATGAAATCAAATTCGTCTGAGTTAGAAGGTTGAAATTGGGGGAAATTTGGGAATTTCAAAAATTCGAGGGACTAAAGAGCAATTTCATAAAATTGAGAATAATTGGACATGATAATGATGTTGGAGGACCAATTGTGCAATTTTTGAATTTTTGGAGTAAAACTTACCATTTTTGTAAAGTAGGGGCAAAATGGTAATTTTTGGAAAAGTTGGGGGACCAAATAGGAAATTTGGGAAATTGAACCATTTTGTGAAATTGAATAAATTAAGGTCCCAATGTGAATTTTAAAATTTTCGGGACTCAATTTGAGGAAAAATCGGCATTAGAGACTTAAAGTTAAAGAAAAATAACTTTAGGGACCTAATTATAAATAAATGAAAAGTATGGT
Source organism: Trapa incisa (assembly GCA_030064435.1). Lineage (NCBI taxonomy): Eukaryota > Viridiplantae > Streptophyta > Magnoliopsida > Myrtales > Lythraceae > Trapa > Trapa incisa. The sequence continues at coordinate 22,131,821 of CM057775.1, forward strand.
TTTCTCATTCATTTGTAATGAATGAAGGCTATTAGGTCAAGTGATAATGAACAAGTATATTCATATTGTGTAGGAACACAAAGTACCAGTTACGCCAGTAAGGACAAGCTCGTGTGAATACAAAGAACCCGTCGAGAGAAATTTACTACATTAACAGGTTAGTGAGAATTTAATATCATACTCGGTTGGGATGATAAGCATCTTGAAAATGAAAACCCATTGTTAAGTGGTATTTTAATCATCATTCCTGAGAGGAGTGATGTGGAAATCACGCAAAAAAACTACTTACCGGTTGTAAGTAGATCATACCCGGTTGGTGTGATGAAACTTTCTCAAAGGAAGTGGAAAACCCGTTCATCGGTTATGAGGAGAGATGTCCTCATACTCGATTGGTATGATGGATAGTTGAAAAGTATATTTTGTCAGATGTGCTCTCCTCTCACTGTGTGCCACTGCTTAAACATTTTGGGAGACCATCTTGATGGGAGCTCGAATAGCTCTATTACGCCAGAGGCCTCAAATTTTGGAACTTGGGTGCTAATATTCCAAATTTTGAAAATTTTGAACAGTGGGCCCTAGGCCAGTTGGCACAAGCAAGTGCTCGTAAACAAAAATGATTATTATGCCATGAAACTTATGTAAATGAGTTGTTTGGCCATGGTACTGAGACAAGACCGACATACTGAGTCAACTAGCGGCAGTGCGATATGACAGGTCTTTAGACTAGTCAAGAAAAACAGTTGAGGGTCGGGGTCGTTGGACTAGTGGCACCATATATTATATTGCATTATGTGAAAAACTGTTGATTGTGCATGCACTGTGTTACAAGACCTTCAAGATGCCCAAGAGGGGTAGTGATGCGTCTAAGGGCTCTAGACGACCTGGTGGATAAAAGGGCAGTTAGCCATACCAGAAGTCTTGCGAAGCTTGGAGTAGCTTCAAGCGCATGAGACTAGGGTGGGGATAGGATGAGGTCTTTATCCTCATATGAACACGAAGATTTGTTGTGGGATGTAGGGTCAGATGTTGCAAACATCCACTCATTCTCAGGGTAGAAGTGGACGTGCTTCTATCTAGGTGGTAGGTAAAGTTTATCCAATACCACAAGTGGGTTTAGTGGACGGGTTGGCCTATGATTGTGTGTTTACCTTCAGGATAAAGGATGTGTGTTGGGTGATGACACACCGTGGTAATAAGAAATGATTATAAAAACCAAAATTGAGAATGAAAGGTTTTTAAAAGAAAATAAGGAGTTTAGCACACTCTAAATCAAATATTTTCATAAAAGTTAAAATTTGAAAACTCATTCACTGAGTTGTTGTACTCACCCCTCCCTTATATCCCTTTTAGGTAACCCCGGAAATCTTACCCCAAAGACCACTAGCTAACACACCTGTAAGACAGGTATGATAAATTTTAAAATTTTATGCAGTTTTGATTTATGTTATTCCAGGAAGGATGTAGGTTTAAAAGACGCCTTACTCATCACGATTTATAAATAAGGGGCAACCCTTAGTAAACCAGGAGAGTGGCATGTTGATAACGAGGATCCGACCAAACCGGGTTGGGGCGTAAAAACTTGAGTGGTATGAGAGCCTGTTTTCTTGAATACATAATCAAGACTAGAAAATATATTAACTAATAGGATTGATATTAAAATTTTCAGATGGCTCCCAGGAGAGGAACGAAGAAAACTAGGAATGACTCTACTCAACACCTTTTCCTTGTAGAAAAACAACCCTAGAAGCTCCCTAATGCCTAAGACATAGTAGAAGCCTCAAAGGACCAAATGGGGAAGTATCTAGGACCACCTAGGAGTACGGTGCGAGGGCAAGTTAGGGTCACAATTTTGTGAACAAAGGGAATCAAGCCTAAAGTTAGGAATGCTCGTACAGACGTATAATCTTACAAAGGAGGATACTTACCAAGAAAACTGTAACTTTCTATCTATTTTGTATTCCTCTATTAATGAAGTACTCAAATTTTTTAAATTCCTATCTCCCAATGATGTGATCTTACTAGGAAGATGGCCCCAAGGAAAGTAACCAAACAAACCCACACTACCATAGAAACTGGGGAAAAATTCCATCTGAGTTAAAGTAGTTGAATTAGGGAAATAAGAAACCTAGGAGGACTCTTAGCATGACCATTTAGTAAAGGAGAATCAGCAAGAAAACTATCAAGGTGTTCAGACTCAAGGATGGCGAAGCACCAAACCACCAGCAACCCTAGAAAGGCCCCGCAATGCTCGAAGTAAAGGAGGAACCACAATGATTCACACTTGGGAATAAACATTACATATGTGAAAGATGGGGACACTACATGAAGAATTGCCCAACCCTACTAAGGACAATCACTAAGACAATCCGTTATAGGTGTAAGGGAGATAAGACAAGTAAAGAAGGACTATCCCACACCTTATAGATTTAGGGTAATACTTTCTGAAAAGTCATGAAAGATAGGAATGACTGGTGACTAAAACCATAAGGCAAGTTAACGGTTTGCAAAGAGGTCAAGAAATAGCGAGGTAAAATGAAATTACACTCCTTAAGAAGATCAAACATATAGGGATATCACAAGAATAGAAGTAAGGTACATTACACCTAGAACCCCTCAGGAGGGACAAACACGGAGAAAGTCCTCTAGAAACTCCAAGGTATGACATAGCGAAGAAGAGAAGAAATATGATATGAAAAGGGGAACTTTAGAAGGATGCATACAACTAAGTACCCCTTGAAGGGATTAGTGATGGGCAGATGGTCATGCCATGGAGTGCAAAGAAACCACCCTTAATTAGAAAATTTTCTAAGGAAGGATGCATCAGGATGACCCAGCGTGACCTGCTAGGAGAAAAATAGAAGATCCAAATAACGATTCAAAGAGAACCTAATAGAAAGGAGGCAGTTAACGAACTGGCTTTAGGGAAAACCATGGATTTAAACCACGACAAAGAAGAGAGAAGTGAAAAGGCCAAAACATTGGAAAAGAAGGACGAAGGAAAATCCTTAAAGAAATCAATGGCCAAGACCGAATTTACAATTAAAAGTCTTGACACGATTAAGTGAGCCTCACGAAGGATGATCAAGAGATTTTGAGACCAGGAGAATGTGAACTTTCCTCAAAAGGAAATAAAACCTGATGACGGGGAATTTGGGAATGAATTTGTAAATAAAATGCAGGTTAAGATGAAGGGAACCCAGAGAAGCATAATAGGAGAAATCCAAGAAGTAAGTTAAACCCAAGGAACGGGTGAGTCGAAAGATATCATCAAAAGATGTACGAGTAAAAAGGAAGGGGTTGACCGACCATAAAAAGGGAATAGTATAAAGTACATCTAAGAAATCTTGGAGGGGTAAGTCCTCCAATTAGGAAGTGACAAAAGTAAATAATTTTTGACATCAAGACTAGTTGTGGTCTACACTAACTTGATATAGCCTAAAAAGAGTATGGCTAAGCATAAGGCAGAATACATTAAATAAGACCAATAACCAGAAGTCTCTTAGATAAGGAATGAGGAAAGGAATGGGAATCTTAATACAATGGAGAATTAAAGGTGGGCAAATACCCAATGTAGAAAAGAGTGTGAGAAAAGGAATAAAGAAACTTTCAAGGAATGGTAAGAAGGTGGAGCAAGTACCCCCCATAGTGGAAGCCTCCACTATGAGGGACGTAATAAAGAACAAAATTCGTAAGAAGGGAATTTTCCCAAACAAATTAATCGACATATAGATGGAAAGAGAATAACTCGGAATGAAGAATCATGAAAATGATCACAAGCGAGTGAGAATGTATTAAGGAAAAAGGAAAGGACTCCACTAGAAATAAAGAAGTTGGGGAAGGTCGAGTAGGTAAGGGAAATTCAACACGGTTATGTAAGATATGACCCCAAAGGAAAAATGGATGAGTGAATAAATGGTAAAGGTAGTCGGGAGTGCACTACCAGATGGAATTATACATCCCTTGGAAGGTTGGAAGGTTAGGAACACCCAGTAAGGAAGTGTTCTAAATTTTAATGGTCAAAGACAAATTCTAGAGCATTGCCATGCTGTAAGGGATATGCAAGCCCAACAGTCTAGGGAAGGATATGACCCAACTAAGGAAGAGTTAGTTAGTTAAGTATAATAAGGTCAATATCGAAATTTGACCAAAGATGTAATAAATAACGGATAAAGGAAGGGTTAAAATAAGACAAAAGGTGATAGCATATAAACCCATGAATACAAGTACGTAATGCTTGAAAGAACACTGAGCTAAGGGTCTCAATGACCAAGAGAAAAACTAGACACAGGAACAATTGGGTATTTTAGAACTCCTGATTTTGAAATTTTAAGTAAAGAATCTCAGGATGGAGAAATTATACTTTAAGGAACGAAGGATGTGAATTTAAGGATATGACCTTAAACATTACAGTGAGACATGCTTAGCTAAAGTAAGCTCTGTGGAATAAGAAGGTGATGGGAAGGAAAGGAAGACCTTGAGTATGTGATATAAGGGATAAATGGAAATAACCGAGAAAGTTGTATATTGATAAACTACAAGCTGATATCAAAGGGAAGTTCTTTCCAATGCAAAAAATGTTGAATAAAGTTTTGGGGACAAAACTCCTAAAAGGAGGGGAGAGTTGTAAACCCCGCCCTTTGGAGTTAAGGAAAAACGGGGAAAATAACTGGTCAAACCAAGTAAGAAAAACTGAACTGGTTCACAAACCCAATTATAGGGGAATGGGCATATTTGGAAATTTACAGCTCCCCAGTGATCGAAAGAGTTCATAAAACCTTTGAAAAGAACCTTAGGACAAATTCGAAGAGAAAAACCAGACCATTTAAGATGAACTGGATCCAATTGGATTGAATCGGTTTATGAACCGAGTTGGTTTTTGAACCGAAACCGATAGAGAAAGGGAAAATCGGGAAATTTATGGATCTCGAGTGACCTAAGGAGTCCCAAAAGTCATAAAAAAGGACTTAGGGTGAATTGGAGATGAAAACCAAACTGATTCAGATGAACCGGATCAGAACCGAATTGAACCCGTTTGGACCGGTTTGAACCACTATTCAACCGGATGCTAAATTCATTTTTTCTTGGTGGCTTAGAAAATTCAAATTTGATATTTGAGGTCCCCATTTGATAGAAAATGAATTTAGAAATTTTTTATTTTGAAAAATTTGGTCAAATCGGACCTGAACTGGCCAGTTTAAGCTTTGAATCTAGTTCGGAACAATATCATCTTCTTCCTTCAGATGATAACATTGTTCATTGTCGAAAAATTGATATAACACCAAATCCCCGAGCTTCCTATATAAAGAGCCCCTCCTCATTCATCCTTTTCTACATCTGAAAACTCCATTCTCTATCAACTGCTCCAATTTCCAATGAAGCTCAAACTAGAGCACCAACATGGGCATTTTTTAAGCCAAACAAGGCAGTTTGGGTTCATTGGATTCGGGGAGAAGTTAGCTCCATGCCTGTAGTCTCCATTTGCTCTGAGAGGCGCCAGAGAAGCGCCGACGTGATGGAACAGTCAAGCAACTCCGACAGACCAAAGCTGCCCTATTTTGGCCGAGCTGAAATTAGCCAATTCAAGCTGTTCTCAGGCCAAATAAAGCCCTCCCAACACCTCCACAACCGTCCTACAGCTAAATTAGAGCGAAAAGGTAAGCCAATTTGGCTCCACTCTATAAATTATGATCGGTGCTAAAGAGAACCGATAGAATTTTGATGACTAAATTCTCATTCAATTTGGCATCAATTGATGCAATTCTTGATCCTAGGAGAAACCTCAAGATGAGAGCTATCTGCCCAGATCGAAAGCTCGGACTGCTGCGCCACCGACGGTAAGCTTTCAAAGCTTTCTCTCTCTAAGTCTAGTTTTTCGATGAAGCTCCGTTTGAGCTCATTTTGGCACCAAATCGTGCTATTCAAAGTGCAATTAAATCGTATGAAGGTTTAGGAACTCTAATCTAACTTCAATTTCAACAATTAAACTCATTTGATCGGGCAATTTGATTAAATCAAATTCGACTGTGTTAGAAGGTTTAATTGGGGAAAAATTTTGGGGAAATTTGGGAATTTTGAAAATTCGATGGACTAAAGTGCAATTTCATAAAACTGAGGACCAATTGGGCATGATAAAGATGTTGGAGGACAAATTAGGCAATTTTGGAATTTTTTAGGCATTTTTGTAAAGTAGGGGCAAAATGGTAATATTTGGAAAAGTTGGTGGACCAAATTGGAAATTTGGGAAATTGAACTCTTTTTTTGTGAAATTGAATAAATTGAGGTCCCAAGGTGAATTTTAAAAGTTTCAGAACTCAATTTGTGGAAAAACTGAAATTAGGGACTTAAAGTTAAAGAAAAATAACTTTAGGGACCTAATTACAAATAAATGAAAAGTCTAGTTTTCTCATTCATTTAGAATAAATGAGGGTTATTAGGCCGAGTGATAATGAACAAAGATGTTCATATCGTGTAGGAACACTAATTACTGGGAACACCAGCAAGGACAAGCTCGTGTGAATACAAAGAATCGGTCAAGAGGAATTTACTGCATTAACAGATGAGTGGGAATTTAATATCATAACCGGTTGGGATGATAAGCTTATCAAAAATGAAAACTCACTGTTAATTAGTATTTTAATCATCACACCTGAGAGGAGTGATGTGGAAATCATGTGGAAAAACTACTTATCAATTGTAAGTAGATCATACCCGGTTGGTATGATGAAACTTCCTCAAAGGAAGTGGAAAACCCGTTCATTGGTTATGAGCAGAGTTGTCCTTATACTCGGTTGGTATGATGGACAATTGGAAAGTATATTTTTTCCAAAGTGCTCTCCCCTGACTGTGTGCCACTACTTAAACATTTTGGAATACCTTCTTTACGGGAGCTCGAATAGCTCTATTAGGTCGGATGCCTGTGTTTTTGGAACTTGGGGGCTAATATGCCCGATTTTGAAAATCTCGAATAGTGGGCCTTAGGCCAGTTGGCATGAGTAGGAGCTCATAAACAAACATGATTATTATGCCATGAAAACTTAAGTAAATGATTTGTTTGGCCATGGTATTGAGATAGGACCAACATACTCAGTCAACTAGTGGTAGTGCGACATGACAGGTCTTCGAACTAGTCAAGACAAACAGCTGCAGGTCGAGTTGAGGGTCAGGGCTGTTGGACTAGTGGCACCCCAGATTATATAGCATTATGTGAAAATTTATTGATTGTGCATGCACTATGTTACGGGACCTTCAAGATGCCCAAGACGGGTAGTGATGCATCCTAGGGCTCTAGACGACCAGGTGGATATAAGGGCAGTTTGTCGTATCTAGAAGTTTTCTGAAGCTCGGAGTAGCTTCAAGCACATGAGACTTGGGTGGGAATAGGATGAGGTCTCTGTCCTCATATGGACACGAAGATTTGTTATGGGATTAAGGGTTAGATGTCACGAACATCCACTCATTCCTAGGGTAGAAGTGGATGTGCTTCTATTTAGGTGGTCAGTAAAGTCGCTCTGATGCCACAAGTGGGTTCAATGGACCGGCTAGCCTGTGATTGTGTGTTTACCTTCATGATAAAGGATGTGTGTTGGGTGATGACATACCGTGGTAATAAGAAATGATTATAAAAACTGAAATTCAGAATGAAAGGTTTTTAAAAGAAAATAAGGAGTCTAGCACACTCTAAATAAAATATTTTCATAAAAGTTAACATTTGAAAACGCATTCACTGAGTCGTTGTACTCACCACCTTCCTTATATCCCTTTCAGGTAACCTTGAAAAGCTTACCCTAAAAACCACTAGCTAACACACCTGTAAGGCATGTATGTTAAATTTTAAAATTTTATGCAGTTTTGATTTATGTTATTTCAGGAAAGATGAAAGTTTAAAGGATGTCTTACTCCTCACAGTTTATAAAGAAGGGGCAACCCTTAGTAAATCGGGAGAGTGACAGGTTGATCACGAGGATCCGACCAAACTGGGTTAGGGCATGACATACCAGCGGTAATCAGTATGGCTCATGAGTGGGAGTGACTGGTGTATACCCGACGTCGTCAGATGGCGCAGACGACCCGAAAGAAGGAAAAGGGTCCAAACCGTCAGGGAGGACAGAAAGAGCATAACAGTCCAAAATGGGGAAATAGAATGGCATTTCTAAGGAGAAAGGACATGCCCCCACTTCCCTAGAGAGTGGTCCCCACCTTACCTCAAGGAAACCCTTGTTGTCCAAGGTGTCAAAAGAACCATAAGGGAGCATGCTTTGCATGCGGACAAGTGGGGCACTTTGCAAAGGACTATCCCACTCTCAAGGAGAACAAGTAGAGGAATACCCTTTGACCACCTCAAGGGAACCCCAGGAATCCTAGGCCAGATGCTACAGCACGAGTACCAGGTAGGGTATACAACCTCACCCAGGAAGAGGCTAGAAGAGACCCTAGCACTATAGCGGGTACATCCCAAAACCCTGCAAACTAGTTCAAGAGAATCTTGTAAAGTGGAAAATTTTACTTAATAAATAAAAGCTTTCTTCTAAAATACACATTTCTTCAATCAGGATATATACAACTATGGAGACAACATGTCTATGCCCTTTTCAACTCAGGAGTTGAGAGATCCTTCATCAAGGAAGAGTTGATTTCAAGTGTACCCCTAGACCTTATTACACTAGAACAAAGCCTCAACATTCTCACACCTTTAGGAGAAGATTTAAATAGGAATAAGCAATTAAAAGGAAGTGAGATAAAGATTGGAGAAATCAAACTTGAAGCTAACTTGATTCCATTACCTTAAAAGAGGTTAAGGTAATCCTTGGGATGGATTGGCTAAGTAACCATCAGGCTAGGATTGACTATGGAAAGAAGACAGTGACCTTCCACACTCTTGATACAAATGGATTAAAATTCCAAGGCGATCGAAGGAAAAGTGAAGTACAGATGGTGTCCCATCTGAAAGCCCAAAAGATGATACAGAAAGGTTGTACAACTTTCTTGGCCAATGTCATCGACAAAGAGTCTGAAGAGAAGAGACTTGAAGATATTCTAGTATTTAGGCACTACCTATAAGTATTTCTAGAAGAGCTACCCATACTACCTCCAAGTCTGCAAGTGGAGTTCACTATAAAAATAATCCCAGGAACAAACCCCATATCCCAAGCCCCATACGGTATGGCTCCGGTGGAACTGAAGGAATTGAAAGAGCAATTAGACGAATTATTGGAGAAGGATTTCATACGTCCTAGCTAGTCCCCATGGGGTGCACCCGTCCTATTCATCAAGAAAAAGGACAGAAGTATGAGACTGTGCATAGACTATAGGAAGCTGAACCAAGTAACCATCAAGAACTAATACCCACTTCCGCAGATAGATGACTTATTCGATCAATTAAAACTAGCAGCTTACTTCTCCAAAATAGATCTTCGACCGGGCTATCATCAACTCAGGATTCGAGAGGAGGACATTCCCAAAATGACATTCTGATCTAGATGTGGACATTACGAGTTTATAGTAATGTAATTCAGATTAACGAATGCCCCTACAACCTTCATGGATTTGATGAACCGTATGTTCCAACCACATTTGGATAGTTTCATAATTGTACTCATAGATGACATTATTATATACTCACAAACCAGGTTGGAACATAAACAGCATTTGGCAATCACCTTGGAGATATTAAAGGAAAATCAATTATATGCAAAATTCTCCAAGTGTGAGTTCTGGTTGTAGGAGGTAGGATTCTTAGGACTTATAGTGGCTAAGGATGGAGTCAAAGTAGATTTAGCCAAGGTGGAAGCCATATCAGATTGGAAGGCTCCAAGGAATCCTACATAAATACACAGTTTCTTAGGTCTGGCAGGATACTACAGACAGTTCGTACAAGACTTTTCTAAGGTAACAACTCCTCTAACTCGACTCACCATGAAAGGAGTTGAGTATAAGTGGAATGAAAGCTGTGAGAAGACTTTCCTAGAGTTAAAGACTCGATTGACAACCACACTGGTACTCTCCCTACTTGACCCTAATGCGGGAGAGTACACCGTTTATAGTGATGCATCTGGACAAGGACTCGGATGTGTTTTGATGCAACAAGGGAAGGTTATCACTTATGCCTCATGACAACTTAAGGTACATGAAAGGAACTATCAAACTCATGATCTGAAATTAGCTGCAATAGTGTTTACCCTAAAGATTTGGTGACACTACCTTTACAGTGTTAAGTGTAGGATATACACAGATCACAAGAGTATTAAGTACTTCCGAACTCAAAAGGAGTTAAATCTCTACCAGATGTGATGGCTGGAATAGGTTAAGGACTATGACCTTGTGATAGAATATCACCCGAAAACTGAGGTGACACTAGTAAAGACGAGTTACATACCCCTGTTGCAACAATTGGGAATGATGGAGGTGGACCTAAAGATGGATAAGCGGGAAAGATGCATGGTGACTAATGTGGTAGTGAGGCCTAGTCTAACTAAACAGATCTAAGTTCAATAAAAAGCGGATAAGGAGCTCCAATCCTATTTGAATATGGTCAATAGAGAAACGAAACCAGATTACAAGGGTAGGGTATGTGTGCCTCAAGATAACGACCTAAAGAGATTAATCTTGGAAGAGGCACATGATTCGATGTATGCAATGCATCCAGGCAGTACTAAGATGTACCACACCTTCAAACAAGGATATTGATGAAAAGGTATAAAGAGGGACATTGCGGAGTATGTAGCTCAATGCTTGTCTTGTCAACAAATAAAAGTGGAGCACTAGAAACCGTCAGGACTGCTACAACACTTACCAATTCCAAAATGGAAATGGGAGCACAACACCATGGACTTTGTCACAAGATTACCTGTGACAAAAAAGGGCCGAGATGCAATTTGAGTCATCGTGGATAGATTGACCAAATCAACTCATTTTCTTCCTATAAGAGTGACGGATACATTGGAACAACTAGCTGTCTAATACATGAGGGAGATAGTGAGATTCCATGGCATTCTGGTGAGTATAGTATCAAATAGAGATCCAAGATTTACTTCAAGGTTCTGGCCAAGCTTACAAAGTGCCATGGGAACCAAGCTCTACATGAGCACGATGTTTCATCCTCAGACAGATGGGCAGTCTGAGCGAACCATTCAAACCTTAGAGGACATGCTAAGAGCGCGTGTACTCACCATGAACAAAGGCTGGGAAGAATACTTGTACTTGATGGAATTTGCTTACAACAATAACTATCAAGCCAATATTCATATGGCTCCCTATGAAGCCCTTTATGGAAGACCATGCCATACCCCTCTATTTTGGAAAGAAGTGTGGGAGGGGGAGGGGGGGGGGGGGGGGCGCAAGAAGGCTAGAAAGGGCGAAACTAATCAAAGATGCCACTGAGAAAATAAAACTAATTAGGAGTTGCCTTAAAACCGCACATGATAGGCAAAAGAGTTATGCAGATCATCGAAGGAAAGATTTGGAGTTTAAAGTGCAAGATCAAGTATTTCTCAAAGTGTCCCCATGGAGGGGAATACTTAGGTTTCAGCAAAGAGGAAAGTTGAAACCAAGGTATATTGGCCCATATCTCATCATTCAAAGGATAGGACCGGTGGCCTATAAATTGGAACTACCTCCAAACCTACAGAATATACACGATGTATTCCATATCTCTGTGCTTTGAAAGTATTAGCCTGATTTTAGCCATGTATTGGATCGTCCTCCACTGGTGCTGGAAGAGAACCTGACGTATCAAACAGAACCGATACAAATCATCAACTAGAGGGATAAGAACCTAAGGAATAAGAGGATTCATATGGTCAAGGTTCTATGGTAGAACGGACCAGTGCAGGAAGAGACATGAGAAACCAAAAGTGTGGTGAGGGATAGTTACCCTCAATTATTTGGCATGTAATTGTTTTGGGGACAAAAACCCTAAAAGGAGGGGGGAGTTGTAAACCCCATCCTTTGATAATAAGAAAAATCGGGGAAAAAATTGGTTATTTCCAAAGAGAAAACTGAGTGGGTTTACAAACCGGAACCAATAGAGAAAGGGCAAATTAGTTCGGAATAGTGTCGTATTCTTCATTCAGATGACAACACTGTTCACTCGTCGAAAAATTGAGAAGCACCAGTGAAGATTAAAAGTCTCTGGCCAGAGAGTTTCATGCAATGAATGACTGCTATTAAGGTGCTAATCGGATGGCCAAGAAGTCCCTGAGTTTCCTATATAAAGAGCCCATCCTCATTCATATTACTCACACTTGAAAACTCAATTCTCTCACAAATGCTCCATTTTTCGGTGAAGCTCGAACCAGTGCTCTGACTTGGGCATTTTTCTGAGCCAAAGAAGGCATGGTCAAGTTCTTTGGATTCGAGGAGAAGTCAACTACATGCCTGTAGTCTCCATTTACTCCGAGGGTCGCCGGAGAAACACTGGCATGATAGAACAGTGAAGCAGTTACAGCGGATCGAAGCTACCCTATTTTGGTCGAGCTAGAAAGAGCCAATTAGAGCCCTCATCATGCCAAACCAAGCTCTCCCAACACCTCCACAACCCTCCTACAGCTCAATTAAAGCAAAAAGGTAAGTCAATTTGGCTCCCGTCTGTAAATTTTGATCGGTGTTAGAGAGAGAACCCACAGATTTTCACTAACTAAATTCTCCCTCAATTCAGCATCAATTTATGCAATTCTTGATCTTAGGAGGAACCTCAGGACAAGAGTTATCTACCAAATTGAAAGCTCAGACCGCCGCACCCCCGACGGTAAGCTTTCAAAGCTTTCTCTCTCTAATTCCAATTTTTCGGCGAAGCTCCGTTTGAGCTCATTCCAGCATCAAATCGTGCAATTCAAAGCGCAATTGAATCATATGAAGGTGTAGGAAATCCAATCTAACTTAAATTTAAACAATTAAACACATTTGATCGGTCAAATTGTTGAAATTAAATTCGGCTAAGTTAGAAGGTTGAAATTGGGGGAAATTTGTGAATTTCAAAAATTCGAGGGACTAAAGTTCAATTTCATAAAATTAAGGGCCAATTGGGCAATATAAAGATGTTGGAGGACCAATTGGGCAAATTTTGGAATTTTTGGGTTAAAACTTACCATCTTTGTAAAGTAGGGGCAAAATGGTAATTTTAGAAAAGTTAGGGGTCTAAATTGGTAATTTGGGAAACTTGAACCCCTTTTTGTGGTTTTGAATAAATTGAGGTCCTAAGGTGAATTTTAAAGTTTTGAGACTCTATTTGGGGGAAAACCGACATTAGGGACTTAAAGTTAAAGAAAAATAACTTTAGGGACCTAATTGTAAATAAGTAAAAAGTTTGGTTTTCTCATTTATTTGGAATGAATGAAGGCTATTAGGTCATGGGATAATGAACAAGGATATTCATATCGTGTAAGAACATGAAGTACCAGTTACGCCAGCAAGGACAAGCTCATGTGAATATAAAGAACTAGTCGAGAGGAATTTACAACATTAACGGGTGAGTGAGAATTTAATATTATACCCGATTGGGATGATAAGCACCTCGAAAATGAAATCACGCAGGGAAAACTAAAACATTTTGGGAGTTGAAAATCCGTTCATCGGTTATGAGCGGAGATGTCCTCATACACGGTTGGTATGATGGACAGTTGAAAAGTATATTTTGTCAGAACTGCTCTCCTCAAACTGTGTGCCACTACTTAAACATTTTGGAAGACCTTCTTGAAAATCTTAGTTAGACCGTAGGCCTCAGTTTTGGAACTTGGGGGCTAATATGCCCGATTTTGAAAATCTCGAATAGTGGGCCCTAGGCTAGTTGGCACGAGCAGGAGCTCGTAAACAAACATGATTCTAAGCCATGAAAACTTTTGTGAATGAATTGTTTGGTCATGGTACCGAGACAAGACTGACATACTCAATAGACTAGCAGCAGTGCAACCTGATAGGTCTTCGGACTAGTCAAGACAAATAGTTGCAGGTCGAGTTGAGGGTCGGGGCCATTGGATCAATGGCACCATAGATTATATGGCTTATGTGGAAAAATGATTGATTTGTGCATGCACTATGTTACATGACCTTCAAGATGCCCAAGATGGGTAGTGATGTGTCCTAGGGCGCTAGACGACTTGGTGGAGATAAGGGCAGTTAGTCGTACCAGAAGTCTTGAGAAGCTCGACATAGCTTCATGCGCATGAGTTCAGGGTGGGGGCAGGATGAGGTCTCTGACCTCATATAGACATGGATTTTTGTTACAGGATTGAGAGTCGGATGTCACATATATCCACTCATTCTCAGGGTAGAAGTGGACGTGCTTCTATCTAGGTGGCCAGTAAAATCGCTCCTACACCACAAGTGGGTACACTGGACGGGCTTACTTGCGAATGTGTGTTTTCCTTCATAATGAAGGGCATGTGTTGGTTGATAAACACACTGTTGAGATGAGAAATGTCTATGAAAAACTGAGATTTTAAAAATGAGAAATTTTAAATAAAATAAGGAGTCTATAATTCAAATTATTTTTCTGAAAGTCATACCCTAAAACACCCATTAACTGAGTCGTTGAACTCACTCACTCCCTTATATCCCTTTCAGGTAACCCCAAAAATCTTACCCCAAAGACCACCAGCTAACACACTTGTAAGGTAGGTATGATAAGTTTCAAATTTTGTGTAGTTTTGATTAATGTTATTCCGTGAAAGGTACAGGTTTAAAGGACGCCTTATTCCTCACGGTTTACAAAGAAGGGGCAACACTTAGTACGTCGGGAGAGTGGCGAGTTGATCACAGGGATCCAACCAAACCGGGTCGAGGCATGATAGCTTCTCCCCATTCGTCCTCCTCATCCCTCAAATGACTAAAGAAGAATAAGTACTTCATTAAATAATCAAAATTGCATTAAATTTAAAACTTTACATACCTATCTTACAGGCATCTTAGTTGATGGTCTTTAAGGGTAGGCTTTCTAGGATTTCCTGAAAGGGATATAAGGGAGGGGTGAGTACGATTACTCAGTGAATGAGTTTTTAAAGGCTTTTGACTTTTTAAAAAAATATATTTATACGGAGTGTGCTAGACTCCTTTGTTTTCAAAAATCACTTCATTTAAAAATTCGGATTTTTCCACCATTTCTTATTTACCACGAAGTGTTATCACCCAACACACATCCTTCATCATGAAGGTTACACACATTCGCAGGTCAGTACGACTACTGAACCCACTAGTGGCTTCAAAGTGACTTTATCAGCCACCTAGATAGAAGCACGACCACTTCTACCCTGAGATCAAGTGGATGTACACGACATCCAAATTTGATTTCATTTTGGTCCTTTGAATTTCGAAAATCCCCAATTTTCCCCCAATTCCAACTTCTTAACATAGTCGAATTTGATTTCATCAAATTGACCCATTAAACATTTCCAATTGTTGAAATTGAAGTTGAAATTGAGTTTCTACATGTTCATACGATTCTTTAGAAATGTGAATCGCAAGTTTTAATGTCGGGACGAGCTCAAACGGAGCTTCGCTGGAAAATGAACTATAGAGAGAGAAAGCTTCGATTACTCACCAGTGAAGGCACGGCGGTTTGAGCTTTCAATCTGGGCAGATAGCTCTCATCCTAAGGTTCATCCTAAAATCAAGAATCACATCAATTGATGTGAAATTGGATTAGAATTTCGTCATTGAAATTTGGTCGACTCTCTCTCTCTAGCACCGATTGAAAATTGTAAAGGGGAGCCGAATTGGCTTACCTTTCAGTCCTAATTCGACCGATTTTAGCTGAATTAGCACCGATTGAAAATTGTAAAGGGGAGTTCTTGGTTTGGTCTGAGTAGGGCTCAAAATGGCCGATTTTAGCTTCGCCGAAATAGGGCAGCTTCGGTCCGCCGGAGCTACTTTACTGTTCCATCATGTCGGCGCTTCTCTAGTGATTCTCAGTTTGATTGGAGTTTGCTATCTGATAGTTGACTTCTCCCTAGTTCTAAAGAGCTCGACCTCTCCTTCCGAGGCTAAGAAAAATGTTTAAGTTGAAACTCTGGTTTGAGCTTCACCGGGAAATGGAGAAGTAGAGAGAGGGAGAGAAGTGTTCAGGTGTGAGGAGAATGAATGGGGATGACCTCTTTATATAGGTGTAAAACCGTGTATTAAATGGGAGAGATTTATTACTAGTATTAATATTGCCATAAATTATTGGTATTAATTTCAATATTAAATTATTTGTATTAATTCCAATAATTAAATATATATTAATTTATGGCTATTTATGATATGCCGTACTTTTGTATAAAAATTTTTTTACCGAAATTTCGCGTTACAAAAAAATCATACTTCCTAGGAGGTCACCCATCCTCACACTACTCTAGGGCAATCACACTTAAATTTAAAGTTCTTATGGAATCTAATTCACCTGAACCAAATTGGTTTTTGTTTTCTAGTTTGTCTTAAGTTTCTTTTCCAAGGTTTAATGAACCATTTGGATCACTCAAAAGTTGTAAATTTTCATATTGCTTATTTCCAAATGTAAACTGGCTCGGTTTTTTAATTCGGTTTGACCGGTTCTTTTCCCAGTTTTCCTTAACTCAAAAGTGCGAGGTTTACAACTCTCCCCTCCTTTTAGGAGTTTTGTCACCAAAACATAGTTAACATCCTTGCATGAGCAATCATTTCCTTTGATGCCCCTTTAGTGTTTGCTTAACATGCAAAGTCTTCTCTTGTTCTTTCAATTAGTCCTTTTTACATCCTTCACATAAGGAATTTCTTTTCCTTTATATTATTTACTCCCTCCATGGAGTTTATCATAACGAGACATACCTTACTTCAGGGTATATTCTTAAATTTATATCTTTCTTTGCTTAGAGCACATTCTTCCTTTGAGGTTCTGTACTCAAGATTGGAAATTCCAAGATACCTAACCTTCTCATGTCTAGTTAACCCCTTGGTCGTTGAAACCTTTAGCTCAATGTTCTTTCAGACGTTATGTACTTGTTTCCACGGTTTTCTTAATTATCACTTTTTCGTCCTATTTTGACCCTTCCTCCATTTGTTGTCTATTATAACTTCGGTCCAAATTTGTATATTCGACCTCGTCATGCTTATTAGCCGACTCTTCCTTACTTTGAGTCATATTCTCCTTGGGATTGTTGTGCTTACATACCCCTTACAGCATGGCATTTTCTAGGACCTGTCCTTGTCCATTAGATTTCTAGAACATCTCCTTGAGGGTCTCTCTTTGCTTTTTTTTTTTTTGACCTTTCAGGGATCATATAACTTCATCCCTCTTATCTTTTGATAGCATTCCTCAACTATCCTTTTTACCGTTATCCTCTCATCCATCATGCCTTTGAAGTTATGTCTCACATAACCGCACGAATTTCTCTTACCTACTCATCCTTTCCAAACATTTTTATTGGGTCCATTCAATTCCAATCATTGGGTTTCCTGATGATTATTGACATACGAGGATTTTTTTCCCTTTTTATGTCATTTCTCTTCTTTAGTGACATCCCTTATTCAATAACTTCCTTTTTCCTTAATCCACTTTTACTTGCTCATAAATCACTTCATGATTCTTCATTCTACAATAATTGCTTTAGGTCTATGTGTCGATTACTTTGCTTGGGAAGGTTCACTCCTTCTAGTTTTGTTCATTATCTTTGGCTGTCCGACGTTACCAGTTATCCTCTTTCTACATGGTTCTCCTATTCTCTCCAAACAAGTCATACTGGACCATTACAATACTTCCTTCCTTGGAAAATATTTCCTAAATAAGGGTTGGTTCCATTTCCTCTTAATTGGGATACACATGTCTTTCTGGGGCTTCCTTCCTTGGTAGGATTCTTTGCCTTTCCCTTGACATTCTTTTCTTACATTTTCTCTAGGGGATTTCTACCCTTAAATGACATCCCTTGATGTCGTCTTCTCCTAGTTACCTTTACTCCTCAAATCTTGTAGGCACATCTTTTATGCTCTATTTGCATCCTTATTCGTACCCAGTACCTATCTATTTCTTTAGGGAGCTTTCTTTAGGGAGCGTACAAATCTTCCTTCTTTCAGGATCATTGTGGGAGAGGCTTACCTATTCCTTTCTTGGCTTGAGTTTAGTCGTTAATTGGCCTTTGGTCCTTTTAAGCATTTCTTGCATCCTTCTTTTTCCGAGTATTTGACCTTTCCGCCTCTCTCTTCTTTGTCGAAACTTACATTATGGCTTTCCCAAGTATTTGTTTGTTAACTGCTTTGCCTCCACCATTTGTTTGGTCTAAGTTTCTTAGTAGCTGTTTCTCGAGTCCTCCTATCCTTAACATCCATCTCACTGACCTTTTTAGGGTGTAGTCCTTTCTACCTCCCGGTCTTTCTTAAGGTGTCATTTATTCTCCTTGACCCTATTTGGCTTCATTACTTTTTCCAAGGTGATTCATTACAATACATCCCATTATTTGGCTCTATTACTCTTCCAAGGCAGGTCATAATTGGCCTCCAATACATCCTTCCATCAAGAAGTTTCTAACGGTGGGTTGGTGCCTTGCACTTCACATTGTCCATCTGCTAATCCAATGATTCCTTCTAGGTACTTAGTTGTATGCATCCCTCCAGAGTTTCCTTTCCCAGCGTATTCCTTCTCTTCTTCACTCTCATTGTACCATTCTTTAGAGTTTCCAGAGGATGTTTCTCTATGTTTGCCCCTTATGAGAGGGTTCTAGATATACTTCCCATGTACCTTATCCCTACTCTTGAGGTATCTTTCTCGGGTTGACCTTCTTAAGAAGAAATTTAAATTTTGCATTTACCTCGTCATTTCTTGACCTCTTGGTGAACCGCTTACTTAGCCAGCTCCATGGTTTCGGTCTCCAGTCCTTCGTGTCCTTTGAGGAGTTATTGCCCTAAATTTATGAGGTGTGAAACACCCCTTCTTTCCTTATACCTATAATAGTTTATCTTGGTACTTGTCCTTAGTAGGGTTGGGCACTTCTTCAGGTAATGACTCAATCGTTCATACTTGTAATAGGTTATTCCTTTACATGGATTGTTGTGGTTCCTTCTTTCCTTCGAGTAGGGCATTTCCAAGGTTACTATTGGTTTGGTGCTCTACCGTTCTTTGAATCTGATCACTTTGACAGTTTTCTTACTGAATCTCATTTGCTAAAGGGTCATGGTAAGAGTCTTCCTAGGTTTCTTAATTCCCTGATTCATCTTCCATAATTGGGATGTAACTTTTCCTTAGTTTCCAGGATAGTGTGGGTTTGCTTTATTTTCCTTAGGCCATATTCCCAACAAGATTGCATCATCACGAGAGAAAGTTTTGAGAATTTGAGTATTTTATTAACAGAGGGATACAAAAGATTAGGCTTTCAGCCCTATCACAGGAAATGGTTGCAAAATAACTAAGGAGCTATGGAATTCTTGATAAACGTCTTCCTCCATACTTAGAGTTGTGCTACCAATAGGTCCTAGCACCATTCTCCAGGATACTTCCCCATTTGGTCTTTTGACATTTCAACCCGGTCTCAAGCATTTGGTAAGCTTCTAGGGTTGTCTCCCTACGAAGGTAGGGTGTTGAGTAGAGCCATTCCAAGTTTTCTTGGTTCCTCTCCTAGGAGCCATCTGAAAATTTTAGGATAAATCATATTAGTTACTATATTTTCTAGTCTTGATTATGTATTCGAGGAAACAAGCTCTGATACCACTCTAGTTGTCACGCCCTGACCCAGTTTGGTCGGATCCCCGTGATCAACCAGCCACGCTCTCAGTTTATTAAAGGGTTTCCCCTTATTGTAAACCGTAAAGAGTAAGGCATCCTTTAACCTGCACCTTTTCCTGGAATAGCATAATCAAAACTGCATGAAATTTAAAACTTTACATACCTATCTTACAGGAATCTTAGTTGACGGTCTTTAAGGGTAGGCTTTCCGGGATTTTCTGAAAGGGATATAAGGGAGGGGTGAGTATGACTACTCAGTGAATGGGTTTTTAAAAGTTTTTGACATTTAAAAAAAAACATTTATAAGGACTGTGCTAGACTCATTTGTTTCCAAAAATTCCTTCATTTAAAAATTTGGATTTTTCCACCATTTCTTATTTACCACGAAGTGTCATCACCCAACACACATCCGCAAGTCAGTATCACTACTGAACTTGCTAGTGGCTTCGGAGTGACTTTTCCTGCCACCCGGATATAAGTCCAACCACTTCTACCCTGTGAATGAGTGGATGTACATGACATCCGACCCACAATCCTGAAATCACTTCTTCGTGTCCATATGAGGATAGAGACCTCATCCTGTCCCCACCCCAGTCTCATGCGCTTGGTGCTACTCCAGATTTCACACAAACACCTGGAACGACGATCTGCCCTTATACTCACCGGGTTGTCCAGGGCCCTTACGACACATCACTACCCCTCATGGGCATCTTGATGATCCCGTACTCATGGTGCATGCACAAACAATGTTTTCTTATCAAGCCATGTAATATGTGGTACCACTGGTCCAATGGCCCCGACTCTCAACTCAACCCGCAGTTGTTTGTCTTGACTAGTCTGTCGACCTGTCATGTCGCACTGTCACTAGTTGACTGAGCATGTCGGTCCTATCTTGGTACCATGGCCAAACAATTCACTTATTAAGTTTTATGGCACATATATCATGTTCGTTTACAAGCTCTTACTCGTGCCAACTGGCCTTGGGCCCACTGTACGAGATTTTCAAAATCGGGCATTTAGCCCCCAAGTTCCAAAACCGAGGCCCCCGACCTATCAGAGCTATTCGAGCTCCCGTCAAGAAGGTCTCCCGAATAGTTTAAGCATTAGCACACAGTCAGGGGAGAACACTTCTGACAAAATAGGTTTTTACTGTCCATTATACCAACTAGTATGAGGACATCTCCGTTCATAACCGATGAACAAGTTTTCAACTTCCTTCAATGAAGTCTTATGATCCCAACCGGGTATGATCTACTTACAACCGGTAAATAGTTTTTTTCGCATAATTTTCACATCACTTTCTCTAAGTGACGATGATTAAAATACCACTAAATAGTGGGTTTTTATACCGAGGTACTTTTCATCCCCTACTGGGTATGATATAAAATTTTCACCCACAACCAGTAAGTGATTTTTATCTTTAAGTTGTGCTCATCATTCCAACCGAGTATGATGTTAGTAAACCCACTCACCCGTTAATGCCGTGAATTCCATTGGACCAGTTCTTTGTATTCACGTGAGCTTGTCCTTGCTAGCGTTCCCGGTATTTCGCGTTCCTACACGATATGAACAACCTTGTTCATTATTACTCGGCATAACAACCTTCATTCATTTCCAATGAATGAGAAAACCCAAACTTTTTAGTTATTTGCAATTAGGTCCCTAAAATTATATATCTTTAACTTTAAGTCCCCAAATGCCGGTTTTTCCTCAAATTGAGTCCCAAAACTTTTAAAATTTATCTTGGGACTTCAATTTATTCAATTTTACAAAAAGGGGTTTAATTTCCCAAATTTCCAATTTGGTCCCCCAACTTTTCCAAAATTACCATTTTGCCATTCCTTTACAAAAACGGTAATGTTTGCCCCAAAAATTCCAAAATTCCTCAATTGGTCCTCTAAAATTATTTTGATGCCCAATTGACCCTCAATTTCATAAAATTTCATTTTGGTCCTTTGAATTTCGAAAATCCCCAATTTTCCCCCAATTCCAACTTCTTAACATAGTCGAATTTGATTTCATCAAATTGACCCATCAAACGTTTCCAATTGTTGAAATTGAAGTTGAAATTGAGTTTCTACATGTTCATATGATTCTTTAGAAATGTGAATCGCAAGTTTTAATGCTGGGATGAGCTCAAACGGAGCTTCGCCGGAAAATGAACTATAGAGAGAGAGCTTTGATTACTCACCAGTGAAGGCACGACGGTTCGAGCTTTCAATCTGGGCAGATAGCTCTCATACTGAGGTTCATCCTAGAATCAAGAATCTCATTAATTGATGCGGAATTGGATTAGAATTTTGTCATTGAGATTCGGTCGACTCTCTCTCTAGCATCGATCGAAAATTGTAAAGGGGAGCCGAATTGGCTTACCTTTTAGTCTTAATTCGGCCATGGGAGGGCTGAGAAAGTGTTGGGAGGGCTTGGTTTGGTCTGAGGAGGGCTCAAAATGGCCGATTTCAACTTCGTCGAAATAGGGCAGGTTCGGTCCACTAGAGCTGCTTCACTGTTCAATCATGTCGGCGCTTCTCTAGTGATTCTCGGTTTGACTGGAGTTTTCTATCCAATAGCTGACTTCTCCCCGGTTCTAAAGAGCTCGACCTCTCCTTCCGAGGCTAAGAAAAATGTTTAAGTCGAAACTCTAGTTCGAGCTTCACCGGGAAATGGAGAAGTAGAGAGAGGGAGAGAAGTGTTCAGGTGTGAGGAGAATGAATGGGGATGACCTCTTTATATAGGTGTAAAACCGTGTATTAAATGAGAGAGATTTATTACTAGTATTAATATTTGCCTAAATTATTGGTATTAATTTCAATAATTTAATTTCGGTATTAAATTATTTGTATTAATTCCAATAATTTAATTTGGGTATTAAATTATTGGTATTAATTCCAATAATTAAATATATATTAATTTATGGCTAGCTTAACTTTAAAGTTCTTATGGAATCTAATTCACCTGAACCAAATTGGTTTTTATTTTCTAGTTTGTCTTAAGTTTCTTTTCCAAGGTTTAATGAACCATTTGGATCACCCGAAAGTTGTAAATTTTCATATTGCTTATTCCCAAATGTAAACCAGCTCGGTTTTCTTATTCGGTTTGACCGGTTCTTTTCTTGGTTTTCCTTAACTCAAAAGTGTGGGGTTTACACCTTGGAACCGGGAAGAAGTGCCCTACCTCGTGAAACATCCTTTCATCTCAAGGATCACCAGAGAAGCGCTAACGAGCTTGCATAGTAACCTCACTCTCTCTGCAGTCTGCCACTAGAGTCGATCGAGCTTAATTCGAGTCACCCTCGGACCAACAATGGCCAAACCAAGTTCTCTAAACATCCCCAAGAGAAGTCCAAACCTTCCTAGAAATGTATTGGTAAGTACTATCAACCACCCTTCACTGGAATTTACTATTCACAATGTGTTTTTCCCAAAAAATATGTTAATCAATTCTCACTGCTCAGGCTACCAATTGAGGCATGGTTTGATCCAGTAAGGATCGATCCCCAAGAAGAGAGGAATTTAGTGGAAGCAAAAGCTCTGATCGCCGAATCCTCACCGGTGAGTAATCGAAGCTTTCTCTTTCTAGGATAATTTTCTGACGAATTTATGGTTGAGCTCATTTTTAAGCCGAATCAAGTGTTTAAAAGTTTGAAATGAATTAGGAGACATAGGGATGATGATTAGAAGCATGTTATGGCATAATTGGAAGGATTAGGGCAATATTAACTAAAACTAAAGTTTGGGACTAAATTGTAAATTTTGAAAGTTCGGGACTTGATTGCAATTTTTGAAAAATTGAGAATTTTTTGTAATCAAGAGAATTAAGATGCCCTATTGGAAATTTAAGGAAAATTAGGGACCTAAATGAAAGATTTAATCATCTTAGGGACCTAATTAGAAATAAGGTACACTTAAGAAATAAAATGTAATTATTGGAAATTTACTAGTTTTAAGTGTAAATAACTTAGTGTTATACCTAATTGTCCGATTTATTTTAGGAACGGATCGCCTATAAGCTCGTGCAAAGGAAAGGCACGTCAGGCTTGGAAATCCATTTGGGACAAATGAGACACGAAATACGGTGAATGGAATTTCCGGCATCATACCCGTTTGGGATGATAAATGTACTTTCATTCGAAAATCGTTTCCAAAAATATTCTCCCCCACTGTGTGAACCCACTCAAATATTTTGAGAGATATTTCTCATGAGAGCATGAAGCATGCGTACTTAGAGCTAGAATTGCTCTAGTGGGCTAAGGTCTCAAATTTTGAAACTGGTATAGCCCAATGCCAAGTTTTGGGAAAAAACTCGTGAAGTGGGCCTAAGGCCAATGGGAATGTGCTTAAACCCCTAAACAAATTTATATTTATGAGCATATGGAAAATTTTTCATAAATGCATTAATTGTGTGATTTAGCTACCGAGTCGAAGCGGGGTTGTCTAACCCGTTGAGGTAGTAGCACCAAAGATAATGATCTTAATTAAAAATAATTTTGATTGTGCATGCTAGGATACGGAACCATCGAGACGCCCGATATGGGGCAATGTTGATTATAAGGGCTAATTGACGATCTAGGAAGCATAAGAGAAGCTTTGTCATCTAGTGAGTTAAGAAGTTCTAGAAGCTTCATGCACATTGAAACCAAGGAAGAATGGGAAGAGGTCTCATCTAATGATAGTGAACACAAAGACTCAATTTAAGTTTGGGGGATGAGGCAGTAGAGATCAAAGTCGCTCCATACCACAAGTGGAATAGTTGAGGACTAATTTACGAACATATGATCACTTTGATGATAAAGGGCATGTGCTTAATTGTCAAACCAAATAAATAAAGGAGAAATGTAGAAAGCTCATTTTTAATGATAAAAAGGAATTTGAGGTTTAAGTTACCCAATAAAGATATAATCGAAAATTTTTTACCTTTACCCCTTATACCATCCGCTCAGTGAATTATAGAACTCAATCACTACTTTTTTTCATTTATAGGAAGAATATATTCAACCTTGCTGAGAAGAACTCACCGTTAGCTCAATAACTAAGGTATAGTGTGTATGAACTCGTTCTTATTAAATAGTTTTGATAATATTGTTAAAATGAAACTATTGAGAATTAAGTTATGTCTAATTTGTAATGGTATTACAAATAAGATTATATTTTTGTAATGAAAAAAATGGCAATTATTCGAGAGATACCAACTAAATCAAATTGGAATGTGACATAATATTAATAAATTATTTTATAAGCTACTAAATCAATAATACTTCTATCTAACCCTCTAAATCTAGTTCATTGGATGCTCCATTTCATTACTCTTAATTATAGTGATAACTCTCACTAAGCTCAAATATTTCCAAAGTAGTCATTTTCATCTACTTCACTTTCAACTAGGTTTGAAGATGATATGTTTTCCAACTTTTTATTATTCATATATTGACATTGGTACCACACTTGTCAAGTGTCTCAAAGACCAAAACTCTCTCACTTCTTCCCCACGTACGGTTACACGGGAAGCTGCCAAAATGATCCACTAGAAAGCTTGACATCTCCCTTTTATTTTACTATGCAATGAAATTAATTGATTTTTGAAGGTTTGATATTATTGATCTAATATTTTCGTGCACAAATTATATATTAAGAGACTTATATACCGTTATTAATTGTATTTGAAAGGCCAACCTACCTAATAATTATTACTAGTTTAAT
Organism: Trapa incisa; assembly: GCA_030064435.1. Classification (NCBI taxonomy): domain Eukaryota; kingdom Viridiplantae; phylum Streptophyta; class Magnoliopsida; order Myrtales; family Lythraceae; genus Trapa; species Trapa incisa. Next base: position 22,157,174 of record CM057775.1, read on the forward strand.
TTATAGGGTAAATTGTGATTTATATTCAAAATATTCTATACACATAAATTTTTTATAATAATTTAAAATTTTATAGTGTGATTTTTATTATTAAAATACTTGTAAGAACACCATTCAAACTATTAAATTAATAGGAGCTTTGTTTATCTTAGTTGATACGATAACAACACTTTTTTAAGTGGTATGATATTAAAATAATAATTATAAAATAATAAAAAAAAATAAGGCCATGAGAGAAGAATTTCTCAGCTTTTGTTGATACACCTCCTTCTGAAAGTCTACGGGAAGACAGACGTCACTACCTAACCTAAAAATGGGGACTTTACTTAAGTTGGCAAGAGTTGGGCAGGAGGAACTCATTAAGAGTATCTAATATTAAAGATGGTGGTTATATCTCTAATAGAATATATAGACTTTGACTCAACTCCTACTAGTTTTAATCAAGTATTTAGCGATTAAATTTAAGTTAAATAGTATATTCGGGTGAAGTTAATCAAAATTTAAATTGGATCGAGTGAAATAATTGTATTTAAATTTGGGTTAAATATAATATTCCGGTATAGTTAATTAAAATTTAAATCGAATATAGTGGTTGAATTGTATTTTAAATTATATTAGCTTGATTAGATTAAAATTTAAATTTTTATAGGTGAGTACAGTGAATTGAAACATCAACCAGATATGATTAATAAATTATAATAGAATAAATAATAATATTAATAGAGATAAGTCCAGTGAAATTTAATTAAAATGAGTGGATGTGAAATGGATAATAATACCAATTGTAACTTGTTAAGTGGACGATAATATTAATAAATATATTTTTTATTGATTACTATTTAAGATGAATGGCTGTGAATTAAGTTAATTAAGATTTAAATTAATAATCAAATCTTGAGATTTAAATAGGGATGAAATTAATTTGTTATAGGAACAAAATTTAATTTAATTTAAATTTTATTAGTTTTAAGATTTTTTTAATAATTTTTTTTAAATCTTGTTAGAAGGTATTTCAAACTAAAATGATTAACAAGGAGTACAAATTGAGATCCAATGAAATCTAAAATGATTGACCAGTAAGGAAAGAAAAAGGACAGTTTTTCATTATTTTTTAATCAGTAATTATTATTTTAGTTTTGAAAAAAATGTTAGTAAATATTTGTTGGGTATATAAGGACAATATATAATTGTAAATAATAGATAATATATTATTACCTTTTAAAAATATTATACTAAATTATTATAAAAAGTTTAAAATATTTTGTGCAATTTGCCGTTAATTTAAACCATGTACATATTTACTATTTTCCTTGTAAGAATGTGTGGAAATTTGTTCTTGGTAGTACTCTTAAAAGAGGAAGGCAACTGCAATATGAATTTAATGAAGGCAGGCGTCTCAATACATATATTTATTGAAGTCCATTGATAACCATACTGTATTGCATTAAAACACTGGAATGTGTAAAAGTCATAGCAAGTTGATTGGCCTCACATTTCATAGATTGGTTTTAGATTATAAAATAATTTTTTAACATTTCTAGGAAAACTTGGAAAGAGAAACCCATTCTAAGATTACAAGTCAAGCACGTCACTATGTAATAAATGGTATGTAAACATGTTTATTTATAATAATAAATACTAGAAAATAATTCTAGAAAAATCTTGAATTAAAACTAAAGTTAAAATGAATAGGAAGTGTATTTAAATTTTAAAATGGTGATTTGAAAATTTTTAAATAGTCAACAAATACGTAAATAATTATTAATAGAATTATATGGAAAAATTGAAACGTTTTAGGTAAATCAGATTCAATAGTGAATAGCTTATTTAAATATTTAATTTTTATGTGAAATAAAAATATAAATTTAAAAAATTAATATTACCACTATATAGAAAATTAATTTAAATAAATTTATATATTTTTAAAATTTAGAAAACCGATCAAATCGGACCTAAATTAACCGATTTTCAATTTTGAATTATTGAATCTGGCCTGATAGAACTGATCAATGGTCCAACCGGCAATAGACCTTCTGCTAGGTCAGCGTCCAGTCAGTGTGCGACCAATTTGTGCACGAAGCGTGCCTAGTAGGTCGTTGTGTCAATGATTGGAAGTGCTGGCCAATTACAACGTAACTCGTGTACTCGGACAATGGTTAAACGAAAGAAAATCCATGTCATCGGCAACCGACCAATAGGAGAGTGTCACTTGTTGTCACACCCCGATTTGATTTCCCTGGTCGGACATGTAGACAACCGCCACATCCTCCCAACTTTACAACGATGGACGCCTAATTATTGTAAAACCGACAAGGTACAAGGCTCAAAGCAAAATATCACAAATTATTTTTCAATTTAGTAAATTGGCTTTTGGAAAAAATCAAATTCAAAAACCATATACCATGACTATATATTGAATATAAGACATACTTTTGGTTTATGTTTGACTTTTCCCATCAACACGTGTCCTTCTTCACCATTTTTACTTGAAAGGGGTAATCAGAGGGGAATGAGTTCGACAACTCAATGGGAGGGCTTTGCTGACATGGTGACTTCATGTCCACGATTTAGCTAATACTCTAAATAGAGTTTTAGGAAGGTTTAGGTAAAACAAGGGTCACCATGAGTAAGCTCGCGAAAATATTAAAGAATTGACTTGTATTTGACAAGTTTAAAAAATATTTATTTCATCAGAAGAAAATTATCATCTAGTCCAACATAACGGGTTTCGGAAGTTTAATTGTACTTAAAATAAGCAACAACTCACATACCCGAATGTTCATACATACCCCTTTTCCATAAATCCCTTTTAGTTGGGATTCCACTTAACAAGCCAGCACTTGTTAGTTATTAAAAATCATTTCACACGACCTTAAGTTATCATTTCACCTTACGTTTTAAGTTTTGCTCACACAATCATATGCCATATATCATCAAAGGGATCACACATTCGTAGAACGGTACTCGACCGTGCCACTTGTGGACCGGAGTGCCTTTACTGTCCACCCTAATAAAGGTGCACTAACTCTACTCGGAGTTTGAGTGGATGTTAATAGTCCGACCCTCAAACCCTGATTACTTCACCCTATCTGCATAGAGGGACGAGACCTTATTTCTCATACTGCATCAATCTTAGTGCGCAGGAAGCTTCCTTGAGCTTCATGACCTATTGGATGATAAAATCACCCATATGCACCCTGGGTCGTCCAACAATCCTTGGGCTCCATCACTACCTCATGTCATGATAGCCCGAACATCACAATGCATCCAGAATCAACAATCTTTTTGAATTATAGCCTTTATTTTTGGCCCTCTAGCACAATGGTCTGTCGGCTTGGCTTTGGCCCACGCGAACTGACCCAACAGTTCAACAACCTAGATTCGACAAAGTAGGCCTTTAAGGGCATTTTTTGTAATCTCGGTGTTCTAATTTACTATCTATCCAAACACATACTTTACCATGCCCCTTCTTCTCCTACCAAATACGCTCTTAGCTGACATTTTTGATAATTTTACCAAAAACTCAAGGGTATCGACATCATTATATTTGAAAATGACACATTTGGAATTTTAATCTCGTTGTCAAGCTCGCTAATGAAATTTTCATTTGTGCCCTCAGTTGATATGCATTTTCTATGCTACTAGAAAATCCCCAGCTCACTTGCTCACCCTTTCTCTCTGTAAATTTGAGAACCTCAACTCGGGTTCCATCGTTCATCGGTTGTTGTACGTCAGTGCTCCAACCGTGAGTCTATCCACTATAGAGGTTGACTTGTGTATAGAGAAGAGAGGACCACCATTGCATTAATTCATGGTTGTGGGATCAAGCCCCAATTGACCGGGCATATAGAGTATTTTCTTGTACAAGGTAACTTGGCTATATGGTTTGATGCAGCTTGGTGCCCATCAATAAATGCTTTGTACATGAAGAACTCTTTTTCTTCCATCATTTGCAACTAAAACTTCAACATATGCTTTTCTAGAACCAACTTGTGAAAAGGGTAACTTCAATGGTACTACGGGATGAAATACCAAAAGGACAATTTTCATGTGTGATGAACTTCACATATGTCTCATTTGGCACATAAATTCATCCATGTTAGCAAGGAATAGGTGAATATACAGAGCATCTTTCCAACCTAAATCATATCCAATAAGCCTTGCTTAAATTTTCCCCAAGATACATTTCAAATCCTCCTCGACTCCTTCCAAAACATTAATGAAAGTTTCAATTAATGACTTGCCCTTTATTTTTGGAACTAAAAAGGTAACCTCCTTCTCCAAAATAGTACAATTTAATGCACTAAGAACCTTCAAATTATGAGAAGAAATTAATAGCCTTGAAATTGCAGGAGGACCTATATCAGTTCTAGAAACATCTAATGCAATCAAGTTGGGTAGCTTGTACCACATGTGAGAAACCAATCCCCATTTTAAATTAGAAGGAGAGGAATTTTTGTTTTATGACATCTTACTTAAAGCCATTTCATCTATTTTCAAGCAATCTAAGAACCCAACACTTGTCAAATTTGGGCAATATTTTGCAAGTGCATCAATTGCATCACCTTGAACATCCATGATTCATAATAACATAAGTTTCTTAAGTTTATTGTAGAAAATTGTCATTGCTTTAATGGCACCACTTGTGATCCTCTCACAGAAGTCAGGACCCAATTGGAGACACTCGAGCAACTCATGCATTGTGACAATCAATGAAAGGGTTGTATCAGAAAGTTTTCGACAATAGTCACCACTGATATCACGCAAGTTATGGGCTTTGAAGTTTATTATTGCATCTGCTATGCCAATGCCATAGAACCACCATTTCTGGAGATTAACACAGCGAGAAGCTAGAGATAAAGCCAGTGTAGAATCACATTTGTGTGCTCGGAGATCAAGGAGCTCACATAAACATGGTGAAGTGCTAAGAGCTCTCCAAGCCTTACACGTAGATGAGAGGCTGGCTTGATCCTGATAATTAAGGCTAGAGAACAACTGAATCACCGTATCATCAAGCAATAGGGTCCAATCAACATCATAGGTGGCAATGGTGTTAGGCTCTAAGGTTAAAGCCTCATACTTAAGCTCAAGATAATAAGGTAGAATCAGTTTTTATTTCCCATTCTTTTATAACCTCTAATGCGTTCTGAACCCCATCCCTTAAAGGTAAGAAAATCGGGAAAAGAACCGGTCAACCTAAGGGAGATAACCGAATCGGTTCACTAACCCCCAACGTTAGAGAAAGGGCAATTTGAGAAATTTACAAATCCCGAGTGACTCAAAGAGTCATAAAAACCATGGAAAAGGACTTTGGGACAAATTGGAAGAGAAAACTTGACCCGTTTAGGTGAACCGGATCTGAACCGGTTTGAGCCAGTTTGGTCCAATTTGAACCATGATTGAACCGATTATTAAATTCATTTTTCTAGGTGGCTTAAAATGTTCAAATAGGGGAATTGAAGCCACCATTGGATAGAGAATAAATTTAGATTAATTTAAAATTTTTTAATTTTGAAAAACTTGATTGAATCGGATCTAAACCGACTAGTTTAAGTATCGAACTCGGTCCAGTCCGGTTCGGAACAGTGTCGTCTTCTTCCTTCAGATGACGACACTGTTCATTCAACTGATGAACGGACAGCACCAATCAAGATGAAACGCCTTCATTCAGGGCATTTTAGGTCATGAATGAGTGCCATTAAGATGGCAAATGGTCGGGCAGAGAGTCCCCGACCTTCCTATATAAAGAGCTCATATCCATTCATACTCCTCACACCTAAAAACTCCATTCTCTCTCAACTACTCAGTTTTTCGGCGATGCTTGAATCAGAGCTCTAACTTGAAGTTTTTCTGAGCCTTCGAAGATTAGGTTAGGTTCTTTAGATTTTGGGAGAAGTCAGCTACCTGACGACAATCTCCGTTCGATTCGAGGACCACCGGAGAAGTGTCGGCAAAATCAAATAGTGAAGTAGCTCTGACGGACCGAAGCTGCCCTATTTCGGCCGAGATGAAATTGGCCAAATTCAGCCCTCCCCAAGCCAAACCAAGCCTCCCAAGCACTCCCATAGACCTCACACGACTGTAAAAGAACTAAAAGGTAAGTCAATTCGGCCCCCTCAATCATTTGCTACCGGTGTTTGAGAGAGAAACTATGAAACTTTCACTAACCAAATTCTCCCTCAATTCGATATAAATTGCATCAATTCTTGATCCTAGGAGAAGCTCAGGATAAGAGCTACCTGTCCAGATAAAAAGCTCGGACCGTCGCACCTCCGACGGTAAGCTTTCGAAGCTTTCTCTCTACGTACAGTTTTCCGACGAATCTTCGTTTGAGCTAGCTTCTGCCTCAATTCATGTGATTCAAAGCTCAATTGAATCGTATGGATGTGTAGGAACTAAATTACACCTTAAATTGAGGTAATTAACCCTGATTGAATGGTCAATTTGATGAAATCAAATTCGGCCAGTTTGAAAGGGGGAAATTTTTGTGAAAATTTGGGGATTTCGTAAAATTGAGGGACCAAATTGTAATTTCCCAAAATTGAGAGCCAAGTGTCCATGAAAAGGATGTTAGAGGACTAATTGGTCGATTTTTTAAAATAATTGGTGTCAAATTGCCATTTTTGGAAAGTAGGGGCAAATTGGTAATTTTTGAAAACTTGGGAACCAAATTGGTAATTTGGAAAACTTGAGCCCCTTAAACAATTTTGACTAAATTGAGGACCCAAAGTGAATTTTTGGAAGTTTCGAGACTCATTTTGGGAAAAGTTAGCACTAGGGACTTGAAGTTAAGGAAAAATGAACGTTAGTGACCTAAGTGCAATAAACTAATAAATTTGGGTGTAGTCACTTATATGTGAGAAACAAAAGCTTTTATGCCAATCTAATGGATAAGAGTGCCCAAATAGTGTAGGAACACGATAAACAAAAGCTTTTATGCCACAAGTGAGTGCAGTGGATGGGTTGCCCTGCGAATGTATGATCTCTACCTAATGAATGGCGTATATTGACTATTAAACACACCTAATGTGGAAAATGAGGAAAAAAGTATTTTTGAAACCGGAATTTGATGTAGGAACATTCTTAAAGGAAATAAGGAGTTTGGTACATTCCTATTAAAACTTTTTTGTTTATAAAAACTCACTCTCAACACCCATTCACTAAGTTATAGAAACTCACCCCTCTTTCATCAATTGGTCCCACCATGTAATTGCATAATCTGAAAATGCAAAGGATGCAACTCATACCTTTCATGCTTCATAGTAATTACAATTTTCAAAGAACTTATCCATCTTCTCTTCCCATTGGATATATTCTTCTGGGTCCTCCTTTCCATAGAATAATGGTATATTCAAATCATACAGGTTATCAATCGTTGGTCTTCTTCTTAGTGTATATTGCTCTTGATCCCTTCGTTCCTCCAAACAATCTAATCGCGTGTGTAATGACTCAACTGCTGACTTCACCATTCGTCTCATTTTGCTCATCATGTCTTGAACGGACTGAGGAGAACTGTCTTTTGTCCATGTGTTTCTTCGTTGTTGGGACTTGTAATCTTACCAATTGTTAGAAAGAAAAGAACCTCGTAACTCTCCCTCACATATTTCTCTCAAACACTCCTATTTAACATGCAAATGGCTTTTTCTTAAATATTTAAAACACTCTTGCCTTTTTCCACTCATATGTCTTCTTTCAATTTTAATAGAACTCAAGAACAAATCGTTTTCATGAAGCAGTTCAACTTGAGGAACAATCAAGACAAATCAATAGAGTTTCAAAAAGCAATTCTAAAAGGATTTTAGTGTAAGGTATGGGAATATTCAAAAAATATAGGAAAAAAAATAAAATATAGAGTAGAATGAATAAGATACTGAATATATAATTTTGTGCCTTTTTTTTTCCTTTTTTTGCCTTTTACTATTCTTTTTTTTTTGCCTTTTTCTTTTAACTTTTTTTGCACACCTTTTTTTTTATCACGAATTTTTTTTGGCTTTTTTTATCAGCTTTTTTTTCTTGGCTTTTTCTATTATAAAGAATGTAGATAAAAAAGATGAGATTTTTTTTATAGAGATTAGAAATAGAAAGAAGTATAACTAGATAGGAGAAAAAAGAGATTTTTTTTGTGATTTTTTTATACTAACTAGAAATAGATAGAAGATAATGAAAATATAACTCGATAGGAAAAAAAGAGATTTTTTTTGTGATTTTTTTATACCGGATAGAAATAGGTAGAAGATAAGAAAAAAAAATAGAACGAAACTTGAAAGGATAGTATGGAACTTGCCGTGCAACCATGTGCTCTGATACCAACTGATACGAACCCCGCCAATATACTAACGGCACCCTACACCAAATATGGAATAGACCCCAAGACTTTCACGATGCAAGTAAAAAAATGGAATATACCTTGTTTAGTTAAGAAACAAGGTACAAGTAGATGTAGATGCCACACCCAAATCCTCTAAGGAGAGCTCCTAGAAAACCCTGGTGATAAGTCTGATTGCTTGAACGCCACAAGTAAAAACCTGATAAGTTCAAAAGTTCTCTCAAAAGAGAAAGAAGAAATAAGCCTCACAATAAAATTGAAATCAAAGATCTGTCTACAATGGTCTAAAGTTAGCCTTTTATAGGCACTTGAGAATATTAGCAATTATCTAAATAAGAAAATTAAATATTGGGGTTGACATGCCAACCATATAGAAAATATTGCTAATATATTTCTTGATTATATCTAGAAAATATATTGTTTCCTAGATTAATCTTCTAGAAGATTTATGATAAATCTCCCACTTTAAATTCAAATTTGAATTTCAAATTTGAATTATCTTCTTGAGATCTTCTTTTGGGCTTGAGATCTTATTGGACTCATCCTTTGGGTTTCCACTTGGGTTTCTTCAATTGCTCCAATTAGTCCTTTATCAAATCTTTTGGCCCTTAACTTGTGAATCATAGAGTGCCCAATTTGATTCATATCATGAGCACCTCGGAAATGAAAAATCACTTATATGTGGGATTTTAACATCACACCCCATCAGAGTGATGTGAGAACTAAGTGGAAAACTACTTACCGATTGTAAGTAGAGAAAACCATACCCAATTGGTATGATGGACTTCCATGAACGAAGAAGAAAACCCGCTTAACGGTTGTAAGCGAAGATATTATCACACCCGGTTGGTGTGATGAATTGAAAGATGATTTTGTTAGAAGTGTTCTCCCCTGACTGTGTGCCAATGCTTAAAATTTTTTGGAGACGTTCTTGACGAGAGTTAGAACAGCTTAGATAGGCCAGAGGCCTCGGTTTTGGAACTTGTGGGGCTAAATGTTCGATTTCAGAAAATCATGTATAGTGGGCCCAAGGGCAGTTGGCATGAGCAGAAGCTCATAAACAAACATGTGATATTTATGCAATGAAAACTCTTAATGAATGCATTATGTGATTTCGCCATGGTACCAAGACAGGATTGATATGCTTGGTCTAGTAGTAGTGTGTGAGGGCCAGGTCGATGGACCGATCTAGACAAATAGCTGCAGATCGAGTTGAGGGTCGGGACTGTTAGTCCAGTGGCACCAAAGATAAATGGCTTTGTGGAAAATTTATTGTTTATGCCTACACTTGAGGTTTAGGACCAACAAGACACCCAAGAGGGGTAATGATGCATCCTAAGGGCTACTGGATGATATGGTGAAGATAAGGGTAGTTTGTTGTGCCAGTAGTCAGGGAAGCTCGACGTAGCTTCATCTGCATGAGACCGGGGTGGGTTGGGATGAGGTTTCTATCCTCATATAGAGACGGAGTTGATTTCAGGTTTAAGGGTCGGATGTCATGAACATCCACTCAAACCTAGTGTAGAAGTGGATGGGCTTCTATCTTGGTGGTCGATAAAGTCACTCCGAGCCACAAGTGTGTGTAGTGGACGGGCTGTCCTACAAATGTGTGATCCCTTCTTGATGAAGGGTGTGTGTTGACTATTAAACACACCTAATGTGGAAAATGAGGAAAAAAGTATTTTTGAAACCGGAATTTGATGTAGGAACATTCTTAAAGGAAATAAAGAGTTTGGTACATTCCTATTAAAACTTTTTTGTTTATAAAAACTCACTCTCAACACCCATTCACTAAGTTATAGAAACTCACCCCTCTTTCATATCCCTTTTCAGGAGTAGAGAAAATGACTAAGGAAAACACATAGATCTACCCTTTGTTAGGTATGCTTAAAAGTTATTTTAATCTCACATTTTTATTGATTTATGATATTACAGGTAACAAGGTTAAATTACGTCTAGCTATTCTTGAATTAAAGAAAGGGGGAAAAACCCCTCTTGAACCAAGGGAGTGGCGGATTGTTCACGGGGATCTGACCAAATCGGGTCAAGGCATGACAACTTGAGTGGTAATAGAGCCTAGTTCCCTTGAAGCATTATCAACATTATGCCCTAACACTAATGAAAACTTAATTACCGTGTAGGAAGGAGAGTACCTAGGAAATATATTGTACGAACCCAATCCCCACACATGATTGTGAAAAGACACTTACCCCTAGAGAGGTGGCTGTTCAACTATTTTTGGAGGGCGAGAAGAGAGTGTCCAATGATATGGTTGAGGATTATAGGAAACTCGTAGGAGCCTTACTAGAGCCAAAAGGCATCACCTATCCTCCTATAAGGTAGGAAGAACCTAACCCTCCTCTAGCCCCACAACAACCAGAGAGGACTCCCACTAAGAAGGAGGTTTGGGACAACTATTGGGATGCCCACACCACCTTCATGAAAGTCCACTAAGTACCCCAAACTGCTCAATCTAGCTTCAATCCTTCTCAATGGATGAAGTGGACATATGAGTGCAAGGCAAAGGTGTTGAGAAGGTACGGACTTGAGGCCATTCATGAAGTTCGTCCCATAAGGGAAATCCAAAGGGAATATGGATGGACTTTAACCGGTTCCTCAAAGCCTTTAGACCGTGAATCCTACAATTGTTCAGAGGCTAACTCCCGGTCTATGACTCCAAGGGACTAGGAAGTAGAAAAAGTCCTGTAATAAGTCAAGTACGACAAGGAACTATCTTTTGGAATGAATAAAAGTTTAGTTTTCTTGATTAAAATTAAATCTCCTTAATAAAGACAAGTACAACTAATAGAAATGAAAGTATACCAATAATGATCGGGGTAGTAGATAGAGAAAAGATCACCTAAGGAAGAAAACTATGGATCACCTCTAGTTAACCCAAACCTTAAAGATAGCCAAATAAGTTCCCTACAAAGACTTGGAGTATGAAGTAACACGGCAATAAGACTGGTAAAGAAATTCTAGAGTAGTCTGCCTATAGTTCACCAAGAAGGACATACCCTAACAAAGGGAATGAAGAAGAAGAGTGTGAAGTCTAGTGTAAAGGAAGTAAGCAAAAAAAGGTGAAAGGATCATAAGGAGTTAAGGAAGAGCCCATATATATAAAAGTTAGGAAACCAAGGAGAATTGGGCTGCCCCAAGGGAAACCAGTGGAATGGAAGCAGACCAAGAGGAAAGTAAGGAAGAAGTAGGAGTGCGGAAGGTACTAAGCCACTTTAGGATAACACAAGGAGAGAGGGAAGAGGAAAAGAAGTATGATAGGAAGAGAACCCGGAGGAATATACAAGTACCCTTGAAAGAGTTAGTGATATACATGACACAACTATTATGAACTCATTGACAATTAAGAGCTCCTCGAAGAAGGATAAAAATAGGAGTTGGGACCTTAGAAAGAGAAATTTTCAAGCTAAGTAACCGACAGATGAACTATAAGAGTCTTGAACTGAAATAAGAAACGTCATTAAAAGAAAAATGTGGTTAAGGACATACTTGGATGGCTAGGTGTGTCCTGCTCCGGAAGAGCAGAGAAGCCAAATAGGGATTTCAGACGAACCTAGCTAAAGGAAATAACTAATAACAACAAGATAGTCAAGGAGAATAAACGACACCCAAAGAAGGATCGGGAAGTAGTAAGGACTACACCCTAAATAGGGCAAGGGATGGATATTAAGGACAAGAAGACTCGAGAGACAATTGTCTCAAAATAATTAAACAAAGGGGGTAGTAGGAACGAAGCAGTTAACAAACTGACACTTGTGAAGGTCACAACTCCAGTAAAGAAGGGAGAGGTGGAAAGGCCAAAAACCTTTGGAAAATAAGGGTGAAAGAAAGCCTTAAAGAGATCAATGGCTAAGATAGAATTAATGACCAAAAGCCATGAGAGGGCTAAGCAAGCCTTTCGTAGGATGATTAATAGATCTTAAAAACAAAGAGGATGTGAGCTCTCCCTAAAAGAAATAGATGTGTACTGGGATACAAGTGAGAATGAAGATAGGGTATAAAAGAATTGCATGTAAGGTTTCAAGAGTAAAGACAATCAAGAGAGGATGGGATCAAAGGATATCATTTAAGGTTAGATTTTCTCAAAGACATATGAGAAGAGAATTCCGGGAGAAAGGAGTATAAATCCTACCAAGGAAGGAAACCCTGGAAAGACATATGTGTCCCAACTAAGAGGTAATGGAAGCAAGTACGTTGCGCTAGAAAGGACACTGAGCTAAGGGTTTCAATGATAAAGAGAATGACAAGACATAAGAATGATTGGACATCTTGGAACTCTCAATCTTGAAATCTTAAGTAAGAACCTCAAGGGGAAGAATTTTTCCCTAAGAAAACGAAGATGTAAACTTAAGGATATACCCTTGAACTCACAAGTAAGAAATGCTTAGCTAGGATAAACTCCATGGAATGAGTAAGCAATGGAAAGGAAAATAAAATTCCTTAAGTGCGTGTTATGAAGGGCCTAAGTGGAAATAACTGAAGTGTTAGCATATCCAACAAACTCCAAGTTGGCATCAAGGGAAGTTATTTCCTATGCAAAGGATGTTGAAAATGTTTTGGGGACAAAACTCCTAAAAGGAGGGGAGAGTTGTAAACCTCATCCCTTAAAGGTAGGAAAATCCGTGAAAAAACCAGTCAACCCAAGGGAGAAAACCGAACCAGTTCATAAATCTCAACCATTAGAGAAAGGACAATTTGGGAAATTTACAAATCCCGAGTGACCCAAAGAGTCATAAAAACCATGGAAAGGTACTTTGGGACAAATTGGTAGAGAAAACTAGACCCGTTCAGTTGAACCAGATTTGAACTCGATTGAGCCGGTTTGGACCAGTTTGAACCATCATTGAACCGGTTGCTAAATTCATTTTTCTAGGTGGTTTAAAATGTTCAAATTTGGAAATTGAAGCCACCTATGGATAGAGAATGAATTTAGATTAATTTAAAAAATTTTAATTTTGGAAAACTCGGTCGAATCAGGTCTGAACCAGTCGATTTAATCATTGAACCCGGTTCGGATCAGTCCAATCCCGTTCGGAACAGTGTCATCTTCTTCATTTAGATGATGACACTGTTCATTCAATGGATGAACGGACAGCATCGGTGAAGATGAAACACCTTCGTTTAGGGCATTTTAGGTCATGAATGAGCACAGTTATATTCGGGAAGAGAGTCCCCAAGCTCCCTATATAAAGAGCTCCTCTCCATTCATCCTCCTCACACATGAAAACTCCAATCTCTCTCAACTACTCAATTTTTCGGCGAAGCTCAAACCAAAGCTCCGACATTGGGGTTTTTCTGAGCCTTAGAAGGCGAGATCGGGTTCTTTAGATTCTAAGAGAAGTCAGCTACCTCATGACAATCTCTATTCAATCCAAGGACCATCAGAGAAGCGCCGGCGGAATCAAACAGTGAAGCAGCTTCGACGGACCGAAGCTGCCTTATTTCGGCCGAGCTTAAATTGGTCGAATTTAGGCCTCCTCATGCCAAACCAAGCCCTCCCAACACTTCCATAGCCCTCACACGACCAAAAAAGAGTTGAAAGGTAAGCTAATTCGACCCCCTCTATCATTTTCAATCAACGTTAGAGAGATAAATTGTGAAAATTTCATTAACCAAATTCTCCTCCAATTCGATATGAATTGTATCGATTTTTTATCCTATGAGTAACCTCAGGACGAGAGATACTTGCCCAGATAGAAAGCTCAAACCGCCATTGTCAAGCCTTGACCCGATTTGGTCAGATCCCCGTGAGCAACCCACCACACTCACGATTTATTAAGGATTTTCCCCTTCTTTAACCCGAGAGGAGTAATGCGTCCTTTAAACCTGTACCTTTCCTAGAATAATATTAATCAAAACTGCATTGAATTTTAAACTTTGCATACTTGTCTTGTAGGTGTGACAAACAAGAGGTCTTTCGGTAGGTTTCCCTTGGTTACCTAAAAAGGGATATAAGGGAGGAGGGTGAGTTCATTGACTCAGTGAATGGGTGTTTAAGATTTGACTTTTAGAAAAAAAAATAGTTTGAATTGGAGTGTGCCAGACTCCTTATTTTCTTTTAAAACAATTTATCCTCAAAATCTCAATTTCAAAGCCATTTCTCAATCATTAATCACACCCAGTGTGTTTATCAACCAACACACGCCCTTCATTATGAAGGGAACACACATTCGAAGGGTAGCACGTCCACTGCACCCACTTGTGGAATCGAAGCGACTTTACCGACCACCTAGAAAAAAAAGCACGTCCACTTCTACCCTAAGAATGAGTGGATGTACATGACATACGACCCTCAATCCCATAAAAAAAAAATTATGTGTTCGTATGAGGACAGAGACCTCATCCCGACCCCACCCCAGTCTCATGCGCATGTAGCTACGTCGAGCTTTCGTGACTGCTGGCATGATAAACTACCATTATCTCCACCATTTCGTCCAGTAGCCCCACTAGCCCTCTTGGGTGTCCTGAAGGTCTCATACCTTAGTGCATGCACAAAACAACATTTTTTCCACATAAGCCATTTAATCTGTGGTGCCACTAGTCCAACAGCCCCGACCCTCAACTCGACATGTAACTGTTTGTCTCGACTGTCTGTCAACCTGTCATGTTGCACTGCCGCTAGTCCATCGAGTATTTCGGTCATCTCTTGGTACCATGGCCAAACATATCATTCATTTAAAGTTTTCATGTCTTAAACTCATGTTTGTTTACGAGCTACTGCTCGTGCCAACTGGCCTTGGGCCCACTGTACGAGATTTTCAAAATTGGGCATATTAGCCCCCAAGTTCCAAAACCAAGGCCTCCGCCCTATTTGAGCTATTTTAGCTCCCGTCAAGAATGTCTCCAAAAAAGTTTAAGAAGTGGCACACATTCAGGGGAGAGCACTTCCAACAAAATAATATTTTTATCTGTCCATCACACCAACTGAGTGTGAGGACATCTCTGCTTATAAAAAATAAGCATGTTTTCTACTTCCTTCCAAGCAGTTCATCATACCAACCGGGTATGATCTACTTACAACTGGTAAGTAGTTTTTTTCCACTTAATTTTCACATCCCTCCATTCAAGTGTGAGTGATAAATTTCCACTTAGTAGTGGGTTTTCATTTCCGAGATACTTATCATCCCAACCGGGTATGATATAAAAATCCCACTCACCCTATAACGTAGTTATTTCCTCTTAACCAGTTCTTTTCCTTCACGCAAGCTTGTCCTTGTTGGCATTCCTGGTACGTCGTGTTCCTACACAATATGAACATCCTTGTTCATTATCCCTTGGCCTAATAGCCTTCATTCATCATGAATGGATGAAATACTCAAACTTTTTAATTAATTATAATTAGGTCCCTAATGTCGATTTCCCAAATTAAGTCCCAAAACTTCTAAAATTCACCTTGGGAGTTTTCCCCCAAATTGAGACCTGGTTTGGTCCGATCCCCATGATTTACCTGCCACTCTCTTGGTTCAAGAGGAGTTTCCTCCTTCTTTAACTCAAGTGAAGCCAGGCATACTTTTAACCTTGTTCCCTGAAAAGTCATATTTCAAATAAAGTGCAAGTTTAAGAGAGATCAAGCATACTTAACAGAGGGTAAGGTTTGGTGTTATCCCTTGTCATTTTCTTTATTTCCTGAAAAGGGATAAAAAGAGGTGTGAGTTTCTACAACTCAGTGAATGGGTATTATAAAAAAATTTAAGTTCGATGAAAAATAGTTTTCCAAAATGGAGTGTGCTAGACTCCATAATTTCTATGAATTTTCCCATTTTCAAATTTGGGTTTTTAAAAAAATTCATTTCTTATTATCATGGTGTGTCATCACCCAACACATATCCTTCATCATGAAGGTAAAACACACAATCGCAGGCTAGCTTGTCCATTAAACCCACTTGTGGCGTCAGAGCGACTTTAATGGCCACCTAGATAGAAGTATGTTCACTTCTACCCTAAGAATGAATAGATGTTTGTGATATCCGAACCTCAATCCCGTAACAATCTCCATGTCCATATGAGGATAGAAACCTCATCCTGTCCCCACCCCGGTCTCATGCGCTTGAAGCTACTCTAAGCTTCGCAAGACATCTAGTACGACTAACTACCATTATATCCACCGGGTCATCTAGAACCCTATGACGCATCACTCTCTTGGGCATCCTGAAGGTCCCATAAACATAGTGCATGTGCACAATCAACAGTTTTTCACATAATTTCATATAATCTGTGGTGCCACTGGTCCAATGGCCCCTACCCTCAACTCGACCTGCAGCTGTTTGTCTTGACTAGTCTAGAGACCTGTCATGTTGCACTGCCGATAGTTGACTAAGTATGTCAGTCTTGTCTCGGTACCATGGCCAAATAACTCATTACTTAAGTTTTCATGACATATTAATCATGTTGTTTACGAGCTCCTGCTCATGCCAACTGGCCTAGGCCCTACTATTCGAGATTTTCAAAATCTAACATATTAGCCCAAGTTCCAAAATTGAGGCCTCTAGCTTTTATGAGCTATTACAGCTCCTGTCAAGAAGGTCTCTCAAAACATTTAAGCAATGGTACATAGTCAAGGGAGAGTACTTTCAACAAAAATATATTTGTCTACTGTCCATCATACCAATCGAGTATGAGGACATCTCCGCTTATAACCGATAAGCGGGTTTTCCACTTCCTTCAAGGAAGCTTCATCATACCAATCGGGTATGATCTATTTCAACCGGTAAGTAGTTTTTTCGCATGATTTCCACATCACTCCCAGGTGTGTTGATTTAAAATACTTAGCAGTGGATTTTCATTTTTGAGGTGCTTATCATCCCAACCGGGTATTATATAATAATCTCACTCACCCAATTGTGTAGTGTATTTCCTCTAAGTCGATTTTTTCGTCCCTTGCAAGCTTAATCTTAGCTGGCATTCTCGATATCTCGTGTTCCTACATGAAATGAATACATTATTATTTGGCTTGATAATCTTCATTCATTATAAATGACTAAAATATCCAACTTCTCAAATATTTGCAATTTCATCCCTAAAGTTCTTTTTCTTTTACTTTAGCCCCGAATTTCCAGTTTTTCCCCAAATTAAGTCCCGAAACTTTTAAAATTCTCCTTGGGACCTCAATTTATTCAATTTCATAAAATGGGGTTCAAGTTTCCCAAATTCCCAATTTGGCCACTAATTTTTCTAAAATTACCGTTTTGCCCTTCCTTTACAAAAATGGTAAGTTTTACCCCAAAAATTCTAAAATTTGCTCAATTGGTCCTCTAACACTCTTATCATGCCCAATTGGCCCTCAATTTTATAAAATTTTATTTTGGTCCCTCGAATTTTCAAAATCCCTAATTTTCCCCAATATTTCCCCCAATTTCAACCTTCCAACATACCCGAATTTGATTTCATCAAATTGACCGATCAAACAAGTTTAATTGTTGAAATTGAAATTAAATTAGAGTTTCTACATCTTCATACAATTCAATTACACTTTGAATCACAAGTTTTGATGTCGGAACGAGCTCAAACGGAGCTTCGTCGAAAAATAGAACGTAGAAAAAGAAAGTTTCAAATGCTCACCGTCGAGGGCACGACGGTCTGAGCTTTCAATCTCGGCAGATAGCTCTTCTCCTAAGGTTTCTCCTATGATCAAGAATTGCATCAATTGATACCAAATTGAGTGAGAATTTTATCATCAAAATTCTTCTAGTTCTCTCTCTAGCATCGGTTTGAAATTATAGAGGGGAGCTGAATTAGCTTACCTTTCAGTTCTAATTCGGCTGTGGGAGGGCTAAGGAGGTATTGGGATAGCTTGGTTTGGTCTGAGGAGGGCTCAAATTGGACAATTTCAACTCAGCTGAAATAGGGCAGCTTCGGTCCGCCGGAGCTGCTTCACTGTTCGATCACACCAGCACTTCTTCGGTGACCCTCGGAGTGAATGGATACTACCACTGTATAGCTAACTTCTCCCCGGTTCTAAGGAACCCGACCACACCTTCTTTGGCTTAGAAAAGACCCTATAATGGAGCTCTGGTTCGAGCTTCATCAGAAAACTAAGTAGCTGAGAGAGAAAGACGTTTTTAGGTATGGAGAGGATGAATGGAGAGGGGCTCTTTATATAGGGAGCTTGAGGATTCGTAGGCCATCCGTTTGGCACCTTTATGACAGTCTTTGATGCCTTAAAACGTAATGAACGAAAATGTTTACTCTTCATTGGCTCTGCTTCGATTTTTCGATAGTGAATAGTGTTGTCATTTAAAGGAAGAAGACAATTGTATTCTGAACCAGACCGGACCAGTCCGAACTAGGTTCAAAGTTTAAAACGGTCAGTTCAGGCCTAATTCGACCCAGTTTTTCTATATTAAAAATTTCTAAATTCATTATCTATCAAATGGTGGCCTCAATTCTCATATTGGAATTTTCTAAACCACCTAGAAAAATGAATTTAGCATCTGATTCAATAGTGGTTCAAACCGATTATGATCCGGTTTACTTGAACCGGTTTGGTTTCATCCCCCATTCATCTTAAAGTCCTCTTTCATGACTTATTTGACTCTTTAGGTCACTTGTAATCCATAATTTTCCCAGTTTTCCCTCTCTCTATCGGTTCCGATTCATAAACAGGCTCGGTTCAATCTGGTTTGGATCCAATTCACTTAAAGCAATCTGGTTTTTCTCTCACAATTGGTTCTAAAGTTCTCTTCCAAGGTTTATGAACCTTTTTGGGTTACTTGAGAGTTTTAATTTCTCCAATTTGCTCATTCCTCAATAATCGGGTTTGTGAACCGGTTCGGTTATTCTCACAAGGTTTGACCAGTTCTTTCCTGATTTTACATAAGTCCAAAGAGTGTGGTTTACAAGTCGTGTAGCTAACTTCTCCCTAAATCCAAAGACCCAACCATGCCTTCTTTGGCTCGGAAAAATGCCCAAGTCAAAGCTCTGGTTCGAGCTTCAACGAAAAATGGAGCAGTAGGGAGAGAGTAGAGTTTTCAGGTGTGAGGAGGATGAATGAGGAGGGGCTCTTTATATAGGAAGCTCGTAGACTTTTTGGCCATTCGATTGCTACCTTTATGGCAGTCATTCATTGCCTCAAACTCCCTAGTTGGAGACCTTTTATCTTCGTCGGTGCTACTCAATTTTCCAATGAGTGAACAGTGTTATCATCTGAAGGAAGAAGACGACACTGTTCCAAATCGGACTGGACTGGTCTGAACTGAGTTCAACGCTTAAACCGGCCGATTCAGGCCTGATTCGAACGAGTTTTTAAAAATTAAAATTTTGTAAATTCATCTAAATTCCTTCTCTATCACTTAGGGTTCTTGAATCGGTTCGGTTTTCTCACTTGTGTTGACCAGTTCTTTCCCCTATTTTTCTTATCCTAAAGGAGTGAAATTTACAACACTCCCCTCCTTTTAGGAGTTTTATCCCCAAAACTAAATTAGCATTTTTACTCTAGGATAAACTTCCCTTAATGTCAACTTGGACATGTTAATACTTTGGTCGTTCTTTTACTTAGCCCACTATAAATCACGCACTTAAGGAATTTATTTTCCTTTGCATTGTTTACTCCTTCCATGGAGTTTTATCATAACTAGTATGTCTTGTACACGAGTCCAAAGGTATATCCCTAGGTTCACATCTCCCAATCATTCCTCTGTCTAGTTATTCTCTTCATCATTGAAACCCTTAGCTCTGCGTTCTTTCGAGCATTACGTACTTGTTTTCACATGTTTCGGTGTTTTTTTCCCTTCATCCTAATTTGAGCTATCCTTCATCCATCATTGATTATAGCTTCATTCAAAATTATGTTTGACTTTGTCATGTTTACTAGCCGACTCTTTCTTACTCGAGTCACATTTTACTCGGGACTATTGGAGCTTACATGTCCCTTACGACATGACATATTCCAGAACTTGTCTCTATCAATTAGACTTCTACAACACCTCCTTTAGGGTTGTTCCCAACTTTCCAACCTTTTAAGGATTGTATAATTGCATCACTCTTTTCATCGGGTAGTATTCCTTGACTACCTTTACCATTATCTAATCATCCTTCATGCCTTGGCAACATGTCTTATATAACCGTGTCAGTTTTCCTTACCCACTCATCCTTTCCCAACTTCTTTATTAGATCTTTCGGGTGTCAATTATTGAATTTCCAGATGACTTACAAACATGCTCTGATTCTTCCCTTCTTATGTCTTTCTTCATTTCTGGTGACGTCCTTTACTCAAGGATTTTCCTTTCCCCTAAACCCACTTTTACTTGCTTGTGACCATTTCACGATTCCGTTGTTTTTGGAGAGTTCTTATTTAATGATTTTCATTATCTACTATGTCCTTCAAAGTAGAGATTTCCCTTTTAGGTGCTAGATGTTTGAATTTCTTACTACTCCTTGAAGGTTTCCTTCCTTCGCATTCTTACACACTTTTGAATTAGGGCTTTTGTCCACCTTTAATCATTTGTCGATCATAATTTCCCAGTTCACCTTTTACTTTCCTACTCAAGAGGTATCTCCGATCGTCGGGTCTTATTTCATGTACTCAACACTATGCCCACTCTATTACCCTTCTTTAGAGTGTAGTCTCCACTACTTACAGGTCCTTTTTGGAGTCTCGTTTATTCTCCTTGACCATCCTATTGCTACTAGTTGCTTCCTTCTTTTCTAAGTTTGTCGGAAATCTCTAATTGGTTTCTTTGCTCTTCTAAATTAGGTAATACTTTGGCCATCTCGTCATACCCTTAACCATTTATGGTTCTTTATGTTAGTTTAAGCCTCTTAGGATCCATCTGGTGGTTCCTTAGCTTTGGAACTTCCCTTTTTGAGGTCTCACATCCTACTTGTATCCACTACCCAAGGATTCTCGTCCTGGTTCAACCTCTCTAATGCTTCTTGGAGGCTTTTCCTTCTTTCCATTCTTACACCCTTCTTAGATCGGTATTGTTGCTCGCTCTTTATCCTTCACTGTCCTCCATTTTCTTTTTGTTCCTTGTCCTCTCTTCGAAGAGCTCCTACTGATAGATTGGTTCCCAGCACTATATTTTATGTCTAGCCATCCACTCCTTGGGCTCTATTAAGCGAGTGTGGCCACAACCAGTCTTGATGTCATTGGTTGTTTTCTCCTTACCCATTTCCGAATTGGAGGGCTTACTTTCCCAAGGTTTTTTGGATGTTCTTTCCTCTATTTCCGTATGATGGGTAGCCTACCCATTTTCACTTGTCACTACGTCCTTTGATGTTATTTCCTATTTACCCGCTCCTTTCATTTAACTTTCTCCTTGGGCCCTCTTAGTATACTTCCCTCAGTTTTTTCACCTTGGCGTGCACTTCATCTCCTCATCCTTTGTCACTTGATCCATTACTTCTTAGTTGGAACTTGTATGCCTTCCCAGGGTCTCCTTCCTTGGGAAAGGTTCAGGTGTTATTTGCCCTAAGACCTCTTTGTGTGTGACTTACTAAATCCTTCTTATGGCTTGGGTGTGGTCATCATTTCATTTTCGGCCATTTATTTCTTCAAGGTTTTCCTTCATACTTCCTTTCCACTGTTCTAGCCTTTCCATCTCTCCCTTCATCGCAAGGTTAGTCTACAACCCTACTTGGCTTCTTTGTTTTTCCAAAGTAGATCATAGCTTGCTGTCTCGAGACATCCTAGTTGTCGTTCGGCTTGTCTTCTATGGAGGAGGTGTTTCCTTTTTTGCTCCAAGGTGGCTTGTAGTGCTCCTTAACGAAAAATTTCCCTTTATCTATATTCTGCTATGTCTGAGTTTTCACAAGGTTTTACCCATGATCTTCTTTTTGTGATCCTTCCTCGAGTAATTGAGGCATACAATCGTATTATTAAGGGATAGAGAAATTTTTAGGAACTCAAAATCTTATTCATCAAAGTAAGAATATAGTTTTAGGGTTTTAACATCTCATGAGGGAGATTGTTACAATGACGGATTGGGGAATTCTCAGTACAAAATTATGGTTTAGCAGGACTTCCTCCTTGGTGAGATTAGGTTCCCTAGCCGCAATTGTGGTTCTTGTAATATTATCCCTTCGGGCTTCTGTAGGGGTGGGGGTGTCTTTATTGGAAGGTATAGCTTGGATTCCTTGCAATGTGGGAATATTCTTTGCTATGTGTCCCACCCTCCTACACTCATAACAGACCCTCTCAGGTCTTGTCCTCTGAAAAGTCGGGCATCTTCTAAAGTAGTGTCCCCATTGCCCACATCTATAACAGGTCATCTACTTGCATGGACCTTTGTGGTTCCTCCCATACCTTGAGCATTGTGGGGCCTTTTTAAGGGATTGCTGATGGTTTGATGCCTTGTCGTCCTTGAACCTGAACACCTTGAAGGCTTTCTTGTCGAGTCTTCTTTGACCCGAGATTACTCCAAGGGTCCTTCTATATTCATGGTTCATTTCCTCCCTTGGGATGGTGTTCTCCCTAGCTTCCTAGATGGCTAAGGTAGCGTGAGTTTGTTTAGCTACTTTTCTTGAGGCCATCTGAAAATTTTAGAATTATTCCTATCAGTTACTATGTTATCTAGTCTTTATAATGTATTCGAGGAAATAGGATTTGATACCACTCAAGTTGTCACGCCCTGACCCGGTTGGTCGGATCCTCATGAGCAACCCGTCACTCTCCCAGTTTATTTAGGGTTTTCCCCTTCTTTAACCCGGGAGGAGTAAGACGTCCTTTAAACCTATACATTTCCTAGAATAACATTAATAAAAACTTAATGAAATTTTAAACTTTGCATACCTGTCTTGCAGGTGTGACTAACAGGAGGTCTTTGGGTAGGTTACCCTTGGTTACCTGAAAAGGGATATAAAGGAGGGGTGACTTCAACCACTAAGTGAATGGGTGTTTAAAGTTTGACTTTTAGAAAAAAAATAGTTTGAATTGGAGTGTCCTAGACTCCTTATTTTCTTTTAAAATAATTCATCCTCAAAATCTTGATTTTCATAGCCATTTCTAAATCATTAATCACACTCGGTGTGTTTATCAATTAACACATGCCCTTCATCATGAAGGGAACACACATTCACAAGGCAGCACATCCACTGCACCCACTTGTGGCATCGGAGCGACTTACTAGCCACCAAGATAGAAGCACGTCCACTTCTACCTTGAGAATGAGTGGATGTATGCGACATCTGACCCTCAATCCAGTAAAGAAAACTTCGTGTTCGTATGAGGACATATACCTCATCTCGACTCCACCTCGGTCTCATGCGCATGAAGCTACATCGAGATTCCCTAATTGATGGCACGACAAACTGCCATTATCTCCACCATATCGTCCAATAGCCCCTAGGATGATGCATCACTACCCCTCTTGGGTGTCTTGAAGGTCATGTACCTTAGTGCATGCACAAAACAATAATTTTCCACATAAGCCATTTAATCTGTGGTGCCACTGGTCCAACGGCCCCGACCCGCAACTCGACCTGCAATTGTTTGTCTCGACTGATCCATCAACCTTTCATGTCGCACTATCGCCAGTCCATCGAGTATGTCAGTCCTATCTTGGTACCATGGCCAAACATATCAATCCATTCAGGTGTGATGGTTAAAATTTTACTTAGTAGTGGGTTTTCATTTCTGAGGTGCGTATCATCCCAACCGGGTATGATATAAAAATCTCACTCACCCGATAACGTAGTGATTTCCTTTTAACCGGTTCTTTGCCTTCACACGAGCTTGTCCTTGTTGGCGTTCCCAGTACTTCGTGTTCCTACATGATATAAACATCCTTGTTCATTATCCCTTGGCCTAATAGCCTTCATTCATCATGAATGGATGAAATACTCAAACTTTTAAATTAATTACAATTATGTCCCTAAAGTTCTTTTTTCTTTCACTTTAGGTCCCTAATGCTGATTTTCCCCCAAATTGAGTCCCGAAACTTCTAAAATTCACCTTGGGACCACAATTTATTCAAAATAACAAAAAGGGTTTCAAGTTTCCCAAATTTCCAGTTTGGTCCCCAACTTTTCCAATATTATCATTTTGCCCCTACTTTACAAAAATGGTAAATTTCACACCAAAAATTCCAACAATCAACCAATTGGTCCTCCAACATCTTTTTTGTGTGCAATTGGCCCTCAATTTTATGAAATTACACTTTGGTCCCTCAAATTTTTGAAATCCCCAAATTTTCCCCAATTTCAACCTTCCAACCTGACCGAATTTGATTTCATCAAGTTGACCGGTCAAATGAGTTTAATTTTTTAAATTGAAGTTAGATTGAAGTTCCTACACCTTTTTATGATTCAATTGCACTTTGAATTGCACGATTTGATGTCAGAATGAAATGAAAGGTAGCTTCACCAGAAAACTGAACATATCGAGAAAAGGCTTCGAAAGCTTACCATTGGGGGCGCAGCGGTCCGAGCTTTCAATCTGGGCAGATAGCTCTTGTACTGAGGTTCTTCCTAGGATCAAGAGTCATCTCAATTTATGTCAAATTGAGGGAGAATTTGGTCAGTAAAGATATGTCAGTTCTCTCTCTAGCACCGATCGAAATTTACAAAGGGTAGCCAAATTGGCTTACCTTTCCGCTCTAACTCAACTATAGAAGGGTTGTGGAGGTGTTGGGAGGGCTTGGTTTGGCCTTAGGAAGGCTTGAATTGGTTGTTTTCAGCATGACAATAATAGGGTAGCTTTGGTCCGCCAGAGCTGCTTCACTGTTCTATCACGCCGACATTTCTCCCACAATCCTCAAAGTAAATGGAGACTATAGGCATAAAGTTGACTTCTCCTCGAATCCAAAGAACCTGACCATGCCTTCTTTGGCTCAGAAAAATGCCCAAGTCAGAGCTCTAGTTTGAGCTTCATTGAAAAATGGAGTAGTAGGGAGAGAGTAAAGTTTTTAGGTGTGAGGAGGATGAATGAGAAGGGGCTCATTATATAGGAAGCTCGAGGACTTTTTGGCCGTACGATTGGCACCTTAATTACGTTCATTCATTGAGTGAAACTCCCTGGCCTGAGACTTTTCATCTTCACCAATGCTGCTTGATTTTTCAGCAAGAGAAAAGTGTTGTCATCTGAGGGAAGAAGACGACAGTGTTCTGAATTGAACCGGTCCGAACCAGGTTTAACGCTTAAACTAGTCGGTTCAAGCCCGATACAAATGAGTTTTTAAAAATTAAAAATTTGTAAATTCATTCTCTATCAAATGGTGGCCTCAATTCTCCAACTTGAATTTTTTAAGCCACCTAGAAAAATGAATTTATGAATCGGTTCAATAGTGATTCAAACTGGTTCAAACCGGTTCAATTTGGTTCAGGTCTAGTTCACTTGAACCGATTTGGTTTTCACCTTCAATTCATCATAAAGTCCTTTCTCATGACTTTTGTGGCTTTTTAGGTTACTCGGTATCCATAAATTTCATGGTTTAGCCTTTCTATATCGGTTGGGGTTCGTGAATCGGTTCGATTTTCTCACCCGGCTTGACCGGTTCTTTACCTAGTTTTTCTTATCCTAAAGGAGCGGGGTTTACAGCCACACCTCCGATGGTAAGCTTTCGAAGCTTTCTCTCTCTACGCATAATTTTTCGGCGAAGCTCTATTTGAGCTCATTTCTACCTCAATTCATGTGATTCAAAGCTCAATTGAATTGTATGGATGTGTAGGAACTGAATTACACCTTCAATTGAGGCAATTAACCCCAATTGAATGGTCAATTTGATGAAATCAAATTCGGCCAGTTTGGAAGGGGGAAATTGGGGATAAATTTTGTGGAAATTAGGAGGTTTCATAAAATTGAGGGACCAAATTGCAATTTCCCATAATTGAGGGGCAATTGGCCATGAAAAGGATGTTAGAGGACCAATTGGTCAATTTTTTAAAATAATTGGGGTCAAGTTGCCATTTTTGGAAATTAGGGGCAAAATGGTAATATTTGAAAAGTTGGTGACCAAATTGCAAATTTGGAAAATTGGAGCCCCATAAACAATTTTGAGTAAATCGAGGACCCATAGTGAATTTTGGAAGTTTTTGGACTCATTTTGGGAAAATTTAGCACTAGGGACCTAAAGTTAAGGGAAAATGAACTTTAGGGACCTAAGTGCAATAAACTAACAACTTTTGGGTCTAGTCGCTCATATGTGAGAAACAAAGGCTTCTATGCCAAACTCTAATGGATAAGAGTGCCCAAATCGTGTAGGAACATGAGAAACCAGAACGCCAGCAAGGATAAGCTAGCGTAGAGGCAAAAGCCAACTAAGGAAGAATATGCCACGAATATCTAGCGAGAGGGTTTATTCACATCATACCCGGTTGGGATGATGAGCACCTCAAAAATGAAAAACTACTTACCAGTTGTAAGTAGAGAAAACCATACTTGGTTGGTATGATGGACTTCCTTGAAGGATGAAGAAAACTCGCTTGACGGTTGTAAGCGGAGATATTATCACACCTAATTGGTGTGATGAATTGAAAGATGATTTTGTTAGAAGTGTTCTCCCCTAATTGTGTGTCATTGCTTAAAATTTTTGGGAGACCTTCTTGACGAGAGTTAGAACAACTCAGATAGGCCAGATGCCTCAGTTTTGGAACTTATGGGGCTAAATGCCCGATTTTGGAAAATCACATATAATGGGCCCAAGGCCAGTTGGCACGAGCAGGATCTCGTAAACAAACATGTGATATTCATTCCATGAAAACTATTAATAAATGGATTATGTGATTTCACCATGGTACCAAGAAAGAACAGACATGCTCGATGGATTGACAGTAGTGCATTAGGGCTAGTTTGACGAACTATGTAAACCCCGCTCTTTGGAGTTAAGGAAAATTGGGAAAAGAACTGGTCAAACTGAGTGAGAAAACTGAACCAGTTCACAAACCCGATCATCAGAGAACTGGCAAATTGGGGAAATATACAACTTCCGAGTGACCCAAAGGGTTCATAAAACCTTGGAAAAGAACTTAAGGACAAATTGGGAGAGAAAAACCAAACCGGTTCTGGTGAACCGAATCTGAACCGGATTGAACCGGAAATGATAGAGAGAGGGCAAACCAGTAAATTTATGGATCCTGAGTGATCTAACAAGTCACAAAAGTCATGAAAAAGAACTTTAGGATGAATGAGGGATGAAACAGGTGAACTGGATTAAACTGATTTGGACTTATTTGAACCACTATTGAACCAGATGCTAAATTTATTTTTCTAGGTAGCATAGAAAATTCTAATTTGAGAATTGAGGCCACCATTTGATATAGAATGAATTTAGAAATTTTTAATTTTGAAAAACTCGATTGAAGTGGGCCCAAACCGATTAGTTTAAGCTTTGAACCTGATTTGGACATATCATTCAAAACAGTGTCGTCTTCTTCCTTCAAATGACAGCACTGTTCACTCGCTGAAAAATTGAACCAGCACCGACAAAGAGGAAACGTTTCCATTTAGTATGTTTCAGGCCATTAATGACTGTCGTAAAGGTGCCAAACGAACGGCCAACAAGTCCTCGAGCTCCCTATATAAAGAGCCCCTCTCCATTCATCCTCTCCACACCTAAAAACCTCACTCTCACTCAACTATTCAATTGTCTGGTGAAGCTCGAACCAGAGCTCCGATATAGGGTCTTTTCTAAGCCAAAGAAGGCATGGTTGGGTTTCTTAGACTCAGAGAGAAGTAAGCTACACGGTGGTAGTCTCTAATTGCTACGAGGGTTGTCGAAGAAGCGCCAATGTGATTGAACAGTAAAGTAGCTCCAGCGGACCGAAGCTGCCCTGTTCCTATCGAGCTAAAATCGGCCAATTCGAGCCCTTCTTAGGCCAAACCAAGCTCTCCCAACACCTCCACAACCCTCCTACAACTGAATTAGAGTGAAAACATAAGCCGATTTGGCTCCCCTCTATAACTTATGATCAGTGCTAGAGAGAGAACCGGCAGATTTTTTATGACTAAATTCTCACTCAATTTGAAATCAATTGATACAATTGTTGATCCTAGGAGTAACCTCAAGACGAGAGCTATTTGCCCAGATCGAAAGCTTGGACCGTCGCGCCCCCACTGGTAAGCATTTGAAGCTTTCTCTCTCTACGTTCTATTTTTTGGCAAAGCTCCGTTTAAGCTCGTTCCGGCATCAAATCTTACTATTCAAAGTGCAATTGATCCGTATGAAGATGTAGGAACTCCAATTTCAACAATTAAACTTGTTTGATTGGTCAATTTGATGAAATCATATTCAACTATGTTTGAAAGTTGAAATTTGGGAAAATTTTAGAGATTTCAAAAATTTGAGGGACTAAAATGTAATTTTATAAAATTGAGGGCCAATTGAGCATGATAAGAGTGATGGAGGACTAATTGAGCAAATTTTGGAATTTTTGGGGTAAAACTTACCATTTCTATAAATGAGGGGCGAAATGGTAATTTGGAAAAATTGAGAACCAAATTGGGAATTTGGGAAACTTGAACTCCTTTTTATGAATTTGAATAAATTGAGGTCCAAAGGTGAATTTTAAAAGTTTCGAGACTCAATTTGGTGAAAAAATTGCAATTGGGGCCTAAAGTAAAAGAAAAAGAAATTTAGGAACCAAATTGCAAACATTTGAAAAGTTAGATATTTTAAGTCATTAATAATGAATGAAGGCTATCAAACCAAATGATAATGAACAAGGATTTTCATACCGTGTAGGAACACGAGATATTGGGAACACCGATTGAGACAAAGCTCGCAAGGGATGAAAGCCGATTTAAAGTAAATACATTGCACAATTAGGTGAGTGAGATTTAATATCATATAAGGTTGGGATGATAAGCACCTTGGAAATAAAAACCCACTGCTAAGTGGGATTTTAACCATCACACCTAAGAGGAGTGATGTGGAAATCACGCGGAAAAACTACTTACCGGTTGTAAATAGATCATACCCAATTAGTATGATGAAACTTCCAAGAAGGAAGTGGAAAACTTGCTTATCGGATATAAGCAGAGATGTCCTCATACTCGTTTTGTGTGATGGACGATTGAAAGGTTTATTTTGTCGGAATTGATCTTCCCTGACTATATGCCACTACTTATAATTTTCGGGAGACCTTCTTGACAGGAGCTCGAATAGCTCAGTTAGGCTAGAGGCGTCGGTTTTGGAACTTGGGGGCTAATATGCCCAATTTTGAAAATCTTGAATAGTGGGCCCTAGGCCAATTGGCACGATCAAGAGCTCATAAACAAACATGATTTTTCAGCCATGAAAACTTAAATGAATGAATTGTTTGGCCATGGTACCAAGACAGGACCGACATACTCAATGGACTGGCAGTAGTGCGACATGACAGGTCTACAGACTAGTCGAGACAAACAGCTACATGTCGAGTTGAGGGTCGGGGCCGTTGGACCAATGGCACCACAGATTATATGGCTTATGTGGAAAAATTTTTATTTGTGCATGCACTGTGTTACGGGACCTTCAAGACACCCAAGAGGGGTAGTGATGCATCCTAGGGCTCTGGACGACCTGGTGGAGATAATGGCAATTAGTCGTACCAATAGTCTTGAGAAGCTCGACATAGCTTCATGCACATGAGACTAGGGTGGGAATGGGATGAGGTCTCTTTCCTCATACGGACACAGAGTTTTGTTACGGGATTGAGGGTTGAGTGTCATGTACATCCACTCATTCTTAGGGTAGAAGTGGACGTACTTCTATCTAAGTGGCCGGTAAAGTCGCTTTGACGCCACAAGTGGGTATAGTGGACGTGCTAGCCTACGAATGTGTGTTCCCTTTATGATTAAGGGTGTGTGTTGGTTGATAAACACACTGTTGAGATGAGAAATGATTATGGAAAATCGAGAATTTAAAAAAGAGAAATTTTAAAGAAAATAAGAAGTCTAGCACACTACAATTTAAAAACTATTTTATTGGAACTTCATTTTTTGAAAATACCCATTCACTGAGTGGTAGAAACTCACCACCCTTTTTATCCCATTTCAAGAAATAGAAAGATGACTAGGGATAATAACAAGCCTTACCCTTTGTCAAGTATGCTTAATTTTTCTTAAGCTTCCAATTTATTCGATATATGTTATTCTAAGGAACAAGTTAGAGATTTCGCCTGGCTCCTCTTGAATTAAACAAGGGGTAAACCACTCTTTAACCAAGAGAGCGGCGGGCTATTCACGGGGATCTGACCAAACTGGGTCGGGGTGTGACAGACTCACCTAGACAAACAGCTGCAGATTGAGTTGAGAGTCAGGGTCGTTGAACCAGTGGCACCAAAGATAAATAGTTTTGTGGAAAAATTATTATTTGTACATGCACTTGAGGTTTATGACCATCAAAACGTCCAAGAGGGGTAATGATGCGTCCTAAGGACTACTGGACAATATGGTGGAGATAACGGCAGTTTGTCGTGCCAGCAGTAAGGGAAGCTCGACGTAGCTTCATGCACACGAGACCGAGGTGGGGTTTGGATGAGTTCTTTGTCCTCATATGGACATGGAGATGATTTCAAGTTTAAGGGTCAGATGTCGCGAACATCCACTCAAACCCAGGGTAGAAGTGAATGGGCTTCTATCTTGGTTGCCGGTAAAGTCGCTCTAAGCCACAAGTGAGTGCAGTGGATGGGTTGCCCTGCGAATGTATGATCTCTACCTAATGAATGGCGTATATTGACTATTAAACACACCTAATGTGGAAAATGAGGAAAAAAGTATTTTTGAAACTGGAATTTGATGAAGAAACATTTTTAAAGGAAATAAGGAGTTTGACACACTCCCATTAAAACTATTTTGTTTATAAAAAACTCACTATCAAGACCCATTCACTAAGTTATAGAAATTTACCACTCTTTTATATCAATTTTTAGGAGTAGAGAAAATGAATAAGAAAAATACTCGAATCTACCCGTTGTCACATATGCTTAAAAGTTATTTTAACCTCGTATTTTTATTGATTTATGTTATTACATGGAACAAAATTAAATTATGTCTAGCTCTTCTTTAATTAAATAAAGGGGAAAAACCTCTCTTGAACTAAGGAAGCAGCAAGTTGTTTACGGAAATTCGACCAAATCGGATCATATGACACACTCTACAATTGCTCATCCTCACTCTGCAACTGCTCATCCTCAATCTGCATAAATTGGAAAATGAATCACAATATTCATCCCTAGCCCAAATTTTTTTTTATACTAGCGAGTCACCTAAGAAGTCCATAGAAGCAATACACACATAATAAAACTAGGCAAACATGTAGATGATCTCGGTACAAGCACAATTCAATTAAGTCCTATAAGTAAGTGGTTTACCCAAACCATCAGGAAATGAAATAAAAGCACCTTCTGCCCATATTGAACACTCGCTTTGAATTGTAAATTTTTTTTTCAGCGGGCGAAAGGAAATACTTATCATCCTCAAAGTCAAATTGGAACTGTTTCAATCAATCATTATAAGATACCCACAATGTAATGGACAAAAGAAATGGTATTACGGGCTGAATCTGGGACGGGTGTTAGAAGAATCGGAGAGAAGACGAAGAAGAACATATGAAAACCATGAATATAAGAAACGAGACTTATATATAGATTCAAGCGTACACGTCATCCGTGGGGTTTATTCAAATAGTCACCACCATCACCATCATATACAACAACATGTAATAGGATTTGAATTGGGAACATTTAAAAGCACATCACATCATCAAAATATAGAACATACAACCATAATTCATAGGATGAAGATACATAGCCATAGGCATGCCATGTAAACTTGATCACCATAATCAACATTCCCAATGCCACGGAAGGATTAAACACCTGCAAGAAATTCATGGATATGATATACTTCAATTACTTTTTCGAAAAAAAAAAGTAACACAAACTATTCATTCTACAAGATGCAAAATATACATTTTTAATGGCAGCTCACCGTGAGAAAACTCCTTTTTTCCCATTTGATTTATAGCGGACTCTCTATCTTTGATCCGAACGTGAAGCCCATTGGGAAACTGAAGACCCGGAGATCGAACAACGCCCCCACCTCCAACTATTTCCCATCTGAATAAGTTAAGTTCATGACAGATATTAATATCTATGGGTCAAACTTCTGCATGATCTAGAAGGCCTGTATATTCTTGCCTGTACTTGGTCACCAGGCAATGTAGAAACACTGCCATCTGCAGCTTAGCGAAGTCTGCTCCCACGCACAGTCTCATCCCTCCACCGAAGGCCATGAACTGCTTACTTGCATTACTGGTGTCAATCCCCTACATGCACACATACAATTAATAATATGCCTTAGGGTGAAACCCATGAAGTAGGAAATGGCAAAGCTCGGGGGAGGGCCAAGCTACCTCCCATCTCGATGGATCAAAGGAGAGAGGGTCCTCATATATTGATGGATTCAAGTGTACAGCAGGTGGGCACACTATTAGTCCCCAACCTTCAGGTATTGTATATCCTGCAGGAACCCTTGACAAATCAAACTTAAGAACAGATTATACTCGTAGTCTAGTGTGCTACCATGTATTCCCATGATCTCAATTCACATTTTCTTCTTATTTATAATTAATTCCAGACATACCTTTGAATTGGATATCCTTCAAAACTTTTCTGAAGATCCCGGGTACTATGTTTGCCAGTCTAAGTGTTTCATTGATGAACTGCACGAGTATTTTGTTTTGTCAGTTGCAAGGAGAGATTTTTGTATTAACAATGCCACGTTTGAGGGGTAAATTCACCTGAAAGGTATATGCCATAGATTTATACTCTCCCCATGTAATCCCGGAGTCAGCTCCTTCTTCTTCCCTTTGTCTCAAGATAGCGTCATGTTCATCCTGCGAGAATTCCTTCGGTTTAAAAATAAGTGCATAAACGAGCGAGTTAAAAGGGGCCATAGATTATATTTATCCGACCGTCAATCGCTGCAGCACCGAAGGATGATCAGACAGAAATTTCATTCCCAGAGTTAGAGCCTCCGATACGGTCTCATAACTCGCAAACAGCAGAAGGAATATCAAGTTTAGAGCCATCGTCTCATTCATCATCGTCCCTTCTTTGTCAAGTTCTTCGAGGACATAATCGAAGAAGTCCCTCTGCTGCTTCCTTGGATTTGCCCTCCTTTCTTGCAGAAGCTTCTTCAGCATCCTCATTGCATTCTTCCTTCCCTGCCAATGTCATAGGGAGACCATCCTAATTATTGATATATTATCTCATCATAATATTTTTTATGGATAAGATATTTTATATAATTTCCATTTGATTTTAATTATATTTTTATATTATCATGCAAGATTTGCAAAGAGATTGCAGATTAGGAATGAGAAGTTGTTCAGTTACCTGCAAGCACTTGTGGAAGGCTGTTCCTGGGATGTTGACTGGGAAGGTGATTAATCCTTTTATGAAGGTGGCAAAATTCGCCCGTAAATTCTCAGACGAGTTGTCGGAATCGTAACTTATGAGCTTCCTTGCTGTGAGACTGAATATCACCTGCAAATGGTCTCATAAACCACTGCTTTATGCTAATATTCAAACAATCAACAAAAACACGGATGATTATTAGCCTAAAATGGATAGATAAATACGTTGGCGATCTCGTCCTTGGCTTCGATCATGTTCCGGAAAGACCATTGCTTCAGTCTATGAACCACAGTTTTCTCGACCTCAGGAAGCATCGTTTGAAGGCTCACAGGACCGAAGAGGGTCAGCACTATGTTCTTGAGGTACTTGAACAAGAAGCCATGCAAAGAGCCCATATTCTGCTCCCCAAAGGTCTCACTCAAGGTGTAAGGATAACACGACTGGAATAGGCTTCCCTCCTGCTGGAACACGAAGTGGTTAAGATCGGCGTCTGTCGACACGATCATCGACTGGCCCAACAAGCGCGTCTTGAATATAGGTCCGTATCTGAGGCAAGCGCAAAGAAGAAGATCAGAATGCGTTAATTAATTTGCCCAATATCATTCGTCCCCATGGGGGATGTGATATTGCTACCTTTTCAGCCTCTCCTTGATAAAGGGGGAGATGTCGTGAGTCCTGTACGGGGCGAAGAACTGAAGGGTCTCCCCAAGGAGAGGCAAGCCCATCGACCCAGGAGGCAACTTGCCATTACGCTTTGGATTCCTCCACTTGTACACCCATATATGAAGGGCGGCTACGACAATAAAGGTTACAATGCACATAGCCCACATTTTAGTTCACTCCAATATGCCCTCTCTCTCTCTATGGTTCAGCCAGGAAGTTGCTAAAAGGTGGGGGGGGGGGGGGAGGGGGGGGGTGTGTTTAATAGAGACGTGTCAGTAATTTCTTCTTGTTTTTGTTTTTCGTGAACAAATAGGCGTACAATTAGTCTAATAATATAACTCTCACCGACCATTAATTGAATGGTTTAACTCTTACCCCCACCAACTTATTTTCCTATTCATTCCATTTGGAAATGGCAACATGCGCTCGAGATAGTAGGAAAGAATTATTAAAATATTATAATATATTATTATAATATTTTAGTTAGTTTTTATATAATTTTATTAGTTAAAATTATATAATATTATTTATTTTCATATTTATATTAATATAAGCATATAAATATATATATCTAATTTATTAAATTAATTATTAATAAAAAATAATTTTTATGATTTATCTACCACATTTATATTTCAATACTTCTGTATTCAATATACAAATTACACAAAACAATATTTAGGGATCACAACTAGATTCGAAACCTAACACCCGATCCACACTCAACCTGAATTTGACCCAAGCTCGGGTCGGGTCTTGGTCCAGTCGCATGAATCCAAGTTTATGTATGTTTAGGTTCATATACAGATGAACTCGAGCTCGGGTTTGTTCGGGTTCAGGTCGAGCTAATATCGAACAAAACTCGATGTTTTCTATTTGTGTAGGATTGAGTTGGGTTCGGGTTCATACAAGTCAGGGTTAGGTAATTGCACTGCACATATGTGACGTTTAGGTTCGTTTGAATTTGGATCGAGCTTGAGTTGCATAAAATTCAACCCCACATGACAAATTGACAAGTTTAGAAATATGAGAATTTGCGTTAAAAAATATGTATTCAATACTACCGTTCATCTTTTTGGCATTCTTACTACTCTTATCACCGTACCCACTCTATTTGGCATTCTTACTACTCTTATCACTGTACCCACCCGATGTTTTACCCACTCTATTTCGCATTCTTACTACTCTTATCACTGTACCCACTAGATGCTTTAGATACTTTAATTGCTATTAATTATCTCGCTACATAATTTCTCTTGACTCTAATAAAAAAATAAGCACAAATAACAACTTGCAACTTGCCTACATGTGGACGAATAACTTAGCTCATAACAATATTTTAGATATTTTCCGAAATATTAAGTATTTATCTCATAACAATATTTTAATTTGTATAATAGAAGTTTTAATCCGTCCATTTCCTTTTACATTCATGAAAATAAACCACTCAATAACTTCTTAACATTTAGAACTCATATGTCAAATTTGTAAAAAAGATGGACATTTAAATTATTATTTTTTTTTCTATTAATTCAAGTGGCTCTTATATCTCAAGTACTCTTTACTTATAATAATTAATCTAATCGGTATAATTTTTTATTGGTATTTTAATTAAAAAGTCACCCCTCATATCACTAATAATTTATTTCACATATTTATTAAAAAAATAAGACATTTTTAGGCATCTTCTAATTATATATGGTCTAAATGTATTTCTCTCTTTTATATCAATAATATCTATTATATTTCTCAAATTTATCTTAATTATCAATTTACTAAAAATATTTTAAATTTCACCCTACTCACTTTTTTTATCAAATATATAGTTTCTTACCAAAAATTATTGCACGAAAATGATAAGGAGATTGTACTATATTCCTAATAGTTATAATTCTTGTACCTTGTCTCCTATTATTTATGTTAGTAATAGTGACTCTAATTTATTATGATATCAATGCTTGATACATCTCGTTTTTTTATTTTTAAATATTTATTAATAAAAGATATCTTTTTTTATTATTATGCAATTCATGTTTTTGTGGTAAAATCTCTCGTAATTGTTTCCATTTAACTCATCATCACTCATTTATACCAATGTATGGGGACTTGATCCTATTATATCACACACATGTCATTTTTACTATTTTCATTTACTTGATAACTATAATAAGTTCTCATAATTTTTTTGTCATGAAAAATCGTTAAAAAATTCTATCTACTTTTCGAGACTTTCTTTTGCAAGTTAAAAATTTTCTCAGCTGCAAAATTAAATTTCTTCAGTTAGATGGTATCAAGGCATTTATATGTAACTTCTTTCAGTCTTGACTTCAACTTGCCCACATTAGTCACTACATCTCTTGCCTACATATGTCCCAACAAAATAGATCAATTGAGCATAAATATTATAATATTACGGACACCAGACCCACTCTCTTAATTCATTTTTATGCTACATTTGTCTATCTAATTCATCGCCTTATTACTCGATTCTTGAGGTTTCGTTCTCTTTATCAAGTACTTCATCATACACATTCTGATTATAATTCTAAGTACATATTTAAATGTTTATGTTTTCCCTACCTTTATGCCTACCTATCTCACAAATTTCATCTGAAGTCTACTTACTGTATTTTCCTCTGCTATCATTCTCATTATATTGGGTACTATGTTTTGGATTCTCGTAGTAATCGCATTTTCACCTGTCACACTATTATTTTTAATGAAATTATATTTTATTTATCAGTAGACAATACGCCTCACTTCGCTTTTATGGAGCACTCCATGGTTCCCCCTACCCATTCCCTATCTTGTTCTGACTTCGATTTCAGTCTTAGATATGTCACCTTCCTCTTCTCCCATTATACATGATACCCCTCCTTCTCCAATGGTCTCTTCTCTAGGCCAACACCATGTTGTGGTGCCTCCTACTCTTCGTGCAGGATGGCTCCCTACCCACGTGACATTTTACTATTAACTCTGATGTGTTTCTTACAATTCCACAAGAATCTCGCACCTACGTACATAGCTATCGTCATGCCACTTGGATGCATGTCATGCAAGAAGAATTCTTTACCCTTCTCAACAATCACACATGAGATTTGATGTTTGCACCACCTAGTCGACCCATTATCGGTTGTAAGTTTGTCTACAAAATCAAAGAAAATTATGTTGGATATATTATTCGATACAAGGCTAATCTCATTTCCAAAGTATTTTTCTGAGCAACTATGCTTGATTATTGAGATCTCTAGTCCTGTTATTAAGTCAATTACTATTGAGATGGTTTCTTCTATTGTTATTTTATTTCATTGACATATTCATCAGTTGGATGTCAATAATACATTTTCTCATGGCTATCTTGCTGAAGAAGTCTACATGCAATAACCACCATGCTTGCTTAACTCTCTTGTACCCTATTATGTCTATCAGCTTTGTAAATCACTTTATGGTCTCAAGCAGGTGTTCTGTGCTTGGTTTATGCACCCGAGCTTTTTTCTCATTCAACTGAACTTTCTTGGTTCTATTACGGATATTTCTCTTTTCATTTATCGTACATCCACCTTCATCATGTTTCTTCTCATCTCCATCAATGATCTCATCACTATGGATCTCCTAATGCCCCTCTCAACACCACTTTTCATGCTCTATAACATGAATTCTCTATCAAAGATTTGAGGTATCTCCATCATTTCATTAGCAATGAAGTCCACAAGAATCATCTCAACATTTATCTCACTCAATTCAAGTACATTCAAAATTTATTATCTAAATTTGCCATGGATACTTGTAAGCCTGTATATGTGCCAGTGGCTCTTAGATCATGACTCTCCTTCAAGGTTAGAGCACCTTTTCCAGATTTCACTTAGGTTAGATTGTGAGTTCACTTAAGTGTCTCATTATCACTTATCCCGATCTTACCTACGTTGTCCATCGGGTGTGCCAATTTATGCATCAACCCACCGATCTTCATTGAGTTTCTGTCAAATGTATCTTTTGCTACATTCAATGGACTCTTCATTTTGTCATTACCCTTTGACACTACTCCCCTACCACTCTCCACAACATTTACGATGCGGACTCGATCAAAAATCTTGTTAATCATCGTTTTATGAGCAGTTATGCTATATTTCTTAACCATAATCTTATTTTTTGGAGTTATAAGAAATAAGGCACCGTCACACTATAATACAAAAGTCGAATATAATAGTATTGATTATACAATAACTGAAATTATTTAAATCCAATTTTTTCTCCAATAACTTGTTCTTACACTTTCCACTTCTCCTGCACACTATTGCGATAATTTTTCAGCTATCTAACTCACTTTTTTTTATGCTCGCACTAAACAAATCGATATCAAATATCAATTTGTTCAAAAATAATTCAGTCGTACTATTTTTAATATTCGATTTATTAGTAATAACTGACCTACTCACCAAACATTTATATTTCATTTGATTTCGCTTAATCATAACAATCTCAATTTTCGTAAGTTACTCTTAACATTGATAGATAAATAATTATGCTAACCTTGAATATAAGTATTGAAATTTTATGATATATTGTTATAATAGTATTTTAGGTAGTTATTATATAATATTATTAGTTAATATTATATTATAATATTTTGATATTATTTATTTGTATATTTATATTACGTTGATCCTATAAATAATGATGTATTTATTTAATTAATTAATTTTTTATCAATAAAAAAGTTGATGTTATATATTCTCTTGCACTATTCTTGATATGTATAGTGCAAAAAAAATTTGTTTGTTAAAATAAGAGAACTTGCCTTGAACATAAAATGAAGCGTGGCGCGGCGAATTGCTCGAGACATGATATAAATAACTTGTCATAAGGAGCCATGCTCTTGTTTGCCTCTTGCGGAGACTTACTCCGGATATTAGGGAGGGAATAAATTTTTTTTTTTTTTGCTAGAAACCGGATGTGAGATTGAATTGTTTCATTAATTAATTCATGCATCTTTTTATAATTAGACCAAAAACAAAAAGTATTATCTTCAATAAAATATTATACCATATAATTGTTTTAATTTTATATATTCATAATAATTTTATATTTTATTTTATTTATAATTATTATTTTTAATATATAATATATACAAGTTAAATATTATTTTTTAGTTTTCCAAAATAAAAATATTTTATAATTTTTTAGAATTGATTATAGTGCCAATCCACTAAATTTTATAAGATATAAACAAATATTATGAGTTGAAATCATATTCATTTAAAAATTTTAATTATAAATTATAAAAATTTTCTAAACTAATCACACACTTTTTTTAATTGATCACACTTTTATTTTATTTTATTTTGTGGAAAGTGAAATGGTTACCGGTGAACCCAAACAATAATTTCTAACTCATTCGTACTCTAGCCATTGCATGCTCCACCCAAATAGAACTCGGCGAATTATCATTCTAGGTTGTGAATATGAATTATATAATCATACACATAATACATGTGATAAAACACACGTTGTCCATACTCTTTGGACTAAGTCTTGGCCAATAATCTTCATTAAATCCCGTGGATTAAGTGAAATGAATAGGATAGTTGGATAATTTTTTATTCGAATTACTGTAACTACGAGAAATGTACCACTATCTACCATGCGGAATACCTCAGAAGTGCCGATCATCTAGCCCGGAGGAAATGAGTAATAACATATCGTGTGAGCGAGTTTTAACATCACTTCTGATTGGGCGGATTAATGTCCTTTCCCAAATTGAAAATAATTTTTTAGAATTGATATCCATTTGGGAAACTTTTCTAAAAAGAGCATGAACCGTGAAATATTAGAATTAGTATTACTCGAGTGGGCCCAAGGCCAATAGGCACGGATGTAAACAAGTTAAAGTCTATGTGTTTAAAAAACTTTTATAATCAATTGATTGTGTTAACTAGCTATCGGGCCGAAGTTAAGTCATAGAACTCCTTAGGCTAGTAGTACCAAAGATAATTGTAAAAAATCTTATAAGATTGTCGATTGTGCATAATGTGTGACAAAACAATCGAGTCATCCAATATGGAGTAGTGGTGGTTCTAAGGGTTGTTGGACGACCCAATGAGCATAAGAGAATATTTGCCATCTAGTATGTCAGTAAGCTCGAGTAGCTTCATACGCACTGAGATCGAGGTTAGAGGGGGAGAGGTCTCGTCTCACATTTGCAGACACAAAGTACGAACTCGGGTATAGGGGTTGGGTAATTGATGCCCATACAAATTTTTGATAGAAGTTGTGAACTTCTACCATAGTAGGCAGTAAAGACCCTCTGGTCCACAAATGAGCAGTCTAGTACTACTCTAGGAATGTGTGAACCCTTTTATATGATAAAAGGACGGTAGATTGTATGTAATTAAATTGGATAAACTAAATAAATATTCTAAATATTCTAAATATTCTAAATATTTAAGTACATTGATAGCTTAATCCCTCACTGAGTTATGAAAACTCACCCCTCCCTTACCGCTTTCATGAAAGCACTTAGATCTAGGAGGGGAAGAGGCCAATGCAAAAAGCTTACGTTTATAAGGTACAAGAAAACTAACTTATCGTATGTCTTTACTTTTCTTGTTCTAACTCGGGAGAAGTAAAAGATACCAGAAGTAAAAGTGACGGGTTTCTCACGGGGTTCCGACCAAATCGGGTTGGGGCATGATCTTTATAGTACCAAGTGAGAGCGTACACACAACACAAATACCCTCATATAGTGAGCGTTCGTCTATGAGGAGTTGGACGACATAGAGTGGTCATGATTGATTGTGTAGCATACATCATATCATTTGCATGTATGTGGAATTGGAATTGTCAATATGATCTGATAATTTTAAAGGTTAATTAGGAAATGTCTAAATTAAAAAGAAATCCAAGTAGATTAAAAGTACACTATAGAACATATGAAATTTTTTTCATGTTAGGTATTTTGGGTAAAAGACGGGATCGAAGCTATGAAATAGCTCAACGTTAGTAAATTAATTCATTGAGTTGTGAGCTCACCCATCCTCAAACCACTTTCAAGCAAATAAGGAATTTTTGTGGAGGTCTACAACACTAGAGAGGGACTACACACGTGAGAAACTCGAAATATAAATGATGAGTTGTAAACATGAAGGTTTTAATTATTATCATTTGTTATTACTCTAGTGATTTTAATATAAATGATGAGTTGTAAACATGATGGTTTTAATTATTATCATTTGTTATTACTCTAGTGATTTTTATATATGATTTTGTAAGAAGTTTAACAGGTGAAAAAAGTTACAATTTTTTATGGAAATGTGATCTATTTTGAGTCTTTCATCCTATCAATACTACAAGTACCCATTATTTTAGTATTGAGGGTACGTGTCATGTTGTTATTGGATTTCAACCTGGAAAATCAAGCCAAGCATGAACGTTTTGTACAGGATTTAAGTGAATTTATCGACTGTTCGACCAATTTTGGTCATTTCTTAATTGGTTCACCTTTAATTTGATTGGTTCTTAGCTTAATTCATTTTTTTTCTAAAATTCTTTATCAATTTCCTATAATCTAAGAATAAGAATTTTTGTTTTTCCATTTTTTAGACCACATGGAAAAATTGTAGATTTTTCAGTACGAGCCAATTCGATACTAATTCAAAATTGTTCTCGATTAGACATTTCTCAATCTTTTATTTCCGATCAAGGATGACCTTTGAGAGTAATTCAAGTTACTTTGCCAAATGTCCATAATTTCAGTTCGAACCACTTCTTAACCTGATTCAATTTCTAATCCCGATTTGGTTTTTTCCTTCCTAGTTCGACCCTTGTTTCCAGTACAATTAGGTTAAGTCGAGTTTTCTAAAATCATGTTATTATAAGTGGGCTAAGGCCCAACGTTAAGAAATACTAGCTAAGACTAAAAGTTTATGAAAAATTGATGATGACCTAATGTTTATAAAAGATGGGTTATGACCTAACATTTAAGAAGGATTTGGGCTATCACTCAACATTTTTAAAAGATGGGTGATTACCCCAAATGTTCAAGAAAGGCGGGAAATGTTTGTTTCATTTTAAAAGTCTAGAAGTGACCCATCATTTTATGAATATGAGGAAAAAAATATTATGAAATGATATGGCCGCTAAGGTCAGGTTTTAACATCAATTTGGATGTCAATAATGAGGTTGATCAAATAGCAAGTCAATCTTTTAATTTGAATACTTGTGTGATTGATTGTGAACTGGTTAGCACTTTCATTACTTTATATGTATCATTATTTATACTTGATAAGTATCATATCTAGTAATAAAGAGATGCCTACCTTAAGAGGTTATGTTGGTTACAAATGGTGTAATAGAAAGTGGAGTAAACAAGGGGTGTTGATAGCATTCCAGTATACTCGTATTTAGAGAGCTATATGGTGGGGTACATGTTATTGACTAGAAATGGAATGAGTATGATCACAGTTCTAGAATGATTGATGTGTAATATTCGAATGAGTGACCCAACCCAAATTCTTATTAAGATTATGAACTTGAATTATTGTGTTATGAAAATACAATAATATTTTATGGTCCTTTAGTGTATATCAATAACAACATTGAGATGAGTTGATAGGAGAATTGTGAAACCTGTCCTCTCTGATTAAGGAAACTGGAAAAGGAAATTGGAAATTTTTGAAAGAAAACTAAGACTCTAAGTAAATCGGGACGGGTAAATAAGGATTTAAAGTGAAATTTAGAAATTTTCATGTGGCCAATAAATCACAAAAGAATACATGGAAATTTTCACGGGTAAATAAGGACCACGAGTGATATTGGAAATCTTAGGGACTTAATTAAAAATAATTGAGAATTAGGGACTTAAAGTAAAAAATTATGAACTTTAGGGACATAATTATAATAAGGTAAAAGTTGGGGTCTAGTTGCAAATACATGGAAATAAAAGGTCTTTCTTGTCGAACCATTCCTTATGAGAATGCTTGAACCATGTAGGAACGAATTGGACAAGAACATACGGGGAGAACGACATGGATTGAAAATCCTACTAGGGCGAACACATTATAGCCATCGAGTGCGTGAAACTTTTTAAACTTTATACCCAGTTGGGGTGATAAATATGTTTTAAGCTGAAAAACCACTTGTAAGTGGGAATTTTCAGCATCAACCCTGATTGGGACGATGAGAAATGTTTTAAATTTGAAAACATTTTTTTTCTAGAAATGATCTTCTCTTACTGTGTGCAACTACTTAAAAAACTTTTGGGAGACTTTTTTGATAGAGCTGGGATAGCTCCAACAGGTGGGAGGCCTCAGTTTTGAACTTATTGGACCTAAGACCCCATTTTGAAAAACTCGTGAAGTGGGTCCAAGGCTAGTGGGCATGGGTTGGAGCCTGTAAATAAATATGATTAATGAGTCATAAAAATTTTCATAATCGGCTAATTGTGTGAATCACCATGGTGTTGAATCTAGACCGACAGACTCGAAAACTTCTATTAGGGTGGACAGTAAAGGCGCTCCGATCCCCAAGTGGGTGCAGTTGGAGTACTGCATCGATGAACGTTTGTACCATTTATATGATAAATGACGTGTGATTGTTTATTAAACACCTCATGGGAGTGAACTAAAATAATGATTTGAAAATTGTGTTTTAAAGCTCACCCCAATATTCGCTAACTGAGTTTTAGAAATTCACCTCTCCCATTAAATCTTTTTCAGGAATGGAGACTACCTTAATAAAATCTTGAGGACAAGCATTTAAGTTAGGTATTTTAAA
The DNA here is from genome assembly GCA_030064435.1 of Trapa incisa. NCBI lineage: Eukaryota > Viridiplantae > Streptophyta > Magnoliopsida > Myrtales > Lythraceae > Trapa > Trapa incisa. Next base: position 22,201,227 of record CM057775.1, read on the forward strand.
ATTTTTAAACTATTAAATTTTGTATAATGCTATTCTAGAGAACAATGTTAGAAGATATGTCTAAATATTCACGGTATTGGGAAGTGGTGATGGTTTCTAAACTAAAGAAAGTGTAGGATTGGAAACGGGGTTCCAACCAAACCGGGTCGGGATGTGATAAGAATAATCCTCCAAATCAATAACATCTTTTATTGAACATACTTTTGAACATGAAATAATTAAATTTTAAATTAATATTAAAGGATTTAATAAACTACTTTTATGTTAGAAATTTTGAGTGGAAGCTAATATTGAGTACATGAAAATTTGATATCACTTCTCTCACTCAAATAGCAATAATTCACCCTCTCTAACTAATTTCAAGAAATTTTAAGGTGAGAAAACTTATAAGTGAAAGAAGTTTTTAACCACTAATATACATTAATTAAAATTCTAGATTATAAACTCAAGAAAATAAAAAATAATTACTTATTTTACTCATAATTTTGGAACATTTTATAAAAGTTATAATTTATTAATGAAAGTTTATTTTTATTGTATAAGTTATTATTTTATTTATATAAGTTTTATGTTAAATAAATTATATAATAATATGATATCGACTATTATAGCATCAAGAGAGTATGATAATTATTATGACTTAGGGCACGGCATTTATACTGCAAATTTAATGTTATGTGATATGTTTGTATTGCATACAATGACATGCCATAATTATGGGATATCGTTTATCCATTCATATACCTCTTATATATAATGGAAAATGGATGAGCTTTTCAAAAAAATAAATAAATAAAATAATTTTATACTTTTAAAAGTAATAATGTGTAAAAGAAAACTTTTATTGAATTATTTGTAAAGCATATATTTTTTGGAAATATTAAAATTACTAAAATTTATAAAATATTTGTAAAATATATTTTACATGGGTAAATGTGTATTTTCTATACACTTGATATGTATTTATATTTATAATTTTTTTTTGAAAATTTGATTTCACCCTAAATTAAATATATCAACACCCAATTTTAGTTTATTCGATGATTAGTGAACATATTGAACACATAAACTAATATTGTTAGGTTAAATTATAGTTCCTCCTATATGATCCAAAGACAAACATAACAAAATTAAACTTTTAAATCCAATTATTATCTTTATCGAATACAACTTTAAATACCAACCGAATAATATTATAAGTAATAAATTATATGGTTGTAGTGCACATTTTTTGTAACAAATTTTTTGTGAAAATTATATATTTTAAAGGAATTGATTATAAAATTTTAGAAAATAATAATAATAATAATAATAATAATAATAATAATAATAATAGTATTTACTTGAATAAATGATTTTGGTATTTGAGCCACATTTTAAACCAATGGAAGAATACTTCATTATATTAAAGGGATTATAAAAGAATGAGACAAGTTGGAAACAAACAAAAGATCTTGCCCATAGGGACTTTATATTATATGAGTATCAAGACCCGTGATGCCTCTCCAACTCAACGGTTGAAAAGACAAAAGGGCCCACTGAGCAAAATACCAAATGACAAAAAATATTATATCTTTAATGTGTAACATTTAATAAAATATATTGAATAGTTATTTTAGTATTTATATATCATATACTCTTATTCCATGCTAGAAACGTGTTCAATTGAATTAAGGGGAATTTTAATATTGTTTGGATATTTTAATAGAATAAATATATTAATTCATTCTTGAAGTAGCCTTTATATATTAATAAGGTTTATATGTTGCATTAAATATATAAAAAATTGTACATTAATTAGATTATTCCCTATTTTTTTTATTTTTTTCTTTAATTATATTAAATTAACTTAAAAATTACATAGTCCCAAAAATTTCAATAAAATTATGATTTGGTGCAAAATTTTTAAATTTTTTAAAATTAAAATTTAAAATAATAAATAAATTTATAATAGATATTTAATTAAATTATGATCTAATATAATATTTTTAAAATATTAGTATGTATGCGTGACAGTATCTCTTACCATATCTCCATTTATGGCCATTACTTTTTTTTGCTCTAATGTCCATTACCTAATTAAAAATACATTCGGATACATTAATTCCAGCTTATTTTATTTTACTAACCATTATTTTAATAAAAAAGTTTATAAATTATTATTTACTGTCACACATTATTAAATATTATTTTCAAATTTACGAAATTTATTTATTTCTTTTTACTTTTTTATCATTTCTTTTTATTTTATTCAAGTTTTAGATTTTTTATTTTATTTAATTATTCATTCTTCTATTTATTTTTTAAAATAATGTGCATTAATTTTAAATTATAAGTATAAGTTTATTCCTTTATTTCATAATTGAAAAAAAATCAATAATTTCTAAAAGAAGATGAAAATAAATTAAAATGTTTTTATATGATAATTTTACAAATAAATTTAATATTAATAATATATATTATATAGAAAAAAATTTAAATAATTTTTATATTTTAAATTTTTTTGCACCATAAATAAATATTTATTAACAAAATCTTCAATTATATATATTATATGGGTACACTTATACTAAATAAAGTAGATAACTATAAATCTATATTTGGATTGATAGATTTAAATATATTTAGAGGTGAAGGGAAATTAAGTGATTGATTTGAAGTTGTTAAAATTTTTTAATAATAAATTATTTGAATTAAGGTTAAATGAGATAAATTATTATTAATGAAAAAATTAAAAAGATAAATTTATATTTTTAATTAAATTAAATAATTTAATACATTTTACACAATAATTTTTTATGTATAATATTTGTATTATATATTTATATTATATAATTTTATATAAAATATTATTAATATATAAATTTATTTAAACTATATAAAAATAATAATATGATAATATAATAATATAAACAGTAAAACAAAATATTAAAATAATTTAAAAAATAAATTATACAATTACTTTAAATACTGCACTTTTAAGGTATTATAGAGTATTGTTTCCTATTATATTTGAAAGTAATTCTCTATTCACAAAACCCCTACATTTTTTTACCAACTTAAAATTATTATACGGTAAAATATTTTAAATACAACTAGTTGAATTATTTACTAACAAAATATAACTATTTGAATAATAGTTACATAAAAAAAACGGAAAATCTATTCTCTCTGTCTCTACCCATGCATTGTTTTTCATACAGATGCAAGCCACATGGCATGCATAAAAGTCTGACTTTTATGTAAATATTTCACGACTTTCAATCTACCCATGATGTTTTCATCGGATCTCCGCGATCATTTTAGATTCAAATCTCCTTTTAAAAAGATTCTAAAAAAAATTAAAAAAATTCTAAGAACATAATAAAATATAAATTAATTTGAATTTTATTCCCCTAAAACAAACTAATTACATTCTTATTTCACCACCATTCATCTCTCCAATCTTAATAAAAAAATACAATTATTATTATCGTTCACTTAAAAAGTCACCATTTATATTATTATTATTATATTTGGTTCTTATTAGTACGTGCCAATCAACCCAATCTCTATTAATATTATTATTAATCCGACCCACCCAAAATAATAATTTAATTTAGATTATAGATTTTTTCAACTATTTTATTAAAATTCTAATCCACAGTATTCAACATGTATTTCAATTCATTTGTTACACTTATATTCGAATTTTATTTCATGTGACTAATTTTTATTTAAATCATAATTAATTAAATTCATATCAATTCAAAATTTAATTTATTCGATATAATATAATTTGAGTTAATCCGATTTAAATTTTAATTAACTAGATCCGAATATTATATTTAACATAAATATAAACCCTTAATTCTTGATCAAAATTAATTGTCGTTTAAGTACAAGTCTATATCTTCTATTGGAGGTCTAACTATATCTTTCATACTCGAAACGCTCTTAATGAGTTTGTACCCAACTCGGCCATCCTTAATTACACTTTTCCAAACTCTTAATGAGTTTTGAAGAAGATTTCTAACTTCCTTTTCTTCATTGTATTAGGTGTATCAAGAAGTGCCAATGAATTCTCTCTCATTGCCTTATTTTTTTTATTTTCTAATTATTATTTTAATATCATACCACTTAAAATTGTTGTTATCGTGTTAAGTAATGTAAATAATGTTATTATTAATTTAATAGTTTGAATGGTGTTCTTACAATATTTTTAATAATAAAAATCACACTATAAAATTTTAAATTATTATAAGAAATTTGTGTAAAAAATATTTTAAATATATGTTATAATTTACCTTAGATGTTAAACTAATAATAATTATGAGGTAGGTTACAATTTTAAATATAATTAATAAACAGTATATAAGTCATCGTTTTGGCTTCTAAATACACTTAGGGATCATTTTAATCTTCATTTTCATTCGAGATTTTTTCGTTATTATTTTCTGTATTTATTATTACAAAGAAACATAATGACGTGCTTGACTTGTAATCTTAGAATGGATTTCTCTTTCCAAGTTTTCTTAAAAAAATATTTTTATAATCTAGAATCAATCTATGAAACAATCAACTTGCTATGACTTTTACACATTCTAGTGTTTTAATGCAATGCAATATGGCTATCAATTGACTTCAATATATATGTATCCGGACGCCTCCCTTCGTTAAATTCACGTTGATAATTCATATTGCAGTTGCCTTCCTCAAACTTCCTCTTTTAAGAGTACTACAAGAACAAATCTCCAACCATTCATACAAGGAAAATAGTAAATATGTACATGGGTTAAATTAAGGGTAAATTGCACAAAATATTTTAAACTTATTATAATAATTTAGTATAATATTTTTAAAACGTAATAATATATTATCTATTATTTACAAATTCATACTAACACCTTTAATATTTGTCACTCTTCGAACCCTTTCATTTTTTAGGATTTTTTGGGAAACTAAAATAATAATTAATGATTAGTCAATTATTTTAAATTTTATTAGATTTCATTTTGTTCTCGTTCAATCATTTTAGATTGAAATCTCTTTCTAACCAAATTCTAAAAAATGAAAAATACTAAAAATTATTAAAAAAATCTTAAAACATAAAAAATTTAAATTAAATTAAAATTTATTCCCTTAAACAAATTAATTTCATAATTTCATTATTAATTCAAATTTTAATTAACTCAATTCACAACCATTCATATCTTGAATAATAATTAATAAAATATATATTTATTAATATTTGACTTTATATTATTTATATTTCAATCCAGTATATCTAATATATATTTTAAACACACTATTCGAATTTAATTAATTCTATCTTTTTTATTTAAATTACGTTCTCCTAAATAAATTTAAATTTTAATACACTCGATCTAATATAATTTAAAATACAATTCAACTATTCGATGAAATTTAAATTTTAATTAATTACACTCAAATATTTTATTTAATCCAAATTTATTCGCAAGAGTTTGAGTTAAATTCTATCATATCTTCTATTAGAAATCTAACCACCGTCTTTAATATTCCACACTCTTAATGAGTTCCTTCTACCCACTCGTGCTAACTTAATTAAGGTCCAAGTTGAAAGTGAGGTTATCAAGAAAAAACGGAGAAATTCTTCTCTTATGGTCTTATTTTTCTTATTATTTTATAATTATTATTTTAAATATCATACCACTTAAAAAATGGTTGATATTTTAAACTTATTATAATAATTTAGTATAATATTTTTAAAACGTAATAATATATTATCTATTATTTACAAATGCATACTAACACATTTAATATTTGTCACCCTTCAAACCCTTTTACTTATTCGCATTTTTTCGAAAACTAAAATAATAATTAATGATTAAAAAATAATAAAAATTTGTCCTTTCTCTTCTGGTCAATTATTTTAGATTTTATTAGATCTCCTTTTGTTCTCGTTCAATTATTTTAGATTGAAATATTCTTCTAACAAGATTCTAAAAAATGAAAAATACTAAAAATTATTAAAAAAATCTTAAAACATAAAAAATTTAAATTAAATTAAAATTTGTTCCGTTAAACAAATTAATTTCATAATTTCATTATTAATTCAAATTTTAATTAACTCAATTCACAACCATTCATATCTTGAATAATAATTAATAAAATATATATTTATTAATATTATTATCTACTTAACAAGTTGGCTTTATATTATTTATATTTCAATCCAGTATATCTAATATATATTTTAATACACTCTAATCGAATTTAATTAATTCTATCCTTTTTATTTAAATTACGTTCTCCCAAATAAATTTAAATTTTAATACACTTGATCTAATATAATTTAAAATACAATTCAACTACTCGATAAAATTTAAATTTTAATTAACTACACCCAAATATTTTATTTAATCCAAATCTGTTCGCAAGAGTTTGAGTCAAAGTCTATTATATCTTCTATTAAAAATCTAACCACGGTTTTTAATATTCTACACTCTTAATGAGTTCCTTCTACCCACTCGTGCTAACTTAATTAAGGTCCCTTTTTAGGTAGTGACAGTGGATTACCCGTAGAGGTTGAAAGTGAGGTTATCCAGAAAATATTCTTCTCTCATGTACTTATTTTTTTTTATTATTTTATAATTATTATTTTAAATATCATATCACTTAAAAATTGTTGATATTTTAAACTTATTATAATAATTTAGTATAATGTTTTTAAAACGAAATAATATATTATCTATTATTTACAAATTCATACTAACACCTTTAATATTTGTCACCCTTCAAACCCTTTTACTAATGAGCATTTTTTTGGAAACTAAAATAATAATTAATGATTAAAAAGTAATGAAAATTTGTCCTTTCTCTTCCCTTATTAGTCAATTATTTTAGATTTTATTAGATCTCCTTTTTTTCTCGTTCAATCATTTTAGATTGAAATCTCTTTCTAACAAGATTCTAAAAAAATGAAAAATACTAAAAATTATTAAAAAAATCTTAAAACATAAAAAATTTAAATTAAATTAAAATTTGTCCCCTTAAACAAATTAATTTCATAATTTCATTATTAATTCAAATTTTAATTAACTCAATTCACAATCATTCATATCTCGAATAATAATTAATAAAATATATATTTATTAATATTATTATCTACTTAACAAGTTGGCTTTATATTATTTATATTTCAATCCAGTATATCTAATATATATTTTAATACACTCTATTCGAATTTAATTAATTCTTTTTTTTATTTAAATTACGTTCTACCAAATAAATTTAAATTTTAATACACTCGATTTAATATAATTTAAAATACAATTTAACTACTCGATGAAATTTAAATTTTAATTAACTACACCCAAATATTTTATTTAATCCAAATCTGTTCGCAAGAGTTTGAGTCAAACTCTATTATATCTTCTATTAGAAATCTAGCCACCTTCTTTAATATTCCACACTTTTAATGAGTTACTTCTACCCGCCAGTGCTAACTTAATTAAGGTCCTTTTTAGGTAGTGACGACGAATTACCTGTAGAGGTTGAGAGTGAGGTTATCAAGAAAAACAGATAAATTCTTGTCTCATGGTCTTATTTTTCTTATTATTTTAAATATCATACCACTTAAAAAATTGTTGATATTTTAAACTTATTATAATAATTTAGTATAATATTTTTAAAACGTAATAATATATTATCTATTATTTACAAATTTATACTAATACCTTTAATATTTATCACCCTTCAAACCCTTTTACTTATGCGCATTTTTTCAGAAACTAAAATAATAATTAATGATTAAAAAATAATAAAAATTTGTCCTTTCTCTTCCCTTATTAGTCAATTATTTTAGATTTTATTAGATCTTCTTTTGTTCTCGTTCAATCATTTTAGATTGAAATCTCTTTCTAACAAGATTTTAAAAAATGAAAAATACTAAAAATTATTAAAAAAATCTTAAAACATAAAAAATTTAAATTAAATTAAAATTTGTTCCCCTTAAACAAATTAATTTCATAATTTCATTATTAATTCAAATTTTAATTAACTCATTTTACAACCATTTATATCTCAAATAATAATTAATAAAATATATATTTATTAATATTATCATCTACTTAACAAGTTGGCTTTATATTATTTATATTTCAATCCAGTATATCTAATATATATTTTAATACACTCTATTTGAATTTAATTAATTCTATCTTTTTTTATTTAAATTACGTTCTCTTTTTAGGTAATGACGACGGATTACCGGTAGAGGTTGAGAGTGAGGTTATAAAAAAAAAGCGAAGAAATTCTTCTCTCATAATCTTATTTTTCTTATTATTTTAAATATCATACCACTTAATTTTTTTTTGATATTTATCAACTAAGGTAAATAACGCTCTTATTAATTTAATAGTTTGAATGGTGTTCTTATAAGTTTTTTAATAATGAAAATCACACTAAAATTTTAAATTATTGTAGAAAATTTATGTGTTTAGAATATTTTGAATATAAATCATAATTTACCCTATAAATTAAACTATTAATAATTAATAATTATTTGGTAGGTTGCAATTTCAAATACAATTAATAACGGTATACAAGTCTCTTACTATATAATTGGTACAGGAAAATATTAGATCAATAAGATCAAATCTTAACAAATCAATCAACTACATAGCATAGTGGAATAAAAGGAGGTGCCAAGCTTTCTAGTGGATCATTTTGGCAGCTTTCCGTAACTTTACTAAGGGAAGAAGTGAGAGAGTTTTGGTGTTTGGGGTACCTTGACAAGTGTGGTATCAATGTCAATATATGAACAAAGTAAATATTTTATCTTCAAACCTAGTTCAACGTGAAATAGATGAAAATGATTACTTTGGAAATATACAAGCTTAGTGAGAATTATCACTATAATTAGGAGTGATGAAATGGAGCATCCAATAAAACTAGATTTAGAGGGTTAGATATAAGTACGATTAAGTTAGTAGATTATAAAATAATTCATTAATATTATGTCATACTCTAACTCGGTTTGGTTAGAATCTCACGATCAACCCGCCACTTTTCTTAGTACAGAAAAATAATATTATATACAATACCATTAAAAGTCAAGTGTAACTTAATTTTCAATGATTCCACTGTAATAATATTATCAAAATTATTTAATAAGAACGAGTTCATACGCATTGTAACTTAACTGTTGAGCTAAGTGTGGGTTCTTCTTGGCAATTTTGAAAACCTTCTTCCTATAAATAAAAAAAAGAGTGGGTAAATTCTACAACTCACTGATCGGGTGGTATAAGAGGTAAGGGTAAAAAAATTTTGATTATCTTTTCATTGGGTAACTTAAACCTCACATTCATTTTTATCATTAAAAAGGGGCTTTCTATATTTCTAATTTGTGTATTTGGTTTGACAATCAAGCACGTGCCATTTATCATCAAAGTGATCATATGTTTGTAGAGTAGTCCTCGACTATTACACTTGTGGAATGGAGCAACTTTACTAATCACCCTGGTAGTAGGTCACACATTTTACCACAAGTCTGAGTTAACTCTACTGCCCATCCCCTAAGCTTAAATCGAGCCTTCGTTTCCCCAAACTTTCAAAATATGTAATTTAGTCCCCAACTTTGGTTTTAGTCAATTTGACCCTAATCCTTCTCAATTAGGCTCTAACATGCTCCTAATCATCTTCCCTATATCTCCTTACTCATTTCAATATTTGAAACATATGATTCGGCTTAAAAATGAGCTCAACCAGAGTTTCGTCGAAAAATTGTCCTACAGAGAGAAAACTTCAATTACTCAATGGTGAGTATTTGACGATCAGAGCTTTTTCTTCCACTAAATTTCTCTATTCCTATGGATCCTTACTAGATCAAACCACACCTTAATTGGTGGCCTGAGTAGTGAGAATTTCTTAACTTAATTTTCGGGCAAAATGCACTGTGAAGAGTGAATCCCAATGAAGGGTGGCGAAATGGACTTAACAAGACATTTCAGGGAAGGTTAGGACTTCTCTAGGAAAGGTTTAGAGAACTTGGTTTAGTTGTGGTTGGTCTGAGGTTAGCTCGAATTAAGCTCGACCGACTCTGGTGGTAGACTAATGAGAGAGTGAGGTTACTGTGTGAGCTCATTATTGCTTCTCCGATGATACTTGAGCTGAAAGGAGGTTGCAACGAGGTAGGGGACTTCTTCTTGGTTCCAAGAATTTGAATTTGCCTTCAGAGGTTGCGAGAAAGGCCCAAGTCGGAGCTCTAGTTTGTGCTTTCCCAAGACATGGAGTACTTCTTTTTCAATCATTTGAGGGATGAGAATGACGAATGAGGAGAAACTCATTATATAGGGAGCTCTACAACTGACAAGGCTACCCATTCATCCATTCCTTAGCCCCAATCACTCCCTTTCACGTTCATTTTGAGAGTGTTTTTTGGTCTCGGAAGACCGAGTAGCTGTCTGTTGCTCCTAGATGCCAGCATTCCAAGGTTGAAGATGACACCGTGCACATGTGTGCGAGCTGCCGCATGGCGCACTCTAATTGGTTAGCTTTGCTGATGTGGCTTCCCACTCGATGTCCGAGTCATCCTTTAACTTGCTGACTAGCCACGTGGTGACCTCCCATTGGTTGCTCATTTCAACATGGCTGTTGAAAATATTCAACTAGCCGTTTGGTTGTGACATGTGGCGTCCTCTGATTGGCTAATTTAAATAAGTCAGATTTCCCTCCTAACATAGTGTGCCACATCCACGTGTCAGACTTTGATTGGATGGGACCATCCGACGTGGTTCTGTCACATGTCAACCTTTGATTGGTCAATCATTTCTCTAATATCCTAGTCGGTCGTTGACCTGGCTTCTTTGCCACTTGTGAGCTTCTCATTGACCAGCCCGACTGATGAGGCTTCTCCTCAGTTAACCATTGATTGAGTATAGGTGTCATGCCCCGACCCAGTTTGGTCGGATCCCCGTGAACAACCTGCTACTCTCCTGGTTTATAAAATATTTTTCCCCTTCTCTAAACCGCGAGGAGTGAGACATCCTTTTCACATATATCTTTCTTGTAATAACATTAGTCAAAACTGAATATAAATTTTACATACATGTCTTAAGGTTCAACTACAGTCAGATCTTTAAGGTTGGTTTCTCTTATTTTCCTGAAAAGGGGTAAAGGGGGGGGGGTGAGTTCGACAACTCAGTGAATAGATGTTGGATGCGAGTTTTCACAAAAACAACTTTAATTGGAGTGTGCCAAACTCCTTATTTTCTTTAAAAACGTTATTTTCTCAAGTTCTGGTTTTCAAAACCCTTTTCCAAGGTTTACCAATACTTTTCTAAGGATTCTTAAATTCTTTCCAAGGTTTTCATAACCTCTTTCCCATTTCTACATTGGGTGTGTTTCACAAACAACACACGCCCTTTATTATAAAGGATACACACACATTCGTAAGATGCAGTTACGCTGACTGTACCTACTTGTGGATCAGAGTGTCTTTACCATCCACCCTGATAGAAGTCCTTGACTTCTACCCGAAGTTTGAGGGAACGTCTCCAACGTCCCACCCTTAGACCCAAAATACTTCATGTCCATATGAGAATGGAGACCTTATCCCGATCTCGTGCGCATGAAGCTCAAACACAGTAGCTTTAGGAATCCCCAAACACAGTAGATTCGTGGAGTCCAAACTCAGTAACTTCGTGGAATCCCAACATAGTAACTTCGTGGAGTCCAAACACAATAACTCCATGACTAACGAGTACGATGAGAAACCTAAATGTAGTAGCTTCTCCTTCCCTTATCGCCACCATGTCGTCCAACAGCACTTAGGACCCATCACTACCCCTAGGGCATCTTGATGGTCCTGTACCACAAGTGCATACACAAACAATAGTTGTCATGCCCCGACTCAGTTTGGTTGGACCTGCTACTCTCCCAATTTATTAAAGGGTTTCTCCTTATTATAGATTGTAAAGAGTAAGACATCCTTTAAACCTGCACCTTTTCCAAGAATAACATAAATAAAACTGCATAATATTTAATTTCATCATACCTGTCTCACAAACGTCTTAGTTGATGGTCTTTAAGGGTAGGATTTCTAGGATTTCCTAAAAGGGATATAAGGGAGAGGGTGAGTACGACTACTTAGTGAATGAGTTTTTAAAACTTTTTAACTTTAGGGAAAAGATTAACTTTGGAGTGTGCCAGACTCCTTTCTTTCAAAACCATTTCATTTGAAATCTCGGATTTTATCACCATTTCTTATTTATCATGGTGTATCATCACCCAACACACATCCTTCATCATGAAGGGTACACACATTCGCAGGTCAGCACGACCACTAAACCCACTTGTGGCTTTAGAGCGACTTTACCGGCCACCTAGATAGAAGCACGTCCACTTCTACCCTGAGAATGAGTGGATGTACGCGACATCCGACCCTCAATTTCAGAATAAATTCTTCATGTTCCTATGAGTTCAAAGATTAGTGCTACTCCAAATTTTGCATAGTCACGCTTAGTGCTACTCCAAATTTCACACGGTCACCTGGAATGTCAAACTGCCCTTATACTCACCAGGTCGTCTAGGGCCCTTAGGACGCATCACTACCCCTCATGGGTGTCTTGATGATCCCATATTCATACTGCATGCACAAACAATGTTTTCTTATTATGCCATGTAATCTGTGGGCCCACTGGTCCAACGACCCTGACTCTCAACTCAACCCACAATTGTTTGTCTTGATTGGTCCGTCGACTCGTCATGTCGCACTCCTGCTAGTTGACTGAGTATGTCGGTCCTATTTTGGTACCATGGCCAAACAATTCACTTATTAAGTTTTATAGCACATATATCATGTTCGTTTCTGAGCTCCTGCTCGTGCCAACTCGCCTTGGGCCCACTGTATGAGATTTTCAAAATCGGGCATATTAGCCCCCAAGTTCCAAACTGAAGCCCCCAACCTATAAGAGCTATTTGAGCTCCCATTGAGAAGGTCTCCCAAATTGTTTAAGCATTGGCACATAGTCAGGGGAGAACACTTTCAACAAAAATATGTTTTTACTGTCCATTATACCAACCCGGTATAAGGACATCTCCGTTCACAACCGATGAACGGGTTTTCAACTTCCATTCGAGGAAGTTTCATCATACCAACTAGGTATGATCTACTTACAACCGGTAAGTAGTTTTTTCGCATGATTTTCACATCACTTCCTCTAAGTGGTGATGATTAAAATAACACATAATAGTGGGTTTTCATTCCGATATGCTTATCATTCCCAACCGGGTATGATATAAAAATCTCACTCACAATCGGTAAGTGGTTTTTAACTTTAATGTATGCTCATCATCCCAACCGGTTATGACGTTAGTAAACCCACTCACCCTTTAATACCGTGAATTCCACTAGATCGGTTCTTTGTATTCACGCGAGCTTGTCCTTGTTGGCGTTCTCGGTACTTCGTGTTCCTTCACGATATGAATACCTCAGTTCATTATTCCTTGGCCTAATAACCTTCATTCATTCCAAATGAATGAGAAAGTCAAACTTTTATTTATTTGTAATTAGGTCCCTAAAGTTATTTCTCTTTACCTTTATGTCCCCAAATGCCATTTTTTTTTCTCAAATTGATTTTCAAAACTTTTAAAATTTATCATAGGACCTCAATTTATTCCATTTCACAAAAAGAGGATTAATTTCCCAAATTTCCAATTTGGTTCACCAACTTTTCTAAAATTACCATTTTACCATTCCTTTACAAAAATGGTAAATTTTGCCCAAAAAATTCTAACATTTCTCAATTGGCCCTCTAATATTCTTATAATGACCAATTGACCCTAAATTTTAGAAAATTTCATTTTGGTCCCACGAATTTGAAAATCCCCAAATTTCCCCAAAATTTCCCCCAATTTCAACTATTTAACACAACCGAATTTGATTTCATCAAATTGACCAATCAAACACCTCTAATTGTTGAAATTGATTTTCTCAATGTTCATATGATTCCATAAAACTTTGAATCGCGAGTTTTAATGCCAGAATGAGCTCAAACGAAGCTTCGCCGGAAAATAGACTATAGAGAGAGAAAGCTTCGATTACTCATTGGTAAGGGCAAGACCGTCCAAGCTTTCAATCTAGGTAGATAGCTCTTATCCTGAGGTTTATCCTAGAATCAAGAATCGCATCAAATGATGTCGAATTGAGTTAGAATTTCATCATTGAAATTCTATCGGTTCTCTCTCTAGTGCCGGCCGAAAAATGCAGAGTGGAGTCGAATTGGCTTACCTTTCAGTCCTAATTCGGCCGTGGGAGGGCTGAGGAAGTGTTGGGAATGCTTGGTTTGGCTTGAGGAGGGCTCGAAATGGCCAATTTCAACTCGACCGAAAGAGGGCAGCTTCGGTTCGCTGGAGTTGCTTCACTGTTCCATCACGTCGACACTTCTCCTACTCCACTCTAGTTCGAGCTTCACCGGGAAATGGAGCAGTAGAGAGAAAGATAAGTGTTCGGGTGTGAGCAGAATGAATGGGGATGACCTAAAATTGTGTATTAAATGGAAGAGATTTATTACTAGTATTAATATTGCCATAAATTAATGGTATTAATTCTAATAATTTAATTTAGGTATTAAATTATTGGTATTAATTACAATAATCAAATATATATTAATTTATGTCACGACCCAACCCAGTTTGGTCGGATCCCTGTGATCAACCCGCCACTCTCCTTGTTTATTAAAGGGTTTCCCCTTATTATAGACCGTAAAGAGTAAGGCGTCCTTTAAACTTGCACATTTTCAAGAATAACATAAAAAAAACTGCATAATATTTAATTTTATCATACCTGTCTCATAGGCATCTTAGTTGATGGTCTTTAAAGGTAGTCTTTTCGAAATTTCCTGAAAGGGATATAAGGGAGGGGGTGAGTACGACTACTCTGTGAATGGGTTTTAAAAACTTCTTAACTTTAGGGAAAAAGATTAACTTTGGAGTGTGCTAGACTCCTTTCTTTCAAAACCATTTCATTTGAAAATTTGGGTTTTATCACCATTTCTTATTTATCACGATGTGTCATCACCCAACACACATCCTTCATCATGAAGGTAACACACATTCGCAGGTCAGCACGACCACTGAACCCACTTGTGGCTTCGGAGCGACTTTACCGGTCACCTAGATAGAAGCACGTCCACTTTTACCTTGAGAATAAGTGGATGTACGTGACATCCGACCCTCAATCCCGGAATAAATTCTTCATGTACGTATGAGGACAAAGATTAGTGTTACTCCAAATTTTGCACGGTTGCGCTTATTGCTACTCCAAATTTCACATGGTCACGCTTAGTGCTACTCCAAATTTTGCACAGTCACTTGGAATGACAAACTGCCCTTATACTCACCGGGTCGTCCAAGGTCCTTAGGATGCATCACTACCCCTCATGGACATCTTGATGATCCTGTATTCATAGTGTATGCACAAAAAATATTTTCTTATTATACCATGTAATCTGTGGTGTCACTGGTCCAATGGCCCTAACTCTTAACTCAACACATATTTGTTTGTCTTGACTGGTCCATTGACCCATCATGTCGCATTGCCGCTAGTTGACTGAGTATGTCGGTCATATTTTGGTACCATGGTGAAACAATTCACTTATTAAGTTTTATGGCACATATATCATGTTCGTTTACAAGCTCCTGCTCGTGCCAACTCGCCTTAGGTCCACTGTACGAAATTTTCAAAATCGGGCATATTAGCCCCCAAATTCCTAACCGAGGCCCCCAACCTATAAGAGCTATTCGAGCTCCCATCGAGAAGGTCTCCCAAATTTTTTAAGTATTGGAACACAGTCAGGGCAGAACACTTCCGACAAAAATATGTTTTCACTGTCCATTATATCGACCCAGTATAAGGACATCTCCGTTCACAACCGATGAACGGGTTTTCAACTTCCATTCGAGTAAGTTTCATCATGCCAACTGGGTATGATCTACTTACAACTAGTAAGTAGTTTTTTCTCATAATTTTAACATCACTTTCTCTAAGTGGTGATGATTAAAATTCCATATAATATTGGGTTTTCATTCTGATATGCTTATCATTCCCAACCGGGTATGATATAAAAATCCCACTCACAACCGGTAAGTGGTTTTTAACTTTAAGTTATGCTCATCATCCCAACCGGGTATGACGTTAGTAAACCCACCCACCCGTTAATGCCGTGAATTCCACTAGACTGGTTCTTTGTGTTCACGAGAGCTTGTCCTTACTGGTGTTTCCAGTAATTCGTATTCCTACACGATATGAACATCTCGGTTCATTATTGCTTGGCCTAATAACCTTCATTCATTCCAAATGAATGAGAAAGTCAAACTTTCATTTATTTTCAATTAGGTCCCTAAAGTTATTTCTCTTTAACTTCAAGTCCCCAAATGCTGTTTTTTTCTCAAATTGAGTCCCAAAACTTTTAAATTTTATCATAGGACCTCAATTTATTCCATTTCACAAAAAGGGGATTAATTTCCCAAATTTCCAATTTGGTCCCCCAACTTTTACAAAATTACCATTTTGCCCTTCCTTTACAAAAATAATAAATTTTGCCCAAAAATTTCTAAAAGTTCTCAATTGGCCCTCTAATATTCTTATCATGACCAATTGACCCTCAATTTTAGAAAATTTTATTTTGGTCCCTTGAATTTCAAAAATTCTCATATTTCCCCCATTTTTAACTCTTTAACATAGTCGAATTTGATTTTATCAAATTGACCAATCAAACACCTCTAATTGTTGAAATTGAGTTTATTCATGTTCATACAATTCCATAAAATAGACTATAGAGAGAGAAAGCTTTGATTACTCACTAGTAAGGGTACGACGGTCCGAGCTTTCAATTTGGACAGATAGCTCTCGTCTTGAGGTTCATCCTAGAATCAAGAATCGCATCAATTGATGTCGAATTGAGTTAGAATTTCATCATTGAAATTCTACCGGTTCTCTCTCTAGCGCCGGCCGAAAATTGTAGAGGGGAGCCGAATTGGCTTATTTTTCAGTCCTAATTCAGCTGTGGGAGGGCTGAGGAAGTGTTAGGAATGCTTGGTTTGGCCTAAGGAGGGCTCGAAATGGCCAATTTCAACTTGGCCGAAACAGGGCAGCTTCTATCCGCCGGAGCTGCTTCACTGTTCCATCACGCTAGCGCTTCTCCAACGACCCTTGGAGCAAACGGAGACTACAGGCGTATAGCTGATTTCTCCCCAATTCTAAAGAGCTCGACCTCTCCTTCCAAGGTTAAGAAAAATTTTCAAGTCGAATCTCTGGTTTAAGCTTCACCGAGAAATAGAGCAGTAGAGAGAGAGAGAGAGAGAAGTGTTTAGGTGTGAGAAGAATAAATGGGGATGACCTCTTTATATAGGTGTAAAATCGTATATTAAATAGGAGAGATTTATTACTATTATTAATATTGCCATAAATTATTGGTATTAATTCCAATAATTAAATATATATTAATTTATGGCTATTTATGATAATGCATCCTCGCACTACTCTCAGACAAGCACGCTTAATTTCAGAGTTCTTATGGAATCTCATTCACCTAAACCAATTTGATTTTTCTATTCTAATTTATCTTAAGTTTCTTTTCCAAGGTTTAATGAACCCTTTGGATCACCCGGAAGTTGTAAATTTCCAAATTGCTTGTTCCCAAATGATCGGGTTTGTAAACCGGCTCGATTTTCTTACTCGGTTTGACCGGTTCTTTTCCCGGTTTTCCTTAACTCAAAAGGACGAGGTTTACAATAGTTTTCATTTTTCTTAGCCAATCTCTTTAGTGCCTACGGTCCAATGGCTCTGACACTTATCCCAGCTTACAATTGTATATCTGACTGGTCCATCGACCTAGCCCTGACACATTGATGCTTGTCCATCGAGCCTTGTCGGTCCTAACTTGGTACCGTGGCGAAACACATAGTAAATTCCACTTTTTAATGAGAGTTTTCATCTCTCTTCCTATTCATGTTTGTTTACGAGCTCCTGCTTGTGCCAACTAGCCTTGGGCCCACTATACGTGATTTTTTAAAAAAATTTCGGCATTTTAGCCTCCAAGTTCCAAAATTGAGGCCTCTAGCCTATATGAGCTATTCCAGCTCTCGTCAAGAAGGTCTCCCAAAAGTTTTAAGTAGTGACACATAGTTAGGGGAGAACACTTCTGACAAAATAACTTTTCACTCATCCATCACACCAATCGGGTGTGATGACATCTCCGCTTACAAAAGGTAAGCGAGTTTTCTACTTCCTTTCAGGAAGTTCAACATACCAACCAGGTATGTTCTACTTACAACCGGTAAGTAGTTTTTCCATATAGTTCTCACATCACTAACATCAGGTATGATGTTAAAATTCCACATAGTAGTGGTTTTTCATTTTCGAGGTGCTTATCATCCCAACTGGGTATGATGTGAATAATCCCACTCACAAGTGGCTTTTCATTTCTAAAGTACTCACCATCCGAACCAGTTATGATGTAAATATGCCCACTCACAACTAGTAAGTAGGTTTTGCTTAAATAAAAGTGTTCATCATCCCAACCGGTATGATGTATAAGATTCCTAATCACCTAATATTCATAGTGTATTCCTCCTTAATCGACTTTTTGCCTCCACACGAGCTTATCCTTGTTGGCGTTTCGACCCTTCGTGTCCCTACATGATTTGGACATCATTGTTTATTAACATTTGGCGTGATAACCTTCATTCCTCAGTTAATTGCATTTAGGTCCCTAAAGTTCTTTTTCTTTGACTTTAGGTCCCTAATGCTAACCTTTCCCCAAATTGAGTCCCAAAACTTCTAATATTTACTTTGGCTCCTCAATTTGTTCAAAATCACTTAAGGGGTTCAAGTTTCCCAAATTTCCAATTTGGTCCTCAACTTTTCAAAAATTACCATTTTGCCCCTACTTTACAAAAATGGCAATTTGACCCCAATAAATTTCAAAAATCAACCAATTGGTCTTCCAACAACCTTTTCATGGCCAATTAACCCTCAATTTTGGGAAATTGCACTTTGGTCTCTCAATTTTACGAAATCCCCAATTCCTCCAAAAATTTCCCCAATTTTCCCCCTTTGATCCAATTGAAGGTATGGATCAGTTTCTAAACTTCTACATGATTTAATGGAGCTTTGAATCGCGTCTTTTGGGCCCGAATTGAGCTCAAACAGAGCTTCATCGAAAATTGAACTTAGAGAGAGAAAGCTTCAAAAGCTTACCGTCGGAGGTGCGGCGGTCCAAGCTTTTGATTGAAGCAGGTAGCTCTCATCCTGAGTATACTCCTAGGATCAAGAATTGCCACAATTCATGTCGAATTGAGTGAGAATTTGGTCATGAAACTTCACAAACCAAATTCTCTGTCAATTCGGCATGGATTGATGCGATTCTTAATTCTAGGAGAAACCTCAGAACGAGAGCTATCTGCCCAGATTGAAAGCTTAGACTGTCGCACCCCCGACAGTAAGCTTTCGATGTTTTCTCTCTCTAAGGCCAATTTTTCGACAAAGCTTTGTTTGAGCTCAATTCGGATCCAAATGATGCAATTCAAAGTTCCATTGAATCATGTAAAAGTGTAGTAACTCAAATTTACCTTCATTTTCAACAATTAACCTTGATTGATTGGTTAATTTGTTAAAATAAAATTCAGCCAGTTTGAAAGGGGGAAAATTGGGGGAAATTTTTGGGGGAAATAAGGGATTTCAAAAATTCAAGTGACTAAATTGTAATTTCTAAAAATTGAGGTCCAATTGGCCATGGAAAAGATGTTGGAGGACCAATTGGTCGATTTTTGGAATTATTGGGGTCAAATATGCCATTTTTGTAAAATAGGCGCAAAATGGTAATTTTTGAAAAGTTGGGGACCAAATTGGAAATTGTGAAAACTTGAACCCCCTTTTGTGATTTTGGATAAATTGAGGACTCACGGTGAATTTTAGAAGTTTCGGGACTCAATTTGGGGGAAAATTGACCTTAGGGACCTAAAGTTAAAGAAAAAGAACCTTAGGTACATAAATGCAAATAAGTAAAAGTTTGGGCATTTAATTCATTAATGATGAATGAAGGTTATTAGACCAAAGGTTAATGAACAAAAATATTCATATCATGTAGGAACACGAAGTATTCGGAATGCCAACAAGGATAAGCTCGCGTGAGGCAAAGAGCCGGTTAAGAGGAAAGATAAACTACACTTATTAGTGAGTGTGAATTTTTACATCATACCCGGTTGGGATGATGAGTAGCTCAGAAAAGAAAACCTACTATTGTGTGAAATTTTAACATCACACCTGGTTTGGGTGATATGAGAAAACACGTGGAAAAACTACTTACTAAATGTAAGTAGATCATACCCAGTTGGTATGATGAACTTCTTGTAAGGAAGTAGAAAACTCATTTATCGGTTATGAGCGGAGATGTCCTCACACCCGGTTGGTGTGATGGACAAGTGAAAAGTTATTTTTGTAAGAAGTGCTCTCCACTAATTGTCTGCCACTGCTTAAACCTTTTGGGAGACCTTCTTGACCGGAGCTCGAATAGCTCAGATAGGTTGGAGGCCTCGATTTTGGAACTTGGGGCTAGAATGCCCAATTTTTTTTGAAAATCTCGTATAGTGGGCCCAAGGCTAGTTGACACAAGTAGAAGCTCATAAACAAACATGATATTAAGCCATGAAAATTTTAATGAATGATATGATTTGGCCATGGTCCCAAGACAGGACCCACATACTCGATGGACTGGTGGCAATGCGACAAGACAGGTCGACGGACCATTCGAGACAAATAACTGCGAATCGAGTTGAGGTTCGGGGCTGTAAGATTAATGGCTTATATGGAAAAATTATTGTTTGTGCATGCACTTGAGGTTTAGGACCATCAAGATACCCAAGAGGGGTAGTGATGCCTTTTAGGGGCTACTGGATGACATGGTGGAGATAAGGGCAGTTTGTCGTGCCAACAGTCAAGGAAGATCGACATAACTTCATGCGCATGAGACTGGGGTGGTGTTAGGATGAGGTCTTCGTCCTCATATGGACACGAAGTATTTTGGGTCTGAGGGTAAGACGTCTGAGACATTCACTTAGACTTCGGGTAGAAGCAGTTATTTAAGCATAATAAGGTCAACATTGAAATTGGACCAAAGATGTAATAAATAATGGATGAGGGAAGGGTCAAAATAAGACAAAAAGGTGATAACATAGAGACCTGTGAAAACTAGTAAGTAATTGTAAACCCTGTCCTTTGATAATAAGAAAACTAGGGAAAGAACCGGTAATTTTTAATTTGAAAACTGAGTCAGTCTATGAACCGGAACCAATTGAGAAAGGGCAAACCGGGGAATTTATGGATCCCGAGTGACCCGAAGAGTCCCAAAAGTCTTGGAAATGAACTTAAGAATGAATTGGAGATGAAAAACAAACCTATTCAGGTGAACCGAATCTGAATCGGTTTGGACCAGTTTGAACAACTATTGAACCAGATGCTAAATTCATTTTTCAAGGTGGCTTAGAAAATTCAAATTTGAGATTTGAGGCCACCATTAGATAGAAAATGAATTTAGAAATTTTTAGATTTGAAAAATTTGGTCGAATCAAGGTGAACCGGACAATTTAAGCTTTGAACGCAGTTTGGACCGGTCTAGTCCAATTCGGAATAATGTCGTCTCCTTCCTTCAGATGACATCACTGTTCACTTGTCGGAAAATCGCGCAGCACTGATGAAGCTGAAAAGTCTCCTCCTTGGGAGTTTCAAGCAATGAATGATTGCCATTAAGGCGCCAATCGGATGGCAAGAAGTCCCCAAGCTTCCTATATAAAGAGCCCCTCCTCATTCATCATCTCCACACTTGAAAACTCCATTCTCTCTCAGCTGCTCCAATTTTCGGTGAAGCTCGAATCAGAGCTCCGATATAGGGTTTTTTTTAATCCAAAGAAGGTGTGATCAGGTTCTTTAGAACCAGGGAGAAGTCAGCTACACGCCTATAGTCTCCATTTGCTCCCAGGGTCACCGGAGAAATGCTGGCATGATCGAACAGTGCAGCAGCTCCAGCGGACCGAAGCTGCCCTGTTTCGGCCGAGTTGAAATTGGCCAATTCGAGCCCTTCTCAAGCCATACCGAGCCCCCCCAACACCTCCACAGCTCTCCAACAACTAAATTAGAGCTGAAAGGTAAGCCAATTTGACTCCTCTCTATAATTTCTGATCGGTGCTAGAGAGAGAACCGACAGAACTTTGATGATGAAATTCTCACTCAATTCGGCATCAATTGATGCAATTCTTGATCCTAGGAGGAACCTCAGGACACAAGCTATTTGCCTAGATTGAAAGCTTGGACCGCCACTCCCCCGACGGTAAGCTTTCGAAGCTTTCTATCCCTAAGTCCAATTTTCCAGCGAAGCTCCGTTTAAGCTCATTCTGACACCAAATCGTGCAATTAAAAGTGCAATTAAATCGTATGAAGGTGTAGGAACTCTAATATAACTTCAATTTCAACAATTAAACTCATTTGATCAGTCAATTTGATGAAATCAAATTCGGCAGAGTTAGAAGGTTGAAATTGGGGGAAATTTGGGATTTTAAAAAATTTGAGGGACTAAAGTGCAATTTCATAAAATTGAGGACCAATTAGGCATGATAAAGATGTTGGAGACCAATTGGACAATTTTGGAGTTTTTGAGGCAGAACTTACCATTTTTGTAAAGTAGGGGCAAAATGGTAATTTTGGAAAAGTTGGGGGATCAAATTGAAAATTTTGGAAATTGAATCCTTTTTTTTAATTTGAATAAATTGAGGTCCTAAGATGAATTTTAAAAGTTTTGGGACTCAATTTGAGGAAAAACTGGCTTTTGGGGACTTAAAGAAAAATAACTTTAGGGACCTAATTGCAAATAAAGGAAAAGTTGGGTTTCTTATTCATTTGGGATGAATGAGGGCTATTAGGCTAAAGAATAATGAACAAGAATGTTCATATCGTGTAGGAACATGAAGTACCGAGAACACCAACTAAGACGAGTTCGAGTAAGGATAACAAGTCGGATAAGAGGAATTTGACTGCACGATTGGGTGAGTGGGATTTTTATATCTTACCTAGTTGGGATGATAAAAACCTCAAAAATGAAAACCCACTACTAAGTGGTATTTTAAATATCACACCAGAGAGGAATGATTTGAAAATCAAACGAAAAAACTACTTATCAGTTGTAAGTAAATCATACCCGATCGGTATGATGAAACTTTCTTGAAGGAAGTGGAAAACCCGTTAATTGGTTATTAGCGGAGATGTCCTCATATTTGCTTGGTATGATGGACAGTTGAAAAATATATTTTGTCGGAAGTTCTCTCCCCTAACTATGTTCCACTGCTTAAAAGTTTTGGGAGACCTTCTTGATGGGAGCTCAAATAGCTCTGTTAGGCTGGAGGCCTCGGTTTTGGAACTTGGGGGCTAATATGCCTAATTTTGAAAATCTAGAATAGTGGGCCCTAGGCCAATTGGCACGAGCAGGAGCTCATAAAAAAACATGATTTATATGCCATGAAAACTTAAGTAAATGAATTGTTTGGCTATGGTACCAAGATAGGACCAATATACTCAGTCGACTAGTGGTAGTGCGACATGATAGGTCTCCGAACTAGTCAAATCAAACAACTGCATGTTAAGTTGATGGTCAAGGCCGTTGGACCAATGACACCATAGATTATATGGCATCATGTGAAAAATGTTGATTGTGCATGCACTTTGTTTACGGGACCTTCAAGATACCCAAGAGGGGTAGTGATGCATCTGAGGGCTCTAGACGACCTGATGGATATAAGGGCAGTTAGTTGTACTAGAAGTATTGCGAAGCTTGATGTAGCTTCAAGCACATGAGACTGGGGTGGGGTTAGGATGAGGTCTCTATCCTAATACGGACATGGAGATTTGTTACGGGATTGAGGGTCAGATGTCACGAACATCCACTCATTCTCCGGATAGAAGTGGGTGTTTTTCTATTTAGGTGGCCGGCAAAGTCGCTCCGACGCCACAAGTGGGTACAATGGACGGGCTGTCCTGCGATTGTGTGTTTTAACTTCTTGATGAAGGATGTGTGTTGGGTGATGACACACCGTGGTAATAAGATATGGTGATAAAAACCGAAATTGAAAATGAAAGGTATTTAGAAGAAAATAAGGAGTCTTGCACACTCCGAATCAAATATTTTTCTAAAAGTTAAACTTTGAAAACCCATTCACTGAGTTGTTGTACTCAGCCCTCCCTTATATCCCTTTTAGGTAACCCCAGAAAGCATACCCCAAAGACCACCAGTTAACGCACTTGTAAGACAAGTATGAATAGTTTAAAAATTTGTGTTGTTTTGATTTATGTTATTCTAGGAAAGGTGCAAGTTTAAAGGATGCCTTACTCCTTATAGTTTATAAATAGGGGAAACCCTTAGTAAATTGGGAGAGTGGTGGGTTCGACCAAACTAGGTCAGGGCATGACAACTTTAGTGATATCAAAGCATGTTTTCTTGAATATATAATCAAGACTAGAAAATATAGTTATTAATAGGATTGATTTTAAAATTTATAGAATGGCTCCAAAGAAAGGAACCAAGGAAACTAAGGCTGTAGTCTCCAACACTGCCCAACCACCCTTGTAAAACCCGCCCTTTTGAGCTAAGGAAAACCAGGAAAAGAATCGGTCAAACCAAGTGAGGATTCAGAACCGGTTCACAAACCCGATTATTTCTAAATAGGCAAGTTGGGAATTTACAACTCTCGGGTAATCCAAAGGGTTCATTAAACTTTGGAAAAGAAACTTAAGACAAATTAGAAAACAAATATCAAAGTGGTTCAGGTGAACTAGATTCTATAAGAACTTTAAAGTTAAGCGTGCTTGCTTAAGAGTAGTGTGAGGATGGGTGACCTCCTCGAAAGTACGAATTTTTTTGTAACCCGAAATTTCAGTAAAAAATTTGTATGTACGCCTTATCATAAATAACCATAAATTAATATATATTTAATTATTGTAATTAATACCAATAATTTAATACTTAAATTAAATTATTAGAATTAATACAAATAATTTAATATTGAAATTAAATTATTGGAATTAATACAAATAATTTAATATCGAAATTAAATTATTGGAATTAATACCGAAATTAAATTATTGGAATTAATACCGAAATTAAATTATTGGAATTAATATCGAAATTAAATTATTGGAATTAATACCAATAATTTATGACAATATTAATACTATTAATAAATATCGCCCATTTAATACACGGGTTTTACGCCTATATAAAGAGTTCATCCCCATTTCATTAACCTCATACATGAACACTTCTCTCTCTCTCTCTACTGCTCCATTTCCCGGTAAATCTCGAACCGGAGCTTCGACTTGAACAAAGGTCGGGCTCTTTAGAACTAGGGAGAATTTAGCTATCTGATAGCAAACTCCAGTCAATCCAAGAATCGTTGGAGAAGCGCCGACATGATGGAATAGTGAAGCAACTCCGGCGGACCGAAGCTGCCTTATTTTGGCCAAGCTGAAATCGGCCATTTCAAGCCCTACTCAGGCTAAACCAAGCCCTCCCAACACTTCCTCAGCCTTTCCACGGCTGAATTAGGACTGAAAGGTAAGCCAATTCAGCTCCCCTTCACAATTTTCGATCAGTGCAAGAGAGAGAATCGACCGAATTTCAATGAAAAAATTCTAATCTAATTCCACATCAATTGATGCAATTCTTGATTCTAGGACAAATCTCAGGACAAGAGCTATCTGCCTAGATTGAAAGCTCGAACCGTCTTGCCTTCACCGATGAGTAATCGAAGCTTTCTCTCTCTATAGTTCATTTTCCAGTGAAACTTCGTTTGAGCTTGTCCCGACATTAAAACTTGTGATTCACATTTCTGAAGAATCTTATGAACATGTAGAAACTCAATTTCAACAATTGGAAACATTTGATGGGTCAATTTAATGAAATCAAATTCGGCTGTATTAAGAAGTTGGAATTGGGGGAAAATTGGGGATTCTCGAAATTCAAAGGACCAAAATGAAATTTTATGAAATTGAGGGTCAATTGGGCATGAAAATAATCTTAGAGGACCAATTCAGGAATTTTGAAATTTTTGGGGTAAAATTTACCATTTTTGTAATGGAAGGGCAAAATGGTAATTTTGGAAAAGTTGGGGGACCAAATTGGAAATTTGGGAAATTAAACCCCTTTTTGTGAAATGGAATAAATTGAGGTCCTATGATAAATTTTAAAAGTTTCGGTACTCAATTTGAGGAAAAACGAGCATTAGTGACTTAAAGTTAAAGAGAAATAACTTTAGGGACCTAATTGCAAATAAATGAAAGTTTGACTTTCTCATTCATTTGGAATGAATGAAGGCGATTAGGCAGAAGGATAATGAACCAAGATGTTCATATCGTGTAGGAACACGAAGTACCGGGAATGCCAACAAGGACAAGCTCGCGTGAATACCAAGAACCCGTCTAGTGGAATTCACGGAATTAATGGGTGAGTGGGTTTACTAACATCATACCCGGTTGGGATGATGAGCACAACTTAAAGATAAAAACCACTTACTGGTTGTGAGTGGAAATTTTATGTCATACCCGGTAGGGAATGATAAGTACCTCGGTATCAAAACCCACTATTTAGTGGTATTTTAATCATAACCACTTAGAGAAAGTGATGTGAAAATTATGCGGAAAAACTACTTACCGGTTGTAAGTAGATCATACTTGGTTGGTATGATGAGTCTTTCTCGAAGGAAGTTGAAAACCCGTTCATCGGTTATGAACGGAGATGTCCTTATATCGGTTGGTATAATGTACAGTGAAAACCTATTTTGTCGGAAGTGTTCTCCCCTGACTGTGTGCCAATGCTTAAACTATTTGGGAGACCTTTTTGACGGGAGCTCGAATAGCTCTTATAGGCCAGGGGCCTCAATTTTGGAACTTGCGGGCAAGAATGCCCAGTTTTCTAAAAATCTCGTACAATGGGCCCAAGGTCAGTTGGCACGAGCAAGAGCTCATAAACGAACATGATATATGTGCCATAAAACTTAATAAGTGAATTGTTTGGCCATGGTACCAAGATAGGACCGACATTCTCAGTCAACTAGCGACAGTGCGACATGACAGGTCGATGGACTAGTCAAGATAAACAACTGCGGGTTGAGTTGAGTGTTGGGGCCGTTGGACCAGTGGCACCACATATTACATGGCTTGATAAGAAAACATTGTTTGTGCATGCTCTATGAGTACGAGATCATCAAGACACCCATGAGGAGTAGTGATGCGGTAAGGGCACTGGACGACCCAGTGAGTATAAGGGCAAATCGTCGTTCCAGGTGTTTGTGCGAAATCTAGAGTTGCACCAAGCGCATGAGGCCGGGGTGGGGACAGGATGAGGTCTCTGTCCTCATACGGACACGAAGAAGTGATTTCGGGATTGTGGGTCAGATGTCACGTACATCCACTCATTCCTAGGGTAGAAGTGGTTGTACTTCTATCCGGGTGGCAGGAAAAGTTACTTCGAAGCTACTAGCGGGTTCAGTAGTGATATTGACTTGCGAATGTGTGTAACCTTCATGATGAAGGATGTGTGTTGGGTGATGACACACCGGTAACTAAGAAATAATGGAAAAACCCGAATTTTTAAATGAAGAGATTTTTTTTAAAAGAAAGGAGTCTGACACACTCCATAGAAATATTTTTCTTAAAAGTTAAAAGTAGACCTTTGAAAACCCATTCACTGAGTAGTCGTACTCACCCCTCCCTTATATCCCTTTCAGGAAATCCCGGAAAGCCTACCTTGAAAGACCATCAACTAAGATGCCTGTAAGACAGGTATGTATAGTTTAAAATTTCATGCAGTTTTGATTATGCTATTCTAGGAAATGGTGCAGGTTTAAAGGACGTCTTACTCTTTACGGATTATAATAAGGGGAAACCCTTTAATAAACCGGGAGAGTGGCAGGTTGTTCACGGGGATCTGACCAAATCGGGTCGGGGCGTGACAACCCCTATCGGTAGAAACTCCCAGAGAAGCCTAGACAACTCCTCTTGGACTCAGTAGGGAGCACAAAAGATTGTACGAGGAGTTCACCCGTGTATTTGGGCAACCTAACCTCGTTTTTGAGGTAGGCACCAATTCTCGGGTTGAACCAAAGGAAGTGCAATCCCATCCTCCTCATATTAACCATCCCACTCCAATAGACATTCCTATAAACCTTAAGACTCTCTAGCAACTAGGGTGTAAACCCTTCCTTGGAGAAAAAGAGGCTGGAGCCGCCATGGATTGGATGGCAAACATTAAGAAGCTGATGGGAATCGTCAAGATACCACTAGAGGATATGATCCTGATAGAATTCTTCTGGGAGGGAAGTGCCAAACGATGGTGGGACAATGTCCGAAACCTACATACCACCATCCCCACTTGGGAACAATTCGAGGAGAGGTACTTAGAGGAGTACTTGGCGCCCCATCTGATAAATGAGAAGAAGCAAGAGTTCATCCGACTTCGACAAGGGCTTAACTCCATATCGGAGTATGTGACCAAATTTAACGAGTTAAGACCATTTGCTCCTAACCTAGCTGGGCCAGCAAACATATGATAGAGATTCATGGACGATCTCAATATGGATATTCGAGACCGTATGGGAGTACTAGGATGCCCCATGGACCTAGCAACCATCATCAGTATGGCTCACAAGTGTGAGCTACTGGTGCAGACCTGATGTCGTTGAATGGAGCAGATGACCCGAAAGGAATATAAGGTCCCAAACCATCAGGAAGGACAGAAGGAACATAATGGTCCAAAATGGGGAAGTAGAATGGCATTCCAAAGGAGAAGGGACATGCCACCACCTCCCCAGAGTAGTCCCCACCTTACCTCAAGGAAACCCTCGTTGTCCAAAGTATCAAAGGAACCATGTGGGAGCATGCCTTACTTGCTTTGCATGCGGGCAAGTGGGACACTTTGCAAAGGATTATCCCACCCTCAGGGAGAATAGGCAGAGGAATATTCTTGGACCACCTCAAGGGAATCTTAGGAACCCTAGGCCAGACGCTACCACAAGAATACTAGCTAGGGTATCAACCTCACCCAGGAGGAGGCTAGAAGAGACCCTAGCTATAGCGGGTACATCCCAAAACACTCCAAATTAGTTCAAGAGAGTCCTATAAACTAAAGATCTTTTTGATTAAAAGGGAACTTTCTTCTAAACAATACATTTCTTCAATCAGGGTATGTACAACTATGGGGACAACAAGTCTATGCTCTCTTTAACTCCGGAGCTAAGAGATCCTTCATCAAGGAAGAGTTGGTTTCAAGAGTACCCCTAGAACTCACTCCACTAGAGCAAAGTCTTAATATCCTTACACCTTTAGGAGAAGGTTTAAATAGGAATAAGAAATTAAAGGGATGTGAGCTAAAGATTGGAGGAATCAAACTTAAAGTTGACTTGATCCCATTATCTCTAAAAGAGGTTGAAGTAATCATGGGGATGGATTGGCTGAGTAACCATCAGGTGAGGATGGACTGTGCAAAGAAGACGGTAACCTTCCACACTCCCAAGACAAAGGGATTAAAATTCTATGGAGATAGAAAGAAAAGTGAAGTGCAAATGGTGTCTCATCTGAAAGCCCAAAAGATATTACAAAAAGGCTATACAGCTTTTCTTTCTATGGTTGTAGATGAAAAATCTGAAGAAAAGAGACTGAAAGACATTCCAGTAGTTAGACACTACCCAGAGGTATTTCCAGAGGAGCTACCTGGACTACCTCCAAGTAGTAGAGTTTACCATAGAAATAATCCTAGGAACAAACCCCATATCCCAAGCTCCATTTCGGATGGCTCCAGTAGAGTTGAAGGAATTGAAGGAACAGTTGGACAAATTATTGGAGAAGTATTTCATACATCCAAGTTAGTCTCCGTGGGGTGCTCCTATCTTATTCGTAAAGAAAAAGGACAGAAGTATGAGACTGTGCATAGACTACAAAAAGCTGAACCATGTCACCATCAAGAATCGATACCCACTTCCGAGGATAGATGATCTATTCAATCAATTAAAAGGAGCAGCTTACTACTCTAAAATAGATCTTCGGTTGAGCTATCATCAAGTTAGGATTCGAGAAGAGGACATCCTTAAGATGTCATTCCGATCCAGATATGGACATTATGAGTTCAGAGTGATGCCGTTCGAATTGACGAATGCCCCTGCAGCCTTCATGAACCTGATGAACCATATGTTCTAACCCCATTTGGACAGGTTCATGATAGTATTCGTAGATGACATCCTTTTATACTCGCGAACCAGGTCGGAACATGAAGAGCATCTAGCAATCACCTTTGGAATATTAAAAGAAAATCAATTATATTCAAAATTCTCCAAGTGTGAGTTCTGGTTGTAGGAAGTAGGATTCTTAGTGTAATCCCCACACTTTTGAGTTAAGTAAAACTAGGAAAGAACCGGTCAACCCGAGTAAGAAAACCAAGTCGGTTTACAAACCAGATCATCTGGGAACAAGCAATTTGGAAATTTACAATTTTCGGGTGATCCAAAGGGTTCATTAAACCTTGGAATAGAAATTTAAGACAAGTTAGAAGAGAAAAACCAAATTGGTTCAGGTGAACAAGAATCCATAAAAACTTTGAAGTTAAGCGTGCTTGATGGTGACCTCCCGGGAAGTATGATTTTTTTTGTAACCCAAAATTTCGATCAAAACTTTTTATGTGAACGCCTTATCATAAATAGCCATAAATTAATATATATTTAATTATTGTAATTAATACCAATAATTTAATACCTAAATTAAATTATTAGAATTAATACAAATAATTTAAAAATTAAATTAAATTATTGGAATTAATACCAATAATTTATGGCAAGATTAATACTAGTACTAAATCTCTCCCATTTAATATACGGTTTTACACCTATATAAAGTGGTCATCCCCATTCATTCTTCTCACACCCGAACACTTCTCTCTCTCTCTTCCTACTACTCTATTTCCCGGTGAAGCTTAAACCAGAGCTTCGACTTGAAAATTTTTCTTAACCTCAGAAGGAGAGATCAGGCTCTTTAGAATCAGGGAGAAGTCATCTATCTGATTGCAAACTCCAGTTAATTCGAGAATCACTAGAGAAGCGCCGACATGATGGAATAGTGAAGCAGCTCCGGCAGACCGAAGTTGCCCTGTTTTGTCTGAGTTGAAATTGGCCATTTTGAGCCCTACTTAGGCCAAACCAAGCCTTTCCAACATTTCCTCTACCCTCCCACGGCCGAATTAGGACTGAAAGGTAAGCCAATTCGGCTCCACTCTACAATTTTCTACCGGTGTTTGAGAGAGAACCAGTAGAATTTCAATAATGAAATGCTAACTCAATTCCGCATCAATTGATGTGATTCTTGATTCTAGGATGAACCTCAAGATGAGAACTATCTGCCTAGATTGAAAGCTCGGACTGCCGTACCCTCACTGGTGAGAAATCGAAGCTTTCTCTCTCTATAATCTGTTTTCCGGCGAAGCTCCATTTGAGCTCATTCCAGCGTTAAAATCTGCGATCCAAAGTTTCTTAGAATCATATGAATACGCAGGAACTCAATTTCAACTCTAATTTCAATAATTAGAAGTGTTTGATTGGTCAATTTGATGAAATCAAATTCGATAGTGTTGAAGAGTTGAAATTGGGGAAAAATTGGGGATTTTCGAAATTCAAAGGGCCAAAATGCAATTTTATGAAATTGAGGGTAAATTGGGCATGAAAATAATGTTGGAGGTTCAATTGAGGAATTTTGGAATTTTGGGGGCAAAACTTACCATTTTTGTAAAGGAAGGGCAAAATGGTAATTTTGGAAAAATTGGGGGACCAAATTGGAAATTTGGGAAATTAAATCCCTTTTTGGTGAAATTGAATAAATTGAGGTCCCAAGATAAATTTTAAAAGTTACGGGACTCAATTTGAGGAGAAACTAACATTAGGGACATAAAGTTAAAGAGAAATAACTTTAGGGACCTAATTGCAAATAACTAAAAGTTTGGGTTTTCTCATTCATTGGAAATCAATGAAGGCTGTTATGTCGAGTAATAATGAACAAGGATGTTCATATGCTAGCGTCGACGAGCTCGCGTGAATACAAAGAATCGATCAAGTGGAATTCACTACGTTAACGAGTGAGTGGGTTTACTAACATTATACCCGGTTGGGATGATGAGTACAACTTAAATATAAAAACCACTTATCGGTTGTGAGTGAAAATTTTATATCATAACGGTAGGGAATGATAAGTACCTCGATATAAAAACCCACTGCTTAGTGGTATTTTAATCATCACCACTTAGAGAAAGTGATGTGAAAATTATGCGGAAAAACTACTTATCGGTTGTAAGTAGATCATACCCGGTTGGTATGATGAGACTTCCTTGAAGGAAGTTGAAAACCCGTTCATCGGTTATGAATGGAGATGTCCTTATACCGGTTGGTATAATGTACAGTGAAAACCTATTTTGTTGGAAGTGTTCTCCCCTGACTGTGTGCCAATGCTTAAACTATTTGGGAGACCTTCTTGACGGGAGCTCGAATAGCTCTTATAGGCCAGGGGCCTCAATTTTGGAACTTGCGGGCAAGAATGCCCAGTTTTCTAAAAATCTCGTACAATGGGCCCAAGGTCAGTTGGCATGAGCAAGAGCTCGTAAACGAACATGATATATGTGCCATAAAACTTAATAAGTGAATTGTTTGGCCATGGTACCAAGATAGGACCGACATTCTCAGTCAACTAGCGACAGTGCGACATGACAGGTCGATGGACTAGTCAAGACAAACAACTGCGGGTTGAGTTGAGTGTTGGGGCCGTTGGACCAGTGGCACCACATATTACATGGCTTGATAAAAAAACATTGTTTGTGCATGCACTATGAGTACGAGATCATCAAGACACCCATGAGGAGTAGTGATGTGTCCTAAGGGCCCTGGACGACCCGGTGAGTATAAGGGCAAATCGTCGTTCCAGGTGTTTGTGCGAAATCTAGAGTTGCACCAAGCGCATGAGGCCGGGGTGGGGACAGGATGAGGTCTCTGTCCTCATACAGACACGAAGAAGTGATTTCGGGATTGTGGGTCGGATGTCACGTGCATCCACTCATTCCTAGGGTAGAAGTGGTTGTACTTCTATCCGGGTGGCAGGAAAAGTCGCTCCGAAGCCACTAGGGGGTTCAGTAGTGATATTGACTTGTGAATGTGTGTAACCTTCATGATGAAGGATGTGTGTTGGGTGATGACACACCGGTAACCAAGAAATAATGGGAAAACCCAAATTTTTAAATGAAGAGATTTTTTAAAAGAAAGGAGTCTGACACACACTCCATATAAATGTTTTTCCTAAAAGTTAAAAGTAGACCTTTAAAAACCCATTCACTAAGTTGTCATACTCACCCCCTCCCTTATATCCCTTTCAGGAAATCCCGGAAAGCCTACCCTGAAAGACAATCAACTAAGATGCCTGTAAGATAGGTATGTAAAATTTAAAATTTCATGCAATTTTGATTATGCTATTCTAGGAAATGGTGGAGGTTTAAAGGATGCCTTACTCTTTACGGATTATAATAAGGGGAAACCCTTTAATAAACCGGGGAGAGTGGCGGGTTGTTCTCGGGGCATGACACATAGTGTCCAAGGATGAAGTTAAGGTAGATCCAGCCAAGGTGGAAGCCATATCGGATTGGAAGTCTCCATGGAATCCTATAGAAATAAGGTAGAAATAAAAAGTTTCTTAGGTCTGGTAGGATACTATAGACGGTTTGTGCAAGATTTTTCTAAGATAGTAGCTCCTCTAACTCGGCTCACCAGGAAAGGAGTTGAGTATAAGTGGGATGAAAGCTGTGAGAAGTCTTTTTAGGAGTTAAAGACTCGACTAACAACCGCACTAGTACTCTCCTTACCTAACTCTAATGCATGAGAGTACATTGTCTATAGTGATGCCTCTGGACAAGGACTCAGGTGTGTCTTGATGCAACAAGGGAAGGTCATTGCTTATTCCTTGTGATAACTAAAGGTCCACGAATGAAACTACCCAACTCATGATATAGAATTAGCTGCAATAGTGTTTGCCCTAAATATATGGAGAGACTACCTTTACGGAGTTAAGTGTAGGATATACATAGATCACAAGAGTCTTAAGTACTTCCTAACTCAGAAAGAGTTGAACTTCTGCCAGAGGAGATGGTTGGAATTGGTTAAGCATTATGACCTTGTGATAGAATACCACCCCAGAAAGGCAAATGTAGTAGTAGATGCCTTGAGTTGCAAGTACCAAATTGAGGCAACTCAAGTAAAGATGAGTTACATACCCCTGTTGCAACAATTGGGAAGAATGGAGATATGCCTGAAAATGGACAAGCGGAAAAGGTGCCTGGTGGCTAACGTGGTAGTATGACTTAATCTAACTAAGTAGATCCAAGCTCAACAAAAGACGGATAAGGAGCTTCAACTCTACCCGGATCTGGTTAATAGAGAAACTAAACCGGACTATGACCTACAAAAGAATGGAGTGCTGACCTACAAGGGTAGGTATGTGTGCCTCAAAATAAGAAACTAAAGAGGTTAATTCTGGAAGAGGCACATGATTTGGTGTATGCTATTCATCCCGGCAGTACTAAAATGTACCGCACCCTCAAACAAGGATACTGGTGGAAGGGTATGAAAAGGGACATTGTAGAATATGTAGCCCGATGCTTCTCCTGTCAGTAGATAAAAGCAGAGCATTAGAAACCATCAAGACTGCTACAACCCTTACCAATTCTAGAGTGGAAAAGGGAGCACATCACCATGGACTTTGTCACAGGACTAACGGTGACAAGAAAGGGATGGGATGCGATTTGGGTCATTGTGGATAGATTGACCAAATCAGCTCATTTCCTTCCTATAAGGGTGACAGACACAGTGGAACAACTAGTTATCTTATACATGAAAGAAATAGTGAGACTTCATGGTGTTTTGGTGAGTATAGTATTAGATAAAGATCCAAGATTTACTTCAAGGTTCTGACTAAGCTTGCAAAGTGGTATGGGAACCAAGCTCCACATGAGCATGGCATTCCATCCTCAGAGAGATGGGTAGTCTGAGCGAACCATCCAAACCTTGGAGGACATGCTAAGAACGTGCGTACTCACCATGAACAAAGGCTGGGAAGAATACTTGTGCCTGATGGAATTTGCTTACGATAATAGTTATCAGGCTAATATTCAGATGGCTCCATATGACGCCTTTTATGGAAGACCATGTCGTACCACTCTATTTTGGGAAGAAGTGGGGGGAAGAAGGCTAGAAAGGGCAAAGCTAATCGATGATGCCATGGAAAAGATAAAACTAGTTAAGAGTCGCCTTAAGACCACACAAGACTGACAAAAGAGTTATGCGGACAATCAGAGGAAAGATCTATAGTTTGAGGTGGGAGATCAAGTATTTCTCAAAGTTTCCCCATGGAGTGTAATACTTAGGTTTCAGCAAAAAAGGAAGTTGAAACCAAGGTATATCAGTCCATATCCCATCATTCAAAAGGATAGGACCGGTGGCCTATAAATTGGAACTACCTCCAAACCTATAGAGAATACACGATATATTCCACATCTCAGTGCTTCAAAAATATCAGCTTGATCCTAGTCATGTATTGGACCGACCTCCATTATAGTTAGAAGAGAACCTGACCTATCAAACAGAATCTATACGAATCATCGACCGGAGGGACAAGAATTTAAGCAATAAGAAAATTTCTATGGTCAACATTTTATGGCAAAACAGACCCGTGTAGGAAGAGATATGGGAAACTGAGAGTGTGATGAGGGATAGTTACCCTCAATTATTTATCATGTAAATATTTTGGGGACAAAACCCCTAAAAGGAGGAGAGAGTTGTAAACCCCGTCCTTTGATAATATGAAAATCGGGGAAAGAACTGGTAATTTTCAATGTGAAAATCGAGTCGGTCTACGAATCGGAACCGATAGAGAAAGGGCAAACCGGGGAATTTATGGATCCCGAGTGATCCAAAGAGTCCCAAAAGTCATGGAAATGGACTTAAGAATGAATTGGAGATGAGAACCAAATCAGTTCAAGTGAACCAGATCTGAATCGAATTGAACCGCTTTGGACCGGTTTCAACCACTTTGAACTAGATGCTAAATTCATTTTTCTAGATGGCTTAGAAAATTCAAATTTGATATTTGAGGCCACCATTAGATAGAAAATGAATTTAGAAATTTTTAGAATTGAAAAATTCGGTCAAATCGGAGGTGAACCGGCCAGTTTAAGCTTTGTACCCGGTTCGGACCGGAACGATCTGATTCGGAACAGTGTCGTCTTCTTCCTTTATATGATAGCACTATTTACTCATCAGAAAATTGCGCAGTGTTAGCAAAGCTGAAAAATCTCCGGCTATGGAGTTTTATGCAATGAATAACCGTCATTAAGGCGCCAATTGGACGACCAAGAAGTCTCTAAGCTTCCTATGTAAAAAGCCCCTCCTCATTCATCCTCTCCACACTTGAAAACTACATTCTCTCTCAGCTACTCCAATTTCTGGGAAAGCTCAAAACCAGAGCTCTAATATAGGGTTTTTTTAGCCAAAGAAGGCATGGTTGCGTTCTTTAGAACCAGGGAGAAGTCAGCTATATGCCTGTAGTCTCCATTTGTTCCTTGGGTCGTCGGAGGAATGCTGGCGTGATTGAACAGTGAAGTAGCTCCAGCGGACCGAAGCTGACCTGTTTCGGCTGAGCTAAAATTGGCCAATTCGAGCCCTTCTCAGGCCATACCGAGCCCCCCTCCCCCTCCCCCAACACCTCCACAACTCTTCTACAACTAAATTAGAGCTGAAAGGTAAGCCAATTTTACTCCCCTCTATAATTTCTGACTGATGCTAGAGAGAGAACCGGCAAAACTTTGATGATGAAATTTTCACTCAATTCGACATCAATTGATGCAATTCTTGATCCTAAGAGGAACCTCAGGACACGAGCTATCTGCTCAGATTGAAAGCTCGGACCGTCACGCCCCCGGCAGTAAGTTTTCGAAGCTTTCTATCTCTAAGTCCAATTTTCCGGCGAAGCTCCATTTAAGCTCATTCCAACACCAAATCGTGCAATTCAAAGTGCAATTAAATTGTATGAAGGTGTAGGAACTCCAATCTAACTTCAATTTCAACAATTAAACTCATTTGATCAGTCAATTTGATGAAATCAAATTCAGCAGAGTTAGAAGGTTGAAATTGGGCAAAAATTGGGATTTTCAAAAATTTGAGGGAGTAAAGTGCAATTTCATAAAATTGAGGACCAATTGGACATGATAAAGATGTTGGAGGACCAATTGGGCAATTTTGGAGTTTTTGAGGCAAAACTTACCATTTTTGTAAAGTAGGGGAAAAATGGTAATTTTGGAAAAGTTGGGGGATCAAATTGGAAATTTGGGAAATTGAACCCTTTTTTGTGAATTTGAATAAATTGAGATCCTAAGATGAATATTAAAAGTTCTAGAACTCAATTTGAGGAAAAACCGGCATTTGGGGACTTAAAGAAAATTAACTTTAGGGACCTAATTGTAAATAAAGGAAAATTTGGGTTTCTTATTCATTTAGGATGAATGAGAGCTATTAGGCTAAAGAATAACGAACAAGAATGTTCATATCGTGTAGGAACATGAAGTACAGGCATGTAGCTGACTTCTCCCTGGTCCAGAGATCGGTCATGTCGTACTACTACTAGTTGACTGAGTATGTCGGACCTGCCTTGGTACCATGACCAAAAAATTCACTTATTAAGGTTTAATGGCACATATATAATGTTCGTTTATGAGCTCCTGCTCGTGTCCATTGGCCTATGGGCCATTGTTCGAGTTTTTCAAAAATCCCCAAATTTTCCCATAATTTCAACTTTTCAACACTACCGAATTTGATTTCATCAAATTGACCGATCAAACACTACTAATTGTTGAAATTGAGTTTCTACATGTTCATACAATTCTAAGGAACTTTGAATCATAGATTTTAATACCAAAATGAGCTCAAACAAAGCTTCACCAAAAAATAGACTATAGAGAGAGAAAGCTTCGATTTCTTACTGGTGAGGTCGTGGCGGTCAGAGCTTTCTATCTGACAGGTAGCTCTCCTCGAGAGGTTCTTCCTAGGATCAAGAATAACATCAATTGATGTTGAATTGGATTAGAATTTTGTCATTGAAATCCAGCTGACTCTCTCTCTAACACTGATAAGAAATTGCAACGGGGAGCTGAATTAGCTTACCTTTTGATCTCAAATCGGCCGTGGAAAGGCTAAGGAGGTGTCGGGAGAGCTTGGTTTGGCCTGAGAAGGGCTCGAATTGGCCAATTTCAACTCGGCTGAAACAGGGCAGCTTCGGTCCACCGGAGCTGCTTCACTATTTGATCATGCCGACGCTTCTCCGTCGACTCTCGGGATGAACTGATGCCACCACTGTGTAGCTGACTTCTCCTCGGTTCTAATGAACCCAACCTCGCCTTCTTTGGCTTAGAATTGACCCTATATCAGAGTTCTGGTTTGAGCTTCACCAAAAAACTAAGCAACTGAGAGAGAGTGAGCTTTTTAGGTGTGGAGAGAACGAATGAAGAGAGGTTCTTTATATAGGGAGCTCGGGGACCCGTTGGCTGTCCGTTTGGCATCGTTATGACAGGAATTGATGACTTGAAACATACCAAATGTAGGCGTTTCTTCTTCATCAGCGTTTCTTCAGTTTCCTGGTGAGTGAACAGTGCTGTCATCCTGAGGAAGAAGATGACATATTTCGAACTTAACCGAATCGGTTCGAACTAGGTTCAAGCTTAAACCGGCCGGTTCACCCCCCATTCGACCGAGTTTTTCAAATCTAAAAATTTCTAAATTCATCTAAATTCATTCTCTATACAATGGTGGTCTCGAATCTCAAATTTGAAAATTTTAAGCCACCTAGAAAAATGAATTTAGCATCCGGTTCAATAGTGACTTGAATTGGTTCAATCCGGTTCGGGTCCGGTTCACCTAAATCGGTTTTGTTTTCCTTTCCAATTCTTCCTCTAGTCCATTTTCATGACTTTTGTGACTCCATAGGTCACTTAGGGTTCAAAAGATTCCTGGTTTATCATCTCTTTATAAATTCCGGTTCATAAACCAGCTCGGTTCTCAAACCGGTTTAATCTGGTTCGGATCCGGTTCACCCGAACCGATTTGATTTTTCTCTTCCACATTGTTCTAAGGTTCTTTCCCAAGGATTATAGGTTCTCTCTTATTCACAAGGAACCCATAAGCTTCCTGATTTATCCATTCTCTATCGGCTCCAATTCATTAACCGGTTCTCTCTGGTTCGGACCTGGTTCTCTTGAACTGCTTCAATCTTTCTTCCTCATATCATCCTAGGGTTCTTTTCCCAAGTTTATGAATATTTTTTAGTCACATGGGAGTTATAAATTTTTGACTTTGCTCGTCCCCTAATAGTCGGGCTTGTAGAACAATTTGGTTTCAAGATCACATTGACCAATTCTTTCCCGATTTTTTTCTCATTACTAAAGGAAGGGTTTACAGCTTGGATAGGCCAGATGCCTCAATTTTGGAACTTAGGGACTACAATGCCCGCTTTTGAAAATCTTGTACAGTGGGCCCAATGCCAGTTGGCACGAGCAGGATCTCATAAGCAAACATGATGATAAGCCATGAAAATTTTAATGAATGATGTGATTTGTCCAATGTACAAAGACAGGACCGACATACTCGCTGGACTAGCGGTAGTGTGACAAGACCAGATCGACGGACCGGTCAAGACAAATAGCTACCGGTCAAGTTGAGGGTCGAAGCCATTGGACTAGTGGCACCAAAGATTAATGGCTTTATGGAAAACTTTGTTTGTGCATGCACTTGAGTTTCGGGACCATCAAGACGCCCAAGAGGGGTAGTGATGCATCCTAGGGGCTACTAGACGACATGGTGGAGATAAGGGCAGTTTGTCATGCCAATAGTCAGGGAAGCTCGTAGTAGCTTCATGAGCACGAGACTGGGTGGGGTCGGGATAAGGTCTCTGTCCTCATACGGACACAGAGTTTCTTTTCGGGTTTGAGGATCGGATGTCGCAAACATCCACTCATTCCCATGGAAGAAGTAGACATATTTCTATCAAGGTGGCCGGTAATGTCGCTCTGACGCCACAAGTGGATGTAGTGGACAGACTACCCTTCGAATGTATGATCCCTTCATGATGAAGGGTGTGTGTTGATTGTTAAACACACCGATTGTGAGGAAATTGGTTTTGAATAATCGAAAATTCAAGGAAAGAATGGTTTTAAAGAAAATAAGGAGTCTAACACACTCCAATTCAAACTATTTTATAGAAACTCTTGTTTCAAACACCCATTCACTGAGTTGTCAAACTCACCCCATCCCTTTACCCCTTTTCTGTTAACCGAGGGTAAAACCTTCCTAAAGACCTTCAACTAGCTAAACCTGCAAGACAGATATGTAAGTTTAAATTTTATGTAGTTTTGATTAATGTTCTTCCAGGAAAGGTATAGGTCTAAAGAACGTCCTACTCCTCACAATTTAAAGAAGGGGAAAACACTTAATAAATAGGGAGAATGACGGGTTGCTAATGTGGATCCAACCAAACTAGGTTGGGACGTGACATTTCAAAAATTACTATTTTGCCCCTACTTTACAAAAATGGAAATTTGACCCCAATAAATTCCAAAAATTGACCAATTAGTCCTCCAACATCCTTTTCATGGCCAATTGGCCCTCAAGTTTGGGAAATTGCACTTTGGACCCTCAATTTTATGAAATCCCCAATTTCTCCCAAAATTTTCCCCATTTTCCCCCTTTTAAACTGGCCGAATATGATTTTATCAAATTGACTATTCAATCAGGGTTATTTGATCCAATTGATGGTATGGATCAGTTTCTACACTTCCACACAGTGCAATGGAAATTTGAATCGCGTCATTTGGGTCCGAATTGAGCTCAAACAGAGCTTTGTCGGAAAACTGAACTTAGAGAGATAAAGCTTCAAAAGCTTATCATCGGAGGTGTGGCGGTCTGAGCTTTCGATTTGGGCAGGTAGCTCTAGTCCTGAGGATCCTCCTAGATTAAGAATTGCAACAATTCGTGTTGAATTGAGTGAGAATTTGGTCAGTGAAGTTTTGCTATTTCTCTCTCTAATGCTGATCGAAATTTACAAACAGGAGCCAAATTGGCCTACCTTTCAACTCTAATTTTCTCGTATGAGGGTTGTGGAAGTGTTGGGAGAGTTTGGTTTTTCTTGAGGAGGGCTCAATTTGGCCATTTTTAGCTCGGCCGAAATAGGGCAACTTTGGTCCACTAGAGCAGCTTCACTTTTTAATCATACCGGCACTTCTTCGACGATTCTCGAAGCAAATGGAGACTATCATCAGGTAGCTGACTTCTCCTAGAATCTAAGAAACCCAACCTCACCTTATTTGTCTCAAAAAAATGCCCAAGTCAGAGCTCTAGTTCAAGCTCCACTAGAAATTGAGCAGTAGAGAGAGAGAGAGAGAGAGGAGTTTTCAGGTGTGAGGAGGAGGAATGGAGAGGAGTTATTTATATAGGAAGCTTAGGGACTCCTTGGTCATTCGATCGGCGTCTTTATGGCGATCATTTATGGCATGAAATGCCATAAATAGAGACTTTTCATCTTCACCCGTGCTGCTCACTTTTCTAGCAAGTGAACGATGTTGCCATATAAAGAAAGAAGACAATGCTATTACAAACCGGATCGGACCGGTCCAAACT
The DNA here is from genome assembly GCA_030064435.1 of Trapa incisa. Taxonomy (NCBI): domain Eukaryota; kingdom Viridiplantae; phylum Streptophyta; class Magnoliopsida; order Myrtales; family Lythraceae; genus Trapa; species Trapa incisa. Next base: position 22,243,023 of record CM057775.1, read on the forward strand.
GGGTTCAATGCTTAAATCGGTCGGTTCATGCCCGATTCGACTGAGTTTTTCAAAATTAAAAAATTTTAAATTCATTTAAATTCATTCTCTATCCAATGGACGGTCAGAGAGTCCTTGAGCTCCCTATATAAAGCGCCCCTCTCCATTCATCCTTCACACATCTAAAAACTTTACTCTCTCACAGCTACTCAGTTTTCCGATGAAGCTTGAACCAGAGCTCTGACATAGAGGTTTTTTTTATCCAAAGAAGGTGAGGTCAGGTTCCTTTGACTCGGGGAGAAGTTAGCTACTCGCCGGAGAAGCGCTGATGTAATCAAATAGTGAAGCAGCTCCGTCTGACCAAAGCTGCCCTATTTCTATCGAGCTGAAATGACCAATTTGAGCCCTCCTCAGGCCAAACCAAACTCTCCTAACACTCCCTTAGCCCTCATACGAATGAATTAGAATAGAAAGGTATGCTAATTTGGCTTTTCTCTATTAATTTCGATCAGTGTTAAAGAGAGAACCGACTAAACTTCACTGACCAAATTCTCCCTCAATTCGACATGAATTGTTGTAATTCTTGATCCTAGGAGGAACCTCAGGATGAGAGCTATCTGGCCCAATCAAAAGCTCGGACAGACGCACCACCAATAGTGAGCTTTCGAAGTTTTCTATTTCTAAGTTTAGTTTTCCGGCAAAGCTCCGTTTGAGCTCGTTTGACGTCAATTCATGCGATTCAAAGCTCAATTGAATTGTATGGATGTGTAGGAACTCAATTTTACCTTCAATTTCAACAATTAACCTCGATTGATTGGTCAATTTTATTAAATCAAATTTGGTCAGTTTGAAAATGAGAAATTGGGGATTTCATAAAATTGAGGGACCAAAGTACAATTTCCCAAAATTGAGGGCCAATTGGCCATGAGAAATATGTTGGGGGACTAATTGGTCAATTTTTGAAATTTATTGGGGTCAAATTGCTATTTTTGTAAAGTAGGGGCAAATTGGTAATTTTTGAAATGTTGGGGACCAAATTAGAAATTTGGAAAACTTGAACCCCTTTTTGTGATTTTGAATAAATTGAGGACCCAAAGTTGATTTTAGATGTTCGAGACTCAATTTGGGGAAAATTAGCATTTGGGACCTAAAGTTAAAGAAAAAGGAATTTAGGAACCTAAATGCAAATAATTAAAAAGTTTGGGCATTTTGTTCATTCATAAGGAATAAAGGCTATTAGGACACTCTGAAAATCGGGTGAGTGGGATTATTCTCATCTTACCCGATTGGGATGATGAGCACCTTGAAAATGAAAAACCACTACTATGTGGAATTTTAACATTACATCTGATGGAAGTGATGTGAGAACTACGCGGAAAAACTACTTACTGGTTGTAAGTAGATCATTCCCAGTTGATATGATGAACTTCCTGTAATGAAGTACAAAACTCGCTTACTAGTTGTAAGAGGAGATGTCATCACACCCGGTTGGTGTGATGGATGAGTGAAAAGTTATTTTGTCAAAAGTGTTCTCCCCTGACTGTGTACCACTTCTTAAAACTTTTGGGATACCTTTTTTACGAGAGATGGAATAGCTCAGATAGGCTAGAGGCCCCGATTTAGGAACTTGGGGGCTAAAATGCCCGGTTTTTGGAAAATCACGTATAGTGGGCCCAAGGCCAGTTGGCACGAGCAGGAGCTCATAAAAAAATATGATGATAAGCCATAAAAATTTCTAAATGAATGATTATGTGATTTGGCCATGGTACCAAGACATTACCAACATACTCGATGGACTGGCGGTAGTGCGACTGGACCAGGTCGACGAACCAGTCTAGACAAACAGTTGCATGTTGAGTTGAGGGTCGGGGCCATTGGACTAGTGGCACCAAAGATTAATGGCTTTATGGAAAAGTTTGTTTGTGCATACACTTGCGGTTTAGGAACATCAAGACATCCAAGAGGGGTAGTGATGCATCCTAGGGGCTACTAGATGACATGGTGGAGATAAGGGTAGTTTGTTCTGCCAGCAGTCAGGAAAGCTCGACTTAGCTTCATGCACATGAGACCAGGGTGGGCTCGGGATGAGGTCTCTATCCTCATACAGATACGAAGATGATTTCGGGTTTGAGGGTCAGATGTCGCGAACACGGACTCATTCCCATGGTAGAAGTGGACGGGCTTCTATCTAGGTGGCCGGTAAAGTTGCTCCAACACCACAAGTTGGTGTAGTGGACGGACTGGCCTGCGAATGTGTGATCCCTTCATGATGAAGGGCATGTGTTGATTGTTAAACACACCGATTGTAGATAATGAGGAAATTGGTTTTGAATAATCGGGAATTCATGGAAGCAATGATTTTAAAGAAAATAAGGAGTGGGGCACACTCCAATTAAAAACTATTTTAGAGAAACTCATTTTCAAACACCCATTCACTAAGTTGTAGAAACTCACCCCTCCCTCTCTATACCTTTTCAAGAGTAGGGAAAATGACTAGAGATAACACCAGGATCTACCCTCTGTTAGGTATGTTTAAAAGTATTTTCATTTTAAGCTTGCATTTTTATTGATATATGTTAATTCAGGGAACAAGGTTGAGATTTCACTTGGCTACTATTAATTTAAGGAAGGGGTAAACCCCTCTTGAACCAAGGGAGCGGCGGGTTGCTCATTGGGATCTGACCAAGCCGGGTTGGGGCATCACAACTTGAGTGGTATCAGAGTTAAGTTCCCTTGAAACATTATCAATACTATGCCCTGGCACTAATAAAACTTTAACTACTGTGTAGGAAGGAGAATCCCTAGAAAGTTTGTCGTGAAATCCAATCCTCCACACATGACCCTAAAAAAGATGTCTATCCCAGGGAGGCAGCTGTTCAACAGTTCCTAAAGGGCAAGAAGAGAGTGCCCAAAGATATGGTAGAGGATTATCGAAAACTCATGGGAGCCTTACTAGAACTAGAAGGCATTACATACCCTCCTTGAAGGCAAGAGGAACCTGTTCTTTCCTCTAGGAGCCCAACACCTCCTCCAGCCCCACAACAACCAGAGAGAAATCCCACTAAGAAGGGGGCTTGGGACAACTACTAGGATGTTTATGCCACCTTCATGAAAGTCCACCAAGTACCCCCACCTACTAAATCCAGCTCCAATCCCTCTCAATGGATGAAGTGGACATATGAGTGTGAGGCTGAGGTATTGAGGCGGTACAGACTGGAGGCCATACATGAAGTTTGTCACATAAGGGAATATGGATGGACTTAAACCAGTTCATCAGAGCCATCTGATCATGAATCCCACAATCGCTCTAAGGCTAACTCTCGGCCTATGACCCCAAGGGGCTAGGGGGTAGAAAATCTCTATAATAAGCCAAGTATGGCAATAAACTATTTCTTGAAAGAATTAAAATCTAATTTTTTCTGATAAAAATTTTGGGTCTCTTTGAGGAATTCAAACAATGAGAGTATGCCAATAAGGATCAGAGTAATGGGTAGGGAAGAGATCACCTAAAGAAGGAAAAACAACGGGTCATTACTAGTTAACCCAAACCTTTAAAGTAAGTTTACCATCTAGAGAAGGGAAAAACAAGACAATAAGACTTGGCAAAGAAGAGACTACTAGAGTTCACCCAAGGAAGACAAATCCTAAATAAGGAAAGGAAGAAGAAGTCTAGAGCAAGGGAAGTAAGCACCAAAGAGTATGGGACTAGTGGAAGTCTAAGGAGTTAAGGAAAGACTCTATGGATAAAAGTAAGGAAGCAAGAAGGATTAGATTATCCCAAGGAAAACCAAAGGAATGGAAACTGACCAGGAAGAAAGTAAGAAATATATGAGAGCATTGAAGATGTTAAGTCAATTGAGATAAGACAAGGAGAAAGGAGAAAGGAAAGAAGTACGATAGGAAGGAAACCCCAAGAATAATATTAGTATTTGGAAAGAGTTAGGACACAAATTCTTAGGAACCCAATAATAATAAGAGGACTTTTGAAGCAAGGATATGGAACAAAAAGGAATAGAAGATAGGGAAGAAATACAGAGTGAATAACCATACAAAGGTCAGAAAGTATAAGAAAAGAATAAAGGAAGAACTTTCTAGGAGCAGTAGGGAGATTGAACGTGAAAAATCCCAGAACGGAAGTCCCTAGAAAAAGGATAAGGATAGGAAGTGGAACTGTGGAAGGAGGGTTCCAAGCTCAAGTGACCAACAAGCAAACCGTCATAAAACTAAAGCCGAAAGAAGGACCTTATTAAAAAGACATAGGTGGCAAAGGATATACCAGGATGGACAGGTGTGATCTACTTTCAAAAGAGTAGAGAAACCAAATAAGGATTTCAGACAGACCTAATTGAAGGAAATAAATTCATAACAACAAGATAATCCGGGAGAATAAATGATGCCCTATGATGAACCGGGAAGTAGTGAAGACTACGCCCTAAAGAGGGAAATGAGATGGAAATTAAGGACAATACGACTCAAGAGACGATAGCCTCAATATCATATGTCAAGGAGAATGATAAGATCGAAGTAATTGATGAACTGACCCTCAGGAGGATTATAAATTTAAACTCCAGTAAAGAAGGGAGAAACAGAAAGGCCAAACATGTGGTAATTAAAGATGAAGGCAAAATCTTTAAAGAGATCAATGACCAAGACCGGATTAACGACCAAACTCAAGAGAGGAGAAAATTAAGTAAGCCTCTCACAAGATGATCATGAAATCTTAAAATAAGGAAAATGTAAACCCCACACTTTTGAGTTAAGGAAAACCAGGACAAGAACCGATCAAACCGAGTTAGAAAACCGAGCCGGTTTACAAACCCGATCATATGGGAACAAGCAATTTGGAAATTTACTACTTCTAGGTGATCCAAAGGGTTCATTAAACCTTAGAAAAGAAACTTAAGACAAAATAAAAAATAAAAACCAAATTGGTTTAGGTGAACGAGATTCCATAAGAACTTTGAAGTTAAGTGTGCTTGCTCGAGAGTAGTGTGAGGATGGGTAATACCAAAATTAAATTATTGGAATTAATACAAATAATTTAATACCGAAATTAAATTATTAAAATTAATACCAATAATTTATGTCAATATTAATACTAGTAATAAATCTCTCCCATTTAATACATAATTTTACACCTATATAAAGAGGTTATCCCCATTCATTCTCCTCACACCTGAACACTTCTCTCTCTCTCTCTACTGCTCCATTTCCCGGTGAATCTCGAACTAGAGTTTCGACTTAAACATTTTTCTTAACCTCGGAAGGAGAGGTCAAGCCCTTTAGAACCGGGGAGAAGACAGCTATCTGATAGCAAACTTCAGTCAATCCGAGAATCGTTGGAGAAACGCCGGTTTGATGGAATAGTGAAGCAGCTCCGACGGACCGAAGCTGCCCTATTTCGGCCAAGCTGAAATCGGCCATTTCAAGCCCTCCTCAGGCCAAACCAAGCCCTCCCAACACTTACTCAGCCTTTCCATGGCCGAATTAGGACCGAAAGGTAAGCCAATTCGGCTCCCCTTTACAATTTTCGATCGGTGCTAGAGAGAGAGTCGATCAAATTTCAATGATGAAATTCTAATCCAATTTCACATCAATTGATGTGAATTTTTATTCTAGGATTAACCTCAGGACGAGAGATATCTGCTCAGATCAAAAGCTCGGACCGTCGTTCCTTCACCGGTGAGTAATCGAAGCTTTCTCTCTCTATAGTTCATTTTTTGGCGAAGCTCCGTTTGAACATGTAGAAACTCAATTTCAACTTCAATTTCAACAATTGGAAACGTTTGATGGGTCAATTCGATGAAATCAAATTTGGTTGTGTTAAGAAGTTGGAATTGGGGGAAAATTGGGGATTTTTGAAATTCAAAGAACCAAAATGAAATTTTATGAAATTGAGGGTCAATTGGGCATGGAAATAATGTTGGAGGTCCAATTGAGGAATTTTGAAATTTTGGGGGCAAAATGGTAATTTTGGAAAAGTTGGGGGACCAAATTGGAAATTTGGGAAATTAAACCCCCTTTTGTCAAATGGAATAAATTAAGGTCCTACGATAAATTTTAGAAGTTTCGGGACTCAATTTCAGGAAAACTGGCATTTGGGACTTAAAGTTAAAGAGAAATAACTTTAGGTACCTAATTACAAATAAATGAAAGTTTGACTTTCTCATTCATTTGGAATGAATGAAGGCGATTAGGCTGAATGATAATGAACATGAAGTACTGGGAACGCCAGCAAGGACAAGCTCGCGTGAATTCCAAGAACCGGTCTAGTGGAATTCACGGCATTAACGAGTAAGTGGGTATATTAACATCATACCCAATTGGGATGATGAGCACAACTTAAAATTAAAAACTACTTACAGGTTGTGAGTGGGTTTACTAACATCATGCCCGATTGGGATGATAAGCACAACTTAAAATTTTAAAACCACTTACCGGTTGTGAGTGAAAATGTTATATCATACCCGGTTGGGAATGATAAGTACCTCGGTATGAAAACCCACTATTTAGTGGTATTTTAAACATCACTACTTAGAGGAAGTGATGTGAAAATCCTGCGGAAAAACTATTTATCGGTTGTAAGTAGATCATACCCGGTTGGTATAATGAGACTTCCTCGAAAGAAGTTGAAAACCCGTTCATCGATTATGAACGGAGGTGTCCTTAGACCGGGCGGTATAATGGATAGAGAAAACATATGTTTTGTTGGAAGTACTCTCCCCTGACTGTGTGCCAATGCTTAAACAATTTGGGAGACCTTCTTAACGAGAGCTCGAATAGCTCTGATAGGCCAGGGGCCTCGGTTTTGGAACTTGGGGGCTAAATTCCCAATTTTAAAAATCTTGTACAGTGGGCCCAAGGCCAGTTGGCACGAGCAAGAGCTCGTAAATAAACATGATATATGTGCCATAAAACTTAATAAGTGAATTGTTTGGCCATGGTACCAAGATTGAACCAACATGCTCAGTCAACTAGCAGTAGTGCGACATGACAGGTCGATGAACTAGTCGAGACAAACAACTCCAGGTTGATTTTGAGAGGTGGGGCCGTTGGACCAGTGGCACCACATATTAGATGGCTTCATAAGAAAACATTATTTGTGCATGCACTGTAAGTACGGGATCATCAAGTCGCCCATGAGGGGTAGTGATGCATCCTAAGGGCACTAGACGACCTAGTGGCTATATGGGCAGTTTGTCGTTCTAGGTGTCTGTGCAAAATCTGGAGTAGCACTATGACCATGAGACCGGGGTGGGGACAGTATGAGGTCTCTGTCCTCATACAGACACGAAGAAGTGATTTCAGGATTGTGGGTCGGATGTCACGTACATCCACTTATTCCCAAGGTAGAAGTGTTCGTACTTCTATCCAGGTGGTAGGAAAAGTCGCTCCGAAGCCACTAGCGGGTTCAATAGTGATATTGACTTGCGAATGTGTGTAACCTTCATGATGAAGGATGTGTGTTGGGTGATGACACACCGTGGTAAATAAGAAATGGTGGAAAAACCTGAATTTTTAAATGAAGGGATTTTTAAAAACAAAGGAGTCTGGCACACTCCATATTAATGTTTTTTTTAAAAGTCAAAAGCTTTTAAAAACTCATTCACTAAGTAGTCGTACTCACCCCCTCCCTTATACCCCTTTCAGGAAATCCCGGAAAGCCTTCCCTTAAAGACCGTCAACTAAGATGCCTGTAAGACAAGTATGTAAAGTTTTAAATTTCATGCAGTTTTGATTATGCTATTCCAGGAAAAAGATGTAGGTTAAAGGATGCCTTACTCTTTACGGTTTACAATAAGGGGAAACCCTTTAATAAACTGGGAGAGTGGCGGGTTGATAACGGGGATCTGATCAAACCGGGTCAGGGCGTGACAACTAGAGTGGTATCAGAGCCTGTTTCCTTAAATACATAATCAAGACTATAAAATATTGTAACTAATAGGATTTATCCTAAAATTTTCAGATGGCTCCCAGGAGAGGAACCAAGAAAACTTAGAAGGGCTTTACTCAAAACCCTACCATCATAGGGAGACAACCCTAAAAGCTTCCCAAATGCCTAATGTCACACCCTGACCTGGTTTGGTCGGATCCTCGTGATCAACTCGCCACTCTCTCGGTTTATTAAAGGGTTTCCCTTATTGTAAACCGTAACGAGTAAGGCGTCTTTTAACCTGCACCTTTTTCCTGGAATAGCATAATCAAAATTGCATGAAATTTAAAACTTTACATACCTGTCTTACAGGCATCTTAGTTGACGGTCTTTAAGGGGAGGCTTTTCAGGATTTCCTAAAAGGGATATAAGGGAGGGGGTGAGTACGACTACTCAGTGAATGGGTTTTTAAAAGCTTTTGACTTTTAAGAAAAATATTTATATAGAGTGTGCCAGACTCCTTTCTTTTCAAAAATCCATTCATTTAAAATTTTGGGTTTTTCCATTATTTCTTAGTTACCGGTGTGTCATCACCCAACACACATCCACCATCATGAAGGTTACACACATTCGCAAGTCAGTATCACTACTGAACCCGCTAGTGGCTTCGGAGCGACTTTTCCTGCCACCCGGATAGAAGTACGACCACTTCTACCCTGGGAATGAGTGGATGTACGCGACATCCGACCCACAATCCTGAAATCACTTCCTCGTATCCGTATGAAGATAGAGACCTCATCCTGTCCCCACCCCGGTCACATGTGCTTAGTGCTACTCCAGATTTCGCACAGACACCTGGAACGACGAATTGCTCTTATAGCCACTAGGTCATCCAGTGCCCTTAGGATGGATCACTACCCCTCATGGGCGTCTTGATGATCCCGTACTCATAGGGCATGCACAAACAATATTTTCTTATATTGCCATGTAATCTGTAGTGACACTGGTCCAACGGCCCCGACTCTCAACTCAACCCGCAGCTGTTTGTCTTGACTAGTCCGACGACCTGTCATGTCGCACTGCTGCTAGTTGACTTAGCATGCCGGTCCTTCCTGGTACCATGGCCAAACAATTAACTTATTAAGTTTTATGGCACATATATAATATTCGTTTACGAGCTCCTACTCGTGCCAACTAGCCTTGGGCCCTCAAGTTCCAAAATTTAAAAATCGAGGCATTCTAGCCCTCAAGTTTAAAAAAAAAAACATGGCATTCTAGCCCTCAAGTTCCAAAATCGAGGCCCCCGGCCTATAAGAGCTATTCGAGATCCCGTCAAGAAGGTCTCCTAAATAGTTTAAGCATTGGCACATAGTCAGGGGAGAACACTTCTGACAAAATAGGTTTTCACTGTTCATTATACCAACCGGTATAAGGACATCTCCATTCATAATCGATGAACGGGTTTTCAACTTCCTTTGAGGAAGTCTCATCATACCAACCAGGTATGATCTACTTACAACCAGTAATTAGTTGTTTTCCGCATAATTTTCACATCACTTTCTCTAAGTGGTGATGATTAAAATACCAATAAACAGTGGGTTTTTATACCGAGGTACTTATCATCCCCTACCAGGTATGATATAAAATTTCCACTCACAACCGGTAAGTGGTTTTTATCTTTAAGTTGTGCTCATCATCCCAACCGAGTATGATATTAGTAAACCCACTCACCCGTTAATGTCGTGAATTCCACTAGACTGGTTCTTTGTATTCACGCGAGCTTGTCCTTGCTGGCGTTCCTGATATTTTGCGTTTCTACACGATATGAACATTTTGGTTCATTATCCTTCGGCCTAATCGCCTTCATTCATTCCAAATGAATGAGAAAGTCAAACTTTCATTTATTTGCAATTAGGTCCCTAAAGTTATTTCTCTTTAACTTTAAGTCCCAAATGCCGGTTTTTCCTCAAATTGAGTCCCGAAACTTCTAAAATTTTTCATAGGACCTCAATTTATTCCATTTCACAAAAAGGGGTTTAATTTCCCAAATTTCCAATTTGGTCCCCCAACTTTTCCAAAATTACCATTTTGCCCTTCCTTTACCAAAATGGTAAATTTTGCCCCAAAAATTTTAAAATTCCTCAATTGGTCCTCCAACATTATTTTCATGCCCAATTGACCCTCAATTTCATAAAATTTCATTTTGGTCCTTTGAATTTCGAAAATCCCCAATTTTTCCCCAATTCCAACTTCTTAACACAGCCGAATTTGATTTCATCAAATTGACCCATCAAACGTTTCCAATTTTTGAAATTGAGTTTCTACATGTTCATACGATTCTTCAGAAATGTGAATCGCAAGTTTTAATGTCGGGACGAGCTGAAACGGAGCTTCGCCGGACAATGAACAATAGAGACAGAAAGCTTCGATTACTCACCGGTGAAGGCACGACGGTTCGAGCTTTCGATCTGGACAGATAGCTCTCATCCTGAGGTTCATCCTAGAATCAAGAATCACATCAATTGATCCGGAATTGGATTAGAATTTCGTCATTGAAATTCGGTTGACTCTCTTTCTAGCACCAATCAAAAATTATAAAGGGGAGCGGAATTGGCTTACCTTTTGGTCCTAATTCGGCCGTAGAAAGGCTGAGGAAGTGTTGGGAGGGCTTGGATTGGCCTGAGCAGGGCTTGAAATGGCTGATATTAGCTTGGCCGAAATAGGGCAGCTCCGGTCCGCCGGAGCTACTTCACTATTCTATCACACTGGTGCTTCTCCAACGATTCTCGGATTAACTGGAGTTTGCTATCAGATATCTGTCTTCTCCCCGGTTCTAAAGAGCCCGACCTTTGTTCAAGTCGAAGCTCTGGTTCGAGCTTTATTGGGAAATGGAGCAGTAGTAAGAGAGAGAGAGAAGTGTTCAGGTGTGAGGAGAATGAAATGAGGATGACCTCTTTATATAGCCGTAAGCACGCTTAACTTTGAAGTTCTTATGAAATCTAGTTCACCTGAACCAATTTGGTTTTTATTTTTTAATTTATCTTAAGTTTCTTTTCCAAGGTTTAATGAACCCTTTGGATCACCCGAGAGTTGTAAATTCCCAACTTGCCCGTTCAGAAATAATCGGGTTTGTGAACCAGTTCTGAATCATCACTTAGTTTGACCGGTTCTTTTCTTGGTTTTCCTTAGATCAAAAGGGCGGGTTTTACACCTAAGACCTGGCAGAAATGTCAAAAGACCAAATGGGGAAGCATCCTGGAGAATGGTGCTAGGACCTATTGATGGCACAACCCTAAGTATAAAGGAGGATGCTTATCAAGAATTTCATAGCTCCCTAGTTAATTTGTGACCATTTTATGTGATAGGGCTGAGAGCCCAACCTTTTTGTATCCCCATGTTAATAAAAGTTTCAAATTCCCCAAAACTCTATCTTCTAAGGATGTGATCTTACTAGGAATATGGCCTAAGGAAAATAAAACAAACCTACATTATCCTAGAAACTAAGGAAGAGTCGTATCCCTGTGATGGAAGATGAATCAGGAAACCTAGAAGGACTCTTACCATGACCCTTAGCAAAGGTGATCAGACTCAAGAACGGTAAAGCACCAAACCAATAGTAACCTAGGGAAAAAGCCCCACTTGAAGGAAAGAAAGAACCACAACAATCCATGTAAGGGAATAACGATGGGACATTACCTGAAGAGATGCCCAACCCTACTAAAGGACAAGTACCAAGTTGAACTATTATAGGTGTAAGGAAAGAAGGGGTGTTCCACACATCATAGATTCGGGGCAATACCTCCTCAAAGGTCATGAAGGACATGAAGGATTGGAGACCGATACCATGGAGCGGGTTACATAAACGATTCAAAAAGAGGTCAAGAAAAGACGAGGTGAATACAAAAACTTCTTAAGAAGGTCAAACCAAAAAGGATACCTCATGAATAGGGATAAGGTACATGAGAAGCTTACTTAGAACCCTCTCATAAGGGGCAAACACAGAAAAACATCCCCTGAAACTCTAGGGAATGACGCAGTGAGAGTGAAGAAGAGAAGGAATACGCTTTGAAAAGGAATCATTGGTTGGCGGATGTGCAAGGAGCCCACCCCTCATTAGAAACTACTTGAAGGAAGGAAGTATTAGAGACCAAGACTAACCTGCTTTGGAAAAGTGATATAATTTTAAAGTACTACCTCTTTTGGAAAAAGTAGAAAAGTAGAAAATCAAAGACTCTGACCAACATACCTAAGGAAGACCGAGAAGTAGAAAGGACTACACCCTACAAAGGTCAGTGAGATGACATTAAGGATAGGAGTACTCGAGAAGACAACTGCCCTAAGAAGACCTAAACCAAGGGACTGGTGGAGGCAGGGTAGTTAACCAACTAATACACGGAAGAACCATGATGTAAGTTCCAACAAGGAAGAGAGGCAGAAAGGTCAAATACTCTGAAAGAGAAGGATGAAACAAATCCTTAAAGGGACCAAAAGGCCAAATTAACAACCAAACTCAAGCCAAGAAAGAAATAGGCAAGCTTCTCATATAATGATCAAGAAATCTTGAAACAAGGAAGATTTGTACGCTCCCTAAGGAAATAGACAGGTATTGGGTATGAATGAGGACGCAGATAGAGTATAAAAGATGCCCTGCAAGACCTTATGAGTAAAGGTAAACAGGAGAAGACAACATCAAGAGTAGAAATCCCCTAGAGCAAATGTAAAAAGGAATGTCTGGAGAAAGGGAAAGAATTCTACAAAGGAAGGAAGCCTCGAAAAAACATGTGTATCCCAATTGAAAGGAAATGGAACCAACCGAAATAGAAGGAACGATAAGCTCACAAATGAAATGTTGGTTGAGATGGAAAAGTCGAGTACTAAGGAAAAATGAGGTCCTAAGAAGGAAATTAAACTAAAGGAATTATTGATGGGCAGATGGACATAATGTGGAGTGAAAGGAACCAACCCTTAATTAGGAAATGTTTCCAAGGAAGGAAGTATCGTAATGGCACAGGCTGACCTGTTTGGAGGGAACAGGAGAACCAAGTAGAAAGAGGAAAACTAATAATGATAGATAGCCAAATAGAATAAACAAAACCCTAAGAAGGAATGAGATGTAGTAAAGACTACACTCTATGATGGACATCATGGGTATGAAGAATGAGTAATACAGCTGCCAGACGATTGGGCCAGAAAAATAAAGAATTATGAAATGGTTGCGAACAAATCAGAGGGGATTAAGGCCAAAGGAAAACCCTTGAGTAGAGGATTTCATTGGGAATGATGATGGATCTAAGAATGGATGAAATCTAGCATGTCGGTAAAACATCTGGAAATTTAATTAATTGGAACTAGAAATACTCAATAAGGAAGTCGAAAAGGAACGAGTGGGTAAGGAGAACCAACAAAATTGAGTAAGTGGAGTTAATAATGGTAAAAAAAAAGGGATAGTTGAGGAATACTATCAAAAGAAAAGAGGAATGAAGTTATACGATCTCGGAAAGGTCTAAAAGCAAAGAGAGACACTTCAGGAGATGTTCTAGAAATCAAATGTACAGAGACGGGTCCTAGAAAATGCCATGCTGTAAGGGCATGTAAGCCCAACAACTCGAGGAGAATATGACTCAAAGTAAGGAAGAGTCGGCTAATAAGCATGACGAGGTCAAAAATAACAATTTGGACCGAAGTTATAATTGATAACTATTATAATGGAGGAAGAGTCAAAATGGGACGAAAAGGTGGTGATAAAGAAATCCATGGAAATAAGTACGAAATGCTCTATAGGATGACGAGTTAAGGGTTTCAATGATCAAGTGGTTAACTAGACACGGAAATGGTTAGTTATCTTAGAATTCCTAATCTTGAGTACAAGACCTCAAGGGGAAGAATGTTGCTCTAAGCAAAGAGAGAGATAAAATCTAAGAACATACTCTGAGGTAAGGTATGTCTAGTTATGACAAACTCTATGGAGGGAGTAAATAATATTAAGGAAAAGGAATTTCTTAAGTGAAGGTTGTAAAAGGGACTAATTTTAAGGACGAGAGAAAAGTTTGTATCTTAAGCAAACACCAAAGGGGCATCAAAGGAAATGATTGCTCATGCAAGGATGTTAACTAAGTTTTGGGGACAAAACTCCTAAAAGGAGGGGTGAGTTGTAAACCCCACACTTTTGAGTTAAGGAAAACTAGGAAAAGAACTGGTCAAACCGAGTAAGAAAACCGAGCCAGTTTACAAACCCGATCATATGGAAACAATCAATTTGGAAATTTACAACTTCCGGGTGATCTAAAGGGTTCATTAAACCTTAGAAAAGAAACTTAAGACAAAAACCAAATTTGTTTAGGTGAATGAAATTCCATAAGAACTTTGAAGTTAAGTGTGCTTGCTTGAGAGTAGTGTGAGGATGGGTGACCTCTTGAGAAGTATGATTTTTTTGTAACTTGAAAATTCGGTCAAAAATTTTTATGCGAACGTACAAATTAAATTATTGAAATTAATACTAATAATTTATGTCAATATTAATACTAGTAATAAATCTCTCCCAATTAATACACGATTTTACACCTATATAAAGAGGTCATCCCCATTCATTCTCCTCACACCTGAACACATCTGTATCTCTCTCTCTACTGCTCCATTTCTCGGTGAAGCTCGAACCAGAGTTTTGACTTAAACATGTTTCTTAACCTCAGGAGGAGAGGTCGAACTCTTTAGAACGGGGGAGAAGACAGCTATCTGATAGCAAACTCCAATCAATTCGAGAATCGTTGGAGAAACGCCAATTAGAAGGAATAGTGAAGCAGCTCCGACAGACCGAAGTTGTCCTATTTCGGCCAAGCTAAAATCAGCCATTTCAAGCCCTCCTTAGGCCAAACCAAGCCCTCCCAATACTTCCTTAGCCTTTCCACGGCTGAATTAGGACCGAAAGTTATGCCAATTCGGCTCCCCTTTACAATTTTTGATCGGTGCTAGAGAGAGAGTCGATCGAATTTCAATGACAAAATTCTAATCCAATTTCGCATCAATTGATGTGATTCTTAATTCTAGGATGAACCTCAGGATCAGAGCTATCTGCCCAGATCGAAAGCTCGGACCGTCGTACCTTCACCGGTAAGTAATCGAAGCATTCTCTCTCTATAGTTCATTTTCCAACAAAGCTTCGTTTGAGCTTGTCCCGACGTTAAAACTTGCCATTCACATTTCTAAAGAATCGTATGAACATGTAGAAACTCAATTTCAACAATTGGAAACGTTTGATGGGTCAATTTGATGAAATCAAATTCGGCTGTGTTAAGAAGTTGGAATTGGGGGAAAATTGGGGATTTTTGAAATTCAAAGAACCAAAATGAAATTTTATGAAATTGAGGGTCAATTAGGCATGGAAATAATGTTGGAGGACCAATTGAGGAATTTTGAAAATTTTGGGGTAAAATTTACCATTTTTGTAAAGGAAGGGCAAAATGGTAATTTTGGAAAAGTTGGGAGACCAAATTGGAAATTTGGGAAATTAAACCCCTTTTGTGAAATGGAATAAATTGAGGTCCTATGATAAATTTTAGAAGTTTCGAGACTCAATTGGAGGAAAAACCAGCATTTGGGACTTAAAGTTAAAGAGAAATAACCTTAGGAACCTAATTGCAAATAAATGAAAGTTTGACTTTCTCATTCATTTGGAATGAATGAAGGCGATTACGCCGAAGGATAATGAACCAAGATGTTCATATCGTGTAGGAACACGAAGTACCGGGAACGCCAGCAAGGACAAGATCGTGTGAATACCAAGAACCGGTCTAGTGGAATTCACGGTATTAACGGGTGAGTGGGTTTACTAACATCATGCCCGATTGAGATGATGAGCACAACTTAAAATTAAAAACCACTTACCGGTTGTGAGTGGGTTTACTAACAACATACCCGGTTGGGATGATGAGCACAACTTAAAATTTTAAAACCACTTACCGGTTGTGAGTGAAAATTTTATATCATACCCGATTAGGAATGATAAGTACCTCGATATGAAAAACCACTAATTAGTGGTATTTTAAACATCACTACTTAGAGGAAGTGATGTGAAAATCATGCGGAAAAACTACTTACCCATTGTAAGTAGATCATACCCGGTTGGTATGATAAGACTTCCTCGAAGGAAGTTGAAAACCTGTTCATCGGTTTTGAACGGAGGTGTCCTTATACTGGGCGGTATAATGGATAGAGAAAACATATGTTTTGTCGGAACTGCTCTCCCTTGACTGTGTGCCAAAGCTTAAACAATTTGGGAGACCTTCTTAACAAGAGCTCGAATAGCTCTGATAGGCCGGGGGCCTCAGTTTTGGAACTTGGGGGCGAAATTCCCAATTTTGAAAATCTCGTACAGTGGGCCCAAGGCCAGTTGGCACGAGCAAGAGCTCGTAAATGAACATGATATATGTGCCATAAAACTTAATAAGTGAATTGTTTGGCCATGGTACCAAGATTGAACCAACATGCTCAGTCAACTAGCGGTAGTGCGACATGACAGGTCGACGAACCAGTCGAGACAAACAACTCCAGGTTGATTTTGAGAGTTGGGGCCGTTGGACCAGTGGCCCCACATATTACATGGCTTGATAAGAAAATATTGTTTGTGCATGCACTGTGAGTACGGGATCATCAAGACGCCCATGAGGGGTAGTGATGCGTCCTAAGGGCACTGGACGACCTAGTGGCTATAAGGGCAGTTCACCGTTCTAGGTGTCTGTGCGAAATCTGGAGTAGCACTAAGCGCATGAGACCTGGGTGGGGACAGGATAAGGTCTCTATCCTCATACGGACACAAAGAAGTGATTTCAGGATTGTGGGTCGGATGTCACATACATCCACTCATTCCCAGGGTAGAAGTGGTTGTACTTCTATCCAAGTGGAAGGAAAAGTCGCTCGGAAGCCACTAGCGGGTTCAGTAGTGATACTGACTTGCGAATGTGTGTAACCTTCATGATGAAGGATGTGTGTTGGGTGATGACACACCATGGTAAATAAGAAATGGTGGAAAAACCCGAATTTTTAAATGAAGGGATTTTTAAAAACAAAGAAGTCTGGCACACTCCATATTAATGTTTTTCTTAAAAGTCAAAAGCTTTTAAAAACTCATTCACTGAGTAGTCATACTCACCCCCTCCCTTATACCCCTTTCAGGAAATCCCGGAAAGCCTTCCCTTAAAGACCGTCAACTAAGATGCATGTAAGACAGGTAAAGTTAGATATTCTAAATAGCAAAACAGGAAGAGAACCCAAGAGAAAAGAATATAAACTGCCAAGGAAGGAAACCTTGGAAGGACAAAAGTGTCCCAATTAAAAGGTAATGGGATAAACAGAAATGGAGACAAGATAAATTCATCCAAGATATGATGGTCGAGATGGAAAGATCAAGTACAAAGGAAAGGTACACAGGAGGACCCAAGGAGCATGTTAAGCCCTAGTAATGTATAAGTAGGAAAACACATCAAAAAATGTCATATGAGTAAGGAGGGGGTGGATTGTCCATAAAAAAGGAAACAAAGGAAAACACATCTAAGAACTCTTGGAAAAGTTAACCTCTTAGTTAGGAAGGGATTTAAGTAAAGGATCACTGATATCGGGACTGGTAGTGATCAACGCTCAAATTGATACAGCCTAAAGAGAGAACGACTAGACATAGTGTGGAGTACACAGAATGAGATCGATAATTGGAAATGTCTCGGGAAAAGAATAAGGGTAGAGACCAAAATTTCAGTTAGAGAAGGATTCAAAAGGACAAATACCCTATTATAATAAGGGGTATGAAGAAAGGAAGGAATGAAATCTTTAAAGAAATGATAAGAAGGTTAAACATGTAGTTCCTAAAGTGAACGTCTCTATTATAAGGGACATGATAGAAAGCAAAATTGAAATAAGGAAGCTATCACAAATAAGCAATCGACACTTAAGACCAAAGGAGATTAACTCTTATAAGAATTTTGAAGTGATCACGAGAGAATAAGAGTTGACTAAAAAAATAAATTCCTTGAGAAAAGGACGCTAATAAAACTAAGGAAGGACATAAGAAGTGTCAAAACTGGATAAAAGAAGTTAACACTGAAATCTATGAAGCAAGTAGGTGGTGCTCGAGAGGACCCCGAGCTAAGGGTTTTAAAGACAAAGGAAGTGACTACACACAGTAATGAATGGGTATCTTGGAACTCCCAATCCTAAAATTTTGAGTAAAAAACCTCAAGGGGGAAGAATCTTGCTCTAAACAAAAGAGAATGTGAATTTAAGGATATACCCTTGAATTCTCAAGTGAGATATGTTTAGTGGGGATGAGACCCATGGACTGAGTAAGCAGGGGAAAAGAAGAAATTCCTTAAAGTGCGTGTTATATTGAGGCTAAATAAAAATAACCGAAATGTTGGTATGTCAACAAATTTTAGATTGATATTAAGATGAATTATGTCCTGTGCAAGGGATGCGAATTAAAGTTTTGGGGACAAAACTCCTAAAAGGAGGGGAGAGTTGTAAACCCCATCCCTTAAAGATAAGGAAAACTAGGAAAGAACCGGTCAAACCGAGTGAGAAAATCAAACCGGTTCACAAAACCCAACCACCAGAGAACGGGCAAATTTGGAAGTTTACAACTTCCAAGTGACCCAAAGAGTCATAAAAACCTTAGAAAAGGACCTTGGGGTAATTTGGGAGAGAAAACTAGGTCAGTTCATGTGAAACAGATCTGAACCGGTTTGGACTAGTTTGAACCATCATTGAACTAGATGCAAAATTCATTTTTCTAGTTGGCTTAAAATATTCAAATTTGAGAATTGAAGCCACCATTGGATAGAGAATGAATTTAGATAAATTTAAAAATTTTGAATTTTGAAAAACTCGATCGAATCAAGCTTGAATCGGTCAGTTTAAGCAATGAACCCAGTTCAGACCGGTCTGGTTCGGCTTGGAACAGTGTCGTCTTCTTCCTTCAGATGACAACACTATTCACTCACTGAAAAAATGAACAGTGCTGGCAGAAAGGAAACGTTTCCGCTTAGAACGTTTTAGGACATCAATGAGTGTAATAAAGGTGTCAAACGGACGATCGGAGAGTCCCTGAGCTCCCAATATAAAGAGCCCCTCTCCATTCATCCTCCACACACCTGAAAAACTTCACTCTCTCTCTTCCACTTAGTTTTTCAACGAAACTCGAACCAGAGCTCCAACATAGGGGTTTTTCTAAGCCAATGAAGGCAAGGTAAAATACCTTAGACTTGAGGAGAAGTCAGTTACCCGATGGTGGTCACCATTTGATCTGACAATCATCAGAGAAGCGCCGGCATAATCAAACAGTGAAGCAACTCCAGCGGACCGAAGCTGCCATGTTATTGTCGAGCTGAAACCGACCAATTTGAGATCTCCTCAGGCCAAACCAAGCTCTCCCAACACTCCCTCAGCCCTCATATGATCGAAGTAGAATGGAAAGGTAAGCCAATTTGGCTTCCCTCTGTAATTTCCTATTAGTGTTAGAGAGAGAACCGAAGAAACTTCACTGACCAAATTCTCTAACAATTCGACATGAATTGTTGAAATTCTTGATCCTAGGAGGAACCTCAAGAGGAGAGCTATATGCCACGATTGAAAGCTCAGTGTAAACCCCATCCTTTGATAATAAGAAAACCAAGGAAAGAACTGGTCATTTCCAAAGAGAAAATCGACTCGGGTTATAAACTAAAACTGATAGAGAAAGGGTAAACCAAGAAATTTATGGATTTTGAGTGACATAAAGAGTCACAAAAGTCATGAAAAAGGACTTTAGTATGAAATAGAGTTGAAAACCAAACTGATTCAGGTGAACCAGACCTAAACCGGATTGAACCAGTTTGAACCACTATTGAACTAGTTTCTAAATTCATTTTTCTAGTTAGCTTAGAAAATTCAAATTGGAGAATTGAGGCCACTATTTGATAGAGAATGAATTTAGATGAATTTACAAATTTTTAATTTTGAAACACTCGGTCAAATCGTGCAGAACCGGCTGGTTTAAGCTTTCAACCCGGTTTGAAACGGTGTGCTCTTCTTCCTTTAAAAATATTGTTCACTCATCGAAAAATCGAGCAGCGCCGGTGAAGATGAAAATTTTTCAGCCAGGGAGTTTTAGGCAATGAATGACTACCATTAAGGCACCAATCGAACGACCAAGAAGTCCCCGAGCTTCCTATATAAAGAGCCCCTCCTCATTCATCCTTCTCACACCTGAAAACTCCACTCTCTCCCCACTGCTCCATTTTCTGATGAAGCTCGAACCAGAGCTCCAAATTGGGCATTTTTCTGAGCCAAAGAAATCATTGTTGTGTTCTTTGGATTTGAGGAGAAGTTAGCTACATGCATGTAGTCTCCATTTGCTCCAAGGGTCATCGGAGAAATGCTGGCGTGATAGAACAGTGAAGCAGCTCCAACACACCGAGCTGAAGATTGCCAATTCGAGCCCTTCTCACGCCAAACCAAGCCCTTCCAACACTTCCACAGCCCTCCTACAACTGAATTAGGGAAGAAAGGTAAGCCAATTTGGCTCCCCTCTATGAATTTTGATCGGTGCTAGAGAGAATCAACAAACTTTTACTAACCAAATTCTCCCTCAGTTCGATATGAATAAAGGTGATTCTTGATCCTAGGAGAAATCTTAGGACAAGAGATATCTACTCAGATTGAAAGCTCGAACTGTCGTGCCCCTAACGGTAAGGTTTCGAAGCTTTCTCTCTCTACGCTCAATTTTCTAGCGAAGCTCCGTTTGAGCTTGTTCTAACATCAAATCGTGCAATTCAAAGTGAAATTGAATCGTGTGGAAGTATAGGAACTCAAATATACCTTCAATTTCAATAATTAACTTCGATTGATAGGTCAATTTGATTAAATCAATTCCGATCATGTTGGAAGGTTGAAATTGGGGGAAATTTGGGG
Source organism: Trapa incisa (assembly GCA_030064435.1). Lineage (NCBI taxonomy): Eukaryota > Viridiplantae > Streptophyta > Magnoliopsida > Myrtales > Lythraceae > Trapa > Trapa incisa. Next base: position 22,263,808 of record CM057775.1, read on the forward strand.
ATTTCGAAAATTTGAGAGACTAAAGTGCAATTTCATAAAATCGAGAGCCAATTGGGCATGGGAAAGATGTTGGAGGACCAATTGGTCAATTTTTGGAATTTTTCAGGTGACATTTACTATTTTTGTAAATAGGGGCAAATGGTAATTTTTAAAAAGTTGGTGACCAAATTGAAATTTGGGAAACTTGAACCCCTTTTTGTGATTTTGAATAAATTGAGGTTCTAAGGTAAATTTTAGAAGTTTCAGGACTCAATTTGGGGGAAAATCGGCATTAGGGACCAAAAGTTAAAGAAAAAGAACTTTAGGGACCTAATTGCAATAAATCAAAAAGTTTGAGTATTTCATCCATTCACGATGAATGAAGGCTATTAGGCCAAGGGATATTAAATAAGGATGTTCATATTGTATAGGAACACAAAGTACCATGAACGCCAACAAGGACATGCTCGTGTGAAGACAAAGAACTGATTAAGAGGAAATCATTGCATTATCTGGTGAGTGTCATTTTATATCATACTTGGTTGGGATGATAAGGACCTCGTAAATGAAAACCCACTACTAAGTGGAAATTTTAGACATCACATCTAAATGGAGTGAAGTGGAAATTACGCAAAAAAACTACTTACCGGTTGTAAGTATATCATACCCGGTTGGTATGATGAACTTCATGGAAGGAAGTAGAAACCTGCTTATTGATTATAAGCGGAGATGTCCTCACACCTAGTTGGTGTGATGGACGGTTAAAAGATTATTTTGTTGGAAGTGCACACCTGTGACTATGTGCCACTACTTAAACCTTTTGGGAGACCTTCTTAACAAGAGCTCGAATAGCTCATATAGGATGGAGGCCTCGGTTTTAGAACTTGGGGCTAGAATGCTCGATTTTTTTTAAATCTCGTACAGTGGGCCCAAGGCTAGTTGGCACGAGCAGGAGCTCCTAAATAAACTTGAGATTAAACCATGAAAATTGTAATGAATGATATGATTTGTCCATGGTACCAAGACAGGACTGACATACTCAATGGACTGGTGGCAGTGCGACATGACAGGTCGACAAACCAGTCGAGACAAACAGCTACAGGTCGAGTTGTGGGTTGGGGTTGTTGGACCAATAGCACCACATATTAAATGACTTATGTGGAAAACTATTGTTTTATGCATGCACTGAGTTATGGGACCTTCAAGATGCCCAAGAGGGGTAATGATGTGTCCTAGGGTCTACTGGACGACATGGTGCAAATAAGGGTAGTTTGTCGTGCTAGCAGTTAGGGAAGCTTGACGTAGCTTCATGAGCATGACACCGAGGTGGGGTCGCGATGAGGTCTCTGTCCTCATACGGACATGGAGTTTTCTTTACGGGGTTGAGGGTTGGATGTCACGTACATCCACTCGTTCTAAGGGTAGACGTGGACGGGCTTCTATCTAGGTGGTCGGTAAAGTCGCTCTAACGCCACAAGTGGGTGCAGTTGACGTGCTGTCCTGCGAATGTGTGTTCCCTTCATGATTAAGGGTGTGTATTGGTTGATAAACATACCTTGTGGTTAATGATGAGAAATGGCTATGAAAATTGAGATTTTGAGGATAAAATGTTTTAAAAGAAAATAAGGAGTTTGACACACTCCAATTCAAACTATTTTCTGAAATTCAAATTTTAGAACACCCATTCACTGAGTTGTTGAACTCACCCCCTCCCTTATACCCCTTTTCAGGTAACCAATGGAAAGCCTACCCAAATACCTCAAGTTAACTACACTTGTAAGATAGGTTTATTAAGTTTAAATTTCATGTAATTTTGATTAATGTTATTCTAAGAAAGGTACAGGTTTAATGGATGCCTTACTACTCGCGGTTTAAAAGAAGGGGAAAACCCTTAATAAACCGGGAGAGTGGCAAGTTGATCACGGGGATTTGACCAAATCGGGTTGGAGAAAATGACCCGAAAGGGGGATAAGGGTCAAAACCGTCAAGGAGAATGGAAGGAACATAATGGTCCAAAATGGGTAAATAGAATGGCATTCAAAGGAGAAAGGACATGCCACCACCTCCCCATAGAATAGTCCCCACCTTGCCTCAAGGAAACCCTCGCTATCCAAGTTGTCAAAGGAACCATGAGGGTGCATGCTTGACCTGCTTTGCATGTGGACAAGTGGGGCAGTTTTCAAAGGAATGCCCTACCCTTAGGAAAAACAAGTAGAAGAATTCCCTTGGACCACCTTAAGGGAACCCCAGGCTAGACGCTACAGCACAAGTACTAGCTAGGGTATACAACCTCACCCAAGAAGAGGCTAGAAGAGACCCTAGCACTATAGCAGGTACATCCCAAAACCCTCCCAACTAGTTCAAGAGAATCTTATAATTGAAAATTTCATTTAATAATGAAAAGCCCTTCCTCTAAAATACACGTTTCTTCAAATTAGGGTATATACAATTATGGGAACAACAAGTCTATGCCCTCTTCAACTTAGAAGCTGAGAGATCCTTCATCAAGGAAGATTTGATTTCAATTGTACCCCTAGAACTTACTCCACTAGAACAAAGTCTCAACATCATCACACCCTTAGGAGAGGGGTTAAATAGGAATAAGCAATTAAAAGGATGTGAGATAAAGTTTGGATGAATCAAACTTGAAGCAGATTTGATTCCATTACCCTTGAAGGAGTAGAAGTAATCATTGGGATGGATTGGTTAAGTAACTATCAAGCCAGGATGGACTATGGCAAGAAGATAGTGACCTTGTACACTCCCAAGACAAGCAGACTAAAGTTCCAAGGAGACCGAAGGAAAGGTGAAGTACATATGGTATCCCATATGAAAGCCCAAAAAATGATACAGAAAGGCTATATGGCTTTCCTAGCCATGGTCATCCACGAAGAGTCTGAAGAGAGGAAAATCGAAGACATACCGGTGGTTAAACACTATCCGAAAGTATTTCCAGAAGAACTACCTAGGCTACCTCCAAGTCGGCAAGTGGAATTCACCATAGAGATTATCCTAGGAACCAACCCCATATCCCAAGCTCCTTATCGCATGGCTCCAGCGGAATTGAAGGAGAAGTTGGACAAATTATTGGAGAAAGATTTTATACGTCCTAGCCAGTCTCCGTGGGGTGCACCCATCCTATTTATAAAGAAAAAGGATGGAAGCATGAGACTATGTATATACTATAGAAAGTTGAACCAAGTCACCATCAAGAACAGATACCCACTTCTGCGGATTGATGACCTATTCGACCAATTGAAAGGAGCAGCTTACTTCTCCAAAATAGACCTTCGGTGGGGCTATCATCAACTTAGGATTCGAGTGGAGGACATTCCAAAAATGGAATTTCGATCCCGATATGGACATTATGAGTTCAGAGTGATGCTGTTCAGATTAACGAATGCCCCTATAGCCTTCATGGATTTAATGAACCATGTATTCCAACCACACTTGGACAGGTTCGTGATAGTGTTCATAGATGACATTCTTATATACACACGAACTAGGTTGGAGCATGAAGAACATTTGGCAATCACCTTGGAGATATTGAAAGAAAATCACTTATATGCAAAATTCTCCAAGTGTGAGTTCTGGCTATAGGAGGTAGGATTCTTAGGACATATAGTGTCTAAGGATGGAGTCAACGTAGATCCAGCCAAGGTGGAAGCCATATCAGATTAGAAGGCTCCAAGGAATCCTTCAAAGATACGGAGTTTCTTAGGTCTAGCAGGATAATACAGATGGTTCGTGCAAGACTTTTCTAATATAGTAGCTCCTCTGACTCGGCTCACCAGGAAAGGAGTTGAGTATAAGTGGGATGAAAGTTGTGAGAAGTCTTTCTTAGAGTTAAAGACTCGATTGACAACTGCACTGATGCTCTCCCTACCTGACCATAAAGCGGGAGAGTACACCGTCTATAGTGATGCATCTGGACAAGGGCTTAGATGCGTACTGATGCAACAAGGGAAGGTCATTGTTTATGCCTCGTGACAACTTAAGGTACATGAGAAACGACCCAACCCATGATTTGGAATTAGCTACAATAGTGTTTTCCATGAAAATTTGGCAACCCTACCTCTATGGGGTGAAGTGTAGGATATACACTAATCACAAGAATCTTAAGTATTCCTGACTTGGAAAGAGTTAAATCCCCACCAGAGAAGATAGCTGGAATTGGTGATGGATTATGATCTTGTGATAGAGAATCACCTTGGAAAAGTGAATGTGGTGGCAGATGCCTTAAGTCGCAAATATCAGACCAAGGCGGCACAAATAAAGACGAGCTACATACCCTTATTGCAACAATTTGGAATGATGGAGGTGGATCTGAGGATAGACAAGCGGGAGAAGTGCTTGTTGGCCAATGTGGTGGTAAGGCCCGGTCTAAACGAGCGGATTAAGGCTCAACAAAAGACTAATAAGGAACTCCAAACCTATTTGGATCTGGTTAATAGAGAAACAAAGTCGGACTACCACCTGCAAGATGATGGAGTGCTAACCTACAAGGGTAGGGTTTGTGTGCCTCAACATAAGGAGTTGAAGAGGTTAATTATGGAAGAGGCACATGATTCGGTGTATGCAATACATCCAGGCAGTACTAAGATATATCGCACCCTGAAACAAGGATATTGGTGGAAGGGCATGAAGAGGAATATTGCGGAATATGTAGCTTGATGCTTGTCCTATTAGCATATTAAAGTCAAGCATCATAAACCATCAGGACTGCTGCAACCCTTGCCAATTTCGGAATGGAAATAAGAGCACATTACCATGGACTTTGTCATCGGACTACCTGTGACAAGAAAGGGTCGAGAAGCAATTTGGGTCATTGTGGATAGATTGAGCAAATTAGCTCATTTTCTCCCTATAAGAGTGACAGATATAGTGGAACAACTTGTCATCTTATACATGAGGGAGATAGTGAGACTCCATGGCATTCCAGTGAGTATAGTATTAGATAGAGATCCAAGATTTACTTTAAGGTTCTGGCCAAACTTACAAAGTGTCATGGGAACCAAGCTCCACATGAGCACGGCGTTTCATCCCCGGACTCATAGGTAGTCTAAGCAAACCATTCAAACCTTAGAGGTATGCTAAGAGCGTGCGTATTCACTATGAACAAAGGCTAGGAGGAATATTTGTGCCTAATGAAATTTGCTTACAATAATAGCTATCATGCCAGTATTTAGATGGCTCCATATGAAGACATTTATGGACGACCATGTCGTACCCCTCTATTTTGGAAAGAAGTGAGTGAAAGGAAGCTGGAAAGGGCAGAGCTAATTGAGGATGCCATGAAGAAATTAAAACTAATCAGTAGTCATCTTAAGACCGCACATGACAGGCAAAAGAGTTATACGGATCATCAAAGGAAAGATCTGGAGTTTGATGTGGGAGATCAAGTATTTCTCAAGGTGTCCCCATGGAGGGGAATACTTAGGTTTCAACAAAGGGGAAAGTTGAAATCGAGGAATATCAACCCATATCCCATCATTCAAAGGATAGGACTGGTGGCCTATAAATTGGAATTACCTCAAGACTTGCAGAGGATACACGATGTATTTCGTATATCCATTTTTCGAAAGTACCAGCTTGATCCTAGCCATGTATTGGACCGACCTCCATCAGAGCTAGAAGAGAACTTGACCTATCAAACAGAACCGGTATGAATCATTGACCGAAGGGATAAAAAGATTCCTATGGTCAAAGTTCTGTGGCAAAATGGACCCGTGCAAGAAGAGACGTGGGAAACTAAAAGTGTAATGAGGGAATGTTACCCTCAATTATTTAATATATAGCTATTTTGGGGACAAAACCCCTAAAAGGAGGAGAGAGTTATAAACCCCGTCCTTTGATAATAAGAAAACTAGGGAAAGAACCAGTAATTTCCAAAGAGAAAACCAAGTTGGGTTATAAACTGAAACCAATAGTGAAAGGGTAAACCAGGAAATTTATGGATCCTAAGTGACCTAAAGAGTAAAAAAAAGTTATAAAAAGAACTTTAGATTGAATTGGAGATGAAAACCAAACCGGTTCAGGGGAACCGGACCTGAACCAGTTTTAACCACTATTGAACCAATTTCTAAATTTATTTTTCTAGATGGCTTAGAAAATTCAAATTGGACAATTGAGGCCACCATTTGATAGAGAGTGAATATAGATGAATTTACAAATTTTTTATTTTGAAAAATTTGGTCGAATCGAGCTTGAACCAACCAATTTAAGCTTTGAACTCGGTTCGGATCGGTCTGGTCCAGTTCGGAATAGTGTTGCCTTCTTCGTTCAGATGATAGCACTGTTCACTCTCCGAAAAATTGATCAGCGCCGACGAAGATGAAAAGTCTCCAGCCAGGGAGTTTCAGGCAATGAATGACCTCCATTAATGCACCAATCGAACGGCCAAGAAGTCCTCGAGCTTCCTATATAAAAAGTCCCCCCTCATTCATCCTCCTCACACTTGAAAACTCCACTATCTCCCTACTGCTCCATTTTCCAGTGAAGCTCGAACCAGAGCTCTGAATTGGGCATTTTTTAGAGCCAAAGAGGGCATGGTCGGGTTCTTTGGATTCAAGGAGAAGTCAGCTACACGCTTGTAGTCTCCATTTGCTCTGAGGGTCATAGGAGAAGCATTGGCTTGATAGAACAGTGAAGCAGCTCTAGCGAACAAAAGCTGCCCTATTTTGTTCAAGCTGAAAATAGCCAATTCAAGCCCTTCTCAGGCCAAACCAGGCCCTCCCAACACTTCCATAGCCCTCCTACAGCTTAATTAGAGCATAAAGGTAAGCCAATTTGACTCCCCTCTGTGAATTCCGATCGGTGCTAGAGAGAGAACCGGTAGAAATTTACTGACCAAAGTCTCCCTAAATTTGACATGAATTGAGGTGATTCTTGATCCTAGGAGAATCCTCAGGACAAGAGCTGTCTACTTAGATTGAAAGCTCAAACCGCCGCGCACCCAACGCTAGGCTTTCGAAGCTTTCTCTCTCTACGCTCAATTTTCTGGCGAAGCTCTATCTGAGCTCCTTCTGGCGTCAAATCATGTGATTCAAAGTGTAATTGAATCATTTGAAAGTGTTGAAACTCAAATCCACCATCAATTTCAACAATTAACTTCGATTGATAGGTCAATTTAATTAAATCAAATCTAGTCAGGTTTGAAGGTTGAAATTGGGGGAAATTTTGGGGATTTTGAAAATTCAAGGGACTAAAGTGCAATTTCAAAAACTTGAGGGCCAATTGTGCATGGAAAAGATGTTGGAGGACTAATTGGTCAATTTTTGGAATTTTGGGGTGAAATTTACCATTTTTGTAAAGTAGGGACAAAATTATAATTTTGGAAAAGTTGGGGACAAAATTGGAAATTTTGGAAACTTGAACCCCTTTTGTGGTTTTGAATAAATTGAGGTCTAAGGTAAATTTTAGAAGTTTCGGGACTCAATTTGGTTGAAAATCTGCATTAGGGACCTAAAGTTAAAGAAAAAAGCTTTTTGAACCTAATTGCAATAAATCGAAAGGTTTTGAGTATTTCATCCATTCACGATGAATGAAGGCGATTAGGCCAAGGGATATTGAACAATGATGTTCATATCGTGTAGGAACACAAAGTACCAGGAATGCCAGCAAGGACAAGCTCACGTGAAAACAAAGAACCAGTTAAGAGGAAATCATTGTGTTATGGGGTGAGTGAGATTTTATATCATACCCGATTGGGATGATAAGCACCTCAGAAATGAAAACCCACTACTAAGTGGAAATTTTAGACATCACACCTAAATGGAGTGATGTGGAAATTACGTGGAAAAACTACTTACCAGTTGTAACTAGATCATACCCGGTTGGTATGATAAACTTTATCGAAGGAAGTATAAAACCCACTTATCAGTTATAAGCAGAGATGTCCTCACACCCGGTTGGTGTGATGGACGGTTAAAAGATTATTTTGTTGGTAGTGCTCTCCCCTTACTGTGTACCACTACTTAAATGTTTTGGGAGATCTTGATGGGAGCTTGAAATGCTCATATTGGCCGAAGGCCTTGGTTTAGGAACTTGGGTACTAATATGCCCGATTTTTTAAAATCTCATAAAGTGGGCCCAAGGCCAGTTGGCACGAGCAAGAGCTTGTAAACAAATGTGAGTTTAAGCCATGAAAACTTTAAATGAATGATATGTTTAGCCATGGTACAAAGATAGGACCGACATACTCGATGGGTTGGCAGCAATGCGACATGACAGGTCGACGGACCAGATGACACAAACAACTACAAGTCAAGTTGAGGGTCAGGGCCGTTGGACCAGTGGAACCACAGATTAAATGTCTTATGAGGAAAATTGTTGTTTTGTACATGCATTGAGGTACGGGACCTTCAAGACACCCAAGAGGGGTAATGATGCATCCTGGGGGCTACTAGACAACATAGCGAAGATAAGGGCAGTTTTCCGTGCCAACAGTCAGGGAAGCTCGACGTAGCTTCATGCGCATGGGACCGAGGTGGGGTTGGGATGAGGTCTCTTTCATCATACAGACACGAAGTTTTCTTTATGGGATTGAGGGTTAGATGTTGTGTACATCCACTCATTCTTAGGGTAGAAGTGGATGGGCTTCTATCTAGGTGGCCGGTAAAGTCACTCTAACGCCACAAGTGGGTGCAGTTAACGTGTTGCCTTATGAATGTGTGTTCCCTTCATGATGAAGGGCGTGTGTTGGTTGAAAAATACACTATTGTGGTTAATGATGAGAAATGGCTATGAAAATCGAGATTTTGAATATGAAATATTTTAAAAGAAAATAAAGAGTTTGGCAAACTTTAGTTGAAACTATTTTCTAAAAGTCAAATTTAGAACACCCATTCACTGAGTCGTTGAACTCACCCCCTCCTTTATACCCCTTTTCAGGTAACCAATGGAAAGCCTACCCAAAGACCTCAAGTTAACTACACATGTAAGACAGGTATGTTAAGTTTAAATTTCATGCAGTTTTGATTAATGTTATTCAAGGAAAGGTACAAGTTTAAAGGACGCCATACTCCTCATGGTTTAAAAGAAGGGGAAAACTCTTAATAAAGTGGGAAAGTGGCGGGTTGATCATAGGGATCCGATCAAACCAAGTCGAAGCGACACTCGGATAGTTGCACCTCCGACGGTAAGCTTTCAAAGCTTTCTCTCTCTAAGTTCAATTTTCCGACAAAGCTTCATTTAAGCTCGTTACAGCATCAATTCATGTGATTCAAAGCTCAATTGAATCTTATGGATGTGTAGGAACTCAATTTTACCTTCAATATCAACAATTAACCTCGATTGATTAGTCAATTTATTAAATCAAATTCGGCCAATTTGAAAGGAGGGAAATTGAGGAACCAAAGTGCAATTTCCCAAACTTGAGTGGCAATTGGCCATGAAAATGATGTTGGAGGACCAATTGGTCAATTTTTGAAATTTATTGGGGTCAATTTGCCATTTTTGTAAAGTAGAGGGAAAATGCTAATTTTTGAAAAGTGGAAGCCAATTTGGAAATTAGGGAAACATGACCCCCTTTTGTGATTTTGAATAAATTGAGGATCCAAAGTGGATTTTATAAGTTCGGCACTCAATTTGGGAAAAATTAGCATTTGAGACCTAAAGTTAAAGAAAAAGAACTTTACGAACCTAAATGCTAATAATTAAAAAGTTTAGGCATTTTGTTCATTTGTGACAAATGAAGGCTATTGGGCCAAATGCTAATGAACAAGGATGTTCAAATCGTGTAGGAACACGAAGGATTGGGAATGCCAGCAAGGATAAGCTCACATGGAGGCAAAAAATTGATTAAGAGGAAAATACACTACGAATATCGGGTGAGTGGGATTATTCACATCATACCCGGTTAAGATGATGAGCACCTCAAAAATGAAAAACCACTACTATGTGGAATTTTAACAACACACCTGATGGGGGTGATGTGAGAACTACGTGGAAAAACTACTTACTAGTTGTAAGTAGTTCATACCAAGTTGGTAAGATGAACTTCCTGAAAGGAAGTAGAAAACCCGTTTACCGGTTGTAAGCGGAGATGTCATCACACTCGATTGGTGTGATGGACGAGTGAAAAGTTATTTTGTCAAAAGTGTTCTTCCCTAATTATGTGCCACCGCTTAAAACTTTTGGGAGACCTTGACAAGAGCTGAAATAGCTAAGATAGGCTAGAGACCTCAGTTTTGGAACTTAGGGACTAAAATGCCTGATTTTTGGTAAATCACGTAGAGTGGGCCCAAGGCTAGTTGGCACGAGCATGAGCTCGTAAACAAACATGATCATAAGCCATGAAAATTTCTAAATGAATGATTATGTGATTTGGCCATGGTACCATGACAGGACTGACATACTCGATGGACTAGTAGCAGTGTAACAAGACCAGGTCAATGAATCGGTCTAGACAAATAGTTGTAGGTCGAGTTGAGGGTCGGGGCCGTTGGACTAGTGGCACCAAAGATTAATGGCTTAATGGAAAACTTTGTTTGTGCATGCACTTGAGGTTCGAGACCATCAAGATGCCCGAGACGGGTAGTGATGCGTTCTAAGGGCTACTGGACGATATGTTGGAGATAAGGGCAGTTTGTCGTGCCAACAGTCAGTGAAGCTCGACGTAGCATCATGTGCATGAGACCGAGGTGGGATCAGGATGAGGTTTCTATCCTCATATGGACATGGCGATGATTTCGGGTTTAAGGGTCGGATGCCGTAAACATCCACTCATTCCTAGGGTAAAAGTGGACGGGCTTCTATCTAGGTGGCTGGTAAAGTTGCTCCGACACCACAAGTGGGTGTAGTGGACCTGTTGCCCAGCGAATATGTGATACCTTCATGATGAAGGGCGTGTGTTTATTGTTAAACACACCAATTGTGGATAATGAGGAGGTTGGTTTTGAATAACCGGTAATTCAAGGAAAAAATGAGTTTAAAGGAAATAAGGAGTCTGGAACACTCCAATAAAAAGCTATTTTATAGAAACTCATTTTCAAACACCCATTCACTAAGTTGTAGAAACTCACCCCTCCCTTTCTATCCCTTTTCAGGAGTAGGGAAAATGACTAGAGATAACACTAGGATCAACCCTCTATCAAGTATGCTTAGAAGTATTTTCTTTTTAAGCTTGTATTTTTATTGATATATGTTAATCTAGGGAATAAGGTTGAGATTTCACCTGGCTTCTCTTGATTTAAGGAAGGGGAAACTACTCTTGAACCAAGAGAGTGGCGGGTTGCTCACGGGGATCCAACCAAACTGGGTCGGGGCGTGACAATTTGGCTGTGAAATGTGGCGTACTCTGATTGGTTGATTTAAATAAGTTTGATTTCCCTTCTAACATAATGTGTCACATCCACGTATCATCCTTTATTTGGCTGGGACCAACTGACGTGTCTCTACCACATGTTGACATTCGATTGGTCAGTCATTTCTCTAATATCCTAGTCGGTCATTGACATGACATCATTGCCACTTGTTAGCTCCTCATTGGTCGGACCAGTTGATGAGGCTTCTTTTGAGTTGACCAATAACTAAGTACACATGTAATACCAATATTTTTGAGAAAAAAATTATTATAAATTACTTCAAAATTTTTGTTTTAAATTTAAAATTTGATTGATTTGATCTAGAATTCGATATAAATGAACCTAATTTATTATTTCTAATTTAGTCGGTTTAAATAACTCAAAGTAATGGATTAAATCCGAGTAATTAGGTGGAAATAAATATTTATTAAATACATGTATATAAAGTTGTGAAGGATAAATTAAATAATATAAATGTATATATATGTAGTTGTTTATACACATATTAATTATAAATAATATATGTGAACATGGTATACGACCAGACTCGGATCAGATCACCCGACAAACCCGGCGGATGACATGTCTGCTTGAAGCCATATATAAGTCTCATTTCTTCAAAAACCTATGAGTATAAACTAATTCCCTTCATAAAATACTCTAAAAATGTCAACCTTCCTTAAAACTTCTCCCCCGTTAATGTTGTCTCCCCATCATCACCATAGCAACCATCTTATCTTCATGTTTTCTATATGTTCTTCTTCATCTTCACTCCAATTCTTCTAACACCCGTCCCAAATTCAGGTCTGCAGCACCATTTCTTTTGCCCATTTCATTGTGGGTATCATATAATGATTGATTGGAGCTGTGTCGATTTGACTTTGAGAACAGTATGTATTTCCTTTCACCCGCTGCAGAAGAAACTTTGCAATTCAAAGCAAATGTTCCACCTGGGCAGAAAGGGTTTTTGTTCCATTTCTTGATGGTTTGGGTAAACCACTCATAGGACTTGGTTGAATTGTGCTTGTGTCAAGGTCATCTGCATGTTTGGCTGGTTTTATTATGTGTGTAGTGCTTCTATGGACTTCTTAGGTGACTGACTAGTATAAACAAATATGGGCCAAGGATGAATATTATGATTCATTTTTCAATTTATGCATATTGAGGATGAGCAGTCAGAGAGTGCATCAAAGGTCATCAAAGAATGGGAAAGAAAAAATTATTCAACCATGTTATCCTAAGCTCAAGGATGAGGCTTCAACCTTAGAGCCTGACACCATTGCCACCTTTGATGTTAATTGGACCCTATCACTTGATGATATGGTGATTCAATTATTCTCCAGCCTTAATTATCAGGATCAAGCTAGCCTCTCTTCCATGTGTAAGGCTTGGAGAGCTCTTAGCACTTCACCATGTTTATGGGAGTTCCTTGATCTCCAAGCACACAAATGTGATTTTGCATTGGCTCTATCACTAGCTTCTCACTATGTGAATCTCTAGAAATGATGGTTCTGTGGCATTGACATACCAGATACAATAATATATTTCAAAGCCCACAACTTGCGTGATATCTGTGGTGACTATCGTCGAAAACTTTCTGATGCAACCCTTTCATTGATTACCGCAAGGCATGAGTTCCTCGAGTGTCTCCAATTGGGTCCCTCCTTCTGTGAGAGGATCACAAGTGATGCCATTAAAGCAATGGCAATTTGCTACAATAAACTTAACAAACTTAGGTTATCAGGAATCATGGATGTTCAAGGTGATGCAATTGATGCAATTGCAAAATATTGCCCAAATTTGACAGGTGTTGGGTTCTTAGATTGCTTGAAAGTCGATGAAATGGCTTTAAGTAAGATGTCATAAAAAAAAAAAAAAGAATTCCTCTTTGTGGCAGGGACTTCTAATTTAAAATGGGGATTGGTTTCTCAAATGTGGCACAAGCTACCCAACTTGATTGCTTTAGATGTTTCTAGAACTAATATAGGTCCTGCTGCAATTTCAAGGTTATTAGTTTCTTCTCAGAATTTGAAGGTTCTTAGTGCATTAAAATGCACTATTTTGGAGAAAGAGGAGGATTTGAAATGTATCTTGGGGAAAATTTAAGCAAGGCTTATTTATATATGATTTAGGTTGGAAAGATGCTCTGTATATTCACCTATTCCTTGCTAACATGGATGAAGTTCATCACATAGGAAAACTGTCCTTTTAGTATTCCATCCCGTAGTACCATTGAAGTTCCCCTTTTCACAAGTTGGTTCTGTAAAATAATATGTTGAAGTTTTATGCAAATGATGGGAGCAAAAGAGTTCTTCATGTACAAAGCATTTATTGTTGGGCACCAAGCTTCATCGGACCATATAGCCAGGCTACCTTGCACAAGAAAATACTCTATATGGCCGGTTAATTGGGGCTTGATCCCCCAACCATGAATTAATGCAATTGTGGTCCTCTATTCTCTATACACAAGTCAACTTCTATAGTGGATAGACTCGTGGTCGGAGCACTGACATACAATAGCCGACGAACAACGAAACCCAAGTTGAGGTTCTCAAATTTACAAAGAGAAAGGATGAGCGAGTGAGATGGGGATTTTCTGGTAGCATAAAAAATGCAGATCAGCTAAGGGCACAAATGAAATTTTCATTAGTGGGCTCGACATTGGGATTAAAATTACAAATGTGTCATTTTCAAATATAATGACATAGATACCCTTAAGTTTTTGGTGAAATTATCAAAAATGTCAGCTAAGAGCGTATTTGGTAGGAGAAGAAGGGGCATGGTAAAGTATGTGTTTGGATAGATAGTAAATCAGAACACCGAGATTACAAAAAATTCCCTTAAAGGCCTAATTGGAGTACGGGGGAAATTCTGATCCTTAATTACTAGCCAAGATTCTTCAATTGTGGGACTCTGAGCGGAACGTACAAAGGGAGCAAAACATACATGATCGTGTGAGAGTAGCACAAAGATTCGGGAATCCCTCCGAGACAAATATGTTCTCGGATAAAACGGTGGGTGGGATTTTTTACATTGGTACTGATTGGACCGATGATGCAATAGTACTCGAAATTTTCTATCTTTTATTAAATAAAATGTTTTGAGAATATGTTTCCCCTTTATTGTGTGAACCAATCTAAAAATATTATTTTGGGGGAATATATTTTGTATGGGGATTATAATGTCCCAATGGGCCCAAGGCCACAATTTTTAAAAAGAAGTGGGCCCAAGGCCATGTTTTGGAAATCTCATGAAAGTAGGCCCAAGGCCGATGGACACGGACATGGACCCATCCAGAACTAATATGTGATAAATGATGCTAAAAGATCTAAATAATGAAAACTTTGTGTGCTACCCATCGAGCCAAGTCTGAGTTGTTGAGATCGTTGCGTCGAACTACTACTTTGCCAAAGCTAGGTCGTCAAACCTATTAGGCCAGTACGTGTGGGTTGAAGCCAAGTTGAGAGACCGTTGCGCTAGATGGCAAAAGATAAAGGCTATAATTCAAAAAGACTATTGATTATGCATGCATTGTGACATTCAGGCCATCAGGACACCTGACATGAGGTAGTGATGGAGCCCAAGGACTGTTGGACAACCCAAGGTGCATAAGGGCAATTTTGTCATCCAATAGGTCGTGAAGCTCAAGGAAGCTTCTTGCACATTAAGACCAAGGTAGTAGGGGAAATGAGGTCTTGTCCCACTATGAGGATAGGGTGAAGTAGTCGGGGTTTAAGGGTCGAACTATTGATGTACACTCAAACTATGGGTAGAGGCAGTGCACCTCTATTAGGGTGGACGGTAAAGGTGCTCCGATCCACAAGTGGCACAGTCTAGAACCGTTCTACGAATGTGTGATCCCTTTGATGGATAAAGGGCATATGATTGTGTGTGCTAAACTTAAAACGTAAGGTGAAATGATAACTTAAGATTGTGTGAAATGATTTTTAATAACTAACAAGTGATGGCTTATTAAGTGGAATCCCAACTAATAGGGATTTATGGAAAAGGGGTATGTATGAACATTTGGGCGTGTGAGTTGTTTCTTATTTTAAGTACAATTAAACCTGTGAGACCCATTATGTTGGACCAGAGGATAACTTTCTTCTGATGAAAGAAATGTATTTCAAACTTGTCAAATACATGCCAATTCTTTAATATCTCTACAAGATTACCCATTATAACCCCTTATTTTACCTAAACCTTCCTTAAACCCTATTTGAAGTATGAGCTAAATTGTGGACATGAAGTCACGATGTCAACAAAGCCCTCTCACTAAGTTTTCAAACTCATTCCCCTCCGATTACCCCTTTCAGGTAAAAATGGTGAAGAAAGACATGCGTTGATGGGGAAAGTCAAACCTAAACCAAAGGTATGTCTTAAATTTAGTATATAGTCCCAGTATATGGTTTTCGTATTTAATTTTTTCCAAAAGTCAATTTACTAAATTGGAAAATAAATTGAGATATTTTGCTTTCAGCCTTGCACCTGTCAGTTTTACAATGATGAGGTGTCCATCATTGTAAAGTCGGGAGGATGCGGCGGTTGTCTGTAGGTTCGATCAAGGAAATCGGGTCAGGGTGCAACAACTTAAGTGGTATCAGAGTTTCATTTTTCAAACTTGGTTTTGGAAGTGAAAACATTTTCGAAAAGTAAAGTACCAGGAAAGTATTGTGTAAGACTTATACATATCCTCACCCAAATAACTCCATAACCTTAGCTTTCAACCGATGCTATTGAACAGGGGTACTAGGTCTATCAACCTAGTATGAAAGTGACCTTGAGGAGTCAGTCGAAATGGAATACCGACTCAAGGATGTCAGGAAGTCTAAAGTGTAAATCCTCCTCAAGAATATTCTGACAAGTGCTAAAGAAAGTTGTACGAAGATTTCAAGAAGGAATAGATAAAGCATCTTTTGAAAGGATTTACCAAATCTCAATGGAATATAAAGTATTGGAAAGGAAAAGTTACTCTTGAGATAATATCTAAGTCTAAGATCTTAGATATTAATCGCCTTAGAGAGTAAGGTTATGAATGGTTACAGACTTCAGAATGTCGCAGGAGAACAAGAAGTGTGGAAGTAAGTCTCCCCACAGAAAAAAAAAAAGAATATATTATTATTCAATAGTTTTAGAAGAAAATATGAGATTTTAGAGCCATAGACCTGGCTAACAAGTGTAAGAAAGGGTGACTAACATAGGAAGCCCTATAAGTTTTCTCGATGGGGAAGTCGGAGAATAAGTATATGGGAGAGATTACCCAATTTTTACCCTAATAACAAACTTTAAAGGAATATAAGTGGAACCAAGAAGTTTATAAGAAAAATAAATGTACACCCCTAAGAAACCCCAAAGGGTTCTTACTTTAATTAAAGGGAAAGGTGAAATAAGACATCAAAGGATGTCCTAAAGAGACTAAAGAGATGGAAATCTAATTATAACACTGAAGAAAATGTCATGGAGTGATAATGATGGAAGAAGTGTGCAAGATCAACTCTCGAGCACCACCCTTTTGATACCCAGGATGAGGATTAGTGAAATAATAATAAAGGACGTCATTAGAGAAAAATGATTTCAAGTGATGAAGCACAAATACTATCCTAATAAACTATGTGAGAATATGCACAGAGTAAATTGTGAAATATGGGAAAAACGTTTGGACAAACCTCTTTTATAAAGAAACCGAGAAGCATGTATTATGCGGGGGAATATGCCAAGGATGTGGAAAAGAATGGTTATGGCATGCCATAGGAGAAAAGTTTAGAGGAGTAAAGAGAAAGTCGAATACCTATATTAAGTTTGGACCTCTAACAATCATTCCAAAGACAATTCCTGACGCAAGTCTCTTTGTTGACAAGACTTAGTGGAAATTTACCCAAAATGAAGAGCAGTGTGAAAGGAAGAGGATTGACCCCCTAGGAGCTAGAGTAAGTCGGTATTCCAAAGAATTCAAAAGATGAAAAACTTTGTCAATAACGACTAAGTATGACACTAGTGCTAAGGGAGCACATGAACATTACTCATATAAAAAAGGCACCAATGTTGGTAACAAGAGCTAATCTTATAATTTTACCGATAGATAATCGGTCAGACAATGAAAAAGGATTTCTTACAAATGAGTACTCAATAACCTAAAATGTAGTGAATGACTTTGGGATTGTCAAAACCAATACAAAATAATGACCAATATTTTTGGGGACAATCGGTTATACCCTTGTTGGGCGAACTAGTTAATAAAAATGTGTGAATAACATAAAATGCCTATTATAAAGAGTATGAAACGAAAGACAAGAAGTATTAAACAAGTACTATAAATAATGTGAGTCCAACTAAGGGTGCTGCCAATTCGCAAGGTGAAATCACAAGTTGAAGGGCCAAAAGAACCAAAGAAGAAATGAAAGGGATGATTGGAGCAATTGCAGGAAGCCAAGCTGAGAGCACCATTGAAGAGTACAATGAGAGCACTAAAGAAGGATGCAATTGAAATGTGAGATTTATTAATATAATAAATCTTCTTGAAGATTAAATAAGGGAACAATATATTTTATAGATATGTCTAAGATAATATGCTAAGTGTAGAATATTTATTATCTTAGACATCTCTAAATAAAGGAACAAGAAATATATTAGCAATATTCTCTATATGGTTGGCATGTCAACCATAATATTTTATTTCCTTATTTAGAGAATAGCTAATATTCTTAAGTGCTTCTAAAATACAAACTTTAGAGCATTATAAGGACAGATTTTTAATTTCAATATTATTGTAAGATTTATTTCTTCTTTCTCTTTTGAGAGAACTTGTAGCGTTCAAGCAATCAGACTTATCACCATGGTTTTCTATTAGCTCTTCTTATAGGATTTGGGTGTGGCGTATACATCTATATGTACCTTGTTTCTTATCCAAATAAGATATATTTCATTCTTTTTACTTGCGTTGTAAAAGTCTTGGGGTATATTTTATATTTGGTGTAGGGTGTCGTCAGTATATTGGTGGGGTTCACATTAATTGGTATCAGAGCACACGGTTGCACGAAAAGTTTCATTCTATAATTTCGAACTTCGTTATACTTTCTTTATCTTCTACCTATTTCTATTTAGTATAAAAAAAATCATTTTTTTCTCCTATCTAATTATATTTTCATTATCTTCTTTCTACTTCTAGTCTCTATCAAAAAAATCTCATCTTTTTTTATCTACTTATTTTATATTAAAAAAACCAAAAAATTATTTTAAAAAAAGGTAAAAAAAAATTGTTTAAATAAAGCAAAAAAACTTTAAAATTTTTCATAAAAAAAGGCGTGCATAAAAAAAGTTTAAATAACAAAAAAAAGGCAAAAAAAGTATTATAAAAAAAGGTAAAAAAAAAAAAAGAACAAGTCTATACTCAATATCTTATTCTTTCTACTCTATTAGATTTTTATTTTTTTTCTCTATATCCTTTTGATTATCTTCCTACCGTATACTTAGATCCTTTTTAGAATTATTTTTTTAAAACTTTATTGATTTGTCTTTATTGTTCCTCAAGTTGAATTGTTTCATAAAAACAATTTGTTCTTAAGTTCAATTAAAATTGAAAAGAAGACATACGAGAGGAAAAAAGCAAGAGTGTTTGAATCCATAAAAAAGCCAATTGAGTGAAACACGAGTGTTGCGAGATTTTTTTTTTTTAACATTTTAGGAACACATGGCTTAATGAAGAGGAGATGACCCAAATGAGGAGAAGCCCCCACAACTCATTCCAAATTTACAAGTGCAAGCTATAATAAGTGAGATGAGACAGTTGATGAAGATTGAATTGGTGCCACTTCATGTGCAGATAGATCAATTGAAGGAAGAAGTGAAGGGTTCACGTCAGCATACCCCTACTGAACAATGATCATGAATCTTTCAATCTAGGCATTTCGATCCACAAGATCTCGAGGAGTTCAATGAAATCCAAGGTAATCGCAGCAGGCTCGGACGCGATTCCATCAATCGATATGCTCATAAAGGGCAACCATGGATTAATGACAACTTGGACAACATCAAACTAAATATACCCTCTTTTCAAGAAAAAATTAACCTAGAAGCCTACTTTGAATGGGAAAAGAAGATGGAGATGGTTTATGAATGCCATAATTACTATGAGATGAAAAAGGTATGACTTGCTGTTGTCGAATTTACTGATTATGCTATAATATGGTGGGATCAGTTGGTGAAGGAGAGGAAAAGAAATCATGAACGCCCTGTGGAATCTTGGGATGAGATGAAAGCAATCATGTGACAACGATTTGTTACCATCCACTACCACCGGGAGTTGTTTAATAAACTTCAAAGGCTTCCCAAGGATCCAGAAGTGTCGATTAGTACTTCAAAGAGATGGAAATTATTATGATTCAAGCTAATGTGGAGGATGATAGAGAGGCTACAATGGCCAAATTTTTGCATGGCCTAAACCATGAGATAGTTGATGTGGTGAAACTACAATATCATGTTGAGCTTCAAGACACAGTGTGCTAAGCTATCAAAGTTGAACAACAATTGAAGAGGAAGAATTTACACAAAAAAGGATTAAACAATGGTCACTCAAACACATGGAAACCAACCCCCAGGCAAGTTGAGAAGCCGTCAACTCAATCTTAGCCCAACCTTCCAAAGGAGACAACCAAGCAAGTTGTGCCCCAAAAATAAGGTAACACTCATATCACAACTCCCAAATATCGTGACATTAAGTATTTTTTATGCCAAGGCAAGGGTCACGTAGCAAGTCAGTACTCGAATAAGCAGGCCATGGTGATCAATGTTGATGGAGAGATCGAGACCGAGGATGAAGAAGAAGAAAACGATCCTGATATGCCACCACTTGAGGATGCTAGTGAGTATGCCGAAGAAGGAGAGTTATGAGTAGCAAGGCAAATTCTCAATGCCCATGCCCAAGAAGAAGAAAATAACTATTGTGAGAACTTATTTCATACTCGTTGTTGTGTGAACAACAAGATTTGTTGTATTATTATAGATGGAGGAAGCTGCACTAACATAGCTAGCACTGAACTTATGGAGAAATTGATAATACCGACATTAAAGCATCCAAAGCCATATCGACTTTAGTGGTTGAACGATCAAGGAAAACTCAAGGTAACCAAGTAGATGTTGGTTGCATTTTCTATTGGAAGATATCAGTATGAAATACTATGTGATATGGTACCAATGTAAGCCTGTCATATTCTTTTGGGACGACCCTGGCAGTTTGATCGTCAAGTTAAGCATGATGGATTCACCAATAAGTACTCATTTGTGATGAACGAAAGACCAATATCTCTTGTACCATTGACTCCAAAGCAAGTTTTAGATGATCAAATGAAAAGGAAAAAGGTGAATGAAAAGAAGAAAGAAGAAGAAAAGAATATAGAGTTGAAAAAAAAAAGAGAAAAGCCTAAATTTGAAAAAAAAAAAAGTAAAAATAATTTTATTGCTATAAAAAGTGAGATTAAGGGAGCTATACATTTACAACAGTCTTTTATTGTACTTATATACAAGGATGCCTTTTTAAGTATTAACGACCTTGTCGGATCTTTGCCGAGCAATATTATTACTGTTTGTAGAAATTTATGGACGTTTTTCCCGAAGACATACCGCTAGGTTTGCCACCAATTCGAGGAATTGAACATCAAATTGATTTCATCCCTAGAGTGACAATTCCAAACCGACCTGCATATAGAAGTAACCCTGAGGAAACAAAGAAACTTCAATGCCAAGTTATGGAACTAATGGAAAAAGGGTATGTTCGAGAGAGTATGAGCCCATGTGTTATGCATGTGCTACTTGTCCCTAAGAAGGATAGAACTTGGCAAATGTAAGTCAGTTGTCAAGCTATTAACAATATCACGTTAAAGTACTGACACCCTATTCCTCATTTGGATGATATGTTAGATGAGTTGCATGGATCTTGTTTATTTTCAAAAATAGATCTTAAAAGTGGATATCATCAAATTAGAATGAAAGAAGGAGATGAATGGAAAACTGCATTTAAAACAAAACAAGGTTTATATGAATGGTTAGTTATGCCCTTTGTATTGACTAATGCACTTAGTACGTTCATGAGATTAATGAATCATGTTTTGCGTGCTTTGATTGGGAAGTTTATAGTTGTATATTTTGATGACATTTTAATCTACAACAAGATCATGGATGAACATATAAGAATTTAACATATGTTTTAGAAGCACTAAGGAAAGATAAGTTGTTTGCAATTTAAAAAAATGTGACTTTTGTTCGGATAAACTTGTGTTTCTTGGGTATGTTATAAGTGCAGAAGGGATTGGAGTTGACAATGAAAAGATTAAGGTAATTTGAGATTGGCCAACACCTAATTCGGTAAGTCGAGTAAAAAGTTTCATGGATTGACTAGTTTTTATAGACATTTTGTTCCTAATTTCAGTACTTATTTTGCACCTCTTACTGCTATTATAAAGAAGAATGTAGTATTTAATTGGGGAGTTGAGCAAAAAAATGCATTCCAATTGACAAATGATAAACTGACAAGTGTCACATTGCTCGCCTTACCTAATTTATTTAAAATGTTTGAAATTGAGTATGATGTATTAGGGGTAGGTATTAGAGGTGTATTGATACAGAAGGGAATGTCAATTGCATATTTTAGTGAGCAACTCTTAACTATCTTACCTACGAAAAGTAGTTAATATTTTAAGTATGGAAATTAGAAATATATATTATAAGAGTTTTGAGTACAAAACTACTAAAAAATGCGGGAAGTAGTTGTAATACCAATATTTTTGAAAAAAAAATAATCATAAATTACTTCACAATTTTTGTTTTAAATTTAAAATTTAATTAATTTGACCTTGAATTCGATATAAACAAACATAATTTATTATTTCTAATTTAGTCGGTTTAAATAACTCAAAATAATGAGTTAAATTCGAGTAATTAGGTGTAAATAAATATTTTAAAAATAAATATAAATATTTATTAAATACATGTATATAAAGTTGTGAATAATAAATTAAATAATATAAATATATATAGTCGTATGTATACGTATTAATTATAAATAATATGTCAGAACCCGACTCTGAACAGCACTTGCTGTTTGCTTTGTTTGATATGTTCACAAGTTTGAATATATAGTATAAGGACATGGACTCCCATGGACGTCAGCCACAGCCAGCCTCCCATGGACTCCCACTAGGTGGCTCAAGGGAGGGGCGAAGGGAAGGCTGAGGAGGTATATCCTCCTAAGGCTAGTTGATTCCCTCATTAGGCTGGAGCAACTTTCGAACCAGATCATAATGTAGAGCCTTCCGCTTCATTTACTTGCATATAACAAACAATGGGGAATTTGGAAACGAAATTTAGAGAAAAAGGACTCGAGGACCATGAATTGCAGCATTGTTACATAATAGCCCCTCTGTGTTGTATCCATGGCATGAACAAATAAATGTAATAGTGTTTTAGGTTGTTCGAGTTCCGTGCTTCAAATCTGTTCAGTCTTTCTCATTCTAGTGAGCTTGGAGAGTCCTTCCGAGGATCATGCACTCTCCTCCGCCTTTGGTGCTCAAAAATCACATCATCCAAACCATCGAGGGCCATGGAGGAACCCGAATACTTCCTGTGCTTGTGCTTGAACTTATCTTTGTGGACATGGTGAAGACGGTGATAGTAATCAGCATCTCGGTCTGAATGACCTTGATGTTCTCTGTGAGCATGTCTTCTTCTCTCGTGCGTTCGGTGCATCCCTTCATTGTGGTGGTGATTGTGATGATGCTTAGTGTGGTGAGTATGATGATGCCTGTTGGGAGGATGTCTGTGCCGTTGAGCATGATAGACTCTACTAGCCTCATGACTGTCACCTTGAAAGTGATCTTCCCACCAGTCGTGAAGAGGGTCGAAGAATCCCTTCTGGTGAAGAAGCCATATCACCACTAGAACTGTAACCCAGCAGCAGCAGCATCCCCACGTCATTAGTTAAGTTCTGCTTTGGTTGGAAAGAAAATCAAAATATTGAAATAACCTCATTAGGAGAAGAGTTAGATTACCTGTAGGAAAAGCTGCAAGAATTAGTCCAGATAACAGCACCCAGCTAATGCATATGTACTGTATGTGGCAGCTGAAGTCGAAAAAGCCGGAGCACTCATTTCTGCTTAATGGCAAGGTGAGAAATCATGAGTACTCAACATGAGACATGACAGCATAACATCAAAAAACATTAGAACAGCGGTGTATGAGCATGACAATGATTGTCACTACCTGCAACTTCTCCCAGTGAAAAAGTCAATCACATCTTTCCATATTTTGTGGCATAGTTGCTTTATGGAATCCAAAAAACCAGCACTGTCCTTGGGTGGTTTAAAGGGAGTAATCTGCAGAAACGTGGTAATCAATGTGCTAATTCAAGATTAATTCACCAAGAGTTTGTTGCTTGTATAGACAGTAACTGATACATATGTATGCTGTTTCAGTGAAAAAAAACCCTGCCATGTTGAGAAGACTGACAAGAAAACAGAAAAAAGGACCATCAAGAATTTCTGAGAAAAATCAAACCTCTGATCCATTATCAAAGACAGTGGCAGTAGTACTGAATTGGCATTCAGCTCTATCAATTTCACTGAAATCAGAGTCCTTAAGTATTGCTGAAAACAAGAAAATATTCATGTTCAGATTATGAGTTTGTGTTTCTTCTTTTCTGCACCATATTCACATTTTTTAGAAGGCCTCAAGGGTCAGACTAAACAACCGGCACATATATACTTCGCTGCTTGGTCCGTGGTAGGGTGCAATTTAAATGATCTAGTTGTAACTTCATTAGGCTTCACTATGAAAAATTGTTCCTGAACCATCAAAATGATCAGTCAGAGTTATCCTCAATGATATCCCTTCAGATAACTTGCACTATAAGAGAAGAAGAAAGAGTACCTCTGTCAAAGATATCCCTTTTGAGCAATCAAACTGCAAATGGGGTAATTAGGAATGATGTCAAGTTGTAAAGTAAGCATAAAATATAGAGCTATTAAAAACTTTGAGAAAGAAGGAAAGGTTCATCTCGAGATATTGAAGTCACAAAGCTATACCACTTCTAGAGATTCTATATTGATCAAGTAGCAAATCTTGCTTAGGTACTGCAGTCCAAGTTCTTTTATGGAAGATACTATAGTCCAAACTGAAGTAAAATAATATAAAAAATGGAAATCTTTGTCCAACCATTAGGCTGTATGATGCTTCAACTTCACCAATATTCTGTGTTGTGACAGTTGCAACTCCCAATTGGGTCAGGGCTTCGAAAGTCGGGATGGTGACACTTAATATTTTTCCAGGGCTCCTGTCATGCAATGATGCAGTTAATCACAGATAAAATGAAGGGAATTGAGTGAAAATAAAAAAGAAAAAATGAAGGGTGATCTTGAGGGATGTGAATCTTGTGAAATTGGATGAATCGGATAGAACATGAAGAAGGCTAGTGATGCAATATAAGGATAGTAACAATTATTTCACACATAGGCTGACCTTTGAAAGACATATTCAATGTCATCTGCACTCAGCTCAAGTAAGAGGTTTGTGTTAAGAACTTCAGTGACTCCTATGGAGAATGAATGTGACCCCGCATTCTGCACCAAATCAAAACTAATGTCAAGAATCCATACTAATAAGAACAATACTCAACCTTAAATTATGAAACATAACTGGATGCTGATTTATCCTTTCGAACCTTCCTTCAACACTATAGAGTGGCAACTGATTTCTCCGCAACCGGTTTTGGTCAGCCTGCAAGAAGTCAAGAAAGTCCCTTCAATTTCACATATAGAAAAACTCGGATATCAATATAGATCAGATGAAACGTGCAAAGTGTGAGTTAAGGAGGGGCTGAACTGACTTCCCAGAAGTTCCAGAGCTGGTTGTGCAAGCAACTCCATAAGGGTGAAGAACAGAAATTTGGCTGCCCATTGAAAGCTTCATATCCGATGCCTATTTTATTGCATTCAAGACCGTCCAAGGTAAATCTTACTCTCTCGAGCAGCATCCACATTGAAAAGTTTGTGCCAAGATTTTGTGGTTGTCCAGGATCCGCCTTCCAGGATAGGAAAACTTTGTCAGCAGCTAGAAATCACTGACTATTTCTGATAGAAATCTTTATGCACCAGTGAGACCAGCCAGCTTATTCATATTTTAGAATTCAAACAGCACCTAACTGATAAACTGTTATAGGGGTAACCATTTTCCCTTATATAATAAGGGAAATGCCACTTCTTCAAGTCAAAATATATATAAACTTGAATACTCATCTGTTTTGGTGCACGCAGATAGTTTTATCTGTGCTAAAACACGGCAAAGAATAATCTTGATTCACTATACCTGCCTTGGGATGACAAGGTAGAAATCTTCAAAGGATGGAATATTTGTGTAGCCTGCAAAATCTCCAATAAGGTTCACCCTTAGAAAATTGTCATTAGAAGTTGCAGTCCTCATCTCAGGACCGACAACTACCTCCTGCAATGAACATAGAGCAATGGAGTAGGTAAGGGAGATGTTATCGTTGGCTGTGGAGTCATTTCCATTGCATTCTTGGAAAAAGGAAAGAAGTCCAACCCACCGAGATTCTTTTTCCTGCTTTCACTTCTACACGAACGCTGAATCCTAGGGATCGTTGTCCAATACCAAATACATGAAACCTGAAATTACGAGATAAAACCTTGTACTTTCAAAAACATGTCATCTCCAGATTAAACATGGATACTAGGATGTCATATTTGAAAAATAAGAGAAATGTGAGCTTAAAAGATACTGTCTACAACCACTTATGAGCTTATAAGATCTGCTACTTCATACCTTATCTAAAAACTAAAACTTTGTGAATGAAATCATAAAACTATACCAGTCACCAGGAAATCTGAGGCAATGAGCAGTGTTAGCCTTTCCCTTGAGCATCTTGTCAACTGATCAGAGAAGAAGTAACAAATATAGAATAAAAAAGAAAAAGAGTTTGATAATTTGTAGATGAGTAAACTGTAGTTTTTGAAATAGCTAATCTAATTTAGATGCACTCACAGACGTTTCCACATGATGATGGAACTCGTCTTTGTGGCCCACAGGGACAGCAGATTGGCTACAACAAAGCATAAGAAAGTGCAAGTCGATTGAAATTTCACCTACTCAGTAATGTACAAATTGAAGTAACAGAACAAACATATGCCAGTTCAGTAGCCAATATAAGCAACTAGTGAGAGGAAGGACACCTGAGTGTGCTCAATAACATGACCATCTTCATCTCGCAACCTGTGGAGGGATCAGGAAGTAAATCAACTGGATAAGGGATTCTCTATACCCATAATGCAGAAGAGATGTACAATGACTCCTCCTTCTAGTACTCATCAGTGCAGAATAAAGAAAAAATTTCAATATCAAGAGTAGATTGCTTGTTTCAAATAACTAATGAGGGACATGGAATTACCTCACACAAATTTTCACGACTCTAGCATCCGCATCAGATTCACATTTCCGTGTCTTGACAAAGTATTCCTGGGGCTTAAAAGGGACATCCTAGCAGAAGTTTTCCAAGCATTATCTCGAGGTACGCACAAATTTAAAGAAATTCCACTTTACATGTGATTAGATAGATACCCCAAGATCAGGTCCCTTACCCGTATATACAGAAGCTCATAGATGGCATACACAGAAGACTTATTGATTGTTATCACCGGAGGAACCCGCAGATTTTGCATCTTACTGGTCGAGTTCTCTTCTGCCTCTACTATTTCTGCAACGAGGGATGCCTCGCCTCCGCTCTTGTAACCCATTAAAAAGTGAAACTTATCAGATATTCAACAAGATGCTTCAATTCATCTCATCAAGATCGGAAAAACTTCAAATACGGTGCTAGGAAGATTCATTGAGTGCGGATTCGAAAGAAATGCCGCTTCTGCTAAAGGAGATCGGCCTAATATGATCCTTATTTTGATTTTCTCGGCTAATGAATAATGAATGCGCCACACATGCATACTACTAGTTTGTATCTTCGAAATAAGAAATTCCATGGAGAGGATTAAGAAGTGCAATGTAACAAGCGGGACATGAACGATGTACGCTTACCGAGCCACTGGGGACCGCCAAATCGAGAACTATCTTTCTGGTGCAGTTGAGAGTGTCCGAGTCCGAAGCCTTCACGCACTTATCAAGCTTCGATTTTGAAAGGATCTGAGTCCCTGCAACGATTACCCTCTCATCAATCTGACAGAGAAAAATTAATAAGAGCAGAGCTACTCCGGTGATCCTCGTATCCATTTTCCGGCGAGGTTGTAGTTATCCCCAAGCAGAACCGCTGCTGATAATTGAACTTGGAGAGGGAGGAGACGGTTTCCTTGGCGGGTTACTGCAAAAACTTGACCGTTGCTGACTTCTATTTAATATTGGGGCAGTTAATTTTGGCCCCAAAACTTATCCTTCTTTTCGATTTTGATCCTGATCCAAAATTTGAGTTGATTTTTAGTTATAAATCTTTGCGTGATTGTGTTGCTTTTAGTACTCTTTCATCAAAATAGTGTTTTTTTCCTATTAATAAACTACTGCTGAAATTTAAAAACGAATAAAAGATAGTAGAATAATATTTAGATGCTAATATTTTGAGAAAAATACTTCAACATTATATTTATTTTCTATCCATCTTACCCATATTGCATTTCTCTAAATAAATTAATAAAGTGGCTTGGTAAAAAAATAAATGAATAAAGTGTAAATATTATGCACTCTTAGTTCAAAGATTGTGTGCCAAAAATTACCTAAAGGACACCCAAAATTTAAGGTTAAGCAAGTTTGACATTATAAAAATTGACTATTATAATAGTAGAAGGCTTGTTACTTGTAAATCACACTGTTAGTATAATTTTTATAGTAAATAATTATATTAAATTGAGTATTTTTCTTAAATATTTGTATAAATTACAAGTGAAGTTTTCGATATTGTATAAAGTACGTATGACTTATTTACTTTAATACGATAGCATATAGTTTTGTATACTAATAAAAGCTTCTATATTAATTTTGAAATAATTTATAAATAGTAAATTATTTTAATATTATAAATATAATACTTATTTATTTTATAAATTTTATAATTATATTATTAAAAATATGATAATATTAATAAATAATTCAGCATATTATCCTATGGGAGGAGTTTCTCGGCATTGGTCGTAAAAGCGTTATAAAAGGGAGATATGAAGTTGTATAATTAGTTGATTCCAAATTTAATATGATTATAGAGCATTATATTTTTTGTATATCAAACTTGGGATAATTGCTTTCACTTGTATTAGAAAATTCACGTAATAAATATACACATTAATAATTAAAATATAATTAAATATTTAATAAAATAAAAAATTATTATAAATTTATAGTACTTAATATTTTATACTCACTTGTATAGTAATCTAAATATCAATAGTATCAAAACATCTTTACTCCTTACACTCAAAGTACTATGATATTGACTTATCTATTCAAAAGTAAATCAACAATCATATCAAGAAAGCATATCTAAAGACTAGAGAATATAGAGTATGAGTGGCGTACTTTGTAATATCAACAAATAATAAATAACTACTCATATTGTTTAAATGAAGATGAACAAATTAAAATTAGATGGAGACATGTTGTGGGTCATAGCATTGGGGTGTTGGTGAAAATGTCAGATATGATACACTTGTTATATTATAAGAAATATTTATGATAGAGGTACTTAGTGGTAATAGAAGTTAAAATATTGTGGTTGCTTGTATTGGTTTTGGTGTGGATGGTATAGGTCTTAGAGTATGAAATGGTCCAACATTACCATCGAAGATAAGCATGAAATTCTTCTTGTGATTGTGAAAAATATAGTGATTTAAATTTTTTTTTGGAACATACTAATTGCACATATTATTATAATGTCTCCCATAATTTATTATTTATCAAATGATGATTCATTTATGCAATTTTTATACCATAATTCATCTTTCAAAATTGAAGGATCCCACCTCACATACATATTACATAGAGAAGAAAGTGTGGTTATATTAAAGAAAATAGCAAGTTATATTGTAACACTAAGAATTCCTGAACCGAAACCAAATTAAATTAAACCAGGAAATAAAATTAAAACTAAAAAAAATAAGATTTGGGGTTTCAATTCGAAACCGGTTAAGAATATGGTTTATAAATAAGACTGAAAGCATTGACAAGTGTAATAATATGCCTTAGAAAATATCCTGATATCAGAAATCAAGAATCGGAAAATCACATAAAAAAGTAGGTTCAAACTAGGTGATTCAGCTCAGGTTACAAATTGGAATTTGGAGGTTCTTGAGTTTATTCAATAGAAAATTAAATAAAAAATTTTAGAAATTTTTGTTGGGTTAAAAACTGGTCGAAAAGGGATGAATCGACCAAGAAATCACCGAATCGGCTAAGAAATTTTCCAGAAACTAGTACGCCGCAGTGCGAACCACCCGACGGGTCACACCGGGTGCACACATGGGGCATCTTCTTCACTCGACTAGGAGGTGCCTGACTTGGAAAAAAACTCGGAAAACCTTGCCCTATAATCCAAAACCCATCACTTGGGAAATTAATTTATTTAGAGAGCCACATACTATGGAATGATGCGAGTAAGCTATGGATAAATAGCAACGCAAGTCTAAAATTCATCTATATAAAGCTTGTATATCTCATTGTCAGTTTTGGATTAAATTTCTCTCTAAAATTTGAAAAGTTATGATTTCCTATGAGAGCATTTGTATAGATAACCGTGCCTCTGCCTGACCACCAAACTCAGTGTTATTAGTGTCCCTAGAAAGCTACGAGAGTCAGTTTTTCATTGCCACCACTCTGGATCTCCTCAATTCTCTCTACCATCGCCAATGAGATCACATAATACGAAACCCATGTTGGCAAAAAAATAGAGTATCTATTTCAGGAGCTAATTTTGGTGGCTTCAACGACATCTAAAAAAAATTCAACGGACTACTTGCGGCCTTAGCTTTCGATCACCACTGCCTCACATGATCTGGGTAAGTGTGGAGATAGAATTAAATTTGAGAACTTCAAGTTATTTTAGAAATAACAAAATCGAGTAAAACGAATATTTCAGGTTTTCCAAACCTCTATTTGAGGTATTTCAAGTTGCAATGTACTCCTTGGAGAGCTAGCTTTTGAAATGCATTGGTGCCATCAATCGATACATCATCTCCGGTGAGTTCCCGACCTTGATCCAACTCTTACTTGTTAAGTTATTAGTATATAGTTAATCTTGATCGTCACTGTTCCGGGTGACCTAGAGGAAGACCAAGGGGAACTCATATCCAAGTTTGGGAATTAGTGAGCATGTTTTTGTTAGGGAGCAAATGTTGGGACTAAAATATAAATAAGAAAAAGTTAAAGGACACATTTATAAATAAGTTTTATGTGGGGTCTTTTTAAGGGTATAAACGAAGTTTTAGTATCATTATGAAATATTGGTGAAGTTTTGGAACTAGGTTGACATATTTGGAATGCTTAAGGACCTAAATGTAATAAAAGGGAAAGTTTAAGGACTAGAGTGCAAATAAAGAAGTTTGTACACCTAAAAGTGATTTTTAGGAGGTTCAAGGACCTAAATGAGACTAAAAAAAGTCTAGGGACCTAATTGGGAGAATGAAGAATAAAATGTCCTGTAAAGATAAGTTTAAAAAAATAGGGGAAAATAGTAATTTTACCTATTTTAAGTATCATTTTGCAAATAATTATAAATAAGGTTTAGAAAAATTGGGGAATACAACTCAAGTAAAATTGGGGAAACAAATGAAAAAGTTAGAAAATCCTAAAGTTTAAAAGGAAAAATTTAAGGCATTAAGGGCAAAATGATAATTTTGCCTAACTTAATAACCAAAATGTAATTTTAAAAAAATAAACTACCTAGGTGGTGAACAAGTCAATTCTAAGCACATACACATGCATAATCTAGAAGGGTTAAGAACTTAAGTACATAGTAACTAACCTTAGAGTAAGGTTAGTTAAAGAATGGTTTCTAACAAATGAGTTGAATAAATAGAGCCCGAAGTGTAGAAATCGTGACTTCTTAAGAAAGTTACGAATGTAACAATTGTAAAGGAATTTTTGGTACTTAAACTGATCTCGGTGCTATAATATGAATTTTGTAAATCGATTAAGAGATCGCTCAAGCTGAGACTTCGAGGTAGGATACAGAGAAAATCGACCGAAATGAACAAGTTCTAATATACATGTTGACTGAGAGTATTGACGACAAATACAATTGGACTGACGGAAGAATTTTACGATTTTTTAGCGGTGCTCTGAAATAAATACTATGCTGATTTTGAAACTTGTATAAGAAGTGTAAAACAACATAACTATATGTCCATTAAAGGAATACCCTTTTAAAGGTTAAGAAGTGGGATAAGGGTCTTAAACACCGAGATAAATGAACCATAGTTGTATGTTAGGGCTATGCAGTTGAGGCTTCTTGTATGTCATATCTGAAGAGAGTTGGTTGATAGATGGATCAAACACCCAATGTGCATTAAGTTTGCATTATATTTTGCTAAGGGAAGTTGGTCGGGTGATTGACCAAACTCACGTGGTGTATTGAGCTTGCAATATATCTAATGAGTCATTTTTATGCTTGTATAGAGATGGTCGGAATAAGTATCATACTTGACGAAATATGATATGCCTGAATATTGGTTGGGATTATGTTTAAAATTAATTTTATTAATAATATATATATATATATATATGAGTGGACGATGACATTACACCTATTAAGATAGTGTCGGCTTAAAGGGAATTCAGAAAGGGATGATAATGAAAGATCGAACAATTTCTTTTAAAATTTTTTAGATGCTTGGATGATATGCAAGTATTGTAAAAGTTGTATCGTTGTACTAAAAATAGACGAGATTAAGTCAAATGTGTAAATGGACATATGCAAAGCTACTGGAAAGTTGTGAAAGAGTATCACAAATGCACCATTAATATAATTGAACATAATTGGCAACAAACTCATTTATGAGGTAGAATTTATTGTATAACTTCCTCTTCCATTATAGTGAAAGCCCTAGTGATTCGAATGTGTATTGAGATTGTTTAGTTAAGAATATAAAGTATTGAGTTGAGTGGCAAACAAACAATTTTGATTTCAAGGAACGAACTCTTTTTAGTGGGAATGTTTTATAGAATATTGTACCATTTATATTCTTCTCTACAATTATTAATATATATATATATATATATATGTATATATATATATGCTAAACACTTAATAGGAGTGACTAGATCTCCTATTCTTATACAAGTTACTTCTCATATCTTAACCGTGGCACTACTAGTTATTTTCCTTACACAAATAATAGCTTAATACAACTCATCATGATGGATGAATAAGAATCATGTAACCCACACTATGTAGTTGAAAATAATATGTGATTATGGTAAGTTTATTTAGATTATAATTGCATTTAATAATTCGATAATTTATAAATTTAAATTTAATCCATAACTTTCATTTTTCAAAAATGTATAAAACCACAATTATAACTTTTTTACATAAACATAATTTCAAACAATCACACGTTTACAAATAAATTATATCAAATGATAAATTTAATAAATTGAGATTTAATGAGTTCAATCTTACCCATAATGTAAAATATGATAATTTGAAGAACAAATGATAAAAAAAATGAAATTGATGACTGCTTTGCAAAAATAAAGAATTTAAGGATTAAATTATAAAACTAAGAACATGTGGACTAATTTTTTAAATAAAAAGAATATTAAAGATCTAATTAAAAAATATAAAGTATAGGGATTCAAATATAAATAATACTAAAATTGAGAAAATTTTGATTAACCTAATAAGCCAAAGGAATATAATTTGTGAATTAGTAGAAAATAAGAAGAGAAATTAAATTATTAGATTAAGTAACTAATGTAATTTCAAAAAAATATAACTAATAAAAAAATAGACTAATTTGGAATGATAATAAAAATTGAGGATGAGATGATGTGAGTATAAAGTACTAAAATAAATTAGATATATAGATGGAATAAATTTTTATATATTAATATAAAGTTTAAATTTATATATAAAGCAATATACATATACAACATCCTAAAAAATTTACTAAACACTTTATATTGATAAATTTACAAATGTAGAGTGCAATTGGACCTAGTTGAACTTTTTATTAAAAATTTGTACATATTTTGCTAAACTTGAGAATATGTATTTGATTGAAATAAATGTTTTAAAATTTTGATTTGTGAATTCAATATTCTAAATTTTATTTCGGAAAATATTTAAAAATGAGAAATTATCAATCTTTTCATTTTACTATTCCAAAATTTGGTTTATTCCAAATTGGAGAAGCCATTATTGAGTCCATTTTCAACCGCCTTCCTCTCTCTCTGCACCGCATCCATTTGTCTCCACCGGGCCTTTCCCTATCAAACAAAATCCCCAATTATTATGCTCTCGTCAATTCCACCACCTTTCACCCTTGTTCTCTCATCATCGCCATGAATTAAAACCCTCCTCCTGCATCTGGTTTGCTGCTCAACAACGCCCTAGCCTCATCCAATTGTATCTGAAAAAAAGTCAATCTCGAAGTTCTACAAGATGTCCTCACCCCGATCCGCTGAGGACGTCGCAGCGGTCGATCAGACCCCGCTCCTCTCCGGGTCTCGGACGCAGGAGGAATCAAACTCCAGCAACCGGCGTTCGGTCCTACGGGGCCAGGGTCTCCGGGGAGCGGCCCGTTTTCTGCGACGCGCCAGCAGCCGCCGTATGATGCGCGAGCCGTCGATGCTCGTCCGAGAGGCTGCCGCGGAGCAGCTCGAGGAGCGGCAGAGCGACTGGGCTTACTCTAGGCCCGTGGTTGTCCTCGACGTCCTGTGGAACTTCGCCTTTGTGGCGGTTGCCGCATCGGTCATGGTGCTGAGCCGGGAGGAGAAGCCAAAGATGCCTCTTAGGGTTTGGATCGTGGGTTATGCTGCGCAATGTGTGCTGCACATGGTTTGTGTATTGTCCGAGTACAGGAAACGGCAGGAGCGGATCAGACAGCAGCAGAGACGCCCGAACTCTCCAAGGACTGAATCATCATCCGATGAGCCGAATTCTAGCTCCCGCGGTGATTCTGAGGAGTATGTGTCTCTGGCTCAAATGAACGAGGAAACCACCAGGTGAACCATTTTAATCATTTTTTAGTTGATATTTTTTTTACTTAATAATGTGTGAAATGTCATGACTGCACCAACATTGGAGTAGATGGAGAGTGGTCATGAATTGCCCTGGCATGTGATTGCTAATATTACTTGGAATAGCTTGATTTTTTTTTATGGTTTTTCAAGTATTGCATTTTTAACATTATTTGACTTAGCAAGATAACTTACCTACCGTGAATTGTGATTTTGTGAAAATCTGTTTGTAATCATTTCAGCAATGTGACAAAGCATCTGGAGTCAGCAAATACAATGTTTTCTTTCATTTGGTGGATCATCGGCTTCTACTGGGTCTCTGCTGGTGGTCAAGCTATGGCTCGTGATTCTCCTCAGCTTTATTGGTTTGTGCTGATGCTATGCATATTGAATAAAGATATGGCCGCAAAAGATAGAAATCTTATATTGTGATATCTGTTGTGCACAGGCTTTGCATAATCTTCTTGGGATTTGATGTGTTCTTCGTTGTCTTTTGTGTTGCTCTGGCTTGTGTCATTGGCATTGCTGTCTGCTGTTGCCTTCCTTGTATCATTGCCATATTGTATGCTGTGACAGATCAGGTATCCTTTAAACTTTCCCACATGTTGTTGGTAGTTTGTTGCTCCGATCAGTATGGAAAACTGTACCATATGTTGCCTCTGAAATAGCTTTTATCACAAGTTAATTGTTAGTTCTGTACATTTATCTGAGAGAGATAACATTAGGTTTTTATGTAAAAGTTCCTGATTGATACTCAATATATTGCATCTTTTGCTGAGAAAAAAGGCCGGAAATCCATCATTGTTTAGTGTCATATATCTTCATTGCTACTCAAATAGCAAATGGTGCTTGGGCACTTGGAGTTTAAAAGAAAGCTTGAGAATTGGGTAGAGTAATGATTGTATAGGTAGCTTCATTAGTTCCTGCAGCTTCTCTTTTCAGAAGTAATGTGTCTCCAAGGCCACCAAAATAAAAGTTTGAGGGAATACTAAAAGCATGAACAAGGTTCCCTGGGGGTTTGATTAGATTCTCATGGGAAGGAGAACTTCAAGAGTGTGGAGTCATGATATTTGCTTGGTCTGTGGTGTTTGGATTGTCTAGTTGAATTGATTTCCCTGATGACTGTATGATGGTGCAGGAAGGAGCATCCAAAGAAGACATAGATCAGCTTGCAAAGTTCAAATTCCGCAGTTCTGGCAACAGTGATAAGGATACCTCTGATCTACAGAGATCTCACAGTGGTATTATGATTGAATGTGGCAACACAGATACTCCCAGTGAGCGCTACTTGTCACATGAGGATGCGGTCCGTATTCTAATGCCTTTGGTTCTTCAATTTATGAACTGTTTTGTTTTATAATATCTGTGTTATTGGGAGACAATTTTTTAGTGGAGTGGTCTATTTTTTCTGTTCAACGAGGGAAGGGTACCAGGAAAAAGGTATTTTTAGTTTCGTATGTTTGGTTGTGTCTGGAATAAGAACAATGCATTCATTGTCTTGGCAAACCTTGTAAGTGGTAAATTTTTCTTTTACAAATATAAAACCAACGAAGTCTTGCACTGTCTTGGTTATGCCACTAATGAGGAAGCCAGTATTGTGGGCTAGAGTTTTCAATGTTGGCGAAAGTCATTTGCCATTAATTGGTTGCAAGAATCTGAGGTAACCAATTTGTAGGGAAGTCTATATGGAAAGAAATATAGGGCAACCTGGACAATTTTTCTTGTTTTCTCTGTTCATTTAGAGTGTTTTACCTGATATAGTTTTCTATATCAGATATACATACATTACTACTTGTTTTGATGGTGGAACAAAACTTCTCCTTTGGGAGGAGCTCATTTGCACCCTGTGTAGGCGGTTGTTGTTATAGAAAGAGGAAAGGAAAGGCAATGAAAAGCAGGACCAATGGGCATAATAGCCTTTCCTACATTACTCTCCCAGTTCTATTGCCCTCTATTTTTATCCCTTGGACCAAGATTTTTGAAACTTGATCTTGAATGGATTCATCTGTACTAAGTTGGGACCTTTATAATCGTAGGAGTGTTGCATATGCCTTTCTCCTTATGAGGATGGTGTTGAGCTAAGGGAACTCCCATGTCGTCATCATTTTCACTGCACCTGTGTAGACAAATGGCTCCACATGAATGCTACTTGTCCATTGTGCAAGTACAACATTCTCAAGACCACCAACCATGGCCAGGAAGATGTTTAGCCGCTTGTGAAGATTCATCACATTGTGCAAGTTTTTCTCATCCCTGAGAGGTATGTATATTCTCGACCTGTCAACAGCCTAGTTGTCCTTCCCTGGTATGACTTGTTTTGCAGTCGGATGCATCTTATGCCACCCGTAAATGCTTCCTGTGTATGTCTATGATCCGACATGCCACTATGTGAGAGGGCCCATACCTGCTTCATCACAACATTTACGGTTGTCAGTTGACATTGTGCTGTAAGTTGTCCTTGAGGATCCATTCTTTGTGGAACTTTGGATGTGTTTTAAGCTATAGGCTTTTCTTGTTTTCACCTCGTATAAAAGATGAACTACTTTTTGCAATCCCACAAAATTTCTATAAGTAGTTCAAATGTTGCACACATGTTTGCACAAAAAAGAGGATGAGGAAATAACATGTCATGTCAAATTCTGAAAAAGCATGTCGTGCTCTCAAAACATTGGAGATCTCTGCCCACATGATTTTCACACTAAATGTGTGTCATGTATTGGGTGATTTACATCCTTGGTTCTCCTAATTTAATGACCAACTGCTCAGGGTTCAGCTTATTGCTTGATTGATAAGTAATGCTATCTCTGTTGAATGTCATGCATCCATCCATTCATCTGTAGCATGACAGCATGAATCATATATAAGTTTTGTCATGTTATCTTATCATCTCCTTATCAATTTATCAACCATAAAATCTTTTATGATATGAGAGCCAAATATGACTTAACAAACATGATTAGAATGTTATCATTTGGAAAACATCTTCCTACCACTTCAATTCTTTCATCTAAGAATTCAACCTCATCTCAGATTTCCATGTTAAGTGATCAAATCCTCTCCTTCTTGGAAATAAATCTTCCATTTGTTATTTGGGAGCATGAGGCTGTCGAAGTTTTTGGCGTGGGAACCTAGCCTTTTAAAGTGAATTCTTGTAGGATTAAATGGTGTATAGAATTCGATTTAGTAAAATTTTAGTGAATTCTCTCTATAAATAGAATATTTCGGCAAATGGATGCGGTAGAGACTTACCACTAGGATATAGGGAAAGCAGGGTTCATCTGTGGATGATTGGGAAGTATTGGTTCAAATTAGGTGGTCTCAATGTGGCTCGAATTGATCTCAAATCGTTTATGTAGTTTTCGGGTGTTTGAGCAATGCTATTATGCAAGCTCGCCGTCGCTTATTTGGTAACCCTTGAGCTGAACGGAGCATACTGTCAGATGAAGACCTCTTAAGATTATAGGGAACTTGAATTCGCGATATAGTTTTCGGGTGTCTGAGCAATGGTATTATGCAAGCTCGCCGTCGCTTATTTGGTAACCCTTGAGCTGAACGGAGCATACCGTCAGATGAAGACCTCTTAAGATTATAGAAAACTTGAATTCGCGATTTGGGATAGAGAAAATGGTCGATCTTGGAGTTATGGCTTGCAAGTTATCGAAAAATAGAGTAGTACTGGTTCTCTAAACTTTTGAGGAGGTGTGAAGAAAATGAGTGAGGATAAACTCTTTATATAGAGAGCTCAGAAACTCTCATTCCTATCTGTTTCACCGTTTGTCAACTATTAATTTTCTAATTTAAGGCCTTTTTGGAGCAATTTAGTGTTCAACAGAGTTATGTTAACTTTTTATCTCCTCTTTTGTTTAAGCATTTGAAGGTAGAAGATAATAGTGCGCACGCGTGCGAACTGCCATATGGCGCACTATTATTGGTTGAAGTTGTTGATGTGGCATATGACTTGATACCCACGTCACTCTTTGACCGTCTCACCTAATACGTGACGTTCTCTTATTGGTTGTTTAATCCGACGCGATAGTTGATCAAATATGGTCGTTAGAGGACTGTTATGACTCTAACACGTTGTGTCCTTTGATTGGATAATTTAGATAAGTCAGATTCCACATCTTATGTTCTGTGTGATGCCACGTGTCCTCTCAAAATTGACGGGGGTTTCTGATGTGGCAACACCATGTGTCGTTCGTTGTATGGTCAGTAGTTCTCCAACATCCAAGTTGGTTGCTGACCCGACATTCTTGCCACATTTCGTTCTTTGATTGATAAATCCTATCGACATATAATTCTATTAGTTGGTTGCTGACTATTAACCCATGCCGCTCTTTTATTGTCCAATCCAGCTGACGTGAATTTTCATCAATTAACCATTGACAAAATACACATGTCGTTCTCTGATTGGTCAACAATTCGAGACAATGATATGTCAACTCAATGAGCACACTCGTCATGCGTCGTGCGTTGATTAGTCACGCGTGCTGATTAGGCCTAATCTAATAGGCGGTCTGTTGACTTGATTGTACTATTGACTAGTTTAATTAAATCGAGTTTGGTGACCCAAAATCTAAAATTAACACTCTCGATTCTACCGGTTTTCTAAAAAATAAAAATTCTAAATTTATTTTAATTCATTTTTTATATGGTGGTGACCTCACTTTACTAATTTACCCTTTTTTCAACCACCGAAAAAATGAATTTTCGAACTAGTTACTATCAATCTAGTTTGATCCAGTTTATCCCAGTTTACCTTTATCTGGTCTGGTTCTTAGTTTCAATTTTCAATTGGATTAATTTACTTTTAAATTTTTGATAGTTTAAGTTCCACTTGTATCACTTTAAATTTCTTTAGTTTAAGTTTTATTGTCTCGATTCAATTCGAGTTGAGCCTTAATATGTAAACCCCACACTTTTTAGTTAAAAAAAACTGGGAAAAAAATCGATCAAATTTAGTAAGAAAATCGAGCCGCTTTACAAACCTAATCATATGGTAACAAGCAATTTGGAAATTTACAAATTACAGGTGATACAAAGGGTTCATTAAACCTTGCAAAAGAAACTTAAGACAAAATAAAAAATAAAAACTAAATTGGTTTAGGTGAATGAAATTCCATAACAAGTTAAGTGTGCTTGCTTGAGAGTAGTGTGAGTATGGTTGACCTTCTCAAAAGTATGATTTATGTCAATATTAAATTAAATTATTACAATTAATACCAATAATTTATGTCAATATTAATATTAGTAATAAATCTCTCCCATTTAATACACGGTTTTACACATATATAAAGAGGTTATCTCCATTTATTTTTCTCACACCTGAACACTTCTCTCTCTATTGCTCCATTTCCAGGTGAAGCTCGAACCAGAGTTTCGACTTAAACATTTTTCTTAACCTCGGAAGGAGAGGTCGAGCTATTTAGAACATGGGAGAAGACAACTATCTGATAGCAAACTACAGTCAATCTGAGAATTGTTGGAGAAGCACTGACATGATAGAATAGTGAAGCAGCTCCGGTGGACCGAAGTTACCCTATTTTGGCCAAGCTAAAATTGGCCATTTCAAGCCCTCCTCAGGCCAAACCAAGCCCTTCCAACACTTTGTCAGCCTTTCCACGGCCGAATTAGGACAGAAAGGTAAGCTAATTCGACTCCCTTTTACAATTTTTGATCGATGTTAGAGAGAGAGTCGACCGAATTTCAATAACGAAATTCTAATCCAATTTCGCATCAATTAATGCGATTCTTGATTCTATGATGAATCTCAGGACGAGAGCTATCTACCCAGATCGAAAGCTCGAACCGTCGTGCCTTCACCAATGAGTAATCGAAGCTTTCTCTCTCTACAGTCTATTTTTCGGCGAAGCTCCATTTGAGCTCGTTCCGATGTTAAAATCTACGATTCAAAGTTTTTTAGAATCATATGAACATGCAAGAACTCAATTTCAACTCCAATTTCAATAATTAGAAGTGTTTGATCGGTCAATTTGATGAAATCAAATTTGGTAGTGTTGAAGAGTTGAAATTGGGGGAAAATTGGGGATTTTTGAAATTTAAAGGGCCAAAATACAATTTTATGAAATTGAGGGTCAATTGGGTATGAAAATCATGTTGGAGGACCAAATGAGGAATTTTGGAATTTTTGGGGCAAAACTTACTATTTTTGTAAAGGAAGGGCAAAATAGTAATTTTGGAAAAATTGGGGGACCAAATTGGAAATTTGGGAAATTAAACCCCTTTTTGGTGAAATTGAATAAATTGAGGTCCCAAGATAAATTTTAAAAGTTACAGAACTCAATTTGAAGAAAAACCGATATTAGGGACTTAAAGTTAAAGAGAAATAACTTTAGGGACCTAATTGCAAATAACTAAAAGTTTGGATTTTCTCATTCATTGCAAATGAATGAAGGCTGTTATGCCGAGTAATAATATAAACAAGAATGTTCATATCGTGTAGGAACGCGAAATACCGGGAATGCCAGCATGAACGAGCTCGCGTGAATACAAAGAACCGGTCAAGTGGAGTTCACTACATTAACAGGTGAGTGGGTTTACTAACATCATACTCGATTGAGATGATAAGCACAACTTAAAGATAAAAACCACTTACCGGTTGTGAGTGAAAATTTTATATCATACCCGGTAGGGGATGATAAGTACCTCGATATAAAAATCCACTGTTTAGTGGTATTTTAATCATCACCACTTAGAGAAAGTGATGTGAAAATTATGTGAAAAAACTAATTACCGGTTGTAAGTAGATCATACCCAGTTGGTATGATGAGACTTCCTTGAAGGAAGTTGAAAACCCCTTCATCGGTTATGAACAAAGATGTCCTTATACCGGTCGATATAATGGACAGTAAAAACCTATTTTGTCGGAAGTATTCTCCCCTGACTATGTGCCAATGCTTAAACTATTTGGGAGACCTTCTTGATGGGAGCTCGAATAGCTTTGATAGGCTGGGGGCCTCAGTTTTAGAACTTGGGGGCTAAATGCCCGATTTTAAAAATCTCGTACAATAGGCCCAAGGCCAGTTGGCACGAGCAGGAGCTCGTAAACGAACATGATATATGTGCCATAAAACTTAATAAGTGAATTGTTTGGCCATGGTACCAAGATAGGACCAACATGCTCAGTCAACTAGCGGCAGTGCAACATGACAGGTCGACGGACTAGTCAAGACAAACAACTGCGGGTTGAGTTGAGAGTCGGGGCCGTTGGACTAGTGGCACCACATATTACATGGTTTGATAAGAAAATATTGTTTGTGCATGCACTATGAGTACGAGATCACCAAAATGCCCATAAGGGGTAGTGATGTGTCCTAAGGGCTCTGGACGACCCGGTGAGTATAAGGGCAGATCGTCGTTCCAGGTGTCTGTGCGAAATTTGGAGTAGCACCAAGCGCATGAGACTGGGGTGGGGACGAGATGAGGTCTCTGTCCTCATATGGACACGAAGAAGTGATTTCAGGATTATGGGTCGGATGTCGCGTACATCCACTCATTCCCAGGGTAGAAGTGGTCGTACTTCTATCCGGGTGGCAGGAAAAGTCGCTCCGAAGCCACTAGCGGGTTCAGTAGTGATACTGACTTGTGAATGTGTGTATCCTTCATGATGAAGGATGTGTGTTGGGTGATGACACACCGGTAACTAAGAAATAATGGAAAACCCCAAATTTTTAAATGAAGGGATTTTTGAAAAGAAAGGAGTCTGGCACACTCCATATAAATATTTTTCTTAAAAGTTAAAAGTAGACCTTTAAAAACCCATTCACTGAGTAGTCGTACTCACCCCCTCCCTTATATCCCTTTCAGGAAATCCCGGAAAGCCCTACCCTGAAAGACAATCAACTAAGATGCCTGTAAGACAGGTATGTAAAGTTTAAAATTTCATGCAGTTTTGATTATGCTATTCCAGGAAATATTGCAGGTTTAAAGGACGCCTTACTCTTTACGGATTATAATAAGGGGAAATCCTTTAATAAACCAGGAGAGTGGTGGGTTGTTCACGAGGATCCAACCAAATCGGGTCAGGGCGTGACATAATATGCTCGGTTAGATTGGGCCTCACCGCCACATTAGCCTCTAAACATTTTTCTTGCTTGTCCATCCTCAGGTCCACCTTCATCCTTCCCAATTGTTGTAACAAGGGTAGATAACTTGTCTTTACTTGTGCCGCCTTAGTTTGATATTTACGACTTAAGGCATCTGCTACTACATTTGCCTTTTGGGAGTGATACTCTATTACAAGATCTTAATCCTTCACCAATTTCAGCCATCTCCTCTGGCGGAGATTTAACTCCTTCTTAGTTAGGATACTTAAGACTCTTGTGATTTGTGTATATCCTGCACTTAACCCTGTAAAGGTAGTATCACCATATCTTCAGGGCAAATACTATTGTAGCTAATTACAAGCCATGAGTCGGGTAATTTCTTTCATGTACCTTCAGTTTTCGCGAGGCGTAAGCAATAAATAACCTTCCTTTGTTGCATTAAGACACATCCAAGCCCTTGCCCGGATGCATAACTATAGACTATATACTCTCATGCATTAGGATTAGGTAAGGAGAGTACTGATGCGGTTGTTAGTTGTGTCTTTAACTCTTGAAAAGACTTCTCACAACTCTCTTCCCATTTATTCTCAACTCCCTTCCCGGTGAGTCGAGTTAAAGGAGCTGCTATTTTAGAAAAGTCTTGCATAAACCGTCTATAGTATCCTGCCAATCCTAAGAAACTTCTTATTTCTGTAGGATTCCTTGGAGCCTTCCAATCTGATATGGCTTCCACCTTAGCTAGATCTACTTTGACTTCGTCCTTGGATACGATATGCCCTAAGAATCCTACCTCCCGCAGTCATAACTCACACATGGAAAATTTTGCATATAATTGATTTTCCTTTAATATTTCCAAGGTAGTTGTCAAATGCTCTTCATGTTCCGACCTGGTTCGTGAGTATATAAGGATGTCATCTATGAATACTATCACGAACCTGTCCATTCGGTTCATTAACTCCATGAAGGCTGCAGGGGCATTCGTCAATCCAAACGGCATCACTCTGAACTCATAATGTCTATATCTAGATCTAAATGTCATCTTAGGGATGTCCTCTTCTCTAATCCTAAGTTGGTGATAGCCCAACTAAAGATCTATTTTGGAGAAGTAAGCTACTCCTTTTAACTGGTCAAACAAATCATCTATCCTTGGGAATGGGTATCGATTCTTGATGGTGACCTGGTTCAACTTTCTGTAGTCGATGCACAGTCTAATGCTTCCGTCCTTTTTTTTTTACGAATAGAACTGGAGCACCCCATGGAGACTGACTTGGACGTATGAAATTCTTCTCCAATAATTCATCCAGTTGTTCCTTTAATTCTTTCAGCTCTGTCAAAGCCATGCGATATGGGGCTTGGGACATGGGATTTGTTTTTAGGATTATTTCTATGGTGAACTCCACTTGTCGACTTGAAGGTAGTCTGGGTAGCTCTTTTGGAAACACCTATGGATAGTGTCTGACTAACAGGATGTCTTCCAGTTTCTTTTCTTTAGACTTTTCATCCACAACCATGGCCAGAAAAGCTATACAACCTTTCTGTGTCATCTTTTGAGCTTTTAGATGGGACACCAATTGTACTTCACTTTTCCTTCTATCTCCCTGGAACAGTCCATCTTTGCATGATGGTTACTTAGCCAGTCCATTTCCAAGATTACTTCAACCTCCTTTAGAGGTAATGGGATCAAGTTAGCTTCAAGTTGGATTCCTCCAATTTTTATCCCACATTCCCTTAATTATTTATTCCTGTTTAAACCTTCTCCTAAAGGTGTAAGGATATTTAGGATTTGTACTAGTGGGGTGAGCTCTAGGGGTGCTTTCGAAACCAACTCTTCCTTGATAAATGATCTCTCTGCTCTGTAGTCAAAGATGGCATAGACTTGTTGTCCCCATAGCTATATATACCTTGATTTAAGAAACGTATGGTTTAAAAGAAATTTATTTTATTAGATCAAAAGATGTTCAGTTTACATGACTCACTTGAGCTAATTTGAAGGGTTTTGGGATGTACCCACTACAATGCTAGGGTCTCCTCTAGCCTCCTCCTAAGTGAGGTTGTATACTCTAGTTGGTACTCTTGTTGTAACATCTAGTCTGGGATTTCTAGGATTCCCTTGAGGTGGTTCAAGAGTATTCCTCTGCCTGTTCTCCCTAAGGGTGGGACA
Organism: Trapa incisa; assembly: GCA_030064435.1. Lineage (NCBI taxonomy): Eukaryota > Viridiplantae > Streptophyta > Magnoliopsida > Myrtales > Lythraceae > Trapa > Trapa incisa. The sequence continues at coordinate 22,308,546 of CM057775.1, forward strand.
ATCCCTCGCAAAGTGTCCCAATTGTCTGCATGCAAAGCAGATAAGACATGCTCCCTCATGATTCCTTTGACACTTTGGGTAATGAGGGTTTCCTTGGGGTAAGGTGGGGACTACTCTGGGGGAGGTGGTGGCATGTCCCTTCTCTTTTGGAATGTTGTTCTGTTTCCCCATCTTGGAGCATTATGTTCCTTTCGTCCTTTCTGGTCGTCTGCTCCATTTGACGACATCGGGTCTGCACCAGTCGCTCACATTTGTGAACCATACTGATTATGATTGCCAAGTTCGTGGGGGCATCCCTAATACCCTCATACGGTCTCGAATGTTCATATTGAGATTGTCCATGAACCTCTAACATATGTCTGCTGGCCTAGCTAGGTTAGGGGCAAAGGGTCTTAACTCGTTAAACTTTGTCTTATATTCTGCTATGGAGTTAAGCCCTTGTCGAAGTCGGATGAACTCTTGCTTCTTCTCATTTATCAGATGGGGCGCCAAGTACTCCTCTGAGTACCTCTCCTAAAATTTTCCCAATTGGGGATGGTGGTGTGCAAGTTCCGAACATTATCCCACCATCGTTTAGTGCTTCCCTCTAGGAAAAACTCTATCAGGGTCACAATATCCTCTAGTGGTATCTTGACAATTCCCATCAGTTTCTTGATGTTAGCCAGTCAATCCATGGTGGCTCCCGCATCCTTTTCTCCAATGAAAGGTTTACATCCAAGTTGTTAGAGAGTCTTGAGGTTTCTGATAATGTCTAATGGAGCGGGATGGTTGACAGGGGGAGGGTGAGATTGCACCTCCTCTGGCTCAACTCGAGAATTGGTGCCTGCCTCAAGGATGAGATTAGGTTGCCCAAAAACATGGGTGAACTCCTCGTACAATCTTTAGTGCTCCCTGCTGAGTCTAGGAGGAGTTGTCTGGCCTTCTCTAGGAGTTTCTACAGGTAGGGATGGTTGGGCAGTGTTAGAGATGGTAAGCCTAGTTCTCTTGTTTCCTTTCTTTGGAGCCATTTCTGAAAATTTTAAATAAATCATATTCATTACTATATTTTCAAGTCTTGATTATGTATTCGAGGAAATAGGCTCTGTTACCACTCAAGTTGTCACGCCTCGACCCATTTTGGTCGGATACCCGTGATCAACCCGCCACTCTCCCAGTTTATTTAAGGCTTTCCCCTTGTTATAATCTGTAAATAGTAAGTCATTTTAAAACCTACACCTTTCCTGAAATAACATAAATCAAAACTGCATAAAATTTTAAATTTATCATACCTGTCTTACAGTCATATTAGTTGGTGGTCCTTGAGTGTAAGCTTTCCAAGATTTCCTAAAAAGGGATATGAGGGAGGGGGTGAGTACAACGACTCAGTGAATGGGTTTTCAAAATTTGACTTTTAGTAAAATGATTTGTTTGGAGGGTGTCAGACTCCTTATTTCCTTTAAAAAATCCTTTCATTTCCAATTTCTTGTTTTATCACTATTTCTTATTAATCACGGTGTGTCATCACCTAACACACATCCTTCATCATGAAGGTCAATCACACAATCATAGGCCAGTATGCCCACTAAACCCATTGGTGGCGTCAAAGCGACTTTACCGACCACCTAAATAGAAGCACGTCCACTTCTACCCTGAGAATCCACACGGCATCCGACCCTCAACCTCAAAATCAATTCTCCGTGTCCGTATGAGGACATATACCTCATCCTGACCCCACCTCAGTCTCGTGCGCTTGAAACTACGTCGAGCTTCGCAAGGTCACCTGGTCCGATGAACTGCCCTATTATACCCAGGTCATCCAGAGCCCTAAGACACATCACTACCGCTCTTGGGTGTCTTGAAGGTTCCATAATCATAGTGCATGCACAATTAGTATTTTCACATCATGCCATATAATTTGTGGTGCCACTGGACCAACGACCCCGACCCTCAACTCAACCTGCAGCTGTTTGTCTTGACTGGTCCATTGACCTGTCATATCGCACTGCCACTAGTTGATTGAATATGTCAGTCCTATCTTGGTACTATGGCCAAACAATTCATTTATTTAAAGTTTTATGGCATATAACTCATGTTTGTTTACAAGCTTCTGCTTGTACCAACTAGCCTATGGCCTACTATTTGAGATTTTCAAAATCGGGCATATTAGCCGCCAAGTTCCAAAACCAAGGCCTCCGACCTAACAGAGCTATTCGAGCTCCCATTAAGAAGGTCTCCCAAATCGTTTAAACAGTGGCACACAGTCAAGGGAGAGTACTTCTGACAAAAAATATATTTTAACTATCCATCATACTAACCGAGTATGAGGATATCTCCGCTCATAACCGATGAACGGGTTTTCCACTTCCTCCGAGAAAGTTTCATCATACCAATCGGGTATGATCTACTTACAATCAGTAAGTAGTTTTTCCACGTTATTTTCACATCACTCCTCTAAGTTATGATGTTTAAAATTTCACTAAGTAGTGGGTTTTCATTTCGAGGTGCGTATCATCCTAATTGGGTATGATATAAAAACCTCACTCACCCGATCGTGCAGTGAAATTCCACTTAGTCGGTTTTCATCCCTAGAAAGCTTAATTTTAGCTGGCGTTCCCGATGTCTCGTGTTCCTACACGAAATGAACATTGTTGTTCATTATCATATGACTCGATCACCTCATTCAGTATAAATGACTAAATTCACAACTTTTTCAATATTTGTAATTTGGTCCCTAAAGTTATTTTTTTCTTTTACTTTAGGCCTCAATGGCTGGTTTTTCCCCAAATCGAGTCTCGAAACTTTTAAAATTCTCCTTGGGATCTCAATTTACTCAATTTCATAAAAAGGGGTTCAATTTTCCCAAATTCCCAATTTGGCCCCCAAATTTTCCAAAATTATCATTTTGCCCTTCCTTTACACAAATGGTAAGTTTTACCCAAAAAATTCTAAAATTGCTCAATTGGCCCTCTAAAATTTTTAGCATTCCCAATTGACCCTCAATTTTATAAAATTGCATTTTGGTCCCTCGAATTTCGAAAATCCCCAATTTCCCCCCAATTTCAACTTCCTAACACAGCCGAATTTGATTTCATCAAATTGACCAATCAAACACTTCTAATTGTTGAAATTGAAGTTAAAATTGAGTTTCTACATATTTATATGATTTAATAGCACTTTGAATTGCAAGTTTTGACGCTGAAACGAGCTCAAACGGAGCTTCGCTGAAAAATAAACTGTAGAGAAAGAAAGCTTCAATTGCTCACCGTTGGGGGCACGGCAGTTCGAGCTTTCTATCTAGGCAGATAGCTTGTGTCCTAAAGTTCCTCATAGGATAAAGTATTGAATCAATTGATGTCGAATTGAGTTAGAATTTTATCATCAAAATTCTATTGATTCTCTCTGTAGCATTGGTCGAAAATTGCATAGGGGAGCCAAATTGGCTTACCTTTCAATCCTAATTCGGTTGTGGGTGGGCTGAGGAGATGTAGGGAGAGCTTGGTTTGGCCTGAGGGGGGCTCGAATTGGCCAATTTTAGCTCGGCCAAAACAGGGCAGCTTCGGTTTGTTGGAGCTGCTTCATTGTTTGATCACACTGGCGTTTCTCCGGTGACTCTTAGAGAAAATGGAGACAACAGGCATGTAGCTAACTTCTCCCCAGTTCTAAAGAATCCAACCATGCCTCCTTTGGCTCAGAAAAGACCCTATATCGGAGCTCTGGTTCGAGCTTCACTAGAAATTTGAACAGTTGAGAGAGAATGGAGTTTTCAGGTGTGGAGAGAATGAATGAGGAGGGGCTCTTTATATAGGAAGCTTAGGGACTTCTTGGCCGTTCGGTTGACACCTTAATAGTGGTCATTCATTGCATGAAACTCCCTGGCTGGAGACTTTTCAACTTCATCGGCGCTGTGCGATTTTCCGGTGAGTGAATAGTGCTGTCATCTGAAGGAAGAAGATGACACTGTTTCGAACTAGACCGGGCCGGTCTAAATCGGGTTCAAAGCTTAAACCGGCCGGTTCACCCCCAATTCGACCAAATTTTTCAAACATAAAAATTTTTAAAATATCTAGATTCATTTTCTATCCAATGGTGGCCTCAAATCTCAAATTTGAATATTTTTAAGCCACCTAGAAAAATGAATTTAGAAGTCGGTTCAATAGTGGTTCAAATCGGTTCAATCTAGTTCGGATCCGGTTCACCTGAACCGATTTTGTTTTAATCCTCCACTCATCCTAAAGTTCTTTTTCATGGCTTATGTTACTCTTTTGGTCACTTGGAATCCATAGATTTTCCAATTTATCCTCTCTTTATCGGTTCCAGTTCATAAACTGGTTCAATCCGGTTCACCCGAACCGATCAAGTTTTTCTCTTCCAATTTGTTCTAAGGTTCTTTTCCAAGGTTTATGAACAATTTTGAGTCACTTGGGAGTTGTAAATTTTCCAATTTATCCGTTTCTTGATAATCGGGTTCGTGGACCAACTCGGTTTTCAAATTTGAAAATGACCGGTTCTTCCCTAGTTTTCTTATTATCAAAGGATGGGGTTTACAACACTCATGTGCCTTACTGATAATGGTAGTCAAGTCGATAGGTCTTCCAAGCACTCCCATGTCTCAAATGTCCAGATTGAGACCATCCACAAATTTATGAATATATTTGTGAGGCTAGCTAGGTCAATGACAAAGGTGCTCAACTAGTTGAAGCGAGTTTCATACTCAATTCTAAAATTGTACAATCTACCATAATAGTTCAGACATGAGAAAGACTCGGAATATATACAATATCAACTTTTCCAAAATATAATTAACAAAAAAGGAATATGAGAAAATTGATTATGATAATTTCTTAAGGTTTATGTACCTTAGATGTGGATATTTGTTGTAGATCTTCCTCTTGCATTCTCAAAATCCTAAAGGGGATTGGAGGGGTGTGGGTTTATAACTTAGTGAGTAGGAAATATAGGTATTTTAACTCCATTGTCATGTTTTAACAAATAATAAGGTTTAATGATATTACAATGATGGTTGTTTTTATATCACAACATTTGACACACCCTTAACCATCCTATTTGTGAAACGAATAAATTACAAGAATGCCATCAATGGCATATTTGGGTGGATAAATGAAGTTTGGATGCCAAAATTATGAAAATGCCCCTAAAGGCATAATTGGAGAACAAGGGAAATTTCAAGCCTTAATGACTGACCTAAATTGTTCAAGTACCGGATTACAAGTGGAGGTACAAAAGGAGCAAATCATGAACGATGATGCAAATGGAGCATGAAGACTTGGGAATCCCTTTGGAACAAACATATCTTTGGATAAAATGTGAGTGAGATTTCTTGAATCGGTATCGATTGGACCTATGATGCGATATTACTTGCATTTTATTTTCATGAATAATTACAATAATTTCAGAATATATTTTCATTTTACTGTGTGAACCCATCTTAAAAACTATTTATGGGTGAATATATTCTTTGGATGAATTATAATGTTCCAGTGGGTCCAATTCCATGGTTTTTAAAGAGAAGTGGACCCAAGGTCGTGTTTTAGAAATCTCATAAAAGTGGGCCCATGGCCAATGAAAACGTATTTTGTCCTATAAATAATTTGAGTTATGAGCTTAATAAAAAGTTATCATAATTTGATAATGTGTGTTTAAGCTATTGAGTCAAAGTTGGGTCGTTGAACTCGTTGGGCTAGTAGCATAAACAAGAAAGGTATAAATAAAAAGACTTTTGATTGTGGATGTTGAGATACAAAACTATCGAGGCACCCATTATAGGGATAATGTTGGTTCTAAAGGCTGTTGGACAGCTTAGGTAGCATAAGGGAAGTATTATTGGTCTAGTATTTCGAGAAGCTCTTGGAGCTTCATGCATATTGAGACCGAGGAAGAAGGGGGAGATGTCTCATCCCACAATAGCGGACATGGAGTTTTAGAAAAGTATGGGGGTTAGGCAATGTTGCTCAGACAATCTAGTGGTAGAGGTTGTTAGCTCTCATCAGGGTGTACGGTAAAGACACTTCAGACCACAAGTGGGATAGATCGAGATTGTAGCCCGACAAAGTCTATTCTATGAATATGTGTTCTTTTCTATGAGGGAAAAGCTGTGTGTGATCCTGGTTTAATTCAATGTTGATTTTGTCAATAAAATTTTTGGATCCTTCAATGGTATAAATAATGTTTAGTAAAAAGCTAGTTTGAGTATGTGTTTATTTGTGGACTTTACGGATGTCAGCTACCCTACTCAATGAGTTATTAAATTTATTACCCTCCAAATATCATTTTCAGGTAAAAAGGGTGATAAATGACATGTGAATAATAGAAGAAGCTATCTAAAACCAAAGGTACACCTTACATTCAATACATAGTCCTCGTGTGGTTTATAAAGTTATTTTTTTTCAAATTTAATTGAATATTTTGGAAAATGAATTGATTTATTTTATTTTACACCTACAACTTGTCGGAGTTACAATGATGATGCGCCCATTGTTGTAAAATAGGAAGGATGTGTTATGTTGTCTACAGGTCCGACTGGGGAAATTGGGTCGAGGTATGATATTATTACTCATAATTTCTTAAAATTCGAGTATGTCCTTATAATAGATTTAGTAAAAGATGAAAACTATATGGAGATATGTTTTCAAAAATCGTTTTTGAAAATAAGGGTCTAGTACTAACCTCATCATAAGAAATGGGCCAAGACCATAAATGTGGAGAAATGGACTAAGTCTTATAAACTAATAAAATGGTACTTTGTATTATCTGTGCCTTATGAACTGGCAATTTTAGAGTAGTGTGGGCCCCACTATTGTACCATTGTGAGGGTGTGGTGGCTGTAACATTAGTTTAACCTGAAATATTCGAGACATTATAATACCAATCCACGAGTGACACGTGGTAGTTAGTGATCAACTAAAAGCTAAGTGAGTCAAATTTCTACTTTGGATGATATAATCAATCTTAGGATAACACATGGCAAAGACACGTCATGAGGTGGGAAACTTGACATATTAAAATCTACCAATCATTGGGTGCCACATGACAATATAATAATGGTTAACTAACGACCAAATGTAGTTAGCTGCCACGTTAGTTAAGACAACAAATGGATAGACGTCATGTGTAGGTCAAATAACCAGAAAGTGATGTGGACCTTGGGTGGAATTCCACATTAGTTGAAGGACCAATGGTTGTGTGCCACTTGGAAAATGCAAACCTACACACTCACACATAGTGTCATCTTCATCCTTTGGACATTGTGTTCTAAACATGTGAGCTCCTTAGTTTTGAAACTTACTATTTCAGCAAAGGAAAAGTTTGCTCTGACAATGGTAATTCCAAGAGTGATTCAAGTTGGCAGGTGTGGAGATGGAGAGCCTTTCAAGTCCATAAGCTCACAATATAAGGAGCAGCTCATCCCTCAATCTCTCCATACCTCAAAACCCCTCAAAAGCTCCACAACCTAGTTTTCCAACGAGCTACAAACTAGAACTCCAATAAGGGCCCTTATTGCACTAAAAAGGTGCTTTTAGGTTTTATAGGTTCTTACAGAGGCCCTTTACATAATCTTAGCCTTGTCCGAGCTCGACAATGACTGAAGAAGCATTGGAGCCGCCACATAGTAACTCTAGTTCATGAGTAAAAAACTCCACACCTCCTTCTTGGAGTAATTCTATCTAATTTCAAGGCCAAACACAACTAGGCCAACCTCCAAAAGATTTTCAAGTCATTCCCACGTCTTCCCCACACAATCTCGGTAAGTTTCCCGCTATCGTTAGCTGAAAAACTTTGAATTCTTACCATAAATACTAAAATTCTTTTGAACTTGATTTCAAAAACCTCTGATAATCAATTAAAGTGTCTTTTGATCCTAAATGATCCGTAATGAGGAGAGCTAAATCCTCATACCCTCAGTTTCGACTGACATTCCACCACCGATAAGGATTCGAAGTTTTCTCTCTATTGAATCCTTTTTTGGCGAAACTCCATTCTCGATCATTTCTTGGAAAAATCGTTCAATTTAAAGATTGAAATGATTGTGATAACATGAAAAAAATTATTAGAATCATGTTAGGGCTGAAATTTGGAGGTTTAAACATGTTTCCAAGAAAAATTAAATTTAGGGATCATTTTTCAAATTTTGGGAAATTCAAGGACCCAATTGAAAATAAAGAAAAGTTTGGGGACTCAAATAAAAATAAAGAAAGTATTAGGGACCTAAAGAAAATTTATAAAATATTTTGGCACTTAATTGGAAAAGGAAGGAAACTTATGGACTTTTTGTAATTAAATGAAAACTTATGGTAATAAGTGAAAATATTTTTGAAAATTAGGCCAAATTGCAAGCATGGCTTATTTTTAGGAAACTTCGAGCTTTTAAAAAGAAGTTAAAGTACATGTAGAGAGAAAGGTGTGGGGCCTGCCGATGAATAAGTCGAGTAAAAAGGATCCCATGGGAAAAATAAAAAAATATGGGAAAATTACGGAACAACCTAGTATATGTTCTCATGAGTCGACATAAAGTGTTTATAAGGAATGTGTATGATGTTGTAGGTCATAAGTCATACTTAATTGTAAATGAGTAGCATGAAAACTTGGTAATCCCTACATGATGAACAAGTATCAGATAACTTGTAAATGAGATTTCTAGTATCACGTTCAATTGGACTGATTACATATTTTTGCTCACAATTTCTTAAAATTTGAGCATGTCTCTATAAAATATTTAGTAAAAGATGAAAACTATATGAAGATATGTTTTCGAAAATATTTTCTAAATATATGGGTTTAGTCCCAATCTCAACATAAGAAATGAGCCAAGACCATGAATGTGGAGAAATGGATCAAGTTCCATAAACTAATAAAACGGGTCGTGTACCACATTTTCATGAAGGAAATGAGCCAAAAGGCCACAATTAGTAAGAAATGGACCTAAGGTTATGATTTTTAAAGAAATGAATCATGACCCCAAATATTTTTAAAAGTATGAATGGTAATTCAAAAAAAAAAGAAAAGGGTTAAACCCCGTACTACTTTGAAATCTTAAAAACGGGCCACACCCCATAAAACATAATTGGGAAATAGTATTATTAGATGAGATTAGCTAGATAGTAAGTCAAGTCTCGATAATGAACCTATTGATTTATTTGTTGTAAATGTGGAACAAACTCTACCAGGAAATTACTATTAAGCTTAGAAACATGCTCCATAAAGTTTGATGGTGAATAATATTAATAGAAAGGATTGGTCAAATAACAAGTTAAAATTTGGATAATAAAACTATTAATTGAATTGTTTGTGCTTGAAACGGAAGTAATAATCTTAGAGGACTATGAGAAATATTGGGGTAAACAAGGAGAGATATTTCTTTCGGTATGTCATAGACCCAAGGAGTCAAAGTGAAGGTCTATTGTGCATTAACTTGGTGAAGTTTAATAGGTATGATCATTGCATGATGAAATATATTTGTTTGTGATGTTTAACATGAGTATTTATGCTTCATAGAGATGAGTGGTTGGTAACATAACTTGAACCATGGGTGCTTGATAAAATCACTCTAAAACACAAGTAAAATGGTAACACAACTTCATTCTACGCTTGTAACACCGTGTTCTCAAAATCCAAAAATTTATATAATAATTTAAACCGAAAAAGAAAAATAAATCGAATATGGATCAATTCAGTATGAAGTTAGAAAATAATGATTCAATTAATTTTGGATCAAAAGTAAATCTTTTTAATTAAAAATTAAATTGATATATTTAACCGAGAATTAAATGTGGAATGAATTTAAATCAAATTGGTTCGACTGAGGTCGACTATAGAACATCTCTGATGGAAATATATTGGATTAAAACCATATATAAATTAGACTAGGTAATCGATACATAAAAATAAAAATATTGACTAATATTAGTAAAAAAACTCATCATCCGATGCGACTATTTCCCCATATAGTGCAAAAGGGGATTTAAAGAAGAGACCTTGAGATAAGGTCTTAGAATAAGCTCGACCCATAAAAATAAAATCCTTGTAATAAGCAACCCATAGAAAAAATAAGTTAAAGCCTAAAATAGTGGGTCATACCGTTGAAAAAAGTGAAAATCTAGACTGGTTTTAATCAACTTTTTGGAAGATGTTGAGGAGAGTCCAACCTCTTTGGACAACCACCGAGGCCTAGACCTGTTCCATTACTTCCAGGCTTGAAGAAGCCTTGTTTGATGACGTGAATCTAAGCCAAGATTGAACTTGATTCTTCCATTAAGTCATGGACATTTTTCTTTAACATGTGGTAATTACATTTCTAAGAATAAAATTGACATTTTCAAATATAATAAATCATTCCTAAAATTAAGTTATGAAATTCAACTGTAATCAAATCCATTTTTAAATTCATCACGGGAAAATGGGGGAATTCGACATCAATTATCAAGGGAATTATGGTTTTAGCTATAAGAAGGAAGGTATAGGGAATTACCAAGATGCCATTCTTAAGTATAGGGAATTCATGTCATCTACAGAATCAAACCATTCTATAATCAAAACTACCAAATCTCCTGTAGTAAAACCTAACCATTCAATGCTAATTTGTATTAGTGTTATATTATTAGAAATGAATTTGACATAATGAGAGTGATTACTTGAACAATTGTGTCTCCATTTCTTCAGGAAGCTAGACAAATCCACTCCTGCCCGTGAAATCGGGTCGAACATGACAAGATTGGTGTGTATTTTTGTAATCTTACTACAAGACCCCTTGTATAGGAGACGCACCAAATTAGAACCGAAATGACAAAAGACTTCATAATAAAATACAAATTTTCAACAAAAATTCGAAAATTTAAAATTATGTAGAAAGCACAAATCAATTACAATCATTTTCTCAAAAATTAAACAACTAATAAGAAAAGATAACTTTTGTGCACACTTTTGGAGTGTTGTACCTCAATTGTGTATGTATAGTAGTTGAGGCTAATGCATGATCTTGATCTTCTTCTTCCTTGTATGCTCCTCGAAAAAGTTAGGGGGAGGAGTGAGATTAAACCTCAATTAATATTTTTTATCGACGTCAAACCATAAAATGGCTTATGACTATTTCCCTACTTATTCTTTTAATTAGGATTTGCTTACTTGTATCTTTTCGCGACTTTCTTATTTTTTTAGTATTTTATCACATATTTAACAGGTGAGAAATTCATTTTTCCCATTTTATAATTCACACATTAAATACGTAAACAAAACGCTTCAAGTTCCTTTACAGACACTTAATATAATGGGTATGTGTGTCAAGAAGCACTCTCATGGAATATCTCGAAATAAATGTCCCACTCACACAAGTCGATGATATTTCACCCGACATTCCACTTTCTTTGATCTAGTTCGACCTATCTCCTAGATCATAAGTGATGACTAAACCCCTTCCCCTATATGCCTCACTCAGGTTCGTAAAAAGATTTTGGAAGATAACTATTCCCTTGTACCTCTACTTATAGTATTTTCATTATGCTCAACATCACCTATAGTACTAATTGTAATGCCAACATCATAAACGATCTCCAAATCATATCACAGTGATAGTCAAACAATATAATGACAATTCTTATTCATGTGTACCATGCTATTCATATTATTTAAGATACATTTAAAATCACAACAAATAATAGTCTTCATTAAATTTTTCGGGGCTCGACATGTTATCCGACTGACCCCACCAGAGTTAATTTCATTTCGTAATTCATATCATACATATCTCTATTATTTCGAAATAAAATTCTCTCGAGAATTACTTGATATTTGAAGTTTCCTCCTACCATGCAAAGGTTGAATAAGTCTCCAAGTCCTTCGAACCATTAATGGACTCAAATGATTGAGAAAAATGATCATGGTAGTATTGTTAAAGCCCTTGAAGTTTAGTTGATTCATTTTATGCTAGAGGAAGTCCATCGTACTCTTTACCGCGTGAGTTGAGAGAATTAGTCCGATAAATATTTTTCCTCTATAGAATTCCTACCCATCAAGATTAAACAAATTAGTTTTACTTCTTAATTTCCTAAATTTCCTACACAGGCATAATTAATGTGATAATAGAGAGTAGAATATAATAATAGAGAGTAGAATTGCCCTAATTTGATTATGATTATGAATACTTGTAGAATTAAAGGACAAGACAATTTTGGAGGCTCAATGTCCAGATCATGTGTATATGCTACCTCTAATGACCTAAGAACTATATTGAGAAGTATGAGCAACTACCTTCCATCATGTGTGGAATATATTTTATTTATACTTAATAAAATTATAGGTAAAAATTATATAATTAATATTTTATTTAATTAATTTAAAATAATAAATTAAATATATTTTTATAAATTTATATATTATTTTCTATAATAATATAATTTTGTTAGTAAATTATATAATTTATTATCATTAAAATATTAAATTTAATTAATTTATTTGCATAATATTATAATTTCTATATACATATTTTATTAAACTTAAGTTAAATATACATTTTAATATTTTATTAAATATAAATTATATAATAAATATATTTTATGATATTATACAAATATATAACTTAAAATTCACATTCTAATTATACTAAAATTATATAATTTATCACTAAAATTGTATTATTATAAAAATAAGAGATATATTACTTTATTTTTTTCAAATTAATTAAAAAATATTAATTATATATTATTTTTACTTGTAATTTTAATAAGTAAAAATATATATTTAATTTATATTTATTTTAAATAAATATAATTTAATTTAAATACAATATTGACGATTATTTTTAATATCATTTGTGTTAATATAAAATAGTTGTTATATTATAAGTTAATATTATAACTAGAATTCTGAAATTTAATTATCTAAATAATTATTTTAGTTTTAGAATTATTATTTTATATTTAAACTGCATGTCAATATTTGAAATATCTGTAAAAAGTATTATTAATCGAAATTTAAAGAAACTTAAAATTGTTATTATTTTGATAGTAAAGTGTAATTTTTTAAATATTTGATACTAAAGTAACATTAATGCAAAACTATAATTTCTCCTTATTTGTGTACTTTGTATATTATCAATTTTGTAATCTCATCTTATCATCTCCCTAACAATTCATAAGCCATCAAAGGCTTTGACCTACGAATGTTAGGTGATAGTTCATGTCTTTCTTACCCAAATCTCTGCATCTTCCTGTCTAATTTAATGCTTTCCCGAGACTTATACTAATTGAAGATGAGAAGAAGCGTGCCCAAGTTAGAAATTGGGTCTAGAAGTCATCAAACTCTGCTCTATTATATGAATTCCATATTCAAATTGTTTATCTATTTAGGTCAAGGTGAGCTCTCATGCAGTCATTCATCTGATGCATGAAAGGAACATTTTTCTCTTTGGGCTGCTTAATAGTCAATCAAACTCATCCCATTCTCAAAGATCTCAGCAGAGAAAAAAAAGAAGGGATGCAACCTACAAAAAGGCAATCCCTTTCTTCTTTCTTATGCTCTGAGTTGTTCTTTCTTTCGTTTTAGCTTACAAGCTGAAACTTCTACGCTTGGACCCATTGAATGATCAACCGGACATGGATGGGAGGAAGTTTTCGCTCCATCTTCATATCCTTCCAAATGCATTATTTGACATCTTAGATTGAAAACAGGAGTGCCCATTATTATACAAGCAAATTTCAGTTTGTTTTCTTTTTCAAATTATAATAGCCAAAAATGGTGTCCCACTACTAATAAAATAATACTGAAAGCACCAAATTTTACTGTTCATTGATGTTCATGGTTTGGACTTCCACAGGGAGTTACTACAGTTCTTAGTGGTATCGATTCATCTTTCAGCATAGGTGATACCCATATTCTACGATCTTTACTGAATCTTTCCTTCAAAGTACAATCTGACTGACCGATTTCCTTTGCGATGCCTATTGACTATGATGCATCTTCCCAAAAGAGAATAAAACAAATGAAAAATCAACCGCAAAATGCTATGAACTGCAAAACTTTGTATATATATATATATATATATGTTACAGGAGTCTCCACAGCTGAAGCTGATGATCATGATCAGTTGTGAAGTGGGTTGGGTCCTCCTGGAACCATCCGCTTGGAGACTCCGTAAACCTGATTGGTCTCGGTTTCATCATCTCGGGTTCTTGCTGCAGGGATATCCATGGTGAACTGTTGGGAGAATCTGGAGTAGAAAACAGATGTTGGAGGCTTGTGAGACATTCCCGTCCTGCTGCTGCTGCTGATACTTCTGCAACTTGTGAGGTGAGGAGGGATCATTAAGAAGGCGATTATGAGCAGGAGTGGAACCCTGAGGCTGAGCTTGAGATCATTGTTTCTTTTGCCCATGATGACAATTGTGAGCGTGTTGAATAATGAGAGAAGAGAGAATGCTTGGAGTTGAAGCAGTGTGGAAGTTGCCTCTTAAATATGGAAAATCAAGCAGGCAGAAGGTCAAGAAAATGCCAAAAAGCATAGGGCAAAAATTGGTAATGAAAAGGCTTTACTTGTTGTTGATGGTCAACCGGACGAGAGATGGATCGGTTCCACTGAGCAGAAGCTACAAAGACTGACTCAGTGGAGAATCAGTTATGGGCGTCTGTCTGCAGGAGGTCCACTTTCTTGGGTGTGGATTCAAGTAGCTAGAAGGGTATTTTGGTCATTCTGTTGGATGTGGTGTGTCAGCTGTCAGGTTGATTATCCGCTCTTCTACAGTGAGGCTGCCGGGTGGACAGTTGACCTTTTTACATTAACTTGGATCTGTGGAATTATGAATTTTCATTTATTTATGGGTTAAATTAGATCCATAATATTATTTTTTTATAAAAGTTGACCCTTTATATTAGTTTAATATATATTTTTTTTGATAAAATACACTCATTTATTGAAAATTAATGTGACAAATCGTAAATTTATATCGGCAAAATTTAAGAAAAATTAATTTTAATATTAAATAAGTATAGTTTATTAAACATTTGATATTAAAAAACTATTTTAAAAATATTTTATATTAAATTATCAAATTTTACAAAAAAGTTATATCATACCATAGCCTTTTATTTATGTGTTGATTTATTTTCCTTTTTTTTTTTTTACATTTTCTTGTAATTGCATAATTCTTATTTAAAAAATAAATTAAATGAAGAGGGAGAAAAATCTCCTCTAATTATTGAAGGCAGCCAGAGAGCCATATGTCATTTCACGTGGGTTCAACGCAATATACACCATTGAGCAAAAAAACATACTCATTTTAAGCATTTATTGCTATTTTAAAACTTTTAAAATTTAATATTAATTAAAATTTTGAACTATTAATACTTCAACCATCAATATAACGGAATTCATAATCTTTGTCTAATCAAAAGAAATATTTAGTGAGAAATTAATACTATGAAAATGTATAATTTTGAAAATTTATCTGGAGTTGAGAATGGATAATTCTTATTATTAACCAAATAATATTGATAATTACTAAAATTATATTGAATTTATGACCCAACATTGTTATGCATATATATCAAATAAACTATATAAATATACATTTTCATGGACAAAGTACTCTCCAAACGGCCAATAATTTGTCAAAGAGAGGCAGATTTTGACCTTGTCTTGTGAGTGCATGGACAACTCCATAGAAATATTGTCCCCTAAAGAGATATCCTCCTCTGTCGGTTGCACGAGGAGACGGCATCGTACAACCCAGTAATGGGTATGGAACTACCCCTCGGGAACAAAAAACCTGGTGGACCAACAAAAAAAATACAGTCTAATATTATTGAAAATTCACTTATTAAATGACAATTCTTGCATGTGAGCATGGCATTTTATATTCAATTCTGCCCCTATCTATTTTCTACTATTTTTTAACTCATGAGATCCTCTCAAAGTAGAAAATATTGATGCTAAAATTTTACACTAAACAATTAATAGAAATATTTTATTTTTATTTTTGTCAAAAATACATTTTATTAATTAAAGAATGTTTAATAATAATGTTTGTGTCTGTGGACATTCATAATTTAGGCTTATTTATATTTAAAAGAATCAAATAACTAAAATAATTAAGTATAATAATAAAATAACTGCTTTTGAATATATTAGTTTTGGAAATGGTGGCACTATTTAAATAATGAAATGTGAGATTTATATAAATATGGTAAATATTTGTCTAAAAGAGTTCAAATAATAATAAAATATTTTGGTATCATCTTAATATTTGTAGAAATCGAGATTTTCATTTCTATAAATTTAGTAGTATATCTATGTACTAGAAGTACTAGTGCCTAAAATTTCACCACTATCATCCACACTAAAATAATGAGAATGATTGATCTTATATACGTCATTAGCGAAATAATACATATGAATATGGTCCTTTAGGGTTTTGAAAATTTAGTGGAAGTGTAAGTCCTAACTATCAAATTAATACCCCTAAATGCAACGGAAGTATAATTCATTTTTGGTATGTATTCGTTATCCATCCATCATGTTAGAATGGATTGCAAAAATAAAATCATTATACTTGGGGCCGTGAATGCCTAGGATGTGATATTTAAAGTAGAGAAAAGTTCGACTAATCCATATTTGATATCTAGTTTGAAAGCCTAGAGAATGATGTAAAAATGATGTGAAGTATACTTATCACCAGTGCCATGAAAAAGAGAATCACACTTAAGTATGCTCTGGTAATGTGGGAGTACCTGGGCATATTCCTTGATAACCTATTTGGATTGCCCCCAAATAGATAGTTTGACTTGGTGATTAATGTCATCCCAGTAACTAGTTCGATATCGTAAGCGACATATGAGATGGCACCAATAGAACTCAAGTAGTTAAAAGAACAACTTGAGTAGATAATGTGTAACACGAGAGAATTTCTCGAGACATAAACCAAGAAGAGATGAACTAGGGAAATGATCGAATCAGAAGATGAAACGTCAACCGAGAAACTAAACCGAGCTAGAACGGAAGAAATGGATCGATGGAGGTGCTAAGAGGGGTAAAGTGAAGTTTGGGAGACACGTGAGAGTGTCCTAGATCATGAGAGTAAGGATTGGAAAGAAGCTAAAAGGAAACTGGTTAAGACTGTGTTCGGGCTAGAAGAAGTCACAAAACCCCCTGAATTTTAAAGTGGTTAAAACAAATCCAAATGAAATAGTTATTTAGTCCATTCAATAGAAAATTGAATATATAATTTTTATATATTTTTATTTTCTCAAAAATCAGTCGAAAAAGGGGTTAACCGGGCAAAATACCATTGAATCTACAGAGAAATTTGTCGGAAACCGATTCGCTATAGTGCCAAACCAATTAGCTAGGACACCAGTCACATGCATGCATGGCCACACACGCATGTCATCTTCCTCTCCCGCTAGGCTACTCGGATTCCCCTGTTTTTACTTGATAGCTTGCCCCGACAACCCAAATCCACTGCTTGGGAAAATTATTCTATTTCTGAGATCTCATACTATGAAATGAATAAAGAAACCTATGGCTAGATTGCCACGAAGGTCTAGATTATTTCCTTATAAAATGGGGTCGCTCCCTCACCGGAATGAGCTCAGAATTCTCTTCCAACCACTGACTACTCCCTTTTTCGGTGACCTGAATACTAGAGAGAATTTCTCTATTGTCCAACTACCTCCGACAACATTCTTGGTATCCCTAGAAAGTTGAGGACCCCAACTTTCCATTGTCACCCCTCTCGACCCTCAACTCTTCCTCTACCATCACCGACGAGATCGCACAATACTCGATCTTCAACGACTCAAAATAGGGCAACAATTTCGAGGTTGATTCTGATAGACATGACGTCCCTTGCTAGTTGAGAAAATTTAGGCGAATCCCTTGAGCCTCTAGTTTTTCATAACCTTTGATTTTGCTTGATTTGAGTCAAATTTGAGTATGAATTAAATTATCCAAGTTTTGAATCGTGGGTCTAAGAGCCAAGCTAACTAAAACATGGATTGCAGGAGCTATATACCACCATTTAAGATCATTCAAGTTGTTAGAGATTCTTGGGAGAGTTAGCTTTCCAACCCCACCAGCTTCAACAACCGATGTGCCACAAGTAAGATCTCGACTCCTACCCGACTCAAATACGTTTGCATGCAAGTTTATGATCATGCCTGATCAGAGCTCCTTCAGCCGACCCTAACCAAACCAATCTTACGATGGCCTAGAGGGAGGGAAGGGGGATCCCCACACTTATTTTTTTATAATTTTTGGAGTTAGTTTAAGTTTGGGTCAATGATCGGGGGCCAAAATGAAAATATTTGAAAGTTAGACGAGCCAAATGCAATTCAGATTTTTTGCGGTCTTCCCAAGGGGAAAAATAAAGTTTTATAGCTGATATGAAAGTTTGAGGAAGGTTGGGGACTAGATTTTCCTATTTTTGGAATATTAGTTACCTATTTGTAAATAATGTAAAGTTAGGGACCTAGGTACAAAAATATAATTTTGTATGGCTAAAAGGAAACTTTTGGGAAACCTAAGGATCCAAATATGGTTTAAAAGAGTTTTAGAACCTCAATGAGGAATTTGGAGGTTTGAGGAACCCCAAAACCTAAGTTTTAAGAAATAATGGCAAAATTGTAATTTTGCTAAAACCTAGGGGCATTTTGGTAATTTGAAGAAAGTATGGCTTGAAATGTTTAAATTGTTCATCAAGGACATTAATGAGATTCAAGAGAACTTGTAGGATCTAAATGAGAGATTTAGAAAAGTCTAAGGTCCAAAGAGGAAAAGTTTTAAAAGAAAAAGGGTAAAATTATGATTTTTGCTAAAAGGGGAGGACCAAAAGGTAATTTAGTAAAAAGAAGCCCCAAGATGGGCCATAAAGGAATTAGAAATTCTTAATGAGCTGCTTAAGGGAATAGGCTTGGGTCTGTGCCAAGGAGTCTCCGTAGAGAACTCTCAGTCAAGAGGCGGGTCATTGGGTATCGAGCTTGTAAGCCTTGTTCTCCCAATATAAGAAAGCCGAAAATGGGAACCAGATATTTTTTAAAGAAAACCAAGAACCAAAGTGACCTAGAAATGGTAAATAAGGATTAAAACCGGAAATTGGAAATCCCAAGTGTGCAATGAGGATCCAAAATCCATGGAAAAGAACTATGAAGTGAATTGAATGTGAAAATCGGACTAGTTCAGGGTGAACCGAACTTGAACTATGTTGAACCGAACTGAACCAAAAGCAACCGGTTCGAAGATTTATTTTCTAGGTGACTCAAAAATAGCAAATTGGAAAATTGAAATAACCAAATTGTAGAAAATAAATTTAGACAAATTTAGAAAATTTTAATTTTTAGAAAATTGGTCAAATCAGGCCTGAATCGACTGTTTTTCGATTTCGGATCATCGAAGCCGGTCTAACCTAACCAATCAATGGTCTAGTCGGTCAATGAACCGCTTGCTAGGTCAGTGCACGGTCAACGAGCACGACCAATTAGAGCGCGACGCGTGGCAAAGTACTCCCAGTCAGCGAGCGTGACCAATTATAGCGCGACGCATGATGAAGCGTGCCTAGTCAGCCACTCGGTTAGCGTCCGGAAGCGCTGGCCAATTAGAGCGTGACGCGTGGTGAAGTACACCCAGTCAGCGGGCATGACCAATCATAGCGCGACGCATGATGAAGCGTGCCTAGTTAGCCACTCGGTTAGCGTCTGGAAGCGCTGACCAATTAGAGAGTGACACGTGTACTTGGTCAACGGTTAAAGGAGGAAAACTCACGTCATTGACAATCGACCAATAGGAGAGCAACACATGTCCTTGGTCAATGGTCAACTGAAGAGAAGCCTCATTAGCTAGGTATGTCAATGAGGAGATAACACGTGGCAAAGATGACATGTCAATGACCGACTAGGACATCAGAGAAATGGTTGACCAATCAAAGGTCGACACATGGTAGAGCCACGTCGGATGGTCCCAACCAATCAGAGGTTGACACGTGGTAGAGGTATAGTGCATCAGGAGGAAAATTTGACTTATTTAAATTAGCCAATCAGAGGACGCCACATGTCACAATCAAACGACTAGTAGAGTCTGATTAGCAACCACGTTGGAATGAGCGACCGATAGAAGATTACCACGTGGCCGGTCAACGAGTCAAAGGATGACACAAACGCTGAGTGGGAAGCCACGTCAGTGAAGCCAGCTAATCACAGTGCTCCATGTGGCAACTCACATGCACGCACACAGTGTCATCTTCAACTTTGGAAAGTTGGTAGAAAAAAGTTGACGAATTGCTACTTGATCTCGAGTGACCAAAAAACTCTTCCGATATGACCGTGAATGGGAGAGATATGGGCCGAAGGATGGACGAATAGCTAGACTTGTTAGTTATTTATCACCCTATAAAAGGAGCCCCTCCCCATTTGTCATCTTCATCCCTCAATTGATTGAAGAAGAAGAAGTGCTTCACTTTCCGGCGAAGCATGAACCAAAGCTCCGACTTGGACCTTTTCCTCAACCTTTGAAGGTGAATTTGGGCTCCCTGGAACTGGGAAGAAGTCCTCTACCTTGCTGCAACCTCCCTTCAACACAAGAATCATTGGAGAAGCATTAAGAACTCGCATAGTAACATCGCTCCCTTGGCAGTTGGTGACCAGAGTTGGTCGAGCTCAATTTGAGCTACCCCGGACCAACCGCGACCAAACCAAGCCCTCGAGAACTTCCCTCGAGGAGTCCCCACCTTCCCTAAATCGTTTTGGTAAGTCCCATCTACCACCCTTCATCGGAATTTACTATTCATAGTGTGTTTTGCCTGAAAACTAAAGTAAGCAATTTGCACTGCTCAGAACATCAATTGAGGTACGATTTTATCCAGGAAAGATCCGCAGGAAGAGAGCAATTCAGTGGAAGCAAAAACTCTGATTGTCAGATCCTCACCAATGAGTAATCAAAGCTTTCTCTCTATAGGACAATTTTCCGGCGAAGCTCCGTTTGAGCTCATTTTTAAGCTAAATCAAGTGTTTCAAATATTAAAATAAATCAAGGGACATAGGTAAGATGATTAGTATCATGTTAGGACTTAATTGGAAAGAATTAAGGCCAAATTTATGAAATTTAAGTTGGAGGACTAAATTGCATTTTTGGGAAGTTTGGGGACTTAATTGTAATTTTCAAAAAATTGGGAATTTTTTATAATTAAGTGAATTATGGCACCCAATTGGAAATTTGAGGAAATTAAAGACTCAAAGGAAAGATTTGATAATCTTAGGGACCTAATTGGAAATAAGGTATACTTAAGGACAAAAATATTATTATTGGAAAGTTACAGGTGTTAAGTATAATTACCTTATTAATTGGGACTAAATTGCCCAATTTGTCATAGGAACGAGTTTCCTACAAGATCGTTTAAAGGGAAGGCACGCCAAGCTCGGAAACCTCCTAGGACAACCAAGTCACGAAATACGTGTGAGTGAGATTTCTAACATCATGCCTGCTTGGGGTGATGAACATACTTTCGATAGAAAAACATTTTCCAGAAATATTCTCCTCTGACTGTGTGAACCTGCTCAAAATGTTTGGGAGATATTTCTAATGAGAGCATGAAGCATGTGTACATAGAGCTAGAATTGCTCTAGTGGGCCCAAGGTGGGAAGGATGAATCGCTCCCGAAAAGGAATATATTGATTCTCTCCCAATTGGTTGGACCATTGGTGCGATGATTTACTTCATGGGTGAGGTCTCTGGTTCAATTCCAAGATGGCCTAGCTGTGCCAAGGAAAAGAATAGAAGAAGCAAAGAAGCATATGACTCCTTCATGCATGTTCCCAAGGCCATGTTTTGAAAAACTCGTGACGTGGGCCTAAGGCCAATGGGAACAGGCTTTAACCCGTAGACAAGTTAATATTTATGAGCCTCCGGAAAAAATTCATGATTGGTTAATTTTTGTGATATGCCAAGATGAAGCCGGGTCGTCAAACTTGTTGGACTGGTAGCTACCAAGCCGAAGCTGAGTCGTTGAACTCGTTGTGCTGGTAGTTACCAAGCCAAAGTTGGGTCATCAAACTCGCTGAGTTGGTAGCACCAAAGATAAAGATCTACAATTAAAAGACTTTTAATTGTGCAAACTGAGATTAGGAACCATCGAGGCACCCAATATAGGGTAGTGCTAGTTCTAAGGGTTGCTGGGCGGTTTAGGGAGAATAAGGGAAGCTTTGTTGTGCCAGTATGTCAAGAAGCTCTAGGAGCTTCATGCACACTGAGACAAAGGAAGATGGGGGAGAGGTCTCATCCCACTATAGCAGACACAAAGGCTCAAGTCTGCAGATTGGGCAAATGATGCCCACATAGACTTGTGGTAGAAGGTGTAACCTCCTACCAGGGTGGTCAGTAAAGTTGCCGTGGGCCACAAGTGGAATAGTTAGAGACTGTTATGCGAACATATGATCACTTTGATGATAAATGGCGTATGCTTGATTGTTAAACCAAATACATAAAGGAGAAATGTATAATTATCCATTTTAATGATTAAAGGAAATGTGGAGGTTTAATTTCCCAAGAATGTGTGTGGAGATATAATGTCAAAATTAAACAATCCCCTAACCATATACCCTTTATGTGGAACTCGTCCCCTTGGACCAAGGAAACCAGGAGGAGGATCGACCCTAATGCCAAAAATCAGGCCAATTTAATAAATAGAAAATAGTAAAGAAGGGTTAACATGGGAAATTGGAAAATCCCAAATAACCAAAAATTCACAAAAATTACAAGGAAGAACTAAGAAGTGAAATTGAGGATAGAACTGGACCGGTTGGGGGTGAACTGAACTCGAACTAGACTGAACTGGTTTAATAATTCTTGTTTCTAGGTGGCTTAAAAATGTCAATTTGGGAGATTGAGGCCACCATTAGATAGAAAATGCATTTAGAAAATTTTAAATATTAGAAAACTAGTCGAATCGGTCCGAACTGGCTGATTTTCGAATTCGGGACAACGAACCCGGTCGGACCGGACCAGTCAATAGTCCGACCGGACCGGTCAATGGTTTGATCGGTCAACGGTCAGACCAGTCACAGTCTAGACCAGTCAACGGTCAACAGCGCCCCATCATCAGTCACACAAACACGAGCAGCCAATGGGAGGCTAGCATGTGTGCGGTCAGTAGTCAATGGCTGACCCATCAACATGTCATGCAGACACGAGCAACCAATGAGAGGTTACCATGTGTCCAGTCAACAGGTCAACGACTAACATGGCAGCTGTGTTGGACCTCCACATTAGAAAAATTGGCCAATCATAGTGCACCACATGGCATGACCACCACATCATCGTCTTCAACCTTCAACCACTGATAGAGAGAATGGAGGAGAGAGAGAGAGAGGCTAGAGTCGAAAAACTCTCCAGTTGCCGGCGATCGAGTCGGAGGCCGAGTGTTGCGCCCCGACCCTATTTGGTTAGATCCCCATGAACTGCTCGCTGCTCCCTTAGTTTAAGAGGAGTTTCCCACTTTCTTTAATCAAGAGGAGCTAGACATAATTTAAACCTTATTCCCTAGAATAACATAAATCAATAAAATGCAAGCTTAAAATAACTTTTAAGCATACCTAACAAATGGTAGATCCGAGTGTTTTCTTAGTCATAGTTTCTCTACTCCTAAAAAGGGATATTAAAGAGTTGTGAATTTCTACAACTCAGTGAATGGGTGTTGGGAGTGAGTTTTCATAAACAAAACAGTTTTAATAGAGTGTGTCAAACTCCTTATTTTCTTTAAGAATATTTTTTCCTCAAATTCTGATTTTTCAAAATCTTTTTCCTCATTTCCACATTAGGTGTGTTTAACAGTCAACACACGTCATTCATTAGAAAGGGATCACATGTTCGTAGGTGCAGCCCGTCCACTACACCAACTTTTGGCTCTGGGCATCTCTATCGGCCACCAAGATAGAAGCCCGTCCACTTCTACCGTAGGTCTAAGTGGATGTTCGCGACGTCCGACTCTTAGACACAAAGACAACACTATGTCCGTATGAGGACAAAGACCGCATCCCAACCCCACCCCGGTCTCATGCGCAAGAAGCTATGTTGAGCTTCCTGACTGCTAGCATGACAAACTGCCATTATCTCCACCATATCATCTAGTAGACCTTAGGATGCATCACTACCCCTCATCAACGTCTTGATGGTCTTGTACCTCAAGTGCATGCACAAACAACAATTTTCACATAGGCATTTATCTTTGGTGCCACTGGTCCAACGATCTCGTCCCTCAACCCGACTTGCAGCAATTTGCCTAGGCCAGTTCATCGACCTATCCTTGACGCATTGTCGCCAGTCCATCGAGTACTGTCAGTCCTGTATTGGTACCATGGTGAAATCACACATTCATTTCAATAGAAATTTTCATGGATTTCATATCTCAGGTTTGTTTACGAGCTCCTGCTCGTGCCCACTGGCCTTGAGCCCACTATATGTGATTTTCCAAATCCGGGCATCTAGCTCCACAAGATCAAAAACCGAGGCTCTGGCTTATATGAGCTATTCTAGCTCCCATTAAGAAGGTCTTCCAAAAAGTTGAAGTAGTGGCACATAGTCAGGGGAAAACACTTTTGACAAAACATATTTTCACTTCATCACACCAACCAAGTGTGATGATATCTCCGTTTACAATTGGTAAGCAGGTTTCTCCTTTCTTCTGGGAAGTCCATCATACCAACTGGGTATGATCTCTACTTACAACCGGTAAGTAGGTTTTAGCTTAGTTCGCACATCACTCCAACTGGGTGTGATGTTATAATTCTACTTACAAGTGGTTTTTCTTTTCTAAAGTGCTCATCATCCCAATCGGGTATGATGTGAATAAGTCCACTCACAACCGGTAAGTATGTTTTCCTTTCATATAGGTAAACTCATCATCCCAATTGATATGATGTACAAAATTATCACTCACCCAATGAATGTGGCGTATTCTTCTTTAGTCGGCTTTTGCCTCCATGCTATCTTATCCTTGCCGGCGTTCCAGTCCCTCGTGTTCCTACACGATTTCGACATCCTTATCTATTAAAATTTGGCATAACAACCTTCATTTCTCATGTATGAACGACTAGGCTCAAATTTGTCAGTTAATTGCACTTAGATCCTTAAAATTCACTTTTCTTGACTTTAGGTCCCTAATGCTAACTTTTCTCCAAATTGAGTCACGAAACTTCCAAAAATTCTCTTTGGGTCCTCAATTTACTCAAAATTGTTTAAGGGACTTAGGTTTTCTAAATTTCCAATTTGGTCCCCAACTTTTCAAAAATTACTGTTTTGCCCCTACTTTCCAAAAATGACAATTTGACCCCAATTGTTCCAAAAATTGACCAATTGGTCCTCTAAAATCTTTTCCATGGCCAATTGGCCCATAAATTTTAGAAATTGCAAAGAAGACCCTTAATTTTACCAAATTCCCAATTTCCCCAAAATTTTCCCCCAATTTCCCCTTTCAATCTGGTCAAATTTGATTTCTTCAAATTGACTATTCAATCGGGGTTAGTTGCTTTAATTGGAGGTGTAAATCAGTTCTTACATTTCCATACGATTCGATTGAGCTTTAATTGGAGGCCGAAACGAGCTCAAATGGAGCTTCACTGGAAAATTGTGCGTAGAGAGAGAAAGCTTCGAAAGCTTACCGTTGGAGGTGCGGCGGTCCGAGCTTATTATCTGGGCAGGTAGATCTCATCTTGAGGTTTCTCCTAGGATCAAGAATCGCTACAATTCACCCTGAATCGAGTGAGAATTCTATGAGTGAATTTTTATAGTTTTTCTCTCTAACGCTGATTGGAAATGACAGAGGGGAGCCGAATTAGCTTACCTTTCAACTCTCTTATGGTTGTATGAGGGCCATGGGAGTGTTGGGAGGGCTTGGTTTGGCTAGAGGAGAGCAGAATTTGGCCAATTTCAGCTCGGCCGAAACAGGGCAACTCCGGTCCTTTGAAGCTGCTTCACTGTTTGATTCTGTCAGCAGTCCTCGCGTCAAACGGAGATTGCCGTCAGGTAGTTGACTTCCCCCAGAATCTAAAGAACCTAACCTTGCCTTATAAGACTCATAAAAATTCCTATGTCGGAGCTTTGGTTTGAGCTTCACCAGAAAATGGAGTAGTTGAGAGAGAATGAAGATTTCAGGTGTGAGAAGGACAAATAGAGAGTAGCTCTTTATATAGGGAGCTTGGGGACTCTCTACCCGACCATTTCACATCTTGGTCAAGCTTATCCTAGCCCTGAAACGGCATGAACGGAGCTATTTTCTCTTCGCCAACGCTGTTCATTTTTCCATTGAATGAACAGTGTCTTCATATGAAGGAAGAAGACGACACTATTCTAAACCAGATTGAACCGTTCCGATTGGGTTCAATGCTTAAACCAACCAGTTCAGGCCCAATTCGGCCGATTTTCTCAAAATTAAAAAAATTTAAATTCATCTAAATTCATTCTCTATCCAATGATGGCTTCATTTCTCCAATTTGAATACTTTAAGCCACCTAAAAAAATGAATTTTGCAAGCAGTTCAATGATGGTTCAAACTAGTTCAATCTAGTTCAAGTCCTATTCACCTAAACTGGTATGATTTTCTCTTCCAATTTTGTCCTAAAGTCCTCTTCCATGATTTTCATGACTCTTTTGGGTCACTCGGGATTGGTAAATTTCCCATTTTTCCCTTTCCCTATCGGTTAAGGTTCATGAACCAGTTCAGTTCTCTCTCTTGAGTTGGCCGGTTCTTTCCCTGGTTTTTCTTATCTTTAAGAGATGGGGTTTACAACTCTCCCCTCCTTTTAGGAGTTTTGTTCTCTATCCTTTGCATCAGGAATAATTTCCCTTGATGTAAACTTGGAGTTTGCTTAACATGGCAACACTTTGGTTGTTCTTTCACTTAGCCCCTTTTAAATCGCACACTTAAGAAAGTTTTTTTTTCTTTCCATTGTTTACTCCCTCCATGGAGTTTATCATCACTAAGCATGTCTTACCCATGAGTCCAAAGGTATATCCTTAGGTTCATATCTTCCTCTGCTTAGGGCAAGATTCTTCCTCTTGAGGGTTCTTGCTTAGAATTTTAGGATTGGGAGTTCCAAGATGCTCAATCGTTCCCGTGTCTAGTTATTCTCTTTATCATTGAAACACTTAGCTCGGTGTCCTTTCGAGTGCTATGTACTTGCTTTCATGGGTTTTAGTTTTATCACCTTTTCATCTTATTTTGACCCTTAACTCATCCGTTGTTTATTACAACTTCGGTCCAACTTTAATGTTTACCTTGTCATGCTTAATTAATGGACTATTCCTTACTTGATTTATATTTTTCCCTAAGGCTATTGGATTTACATGTCCCTTACAGCAAGGCATGCTCTAGAACCTGTCTTTAGCCATTTTAAAATTTAGAGCACTTCCTTAATGGGTGTTCTCAACCTTCCAACATTTCAGGAATCGTATAACTTCGTCCCTCTTTTCGTCTGGTCGTATTTCTCGACTACCTTTACTGTTACCCAATCATCCATCTTGCCTTTGACGTCATGTATTACATAACTATGTTGGTTTTCCTTACCTACTCGTTCTTTCCCAACTTCTTTATTTTGTCTTTCCATTTCCATTCATTGGGTTTCCCGATTACTTACTGACATACTGGGATTCTTTCCTTCCTATGTCCTTCCTCATTTCCAGTGGCGTCCTTTCCTCAAGGACTTTCCCTTTTCTTAATCCACTCTTACTCACTTGTGATCATTTCATGATTCTTTATTTCGAGTTAATCTCTATCGGTCGATGTGTCGATTACTTTGTTTGGAGGAGTTCCCTTCTTACAGTTTTGTTCTCTACTATGTCCCACACAATAGAGACTTCCACCTTGGGAGCTATATGCTCAACCTTTTTACCATTCCTTGAAGGTTTCTTTTTTCATTTCTCCACACCCCTTTCTATATTGGGGCATTTGCCCACTTTTAATCCTTCTTCATCTAAAAATTTCCATTTAATCCCTTATTCCTTACTTGAGAAACTCTTGATTATAGGGTCTTATTTCGTGTACTTCTCACTATGACCAGTCGTCCACTCTTTAGGCTCCATCAAGTGAATGTGGACCACAACTAGTCTTGATGTTAGTGGTCATTTACTTTAATCACTTTTTAACTGAAGGGCTTACTTCTCAAAGGTTTCTTAGATGTACTTTCCTCTATTTCCTTTTTATGGGCAGTCCACCCCTTTCTTACTCGTACGACATCTTTTGATGCTATCTTCCCACTAACCCGTTACTTGGGTTTAACTTACTCCTTAGGCCCTCATGATTACTTTTCCTTTGTACTTGATCTTTCCATCTCAACTAGCATATCATTTATGAGCTTATCTTCTTTTCCACTTCTGTTGGTTCCATTACTTCTTAGTTGGAACACATATGTCTTTCAGGTTTTCCTTCATTGGTAGGATTTATACCCTTTTCTCTTGGAATTTTCTTCTCGTTTGCCATTGAGGACATCTAACCTTAAATGGCATCCTTTGATGCCATCCTCTCCTACCTACCTTTACTCTTGAAACCTTACGTGCACATCTTTTTTACCCATCCTCATTCTCACTTGTATCCAAGTACACGTCTATTTCTATTAGAGAGATCTCATATCCATTTTGTTTCAAGATCTCTTGATCATCCTACGAGAGGCTTATTAACCTTCTCATGGCTTTTGGACGTTAATCCTGTCTTAGCCATTGATCTCTTTAAGGTTTTCCTTCATCCTTATTTCCCAAATGTTTTGGCCTTTCCACCTCTCCCTTCTTTGATGGAGTTTTGACCTCCAATAGGGTTAGTTTATTAACTGCCTCGTTCCTACTATTCTCCTTGTTTAATTATCTTGAGATAGTTATCTCTCGAATCTTTTTGTCCTTTAATGTCCATCCCATTGCCCTATTTCGGGTGTAATCCATGAAAAAGACTCTTCATTGTACATGCACAATGAGATACGAGGCTGTCTAGACACCTAGTACGAGGTAGTGATGGATCCCAAGAGCTGTTGGATGACCCAAAGTGCATAAGGGTGGTTTGACGTCTAGTATGTCAAGAAGCTCAGGGAGCTTCCTACGCACTGAGACCGAGGCAGTAGGGGGAGGAGGTCTCGTCCCACAAGCAAACACAAAGCATGGCTAGGATCTGAGGGCCGGTGTCACGTCCCGACCCAATTTGGTTGGATCCCCGTGAACAACCCGCCACTCTCATGGTTTATTTATGGGTTTCTCCTTTTCTAAACCGTAAAGAGTAAGGCGTCTTTTAAACATGCACCTTTCCTATAATAACATAAGTCAAAACTGCATAACATTTTAAATTTTATCATACATGTCTCACAGGCGTATTAGTTAGTGGTCCTCGAGGTAGGCTTTCCGGGATTTACTGAAAGGTATATAAGGGAGGGGGTGAGTACAACTACCTAGTGAATGGGTTTTCAAAATTTTAACTTTTAGGAAAAAGATTTGGATTAGAGTGTGCCAGACTCCTTATTTTCTTTCAAAAATCCTTTCATTTCAAATTTTGATTTTTATCACCATTTCTTATTAACCACAATGTGTCATCACCCAACACACATCCTTCATCATGAAGGTCAAACACACATTCACAGGCCAATATGTCTACTGAACCCACTTGTGGCGTCAGAGCGACTTTACCGACCACCTAGATAGAAGCACGTCCACTTCTACTCTGAGAATGAGTGGATGTTCGCGACATCTGACCCTCAATCCCAAAATCAATTCTCCGTGTCCGTATGAGGATAGAGACCTCATCCCGTCCCCACCCCGGTCTCATGCGCTTGATACTACTCCGAATTTCGCAAGGTCACCTTGTCTAACGAACTTCCCTTATACCCATGAGGTCGTCTAGGGCCCTTTAGACACATCACTACCCCTCTTAGGCGTCTTGAAGGTCCCGTAATCACAGTGCATGCACAATCAGTATTTTTACATCATGCCTTATAATCTGTGGTGCCACTGGTCCAACGGCCCCAACCCTTAACTCAACCTGCAACTATTTGTCTTGACTGGTCTGTTGACTTGTCATGTCGCACTAGCGCTAGTTGCATCCTCCCATTGGCTACCCATGTCTGCTTGGTAGCTGACGAGGCACAAGTTGTCTGTTGATTGTTGATCGTGGTATGTTGTCCACTAACTGGTCCGGTCAAAACAGGTTCATTGCCAAAATTCGCAAATTGACCAGTTCGAACCCGATTCAACCTTTTTCTAAATTTTAAAATTTTCTAAATTCATCTAAATTTATTTTCTATCTAATGGTGGTCTCAATTTCCCATCTAAAGTTCCTATTTGGCTTCTTTGCTCTTTTAGAGCAGGTTACACTTGGCCATCCTGATACATCCTTAACCACATATGTGCTTTAACGAGGGATATAAGGGAGGGGGTGAGTACGACTACTCAGTGAATGGGTTTTTAAAAGCTTTTGACTTTTAAGAAAAACATTTATATGGAGTGTGTCAGACTCCTTTGTTTTCAAAATTCCCTTTATTTAAAAATTCAGGTTTTTCCACCATTTATTATTTACCACGGTGTGTCATCACCCAACACACATCATTCATCATGAAGGTTACACACATTCGCAAGTCAGTATCACTACTGAACCCGCTAGTGGCTTCGGAGCGACTTTTCCTACCACCCGAATAGAAGTACGACCACTTCTACCCTGGGAATGAGTGGATGTACGTGACATCTGACCCACAATCCCAAAATCACTCCTTCGTGTTCGTATGAGGACAGAGACCTCATCCTATCCCCACCTCGGTCTCATGCGCTTGGTGCTACTCCAGATTTCGCACAGACAGTTAGAACGACGAACTACCCTTATAGCCACCAGGTCGTCCAATGCCCTTAGGATGCAACACTACCCCTCATGGGAGTCTTCATGATCCCGTACTCACAGTGCATACACAATCAATATTTTCTTATATTGCCATGTAATTTATGGTGCCACTAGTCCAACGACCCCAACTCTCAACTCAACTCACAGCTGTTTGTCTTAACTAGTCCGTCGACCTATCATGTCGCACTGCCTCTAGTTGACTGAGCATGTCGGTCCTATCTTGGTACCATGGCCAAACAATTACTTATTAAGTTTTATGGCACATAAATCATGTTTGTTTACGAGCTCCTACTTGTGCCAACTGGCCTTGGGCCCACTGTACGAGATTTTCAAAATCGGGCATTTAGCCCCCAAGTTCCAAAATCGAGGCCCCTGGCCTATCAGAGCTATTCGAGCTCCCGTCAAGAAGGTCTCCCAAATAGTTTAAGCATTGGCACATAGTCAGGGGAGAACACTTTCGACAAAATAGGTTTTCACTGTCCATTATACCAACCAGTATAAGGACATCTCCGTTCATAACCGATGAACGGGTTTTCAACTTCCTTCGAGGAAGTGCATCACTACCCCTCATATCATCTAGTAGACCTTAGGATGCATCACTACCCCTCATCAACGTCTTGATGGTCTTGTACCTCAAGTGCATGCACAAACAACAGTTTTCACATAGGCATTTATCTTTGGTGCCACTGGTCCAACGATCCCGACCCTCAACCCGACTTGCAGCTATTTGCCTAGGTCGGTTCATCGACCTATCCTTGACGCATTGTCGCCAGTCCATCGAGTACTGTCAGTCCTGTATTGGTACCATGGTGAAATCACACATTCATTTCAATAGAAATTTTCATGGATTTCATATCTCAGGTTTGTTTACGAGCTCCTGCTCGTGCCCACTGGCCTTGAGCCCACTATATGTGATTTTCCAAATCCGGGCATCTAGCTCCACAAGATCAAAAACCGAGGCTCTGGCTTATATGAGCTATTCTAGCTCCCGTTAAGAAGGTCTTCCAAAAAGTTGAAGTAGTGGCACATAGTCAGGGGAAAACACTTTTGACAAAACATATTTTCACTTCATCACACCAACCAAGTGTGATGATATCTCCGTTTACAATTGGTAAGCAGGTTTCTCCTTTCTTCTGGGAAGTCCATCATACCAACTGGGTATGATCTCTACTTACAACCGGTAAGTAGGTTTTAGCTTAGTTCACACATCACTCTAATTGGGTGTGATGTTATAATTTCACTTACAAGTGATTTTTCTTTTCTAAAGTGCTTATCATCCCAACCGTGTATGATGTGAATAAGCCCACTCACAACCAGTAAGTAAGTTTTGCTTTCATATAGGTGAACTCTTCAACCCAACCGGTATTATGTATAAAATTCTCACTCACCCGATGATTGTGGCGTATTCTTCTTTAGTTGGCTTTTGCCTTCATGCTAGCTTATCGTTACTAGCATTCCGGTCCCTCGTGTTCCTACACGATTTGGAAATCCTTATCTATTAAAATTTGGTATAACAACCTTCGTTTCTCACGTATGAACAACAAGGCTCAAATTTATCAGTTAATTACATATATTTCCCTAATTTTAGGTCCTTAATGCTAACTTTTCTCCAAATTGAGTCCCGAAGCATGCAAAAATTCTCTTTGGTCGTCAATTTATTCAAAATTGTTTAAGGGGCTCAAGTTTTCCAAATTTTCAATTTGGTCTCCATCTTTTCAAAAATTACCATTTTGTCCATACTTTCCAAAAATTATCAATTTTATCCGAATTGTTCCAAAAATCAACCAATGGGTCCTCTAACCTTTTTTTCCATGGCCAATTGGCCCTCAATTTTGGGAAATTGTAAAAAAGTCCTTCAATTTTATGAAATTCCAAAATTTCCCAAAACTTTTTCCCCAATTTCCCTTTCAAACTGGCCAAATTTGATGTCTTCAAATTGACTATTCAATCGGGGTTAATTGCTTCAATTGGAGGTGTAAAGCAATTTCTACACTTCCATACGACTCGATTGAGATGTGAATCGCATGAATTAAGGCCGAAATGAACTTAAAGGGAGCTTCGCCAGAAAATTGTGCGTAAAGAGAGAAAGCTTCGAAAGCTTATCATCGAAGGTGCAGTGGTCCAAGCTCTCTATCCGGGCAGGTATGTAAACCCTACTATTTGGAGTTAAGGAAAACCGGGAAAGAACCAGTCAAACCGAGTGAAAAAATCGAATGGGTTCACAAATCTGAGTACTGAGGAATGGACAAATTGGAGAAATTACAACTCCCATTTAACCCAAAAAGATTCATAAACCTTGGAAAAGAACTTTAGAACCAATTGGGAGAGAAAAATCAAAACGGTTTGGGTGAATCGGATTGAACCGGTTTATGAATCGAGCCGATTTATGAACCGAAACCGATAGAGAAAGAGCAAACTGGGAAAATTATGGACTCCAAGTGACCAAAAGTGTCACATAAGTCATGAAAAAGGACTTATGGATGAATTGGAGATGAAAATCAAACCGGTTCAGGTGAACCGGATCCGAACTAGATTGAACCAGTTTGGGCCGGTTTGAACCACTATTGAACCAGATGATAAATTCATTTTTCTATGTGGCTAAAAAAATTCAAATTTGAGATTTGAGGCCACCATTAGATAGAATATGAATTTAGAAATTTTTAGATTTGAAAATTTTGGTTGAATTGGGGTGAATCGGCTGGTTTAAGTTTTAAAACTGGTTCGGACTGGTCCGGTTTGATTCGTAATAGTGCCGTCTTCTTCCTTGAGATGACAACATTATTCACTCGCCAAAAAATTGAAGCAACACTGGCGATGAAGAAACGTTTCCATTCAGTACATTTCAGGCCATCAATAACTATCATAAAGGTGAGAAACAGATGGGCGACTAGTCCCCAAGCTCCCTGTATAAAGAGCCCCTCTCCATTCATCCTCTCCTCACGTGAAAACCTCACTCTCTCTCTATTGCTTAGTTTTTGGCAAAGCTCAATCCAGAGCTCCGATATAGGGTCATTTCTGAGCTAACAAAGGCGTGGTCGGGTTCCTTAGAACCGGGGAGAAGTCAACCACACGGTGGTAACATCTATTTGCTCTGAGGGTCACTGGAGAAGCGCTGGCGTGATCGAATAATGAAGCCACTCCAGCGGACCAAAGCTGCCCTATTTCGGCCGAGCTGAAATCGGCCAATTTGAGCCCTCCTGGGGCCAAACCATGCTCTCCCAAGACCTCCTCAGCCCTCCCACGGCCAAATTAGAACGAAAAGGTAAGCCAATTCGGCTCCCCTGTGTAATTTTCAACCGGTGTTAGGGACAACCGAAAGAATTTCAATAATAGAATTCTCACCCAATTCGACATCAATTGATATAATTCTTGATCCTAGAAGGAATCTCAGGAGGAGAGATGTCTGTCCAGATTGGAAGCTTGGACTGTCGCGCCCCCGACGGTGAGCAATTAAAGCTTTCTCTCTCTACATTCTGTTTTCCGACGAAACTTCATTTGAGCTAGTTTTGACGTCAAAACTTATGATTCAAAGAGCAATTGAATCGTATAAAGATGTAGAAACTCAAATTTAACTTCAATTTCAACAATTAAAAGTTTTTTATTGGTCAATTTGATGAAATCAAATTTAGCTATGTTAGGGTGTTGAAATTGGGGGAAAATTTTGGTGAAAATTGTGGATTTTTGAAAATTCGAGGTACCAAAATGTAATTTTATAAAATTGAGGGTCAATTGGGCATAATAAGAGTGTTAGGGGACCAATTGAACAAATTTTAGAATTTTTGGGGTAAAACTTACCATTTTTGTAAAGGAAGGACAAAATGGTAATTTTGGAAAAATTGGGGCCAAATTGGGAATTTGGGAAAGTTGAACCCCTTTTTATGAAATTGAATAAATTGAGGTCCCAAGGGGAATTTTAAAAGTTTCAAGACTCAATTTGGGGAAAAACAATCAATTGGAGCCTAAAGTAAAGGAAAAATAACTTTAGGGACCAAATTGTAAATATTTGAAAAGTTGAATATTTGGTCATTAATAATGAATGGAGGTGATCAAGCCTAATGATATTGAACAATAATTTTCATTTTGTGTAGGAATACGAGACATCGGGAACGTCATATGAGATTAAGGTCGCAAGGGATGAAAACCAATTAAGAGAAATTTCACTACACGATCGGGTGAGTAAGATTTTTATATCATACCTAGTTGGGATGATAAGTACTTCGAAAATAAAAACCCACTAGTAAGTGGTATTTTAAATATCACATCTAATAGGAGTGATGTAAAAATTACATGGAAAAACTACTTACTGGCATAAGTAGATCATACCCGGTTGGTATGATGTAACTTTCTCGAATGAAGTGGAAAACCTGTTAATCGGTTATGAGTGGAGATGTCCTCATACTCAGTTGGTATGATGGACAGTTGAAAAGTATTTTGTCGAAAGTGCTCTCCTAACTGTGTGCCACTACTTAAACATTTTGGGTGACCTTTTTAATGGGAGCTCGAATAGCTCTGTTAGGCTAGAGGCCTCAGTTTTGGAATCTCGAACAGTGGGTCTCAGGCCAGTTGGCACGAGTAGAAGCTCGTAAACAAACATGATTTATATGCCATGAAAACTTAAATAAATGAATTGTTTAGCCATAGTACCAAGACAGGATCGACATACTCAGTCAGCTAGTGTCAGTGCAACATGACAAGTCTCCGGACTAGTCAAGACAAATAGTTGTAGGTCGAGTTGAGTGTCGGGGCCATTGCACCACAAATTGTATGACATCATGTGAAAAATGTTGATTGTGCATGCACTGTGTTTATGGGACCTTCAAGATGCCCAAGAGGGGTAGTGATGCGTCCTAGGGCTCTAGACGACCTGGTGGATATATGGGCAGTTAGTCGTACTAGAAGCCTTGCAAAGCTCGACGTAGCTTCAAGCGTATGAGACCGGGGTGGGGTCAGGATGAGGTCTCTGTCCTCATAAGAACATAGAGAATTGTTACAAGATTGAGGGTTGGATGTTGCGAATATCCACTCATTCTCAAGGTAGAAGTGGGTGTACTTTTATCTAGTTGGTCGGTAAAGTCGTTTCAATGCCACAAGTGGGTTCAGTGGACGGGTTGGCCTGCGATTGTGTGTTTGACCTTCATGATGAAAGATGTGTGTTGGGTGATGACACACCATGGTAATAAGAAATGATTTTTGAAAACCAATATTGATGATGGGAATACTTAAAAAAATTTAGGAGTCTAGCACACTCCATTTTTGGAAAAACTATTTTTCATCAAACTTTAAAAAAAAAATTAAAACCCATTCACTCAGTTTTACAAACTCACCTCTCTTTTTATCCCTTTTTCAGGAATTAGTGAAAATGACTAGGGATAACACCAAGCCTTACCCTTTATTAGGTACGCTTAATTTTTATTTGATATATGTCTTTACAGGGAACAAGGTTGATAATACGCTTGGCTCCACTTGAGTTAAAGAAGGAGAAAACTCCTCTTGAACCAAGAGAGCGGCGGGTTGTTCACGGGGATCCAACCAAATCGGGTTGGGGCGTGACAAGGTAGCTCTTGTCATGAGGTTTGTCCTAGGATCAAGAATTGCTACAATTCACCCTGAATCAAGGGAGAATTCTACCAGTGAAGTTTTACAGTTTCTCTCTCTAATGCCAACCGAAAATGACAGAGGGGGGCCGAATTGGCTTACCTTTCAGCTCTCTTGTGGTCGTGTGAGAGTCGTGGGAGTGTCAAGAGGGCTTGGTTTGGCCAAAGAAAGATTGAATTTGGCCGATTTCAGCTCGGCCAAAATAGGGTAGCTTTAATCCTTCGAAGCTACTTCAATGTTTCATTCCACTGGCGCTTCTCTAATGATCCTCGAGTCAAATGGAGATTGCCGTCAGTTAGCTAACTTCCCCCGAAATCAAAAGAACCCAACCTCGCCTTATAAGGCTTAGAAAAACACCTATGTCAAAGCTTTGGTTCGAGCTTTGCTGGAAAATGGAGCAATTGAGAGAGAATTGAGATTTCAGATGTGAGGAGGATGAATGGAGAGGAGCTCTTTATACAAGGAGCTCGAGGACTCTCTACCCAACCATTTCACATCATGGTCAAGCTTATCCTCACCCTGAAACGGCCTAAACAGAGATGTTTTCTCTCCGCTGGCACTGTCTATTTCTCCATTGAATGAACAGTGTCGTCATCTAAAGGAAGAAGATGACATTGTTCCGAACCGGATCAGACTGGTTAGACCAGGTTCAATGCTTAAACTAGCCGGTTCAAACCCAATTTGACTGATTTTCTCAAAATTAAAAGTTTTTAAATTCATCTAAATTCATTCTCTATCCAATGGTGGCTTCATTTCCCCAATTTGAATATTTTAAGCCACTTAGAAAAATGAATTTAGCAACTAAGCATGTCTTACCTGTGAGTCCAAAGGTATATCTTTAGGTTCACATCTTCCTCTTCTTAGGGCAAGATTCTTCCTCTTAAGGGTTATTGCTCAGGATTTCAGGATTGGGAGTTCCAAGATGCTCAATTATTCTTATGTCTAGTTATTCTCTTTATCATTGAAACTCTTAGCTCTGTGTTCTTTTGAGCGCTATGTATTTGATTTCACAGGTTTTGGTGTTATCTCCTTTTCGTCCTATTTTGACCATTCACTCATCCGTTGTTTATTAAAACTTTGGTCCAATTTTAATGTTTGACCTTGTCATGCTTAATTAACTAACTCTTTCTTACTTGAGTCATATTTTTCCCTAGGGCTGTTGGGCTTACACGTCCCTTACAGCACGACATGCTCTAGAACCTAACTTTAGCCATTTTAAAATTTAGAGCAATTCCTTAATGGGTGTTCTCAACCTTTCAACAATTCATGGACTGTATAACTTCATCCATCATTTCGTCTAGTCGTATTTCTTGACTAAATTTACCGTTACCCAATCATACATCTTGCCTTTGACATCATGTCTTACATAACCGTGTCAGTTTTCCTTACCTACTTGGCCTTTCCTAACTTCTTTATTGGGTCTTTCCTATTCCAATCACAGGGTTTCCTGATGACTTACTGACATGCTAGGATTCTTCCCTTCCTATGTCCTTCCTCAATTCCAGTGGCATCCTATAAACCCCGTTCTTTGGAGTTAAGGAAAATCAGGGAAGAACCGGTCAACCCAAGTGAGAAAAACTGAACTAGTTCACGAATCTCAACCACTAGAAAACGGGCAAATTGAGATATTTACAACATCCCGAGTGACCCAAAGAGTCATAAAAACCTTGGAAAGGAACTTTACGACAATTTGGGAGAGAAAACCAGACCAGTTCAGGTAAACCAATCTGAACCGTATTGAACCGGTTTGGAATGGTTTGAACCAACATTGAACCAGATGCTAAATTCATCTTTCTAAATGGCTTAAAATGTTCAAATTGGAGAATTGAAGCCACCATTGTATAGAGAATGAATTTAGAAATTTTTAATTTTGAAAAACTCAGTCGAATCGGACCTGAACCGATTAGTTTAAGCATTGAACCTGGTTTAGACTAGTCTGGTTTGGTTCGGAACAATGTCGTCTTCTTTCTTCATATGACAGTACTATTCACTCGTCGAAAAATCAAACAGTGCCAGTGGAAAAGAAAATGTTTTCGTTCAGGACATTTCAGGCCATCAATGAGTTTCATTAAGGTGCCAAATCGATGGTCAGAGAGTCCCTGAGCTCTCTATCGAAAGAGCCCCTCTCCATTCATCCTCCACACACCTGAAAACTTCACTCTCTCAACTACTCAGTTTTCTGATGAAGCTCAAACTAGAGCTCCAACATAAGGGTTGTTCTGAGCCAAAGAAGGCAAGGTCGGGTTCCTTAGACTCGGCGAGAAGTTAGCAACCCGATGGTGGTCACCATTCAATCTAAGGATCGTCGGAGAAGTGCTCACGTAATCAAACAATAAAGCAACTCCAATAGACCAAAGCTGCCCTGTTTCGGC
Source organism: Trapa incisa (assembly GCA_030064435.1). Taxonomy (NCBI): domain Eukaryota; kingdom Viridiplantae; phylum Streptophyta; class Magnoliopsida; order Myrtales; family Lythraceae; genus Trapa; species Trapa incisa. Next base: position 22,347,336 of record CM057775.1, read on the forward strand.
CGAGCTGGAGATGACCAAATTGAGTCATCCTCATGCAAAACCAAGCTCTCCCAACATTCCTTCAGCCCTCATATGAACAAATTAGAGCGGAAAGGTAAGCCAATTTGGCTCCGATCTGTAATTTTCGATCAGTGTTATAGATAGAACCGACGAAAATTCACTAACCAAATTCTCCTTCAATTCGATATGAATTGATATGATTCTTGATCCTAGGAGAAACCTCAGGACGAGAGCTACCTACCCCGATTGAAAGTTCAAACTGTCGCACCCCCGACGGTAAGCTTTCGAAGTTTTCCCTCTCTAAGTCTAGTTTCCCGGTGAAGCTGCATTTGAGCTCGTTTCAACATCAATTCATGCGATTCAAAGCTTAATTGAATCGTATGGATGTGTAGTAACTCAATTTTACCTTCAATTTCAACAATTAACCTCGATTGATCGGTAAATTTGATGAAATCAAATCCGACTAGTTTAAAAGAGGGAAATTGGGGGAAATTTTGGGTGAAATTGGGGATTTCAAAAAATTAAGGGACCAAAGTGCAATTTCCCAAAATTGAGGGCCAATTGGCCTTGAAAAAGATGTTGGAGGACCAATTGGTCAATTTTTGGAATTTATTGGGGTCAAATTGCCATTTTTGTAAAGTAGGGGCAAAATGGTAATTTTTGAAAAGTTGGGGACCAAATTGGAAATTTGGGAAACTTTACCCCTTTTATGATTTTGAATAAATTGAGGTCCCAAAGTGAATTTTAGAAGTTTAAGGACTCAATTTGGGGAAAAATTAGCATTAGGGACCTAAAGTTAAAGAAAAAGAACTTTAGGAACCTAAATGCAAATAATTAAAATTTTAGGCATTTTGTTAATTCATGAGAAATTAAGGCTATTATGTCAAATGTTAATAAACAAGGATATTCAAATTATGTAGAAACACGAACGACCGGGAACACCAGCAAAAATAAGCTTGCGTGAAGGCAAAAAACCGATTAAGAGGAAAGTACACTACGAATATCGGGTGAGTGGAATTTTTCACATCATACCCGGTTGGGATGATGAGTACCTCGGAAGGGAAAAACCACTACTAAGTGGTGAATTTAACATCACGCATGGTTGGAGTGATGTAAGAAACACACGGAAAAACTACTTACCGGTTGTAAGTAGATCGTACCGGTTATAAGCGAATATGTCATCACATCTAGTTGGTGTGATTGTCACGCCCTAACTCGATATGGTCGGATCCTCGTGAACAACCCGCCGCTCTCTTGGTTTAAGAGGAGTTTCCTCTTTATTTAACTTATGAGGAGTGAGGCGTACTTTCAACCTTGTTCTCTGGAATAACATATATCAAATAAAATGTAAGTTTAATAGAAATTAAGCATACCTGATAGAGGGTAAGACTTGGTTTTATCCCTAATCATTTTCTCTATTTCTTGAAAAGGGGTAAAAAAAAAGGGTGAGTTTCTACAACTCAGTGAATGGGTACTTTCAAAAAAAGAAATAGTTTTCAAATTGGAGTGTGCCACACTCTTTAATTCCTTCAAATTTTCTCAATTTCAAAACTCTGTTTCCATAATAATTTCTCATCTAACGATGTGTTTATCAACCAACACATGCCCTTCATCATGAAGGAAACACACATTCGCAGGCCAGCCCATCCACTATACCCACTTGTGGCGTAGGAGCAACTTTACCGGCCACCTAGATAGAAGTACGTCTACTTCTACCCTCATCATGCTTTAATCATAGACTTTTTCTCGCCTAAGTCATATTTTCTCTGGGATAGTTGGGTTTATATGCCTCTTACCATATGGAATTCCTTGGAACTTGTCATTGACTTCACATCACTATAGCCGCATCGATTTCCTTACTTACTTGTCCTTCTCGATTTCTATATTTGGTAATTCAATCTTCAAGTCATTGAGCTTTCATAACTTACTGACATACTAAAGCTCTTTCTCTCTTATTTCATTCCTCATTTCCACTGGCGCCCTTCCTTTATAAGGTCTCTTGTCCTTTTAAATCCATTTTTAATCACATCGTAATCATTTTACGATCCTTTATTTCGGCCAGTCCCTGACTTACTCATATGTCGTCTTTTGATGTCGTCTTCCTACTTACACATTACCTGGGTTTGACTTATTCCTTGGATTTTTACGATCTCTTTCCCTTTGTACTTGATCCTTTCATCTCTAGTAGCTTATCTTTAAGGAGCTTATCTTCTTCTCAATTTTGTTTTTTCCATTTCCTCTTAACTGGTACTCATGTGTTCTTCCACAGTTCCTCTCTTAGTAAGTTTTACACTTCTTTTCTTCTGGAATTTTCCTTCTAACTTTTACTATTGCGAATATTTGCTCTTAAATGTCCTTCCTAATTGTTATCTTCACATGTTTACCTTTACTCTTGAGGTCCTACGAATGCTTTTTACTTATCTTACCTTATCCTCATTTGCTTTCAGAATTTATTTATTCGTTTGATGTGAACCTCTCATCCCTCTTGTATCAAAATCTTTTGTATCTTCGTATACTTGGTATTCCTCCCTTGTCTCAATTAGGGTATATTCCTTAATACTTGTCACACCCTAACCCGGTTTGGTCGGATCCCCGTGAACAACCCGCCACTCTCCCGATTTTTTAAGGGTTTTCCCTTGTTATAAACCATAAAGAGTAAGGCATCTTTTAAACCTGCATCTTTCCTAAAATAACATAAATCAAAACTGCATAAAAGGGATATAAGGGAGGGGTGAGTACAACTACTTAGTGAATGGGTTTTCAAAATTTTAACATTTAGGGAAAATATTTGTATTGGAGTGTGCTAGACTCTTTATTTTCTTCCAAAAATCCTTTCATTTCAAATATCTATTTTTATCACCATTTCTTATTAATCGCGGTGTGTCATCATCCAACACACATCCTTCGTCATGAAGGTCAATCACACAATCATAGGCTAGCCCGTCCACTAAACCCACTTGTGGCGTCGGAGCGACTTTACCGACCACCTAGATAGAAGCACGTCCACTTCTACCATGAGAATGAGTGGATGTACGCAACATCCGACCCTAAATCCCGAAATAAATTATCAGTGTCCATATGAGTACAGATACCTCATCCCGACCCCACCCTGGTCTCATGCGATTGAAGCTACGTTGAGCTTCGCAAGATCACCTGGTCTGACAATCTACCCATATACCCACCATGTTGTCCAAGGCCCTAGGACACATCACTACCCCTCTTGGGCATCTTGAAGGTCCCGTAATCACAATGCATGCACAATCAGTATTTTCACATTTGGCCATATAATATGTGGTGCCAATGGTCCAACAGCCCTGACCCTCAACTCAACCTGCAACTGTTTGTCTTGACTGGTCCGTCGATCTGTCATGTCGCACTACCGCTAGTTGACTAAGTATATCGGTCCTGTCTTGGTACCATTGCCAAACAATTCATTTATTTAAAGTTTTATGGCATATAACTCATGTTTTGTTTACAAGCTCCTGCTCATGCCAACTAGCCTTGGGCCCACTGTATGTGATTTTTAAAATCGGGCATATTAGCCCCCAAGTTCCAAAATTGAGGCCTCTGGCCTAATAGAGCTATCCAAGCTCTCGTCAAGAAAGTCTCCCAAATCGTTTAAGCAATGGCACACAATTAGGGGAGAGCACTTCCAACAAAATAAATTTTTAACTATCCATCATATCAACCGAGTATGAGGATATCTACACTCATAATCAATAAATGGGTTTTCCACTTCCTCCGAGGAAGTTTCATCATACCAACTAGGTATTATCTACTTACAATCTATAATTAGTTTTTCCGCGTCATTTTCACATCACTTCTCTAATTTGTAATGTTTAAAATACCACTAAGTAGTGGGTTTTCATTTCGAGGTACTTATCATCCCCAACCGGGTATGATATAAAATTCCCACTCACCCATTAATGCAGTGAACTCCACTCGATCGGTTCTTTGTATTCACATGAGCTTGTCCTTGCTGGTGTACCTGGTACTTCATATTCCTACATGATATGAACATCCTTGTTCATTATCCCTTAGCCAAATAGCCTTCGTTCATTCCAAATGAATGAGAAAACCAAACTTTCTATTTATTTGCAATTAGGTCCCTAAAGTTATTTTTCTTTAACTTTAAGTCCCTAACACCGATTTTTCCTCAAATTGAGTCCCAAAACTTTTAACATTTATCTTATGGCCTCAATTTATTCAAATTCACAAAAGGGGTTTAATTTCCCAAATTTCCAATTTGGTCCTCCAATTTTTTAAAAATTTTCCATTTTGCCCTTCATTTACAAAAATGGTAAGTTTCACCCCAAAAATTCTAAAATTCCTCAATTGGCCCTCTAACATTCTTATCATGCCCAATTGACCCTCAATTTTATAAAATTCCATCTTGGTCCTTCGAATTTTTGAAAATCCCCAATTTTACCCCCGATTTCAACTTTTTAACACAACTGAATTTGATTTAATCAAATTGACTGATTAAACACTTCTAATTATTGAAATTGAAGTTAAAATTGAGTTCATGCATCTTCATACGATTCAATAGCACTTTGAATTGTAAGTTTTGACGCTATAACATGTTCAAACGGAGCTTCGCCAGAAAACACACTCTAGAGAGAAAAAGCTTCAATTACTCATTGTCGGGGACACGACAATCCGAGATTTCGATCTAGGCAAATAACTCTCATCCTGAGGTTCATCCTAGAATCAAGAATTGCATCAATTGATGCCGAATTGAGTTAAAATTTCATCATCGAAATTCTGTCGATTCTCTCTCTAGCACCGGTCGGAAATTGCAAAGGGGAGTTAAATTGACTTACCTTTCAATCCTAATTTGGCTGTGGGAGGGCTGAGGAAGTGTTGGGAGGGCTTGGTTTGGCCTGAGGAGCGATCAAATTGGCCAATTTCAGCTCAGCCGAAACATGGCAGCTTCAATCCGTCGAAGCTGCTTCATTGTTCCATCACGTCGGCGCTTCTCTGGTGACCCTCAAAGTAAACGGAGACTACTGGCGTATAACTGACTTCTCCTCAGAAATAAAGAACTCGACCTCACCTTGTTTGTCTCAGAAAAGAGCCCAAGTCAGAGATCTGGTTCAAGCTTCACTAGAAAATGGAGCAGTTAAGAGAGAATGGAGTTTTTAGGTGTGGAGAGGAAGAATGGGGAGGGGGTCTTTATATAGGAAGCTCGAGAACTTCTTGGCTGTTCGATTGGCGCCTTAATGGCAGTCATTCATTGTCTGAAACTCCATGGTCTGAGACTTTTCAACTTCGCCGGCGCAGCGCAATTTTCCAATGAGTGTAGTGTTGTCCTCCGAAGGAAGAAGATGATAATGTTCCGAACCGAGTTCAAAGCTTATACGACCAGTTCACCCCCCATTCGACCTAATTTTTCAAATCTAAAAATTTCTAAATTCATTTTCTATCCAATGGTGGCCTCAAATCTCTAATTTGAATTTTTTAGCCACCTAGAAAAATGAATTTAGAATTCGGTTCAATAGTGGTTCAAATGTTCAAATTGGAGAATTGGAGCCACCATTGGATAGAAAATGAATTTAGAAATTTTTAATTTTGAAAAACTCAGTCGAATCGGGCTTGAACCGGTCGGTTTAAGCGTTGAACCCAGTTCAGAACAGTGTCGTCTTCTTCTTTCAGATAACAGCACTGTTCACTTGCTAGAAAATCGAACAGCACTGATGGAAAGGAAATGTTTCTGTTCAGGATATTTCAGGCCATCAATGAGTGTCATTAAGGTGCCAAACGGACGGCCGGAATGTCACGCCCCAACCCGGTTTGGTTGGATCCCCGTGAACAACCCGTCGCTCTTTCTCGGTTCAAGAGGAGTTTCCCCCTTCTTTTAGTCGAGAGGAGCTAGGCGAAATTCCAACCTTGTTCCCTAGAAGACATATATCAAATAAAATGTAAGCTTAAAGACAATTTAAGCATACCTGACAAAGGGTAGGGCTCGATGTTACTTCTAGTCATTTTCTCTTTTCTTGAAAAGGGGTAGAAAAAAGTGGTGAGTTTCTACAACTCAGTGAATGAGTTTTCAAAGGTTTATATTTAACTTTTAAGAAAAAACTTTATATGGAATGTGACAGATTCCTTTCTTTTCAAAAATCACTTCATTTAAAAATTTGGGTTTTTCTATTATTTCTTAGTTACCCCCAACACACATCCTTTATCATGAAGGTTATACACATTCGCAAGTTGGTATCACTACTGAACCCACTAGTAGCTTCGGAGCAACTTTTCCTGCCACCTGGATAGAAGTACGACTACTTCTACCCTGGGAATGAGTGGATGTACACGACATCCGACTTACAATCCTGAAATAACTTCTTCGTGTTCGTATGAAGACAGAGATTTCATCTTATACTCACCGGGTCGTCCAGGGCCCTTAGGACACATCACTACCCCTCATGGGCGTCTTGATGATCTCGTACTCATGGTGCATGCACAAGCAAAGTTTTCTTAAATTTGCCATATAATATGTGGTGCCATTTGTCCCAACGGTCCCGACTTTCAAGTCAACATGTAGCTGTTTGTCTCGATTGGTCCGGAGACCTATCATGTCGCACTGCTACTAGTTGACTAAGTATGTTGGACCTACCTTGGTACCATGACCAAACAATTTGCTTATTAAGTTTTATGGATTATATATATCTATCATGTTCTTTTACAATTTCCTACTCGTGTCCATTGGCCTATGGCTCACTGTTCAAGTTTTTCAAAAATTGGCATTTTAGCCCTCAAGTTCCAAAACCGAGGCCCTCGACCTATAAGAGCTATTCGAGCTCCTATCAAGAAGGTCACCCAAATAGTTTAAGCATCGGCACATAGTTAGGGGAGAACACTTCCGACAAAATACGTTTTTACTGTCCATTATACCGACTGGAATAAGGACATCTCTGTTCATAACCGATGAACGGGTTTTCAACTTCCTTCGAGGAAGTCTCATCATACCAATGGGTATGATCTACTTACAACCTGTAAGTAGTTTTTCCACATAACTAACATCACTTTCTCTATGTAGTGATGATTAAAAAAATACCACTAAGCAGTGGGTTTTTATACCGAGGTACTTATCATCCCCAACCAAGTATGATACATAATCCCACTCACCCGATAGTGTAGTGAAATTCCACTTAATCGGGTTCCGTCCGTAGCAAGCTGGACCTCGACTGACATTCCCGATGTCTCATTCTCCTACACGAAATGAACATAATTGTTCATTATTCTTTCACCTAATAGCCCTTATTCGCTCCAAATGAATGAGAAAACCCAACTTTACATATACTTGCAATTAGGTCCCTAAAGTTATTTTTCTTTAACTTTAAGTCCCTATTCTCGGGTTTTTCCTAAATTCGAGTCCTGAAACTTTTAAAGTTTATCTTAGGACCACAAATCATTTGATTTCACACAAAGGGGTTTAATTTCCCAAATTTCCAATTTGGTCCTTCAATTTTCCCAAAATTACCATTTTGCCCCTTCTTTAGAAAAATGGTAAATTTTGCCCCAAAAATTCCAAAATTTCTCAATTGGCCCTCTAATAATCTTATCATGACCAATTGACCCTCAATTTTAGAAAATTACATTTTGGTCCTTCGAATTTTTGAAAATCCCCAAATTTCCCTAGTTTTTCCCCCAATTTCAACTCTTCAACACTGCTGAATTTGGTTTCATCAAATTGACCAATCAAACACCTCTAATTGTTGAAATTGGAGTTGAAATTGAGTTCCTACATGTTCATACGATTCTAAGGAACTTTGAATCGTAGATTTTAATACCGAAACGAGCTCAAACGGAGGTTCGCTGGAAAATAGACTATAGAGAGAGAAAGCTTCGATTTCTCATTGGTGAGGGCGTGGCGGTTAGAGCTCTCTATATGGGCAGGTAGCTCTCCTCCATAGGCTTGAGATGCTAGTGGGCCCAAGGCCGATGGATACGAGCATGGACCCGTCCAAAATAGACAAGTGATATATGAGGCTAAAAGACTTGAATAATGGGAACCTTGTGTGATACCCATTAAGCCAAGCTGAGTTGTTAAGCTTGTTGGGCTGAACCACTACTCTACCAAAGCCAGGTCATCGAACATGTTAGGTCAGTATGCATGGTGGGCTGAAGCCAAGGTGACAAATCGTTGTATGAGAGGGCCAAAGATAATGGCTATAATTCAAAAGGCTTGTTCATTGTGCTTGCACCATGATGTTCAGGCCATCAGGACACCTAGCATGAGCTATTGATGGAGCCCAAGGACTGTTGGACGACCTAGGGAGCATAAGGGTAGTTTTTTCATTCAGTAGGTTGTGAAACCGAAGAGCTTCCTGCACATGGAGGTCGAGGCAGTAGGGGAAATGAGGTCTCGTCTCACTCAACGGACATGGTGAAGAAATTGGAGGTTTGATGGGTTGGACTATTGATGTCCACTCAAACCCCAAGTAGAGGCAATATCCCTCTATCAGGGTGGACGGTAAAGGCGCTCTAGTCCATAAGTGGCATGGTCGAGGACCGTCCCGCAAATGTGTGATCCCTCCTATGATAGGAGGGCAGTTGTTGATCATGTGACTGTGTGAAATAATAAAAAGGATTAATTGAAAGGATAGAGAATATGAATTCAAGTAAAACATTATAGTAGTTTCCCTTAGTAAGTGTTTTACTCGCCACCCTCTATCACCCCTTTCTAGGACATCACCTAGATAGGAAGTTTCGGACATGCTCAGGCCCTCAAGGTACACTTCCTAGCCCCCAACTTAAAGTAGGTGTTCGAACATAAACATGCCTTCAACTTCCTTGCCTCATTTAGGTAGATATACTTGAATGATATAGGGAAGGGTGGCAAGTTGATCATAGACTCTGACCAAATCATGTCGAAGCGTGACAAGATGTCTCATCCCCTAGCAGACATAGAGTATTTTTGGGTCTAAGTGTCAAACAATTGATGTCCACTCAGACTTAGGGTAGAAGTCACGAACTTCTACCAAAGTGGACAGTAAATACGCTCCGATCCACAAGTGAATGTAGTCGGCATACTACATCTGCGAATGTTTGAACCCTTTTTGATAAATGGCGTGTGGTTGTATGCTAAACCAATCCCGAGCAAGGGGAAATATAGAAATATTTTTCTAAAAGAAGAAAAAATACAAAACATATGATCAAGGAAAATGTTATAAATTTTGCTTTGAAAAACTCACCCTAGCACCCACTTACTGAGTTGTAGAAACTCACTACCTCCTTTTAAACCTTTTTTAGGAAATAAGACGACCTTTAAAGAACCTGCTGCCAAGCCTCTAAACATAGGAATTTATTTTAAACTATTAGTTTTGTATAATGTTATTACTAGGAACAATGACAGAAGGTACGCTTGATTACTCGCATTTTTGGAAAGTGATGACTCTTTCTAAACCAAAGGGAGTGGCAGGTTGCTCATGGGATTCTGAACAAATTGGGTCGAGGTGTGACAATACGCCTCCTAGTCAAGTGAAGAAGATGCCCCCCTGCGTGCGCCCGGTATGGCCCGTCAGCTGGTTCGCACTATAGTGCACCAATTTCTGGCAAATGTTTTAGCCGGTTCGATAATTTCTTGGTCAGTTCACCCATTTTTCGACCAGTTCTTGACCCAACAAAAATTTCTAAAAATTTTTTATTTAATTTTCTATTGAATAGACTCAAGAATCGTCACATTCCGGTTTGTGATTTAAGTTGATTTAGACCTAGTTCGAACCTATTTTTTCCCGTGTTTTTCTGATCCTTGATTTCTAATATCCGAATATTCTCTAAGTCATATTATGACATTGTAAACACTTCCAGTCTTCTTTCTGAACTATATTTTTAACCTGCTTTGAATTGAAATCTTGTATCTTATTTTTTTTCTCAGTTTAGTCTTATTTTTCAGTTTAGTTCAATTTAGTTTCCGTTTAGGAATTCTTGATGTTATAAGATAGCTCACTAATTTCTTTAATATAACCACACTTTCTCCTCTCTAATATATATATACATGTATGTGGTGGGATCCTTCAAAATGATGAATTATGGTATAAAAATTGCATAAATGAATTGCCCTTTAATAAATAATAAATTATGGGAGATATTATAATAATATTTGCAATTAGTATGTTTCAAAAAAAAATATCTAAATCACTATATTTTTCACAATCACAACAAGAATTTCATGTACAACATCTTCATCACTTATCAAACTTTTCAAGGACTTCAATCGTAGTGTTGGACCATTTCATATTCTAAGACCTATCACATCCACACCAAAACCAATACAAGCAACCACAATATTTTAACTTATATTACCATAAGTACCTCTATCATAAATCTTTTGTTAGTATCATATGTGACATTTTCACGGACACCTCAATGCTATGACCCACAACAAGTCTCCATGTTCATCTTCATTTTAACAATATGAGTAATTATTTAATTTTTGTTAATATTACAAAGTACACCGGTCATACTCTATATTCTCTCCTCTTTAAATATGCTTTCTTGATTTGATTGTTGATTTATTTTTAAATAGATAAGTCAATATCATGCTTTGAGTGTAAAGAATAAATATGCTTTGATTAGATTACTATACAGGTTAGTATATGGTATAATTATTACAAATTAACAATAATTTTTTAATTTAAAGAATATTTAATTATATTTTCAACATACGTATAAATAAATTTATAACGTGCAAGATTGATATACAATTTTTAAATATATTCGAACTAATTATTAATTTTTTGTATAAATTAGTAGAAATATTAATATCCAGTTGGGTTTAAAAAATTTATAATACTCTATAATTATATTAAAATTAGGATAACTAATTATAAAACTTATTTTTACGACAGACGCACGGTAAAAAAAACTTCTTACATGGGATAATATAATGAAAGGTTTATGTAATATTATCATATTCTTAATAATATAATTATAAATTTTATTTATTAAAATGAATAAGTATTATATTTATAATATTAAAATATTTTATTATTTACCAGTTATTATTTCAAAATTGATATATAAACTTTTATTAGTATATAATACTATATGCTATAGTATTAAAGTTAAGAAGTCCTACACAGAAATTACACTCGTAATTTGTACAAATATTTAAGAAAAATATTTAATTTAATATAATTATTTACGATATATGAAAAATTATATTAACTTTTATATAAATGTTAGGTTTGAGTTACACGTAAGGAGCGTTCTACTATTATAATAGTCAATTTTTATAATGTGAAACTTCCTTAACCTTAAAATTTTGGGTGTACTTTATGTAATATTTGGTACACTAATGTTTGAACTGAGTACGTAATATTTACACTTTATTCATTTATTTTTTTACCGAACCACTTTATTCATTTATTTAGAGAAATACAACAAGGGAAAATGGATAGAAAATAAATATACTTTGAAGTATTTTTATCAAAATATTAGCTTCTAAATATTATTCTACTTTTTTTTCGTTTTTAAACTTCAGCAGTAGTTTATTAATAGGAAAAAACATTATTTTGAGGAAAGAGGACTAAAAGCAACACAATCACACAAAGATATATGACTAAAAATCTAACTCAAATTTTGGATCAGGATCAAAATCGAAAAAGAAAGATAAGTTTTGGGGAAAAAATTAACTGGCCCAATATTAAATAAAAGTCAGGAACGGTCAAGTTTTTGCAGTAACCTGCCAAGGAAACCGTCTCTACCCTCTCCAAGTGCAATTATCAGCAGCGGTTCTGCTTGGGGATAACTACAACCTCGCCGGAAAATGGATACGAGGATCACCGGAGTAGCTCTGCTCTTATTAATTTTTCTCTGTCAGATTGATGAGAGGGGAATCGTCGCAGGGACTCAGATCCTTTGAAAATCGAAGCTTGATAAGTGCGTGAAGGCTTCGGACTCGGACACCCTCAACTGCACCAGAAAGATAGTTCTCGATTTGGCTGTCCCCAGTGGCTCGGTAAGCATACATCGTCCCGCTTGTTATATTGCACTCTTTAATCCTCTCCATGGAATTTCTTGTTTCAAAGATACAAACTAGTACTATGCATGTGTGGCGCATTCATTAATCATTAGCCGAGAAAATCAAAATAGGGATGATATTAGGCCGATCTCCTTTAGCAGAAGCAGCATTTCTTTCCAATGCGCACTCGATGAATCCTCCTAGCATCGTATTTGAAGTTTTTCCGATTTTGATGAGATGAAGTGAAGCATCTTGTTGAATATCTGATGAGTTTCACTTTTTAATGGGTTACAGGAGCGGAGGCAAGGCATCCCTCATTGCAGAAATAGTAGAGGCAGAAGAGAACTCGACCAGCAAGATGCAAAATCTGCGGGTTTCTCCTGTGATAACAATCAATAATTCTTCTGCGTATGCCATCTATGAGCTTCTGTATATACGTGTAAGGGACCTGATCTTGGGGTATCTATCTAATCACATGTAAAGTGGAATTTCTTTAACTTTGTGCGTACCTCGAGATAATGCTTGGAAAACTTCTGCTAGGATGTCCCTTTTAAGCCCCAAGAATACTTTGTCAAGACACGGAAATGTGAATCTGATGCGGATGCTAGAGTCGTGAAAATTTGTGAGAGGTAATTCCGTGTCCCTCATTAGTTATTTGAAACAAGCAATCTACTCTTGATATTGAAATTTTTTCTTTATTCTGCACTGATGAGTACTAGAAGGAGGAGTCATTGTACATCACTTCTACATTATGGGTATAGAGGATTCCTTATCCAGTTGATTCACTTCCTGATCCCTCCACAGGTTGCGAGATGAAGATGGTCATGTTATTGAGCACACTCAGGTGTCCTTCCTCTCACTAGCTGTTTATATTGGCTACTGAACTGGCATATGTTTGTTCTGTTGCTTCAATTTGTACATTAATGAGTAGGTGAAATTTCAATCGACTTGCACTTTCTTATGCTTTGTTATAGCCAATCTGCTGTCCCTGTGGGCCACAAAGACGAGTTCCATCATCATGTGGAACTACCGTTTATTTATCTACAAATTATCAAACTCTTTTTCTTTTTTATTCTATATTTGTTACTTCTATGATCAGTTGACAAGATGCTCAAGGGAAAGGCTAACACTGCTCATTGCCTCAGATTTCCTGGTGACTGGTATAGTTTTATGATTTCATTCACAAAGTTTTAGCCTCAGATTTCCTGGTGACTGGTATAGTTTTATGATTTCATTCACAAAGTTTTAGTTTTTAGATAAAGTGTGAAGTAGCAGATCTTATAAGCTCATAAGTGGTTGTAGACAATATCTTTTAAGCTCACATTTCTCTTATTTTTCCAATATGACATCCTAGTATCCATGTTTAATCTGGAGATGACATGTTTTTGAAAGTACAAGGTTTTATCTCGTCATTTCAGGTTTCATGTATTTGGCATTGGACAACAATCCCTAGGATTCAGCATTCGTGTAGAAGTGAAAGCAGGAAAAAGAATCTCGGTGGGTTGGACTTCTTTCCTTTTTCCAAGAATGCAATGGAAATGACTCCATAGTCAACGATAACATCTCCCTTACCTACTCCATTGCTCTATGTTCATTGCAGGAGGTAGTTGTCGGTCTCGAGATGAGGACTGCAACTTCTAATGACAATTTTCTAAGGGTGAACCTTATTGGAGATTTTTCAGGCTACACAAATATTCCATCATTTGAGGATTTCTACCTTGTCATCCCAAGGCAGGTATAGTGAATCAAGATGATTCTTTATCTACGTGAACCATTTTCCCTTACGGTTGGGTGCTGTTTGAATTCTAAAATAGTGAATCAGTGATTTACCTTGGACGGTTGGGCAGCCAAATTTCTGTTCTTCACCCTTATGGAGTTACTTGACCTAGTGAAATTGTTAGAGAAGGTATTGTGGATCGATAAGGGGTTGGGTTCATCTCTACTTAAAATTCATGACTTGTAAGTAATAAAACATTTTCAATCTTATAAACCCACAACACTTCTCTATTCTATCCAATATGAGATCATATTTTTAACACCCGCCCTCAACACCTGTCTACGAGTCAGGTATTTTCCTTCCGGTCATGGACGACGGGGGACAATCGCCTCGAGATTGGTATTTTTTTCCTCTTTCATCCAACTCGGGTAGACCACGAGTTGGGTTTCCAGCCTCGGGTTGGGTACGGATGCGAGTCCACTAGCTCTGATACCATGTTAGAGAAAATATTATGGACTAATAAAGGGTTGAGACCATGTCTACTTAAAAGTTATAACTTGTAAGTAGTAGAACTCTTTCAACCTTATAAACCCATAACACTTCTCTATTTTATCCAATTTATTATCATATTCTCAACAGAAATAATTGTTACTATTCTTATATTTCATCACTAGCCTTCTTCATGTTATATTTGATTCATCTAATTTTACAAGATTCACATCCCTCAAGATTACCCTTCATTTTTTCTTTTTTTTTTTTTATTTTCACTCAATTCCCTTCATTTTATATATGATTCACTTCATCATTGCATGACAGGAGCCTATGATTAACTATTTGTGTCATCATCCCAACTTTCTAAGCCTTGACCCATTTGGAAGTTACAATTGTCACAACACAGAATATTGGTAAAGTTGAAGCATCATATAGCCTAATTAGGTTGGACAAAGATTTCCATTTTTTATATTATTTTACTTTAGTTTGGACTATAGTTATATTCCATAAAAGAACTTGGACGGCAGTACCTAAGCAAGATTTGCTACTTGATCAATATAAAATCTTTGACCGAGGTACTCTTTCTTCTTTTTAGATTGGGACATCCATATTTTGAGAGTTTTAAAATGTTGAAACTAGAAATAATAAATAAAGTATAACGTAATAAACTTATTTGTAATGGTTGTTAATTTAAAAATCACACAAAAATAAATTATAATTCTATTGGCTTAAGAAGTATAGAGTTATTTTTATTGATTTACTCGGACGTTTGGGGGCCATGTCCAATTACCTCTACCAGTGGATTCAGAAGGTTTATCACTTTTATTAATTGTCACTCTCGGATTACATGGTTATATTTCATAAAGTATAAAAGAGAAGCACTATTATGTTTTAAGGATTTTCTATCTTTTATTAAAACTCAATTTAATATTAAAGTTCATACTCTTATAACAGACAATGACACTGAGTATGTGAATCGAGAATTTTCGTCTTATCTATCTAGTAATAGAATTATTCATCAGATTACATGTCTAGATACCCCTAACAAAATGACGTTGAAGATAGGAAAAATCGTCATTTGTTAAAAGTTGCTCGTTCTCTTCTTTTCAAGATGAATATATCAAAGTATTTATGGAGTGAAGCTGTACTGACAGCAGCAGGTTATTTGATTAATCGGATGCCCTTACAAGTGTTGAACTTTATATCACCTTGTGAAATATTAATGGAAAAAAAAACACATATATAGTCCATTCTTGTGTGTTTGGATGTATATGTTTTGTGAGAGATCATCCTCCTTCATAATCAAGCTCGATCCTTGTGAATAGAAATGTATTTATTTGGGTTATTACAGTACTCAATAGGGATATGAGTATTGGAGTTCAAGTGAGAAAAAACTATTTGTGAGTATTAATGTGACGTTTCATGAAAATGAATCATTTTATAAGGAATCAACGTAGTCTGAAACTGTATTACAAGACTTGTTAATTTCTGATATACAATAAATAAATAAATTGTCAATAATCAAAGTGCTGAAAATATTATTGTAGGAGTGAATTCGTGTCCTATAAATACAGTGCTAAGGGAGAAAGATGAGTCAGGTGATGGTGAGACAATCCTAATTATTAATGTATACTCTAACAGTTTATCAACGTCATCAGAAGGTAATGACTCTATACACGTCATCGGATGATAATGATTTGTTACCTATTGCCATTAGTAAAGAACATAGAGTTAATGTAGGGAAACCTCCAATTAAATATAGTTTTGATAATGATATATCTAATTATATTTTATATGCATCTATTGCATTTATATATAAGTCATTTATTAATCACTACAGTTAGTACACATATCAAATAATTGACAAGAAGCTAAATGAGATCCGAATTGGCTTGAAATAATACATGAGAAGATGAAAGCACTAGATAAGAATAAAACATGGGAACTTTCTCAACTTTTGAATGGAAAAAAAACTGTATGATGTAAGTGGATATTCAATATGAAACAGAATGCAGAATGAGAAGTTGTGAGATAAAAAGTAAGGTTGGTGGCAAAAAGTTATAATCAAACATATGGAATAAAATTATAATGAGACTTTTGCACCAATAGCTAAGATAAGCACTGTCAAAATATTTTTGTAATTCAAATTGGGCTAGTTGTGTAGAATGCAGAATGAGAAGTTGTGAGATAAAAAGTAAGGTTGGTGGCAAAAAGTTATAATCAAACATATGGAATAAAATTATAATGAGACTTTTGCACCAATAGCTAAGATAAGCACTGTCAAAATATTTTTGTAATTCAAATTGGGCTAGTTGTGTAGATGATAGGAGATTTATATTTGGCTATTAAGTATTTGTTGTAGGTAATCTTATATTTTGAATGAGTAAGAAATAAGAAAGTAGTCGTCTAATTATTAGCAGAAGCAGAATACAGATCAATGGTTTAAACTGTTTATTAGATAATTTAGATAATAAACTTACTAATATAGTTTGCATGTTTAGAAAATAACCTATTAAGGTATAGTACAATAACAAGTCTACTATAAATATTGTTAATAATCTAGTTCAACATTATAAAATTAAACATGTGGAAATTGATTAATTTTTTTATTAAAAAAAATTAATATGAAGATTGTTAAACTATAATATATAAAAATAAGTGTAAAACTAATTTATTTTTTAACTAAATATTTAAATTTAAAAGAATAAGATAATATTTGTAATAAGATTAAAATGATAAATATTTATAAATAGTGTAAATATATATTATATATATTTTTAATTTAATTTACTAGTAATAGATTATATTTTAGAATTTTTTAGAATTTTACTAGATACCGTACATATGCATTAGCTATGTGTTGTTATGTGGACTAATTCTTGCATCTTTTCCTATCAGGTAATCTAACTCTTCTCCTAATGAGGTTACTTCAATATTTTGATTTTCTTTCCGACCAAAGTAGAACTTAACTCTCACGTGGAGGTGATGCTGCTGGGTTACAGTTCTAGTGGTGATATGGCTTCTTCACCAGAATGGATTCTCCGACCCTCTTGACCACTGGTGGGAAGATCACTTTCAAGGTGACAGTCATGAGGCTAGTGAGTCCATCATGCTCAACGGCACAGACGTCCTCCCAACAGGCATCATCATACTCATCATAGTAAGCATCAACACCATCATCACCACAACGAAGGGATGCACCGCACGCACGAGAGAAGAAGACATGCTCACAGAGAACATCAAGGTTCCTCCATGTCCACAAAGATAAGTTCAAGCACAAGCACATGAAGTATTTGAGTTCCTCCATGGCCGTGGATGGTTGGGATGATGTGATTTTTGAACACCAAAGGCGGAGGAGAGTGCATGATTTTCGGAAGGACTCTCCAAGCTCACTAGAATGAGAAAGACAGAACAGATTTGAAGCACGGAACTCGAACAACCTAAAACACTATTACATTTATTTGTTCATGCCATGGATACAACGCAAAGGGGCTATTATGTAACAATGCTGCAATTCATGGTCCTTGAGTCCTTTTTCTCTAAATTTCATTTCCAAATTCCCCATTGTTTGTTATATGCAAAGCAAATGAAGCGGAAGGCTCTACATTATGATCTGGTTGGAAAGTTGCTCAAGCCTACTGAGGGAATCAACTAGCCTTAGGAGGATGTACCTTCTCGTCCTTCCCTTAGCCCCTCCCTTGGGCCACCTAGTGGGAGTCCATGGGAGGCTAGCTGTGTCTGACCTCCATGAGAGTCCATGTCCTTACACTATATTCAAACTTGTGAACAAAGCAAACATCCAGTAATTCAAATAGTCACCGCCACCACCATCATATACAACGACATGTAATGGGATTTGAACTGGGAACATTTAAAAATACATCACACCACAATCAAAATATAGAACATACAAACATAATTGATAGGATGAAGATACATAGCCATAGGCATGCCATGTAAACTTGATCACCATAATCAACATTCCCAATGCCACGGAAGGATTAATCACCTGCAAGAAATTCATGGATATGATATACTTCAATTACTTTTTGGAAAAAAAGGCACAGATATTATGGCATATTATTGAACTATTCATTCTGAGATGTAAAATATACATTTTTAATGGCAGCTCACCGTCAGAAAACTCTTTTTTTCCGATTTGATTTATAGCAGACTCTCTATCTTTGATCCGAACGTGAAGCCCATTGGGAAACTGAAGACCCGAAGATCGAACAACGCCGCCACCTCCAACTATTTCCCACTTGAATAAGTTAAGTTCATGACATATATTAATATCTATGGGTTAAACTTCTGCATGATCTAGAAGGCCTGTATATTCTTGCCTACTTGGTCACCAGGCAATGTAGAAACACTGTCATCTGCAGCTTAGCGAAGTCTGCTCCCACGCACAGTCTCATCCCTCCACCGAAGGCCATGAACTGCTTACTTGCATTACTGGTGTCAATCCCCTGCATGCATACATACAATCAATAATATGCCTCAGGATGAAACCCATGAAGTAGGAAATGGCAAAGCTCGGGGGAGGGCCAAGCTACCTCCCATCTCGGTGAGAGGGTCCTCATATATTGATGGATTCAAGTGTACAGCAGGTGGGCACACTATTAGTCCCCAACCTTCAGGTATTGTATATCCTGCAGGAACCCTTGACAAATCAAACTTAAGAACAGATTATACTCGTAGTCTAGTGTGCTACCATGTATTCCCATGATCTCAATTCACATTTTCTTCTTATTTATAATTAATTCCAGACATACCTTTGAATTGGATATCCTTCAAAACTTTTCTGAAGATCCCGGGTACTATGTTTGCCAGTCTAAGTGTTTCATTGATGAACTGCACGAGTATTTTGTTTTGTCAGTTGCAAGGAGAGCTTTTTGTATTAAGAATGCCACTCTTGAGGGGTAAATTCACAAGGTATATGCCATAGATTTATACTCTCCCCATGTAATCCCGGAGTCAGCTCCTTCTTCTTCTTCTTCTTTCCTTTGTCTCAGTATAGCGTCATGTTCATTCTGCGACAATTCCATCGGTTTAAAAATATGTGCATAAACGAGCGAGTTAAAAGGGGCCATAGATGATATTTATCCGACCGTCAATCGCTGCAGCACCGAAGGATGATCAGACAGAAACTTCATTCCCAGAGTTAGAGCCTCCGATACCGTCTCATAACTCGCAAACAGCAGAGCGAATATCAAGTTTAGAGCCATCGTCTCGTTCATCATCGTTCCTTCTTTGTCAAGTTCTCCGAGGACATAATCGAAGAAGTCCCTCTGCTGCTTCCTTGGATTTTCCCTCCTTTCTTGCAGAAGCTTCTTCAGCATCCTCATTGCATTCTGCCTTCCCTACCAATGTCATACGGAGAACATCCTAATTATTGATATTTTATATAAATTTTATTTGATTTTAATTATATTATAATATTTTATTTTTATATTATCATGCAAGATTTGCAGAGAGATTGCAGATTAGGAATGAGAAGTTGTTCAGTTACCTGCAAGCACTTGTGGAAGGCTGTTCCTGGGATGTTGACTGGGAAGGAGATCAATCCTTTTATGAAGGTGGCAAAAGTCGCCCGTAAATTCTCAGACGAGTTGTCGGAATCGTAACTTATGAGCTTCCTTGCTGTGAGACTGAATATCACCTGCAAATGGTCTCATAAACCACTGCTTTATGCTAATATTCAAACAATCAACAAAAACACGGATGATTATTAGCCTAAAATGGATAGATAAATACGTTGGCGATCTCGTCCTTGGCTCCGACCATGTTCCGGAAAGACCATTGCTTCAGTCTATGAACCACAGTTTTCTCGACCTCAGGAAGCATCGTTTGAAGGCTCACAGGACCGAAGAGGCTCAGCACTAGGTTCTTGAGGTACTTGAACAAGAAGCCATGCAAAGAGCCCATATTCTGCTCCCCAAAGGTCTCACTCAAGGTGTAAGGATAACAGGACTGGAATAGGCTTCCCTCCTGCTGGAACACGAAGTAGTTAAGATCGGCGTCTGTCGACACGATCATCGACTGGCCCAACAAGCGCGTCTTGAATATAGGTCCGTATCTGAGGCAGGCGCAAAGAAGAAGATCAGAATGCGTTAATTAATTTGCCCAATATCATTCGTCCCCATGGGGGATGTGATATTGCTACCTTTTCAGCCTCTCCTTGATAAAGGGGGAGATGTCGTGAGTCCTGTACGGGGCGAAGAACTGAAGGGTCTCCCCAAGGAGAGGCAAGCCCATCGACCCAGGAGGCAACTTGCCATTACGCTTTGGATTCCTCCACTTGTACACCCATATATGAAGGGCGGCTACGACAATAAAGGTTACAATGCACATAGCCCACATTTTTGTTCACTCCAATATGCCCTCTCTCTCTCTCTCTGGTTCAGCCAGGAAGTTGCTAAAAGGTAGAGAGCTGAAGCTAGGAGGAAGAAGGGGGGTTTACTCAGGCTTCTTGTATTTTGATCTAACATGCATGGAAGTGATCTTCTTAAATAGGAAGTTGGAAGCGTCCACTTCTAAAATTTGTACATGATATTCACTAAAATATTATTAATATAGACATGTCAATAATTTCTTCTAGCAAACCAATAGGCATACAGTGAGTCTTATTATATAACTCTCATCAACCAATAATTGAACGGTTTAACTCTTACCCTTAAATTTTGCATTATTACTTTCTTATTTTCCTATTCATTCCATTTTGAAATGGGCTTTGATCTAGAAAGAATTATTAAAATATTATGATATATTATTATTATTATTATTATTATATTTTAGTTAATTATTATATAATTTTATTAGTTAAAATTATATTATAATATTATTTATTTCTATATTTATATTATTTTAAATATATAAATAGATATGTATATATAATTTATTAAGCTAATCATAAATAATAAATAATTCGTGTTAAAAATACTACTCCAACACTAACTCGCTATTTATTGTGCTCACTTGACACTTTAATCGCACTTTTCTCAACCCTAATGATAGAATGAGCGTAAATAACAACTCGCTTATAGGGACAAATAACTTCACATGAGTTCCGGTCTCACTCTCATTATTATTCTAAACCTTCCTCGAAACATTAAGTATTAAAGCCATGTCAATATTTTAATTTGCGTATTAATCGGCTCACTTCCTTTAGTATCGCATGAAAGCAAACCACTCAAATGACTTCTCGGCTTTTAGAGTTCATCTATCAACTTTGATAAACATGAACATTCAACTTATTATTATTTTTTCCTATTAATTTAAGTCTATCTCTCCAATCCCTCAAGTTCTCTTTACTTACGGTAATTAACATAGTCAAGATTATTTTAACTGATATTTTAATTAAATAGTACAACTCATATAACTAATAATTTATCTTACATGTCTAATAAAAAGAATCAGACACTTGTTAAGTGTCTGCTAATTGGAGACAATACAACTTTACCCATTTTATTATCCAAATCTACTTCTCTTAACTTTTATATCAATAATATCTATTTTATTTCTCAAAGTTTACCCCACATCGAGATGACTCCATATGAAGTGCTATATAAGAGTAAATGTCGAACATCATTATATTGGGATGAAGTGGGGGAAGGCAAGTTGGAGAGTGTCAAATTGATCGAAGACACAATGGGTAAGATATGAATCATCCGTGATCGGCTCAAGGCAACGTAGGATCGGTAGAAGAGTTATGTCGATAACCGACACTGAAAGCTAAGTTTTGAGGTAGGGGACCGAGTATTCTTAAAAGTGCCCCCATGGAAAGGGGTCACCAGATTCCAAAACCAGAAAAAAACTAAACTCGTGATATATTGGCCTCTACCGAATCACAAAAAAGATTGGACCGGTGGCATATAAGTTTCTCTTCCACTAGAGCTGAACTAAATCCACGATGTCTTCCACGTGTCGGTAGTTAGAAAGTATGAATCAGATCACATACATGTGCTAGACTTCCCTCCTATAGAGTTAGAGTAAACATTATACTACCCTATGGAACCTATACGCTTGGTAGACCGCTAGGAGAAGAGTCTCCACAACAAGAAGATCCCAATGATGAAGGTCCCATGATAAAATAGTCAGGTTGAAGAGGAGACTTGAGAACCTGAGTAAAGGATGAGTGAAAAATATTCAAGATTGTTTGAACTCCTCCTTGACCCAAGAATGTAAAAAAGAAAACATTGTAATGTGAATGTTAGTGAAATAAATGCAACCAATTTTGAGGACAAAACTCCTAAAAAGGAGGGGATGGTTGTAATACAGGAAAAATCCCAACTTAATAATTGGGTCGAGTCGATCCGAGAAGTGGAATCGAACTGGGAAATAAGGTTAAAACAAAGACAAGAAGGGATCGAATGAGAGGCCAAAAGTGTTAAGAAAGGTTCATAAGAAACCCTTAGTGGAGTCATAGGACAAGAAGTCATGGATTGGGAAAAAACCAGTTTGAAACAGGTTCGAGCTAGGTTGAGTCACAAAATCTCTAAATTTTAAATGATCAAAACAAATCCAAATTGAGTGTTTATTGAGTCCATTCAATAGGAAATTGGTTGTAGAATTTATATTTATTTTTATTTTCTTAAGAACCGGTTGGAAAAGGGGTGAACTAGGCCAAAAATCACTAAATCGACCGAGAAATTTATTGGAAACTGGTTCACTATAGTGTGAAATTAGTCGGCTGAGACGTTGGGTGCATGCGCAACCACACGTGCTCATGTCTTCTTCCTCGCTAGACTCTTAGACTTGAATTGCCCTGTTTAACTCGACAACACATCGTTGACCCGCCAACTCCACCGTTTGGGAAAATTAATTCGGCCAACAACACAAGCTATGGATTAATGAAGGAAGTCTATAGATAAATATCCACATAATTCTAGAACACAACTATATAAATTGTGCATGTCCCCTCATTGGAATTTACTCATAATCCTCTCCCAACAACTAATTGCTTCCAACTCCAGCGACCCAACTAACACAGAGAATATCTCTACCATCCCACCACTTCTGACGATGTTCTTGGTAGCCCTGGAAACCCGAGGGCCTCAACTTTCCATTGCCACCTCTCTTGACCCTTAGCTCCACCTCTACCGTCATCGGTGAGATCGCATAGTACTCAATCTTTAGCGACCTTAAATAGAGCAACTATTTTAGAGGCCAATTCTAACGGCCCTCATGAGTTGAGGAAAATTCAGTTTGTTACTTGTACCACCAGCTTTCGATAGCCTTTAACCTTGCTCGATTCGAGGATGAATTAAATCATCTTAGTTCCAAATCATGGACAAAGTGGTGATTTGACTAAAATGTTAATTGCAGAAGCTACTAACCACCATTTGAGATGATTCAAGTTGTCACATACTCATGAGAGAGTCGACTATCCAACTTTACTAGACTGGACAACTGATATGTCACCTCTAGTGAGTTTCTTGCTTTGACCCTACTTGCATAGGATTGTGTCTATATTTTTTTTTATCAAGCCCAATCAGAGAAATTCAGACCAACTTTGACCAAATTAAGTTTACAACAGGCTAGAGGGAGGTCAGGGGGACCTCTCCACTTAATATAATAATTTTTAGAGACACTTTAGTTGTGTGTCAAAGGTCAGGGGCTAAAATAAAAAGATTTAAAAGTTAGGGGATTTGAATGGGTTTGAGCTTTTTATGGGGTCTTCCTAAGGATCAAAATAAATTTTTGGGGCTAATTTGGAGGTTTGATGAAGTTTAGGAAATGAGTTTTCCTACTGTGTAATGTCTAAGGACCTATTTGCAATAAAAATGTAAAATTAAGGACTAAAGTGCAAATATGAGTATTTGCATGACCAAAAGAGAACTTTTGGGCAGTACAAGGACTTAAACTTAGTTAAAGAAAGTTTGGTGACCTTTATGAGAAATTTGGGGGTTAAATGGATTCTGAAGTCTAAGTCCTCAAGAAGAGGGGCAAAATGGTAATTTTTCCAAACTTAGGGGCTTTTCGGTAAAATGTAAGAAATAAGGTTTGAAATGTTTCCAATGCCTATCGGGGACCAAAATAGGACCCACATAAACTTTAGGGACACGATTGAAAGACTTGGAAAAGTCTAAGGTTCATAGAAGAAGAAATTTAAAGTATAAGCACAAAATGATAATTTTGGCCAAATTGGGGACCCAATGGTAATTTAGGAAATTTGAAACCAAGGTAGTAAGTAAATGGGACATTAGGCACTTCAATAAGTGCTAAGTGAAAAGATAAAGGGGTTTAGGCCCGAGAGGTTAACCTTAGAGAAAGTTAGACCATGGGTCGAATCATCAACAAATGAGTCAGGTAACTAGAACCCGAAAGGGTAACCATCAGAGTTGTAAAGAGAGTACAGTCATGTAGAATGTGAATGATCAGTAGATAGACTAACTATAGTATTGTTATACCTTGCAAATAATTACAAAAAACACTTACGCGGAATCAAGAATAGGATTTCAAATACCTCATAGGACGGACAAGTTCTGTGGAATTTATGCGAGTGGATTTTGACGGTGAGTCCTATTATACTGACCAAGGTTCTAATTAACATGCTTGTATGATTCTAAGTAGCAAGATGACCTTAGAACTCCAATAAGCACTGCAAGTGAATAAGATCATGCATACTAAATAAAATGTGATTTTAAGAAAGGATTAATAAGAACATGTTATAAGACTATAGCATGTGATGTGAAATTAGTTATGAGAAACTGGGGAGAAAAAGATGGGGCTTAAAGCCTTTGTTTGAATTTGGGAGATAGCCATTATGGGGTTAGGCTCCCAATCTACTAAATATGCTATCTTAGTGACCGAGTTCCGGAACATGTTGTGAGACTCGAGTCTAGGGTCGAATGACCAAATTGTGTGATATGGTAAGACGGTCCCATGATGGGCCAAACTCCCGATATTTATTTTTCATGATTGTGTGTAGTCAACCAGTGAGGCCCATATTCCTAGGCATCTCCATGTTTAACATGTTGATTTGATGCATTATTATTTGTGTGTGATTTGGGGGAAAGTCATGCAGAAATGTGTCGATCTCTTGGTAACGAGATGTGTTAAGCACTGTTATGAGAGTGTCCATGAGTATCATGATTATGACTAAGAGTCATGTTGTTTATGTTTATGAATACTAGTATAGGAGGGGGGGGGGGGGGGGGGGGGGGGAGGGGGGAGGGAAGGGGGCAATGAATGGATGCCTTAGTGGTTGTGTCATCGCACAAGAGAAAATGGAAAGGAGATCGGAGAGTGCAATGTGTAATATTTTCCAATTTTCCCAGGACACCTGGATGATGTATGGGTACCGTCCTAGTACACCGTTGTGATAAGACGATGGCGGAATTGAATCACGTATGTACGGGGCATGGACCGACGAGAGACAGTTAAGCGGCCATAATCTCAGGTGCCGAGACACCTAACTATGAGACGTCACATGTGGGTGTCGGTTGTGGTAGAGGGTTCACGACTCCCACACTCCAATTTCCTGGTCCGGTATCATCCAAAAGGGGTGATGCATTACGAGGGTGATATATACATAAATGTGGGGTCCGAGTAGCCCATTTGCGTGAGGGCCTAAGTGCCCATCGTGTGCAGGAGAGCAATCGCGAGATTGCTAGGCCCCCAGTGTGCTAAGACACCAAACTACAAGAAGACACGAGTGATGTGTTGGTTGTGTTAAGAGTGCCTTGGGCCTCCCACACTATAGTTCATGGTCTGGTGTCGCTTGAATGGCGATACCTTCCAAGCATGTGATTGGTTGCATTAGGCCATGATTTTCCCTTGTTTTTATTAAAAGCCTACGTTTACAAGTCAAGGCGCAAGTTATGAGTAACTCGAAAGTGTCATCCGAGCGTATGCCATAACTGTGTGTGAGACTAAGTCTCGATGCTTGCATATAAGATGCTAGAGGGGTAAGATGACAAAGGGGAGACCAAGGATAACCCGACTATAGCTTAGACTACGAGTTGGATGTCCTGAGATTCTTGTCTTGAGGGGCAAAAAAACCATGGGACTCGTAGGGGCCATTACAAGTGGCACACCCCTGCTTGAGGTAACCTCACTCCCTACGTACGAAAGTTTGATTTACCAATCATGCTACAACTATTCCTATGATTTTTGAGAAAGTGTTTCCAAGGGCTCCCATGAGGAACTTTGAAATAAAAGTTCAAAATTTCTACTGCATTTTTAACAAATGTTCCGAAGTTCTGAGTCTTGGCCTCTCCGGCATTACCTTGGTGAAGGTACCCGTCTTTGTAACATCAAGGGGATTGACGGGTTGCACAGGCCCTCAGCTAAAGAAATTGTGTTAGGGCATGACATAGATGAACAAAGTATACAAATAATGATTGAGGGTAGTGCCTCGATATTATTACGAGGGGACTAACCTAGGATTCCGACAAGAGTTTACAACCTGACCTAGTAAGAGGCAAAAACTGACCCAAGTGTTGTAGTAGGTACTTCTCAGAACCCTCAACTGAGGGTTTTATCTAATTCACTTTAGAAAATGGCAAGATGATGCCACTTTTTGGTTAAAATAGAACAATATGGCTCTAGTTAAAACTATGTACGTCTATGAGAGAAATGTAGTATGTTCTAGTTTGAATAAAGATTAATGGAATGGTTTTCATTTTGAAAATACAAGGCATTTAATGTTATCTGGATTATAATCATTTAGTTTCATTATTTTTGGAGCAGACTGATCTTACCTATGAGAGGAACTGGTACATAGAATAGCATGAACCCTATCCATATTGATCTCCATAATCCAAATCGACACACCATTGAGCAAAAAAATGGAAAGAGATAAAATACTAAAGGTTTGCATGGTGGAAATAGAGGGAAGAATGCTAGAAGCATATCGTATACCCTACCTCTAAAGGGTGTTTATATAATCATAGGTATGGTATGGATATCTAGGCACCATGCCAAGGTAGATCGCCATAATAAGCTCGTGACATTACACACTTAAAAAATCAAACAAAATAATAACCCCAAGGGAAAGAAATAAGAGTAAGACCCACACAATCTAGATCATGAAGGCTCAAGAGATAATTAAGAAAGGAGATGTGACATTCTTGGCCCACATCACGAGTACAACAACGATAGAGATGACATCGAAGAATGTACTAGGGGTGTATAAATTCCCAAACGTATTTCTCGAAGATTTACCTGAACTTCCACTATATTGACAATTCTATTTTGTTTCAGCTAGATCCAGCTAGTCAGGGGCCATGATGACTTAGGGAAGCCTATAGGGAACTCATATATGAGTTTCATAATTTTTGAGGAATGAAGGTCGGGGACAAAAATGAAAGTTTGGTAAAGTTAGAGAAACCATTTGAGGATGAGATTTCTTGGGGGTCTCTATGAGGCTTTGAAGATGGTTTAGGGACCAATGGGAAATAATAAAAAATATTTAGGACTCAAATGATATGCTTTGGAATCTTAAGGACCTAAATGGGAGCACAGGAAAAGTTTAGGGACTAAAGTGTAAATAATGAAATTTTTGGATACATAAGTGATTTTTGGGAACTTAGGGACCCAAACAAGACTAAAGTAAGTATGGTTACTTAAAAGAAAGACTTGAGAAGTCTAGGGTCCCATAGGAAGAGTTTTGAAGTATCAGAGTAAAATGGTAATTTTACCCATATTAAGGACCAAGATGCAAACTTGGAAAAAGTTAGGGATCTAAGTGAAAACTTAGAGAATTTTGGAATATTGGTGAATAAAATCAAATATGGGTGCAACCTAAGATATTTGAAAAGTTGTAGATAAGGTTAGTGTAAACAGGTTCGTCGACTCGCGAGTCGAGCAAACTAGGCCTAATGGGAAAAATTGTTATTTTTGGAAACTTATTGTAAACCCCATCCTCTCGGAGTAAGGAAGCGGAAAATTTCGGGAGAAAATCGAAGATGTTAGTGAACCAAAAATGGTAAAAAAGGATTAAAATGGGAATTTGGAAAATTCCAAGTAGCCAATAAATCACAAAAATCATGGAGAATAACCACGAAGTGGATTTGATGTGAAATCCGAACCGGTTCAAAGTGAACCAGACCTGAACTAGATTGAACCATGAAGAACCAATTCAAAGATTCATTTTTCTAGGTGGCTTAAAAATATCAAATTGGAAAATTAAAGCAATCATCAGATAGAAAATAAATTTAGATGAATTTAGGAATTCTTAATTTTTGGAAAACCGGACAAATCGAGCTTGAACAAGCCAATTTTTTATTTTGGATCATTGGACCCGATCGGACCGGATTGGTCAACGATCTAGCTGATTAACAGAGTGTTGCAAGGTCAGCACCCAGTCAGCAGGCATGATCAATCAGCGCACGACATGTGGCTAAGTGCACAGAGTCAGTCGTTCAGTCAGCTCCTGAAAGCACTGGCCAATCAGAGCGTGACACGTGTCCTTGGTCAACAGTTAAAGTAGGAAAATCCACGTCAGCGAACACTGACCAATAGAAGAGTAACACTTGTCCCAGTCAATGTCGAAAAGGCCTCGTCAGTAAAGATCGACCAATGAGGAACTCACACGTGGCAAGGACGCTATGTTAGCATCCAACAAGGATGTTGAAGAAACGACCAACCAATTAGAGGGCGACACGTGATAGAACCATGTTAGATGGTCTCAGCCAATTAGAGGCTGACATGTGGTAGTAGCATTGTGCATCAGGAGGGAAATATGATGCAATTAAATATGCCAATTAGAGGATGCCACGTATCACGGTCAATAGTTGACTGAACACGATCAGTAGCTACGTTGGAACGGACGACCAATGGAATGCTGCCGTCTGGTCAATGTGTCAAAGGTTGATCAGGCTGTTGAGTAGGAAGCCACGTCAACAAAGCCAACTGATCACGGAGCACCATGTGGCAAGTCCACACGTGTGAAGCATGCATGCGTGACATAGTGTCATTGTCTACCTCTAGATTGACAAAAGAGAAAAGGCCGAAATAGACGCCCTTTCTCCAGTGGCCAATAAACTCCTCTAACAAGGCCTTTAATCGGAGAGTTAATGGCTAATTGATGGAGTAACGTATAGAACAGTCAGTCCCTTAGCTCCCTATATAAAGAGTTCCTCCCCATTTTTCCTACTCATCTCTCATTCGCCTAAAGAAGAAGAAGAAGTGTCCATTTTTGGATGAAGCACGAACTAGAGATCTTACTTGGGCACTTTTCTCCATCTTCGAAGGCCAATTCTGGTTCTATGGAATCCTAACAAAATCAGCTTCATGGTTGTAACCTCCATTCATCTTGAGGATCGCAGGAGAAGCACTGGCAAGCTCACACAATATTGTTGCTTCTCGACAATTTGCAACCCGAACTAGTTGAGCTTAATTCGAGCCACTCTCGGGCCAATTTTGGCCAAACCAAGCTCCTTAGACCACCCCTAGAGGTTCCCTGACCTTCCTTGAGCTAAGTTGAAAAGTCCCCTTCCGCCGCCATTCACCGAAAATTACTATTCACATTGCATTTTTGCTAAAAACCTAAGTATGAAATTCGCACTGCTCAAACCACCAATTAAGACACAGTTTGATCTAGCAAGGATCTATAGGAAGAGAGCAATCCATTGGAATAAAAAGCTTCGATCGTCAGACCCTCACTAGTGAGTAATCGAAGCTTTCTCTCTCTGATTCCATTTTCTAGTGAAGTTCCATTCGAGCTCGTTTCTATGTTATTTTTAGCATGCTAAAGCTTGAAATGATGAGTGAGACATAGGGAAGATGAATAAGATCATAAAAGGGGACAATTACCCATGTTTAAGGGGTCAATTGAATGACATAACATTTCGGGTGTCAAATTGCAATATTTAGAAAATTGGGCAATTTGGGGATTTTTGGTAAGTTGGGGATCGAATTGCAATTAAAAGAAAATTGGGAGACTATTATGAAATTAGCTCCCAATTGAGGGCCAATTGGTAATTTTTAGAAAATTGGGGACCAATTGGTAATGTTGAAGGAATTAAGGATCAATTGGAACTTTTGGGAAAATTAAGGTCCTAAGAGGAAAATTCGAAACCTTAGGGACTTAATCAATGATAAATTGAGCATTAAGGACCTAAAGTCAATACTATAAACTTTAGAGATCTAAGTGCAATAAGACATAAACTTAGAGCCTATATATAAATACTTAGAAGTAAAAGCACTTTTATGCCAAACCTTATGTGAATATTCGAACCATGTAGGAACTGGTTGTACGAGTAGTTTTGTAGAGGAGTGCATCACTAGTTAGAATCTAGCTAGGACAAGCACGTGACAGTTATCCGATAAGTGGGATTTTTCCAACATTATACTCGATTAGGGTGATGACCACTGTTTTCACTTCTAAAAATTATTTTCTAGGAATGTTCTCCCCTGACTATGTGAAACGGGTTAAACGTTTTGGGAGATGCTTTTGATTAGAGTTGGAATTGCTTTAATAGGCCTGAGGCCTTAGTTTTGAAATTGATAAGGCCCAAGGCCTAGTTTTGGAAAAATACGTGAAGTGGGCCCAATGCTAATGGGAATATGCTCAAACTCGTAGATAAAATCTTGATCTATAACCATTATGAAAATTCACCAAGAATGGTTAAGTTGTGTGATGCAGTCACCCAGTCGGAGCCGGATCACAATACTCGATTGGCTAGTAGTTACCGAGTAGAAGTTGAGTGGACGAACTTGTTGGCCTGGTAGTTTCCAAACTAAAGTTGGGGTGTTGAATTTGTTGGGCTGGTGGCACCAAAGATAAAGGTCTAATTTTAAAATACTAGTGTTTGTGCATGCTGGGATATAGTGTAAACCCCGTCCTCTCAAAATAAGAAACCAAATATTTTTTCGAAAGAAAACTGAGGGTCCAAGTGAACCAAAATTAGCAAAGAAGGGTCATAACAGGAATTTGAGAAATTTCAAGTGGGCAAGAAATACCCAAACATCATGGAAAAGAACCATGAAGTTGATTGGATGTAAAAACTAAACCAATTTAGGGTGAACCGGACTTGAACCGGATTGAACCATGAATAATCAGTTCAAAGGTTCATTTTTCTAGGTGGCTTAAAAATAGCAAATTGGAAAATTGAAGCCACCATTAAGATAAAAATTGAATCCAGATGATTTTAGAAAATTTTAATTTTTGGAAAACCGCTCAAATTGGGCAGAAACCAGCCGATTTACGTTTTCGGGTCACCAAACCTGGTCGGACCGGACTGGTCAATAGTACAGCCGGTCAACAGACCGCTGCCAGGTCAGCGCCCAATCAACAGGCATGACCAATCAGCGAGTGACACTTGGCGTAGCGTGCCCCGTCAATGCTTAAAAGCGTTGGCCAATAAAAAAGCAACACGTGTTCTCGATCAATGGTCAGAGGAGGAGAATCCACATTAGTGAGAACCGACCAATAAGAGAGCGACACGTGTCCTAGGTTAACTACTGACCAAACACGGTTAGCAGCTATGTTGGAACGAATGACCTATAGAAAGCCGCCACGTGTTTGGTCAATGGGTAAAAGGCTAACTAGGCTGCTAAGTAGGAAGCCACGTCAGCAAAGCCAACCAATCACAAAGCGCCATGGGGCAATTCCACACGTGCGAAGGTTGCACGTGCAGAACAGGGTCATCATCTACCTTTGGATGAGTAGAAGAGGGAAGGCCAAAAAATGGACTCCTTCTCCGGCGACTAATAAACTCCTCCGACAAGGCCATAAATCAGAGAGTTAATGGTCAATTGATGGGGTAATTTTTAGAATGATCAGTCCCCAAACTCCATATATAAAGAGCTCCACCCCATTCGTCCTCATTAGCCCTCAAACGCCTAAAGAAGAATAAGTGTCCATTTTTCGACAAAGCGTGAACCAGAGATCCGATATGGAAACTTTTTTCCACCTCCAAAGGCCAATTCAAGTTCTTTGGAATTCTGAGGAAATCAGCTATATGGCTACAACCTCCATTCAGCTCACGGATCACTGAAGAAGCACCGACGAGCTCAGATAGTACTATCGCTTATCGTCGGTCTGCAACCCGAGCTACTTGAGCTCAATTCGAGCCATCCTCAGACCAATTCCTACCAAACCAAGCTCCTTAGACCACCCCTAGAAGTGCCTCAACCTTCCCAAGCTAAATTGGTAAGTTCCCTCTGCCGCCCTTCGTCGAAATTCACTATTCACAGTTGGTTTTGCTTGAAAAATAAATTTGTGACATTCACACTGCTCATGCCACCAATTGAAGCCCGATTTGATCTAGAAAGGATCTTTAGGAAGAGAGCAATTCATTGGAATCAAAATCTCTGATTGTCGGATACTCACCGGAAAAAAAATTGATGCTTTCTTTCTAATCCAATTTTCCGGCAAAACTTCATTCGATCTCATTTTTTTAGCCATTTTCACAATGCTAAAGCTTGAGATGATGAGAAAGACATAGGGAAGATGAATGAGATCATGAAAGGGGTCAATTAATTGAGTTTAAGGGTCCAATTGAATAAAATAAGATTTTAAGGGTCAAATTACATTTTTTGGTAAAATTGGGCAATTTGGGGATTTTTGGAAAATTGGGGGCTGAATTGCAATTAAAAAAAATTAGGGAATTTATATGAAATTAACTCCTAATTGAAGAACAATTGACAATTTTAATAAAATTAAGGGTCAATTAGCGATTTTTGAAAAGTGGAGGACCAATTAGTTATTTTATAATACATTATATTTATTGGACTTATAAAGTATTATAAAATTAAAATTATATAAGTAAAAAATATATGATAATTTATTCTAGAGTTATTTCCTGTATTTTAACTATAAAATTAATTTTAAATTAAATATAAATATCAATTTCAGCTCTAAATTGAGAATAAGAAATGACACTAAGTGGATAGTCGTTGATGTCTATTCTCTCTCTATCCCATGCATTGTTTTCATACGGATGCAATCACATGGAATGCATTTCAATCATTTTAGATTCCATGGCATCACCATTTTTTCTTGTCACTTACTGGTCAATCATTTTAGATTGGATGGGATCTCATTTTTTATCATTAATTCAAATTTTGATTCCCTCAAATGGTTACTATTTGTATCCCGAATTTTAATCGATAAAAAGCATATTTATTTTATTAGTATGATCATTCAATTAACTAGTTATATTATTATATTATATCACTAATTTAGATTAAATTTCACTCAATCCATCTTTATTAATATTATTATTCATCCAACCCACTTTTACTAGTACTCTATTCTTCCTAAATATCTTGAATAATAGTAACCTATCTCATTAAAATTTCAACCCACCCTATACGTTATATATCTCAATTCATTTTATATATTTATATTTGAATTTTAGTTAATCCAACTT
Organism: Trapa incisa; assembly: GCA_030064435.1. NCBI lineage: Eukaryota > Viridiplantae > Streptophyta > Magnoliopsida > Myrtales > Lythraceae > Trapa > Trapa incisa. Next base: position 22,380,835 of record CM057775.1, read on the forward strand.
ATTTTAAATTTAAATTATAATCCATTCACTGATTTAAATTTTAATTAACTTCATTAAAATATTTTATTTAATCCAAATCCAATAATTTAATACTCAATTAAAACTCGTTACACTTATTTTATTCAAAATCTAAATATCATTTTTTATCCTACCCTCTGAATGAGTTTGTACCCAAATCCATTCTTGTCAATCTTAATTTTAAATTATAGTAGGAAATTTACGTGTAGAATATTTTGAATATATATTATAATTTACTCTATAAATTAAACTAGTAATAATTATGAGGTATATTGCAATTTCAAATACAATTGATAACCGTATATAAGTCATGTAGAATATTAGATCAATAAGGTCAAATTTTTGAAAATCAATTAATTTTATTACATATTGGAATAAAAGGGAGGTGTCAAGCTTTCTAATGGAACATGCAATATCGCCATCAATGAAGTTCAATAAATATAAAACTAAAAGCATTTCTTCTCCATTTAAATATCTATCTTACGTCTAAAGGTGAATGTTCATGAAAATATTTTTATTTAAATTTATTCTTCGGATAATTCAGTTGAGATTTCCCTCTACACGTGGAGCGGTGAATAACCGTCTTAGGGTTATTTTCACAGCTGAAATCGCCCAAATTTCTCCACCCTCTCGTAAAAATAATTTCTTCATCTCACTTGGTTCTTTAGTAGCACTTTCCTTAGGAGCCCATAACCAATCCTATCTTCGTTTCCACGAGCACTCAATCGATGGTGTTTCGTCTCCATACCCACAAGGCTCAACGTCATCACTCTTGCGCCATTCCTTTGAGAGTCGGCTGCTAGTATCACTGTAGCCACGGTCATTTCGCGCCAAAGGTATCACTCGATTCGCTTGATTGTATCTCACCTCACCTTTAATCGTAATCTTTAAATAGTGATTTAATAATTCTGTCTATTTTTTATCGTTCCTAATCGAAACTGCAATGTTAATGACACGAGAAAAGATAAGGTCCTAGGTAATCGATCTTGATTGCGTTGCTCTGCCGCTTAGATGTAAGATTATGTTGTAGGGGAAATGATTGTTGATTGCAAAATAATTTGTAAAACTCTCTCAGGATTTATGAAATGGGAATAGCACAAGTTGATTGAAATGAGCTAGACTTTTAAATTCCATAATATGACTATTGCAACTATAATTATAGTTAATAGTGCTGCAAGTTGATGATCCAATAAGGTGGACAATACATTCAAATATGAGTAAAACTCAAAATTGAACAACCTTACCTCCAAACATTTAGACTAAGAGCTTGAAAGGGATGAATTTGGATGCTATGAGCGAATTTAGAATTTTTATTTTCAGTGTGATTACTTATCCTTACACTATAAATAAAGGAAATAATGAGATGCAAAATAGCCATTCAGTTAGAACACTGGCAACCAGGGTATTTATTATATTAATAATAGGGGCAGTTCAATGTCGACTGATAATCCTTCATCTAGTTGACCTGCTTTAGTATCAACTAACCTATGAATCTTGCACAACGAGTACAAATATCCATGGTTGAGATGGAAGCTTCCGTGGCTAATGTTTGAGACGATTGGACTGTTTGTGAAAGGATGGTGCAGGTTCCTGTTCTCCATCTACTATTTCAAGGCCCCCATGTAACAATGTGAGAGCATATTACTCCCCTCCAGCCTAGAGAGTTAATTATGTTGTGGAGCTACCATAGAAGGAATCAGAACACGACCTTTCGAAAGCACTAGTTCCTTATCAGTTACTATCAGCTCTCATCAATTTATCACTAAAAAGAGGCAGTAATGCGCTAAACTTCCTAGACCATGAGCAATCAAGTGGCCCTAAATAGAAGAAGCCTCATGAAAGCTTAGAGGAAGCCTAGGAAAAGGGTTGTTCGCTCAACAAGGAGTCTGAGCCTCCCCTTCTGGGTGAATTACAATAGGTAGTGATAGAGGTGATAGGTCAAGGCTTGACTAAATGGAACAGGCGGTGATCGCTAGCCCATAGCCATACGATCTCTATGAAGCCGGTCAATTGAAATTGTCAGGGTATCAAGTCCGTCCTCACAATTTGTGCTTTAAAAAACCTTGTTAGGAAGTGGAAACTAGATGTACTCTTCCTTATAAAGACTAAAAATCAAGACGCTCTCATAAATATAGTTCATAAACAAGTATAGTATACAAATTGAATAAATGTCATCCCATATGGTCTTTTAGGGGTATATCTCTTTGGTGGCAATGTTATCTAGTGCTTGTGGTATCTCATTGTTCTTATATCATACATACACAAGTTTATTTTCACAGTCTTGACCGGTGGGCATTAATTATGTATGCCACATTTCGATCAGTTTTGGTTAAAATCTCGTGAGCAATCCGTCACCTTTTCTTATAATACTCAGTATTTTTACCGAGTTAGTACAATAAAAGTAAAGTCGACCGTTTAACTAGTTTTTTTTTTTAAATAGAGATATCAAATCAACTTAAGGGTGAGCTTATACTTGATAGAGTGATATTTTTCTCGATCGTTGTTTCTTGGCTTCATAGCTCGTGTACCTACCTCAAAATGGTTAACAGATGGGTGAGTTTTATAACTGAGTGAGTAATTAGCTATCAATGTACTTTAACTTTTATATTTAAAATTTAACCGTTAGTTTGATTTTACACATCATTTAATCGTTCTTTATCAAAAATAGTTCAAACATTCGCTGAGCAGTATTGTGTAACAGAGCGCATTTACCGTCCACTATGATAGAAACTAATAACTTCTACCCTCAAACTTGAACAATACTCTGTGTTTGCAACGTGGAACGAGACCTCTCCCCATTCGACTCGGTCTCAGTGCGCATGAAACTGCATGAGTTTCTCGACATACTAGATGACGAACTTACCTTATACTCCTTGAATCGTTTAGTAGCCCTCAAAGCTAATAATCCCTGACAACGGGCACCTCGATAGCTTTGAACTCATCACATGAACAAATAATAATTTTGTTAATTATATTTAACTTATCTTGTAAATGGGTCGAAGCTTGTCCTATTGACCTTGGTCTCCCACCACTTATAGTCCTATTATTGTATGGTTCATGCTATCAGAATTGTCTTCCAAAATTTTTAAGCTTTTCCAACTAGTTAAGGGATAATGGCCATGAAAAGTTGTTTTCAATTAAAAAAATAAGTGTTTATCAGTACAACTAAACGTGATGCTATACACACTCACCTGACCTGCAGTGACTCGTTTCTCTCGAGCTGGTTTATCCATATTTTTGAGTTGTTTTGTAGATGTAGGTTGGCGTGCTTCCTCTCGCCTACACCATTCTGAGTAAGTAACATTAAGTTTTGGTTTATTTCAAAATTCTCGAATTTTACCCTAAGTAATTAACTATTAGTTAAATACCAACATTATAAATGGTTAACTTTGTAAATATTCACAAAATTCCCTTTTGACTTTGAAATTAAATTTTTCGCTTAATTGCACTTTATTCCATAATTTTTTCAAAATTATTAATTTGCCCAAAATTTCCTGAAATTAACAATTTATACCAAATTTTCTTAAAATCATATATTACCCCCCCAATTTCCTCAAAATTGCATGTTGACCCTCAATTTTCAAAAAATTACATATAGGTCCTTCCAAATTTTCTCCCAAAATTTTCCCTAATTCGTTCATCTTATATCCCAAGATTTGATTTAATTAAATTGACCATCCAATACTAGTTAATTACTTCCTAGCATGCTTCTAATCGATTTCCTCACCTTCCTATGGTCTGTCCAAGCTTTAATTCGTTGTTTTTGGATCCGAAATGAGTTCAAACAAAACTTCGTCGGAAAACTGTAATTAGAGAAAGAAAGCTTTAGAAGCTTACCGGTGGAGCTGCAGCGGTCGAAACTCTTGATTTGAGAAGCTTCCTCTGGTCGGGGCGGTCCTTTAGGAATTGAGAATTTCCATATTGGTGGCTAGAGCAGGGGGAATTCGATCAGATCAATCTCATCACTTACTCTCTCTACAACTTAAATCTTTCGATGAGGGGAGCTCGAGAGAACTTACGCGGGCACTTTAGGGAGTCGAGATTCGGTTAGAAAGACATGGAGGATGCTTGATTTAGTCGTAGGAGTCGGGGATGTCCAGATTTGGACTTGGCAGAATCGAGCTCCTTCGAGTCCTTCGGGATAGCTTCAATGTTTGGGTCACTGGCAGTTCTCTGGTGGTCCTCGGATCGAGTGGCGGGTATGACTGGGTGGAGGACTCTATCCTGGTTCCAACGAGTCCTTTGGCAGCATCAGTGGTTGAGAATTTGCCCAATGTCGGAGATTTGGTTCGCGCCTCATCAAAAACTGTTACACCTTCTCTTCTTCGCTCGATTGCTCAATGGGTAGAACAAGGGGAGGGTGCTCTTTATATAGGGAGCTCGACGACTGTACATGCTACCGATCGACGTAGGACTTGGCCCCCACCTCGCTCACCGATGGTCAAACCAGAGCTTTTTCCGAGTCGCTGGAGACTTTCTCCCTTCCCTTATCTCCTTCTCTATGTCATCCAAGCGAAGAAGCTAATATTGTGTTGTGCGTGCGAGCTTCACACATGTTGGTTTTCCACATGGTGTGTCGTAATTGGTTGGCTTTGCTGACAAAACATCCTACTCTACAGCTTAGTCAGCCTTTGACTCACTTACCGGACACATTGCCCGTTCATTCCAATGTATTGACTGTTGACTGTGACATGTGTTGCCCTTTAATTGGTCCTTTTTAAATATGTTATATTTCCCTACTAACGCACAGTGCCACAAATATGTGTTAGCCTCTAATTGGCCGACATTATCCGACGTGGCTCTGCCATGTGTCGAACTTTGATTGGTTGACCGTTCCTCATACATCCCGACCGGACGTTGATGTGGCACTTTTGCCACATGTCCGCTTCCCATTGGTCGGTTCGACTAACTGGAATTTTTTGACGTTGACCATTGACCAGGGACACGTGTCGCTCTCTTATTTGTCGGTCATTGCTAAGGTGAATTTCCTCTCTTGACTGTTGACTGAGGATACGTGTCGTGTTCTGATTGGTTAATGCTTCTAGGTGCCAATTGTGTGCATACATGGCACGTTCCACCACGCGTTATGCACTGATTGGTCGTGCATGGTGAATGGGCGCTAACCTGGTAGTGGTCTGTTGATCGGCTGAATAGTTGACCCGTCTTGTCCGACCAGGTTCAGTGACTCAAAATAAAAAAATTGACCCGTTGAGGTCCTATTCGACAAATGTTTTGAAATTTAAAATTTTCTAAATTATTCTAAAAGTATTTCCTATCTAATGATGGCCTTAATATCTCAAATCAATATTTTTATGCCAATTAGAAAAATAAATCATTTAACTGGTTACATACGGTTCATCCTAGTTTAGATCTGGTTTGGGTTTGGTTCGATCTGAACCGATTTGGTTCTCACTCCCCCTTCCAGACATGGTTACTTCCCATGGCTTTTAGGTATTTATCGACCATTCGGTATCTTCCGATTTCTTATTTTTTCCTGCATTACCGATTTTGGTTTAGTTTACCTCTCGGTTTTCCTTTAATTTTTTTGGTTCCCTAATCCGGTTTTCTTGTGGTGTGGAGATAGAGTTTACAACGTGGGTATATCATCACTGTGAGTTTTGTGGAAGGAACATACAATTGTGATCCTTGAAAGAGTTGGTGTCTCGTATTAAGGGGACATAAATGTTAGTGGGTGATTTTAATGCCATGAGTTCGTAGCTTAAGAAAAAAGGAGGCCACCCAAAAGAGATCCAAATTATTAATGGTTTCCAAGCATTGTTCTATGATACAAGATTACAAGATACTAGTTTTAAAGGCCAATTGTTCACATGGTACAACAAGAGGGATTTTCCCCATAATGTTATGGAAAGGTTGGATACGACGCTTATATTAGTAGATTGGTGTATGGTCATCCCATTTACGACAGCGAATCATGGAGAGTGGATTGAGTCGGACCACATCCCTTTGATGAATGCACAAATAGGCCTCAGAAGAGTTTAAACAGGTTTCTATTTGATGACAAATAGACAATATTAGAAGTTGTAGAGAAGTGGTATCAACTTGTTAGGCATTAAGTATAACTAGTACTCTTTCAGACATGCATTACAGATCAGAAGTCATGGCTGATTGGTTATTGCATTAACAATAAGCATTCATGTAGACACACATAGAAGAAAATACTGACCCTACCAAAAAGACTCAAGGATATATCATTGGATTCCCTAATGCATCCTATAGACACAAACCTCTTCTCTCTTGGTTGAATCGTGCTTGCCAAGAAGAGTTGTTATGGATTCAAGAAGTGGATAGAAATACAAAGTTTTTTCATCATATTGCTTTTTAAAGATGAGCTAGAAATCAGATTTTCCATCTTAAAAAAGAGCAAGGAAACTAGTTGGAGGATGAGGACCAGATTAATTCCTGCTTCTATTGTTGTTTTTCTAGGTTGTTCACATCTAAATGTGTTGGAGATATGAGGGTAGTACTTAGATATGAGAAAATGGTGATTAGCCCGGATATGAATAAGATGCTTGTGCAAATAGTGACCCGATCAAAAATTGAGAATGCAACATTTTATTTAGGTGCGAAGAGAGCAGCAGGTCCAGACAATTTCAATGGGACCTTCTTTCATTCCTACTAGGACCTAGTTGGAAATGACATTGCCCTTGCAGCTTCTGATTTCTTTGAGACATGTAACTTTCCCCAAATCATCAATAAAACAAACATTATTCTCATCCCAAAAAACACTCCACTAGAGGAGCTCTCTCACTTTCAACCAATTTTCTTGTATAATTTTCTATATAAGATCGTAGTCAAAGTCCTAGTAAATAGACTAAAACATTTTATGTCATCTATTGTCTCCATTCAATAGAGTGCGTTTGTCCTAGGCCACAGTATTCGTGATAATAACTCTATTGTGCATGAATGCTTCTATTTCTTAAAAACTAAAATGAGAGGAAAAAGATAGTGGTGTGGGATCAAAATTGGCATAATAACAAGGTGTGTCCTATTGTCTCACATCTTTTTTTTTACCAATGATACCATTTTCTTTCTCAAAGCTACCAAGACCATTATAGAGTAATTAATGGAGATTATGAGAGCCTACTATGTGGTGACATGACAGAAAATTAATATAGCCAAATTAACAGTATATTTTAGTTCATACACCTCCCTCCACTTCTAAATTAGTTTTGTTTGATCTTTTGTAAATGAATTTGAGAGTGGAGAAGGATATATACATAGGAGTCCCCATTATCTAGGGGATGCAATAATACTCATAATTTCTAGTTACTAAAAAAAGATTGTTCGGAAGTTGCCATGATTGAAAATAATGTACTTGATTCAAAGTAGTAGGGAAGTATTAATTAAAGTTGTCATTCATTCCATCCCCACTTATGTTATGAGTTCTTTCCTTTTACCACAGGTCTAGTGCAATGAAGTAAATATCCTCATCGTGAAGTTCTGGTGGTTAGCTTATGAAAATTTACTAGGTTCAAAGAGGCAAACTGGAAATGCTTAAAGAACAAGGAGGAATGAGATTCAAGAACCTTCAAGCCTACAATAAGGCCCTCATCATGAAGACCATTTGAAAATTTTTAATTTTGGGAAAATCGGTTGAATCGGGCCTGAACTGACCGATTTTCATTTTCGGATTACCGAACCTAAACGGATCAGACCGGTCAACGGTCCAGCCGGTCAACGGACCACTACCAAATTAGTGCCCAATTAGTAGGCATGACCAATCAGCTTGTGACACATGGCGAAGTGCGCCCAGTCAGTCGCTCAGTCAATGTTTGGAAGCGATGGCCAATCAGTGCGTGACATGTGTCCCTAGTAAACGGATAGAGGAGGAAAATCCACATCAATGACAACCGACCAATAAGTGAGCGACACATGTCCTGATAATGGTCAATGTCGAAAAGGCTCATTAACAAACACCAACCAATGAGAAGTAAACACGTGGCAAGGGTGCCACGTCAACTTCTGATGAGGATGTTAGAGAAACGACCGACCAATTAGAGGTCGACATGTGGCAATACCATGTCGAATGATGAGCATTATTTTTGACGGATAAAACCTATTTACCGGTTGTGAGTAGGAATAAACAAACATCATACCCAGTTGGTATGATAAGTTTTCTTAAGGAAAGGAGAAAACCAACTACCAGTTGTAAGCGGATCCATCAGACACCCAATTGGTGTAGTGAGATAAAAATATAATTTTTGTTAGAAGTGTTCTCCACTGACTGTGTGAACTGCTTAAAATATTTGAGATACCCTCTTGACGGGAGCTAGAACAGCCCAAATACGTCAGGGGCCTCGATTTTTGAACTCATAAGACTTATGGCCTAGTTTTGGAAAACACGTGCAGTGCGCCATAGGCTAATGGGCATGGGTAGAAACTTGTAAACAAACATGATTAGGAATAGCCATGACAACTCCTGATTAAAATGGAATTGTTTGTGTGATGTGCCACGATATCGAGTTAGGACCAACAATGGTCAATGGACTGGCGGTAGTGTGTTAGTGCCAGGTCGACAGACTGGCCTAGACAAACAGTTGCAGGTGGGGTTGATGTGTCGGGGTTGTTGGACTGTTGGCATCAAAGAGGATAGATAACTAAATGAAAACTTTTATTTGTGCATACACTTAAGGATCAGGACCAAAAATATGCCCTAGGGGTAGTGAGGGATCATAATGGCTGTTGGACGACATGGGGGGCGATAATGGCAGTTTGTCGTGTCGATCAATCATGAAGCTCTGGGAGCTTCTTGCACATGAAACCAGGATGGCGATAGGATGAGATCTCGTCCTCACACGTACATGAAGTGGCATTCGGGTCTGAGGGTCGAACGTCTGGTGTAAACCTCACCCTTTGGAGTTAAGGAAAATCGGGAAAGAATCAGTCAAATCGAGTGAGAAAACTGAACCGGTTCACAAACCCCAACCACTAGAGAACAAGCAAATTAGGGAATTTACAACTTTTGAATGAACCAAAGAGTTATAAAAACCTTTAAAAGGGACTTTACAATTTGAGAAAGAAAACCAAACTGGTTCAGGTGAACCAGATCCGAACTGGATAGAACCGGTTTGGATCGGTTTGAACCATCATTGAACTGGATGCTAAATTCATTTTCTATGTGCCTTAGAAAATTCAAATTGGAGAATTGAGGGCACAATTGGATAGATAATAAATTTAGAAAATTTTAATTTTGAAAAAATCGATCGAATCAGACCTAAACCGGCTGGTTTAAGCATTCAACCCAGTTCGGACCGGACCGGTCCAATTCGGAACATTATCGTCTTCTTCCTTCATATGAAAACACTGTTCACTCACTGGAAAATCAAGCAGCACTAGTGAAGAAGAAAAGTCTCTGGCTAGTGAGTTTCAGGCAATGAATAACTGCCATAAAGGCACCAATCGGATGACAAGGAAGTCCCCGAGCTTCCTATATAAAGAGTTCCTCGTCATTCATTCTCCTCACACCTGAAAACTCCACTCTCTCCCTACTGCTCCATTTTCCGATAAAGCTCGAACTAGAGCTCCAACTTGGGCACTTTTTTGAGCCAAATAAGGCGAGGTCAAGTTTTTTAGATTCAAGGAGAAGTCAGCTACCCGACGGTAGTCTCCATTTGCTTTGAGAATCATCGAAGAAACGCTAGCGTGATCGAATAGTGAAGCAGTTCCGGCAAACCAAAGCTGCCCTATTTTGGCCAAGCTGAAAATGGCCAATTTGAGCCCTTCTCAAGCCAAAACAATCCCTCCCAACACTTCCACAACTCTCATATGACTGAATTAGACATGAAAGATAAGCTAATTTGGCTCCCCTATGTAATTTACGATCAGTGCTAGAGTGAGAACTGGTGAAACATCACTGACCAAATTCTCCCTCAATGCGGCATCAATTGATATGATTCTTGATCCTAGGATTAACTTAAGTACGAGAGCTATTTGTCCAAATTGAAAGCTTGGACCGCCGCACCTCCGATGGTAAGCTTTTGAAACTCTCTTTTTAAGTTCAGTTTTCCAAAAAATCTTCGTTTGAGCTCAATTCAGATCCAAATGACGTGATTCAAAGTTCCATTGAATCGTATGGAAGTATAGAAACTCAATTTTACCTTCAATTTTAACAATTACCTCAATTGATCGATAAATTTGATAAAATCAAATTCGACCAGGTTGAAAGGAGGAAATTAGGGATTTAAAAAATTCAAGGGACTAAAGTCCAATTTTCCAAAATTAAGGGCCAATTATGCATGGAAAAGATGTTGGAGGGCCAATTGGTCGATTTTCTGAATTATTGGGGTCAAATTTTCTATTTTTGTAAAGTAGGGGCAAAATGGTAATTTTGGAAAAATTGGGGACCAAATTGGGAATTTAGGAAACTTGAATCCCTTTTCATGATTTTGAATAAATTGAGGTACCAAAGTCAATTTTAGAAGTTTTGGCACTCAATTTGGGGGAAAATTGGCATTATGTACATAAAGTTAAAGAAAAAGAACTTTAGGGGCCAAATTGCTAATAATTGAAAAGTTTAGGTATTTTATTCATTAGCGATGAATGAAGGATATTAGGCCAAAGGATAATAAACAAGGATATTCATATTGTGTAGGAACACAAAGTATCGGGAACGCCAGCCAAGAAAAGCTCGCATGGAAGCAAAAAGTCGATTAAGGGGAATTCACTGCAATATCGAGTGAGTGGGTTTCATATGTCATACCCGATTTAGATAATAAGCACCTCGAAAATGAAAACCCACTACTAAGTGAAATTTTAACCATCACACCAAAATGGAGTGATGTGGAAATTACGTGTAAAAACTATTTAACAGTTGTAAGTAGATCATATATGATTGATATGATAAACTTACTCGAAGAAAGTTGAAAACCCCTTATTGGTTATAAGCGGAGATGTCCTCACACCCGGTTGGTGTAATGGACAAATGAAAAGAATATTTTGTCAAAAGTGCTCTCTCCTGACTGTGTGCCACTACTTAAACTTTTTAGGAGACATTTTTTACGGGAGCTTAAATAGCTCAGATAGGTCGGAGGCCTCGATTTTGGAACTTGGGGGCTAATATGTCTGATTTTGAAAATCCCGTACTGTGGGCCCAAGGCCAGTTGGCACGAGCAGGAGCTCGTAAACAAACATGAGTTTAAGTCATGAAAACTTTAAATGAATGATATGTTTGTCCATGGTACCAAGACATGACCGACATACTCGATGGACTTGCGGCAATGCAACATGACAGGTTGACGGATTAGTCAAGACAAACAACTGCAAGTCGAGTTGAGGGTTAGAGCCGTTGGACTAGTGGCACCAAAGATTAAACGGCTTATGAGAAAATTTTGTTGTTTTGTGCATGCACTAAGGTGCGGGACCTTCAAGATGCCGAAGAGAGGTAGTGATGTGTCCTAGGGGCTACTAGACGACATGGTGGAGATAAGGGCAGATTGTCATGCCAACAATTAGGGAAGCTCAACGTTGTTTCATGCGCATGAGACTAGGATGGGGTCGGGATGAGGTCTCTATCCTCATATGAACATGAAGTATTTTTGGTCTAAGGGTAGGACGTCAGAGACGTTCACTCAAACTTCGAGTAGAAGTGAGAGACTTCTATCAGGGTGGATGGTAAAGACACTCCGATCCACAAGTGAGTGCAGTCAGCGTAACTACATCTCGCGAATGTATGTGATCCCTTCATGATGAAGGGCGTGTGTTGTTTGTGAAACACACTGAATATGAAAATAGGAAAGAGGTTATGAAAACCGTTTAGAGGAATTATTTGAGAATCTTTGGAAATGAATTAGGAAGCCTTAGAAAATGGTTTTGATAAACCGAAATTTGAATAAAGCATTTTTAATGAAATAAGTAGTCTCACACATTCCGATTAAAAATTAATTTTTGTGAAAACTCTCACCCAACACCCATTCACTAAGTTGTCGAACTCACCCCCTCCCTTTACCCCTTTTCAAGAAACCAAGGTAAAACCAACATTAAAAATCTATCAGTAACCGAACTTTAAGGCATGTTTGTAAAATTTATATTCATTTTTTATCATTATTATTATAGGAAAGGTACATGTAAGAAGGACGTCTTACTCCCCACGGCTTAGAAGAGGGGAAAACCCTTAATAAATCGGGAGAGTGGCGGGTTGTTCACGAGGATCCGACCAAACCGGGTTGGGGCGTGACAACTTAAGTGGTATCAAAGCCTTGGAATTAAGGAAAACCAATAAAGAACCGGTCAAACACATATATGTTGTAGGATCACCTCCATATCCTGGAAATTTGGCTCCTGAATAGCATCATTTTTTCTTATTCAATCATTTTCTCAAACACATAACCTGCATAGCACACTTCTTCCTCATTCAAGCATTTTCTCAAACAACCCTGAACACTCAAAATGAGCTCCTCAACCACCATCATTCTTCCCAATTCACTTCCCTCCCTACCAATCAAACTTGACAATGCCAACTACTACATGCGGTGGAACAACATCAGTAATATGCTACAAGCCTATCAACTGTATGGCTATGTCGATGGTTGTATACCTCAGCCAAAACCTACCTTGCTGGTGAAAGAAGATGAGGAAATGGAGATTATCAACCTAGAATATGATGCATGGGTGGTCTGAGATAAGTCCACCTTGACTGCACTAACCGCATCTTTGTCTACAGAAGTCAATTTTTAGATGATTGGTGTTCTCACATTAGCTAAAGCATGGAATAAGCTGGAAACTCTATACAACTCTCAAACTTGTGCTCAAAAGGACATTCGCGACCAACAATGGTGAGAGCTACAAAAGGGTGATCAATCCATGGCCATCTAACTCTCCATCATCTCAACCCTCGCCACAAGCTTCGCCCAAATTGGTCACCCTAAACCTGACCACGAAATCAAAGACAAATTGTTTGATGGTCTTGATAGGGAATGGGAGGCACTCACCCTTGCTATGTCACCCGTTATGGATACTATGACTCTAAACTAGTTGAAGGTATTGCTGCTCGCCCAGGACGTCTGTCGTGTTCAAAAGTATGGAATCAATTCAGGGTTTGCACCCCTATCTGTAATCACAGGAGCTACCAACATACCTCAGCCTCCCGTAGCTGCCTGAAGCTCCCGCGGTCTCCTCTCAACACCTCTGATGCCTCCTTTTCATTTTGCATGTCGACAATCTTAACAAAGGTTCCTTCCAAGCTCTCATCGACATATTACACCACATGGAGGTTCTGCTCGATGGAATGATAGAACCCCTAATGGGAGATTTTCATCCTAATGACTTCTATCTAATCTAACATTTAGGTGTCATCCAGTAGGCTCCATTCGCTCATCTGGAACTTGGGGCGCACAAGGCCTATCTAGGAAAGAAAAAAGCAATCCATCTAAAATGCCCGACTTACAGCCTTCCGGGCCTACATGCCAACTGTGTGGATTAATGGGTCATATGACCACCAATTGTCCATCATATGAGCTCAAGCCCATCACACCTCAGCCTCATTCCTCTTACAATTCAGAGCCCACCCCCCTCCCTAACCCAATTGGTATGTTGATTCCGCTACTATCACTCATATCACTAACACCTTGTCTCACATGTCTATTCAGGACGATCCTACCCTTCCTGAGCATCTAATTATCGACGACGAGACATGTTTACCAATTTTATACTCTAGTTCTACTTATCTTCACTCTCCACCTCATAAATTCCTTCTCAATTGTATCTATTATTTTCCCCAGATTTCTTTAATTATTCTCTCTGTCTCTCAATTTACTCGAGATAACCCATGTTATTTTAAATTTTATTCTACATATTTCCTTATCAAAGATCTATTTTCTCATCAGAAGTTGTTGCACGGGAGTTATAAGGATGGACTCTACTATCTTCGCACAAGTCATACATTTTCTCTCGTTTTTCTTGCTACTTATGTTACTCATGTTGCATTTGTTTCTATTTGTCATCAACGTTTGGGACATCCTATTTTTCCCATTATTAGTCATGTGCTTTCTAATCGTCTCTTTATGAAAAATATATCTCTGTTGCCATTATGTGAATCTTGTTCTTGTGGTAAAATTATTCAGCAACCATTTCCTCTCACCCATCATAAGAGTCTCGCTCTACTTGAGCTAATTTATATCAATATATGGGGACTCACTCCCATTCTCTAACACAGGTCATAGTTACTATGTACACTTTCTTGATGATTATAGTAAGTTTTCTTGGTTTTATGTTATGAAGTATCGTTCTGACATTATCTATGTTTTTCGAACATTTCGTTTACAAGTTGAAAATCAACTAAATTCCAAAATCAAATACTTAAAATCTGATGGGGCCAATGAATTTTTGTCCCAATCTTTCCAGACGAAATTGCAGGTTGCAGGAATCTCTCATCGTATTTCATGTCCTTACATGCCTCAACAAAATGGTTCTACTGAATATAAGCATTGCCACATAGTCGATATGGGCCTTACTCTCCTAAGTCATTCTCATACTCCTATTAAATACTGGGATTTTGCCTTTGAGACAGTTGTATACCTCATCAACCATCTTCTTACTCGGTCTCTTAGGTTTTGTTTGCCTATTAGGTCCTCACTCATACTCTTCCTCATTATAAATCTCTTCATATTTTTGGCTGTCTTTGTTTTCCATACCTTCGTCCTTATCTTTCCCACAAATTACAACCCCGCTCTCCGCCTTGTATTTTTCTTGGATATCCTTCTAATTATGTAGGTTATCGAGTTCTTGATCCTCGAACATGTCGCATTTTTATTTCTCGTACCGTCCACTTTAATGAGTCTATCTTCCCCTTCTCTCATGACCCTCTGCCCCCGGCTGCCCCCGTCCAACACTCCATCGCTACTCTTCTGATTCCCTCTCCTGTCCCAACGCCGCCATTGGACTTAGGAATGGTTCCTCCTCCTTTGAGTATACATGAAACTTCTTCACAGGCCTCTCCTACGGGTTCGCCTACTCCTCCTCCGTCGATTCCCCGCATCGTCACTCGCTCTCGGGATTACTCTCTTCCTTCCGAATACCTTACTATTAACCCCTCCTTGTTTGTGGCATAGGAACTTCACACCTTTGCTCAAGCTCATCATGACCCTCTTTGGATGGACGCCATGAAAGCTGAACTCTCTACACTTCTTCACAATCATACGTGGGATTTGGTTCTTACCCCTCCTGATCATCCTGTTATTGGTTGCAAGTGGGTTTATAAGATTAAGGAAAATTCTGATGGTACCATTGCTCGACATAAGGCTCGACTCATTGCCAAAGGTTACTCCCAACAACCAGGTCTAGATTATGATGCCACCTTTAGCCAAATCAGCAAGCCTGTCACCATTTGGGTCATCCTCTCCATTGTGGTCTCTTCCAATTGGCATATCTGTCAATTAAACGTAAATAATGCTTTCCCGCATGGTCACCTTACCAAGGAAGTCTACATGTCTCAACCAATCGGGTTCTCTAACCCAATTTATCCTCATCATGTGTGTCAACTTTGGCGATCACTCTATGGACTCAAACAGGCTCCTCGTGCCTGGTTCCTCTACCTCAGCTTCTTTCTTCAAACTCTAGGTTTTTGTGACTCCATTGCTGAAAGCTCTCTCTTCATTTATCGCACTGCTTGTTTTGTTATCTCTCTGCTTGTCTATATTGATGATCTTCTCATCACGGGCTCGCCCACAACTCCTACTGAATCCATTATTTGTGCTCTTCAGGCTGAATTTTCTATCAAGGATTTGGGTCCGCTGCATTGCTTCCTCGGCAATCAAGTCAAGCACTCCTCTCAAGGTATCCACCTTACTCAACCAAAATATATTCATGATCTTCTTTGTGAAGCTGCCATGACTACCTGCCGGCCTGTCTCAACTCCCATTAGCTCTGGCCCCCATTTGTCTGCTCTTATGGGCACTTTACTCTCTAATCCAACCCAATATCATCAGATTGTGGGTTCTTTTCAATATCTCACTCTTACATGGCCTGATATCACTTATGTTGTTCACCAAGCATGTCAGTTTATACACCAACCCACATATGCCCATTGGACTATCATCAAACATATCATTTGCTATCTCCAAGGTACTACCCACATTAGCTTAACTTATTGGCATCACTCACCTCATGATCTGCATTATTTCTCTGATATCGATTGGGCTGGCAACCTTGATGATCGTCGCTCTATTAGTAGATTTGTCCTTTTTCTAAGCCGTAACCTGATCTCACGGAGCTCCCGTAGGCAACACACTATTGCTTGATCTAGCACTGAGGCTGTGTAAACCCCGCACATTTGAGTTAAGGAAAACCAAGAAAAGAACCAGTCAAACCGAATAAAAAAAAACCAAACCAGTTTACATTTGGGAATAAGCAATATGAAAATTTACAACTTTCGGTTCATCCAAAGGATTTATTAAACATTGGAAAAGAAACTTAAGACAAACTAGAAAACAAAAACCAAATTGGTTCAGGTGAACTAGATTCTATAAGAACTTCAAAGTTAAGTGTGCTTACCTGAGAGTAGTGTGAGGATTTTTTTGTAACCCGAAATTTCGGTCAAAAATTTTTATTCGAATCGTACGGCTTATCATAAATAGCCATCAATTAATATATATTTAATTATTGAAATTAATACCAATAATTTAATACCTAAATTAAATTATTGGAATTAATACAAATAAATTAATACCGAAATTAAATTATTGGAATTAATACCAATAATTTATGGCAATATTAATACTAGTAATAAATCTCTACCATTTAATACACGGGTTTTACAACTATATAAAGAGGTCATCCCCATTTCATTCTCCTCACACCTGAACACTTCTCTCTTTCTCTACTGCTCCATTTCCCGGTAAGGCTCGAACTAGAGCTTCGACTTGAACAAAAGTCGGGCTCTTTAGAACTGGGGAGAAGACAGCCATCTGATAGCAAACTCCAGTCAATCCGAGAATTGTTGGAGAAGCACCAACATGATGGAATAGTGAAGCAACTCCGGCGGACCGAAGCTGCCCTATGTTGGCCAAGCTGGAATCGGCCATTTCAAGCCCTCCTCTGGCCAAACCAAGCCCTCCCAACACTTTCTCAGCCTTTTCCACAGCCGAATTAGGATTGAAAGGTAAGCCAATTCGGCTCCCCTTTATAATTTTCGATCGGTGCTAGAGAGAGAATCGACCGAATTTCAATGATGAAATTCTAATCCACTTCCGCATCAATTGATACAATACTTGATTTTAGAATGAACCTCAGGACGAGACCTATCTGCCCAGATCGAAAGCTCGGACTGTCGTGCCTTCACCGGTGAGTAATCGAAGTTTTCTCTCTCTATAGTCTGTTTTCCGGAAAAGCTCCATTTGAGCTCGTTCAGACGTTAAAATTTGTGACTCAAAGTTTCTTAGAATCGTATGAACATACAGGAACTCAATTTCAACTCCAATTTCAATAATTAGAAGTGTTTGATCGGTTAATTTGATGAAATCAAATTCAGGAGTGTTGAAAAGTTGAAATTGGGGGAAAATTTGGGGATTTTCGAAATTCAAAGGGGCCAAAATACAATTTTATGAAATTGAGGGTCAATTGGGCATGAAAATAATGTTGGAGGACCAATTGAGGAATTTTGGAAATTTTGGGGAAAAACTTACCATTTTTGTGAAAGAAGGGCAAAATGGTAATTTTGGAAAATTGGGGAACCAAATTGGAAATTTGAAAAAATTAAACCCCTTTTTGGTGAAATTGAATAAATTGAGGTCCCACGATAAATTTTAAAAGTTACGGGACTCAATTTGAGGAAAAATCGACATTAGGGACTTAAAGTTAAAGAGAAATAACTTTAGGGACCTAATTGCAAATAACTAAAAGTTTGGGTTTTCTCATTCATTAATGAATGAAGGTTGTTATGCCGAGTAATAATGAACAAGGTTGTTTATATCGTGTAGGAACGTTAAATACCAGGAACGCCAGCAAGGACAAGCTCGCGTGAATACAAAGAACCAGTCTAGTGGAAATCACGGCATTAACGGGTGAGTGGGTTTACTAACATCATACCTGGTTGGGATGATGAGCACAACTTAAAGATAAAAACCACTTACCGGTTGTGAGTGGGTTTACTAACATCATACCCGGTTGGGTATGATAAGTGCCTCGATATAAAAACCCACTATTTAGTGGTATTTTAGTCATCACTACTTAGAGAAAGTGATGTGAAAGTTATGCGGAAAAACTACTTACGGGTTGTAAGTAGATCATACCAGGTTGGTATGACGAGACTTCCTTGAAGGAAGTTCAAAACCCGTTCATCGATTATGAACGGAGATGTCCTTATACCGGTCGGTATGATGGACAGTAAAAACCTATTTTTGTCGGAAGTTCTCTCCCCTGACTGTGTGCCAATGCTTAAATAATTTGGGAGACCTTCTCGACGGGAGCTCGAATAGCTCGGATAGGCCAGGGGCCTCGGTTTTGGAACTTGGGGGCTAAATGCCCGATTTTTGAAAATCTCGTACAGTGGGCCCAAGGCCAGTTGGCACGAGCAGGAGCTCGTAAATGAACATGATATATGTGCCATAAAACTTAATAAGTGAATTGTTTGGCCATGGTACCAAGATAGGACCGACATGCTCAGTCAACTAGCGGCAGTGCGACATGACAGGTCGATGGACTAGTCAAGACAAACAGCTGCGGGTTGAGTTGAGAGTCGGGGCCGTTGGACTAGTGGCACCACAGATTACATGGCAATATAAGAAAACATTGTTTGTGCATGCACTGTGAGTACGGGATCATCAAGACGCCCATGAGGGGTAGTGATGCGTCCTAAGGGCACTGGACGACCTGGTGGCTATAAGGGCAGTTCATCATTCCAGGTGTCTGTGCGAAATTTGGAGTAGCACGAAGCGCATGAGACCAGGGTGGGGACAGGATGAGGTCTCTGTCCTCATACGGACATGAAGAAGCGATTTCGGGATTGTGGGTAGGATGTCACGTACATCCACTCATTCCCAGGGTACAAGTGGTCGTATTTCTATCCGGGTGGCAGGAAAAGTCGCTCTGAAGCCACTAGCGGGTTGAGTACTGATACTGACTTGTGAATGTGTGTAACCTTCATGATGAAGGATGTGTGTTGGGTGATGACACATCGTGGTAACTAAGAAATAATGGAAAAAAATACAAATTTTTAAATGATGGGATTTTTTAAAACAAAGGAGTCTGGCACACTCCATATAAATGTTTTTCTTAAAAGTCAAAAGCTTTTAAAAACCCATTCACTAAGTAGTCGTACTCACCCCCTCCCTTATATCCCTTTCAGGAAATCCCGGAAAGCCTCCCCTTAAAGACTGTCAACTAAGATGCCTGTAAGACAAGTATGTAAAGTTTTAAATTTCATACGATTTTGATTATGCTATTCTAGGAAAAAGGTGCAAGTTAAAGGACGCCTTATTCTTTATGGTTTACGATATGGGGAAACCCTTTAATAAACCGGGAGAGTGGCGGGTTGATCACGGGGATCCAACCAAACTAGGTCGGGGCGTGATAGGCTGAATATAAAAGCATTGAAAATTTTCCTATAGCGATTATCTAGCAATTCTCCCTACTTCACGAGCTTCATCTACCTCTCTCTGGCCCTCCTATATTGTGGCGTGACAATCTCTCAGCCATTTATCTCATCGACAACCCTATTTTTCACACCCGCACCAAACATATTAAAATTGATTATCATTTTGTTCATGAACAACTTAGAAATGGGCATCTTCGTGTTCATTTTATTGGTACCGATTCTCAATTGGCTGACATTCTGACCAAAGGCTTGTCTACTTCTCACTTTTGCTTTTTACAGTCCAAGGTCAATCTCTAAGATCTCCCCATGAGCTTGCGGGGGAGTAAAAGCCAACTCAACATATCTGCAGCAGCAACCACCACACCACCTCCAAGGATAACATCACCTCCAAGCCAACTAAGCATATCTGCAAGAATTTGTTATTAGTAGTGATCACTACCATTTATTGCATAATAAAATCTAAATTAATATATCTATAGTAATTTATTATCAGCAGTGATCACCTCCATTTATTGTATACTTTTTCTTATTTTGTATGTACAAGTTGTACATAAATCACCATACAAGTAAAGAATGAATACACACAAAAATTACCCACTTTCTCTTCCTTGCTTTTAGGGGTAAAAAGGAGGGGGTGAGTTCTACAACTCAATGAGTGGGTGTTGGGAGTAAGTTTTTAAAATAGCCGTATTTTAACCAAACCACACCAAGGTTATCATTTCCTTTAAAAAAGATTTTTCCTCAATTTCAGTTTTCAAAACCTTTACCCTGCCTAAGGGTGACATTTTCTTTTAAAAGGGTTTCAAATTCAATTTTTTTTCCAAAACCTTTTTCCCAAGTTTATCATTCATTTTTCCAAGGATTCTCAAATCCTTTCCAAGGTTTTCAAAACCTTTTTCCTAATTTACATTAGGTGTGTTTAGCTTTCTTAGCCCAACCTCTTGCCTTAGGAGGCATTTTAGCAAACAACACACGCTCTTCATCAGGAAGGGTACACACATTCACGAGATTACACCCACTTGTGTATCAGACCATCTTTACCATCCACCCTGATAGAAGTCTCTAACTTCTACCCGGAGACTGAGTGAACGCCCTAGATATTCAACCCTCAGACCTAAAATACTTCCTGTCCATATGAGGACGGAGACCTCATCCCGACCTCACCCCGGTCTCATGCGCAAGAAGCTAGTCCGAGCTTCAAGACTAACTAGCACGACTAACTGCCCTTATCTCCACCATGTCGTACAGTAGCCCTTAGGACCCATCACTACCCCCCTTGGGCATCTTGATGGCCCTGTACCACAAGTGTATGCACAAACAATAATTTTTCACATATGGCCATTATCTTTGGTGCCACTGGTCCAACGGCCCTAATCCTCAACCCGAACTGCAACTATTTATCTAAGCCGGTTCGTCGACCTGGCCTTGACGCACTGCCTCCAGTCCATCGAGTACTATCGATCCTAACTTGGTACTATGGCGAAATCATACAACCATTTCATTAGAAATTTCATGATTTCATTAACTCAAGTTTGTTTATGAGCTCCTGCTCGTGCCCACTGCACGTGATTTTTCAAAACTAGGCATTTAGCCTCTATGAGTTCAAAAATCGAGGCCTCTGGCCTATCCGAGCTGTTCTAACTCCCGTCAAGAAGGTCTCCAAAATAGTTTAGGTATTGGCACACAGTCAATGGAGAACACTTTTGACAAAAATATATTTTCACTTCATCCCACCAATTGGGTGTGATGATATCTCCACTTACAACCGACAAGCGGGTTTCTCCTTCCTTCAAGGAAGTTCATCATACCAACCGGGTAGGATTTCCTCTACTTGCAACCAGTAAATAGGTTTTAGCTTAGATGGCACGTCACCCCAACCGGGTATGATGTTAAAGTCCCACTCACAAGTGGTTTTTCATTTCTAAAGTACTCATCATCCCAATCGGCTATGATGTAAATATGCTCACTCACCCGATAACCATAACGTGTTCGTCCCCAGTCGATTTCCAAGTCCACGCTATCTTTTCCTTGTTGGCATTCTGATTTCTCATGTCCCTACATGATTTGGGCATCCTTATCAATTAAGCTTTGGCAATACAGCAATTGTTTTCTCACATATGGGCGACTAGGCCCTAACTTTAGATTTATTACACTTAGATCCCTAAAGTTCACACATTTTGACTTTAGGTCCCTAGTGTTAAAATTTCCTCAAATTAAGTCCTGGGGACTTCCAATATCCTCCTTGGGCCCTTAATTTACTTTAAATTATGTAAGGGGCTCAATTTTCCCAAATTTACGATTTGGTCCCTAATTTTCCAAAAATTATGGTTTTGCCTCTACTTTCAAAAAATAGCAATTTCCAATTTGGTCCCTCAACACTTTTCTTATAGCCAATTAGCCTTCAATTTTTGGAAATTTCATAGAGGTCCCTTAATTTTTTGAAATTCCCAATTTTCCCCAAACTTTTCCCCCAATTTCTCCCCTTCAAACTAACTGAATTTGATTTTTTTCAAATTGTCCATTCAATCAGGGTTAATTGCTCTAAATGAAGGTATGGATTAGTTCCTACACTTTCATACGATTCAATTGAGTTTTCAACCGCAACATTTGGGTCTGAATTGTGCTCAAACAAAGCTTCATCGGAAAATTGTTTGTAGAGAGAGAAAGCTTTGAAAGCTTACCGTTGAGGGTGCGGCAGTCTGAGCTCTCAATCTAGGGAGGCAAATCTCGTCCTAAAGTTCATTCTAGGATCAAGAATTGCTACAATTGATGTCCAATTGAGGGAGAATTTTATCAGTAAATTGTAGCACTTTCTCTCTCTAACTCTGACCCGCAACAACTAAGGAGGGCCGAATTGGCTTAACTTTCAGCTCTGTTGAGGTCGTATGAGGATCGTGGGGTGTTGGGGAGGCTTGGTTTGGCCAAAGGAGGGTTGAATTTGATTGAATTCAACTCTGTCAAAATATGGTAGCTTTGGTCCGTCAGAGATGTTTCACTGTTTGATTCTGCTGGCACTTCTTCGGCAGTCCACAGGTTGAAAGGAAGACATTATCAAGTAGCTAACTTCCCCTAGAGTCTATAGGATCTGACCTTGCCTTTTGAGACTAAGAAAAATGCCTATATCGGAGCTCTAGTTCGAGCTTCGCCAGAAAATGGAGCAGTTGAGAGAGAATGGAGATTTCAAGTTTGTAGAGCATGAATGGAGAGGAGCTCTTTATATAGGGAGCTCGGGGACCCTCTACTCGACAACTTTCCTTTTTGGTGTAGCTTATCCTTATCATGAAACGGCCTGATCGGAGTCATTTTTCCTTCACCGGTGTTATTTGTTTTCTACATTGAATGAATAATATTGTCATCCTGAGGAAGTAGATGACACTGTTCCGAACTGTACTAGACCGGTTCGATAGGATTCAATGCATAAATCGGTCGGTTCAGGCCCGATTCGACCAGTTTTCTCAAAATTAAAAATTTCTAAATTCATTCTCTATCTAATGGTGGCTTCAATTCCCTAATTTGATCATTTTAAGCCACCAAGAAAAATAAATTTAGAAACTGGTTCATGTTTGGTTCGCCCTGAACTGGTTTGGTTTTCTCTTCCCAATTGTCAAAAGGTTCTTTTCCATGCTTTTTATTACTCTTTGAGTCACTTGGAATTTGTCGATTTCTCATTTTACCATTTCTCTATTGATTAAGGTTCATGAACCAGATCGGTTTTCTCTTTGAATTGATCGGTTCTTTTCCCAGTTTTTCTTATATATAAAGGGATGGTGTAAACCCCACCCTTTTTAGTTAAGGAAAACCAAGAAAAGAACTGCTCAACCCAAGTGAGAAAACTGAACCAGTTCACAAACCCTGACCACTAGAGATTGGGCAAATCAGGAAATTTACAACTTTCGAGTGACCCAAAGAGTCATAAAAACCTTGGAAAGGGACTTTAGGACAATTTGGGAAAGAAAATCAGACCGATTTGAAATACTATTGAACTAGATGCTAAATTTATTTTTTCTAGGTGGTTTAGAAAATTCAAATTGGAGAATTGAGGCCACCATTGGATAGAGAATGAATTTATATGAATTTACAAATTTTTAATTTTGAAAAACTCGGTCGAATTGGGCTTGAAGTGGTCGGTTTAAGCATTGAACCTGGTTCGAACCGGTCCCATCCGGTTCGGAACAGTGTCATCTTCTTCCTTTATATGATAGCATTGTCCACTCGCCGGAAAATCGAGAAGTGCTAGCGAATATGAAAAGTCTCCAGCCAAGTAGTTTCAGGCAATGAATAATGACTACCATAAATGTGGTAATTGGATAGCAAAGAAGTCCCCGAACTTCCTATATAAAGAGCCCCTCCTCATTCATCATCCTCACACCTGAAAACTTCACTCTCTTCCTACTGCTGCATTTTCCGATGAAGCTCAAACCAAAGCTCCGACTTGGGCATTTTTTTGATCCAAAGAAGGCGAGGTCGGGTTCTTTAGATTCTGAGAGAAGTCAGCTACACGACGGTAGTCTCCATTTGCTCCAAGGATCGTCAGAGAAATGCCAGCATGATAGAACAATGAAGCAGTTTCGATGGACTGAAGTTGCCATATTTTGGCTGAGCTAAAAACGGACAATTTGAGCCCTTCTTAGGCCAAACCAAGCTCCCCAACACTTCCACAGCCCTCATACGACTAAATTAGAGCTGAAAGATAAGCCAATTTGACTCCACTCTGTAATTTTTTATCAGTGTTAGAGAGAGAACCCGCGAAATTTCACTAACCAAATTCTCCCTCAATTCGGCATTAATTGATGTGATTCTTGATCCTAGGAGTAACCTTAGGACAAGAGCTATCTTTCCAGATTGAAAGCTTGGACCATCGCACCTCCGACAGTAAGCTTTCTAAGCTTTCTCTCTTTAAGTTTAGTTTTTTGACAAAGCTCCGTTTGAGCTCAATTCATATCCAAATGACACGATTCAACGTTCCATTGAAATGTGTGGAAGTGTAGGAACTCAATTTTACCTTTAATTTCAACAATTAACCTTCATTGATCGGTCAATTTGATGAAATCAAATTCGGCCAAGTTGAAAGGGGGAAATTGGGGATTTCAAAAATTTGAGGGACTAAAGTGCAATTTTCTAAAATTGAGAGCCAATTGGGCATGGAAAATATGTTGGAGGACCAATTGGTCAAATTTTGGAATTATTAGGGTGAAATTTACTATTTTTGTAAAGTATGGGCAAAATGGTAATTTTGGAAAAGTTGGGGACCAAATTGGGAATTTGGGAAACTTGAACTCCTTTTCGTGATTTTGAATAAATTGAGGTCCCAAAGTGAATTTTAGAATATTCGATATTCAATTTGGGAAAAATTAGCATTAGGGACCTAAAGTTAAAGAAAAGGAACTTTAGGGACCTAATTGCAAATAATTGAAAAGTTTGGGTATTTTATTCATTTGTGATGAAAAAAGGCTATTAGGTCATGTGATAATGAACAAGAATCTTAATATCATGTAGGAACATGAAGTACCGGGAATGCCAGCTAAGATAAGCTCGTGTGGAGGCAAAAAATCGGTTAAGAGGAATTCACTACATTAACGGGTGAGTGGAATTTGTATATCATACCCGATTGAGATAATAAGTACCTTGAAAATGAAAACTCACTACTACATAAAATTTTAAACATCACACCTGAATGGAGTGATATGGAAATTACGCAAAAAAACTAATTAACAGTTGTAAGTAGATCATACCCGGTTGGTATGATAACCTTCCTAGAAGGAAGTAGAAAACCCGCTTATCGGTTATAAGCAGAGATCACACCCAGTTGGTGTGATAGATAGATGAAAAGAATATTTTGTCGGAAGTGCTCTCCCCTAACTGTGTGCCACTGCTTAAACTTTTTTGGTGACCTTGACGGGAGCTCGAATAGCTCAGATAGGTTGGAAGCCTCGATTTTGGAACTTGGGGGCTCATATGCCTGATTTTGAAAATCTTATACAATTGGCCCAAGGCCAGTTGGCACGAGCAGGAGCTCATAAACAAACATGAGTTTAAGCCATGAAAACTTTTAAATAAATGATATGTTTGGCTGGCGACAGTGCGACAAGATAGGTCGATGAGCCAGTCAATACAAACAGTTGCAAGTCAAGTTGAGGGTTGGCACTGTTGGACCAGTGACACCAAAGATTAAATGGATTATGAGGAAAACTATTGTTTTGTGCATGCACTAAGGTACGGGACCTTTAAGATGCCCAAGAAGGGTGGTGATGCGTCCTAGGGGCTCTGGACGACATGGCGGAGATAAGGGCAGATTGTCGTGCCAGTAGTCAAGGAAGCTTAAGACCGGGGTGGGATCGGGATAAGGTCTCTGTCCTCATACGGACATAGAGTTTCTTTACGAGATTGAGGGTCAGATGTCACGTACATCCACTCATTCTCAGGATAGAAGTGGATGGGTTTCTATCTAGGTGGTCGGTAAAGTCGCTCCGACACCACAAGTGGGTGCAGTGGACATGTTGACCTACGAATGTGTGATCCCTTCATGATGAAGGGCGTGTGTTGATTGTTAACTACACCTATTGTGGTTAATGAGGAAATGAGGGTTTTGGAAACCAAGAAATTAAGAAAATGGTTTTAAGAAAATAAGGAGTCTTGCACACTTCATGATGAAAGTCAAGTCTTAAACACCCATTCATTGAGTCATTGAACTCACCCTCTCTCTTATACCCATTTTCAGGTAACCAAGGGAAAAGCCTACCTTAAAGACCTCCAATTAGTTACACCTTCAAGACAGGTATGTAAATTTAAAATTTCATACAGTTTTGATTAATGTTATTCTAGGAAAGGTACAAGTTTAAAGGACATCTTACTTCTCATGGTTTAAAGAAAGGGAAAACCCTAAATAAACCGGGAGAGTGGCGGGTTACTCATGGGGATCCGACCAAAACGAGTTGGGGCATGACAGACGGGGTTTACACTGGTGATGTCCCAACCAATATGGGTTTGATTCAAATGACACCGATGACCCCATGGACCTTCCCCAACCTTCATTCCAGCCTCTTGGTCATCGAATGTGAGTTGTCTCCCCTATTTCTAAGCACCTTGTTTTTTTCTACATTTTTCAATCTATTTAGTTTATCAATTTTAGGCAAAAAGAGTGGTATCACCGGTGGTTCTTTTATTTAGGGGACACCATGAATGACCCACTGATCCCCATAAGCTTTCTCCCATTTTTCATTTGCATGTCCTATTTTTTGTTTGAAAGATTTGAATGAATTCAAAACATGATAAACAATTATACTTTCAAGTAGAAATGGGAGAGTTGAAGCTTGGGAAGGATGTTGGAGAGAGATTTGGATGGTTTTTCAAATATTGGAACTACTTTTAGAAGGTTTAGAAGGATCAGGGACTAAAGTGCAATTTTATGAAATTGGGTATTATTTTGTAAATTTGAGAAATATGGATAATGAGTTCAAATGTGAATATTTGAGAGGGTTAATGTGAAAGTTATAAAATTCTTAGAGCTAAAATGGATGTAAGAAATATTAATTACTAAATCGTGATTTTTGAAAAATTTGGGGAACAAAATTCAAATTTTAGAAAGTATGAACCAATTTTAAAAATTTGAGAAAATTGGGCATATAAAAAATATTGAGAAAATAAGAGGATGATTTGTAAAGAGATATTTGTAGGACCAAAATGTAATAAGATAAACTTAGAGGATTAATTTATAAAATTTTAAAAAAATCATAAGATAGTGCGAATATATATAAATAAAATCATACGTTATATTCGAATAATTTTTAATAGTATAAATAATATTATATGTCAAATGAGTAGCATTTCCCGCACAACTTAGCCAATAGACAAGACAATCCCAAGTACATGTGAATGATTTTACTAATATCAAGTAAGATTATACTTTAAGAAGTATCTTTTTGAAAAGATTTTTTATAAAAAGAGAATATTTTTTTATAATTATTTGATTTTGGGAACCATTTTATCAATTTCATTTCAATAATTAGCTCATGCCGTGTATTAGTCAAACATTCTCCTTAATAAAAGATTGAACGAAAAAATAAAAAAAGTTACAAGTACGGGTGATGATTGGATGTTTTATATAATAAAGCTCATGGAGCTCTTGATTTAAAAAATAATTCATACGATGATTATTTGAGATTATAAAACAAGTCATTATGTGAATACATATTGCATTGCATCAAATGCTCAAGAACCACTTGACATATGATTAAATATTGAATGGTATCGTAGGATTATATGAGAATTGTGTTGATGTGAAGGGGAAGTGTCGAGGATTCCCTATGCTAGGACTAGTAGTTTAAAGGCTGGTCCATTACTAGGAGTTAAGTGAAAATGTGAGTCTATAACATGGTACGAAAGTTCTTTCGTGAAAGTGTCTCAATTTAAATTATTCGAAATGATAATTTTGAAATTTCTTAAATATAAATCTTTCGGAGTGATAATTTTATAAATAATTTTTTAAAAAATAAATATTTTAAAGAAAAGAGAATTAATTTGTACAAAATTGTGAATATTACAATTGTATTTGAATGATTTATAATTTTGAGTGGAACTAAATTCGATTTCGTAGCATAGGTTACCCCACCTAAACATTTCAAGTAAATTAGAATATTTCTAAGTGTATTTAAGAGTCAAGTATAGTGCAGACAAAATAAAATAGATTGGGAAATTTTTGTTTCTTGAATATAACACGAAGATTGAAGAGAAAATTACTAAATAGAGATTACAAAACATCATTTTATTCAGTTTTTATAGCACTCACAATTTTAGTGTAGATAGAATTTGGCATATTTGCATGCGTGTACTATCATTGACTGCCAATCAAGACCTGACACTCAACCAAGACGTGGCATACACATTATTGTCAAAAGTCTTCCATCCATGGTTCATCTATTACCAAATTCAACTTCTTCCACTAAGCTTTTATACTTTGTCCTCACTGTAAATTCACTAAACTGGTGATTTAAGAGTTATTTTAATTCATTTTCAGTATTTCTAATTGTTTTGTTACTCCATACAATGAGTTCTTTTAATTCACCCTAATGCTCGGGCTCATCAACCGGTGGGTTGCTGCCCTTCTCCTTGAAGAGCTGCCTGAAGTGGGGCTTGTAGTAGAGGATGCTGTCCAAGGCTGCGTAGGGCGATGGCGTCAGGAAGCAGCCTCCATAGGAGCATGTGAAGCACGTCCGTATGCTTTGACCGGAAAAAAAAGAACTTCACAAAATTCAGTTAAATTAACTGAACCAAAACCCAGTTGGGCTTTTGCAGCTGATAAGAGAAAGAAAAATAGCCGAATGATGAGAGTCCCATATATTCACAGAGATTGGTAATAGAAGAAGGCCTGCTGGCCTTGACCGATGAAGGAAAACCTACCCGTGAAGCCTCTGTCCTTGGAGAGCTGATCATCATGTCCTCATTCACTTCAATGCCTTCAATTAGAGTCCCTCAAGGCCTTATATGTTGACATAATGGGGTTTGTCCATGGGAGATCAAAAACTGAAGAAACAACTAGTGTCTATTGGAAAAATCACATTGAATAATAACTAATTTATGGAACGTTTTTGCTAAAATAATGCAATTTCTATAACTTAGTATTTAGTTAATAATTAGAATTATTTATCTAGGCTATTACCCACCGTTGATGTAATCGTTGAGAATAAAATTTAATATTAGATAAAATAGAGAAATGTTATGAGTTTATACCGTTTGAAAAGTTATAATATAAGTTATGAATTTTAAATCCCTTATCGATTAACAATACATTCTTACGTGGTATCAGATCTAGTAGGCTCGCACCCGTACCCAACTTGAAACCGAAAATCCGGCTCATGGTCTACCCAATTATGGAGAAAAAAATACTCAATTTAAGGTTATTATTCCGTTTTATCCGATAGCATATCCAATTTTTATTATAACTTTTAAGTATAAATGGGTACGACCCCTTATTGGTCTATAATACCTTCTCTATTCTAACGAACCCGAATCAAATTAAAAAATAGTCGATTTCATTGAATCCAACCTTGAATCGAGTTCTGAGTTGATTGAAATCTGAATGTAAGGCTTGCTAAGAGGTTGTGGAAATGAGGTTAGGTGAGTAGGCATAAGCATACTATAGATAGTGTTGGGTAGTGATGTCCATTTTAGTCAAACTTAAAGATTTGTAGTGACTCACTATATGAAAGGCATGTGACTTGTGGGTGCAATAATGCATGTCCTTGCTTTCTCCATTAACCAACCTAAGTCCATAATATATTATATGTATCCTACCAATCACAAACATTAATAACACATTTGTTTCATTTCATACTTGAAATAAATAGAATTCCATTTAAAACATTTTTATATTAAAGTCGAAAAAGAATATATTCATAATACTTTTCTCAACACCTATTGAAAAATTTTAATGAAAGCCATTTGATCTTGAGCGGAATAGAAGAAATCAAATATAGTAATGTTTTTTGAAACCCTAGAAATCGGAAAAGAGGAAAATGGGGAAGGACAGCAGGCAAAATTTTTATTGCATTAATACACTAAAAAATCTGCAGTTGGGTTCTCAAATTGATTGACTATTTATGGTACCCTATTTATATTTCTAACCAATTTCAACGTAAAAGAAATGAAAAATACAACCACCTCCTCTAACTTTACACATTCATATTTTAATCCAACCACCTCTAAATAAGAAAGTCGTCCATGATATATTATTACGTGTCTCCCAATTTCTGTCAATTCTCTACAATCCGTCACATCAAAAGATAACTTAATTAATATAATATAAGAGTTAATAAAGCTAAAAATAAAAATTTGTACA
Source organism: Trapa incisa (assembly GCA_030064435.1). Lineage (NCBI taxonomy): Eukaryota > Viridiplantae > Streptophyta > Magnoliopsida > Myrtales > Lythraceae > Trapa > Trapa incisa. The sequence goes on from CM057775.1 coordinate 22,411,233, forward strand.
ATAATTTTCAGTAAAAAATTAATTTTTTATAAGCAATAAATTTAAGTTTTAATATAATAATCAGATAATATAACAAATGATAAATATATATATATATATATATTAAAACTATCTACCCAAGGATTATCGATAATAAATATAAATTAAAAATTTTGCCTTTTATCTTTTATATTCTAGGTTTAATTATGACTACCTATAATTTCCCTGAAAGGGACATTAACTCTTCCCTCCAATCAAAATCAAACCAACATACCAATGAGAACATGTTTCCTATATGCGGGAAGTTGGCTCTCATATCGCCCATTGTATGTATGCATGTGACTCTAAATAGGCCACCTATATATATATATATATAACACCCAACTAGACAACGCTTCTCTCGAACGGCCTTTTCAAAAAGTTTTTTTTCCATTTTAGTATTTTTTTTTAAATAGTTTTAAAAAAACTCGACTTAATTACAATTAATTTAAAAAACTTATCTTAACCGTATTTAATTTATCACGAACCAATTCAAATTGATCTAGTAGGAATATGTCAATAAATCGTCACTATGCTCATTACTGGTAGTTTATAAAAAACAAAAACTTAAAATATACATAATATCAACTTTATAAAATATAATTATTAAAAATATGATAATAATTAACTGTATAAATTTTTATAAAATTTATGTAATTTGAGAATTTTAAGTATTTGTTAAAACTTTACTACTCATATGGTAGTGGTATTGAAGTGTATTAATTTATATTTTAGTAAGTAGGAAAAATATAAAATTAACAATATACATTCCAATATTATATTCATGGTTTAACCATATTGATTGGTATTTGAATTATGGATATTTTTAATCACAATATTTCACACGTAATTTTTATTATTAAATAGATTACATATCTGTTTAATATATATTTTATTTGTTTTACTTGTAATTTATAACAATTTTACTAATTATTAATAGGTGAGATGAGAGTTGTGATTTGGTTATCCATTATATATAATATACATTTTCATCTTCATTAGATTTAATACGCATAGTGCTTTCAACGATAGTTTTCATTATACCAATCTTGTTGATTAGTCGTACTTATAACTATCACTAGTTAATACCGGAAATCTTATAGACATGTTTATGATTATACACAATAAAAAATTCTTAATTAAATACTCTTGTCTTTTTACTACAATATCATGATTAGATATGTTTCAAGCTAAATAGTATTTACTAGACATTACTTATTTAAAAAATTATCATATTTTAATATTTTGATATTTTCATAGATATTGATCACATTATTTATGTGACATGATTCCTTCTCATTGGCCTTGAGCTAGTTTTTATAAAGTGACATTAAGCCCACTTCTTGTTGAAAATTATGACTTTGTACCTATTTTAACATGATAGTTCATGCTCATATATAAAGTATTCAATATTTATGCTTATACAGAAATATATCCCAAAACGATTTTAAGTGAAATTTTAAAATCTCATGTTATTAGTTTGTATAAATATTGATACATTATAAGTACAACCAAACTCAATTTCATAAATCTCACTCACTCGTGGTCATCACTTGTTCGTCATATATTTGATCTGTCCTTATGGGTATTTATCCCATTGAAAGTTTAACATTGATTTCTCCTTCTCGTTCATCTATTCTTTATGGTTAGTCCTTTCTTGGAACCTTACAATTACATTGATTTTCATCTTTACTTCAATTTTGTTTATTACTTATATTACATTTACAAGTCAAATTCTTGAGATAAACGTTTTGGGAATACCTTCATTTCTCTTACTTTTTTGTTAACAGTTTACTTATTTGTCCTCAAGTTTTTAAACTCGTAGACCAAGTTTTTTATTTCTCCTCAAATCTTTGTAGTATGGGGTTTTAAATTCTCTCGTGACTCAGTATTATTTTTTTAGAGTAATTTACTCTTTTCTCGTCAATTTTTTTCGACTTTTGTTGTCCCAAGAATTTTTTTTACTTTTGTTGTCCCAAGAATTTTTTTATCCTTCTCCTCATGTTTTGACTTTCATCAAATGTCTTTCCTTTATTCAAATTTACGAGTTTCTCAATTATGAAATCGTAAAACTTTAATACGTAAAGTTTTATTTTATTGATTTTATTAGCCATTGTCATGGCTTATTACAGAAAATGAAATATTGTCTACTCTCACAACTCTAGTTAGACTTTATTGATTGACTCAGAGTTAACCACTTGTTGATGACGAGATTCTTCCTCTAAGGACTTGAAAATTGATGTCGTCTTCTCACAAGGGCATAAACCTCCATGGTACTTCCCACATTGTTTGCAAGCATCTATGCTTTGGTTCCTCATATTAAGATGAAGAGGCTTGCCCTCGAGAATTTGGTAATTCCGCCCTCCTAGAGATTGATACTCCATACCTGCTCATAACTATAACTTCACATTCATAAGCTTGTTTGAGTAGAGTTACAAATCCAAACTCTTGGTGAGTTTGAATGGGTGGTAGCTTTTTAAACACCCTCACATAATTTGCAAGCCTCCCAAAAGTTATTTTCGACCTCTTGTCAAGTAAAGGTTGGGTTGGTGTTTCTTATTCCCAAGTTTGATTAGTTCTCTGATTGTGGAATTTTTTTCATTCTCAACAGACTTGGATTGGGTTCTCCTTCTTTTGGGGATCCTCGTACACTATAGATTTTTCCTTTAGTTTAATAATATTTATGTAGCAACTATTTCCGGCATTTAAAAGTATTTCCCAAGATTCTAAGTTTTCAAAACTCATCTTCTTTCAAAATTTTAGTTTGAAAACCATTTGCTCTAATACCGCTTAACTTGTCATACACTGACCCAATTTGGATAGAACCCTGTGAACAACTCATCACTTCTCCCAATACTATAATAGGAACCATTTCCATCTTAATAGTAATAATAAAAGCAAGGCTCAAGACTGAAAGGAAAAATCATGCATCATATAAGTTTTCCAAAAATTTGTCATAGTAGATATTGCATTACACAAATATTCTAAGTGAACTATTTACATACCAGAATTGTAGCTCATCCTCTAACATTATTTGTGTCATGTTTAGGACCTAAAAAGAGTAAGTGAGGGGGTGAGTTCATAACTCAGTGAGGGTCTCTACTGACACCGTGACTTCTTGTCTATGAGTTATTCCATACTCTCTTCATAACACACTAGTTAAAATCATTCTGATAAACAAGCTACAACTTGTCTTATTATTTTGAAAAGGGTTTTCCCGGATAAATCTAATACTTGTCTTATACAAGTTTTAAATCAAGTTCCTTCCTAGTTGTAAAATTTTCTCATATTTCACATTTGGTGGATTTATATCGGTTTGTATCACATAAACACACAAATACCATTTCTCAATAAATGGATCAAACAGTTGCATAACAAACACTCACAGGCTACAATCTCGATCTATTACACTAGTGGTCCGGAGTGTTTTTACCATCCACTCGCGTGAGATGCCACAACCTCCACCACATCATTTGTATGAGCATGTCACGCCCCAACCCGGTTTGGTTGGATCCCCATGAACAACCTGCCACTCTCTCGGTTCAAGAGGAGTTTCCTCCAACTTTAACTCGAGATGAGCCAGGCGTAATTTCGACCTTATTCCCTGGAAAGACATATATCAAATAAAATGCAAGCTTAAGGAAAATTTAAGCATACCTGATAGAGGGTAAGGCTCAGTATTATTCTTATCATTTTTCTTGTTTCCTGAAAAAAGGATAGAAATGAGAGGGTGAGTACGACTACTCAGAGAATGGGTTTTCAAAAATTCACTTTAAGGAACAGAATTGTATTGGAGTGTGCTAGACTCCTTTCTTTCAAAAATTCTTTCATTTAAAGTCTCGGGTTTTATCACCATTTCCTTATTTAATCACGGTGTGTCATCACCTAATACACAACCTTCATCATGAAGGTCAAACACACATTCGCATGCCAGCACGACCACTAAATCCACTTGTGGCTACGGAGCGACTTTAATAGCCACCTAGATAGACGTACGTCCACTTCTACCATGAGAATGAGTGGATGTATGTGACATCCGACCCTCAATCCCGAAATTAATTCTCCATATCTGTATGAGGACAGAGACCCCATCCCATCCCCACCCCGATCTCATACGCTTAGTGCTACTCCAAATTTCGTACTGTCACCTAGTACGACGAACTGCCCTTATACTCACCGAGTCCTCCAAGGCCCTTAGAATGCATCACTACCCCTCATGGGCATCTTGATGATCTCGTAATCATAGTACATATACAATCAGTATTTTCTTATCATTCCATATAACCAGTGGTGCTACTGGTCCAATGGCCCCGACCCTTAACTCAACCTGCAGTTGTTTGTCTTGACTGGTCTGTCGACCTGTAATGTCGCACTACCGCTAGTTGACTAAATATGTTGGTCATGTCTTGGTACCATAGTCAAACAATTCATTTATTAATGTTTTATGGCACATACCTTATGTTTGTTTATGAGTTGCTACTCATGTCCACTGGCCTATGACCCACTTGTTCGAGGTTTTCAAAACCGGGCATAGTAGCCCCCAAGTTCCAAAACCGAGGCCCCCGGCCTATAAGAGCTATTCGAGCTCCCATCAAGAAGGTCTTCCAAATCATTTAGGAATTGGCACACAATCAGTGGAGAGCACTTCTGTCAAAATATATTTTCAACTGTCCATCATATCAACCGAGTATGAGGACATCTCCGCTCATAACTACTGAATGGGTTTTCCGCTTCCTTCGAGAAAGTTTCATCATACCAACCGGGTATGATCTACTTACAATCGGGTAATTAGTTTTTTCGCGTGATTTTCACATCACTTCTCTAAGTTGCGATATTTAAAATACCACTAAATAGTGGATTTTTCATTTCAAGGTACTTATCATCCCTAACCGGATATGATGTTAAAATTCTCACTCACAACCCGTAAGTAGGTTTTCCTTAAATAAAAGTGCTCATCATCTCAACCGATATGATGTGTAAATTAGCCCACTCACGGTTACTTCTAATTTAGAAAAAGTACTCATCATCCCAACCAGGTATGATTTAAATAACCTACTCACCCGTCAATGCAGTGAATTCCGCTAGACTGGTCCCTTGTTTTCACGCCAGCTTGTCCTTCCTGGCGTTCCTGGTGCTTCGTGTTCCTACATGATATGAACATCTCGGTTCATTATCTCTCGACCTAATAGCCTTCATTCATTTCAAATGAATGAGAAAAACTAAACTTTTATTTATTTGTAATTAGGTCCCTAAAGTTATTTTCTTTAACTTTAAGTCCCTAATACCAATTTTTCCTCAAATTGAGTCCCAAAACTTTTAAAATTCCCCTTGGGACCTCAATTTATTCAATTTCACAAAAAGGGGTTTAATTTCCCAAATTTTCAATTTGGTTCCCCAACTTTTCCAAAATTACCATTTTGCCCTTCATTTACAAAATGGTAAATTTTACCCCAAAAATTCTAAAATTCCTCAATCATCCCTCAATTTTAGGAAATTGCATTTCAATCCTTCAAATTTTTGAAAATCCCCAATTTTCCCCCAATTCCAACTTCTTAACACAACCAAATTTGATTTCATCAAATTGACCAATCAAACATTTCCAATTGTTAAAATTGAAGTTGAAATTGAGTTTCTACATATTCATTTGATTTTTTAGCAATTTGAATCGTAAGTTTTAACGTCGAAATCAGCTCAAATAGAGCTTCGTCAAAAAATGAACTGTAAAAAGAGAAAGCTTCGATTACTCACCGATAAGAGCACGTCGATCTGGGCTTTCTATCTGGCAGGTAGTCCTCCTCTTGAGTTTCTTCCTAGGATCAAGAATGACATCAATTGATGTCGAATTGGATTAGAATTTTATCATAGAAATTCGGCCGACTCTCTCTCTAACACCGATCGGAAATTGTAGAGGTGAGCCGAATTGGCTTACCTTTTCGTCCTAATTTGGCCTGAGGAGGGCTCGAATTAGCCAATTTCAACTCGGCCGAAACAGGGTAGCTTCAGCCCGCTGGAGCTGCTTCACTGTTCGATCACGTCGGTGCTCTTCCGGTGACTCTTGGATCAAATGGATGTCACCACCGTGTAGCTAACTTCTCCCCGATTCTAATGAACCCGACCTTGCCTTCTTTGGCTCAGAAATGACCCTATATCGAAGCTCTGGTTCGAGCTTTTCCAGAAAACTAAGCAACTAAGAGAGAGTGAGCTTTTCAGGTGTGGAGAGGATGAATGGAGAGGGGCTCTTTATATAAGGAGCTCGGGTACTCGTCGGTCATCCGTTTGGCATCTTTACGGCAAGCATTGATGACCGGAAATGTATTGAACGGAGACGTTTCTTCTTCGCCGGTGCTGCTTCGAATTTTTCGGCGAGTGAATAGTGTTGTCATCTGAAGGAAGAAGACGACATTGTTCCGAACCAGGCCGGACGGAGTTCAAAGATTAAACAGGCATGTTCACCACTCATTTGACTGAATTTTTCAAATCTAAAAATTTCTAAATTTATCTAATTTCATTTTTTATCCAATGGTGGCTTCAAATCTCAAATTTGAATTTTTTAACCCACCTAGAAAAATGAATTTAGGATCCACTTCAATAATAGTTCAAACTAGTCCAAACTGGTTCGGATCCGATTCACCTGAACCGATTTGGTTTTCATCTCCAATTCCTTCTCAAGTCCATTTCCATGACTTTTAGGACTCTTTGGGTCACTTGGGGTCCATGAGTCGATTCGGTTCATAAACCGGTTCGGACCCGGTTCACTTGAACCGGTCTAGTTTTTTCTTCCCCAATTCGTCCTAAGGTTCTTTTCCAAGATTTCTGAACCATTTTGAGTCACATGAGAGTTGTAAATTCTCAATTTTCCCATTTCCTATTAATCGAGCTTGTAGACCGATTTGGTTTAAAAATTCAAAACTGACTGATTCTTTCCCCGGTTTTCTCATTATTAAATGACGGGGTTTACAGAGCACCTCAGCCCAAGCCCCACACTTATTGATACTTTGATCCCCATATAGAGTGGTGAGACCCCTCTCTTCTATCCCCTCGTTCTCAGTGCGTACAAAGCTCCTAGAGGTTCAAGACATACCGGAACAGCACAACTTCCATTGTACCAACCTTTTTGTCTAGTATCCCTTGAACCAAAACTATCCTGTACAGGACGTCTCTTTGGTTCTGAACAGTTGCAATCATATATATAAGTATTTTGAATTAAGACCTTTATTTTTGTCCTGCTAGCCCAACGAGATCCAACCTAAATCTAGCTTAGCAGTTTCAGCAAATATTATCAATTTGTAATAATTTTTATCAAGCTCTTAAATCAACACTTATTTACGGGTTTGACATGTTTTCATTGGCCTTGGACCCACTCATACGAGTTTTCAAAACATGGACTTAGACCCACTTCACTTTTCAAAATTGTGGCATTGGGCCCATTTACACATAACTAGATCTAGCCAACCGTCTATCAACCATGGGCCTTGCCCATTTCTTGCATCGATGATCGAAAGTAGACCATTTCCCTTGAAGTGTATCCATACACCGTTCAAGGGTTGTCCTATCATCATACTTCATACTTTGTTCAAAAATATAATCCCAAAAAGTTTAAGCAATTTTACACTGTTAGTGGATTATACTTCTTGAAATTTGATTTCAAAATAAATCATGCTTCCAAGTATGCGTCACCGGTCCAATCGGACCCGATATCAATAATCCCACTCACCCAAGATATATTATTTGTTCGTCCTTGACGGATTTCTAATGCATCGGGTTAGACTCGTGGTTTTAGGCAAAGGTCTTCATTTCACAACTATATGATCACGGATAATGGACCATCAATTATCTAATAATTGCATTTAGGTCCCTATGTTTTTAATTAACACATGAGTCCCTAATTTTATTTTATTGACAAGTAAATTCTCAATTATTTGCCATAATTTCCTCAATATTACTTTATTTTTAATTTCATCCCCAAATAATTTTATTTAATATAAAATTATTCAAAATTATAAATAAAACATATTATTCACTTTTAATTGCAATTAAATTGCCCAAAAAATATTTTAATTTTAATTAAGCCTACAATTTCATTTAACTCTTCAATTAACCCTCAATTTATGTCAATTTCACAAAAATCCCCAATTTTCCAAATCACTCAATTTCTCCAAAATTGCATTTTAGCCCCTAAAATCTTGATTCATCAAATTGACCGATTAAACTCGGTTAATTACCTCCTATCATGATGCTAATCATCTCCTCTATCTCTCTACAATCAGTTCAAGTTTTGAATCATCCAATTTGGCCTAGAATTGAGCTTAAACAAAGTTTCATTAGAATGTATTTATAGAGAGAGAAAGTTTATATTTCTTACCAGCAAAGATGTAATTGTCGGAGCTCTTGATTTTGGGAGCTAACTCTCGTCGAAAGTATTCTCTTATGATCAAATTTCACCTCAATTTGTGCCCTAAACAGTGAGAATTTTATCAGAAAAATTTTCACAATTTTCTCTCTGTAAATTCACTATTTCGGTGAAGGGCAACGTCAATTACGTACCTCGAAGGCTTAGAGAGGACTAAGCTCAATTGTGAAGAGACGTGGGAGGGTCGGCCTAGCCTTAGAAGGTTTGAGGGTGGCCCGAATTCAGCTCGAAAGCTCCTACTCAAAATTGACAATCAGAGCGACAGTATTGTGCGGGCTCACCGACGCTTCTCCGGTGATCCTCCAGTTGAAGGGAGTATGCATCATGGTAGAGGACCTCCTCCCAAGTCTAGGGAACCCGAATTCACATTTAGATGTGAAGAAATGGGTCGATGTCGGAGCTCTGGTTCATGGATGGTTAGAAATTGGAGTGGTTCATCTTCTTCAAGCTTTCGAGGAATGGAGATGACAAATTGAGGGGAGCTCTTTATATAGGAAGATCGTGGTTCCTATCCATCCATCCATAGGCTGATCATTAACTCTCTGATTTACTCACTTGTTTGAGAGGTTTAATGGTCGTCAGAGTTATGGCAACTTTTGGCCTCCCCCACTTTCAGTTGTCTCAAGGTTGAAGATGACGCTATGCACACGTGTGTGAGTTTCACATGTGTGAACTGCCATGTGGCGCACAGTGATTGATTGGCTTCATTGACGCAGCCTTCCACTCAGCATCCGAGTCATTTGTTAACTCATTGACTGGCCACATAGTAACCCCCCATAGGTCACTCTCTCCTACGTGGTTGTTGCTTGAATCTAACTGTTAGTTGACCATGAAACATGGCGTAATCTGATTAGCTTATTTAAATTTATTAGTTTTCTCACCTGACGCATTGCGCCACTATTACATATTAGTCTCTAATTGACTATGGTCATCTAATGTGGCTTTACATGTGTCAACTTCTGATTGGTTGACATTTCTCCAACATTCTAGTTTGTAACACCGTATTTTTAGTAGCAAAAAAACATTTAGAGCAGAAAAACCTAATTGGTTCAGATGAACTCAATCCTATTAGAATACTGAAGTTAAGTGTGCTTGCGTGAGAGTAGTGCATGTTGCATCCCCTCAATAGTTGTCAAACTATATTTTTACTAAACTAAAATTAAATAAAATACTAGCACCGATGCATTGGATCCTATTAGAACTCTAAAGTTAAGGGTACTTGGGTGAGAGTAGTGCTAGGATGGGTGACCTATTCGGAAGTATTCATTTTGCATTCTCTCAATAGTTATCAAATCATTTTTTTTGTAACCCAAAAATAAATAACATGCCAACATCAATGCACAAGATTCGATTAGAACTCCAAAGTTAAGCATGCTTAGGTGAGAGAAGTGCTAGGATGGGTGACCTACTAGGAAGTATTCATGTAGAGTTGCACCATTTTCAATTGTTGACAAATCATATTTTTTTTATTAATCCAAAAATTAAAAAATATACAAGCACTAATGCATGATCCCTTTAGAACTTCGAAGTTAAGCGTATTTGGTGTGAGTAGTACTAGGATGGGTGCCCTATTGGGAGGTATTCATGTTGCATCTCCTTAGTGATTGTCAAACTATATTTTTTTAGTAACCTAAAATGTAATAACATACTACCATTAATGTATTGGATCCTATCAAAACATTGAAGTTAAGTGTGCTTGGATGAGAGTAGTGCTAGGATGGGTGACCTCAGTGGTTGTCAAACTATATTTATGTTCCTATCATAAATATCATAAATACCTATATTTATTTATTCAAATTAATACTAATAATTTAATTATTGGAATTAATACTAATAAATACACATCAATTTCCCGAGAATAATGACAACATTAATACAGTAGTAATAAATCCTCCCCATTTAATACGCAATTCTACTCCTATATAAAGAGCTCATTCCCATTCATTCTCCTCACACCTGAAAACTCTTTTCTCTCTCTAATACTCCATTTCCCAGTGAAGCTCGAACTAGAGCTTCGACTTAGGCATTTTTCTTAGCATCAGAAGGAGAGGTCGGGCTCTTTAGATTCCAAGGGAAGTCAACTATCTGATAGCAACCTCCATTCAATCCGAGAATCGTCGAATAAGTGCCGACATAGTCAAATAGTGAAACAACTCCGGTAGACCGAAGCTGACCTGTTTTGGCCTAGCTAAAATTAGCCGAATTCAGCCATCTTTTAGCCAAACCAAGCTCTCCCAACATCCCCACAACCCTCATATGACCTCAACGATACTGAAAGGTCAATAATAGGAATTCTTGATCCTAGAAAGTACTTTAGGAAGAGAGCTACCTTTCTCGATAAAAAGCTCGGACCTTCACACCTCTGACGGGACAAGTGTGATCGAAACTCCAGCAAGAGAAAGCTCGCATCAACTTGAAAATCCAACCGTGGACGAATACATCATGGTTAACGGGGGAGCACCTTTTTCTAAATTAGAAGTCACTGTGAGTGGGCTTACTAATGTCATACCCAGTTGGGATGATGAGCACAATTTAAAGTTAAAAACCCCTTACCAGTTATGAGTGGGATTTTATGTCATACCCAGTTGGGGATGATAAGTACCTCGAAATGAAAACCCACTACTAAGTGGTATTTTAAACATCACAACTTAAAGGAGTGATGTGAAAATCACGCAGAAAAACTACTTACCAGTGGTAAGTAGATTATACCTGATTGGTATGATGAAACTTCCTCGAATGAAGTGGAAAACCTGTTCATCGGTTATGAGCGGAGATGTCCTCATACTCGGTTGGTATGATGGATAGTTGAAAATATATTTTGTCGGAAGTGCTCTCCCCTGACTGTGTGCCAATTCCTAAACAATTTGGAAGACCTTTTTGATGGGAGCTCAAATAGCTCTTATAGGTCGGGGGCCTCAGTTTTGGAACTTGGGGGCTACTATGCCCAGTTTTGAAAATCTCGAACAAGTGGGCCATAGGCCAGTGGACACGAGCAACAACTCGTAAACAAACATGAGGTATGTGCCATAAAAAATTAATAAATGAATTGTTTGGCCATGGTACCAAGACAGGACCGACATATTCAGTCAACTAGTGGCAGTGCGACATGACATGTCTCTGGACCAGTCAAGACAAATAGCTGCAGGTTGAGTTGAAGGTCGGGGCCGTTGGACTAGTGGCACCACAGATTATATGGTATGATAAGAAAATACTGAATGTGCATGCACTGTGATTACATAACCATCAAAACGCTCAAGAGGGGTAGTCATGCGTCGTCCTAAGGGCCCTAGATGACCTGGTGAGTATAAGGGCAGTTCATTATACTAGGTGATCGTGCGAAATTTGGAGTAGCACCTAGCGCATGAGACTGGGGTGGGGACGAGATGAGGTCTTTGTCCTCATACGGACACGGAGAATTGATTTCGGGATTAAGGGTTGGATGTCACGTACATCCACTCATTCTCAAGGTAGAAGTGGATGTGCTTCTATCTAGGTGGTCGGTAAAGTCGCTCCGACACCACAAGTGGGTTTAGTGGACGGGTTGGCCTGCGATTGTGTGTTTTGACTTTCATGATAAAGGATTTGTGTTAGGTGATGACACCCCGTGATTAGTAAGAAATGGTGAAAAACTGAGATTTTTAAAGTGGAGAAAATCTAAAGAAAATTAAGGAGTTTTGCACACTACAACTTGAAAATGTCACCCTCGGTAGGGTAAAGGTTTTAAAAACCAGTATTTGAGGAAAGGATATTTTAAAAGAAAATAAGGAGTTTGGCACACTCCGATTAAAGTTATTTTGTTTATGAAAACTCACTCCCAACCCCCGCTCCCTGAGTTGTAGAACTCACCCCCTCCCTTTTACCCCTTTTAGGAAATCAAGGGAAAAATCAATCTTAAAGACTTCCCTGTATAGGAACTATAAAATCAGGTATGTCTATTTTTCAGTTTTGTATAATGTTATTCTAGGAAAGATACAGGTTTAAAGGACGCCTTACTCCTCTCGGGTTTAAAAAAGGGGAAAACCCTTAGTAAACCGGGAAGAGTGGCGGGTTGTTCACGGGGATCCGACCAAACCGGGTCGGGGCGTGAAATAGTCAGTCACTGACTTGGCACCTTTTCCATGTGTAAGACTCTAATTGGTCAGCCAAGTTGACGGGAATTCTCTTTAGTTGACTATTGACTAAGGACATGTGTCACGCTTCTATTGGTCAGTTTTTAATGATTTGGATTTTATTCGTTTGACCGTTGACCAAGTACATGTGTCACGCTTTGATTGGCTAACGTCTTCATATGCTGACCGAGCAGCTGACTGAGCGTGCTTCACCACGCATCGTGCACTAATTAGTCACGCGTGCTGATTGGGTGTTGACCTGGAATGCAGTCCATTGACCAGCTAGACCATTGACTGGTTTGGTCGGACCGAGTTCAATAACCCGAAATAGAAAATCAATCGGTTGAGGTCCAATTCGATCAGTTTTCTCAAAATTAATTTTTTTTTAAATTTATCTAAATTCATTTTCGATAATTGGTGATTTCAATTTCTCAAATTGATATTTTTAAGTTAACTAGAAAAATTAATTTTTGAATTGGTTCTTTCCGGTTTAGACTCAGTTCACCCTAAATTGATCCGGTTCTCATATCCAATTTGGTTAATGATCTATTTCCATTATTTTTTAATACTTGGGATTGTCCAATTTCCGTTTTGGTTTTTCTTTACCAATTTCGGTTCACTTTGAATTGATATTTCAATTTCCCAAATTGATATTTTTAAGTTAACTAGAAAAATAAATTTTTGAATTAGTTTTTTCTGGTTCAGGCCCGGTTTACCCTAAACTGATCCAGTTCTCACATCCAATTTAGTTTATAATCCATTTCCATTATTTTTTTAATTTTCATTAAACATTTGAAAATTTTCAATTCCCATTTTGGTTTATTTTTATCAATTCCGGTTCACCTTTAAACACAGTTTTCTCTTGAAATTTTTTGGTTCTCATTTATGACTTTTTATTTTGAGAGAACGATATTTATGGTCTCACTATTATAGAGTTTAGAGAATTTGGCAGTTATGACGAATGTCCTACCATATACATCGGGTTGGGGGTTAGAATCATGAAATTCAAGATCATATATCATATTATTGGAAAACAAATAAAAAATTAGATCAAACGGATGAGACCGAATCACAATTTATTTTCTCGAGATAACCTAAAAATGTAAAAAAAATAATTTTAGATCCGAAGTAGAATAATTAAATTTATAAAAATTAAAAAATCGATCTAATCGATCGAGAAGTTGGGGCATCAAAAAGTGAGTGAATCAAACTGGTCAATAGGACGAAGGGGACATTCGCACCATGTACACATGGTGCGAGCTAACACACCACCCGCATGAGGTATTTTCAGCCTAGCCTTCCAAAGTTCAATGTAGAACTACATTTTAGGTCGATTGAATGTCCATAGTTATGCTCTCTTATCCTCCCCACGGAAAATCCTCTCTCAACAGTAACCTGACTTTCTGAGCTCTAAGAGCACATTTTTAATGAGAGTAAATATTTTAAACTCTACAATCTCAAAGAGTTCATTTACTTTCCAACCTACTTAACTCCACTCAGTCTAGTGTCATGGATGAGTTTCTAACCCCTGCTCCATTTTTTAATTAAACTTATATTTGAGTTAAAAATGGATAAAAATAGTCCATACGTACTAAAAAAGTTGATGGGAAGATTGAAAAATTTATTAGTATCATGTTAAACCGATTTTAAAGTTTTTAAACATAAGATTTATATATTTATTTAATTTAAAATTATTTTATTAATACTGACAAAAAAAATAAAATTTTGAAAGGCCCATTGAGACCATAGAAATAGTGTATTGTAATAATTTATATGAAGTTAGGATAGTGCATCACAAAAAGGCAATGCACTTGAGATTTCTTCATGGTGGGGCAAGACTGCACATGAAGTTGAGAGGCGTGACTTTTGTTAGGAAAACTCTATTTTGGATTGAAGCACGTGCATCAATGGTTGGCACCAACCTATCGCACCACCCATGGCTCTAATGCACCACCCATAACACCACTGATGGATCATTACATAAATTTTCCCAAAATTATAATAATGATAGATTTAGAGATTTACCCATATCCAATACAAATTATATTAATAATTAAATAATATATATTTTTAGGTACTAATAATTATATAAAAATTATCAATTTTTTAACGTTAGTTTATTTAAATGACATAATAAATTTAGTATTAAACTCCATCAATATTTTATTATTCCTTATAATAAATTATAAGATATGAACCATGTTCTAATTATGATAATATGGAGTTGTGTTCACTTAAATTAGGGCATAGTAAATTCAATTGAAGGTATATTGAAGGCATTTGCTTAGTCAAATTAAAAAAAATAGTTTTTTTTGCACACAATTTAATGGTTCATATTGAAGGCATTTGCTTAGTCAAATTAAAAACTATTAAAAAAATTTATTTCCTGAATTTATTCTTAAAAAATATTGAGCAAAATAGGAGTGAAAATGTGGTTGCGCCACCACGAGGGATATGACTGGTCCCACTCTGTCTCTTCATGCGCTCCCTCTGGCGTTCCTTTTCAGGCTCTCTCTCTGTCTCTTTCCGTGCGTGTCTCCATCTCCGTGATTGAAAAAGTACAGTGAGCCAGCGCTCGTCACTTCTGTAACGGTCACCAGGCTGATGGGAAGAGCGGCCTTGTTGAGTTCTCGGCTGTCGTCGCGGTAGCCCTGCAGGAGGAGAAATGTTCCGACCGGTGAGATGGAGGAACGACAGGACCAGGACGAAAGCCGTCTTCAAGCTGCAGTTTCATGCCACTCAGGTTCTCTCGATCTGTATCTTTTTTCAGGAAAAAAGTGCGACAAAGGAGATGAAATTCAAGTGAGGGTTCTAAGAATGGAATGATAGAGCACAGGGATCTGTTCCCAGAATTGGCAGAGCTAGCGAAAGATTCCGTTTTCTGAGCTCGTTTGTCTCTTTTATGGGAATCGGAATTTAGAAATGCAGTGCTCTTGTCATGTGTTTGATTGATCTTCAGTGACTGGAAATTAATATCTTAATGTCGTTCTCTTTTAATAATCTCATACTTTATCACTCCCAACGTGCCTTTTCCATGTATTTTTCGCATCTCTATGAAAAGAAAAGGAATGAAAGAGATTCATAATCTGTTTGATGTAATGTAATTTTCAGGTCCCCCAGTTGTGGGCTGATGCTTTGATGGTATCAATAGTTCCGGGGGACAGTGGAAAAGCAACCGTGAGATTAAAGAAGGCTGTGATCAGAGATGGGTCCTGCAAATGGGATAGTCCAGTCTTTGAGACAGTAAAGTTCACCAGGGACCCAAAGACAGGCAAAGTTCATGAAAGACCATACCATTTTATCCTGTCTACGGTATGAGAATTAGCTTGTGAGAATGGATATGACTGAATATTACTAGTATGTATTCTGATGTGAGATGATTTTGTTGTAGAGATCTGGTAAGTCTTCTGTTGTGGGAGAGGCCTCACTTGATTTTGCGGATTATGCTGGAGCAACAAAGGCTTACTCAGTCTCACTGCCAATAAAGGGCTCGGACACAAAAGCATTTTTAAATGTCAGCTCTATATCATGTACAATCTACTGCTGTTTTCTCATGGGATAGTTTCTCAGTATTTGATTCATTTCCTCCTTTTCCTTTATAGGTTTTAATTGACAGGCTGCAGGATAATGTTGATCAAAGGTAAAATCGTGCATTGCGGCTCTAGATATATTCACCTGTTTGAAATATTATTTCTTTAGAAGATGCAAATTAAACTTGTTGATATCGCTGTAGAGAGGCTGGAGAGGATGAAGATGGGAAGGCTAAAGTTCCAGACCGGAGCTTGAGATCCCAGCTTAGAAACAGCAGCGGAGAGGATAACAGATGCAGCAGCTCTTCTACTGAAGTAAGTTTATCTCAATATGAGAGATGTCAAAAGTTGAAAGATTTTGTTTTCTGATAGTGTCCATGTGCGACATTTTTTTTAAATTATAGGATGTGCGGGCACTTATTCATACAATTCATAATGCGGAGGAGGATGGTAAGTTTAGTGCTTCAAGTGGTTCTGACCTCACAACAAGTTCAGAGAGCAGCTCAGGACTAAACACGCCCCGAGAAAAGACATCAGATGGAGCAATAGCATTATCTAGTACCTGTCAAGATATTAAAGCCTCTGATGAGGTAGGAGCTGGTTCTGAGCTTGAAGAGCTGAGGTCCAAGTTGTCTTCCTTAGTGAGACAGCTGAATTTATCAGAGTTAGAATTGCAGATGCTCCGAAAGCAGATTGTAAAAGAGAGCAGACGGGCCCAGGAGCTCTCTAAAGAGGTCCTTACATTGAAGGAGGACAGGAATTCATTAGCGGAAGAAAATAAACAGTTCAGGGCTATCAATGAGGGATCTCGGGATATGGGGGAGAAGAAGGGAAAGTTAAAGTCTGAGGATGGAAACTTACAGGATATTCTTGAGGAATGCAGAAAAGAATTGGACTGCGAGAAAAACCGGAGTGTTGGTCTCAGTCTGCAGCTTCAGAAGACACGTGAATCAAATGCCAAACTGATTGTTGCTGTGAGAGACCTGGAAGAGATGTTAGATCATAAGGATAAGAAAATTTCTGATCATTGCAGAAAATTACGAACATCAGATGAGAAGGATACAGAGCAGAGGGTACTGGAGACAGTTGTTAAGGGGCAGATAGATCCCAAGGAAACTAATCTTCTAGAGCAAAAGATACTGGATCTTAATGGTGAGCTTGAGATCTACCGGAGGGATAGAGACAAGCTGGAGATTCAGTTGGAACAGCTTGCTCTTGACTATGAGATTTTGAAGCAGAAGCACCATGAGGTCTTGTATAAATGGGAGCAGAGTCAGATTGAAGAGCAGCTAAAACTTCAATATGAGTGCTGTGATTTGGAGAGTGAACAAGAATATATGAGCAAGATCCATGAGTTGGAGAGTGAACTTCAGATGAGATTAGAGGAAATCACAGATTCTTCGATCACTATAGGCAAGCTTGAGAGCAACATCAAGAGATTGGAGAGTGAACTCCAAACGAGATCGGGAGAAGTCTCTGATTCATTGGCCACGATAGTCTTGCTGGAGACCAACATCAAGAAGTTGGAGAGTGACCTCGAGAAGAGATCAGAGGAATTCTCCAAATCTTTGGTCACTATAAGTGAGCTCGAGAGCAAGGCTGAGGGATTGCAGAGCAAACTTCAGATAAGAACAGGAGAATTGTCTGATTCATTGACCATTATAAGCAATCTTAAGAGCAAAGTTGAAATATCGAAGAGTGAACTTGAGAGAAGGTCCAATGAATCCTCAGATTCTTTGGCAGCTGTAACCTTGCTCGAGCACAAGATTAAGGAATTAGAAGGAGAGCTCATGAAGATGTCTGTTGTGCTCTCACACTCCTTGGCCTCTAGAAGTGAGCTGGAGACCCAGGTAAAATGTTTGGGGGAAGAATTGGAGAGTCGTACCCAAGAATTTGAAAATGACTTGGAAATTCTAACTCAGGCCAAAGTCAAGCAGGAGAAAAGAGCGATTTCTGCTGAGGAAGCCCTTCAGAAGTTGAGGTTGAAGCATTTTGACACTGCTAAAAGGATTCAAGAGGAATTTAAGAAGCTTGCCGTTCAAATGGCCTCAACATTGGAATCAAATGAAAGAGTAGCTATTAAGGCAGTGAAGGAAGCAGATGAACTGCGAAAATCTAATGAGAGGCTGCAATTGATGAAAGATGAATATGAAGCTAAAATGGAAGGTATTTCTCGAGAATTCCAAGAGCTGGCCAGGAAGCTAGAAACTGAGATAACAAGGCTGAGTACAGATAATAGCGTGCTTTCGGCACGTGCAGCAGAAGCTGGGGTAGCACTACAAAAAAGAGATGCTGAGAGAAGCGAACTGGAGCGCTCCATGGCTTTGCTGAAGTTGGAACTGGAGGTGAAGAACATAAAGGTCTGTGACATGGAGCATGGGTTTAAAATTCTGAAGGTTCATTGTGATGAGTTGAAGTACTCCTTACATGAATGCGAGGATGAGAAGGAAAGGCTGAGAAGAGAGCTTGACAACCATCATAGCTCAAATTTTGTAAAGAACCCATCGCAAAAGGTAACTAGCTGCAAAATCTAAATATAATCCTATTGACAACATTTGCATTCTCTATATAATTGACACTTTAGTTATAAACTCATTTTCATGTTTTCAATAATCAAATACAGGCGGCTAATTGTTCAGAAGGATATAGTTCTGAAGGACTCCAGCCTCCTGAGACTGGAAAAACTGCAGTTGGCAGGTGAGAGTTGAAGAACTGAGATTTTTAACTCATACTGGCCAAAAGGGAAAAGATATGGGGGGAATGGTGACTGGACAAATATTATTCATTACAGCTTTGCTGAAAGTGCACACATCTTCTTCTTTCTATGTATACCAGGCAAAGTGAGCAGCTCCAGGATCTGTCCACTGAAGTGTCCTTACTTAGAGAGACGAATGAGTCATTGGAGATCGAACTGAAAGACATGCAAGGGAAGTACTCCGACTTAAGCCTGAGGTTTGCTGAAGTGGATGGTCATAGGCAGAAGCTTATGATGACTGTTGGATACCTAAAGAATGCCAGAAAGAAGTAAAAATCCCCAAACCTTTTCACTGGCTCTTTTTCCCTTTGGATAGGAATACACTGTACAGTTTCCTCAACAGCACTTCCTCCAGGTTGAGTAAGATTGATTACTGTTTGCATGTAATGTTTGTTTTGCATCTGTACAGTTCACCACATGAACGACTGTCGTTTGGGTTGAATAAAGGCTAATTTGCTACATGGGTCTCGTTTTCTTTGCTTGACAACTTATCATGGGTGAAATCGTGTCTTAATCTGAATGCCACTCCTTCAGTCTTTGCTATCCTTGGAAGGAAGGAAAATAAAATGGAACTCCAAGCTTCAGCAAGCCTGATTGCCTAACTATGGCATTTCACAGAGATCTACAGAACACTGAAGCGGAGCCCTTGAAAGTGCCGGTTCCAGTAAAACCCGAGTTTGTCCTTCACCTGCAAACTTCTACTCTTGCAGATCATACTCCATTTCCCTTCCAGAGCATATGCATCATTTCTGCTGTAGTGGGTCAGCTCTATCATGTTGTTATAGCACACTTTCTTGTCATCATCCACCAGACGGATCTCCACAGATGTCCGGCCGGGTTTTTGGAGCTGCTTTACCTTCTCAGTGTCCAAAATGGCAGGATGTGAACCTCCACACTATCCTTTGGTAGCAGCAAGTGCCTCTTGGAGCCCTGCACGAATGAACTGTGGATGAGGGTTCAACAAACTGATATAAGGCCGCCCAAATGTTATATGGTCAAAATGAAAGATGTATACAAGTTTGGATTTCTTTTTCAAACTACTGTTAGGTGAATTATATTTACAGAGTACACATCAAGAACGACTAGACTCTTCCTGGTAAAGAACTATACTTGATGTATGAACCTGAACTACAACACCCAAAACTCCGAGCTTCATCAATTTCCTTTGCTGTCTCTTTGCCTACTCGCTTATCCTCTTCCTCTTCTTTTTCTTGATCGGATGAAGACTCGAATCGATCATGGATTGTTGCACTTCATGGACAGCTCGTTATATTCTATGGCATATGGATGCGTACACTGCCACCAGAGCCACGGCTAGCGAGCGGTCTACTTGGGGCTCGACCACCAGAGCCATGACATCTTCTCCTAGATAAACTCCCGATGCTGTCTGCTTTCTCCTAAACTGAAAATCACCCACAAAAGCATCAGTGTCATCGAATATTACCATAAAAGTTATGGAAACACAGGACAACGTATGAATGATTTCACTTACTTCAGCAACGATGTTTCCAGCACTGTTCTTGATGCTGAACTCCGGCTTATTGACTAACCCTTCAATAGTATAGGAAGTTCTTTGAGCTTCACTGCAGAAGACAGCTACTTTGCAGAGGAAGCTTCTCTTGAGAAAGCTGCAATCTCTCCTCACCCGAAACCCAGCCCTCTCGCTGCAGGGACTCAAAGCTGAGTCCTCCGACTTGTAGCCATCCCAGCACCCAAAGACTCCGAGTTTCTGCATAAACATGCAGCTTTCTGTAATAAGAGCTAAAAGGTTATTGCAGGCTAACTAACCAGATCACTCCATGTTCTTGCTGAAGTTGTTTAATCCTCTTACCCTCTTAACTATGGTGAAGATCACTCGGCCTCGGAGATCCATGAGATGGACTTTCTTGCTCCGCCTCGTGTCGTAGTTGTCCATCCGGTAGACAACATCGCCGTCCTCGTTAAAGACGGTGCAGCCATTGCTGTGCATTATCAGGGACTTCATCCAAACAGTAAACGATTCCCTCTTCAAGCTCGATGGGCACAGAGGGTAGTAGCAAGTCGCCTCACCGGGAGCCACAGCTGCTGGCTCGGATATGCAGTGGACCTTGGAGCTCGCCATTAGCTTGAAGAAACAAAGATCGTGATTTCTCTTAGAGGGATTGGCTTATAGCTTTGAAGGCATGAACTGTGCTTAAATGCTGCAGCTTATTGTTGACTAATTACAGGAAAGAGCAATAGCTTGAAATAAAAAGAGTATATCAACAGAGCCATCCATTAGTTTTAGTTCGGCCACGTCGAGGTCTGGTCTGCTTCCGCACGTTTACCACATGGAATCTTGCTCAATGAGAGAGAGAGAGAGAGAGCTGGCTGCATGGACAAGGTAAGCTGTTCTGGTCTGATTCTATGTATCTCACCCATGTTAGAAAACTCTTATTTTCAGTGAATAAAATTAATAATGGCATTTTTTAATACCATGAGATTTATATTGGAAAAATTAGAGAGTCATGAGGGAAGATAGGAAATAAACAATTTTTTTAGCATTTTGTAGTTTTTTTTTTTGCTCTATGCATTTTTGTAGTTTATTCTTCAAATGGTCTTCCACTTAAACCCAATAATTGGCATAAAGACAGCTGAATTTTTTTTTTTGTTATTGATTGTGATTGAATAATATAGAATTTTTGTAATTTAACGGATAATATATTATAAAGTTTAAGACATGGGATTAAAGGTTGTTGGATCAACATGTGTGTTATAAGACAACCCCTAATGTTTGAAGTAAAGTATGTGGCGGAAACAAATATATAAAAAAAATAAGAATAATAATTCAGTATGTATGGATCCAGCCATAGGCAAATTTCTCCCTTATTTAGAAAATTTTTTTTTTGTATATATTCCACTCTATTTTAACCGAAAATGAATCAATTTTCTTAGTCCCAAAAATTCAAGGCTGACCACAAGAACTGAAGCCATGCCCGGAAAGAGAGGAGGAAGAGACAGAATAGTGGGAAAATATTAAAGTAGAAATGTCGGTTTGTATTGTATTGTCTTTGATTTAATCAACCATCTCAAACACAAACAGGTGACCAATTAACATTTGTGCTCTTGTTTTTTTTTTTTTTGCTTCTTTTTTATCCATATTGAGAAAATGGTTGACACGTATAAATAAAAAAATATTATAAATTTATAATTTTTGAATTATTTTACTATTTACAATTATATTAAAAGTATATTAATATTATATATGAGTGGGTATATAAAAAATTAATAAATATTTTGAATTTATAAAATTGAATGATTTTTTTTTTGTTTTGTTTGTTCATCCATATTCTAATTGATTTGATCTTATCTATAGCCGGTTTAGTTAATCCATGGTCACTGTTGAAAGAGACTTTATAAAGTAAACTAGCTCATTTGCTTAATTTTATAGGAGGTAACAGTTTAGCCACTCAATTTTTTATATAATAATTTAGTACATCAATTTCATTTAAGCAGATTTAGATAGATAATCCCACCTATATCTTCTATTTGAGAAATCAGCATGGAAAATTTAAAAATTTTAATTCACTTTAGATATTAATTTAATATTTTTGGATATTAACATATTTTATATTAAAAAATTTATATTTTATAAAAATTGTAATATTTTATTTAATTTAAATTAGGTATATATTTAAAATAAACACAAATAAAATATATTTTTTACTTGATAAAATTATATATAATTAACATTTTTATAATTAATTTGAAATAATAAATTAAATATTTTTACACAATTCATTTCTCATTCTCTATATAAATAGATTTTACTATTATTAAAATATTAAAGTTATTTATTTATACACTATAATAATTAATATATAAATATTTTATTTAACTTAAATTACGTATAATTATTAGTTATTATTAATAATTCAATATATATATTTAATATTTTATTAAGTGCAAATTATATATATTTAAAATTTTGTATAATATAACATAAATGTGTTTTTTTCTAGTTATACAATTTTGAAAATAAATGGTATAATTTTAGTACCAATAAATTATATATATTATTTCTAAAAAAATATAAATTATATGTAATTTTTATTTAATAAAATTATAGGTAAAATTATATGTAATTAAAATTTTATATAATAAAATTGAAATAATTGATAAAATATCTTATACAAATACATATTTAATTTTCTATAATTATAAAATTTTGAAGTAAATTATATAATTTTAATAAAACTAAAATGTTAAATTTAAATTTGGTATTTGAACAATATAATAATTTATATATAAATATTTATTTAACTTAAATTATGTATAATTTTATTATTAATTGAAAATAAATATAATTTTTAAATATTTAATAAATATATTAAGTTATTAGTAATAATTATATATTTTTAAAATTAAATAAAGTATGATATTTTATAAATAAATTAATTAAATTTGACATTTTATTGATAATAAGATTATATTACAATTACGTAATTTATTTAAAAATTTTATTACTATAAAAATATGAGATGTGTTATGTAATTTATTTAATTTATTATTTTAAATTAATTACATAAAATATTAATTATATATAAATTTTATTAAGTAAAAATTATATATAATTTATATTTATTTTAAATATATATTAAGTTAAATAAAATATTGCAATTTTCATAAAAATATAATTTACTTTTTTTAATATCATTTGTGTTGATATAAAGAGCTATTAAATTATTATTAAAATTAAATTAAAAACTTTAAATTAATCTACTATTATCCATGTTGATCTTAGAAGGAGAAGACTCTTCTTTCATTCTGTAAATAAATATTTTTATTTTAAAATTATTTATTCTATTTAAAATTATAATATCAATACTTGAGATCACAAAAAAATATAATCAGTAAAATAGATGACAACTAATTAAATTTATTTGAAATTAAAATCGTTAATAAAATGTTGATTTTATAAAATATTGGATGATAGAGTATAATAAAGTTGTAATACAAAAGTGACTATTAATAAGGTTTTATATAAAATTATAATTTAATTTTAACTCTACACTCAAAGAATTAATTGGAATAGTCAAATTATTTGTAAAATGGAATTAGATAATTAGATGACTCAATCATAAAAAGGTAAAAGTTGAGTGATTAAAGTATTATATAAAGTGAAATTGAAAGACCAAATTATTAAAAAATAAAATCGAGAGACAAAATTATTAATGAATCCAAAATTGATGACTAAACAATTAAGTACCCTTCATTTTATTACACACCATTTTACAACTAATAAAGAGAGTATGGCTTATTTGATTTACAATATCATTACAAGGTTATTTAAGTAATTTTAATTATCCAACCAACCATTTTTTTCATTTAATTCGGTCCTATGGATACATTAAAACAAAAAAAACATATGTTTAAGTATTCAATTTCTTATTACTCTTTAGTGCCATTTTTGATACATCCAAACATGTTTTAATATTTGTATATTAAATGTTAATCTAATATTTATTTTGTAGATGTACTTTAATCTAGTAGTAAGATTCAGACAAAACACAAAGATTCTAAAAAAATAAATTATTTTTAAAAATAAAATTTAATGGCGAGCATTTATTTTCAACGTAAAAGAAGAAAACAAGTGTTTCAAAATAACTCGAATTTGATATATTTGCTTAAAAAGCAGCAATGTCCAAGTATCTCAACTAATCCACTTTAATTGGGATTAGCAGTGTCGGCCCATTTATAATAATTGGACCCAAGTGTCCCTTAGCCTCTATTGGATTGAAGTTGGCCTCCGTCCATTTACACTATATTTTCTATATAACTAATTTATACGAAAAAAAAGAAAAAGGGAGAATCAAGGTGATAATTTCACCCGGTAGGACCCGAACTCGACCGGGTTCCAAAACTATCCGAGTTCGGGTCGGAGTCTATTTGGGTGGACCCGGGACGGTCGGATTCCAATATTCGAAATTTTGGGACAAAAATTTCTGCTTGGATGGACCCACAGAACTGCTCCATGCCGTCTTCTTCATCAGCTATATATGACAGTGTCCAAGGCTAACGGAAGTGTAAGAGCCACGGCATTGGAGCATCTATTGTATGAGGGGTGGGGGAGCCAGTGTAGTGAGTGTGGGTTTGCTTTGTTGTCAAGGAACTCCATTAAAAAGAGACTTACTACTGGCAGCAACCTCTGATCCGCCATTGATGAGACCTTTGCATCTTATTTCTTAAACTGCAGCTGCTGCAGGTGGGCCTCATCTCTTCCCTTTTGCAAAGGGTTTGGCCTGCCTGGCGACCATATTTTGCAGATGTTTCCATGGACTTTTCCACTCTCTGGCTGGCACATGCACTTGCAGCTTTCTTACTCCAAGTTCTTCAGATCGGCGACACCCCCGATCCGTGAATCCACGAGCACAATCTCACCTGAATTCCCGTAGAACTGCTACAGCTAATACCTCCCTATTTCAAAAGGATCCAACTTCCCTCTTAAGGCGACCAATTAACGCCGTCAGTCCGCCGTTACCTTTCTGTTCCGTCCTTTATAAGGTCCCTCCGCTTCCCTTTTCCTCCTACTACTCTCTCTCTCTCTGAACTTCTTTTCAAAGCTGTGGAATTCTCGTTCCAGGCGTTGCCGGAAGAAGAAGACAAACGAGCCAAGATGCGCGAGATCCTCCACATTCAGGGCGGACAGTGCGGAAACCAGATCGGCGCCAAGTTCTGGGAGGTCGTCTGCGCGGAGCACGGGATCGATTCCACCGGAAGGTACGATGGGGACACCGATCTGCAGCTCGAGCGGGTCAATGTGTACTACAACGAGGCCAGCTGTGGCAGGTTCGTCCCCCGGGCGGTCCTGATGGACCTCGAGCCCGGGACCATGGATAGCGTCCGGTCGGGGCCGTACGGGCAGATATTCAGGCCCGATAACTTCGTCTTCGGGCAGTCCGGTGCGGGAAATAACTGGGCCAAGGGGCACTACACTGAGGGAGCTGAACTGATTGACTCGGTCCTTGATGTGGTGAGGAAAGAAGCCGAGAACTGTGACTGTTTGCAAGGTATGGTGTTTTGTTCTGCCCTATTTTTTTCATTTCCATCTGCTTTATTTTGCTTACTAGGCTTATTGAACATATGTATTGTGAGCGGCATTAATATCAGAATGCAGGTTTTGGTTCCAACATTTGCTACTAATTTGAACAAATTCTATTTGCATGAACCATTTTGATATGCAGTATACAGAATGGGTGGTTTGAATAGGGATCTTTTTGTTTCTTTCGAAAATCAACTACTTCTTGTGATGATCTATACTCGGAGAGACATAGTTATGACTACTTGATTTTGATTTCAATTGCACGGTGGGTTCTGCGTTGCAGGTTTTCAAGTATGTCACTCTCTTGGAGGAGGTACGGGGTCAGGAATGGGAACCCTGTTGATTTCCAAGATAAGGGAAGAATACCCAGACAGAATGATGCTCACCTTTTCAGTTTTCCCATCGCCAAAGGTGTCAGACACGGTGGTTGAGCCTTACAATGCCACGCTTTCTGTTCACCAGCTCGTTGAGAATGCAGATGAGTGTATGGTCCTAGATAACGAGGCGCTCTATGATATCTGCTTCCGCACTCTCAAGCTCACCACTCCCAGCTGTAAGATTATGATACGCCTCCATGCTTCCTTTACTACAAATTTTATGCTTATTTGATACTATATTCTGGAATTTGCAACTTGCCACGATTTATCATCATTGTGGCATCATCCAAGTTGTATCATGTTAGATTGGAATCTACAGAAAATACCTGTCCAGGATCTTTGTGAGCTAGTACATGAATACATTATATCTAGCAGTGAATAATAGAGCCATATTTTAAGACCTTGCACTAGTATTTGGTGAAAACTAAGAAAGCTTCGGTTAATGCATATAGGAACATGTTTTCAATCTCTATTCTGATCTCTGTCTAGATAAGACTATTTCTTGTCACTGTGATTTTATTATCCTTCTGATCCTAAAAGCTCCTTGGCCCAAATTTAATGAAATCCGGATATTAACAATCCTTTCAAGGGCTGTCATAGTCTACTAATTTGTAGGATTAGTGTTTGGAAGTTAGGTGATTGGAATATTAGGAAATTGAAACAGATCGGGAATAGTTACTGCTTTTCTAGATAATACATCCTGAGTTGTAGTTCTGGTCAGTTTACATATTTGTCTTCCATGACAGTACTTGTGGCATGTGGGTTGTCCATGATGCTGGGCCTAATTTATCTGTTTTCTGCAGACGGTTGCTTCATTTTTGGATAAAACTGTGCTCCTAGGATGAGCTGTTTCACTGGCACTGTCAGAAGTTTCATTTTTTTTCTCTGTTTTCGTGTTCAGGCAGCAAATGTTCACGTGATTTTCAGAATCTTCTTTTATATTATGTCCATAGAAATGATTATTTTACACCACAAGTCACGAGATCACATGGGGTTCCCACTTCTATGATCTATTTTTGCATCAGCAAAATAGATCTAGCATGTCCATTAGGCTTTTCTCATATATCACTAGTCTACTGGCTCAATCTATAAATTAGCTTTTCACCTAATTTCCATAACATGATTTATAAACCACTAAAGAGTTTCTTTCATCGTTAAGCAACTACTGCTGAATACATCATCTGGGATCGTAGGTCATAGTTTTCCTATTCATGGGCTTTTCTGGTCTTCTTTGTTTGAAAACACACAGTAATAGATTAGAAAGTACCGTACAGAAACTTTTAAAAATTAATGATCCACTCTTTTGTTTTCTGAAAATGATGAATGCCAAATAAACTAGCATTTTTTTTCTCAAGAAAGCAGAGATGGAGAGTTTGTTCACTGACTACTTATCTTGCATTGTTCAGTTGGGGACTTGAACCATCTGATCTCGGCCACCATGAGTGGGGTCACATGCTGTCTCCGCTTCCCTGGCCAGCTCAACTCGGACCTCCGGAAACTTGCAGTGAACCTTATTCCCTTCCCCCGGCTCCACTTCTTCATGGTCGGATTTGCTCCTCTGACATCCCGCGGATCCCAGCAGTACCGAGCCCTGACCGTCCCTGAGCTAACCCAGCAGATGTGGGATGCCAAGAACATGATGTGCGCTGCAGACCCTCGTCATGGCCGCTATTTGACTGCATCAGCAATGTTCCGGGGCAAGATGAGCACCAAGGAGGTGGATGAACAGATGATCAATGTCCAGAACAAGAACTCGTCATACTTTGTCGAGTGGATCCCGAACAACGTCAAGTCCACAGTGTGTGACATTCCTCCCACGGGGCTGAAGATGGCCTCCACTTTCATCGGAAACTCCACGTCCATACAAGAGATGTTCAGGAGGGTAAGCGAGCAGTTCACAGCTATGTTCAGGAGGAAGGCTTTCTTGCACTGGTACACAGGAGAAGGGATGGATGAGATGGAGTTCACGGAGGCTGAGAGCAACATGAACGATCTGGTATCGGAGTACCAGCAGTACCAGGACGCCACGGCAGATGAGGAAGGAGATGAATACGAGGAAGAGGAGGGTTATCAGGAGGAAGCTTAACTAAACATCTACAAAATGCAAAATCTCCTCATGGGTCTTGCCATATCTGCAATTTCTGGCATTTGTCTGGCTTTGTGATGATCTTGTTCAGTGTGAATTTGCCTGCTTGTAGTGATTCTTCGGGTGTTATTGTTGTGCCTCGCAGAGAAGAAATGTGTTTGAAGTTGTTGTAAAACTTACCTTTGTGTTTCCTTCACTCATTTTGCTGTCTTGAAGAAATTTCTGTTCCCATTTTCTTGAGAGAAGGAAAGTACGGCTCGGGTACGTGGATCGGGCCGGTTGACTAATCAGACGGTTGACTAATCAGACGGTCCCATTCCATTCCTGGTCCAAACCGGCATCGCTAGCTAGCAGCTCGACTCCAAAATTTCAAAACATTTTACTCTTAAAATAACCGTTTCCTCTATGCTGAATCCTACTATTCTATTAATTAGGCACCCAGGGTATATTTTTTTTGCCTTAGGATGGGGACCGATCGTCTGTAGTCCCATATCCATATTCAACCCGATCACACTTCCACCTCCAGCTAGAAGATAATAAAAAATTATATATGATTTATATACATAATAGATGATAACAACTTTAATTATATATGTTAAATGTATTTGCTTTTCATCTCAAATCATATAATTAATCTTATATTAAATAAAATATATAAATATTATGAGTGATTAAAATTTGTTATTGATAAAATTATTCCCATATTAAATAAAATAAATAAATATTATAAGTTTAAAATTATAAATTTTAAATCTAAACTAATTCACTTCACTCACTGGTAGATTCCCTTCGGGCAAAAAAAAACACTAATAAATTCCATTTCAATTTTCTTTCCTTAAGCCTTCTTAGGTAGCACCCATTAGTGCTCATCACTCAACCTAGTACCAGTATCCACTGCACTTGCGGAGGAGATGGATAAGTACTCGGTGTTCATAGATCACAAGGAGGTGATGAAATGGAAGATACATGTGATTGATCTTCCATACATGTGATTGATGGAGAGGCTAATTAAGGTCTCAATACAATAGAGGGATGATGACATGAGGGGCTACATTATGCATGAGCAGTGGATAATCAATCTTCTTGAAAGGGCAAGAAGGGTGTAGTCATGAAACCAAAATCAAGTTTTGATTTTTATGTTTTAGGAAAGGAGATCTCTCTTGTGATGTAAGTAGTTCAAAACATAGCTGCACACCAGATGGAAATGTCTGAAACTTACACAAACATACCTTATATAATATATTTTATCTTAAAAGCAGTCAAAGTCACTTGCTTTTGGCACATAATCAAATTCTTAAGGAGAGTACTACCCTCCATCACTACATCACAGCAATGAAACAGGAGACTAATAATTCATCTAACAAGCTACCAATAGCCAAAAATCCCACATCAAACCGATCTTCTGCTAACAATTTCAGGTACTCACTTCAAGCATACAACAATACCCCCATGTATCTACAACACTGGCTAGTCCCATATTGTCAACCGTAAGTTAAGTCGATTCCAGTCGTATGCAGGTTCTGCCAAAGGCAAGGAGCAGATGAAGTAAGGTTCTGAGTTGGCTTACTGCTCGATGGGAAGGATCTGTCCCCGGATTGGGAATTGTCACTCTCCTTGATCTCAGCATCTGCAACAACAATCTGTTTTTCTTTTGCCTTAGGGGTATCATCATATACAAAGCTGCAGACGACCACCTGTAAGAAGAAAGAACTTCCCTTCAATATCCATGCTAACAGGATCATGAAGTCCAACGTGTTAATTGAGCCCAAGAGTTTACTGCAAGTGTCTGATTGAACCATATTCTCTTGCAGTAATAAAATCGGACTGGACTTGGCTGATGCAATTTTATGTTTTCCAGTGTAAAGGATGATAAAGTGCTTCTTAAACAGTCGAATAACGAGCCACATGGTTGAAAACCCGCACGAGGTCTGCACTAATTATAGAGTTTAAAAAAATGAACAAAGGATATACCTGGACAGGACTTGCTGCAATAAGCATTCCAACACTACCACCAATAACACGACCATCTGAACTTGAGAGGGATGCACTTATACCTCCTACTCGATCACGGGGTCCACCTTCTTCAGCAACGAGATACGAACCCGACAAGCACAATATCTCCAATTGACCCTACATAAGCTAATTCAACCAACTTCCCTTCATTTTGATAAAAATAATTGCAACAAAAAAAGATGAGGAGGAGTGGCTATGTATGTAATGGAAATTAGCCAGTCACCTGTATCCTTCTTAACATCTTTGCATTATCAAACCAAATCTTAGGAGACATCAAAACTATGGAATTGTTTCCATACACAAGACATGGATCCACCCCAACAGAAAAGCAAACTTATTGCACTTAATTGAGAAGCCAAGAATCCATGAGCAAATATTAATTATTTCCCTTGCAGAATAGAAGGCAACTAAGAACAAAATAAGGGACAATTTTAACATAAGGAAGTTGTTCAACCTGGAAAGATATAGTGCCATTAGAAGATGTTGGCTGCTTAAGAGTCACCAGAGAAATAGTGCCACAGCCTGATAATATGCAAACAGCTCTTGGTCTCTGCTGGGAAAAGGACAGTATCTTTGCTGCAACATCCTGCAATATAACGCGTATTCTCCCATTCATTCAAGGAAATTGATTCTTTTGGATAAGTGCATGTGATATTCATTCAATCAAGAAAATGCATCTACACAATTTCACGAGAATACCAAATCAAAGAACCATGACAGCAAGTAAAATTCTTATTTTGCCTACAATCACTCACTAGGCACAGCATAATTCCTCGGCTTTAAAGATGGCACAAACACAGACATATAAGGCATACCTCTCCAGCTCCTACTATGATCACATGAGGTGCAAAAGCAAGTCCAGCTGAACTATTCATCCATTCACCTGGAAAAAAACAATTAATTCCCGGAAAACTTAATCGAATCATGACACCATTCAAATGGAAATGTTAACCAGGACACAATAAAGTATCCAGCACATGTGCATAGCATGCAGTATCTGCCAATATAACAAGACTAACCTCAAAAGGCGAATCTTCATCTGTTTTATTCTTAGCCAGCACTAGTAAACTACTACGTGGAGGAGTAAATTAGTCACATACAACTAAGAACTGGCTAACTACTACTGCCACTAATCAGTTGGTCATATTGATCATCAATCATGACCCCTTCAGAACCACTTCTAGGCAAATGAACTCAATCTTGTAACACCAGTTATGGTACCAAAAGCTCACTGGAATAACTAGAGAGCACTTACCAACAGCCGCTAACCGTTGCTTCCAACCAGATCCAGGTGGGCGTCCCCTGGCCTTTTTGGGTATTGGTGTGACTGAGTTAGGTGTAGAATCGGGTGTGACTGAGGAAGGCAGAAGGCCAAGAGCCACCTTAGCATTAAGCGTGTACTTCCTGGGCCTTCCCCTCTTCTTCTTCAAGGGTTGTTCACCCGAAGGAGGCCCTGCAGAAGATGCATCCGTGGAAATCCTCCCATGGCTGAAACCGCCTGGCGGTGGTGGCATCTCCTCTGCAAATGCTTGCTCAGTCAGCAATGCACGGATGCCAGAGTGAGCAGCAGCAGCCGCCGCCGCCTGAACATGATGATGGTGATTGCTTGCTAATGCCCTAAAATGAGGCGGTGGTGCAATGAAGCCACTAGGTTGTGACCCAGAGGCAGACCCTAACCCCGTTTTATGTATGAAATGCTGAGCTGATCCACCAGACATCGCCATGGCCTCTCTCCCTTCCATGCATTTACAGTCTTATCTCCTAAAAGCTAGTAGACTAAAACTACCGGAACTAAAGAAGACAAAATCAAAGGCTAAAACTACCAGGTAAGCAGGAAATCGCCGGGTAAATCAAACAAGGCAGATGAACTAGACTAAAACTACTGGGAACTAAAGAAGTTGAAGCACTCAAACAACAATGAAGGGCAAAACCCAACAAGAATGAAATGAAACCGAGCAGAGAAGCAAGGCCTTATTATTAAAAAAAAAGAGCCCCTTTCACTTTTCCTCTTTGGCCAGGCATTTGAAACAACACTATCTCTCTTGCAAATCTATGGCTTCTGTGTAGAAAATATAGGAAATCAAGGAAAATATCTTTTTTTTTTTACCAGAAAGGAAAAGATGAAAGTTGTAATTTTGAGCTTTTTTTTCTTTTCTTTTATGTCAGATATTATTTTGGGCTAAAGGGGGTGAGGAAAGCCTGTTTACATGATCTAATGAAAGTATGGGAGAGCAGCAGTCCATATAGCTTGAAGACAAAGATCCTTTCCTTTACTTTAATGAAGTCAGAGAGAGAGATTTAGGGACAGTGTGGTCTACCAAAATGACCAACTTTACCTGTCCTTTCTAAAGATTTTTCCATTTTCTTGATGATACAGCTGCAAGTTTCTGCAGAAAAAAAGGCTTATATGCATATCTCAAATTTAGGGGTGGCATATTCAACCCGTTCATCTGAACCCGACCCGATAAGATATAAAAGTCCTATAAATCTAGGTATGGGTTAACGGGCATTAATTAATTACGGTGCAAATATATTATCAGAAAAAATCGAATATTAAGTGATTTAAATATTAATATATTCGATAATATTAAATATATTATTTAGAATAAAAAAATTATCTTATTATTATAAGATATAATATACAATTTGATAAATTAATTAAATAATATTTTATTTAACAAAAAAAAGTTCACGGGATAGGATCAGAAAAGGATATTCGGGTCGAGTCGAAATCTGGCAATGGGCCAACTTTGACGTTCAAGATTGGGAAACTTCATAGTAGCAATTGGTTTTGTTTGATTAATTGAACCTGAAAATACTTTGATCATATCAGAAAATGCTTTCTATATTTCTCTATTGGAATCTCATAGCCAGTGGGTTAGAAAATAAAATCATCTCATACAACAATAGATGCATTTGATGCTCTGCCTGTTTGGCTTTGGGAGCGCTTGCATGCACTGGAATTATGAGTTTTAATACAAGTGCACAAATTTGCAGGCCATTTAGGTCACCGGTTTCAACCCACATCAGTAGAAGATGGCCAACAAGTATGGATGATTACTTTTGATCCTATAATGCTGGGCTAGGAAGACCTTGTGTAGAAGATGAGTGAATATGATGATGCAACAGAGGTTATAGCCACTATATGGGCATTATTTGCTTGAGAAGAGAAAGTATTGACTGAAAACTAGCTGAAGAATCAATGGAATAAATCGAATCTGAGACTCGCTATTCCGTACATGAGGCCTAGTCTAAAAATCTCCATATTCTACTGATGTGGGTGAATAAAGGGGGAGAGACGGTCCAAGTCAATCCTTCTCTTGCTTGATCTCCTGAAAGGCTTCCGATTTCGCCACCATAGCCCCTCCATTCCATTGAAAGATGAAGCTCTCTTCCGAGTCTCAGTCTCAGCTGCAGCTGCTACTGACCTGTGCTCCACACTGGACATTGCTTGCTTCCGTTTCTCTTTTGAATGTCTGAGCTTGCAGGAAGGAGCCTTTGGGGCCATCCCCGAGTGTGTCTTCGGCTCTCCAGGTGCAGTACTGGTTGATCTGCAAAAGCATTCAAGGATGAAGTGGAGGGCGATTTCATAAGAGTACTAAAAGTAAAAACAGAATGTCACTATAAGTGCAACCACAAGAAGTCTACTTTCCAATAAGGTGGGAGAAACAAAGAGTTGGAAAATGCAGGCAAACAAGATGGATATAGAGAATCTGTTTGGAGAAATCAGTATCAGCAGGAAGATGGAAGAAGTACTTGTGAACTCAATAGCATCATCATGTGATTGACTGAAAGGATATGATATCCCCATGGAATATCAGGTAGAAATAATTACTATACTTGTAGCAGTTTCTGAGTAACCATGTGGGCAATGAAAGGAAAACCATAGACGATCAAGGATGGTGTCATTTTTTCAACTTACATTTCATGAGATGATGACTTCTCCACAGAGTACTCCCACTCTCCCAAAGGTGGCTTACAGGCAGGACATGTGTAAAACTTTGGAATGGAAACCAGCTTAACACAATCAATGTGGTACCATTCATCACACTGATTGCACGCTATCCAAACTCTCCGGTTGTTTCTTCTGTAGGGCATTCGGCATATGCAGTAGAGCTTACTTCGAGATCTTATCTTCTGCAAGGACAAATAACTGTTAGTGATTATAGCACACATTTTCTGCATACTCAATGTATAAGATTTTTTCTAGAACAGACTGGGCGCAAACATGAAAAGATTCATTCAAACAGCAGTGCAATCAAATGCTTCTGTACCTTCAATTCCTTCTCAACAGAAACAGGCAAATTTTCACCCTCAACAATCAGATTAAAAACTTCATCCAAGCCCAGGGTCCCATCATATCTCACAACCTACATAAAATGTGATTAATATTACACCCACAAGGGGAACTGATATACTTTTCTAAGATCTCATTTCTAATCCTCTAACCTTATTGGAGAGATTTACCCACTTCAGCCCGATATCCTTTAACTCTAGAAGCTTTCTCATGAAACTATCCTCTGGAGGTACATGTAATGCCACTCCCTGCAAGTTTGATTGATCCGATGAGATAGAACTACAGTTTGGCAATTTTTTAGGAGTCCACTACTCAGAAGAATTAAGCAGTGCACGTATCAAGATACATAAATACAAAAAAAATGAGGAAAAACCAAATCGGGTGCACTTCCACTGTTATAGAACAGTCCAATTTGGCACAATTATAGGTTCTACATCCATACCAAGGTAAAAATGACCCCTGTTTCATCAATCAAGAAAACCTGACTCTACCAGTATGTATGGTACCAGAAGCTAATGTCTCATGGACATCAAAGAGATGACACCAAAGTAGCCATCTTGGTGGGTTGTTCAAGAATAAGATTAAGAAAAATCTCATGAACCCAATGCCAAAAAAGACTTTTTGGGGTCTTTCGGATAAGAACAGATGCTAAAACAAAAGCCAACAATTTATATACATTTTGATACTAAAATCTTTCTTTTTATTATTTTTTAATGATCAATAAAGAAATTTTATTAATGGGCACCAAGAAGGTGCTTTCAATATAAATTTAAATGGATATAAAAAGTTAGAGATAATTAATATATTTTAAATATTATTATGGTAAGCCTTAAACCTAGATGCTATGATGGCAATCTTATATATCAAAGTCACATCTTATAGATAAACTAATATTAAGATCATTATTTTTTTCCCTCGTGTATAACCATTTTCTTATTGATAAAAAAATCATCAGAATAAAAATTTTTAGCAAAAAGTTAATGCAGGCAAAGCGGGGCATCTAGACTAGAATTAAAATGTATTAGTGTACCTCTTTCAATAAAAGTTGAATCTGTTGGATACTGGGCTTATGTGGACCATCACATAAATTGTGTGCTCTAACTCGCCAAAAATAATTTTCCAATGCTAGCTCAAGTCTGCAATTGTCTTCTCGATCAATCACATGTGACACTTCAACAGCCTGTACAGCATAACAATTACAGTAAGAAACATTTCCCCTTAGGGCTTGTAAACTTGAACTATGGGGTTGAGAATAGACTGAAAACCAATACAGAGAGATGTAAATTTAATTGTCCTTCCTTCCAATAAAGTCATCATGGCGATCAGTATGATGATATAAAATGTGTACCTTTAAAGCCAAGGCGAGCTTCCCAGAAATGATACATAGATCTTCACCTAAATAAGATGATACAGAATTCAGTATCTCAATCAAGCCGGCCTTGCATGAATGAGCACATTCCAGAAGATCCTGTAATGGACCTCTTTCGTCAACCCTGTCCAAAATGAAGTAGTCACTTTTAAAGACATTACAAAAGCAGCCCAATCATTTTACTTATGATGTCAATCAACTATTGAGCCTGGGAAATATCTAAAATATACAGTAACCCAAAAATTAATATCATATTTATCAGTTTCTAGCAAACAATAAGTAAAGATGAGAAATGAATTGCACATGAAAACCCAGCATTTAAATATCAGCTCATTACCATACACAGAGATCCTCAGCCTCTGACAAAAGTTCGCCCAAATGATTATACTCAAAACAATTTCTCGCGTTTTTCTGAATCAATGAATGGAAGAGTTAGAAATTGCACAAGCCTATAAATGACAAGTTTTTATTCATAGTCTCACCAGTGGACCCTCTTCAATTGGAGAAACTAAACAGCCATTCAAAAATCGGCAAGAACAGCAGGCAAATACTTCAAGTTGGTTATTATTGTTAAGTGCAGATTGCAAGCACTGCAGATGATAGCTGTCCATAAGATATTGAAACCATGAATATAGACCCAATGAAGATATATGTCTATGTATACAGATTATTTATCTCTATTTATAAGTAAAACTTATGTATAAATCTAATGAAAGAAGTTCATAATCCTTGCAATAAAGATCACTTTTTTGAGTTATTGAATAAAGAAATATTCTGCACAAAACTGCAAATACCTTACCAGTCCTTGCAGACAGCACATGAAACAAATGCAGAATTAGTACATGCATCCGAGCAACTCATGCATAAGTTCGGCATTCTGCAACCTTTTGACTTGTCGTATATGTTTAAGGATCTGTATAGAGAAATTTTAATCTGCCCAAATAAAGAACAACAGAATAAAGATCTAATTCAAAACCAATAAAGGAAAGAAGCAATCTCTGTAATCTGCACGAATTAATCACCTTTTCTGTGACTTCTAGGAAGGAACATGGACCATCAGTTGAACACCTAAATGTATTGCAGAGATGGCATTTCCACTTCTCCACCTTTTCAATTTCTGATAGGACTATATCTAGCTCTAAACAACAAAAAGCAGCATTCTTCCTGGTGTCCTGAAAGCAAGCATACGAATTGCAAAAAGGTGAAAGGCGGAAAGAATAGAAGCACATCCTAAATGCAAAACATGATCCCCAAATTTATTATTCAAATGGATATATGAATCACCTGTATATACACATATGCATGTCAAAATTTAATAGTGGTCCCACAAAAAATTGGCAAGAAACTATGTAAAGGTTAGGAAGAAAGAGACGATAATAATTTCAAAAAACATAGTAAGCTTCCCTGTAACAGAAATTCATAACTTCATGCTAATTCAAATACCAGAAGCATCATCACCAACAACATACATGAAGTATAGAAAATGTTGGGAAGAAAGAGACGATAATAATTTCAAAAAACATAGTAAGCTTCCCTGTAACAGAAATCCGTAACTTCATGCTAATTCTAATACCAGAAGCATCATCACAAACAACATACATGAAGTATAGAAAATGCAAGACATGGAGCACCATACCATAAGTTCTAACAATTGAGGCAACATACGCTCACTAGTTGTTTTGCTGAAAAACTGGTGCACTTGTTCTTGCCACAACCTACATTTTAGGTACGGTAAAATTCTTCAAATAAAGAATCAGGAAAAGAAGGTCAAGTCTTTGTGCAAGCAAAAGAAATCATTGGAGCAAAGGTAAGCAACACTTGCCTATGATTATGAATAGAGCATTCAAGTTGACCAACCATAACAGGAAAGGCAATTAAGGTCCTCTGCATATGAAAAAACCAAAAAGTGTCAGCATGTCTAGGATGACAAGCATAAACTAAGACATTTCCTGAAATGCACTTGGTGCATCTTCAAAATAAGCACCTGACATTCAGAAAGGATTTCTTCAGCATCTCCTAAATTGAAGTTCCTATGAGCTGATGGTGCATGAATTATTTCCACTGTCCTCTCAACCCATTTCATCCCATCAAGCAATGCATTAAAGAGAGCACCAGAATCACGAGTAATAGGGATCCTCTTAACACACTCCATCAATCTCTGGACCTCCTATACGTTGAGCAAGAATGAAACCATAAAATAAAGAGGTAAATTCATTAGTTTTTCCATGTACAGCAGAAAAAATTGAAAAC
The DNA here is from genome assembly GCA_030064435.1 of Trapa incisa. Taxonomy (NCBI): domain Eukaryota; kingdom Viridiplantae; phylum Streptophyta; class Magnoliopsida; order Myrtales; family Lythraceae; genus Trapa; species Trapa incisa. The sequence continues at coordinate 22,449,507 of CM057775.1, forward strand.
AATGTAAGAAAAGTATCGTCAACAAACTAAGGTGGGTGCAGGAGATGAATATCAGCCATTTCAAGTATTTCCAGAGTCTCCTGTGATAGATATATGCTACCAAAAGCCACAGGGGTGCTCCAAGAGAAAAAAATCAATGCAATACACAAAAAGGAAACACTTTAAAGTGATTAAAAGAACTGAATAATCTCTCAATATCCCTTTTTTCACAACATTCGACCAACCTTAGCTCCAGATTCTGACAAAATAGAATACAAGGAACAAAGAAAATTTCTTTCTGAAATGTGAGAAAAAGAGAGACTATAATGCAACAAGGTCAAATCAATACGGAACATCACATCAACTGAATCGTTTTTATTTTTAAAAAAAGTCCAATTTCACAGAGCAAATTATACCTCATGCATAACGGTACATAGAAACAAAAGATTCTGCTTTGTAGTGAAATAAATCGTTAGCATGCGGATACATTGAAAAAGGAAAAGGTTATAAGAGAGATCACCAGAGCTGATGGGCATCCAGAACTCAAAGATAGGACATCATGGCACCATTGCAGCTTCAATTGTGCATTTTGGAGTTTTGGTATTTCAGGAAAATCCATGCCAAATGACAACCCATGCCTTACAACAGCATCTGCTGACATAAGGAGACCTTCAATTTTACACAATACAGCTCCAGTTACTGCTGGGACAAAGTCATTCATATGAAACAGGCATTCCAAAGACTGTAGCAAAGAACCAGCTTCCATCTCCCATTCCTCAAAATTTTTCAGCAGTGTTTCAATTGTCTTTCGTTCTTCTAGATAAATCTTGAGATACCTCGATTCTGCAGCTAGTTCCTGTAAATTTGGACAAATTACATGGTCAATTTTCAAGGTTAGTTCCTAAAAGAGAAGAAGAGGTGTCTGCTTCAAACAATAAAAACATATAGGTAGGCATGAGAACCTTCAAGGCACCAATATTCAGCAGAGAACCTGAGAAGCGCATGGCAGAAGAAGCGTAGTTTAAAAAAGGCTTGGATTTCTTTAGCCAGGACCTTGCTGTCGTTATTGCATCTAAAACATCTCCAATAGAAGGTAAAGTTGCATCTATACCCTCTGAATACCTGCAATAAAGGGACCATGGATTTAAGACCTCCAACAGGAAAAAGGGGCCTAGGGTTGGTTATTGGATATGGACGTGGGGATGGGATGGATCATGGTGACATGACCGGAGATTGAGATGTGAATGGAGAGGGCAAAGGAGAGTGGGAGGGACATAATCAGAACCTCATAATATCCACAAATTTGAACATTGGAGCCTCTTCTGCTAGAATGTGTGTTGCACTCTCTTCCCAAAGTTTAGCAGCTTGAACAATCTCACCGATGTGCACAAGCAAGTCTTCTCCCTCAATCTGCAGTCTGCAAGAAAAAAATGTTGAATTGATGCAATCAAAAGAGAAAATAAAAGGTAGACGCACATAATATGTTATGTCATTTTCAAGAGGAGACTTACATAACAGCCTCTGCTATTAATTGTTGAAGCGAGTGCAGAGACAATTTATTGCCACATGCCTAAAATCACAAAGTGAAACTTGAGCATCAGTATTTTTTGTTCATAATGGAATCTCGAACACCCTCTAAGAATAATAGAATGCACGTTCAAAATTGAAAGAAAAAACCCCTTTTGTAGTTTTGGTATTTCAGGAAAAGAAACAAAAGATTATGCTTTCTAAGTGAAATAATACCATAGCATGAAGATACAACTGAAAGAAAAAAACACCTTTTCCACCCACCTTCAGAGCTTTTTGCCTGCAGCAAGCCTTCTTCAACTCAAGCTTAATAATAGGTAACTCTTCAACTGTTCAGAATTGAAAAACAAGGAGGAGATTGTATGAACACCAAATGGATACCCCCAGAATTGCATAAGTATAACTTCTGTTAGGAAATCATTTTTTATGTAAAGAAAAATATGTTCAATGGATACATATAAATTTCAAACTTGTGCATCGGTTAATTCACAATACTAATCACATGCTCTAAGGCTTAGAATGCTAAAAATAGAATCCTTCACAGAAATTTCCACAGTAAAAATTCCTTTCACCAAAAAACAGGTAGACTGTTGAGAGAGGAAAGAACCAGAAGCCACATCAGTAACTATAGCGAGGAAAAATCGTCACACCATGTGCCAACATAAGAAAGTTGGGTATTAACCATTCTTGTAATACACATAGAAGTGCTGAAAATAAGAGAATGGTTATTATAGGGATATTGATAATCAAGAGATGGAAAAACCAGGACACAGTAGGGTTCTTAGTATAATTCACCTGGCAAAAAATACCTACACAACATAAAAGGCATACCTTGTATCTTCAAAGATGCTCCTTTATTTAGAATGTTCTTCAACTCATCTATCACAGGATCTTGATCAATGTGTTCATGAGCATTATAACGGATATTATTAAAGTGAGAGATCAAAGAAACAGCATCTGAATGGTATTGCCTCAGAAGCTGTAACTCTGGGATAATAACAGGGAAATCATCCATCTCTTGAATCACAATCTCAACATCCTGAAGTTACAATGATAGAGAAGTTGATAGTTGAAAGCAAATTTCTCAGCAGGAAACACTTGGAACAAAAATGAAAATAAAGCTAACCTTCAATTCAAGGGAACCTTTCAAGAGGTCTGTGCATCTAAAACGACACGATTCTGCTTTTCTGATCAAGTCCAAAAGCTTCTCCACCTCTGGGAGTGACACTTGAAGCTCAGACATCTATTGCAAAATCAGTTTATGAATTTGGAAGCAGAAGCTACTATTCAGAGACTAAAAAAAACATCAAAAGTATCACCTGTAATTTCAACTTGTATAGATCATCAATATCTATTACAGAAGGATGTCTCTCCAAGGTGCACATTCTGACACTTTCCATCCAAGCCTGCAGAGAATAATGCTCCATGATGAACCCAAAGGTGGTAGCTAAGACAATAAAATGTCTTTTGAAGTCCAGCCTGAACCTTAACTGACACACACACACACTGATATTTACCTTCACTGATGAAACTCTCTTGATTAGTTTATCACTCTCCCTGACATGTATAGGAAAATGGCAGCTTCTTGAGCAAACAGCTTCCAACTCAGATATCTAATGGTAAACATAAAAAAAAAGCTTCTTAACAGAATTCCAACAACCACATGAAGTGGTTTAATCTCAACCTCCATCCCAGTGGAACATCCATTGCAGCTACAAGCATTCAAGTAAAATCTATGCATTTATCCCCAAAGTAAGAGGTAAAAGCCTCAATAAATCATTAATTCTCCACAAGAAAGAACCTCAAGGAAAATTACAAAAAAAATCTCAAGAAATACCTCTGAACTTGATGAAAGGACATAATTGATTTCATCAATCAATCTCCTAGCCTCTTCTGCATAATTCTGTTGGATGTTTAACACAGCACTAAGAAGTCAATTGACCAAGTCACAGAAAGAATCAGTAAGAAAGGAAGATTTGTATGCATTGTAAAACCTTCAATTTAAGATGTTCAGGCAGATTGCATGGGATAGGTTCCAAGGACGACAATCTCTCCACCAATTCAAGGTCAACTTTCTCTGAATCATTTTTAAGATCATACGACCAATTTACAACCCGGTCAAGACAATGCTTCACATCCTTGGCCCAATTCTGAGCTTCAGACAATCTCTTTTGCATGTCCCGAACCTTGAGAAGAATGTAAATAACTTTCATATGTAATATACATAACATAATGAGGTGCACACATGATAAATGGAAGATTGATGAAGGTTCCATGAGGTCAGACTCACAACATCCATTTCAGAACCACCCCAGAGAAATTGTTCAGCTTCCTTCAAGGCTCTCTTGTAAGAATCACGGGAAAAAGGATCTTGGATAATTTTAGAGCAGCGAAAAAGCCATTGTCCTGCAAGTTGAGTGAAAGTAGCATGATCTGCTTTCACCTACAAGAACCAGGCAATCCAAATGTAATAGCTCCAATATATCACTAGCATGATAGAAGGTCCAGATGACAATATTTTACCATAGAATTCCATATTTAAATGTTACAATATAATGATGATAAAATATGTCAGTTCAAAAAATTTCCCGGGGATTCAACAAATTATGCCTATTACATAAAAAATAACATAATGGTCAATTGAAGAAGGATCCCAAAGGAAAAATCTGTGCATAGAAAAGAAACTACTTGGTGATATGTAAAATGTACCTTTTTTGATAATGCGCTTACTTTGCAGGTTCGGGAATTTTGACACAGTGCAGATTTAATAATATTCTCTGAATCATCATCTTTATCGAGCAACAACACTGAATTCTTCAATTCAGCTAATGTATGACGATAAAGAAGGCGATGTTTGCTTGGTTTGCATTCACAGATACGATCCCAGTGCTGCATTAGTCATAATGTGTATAATTATGCTTTTGAAAGATAAATCAGGAGTTTTATTGCTCAGACATCAAGCAGAAACATATAATCAATTAATCATGTATAAAAATTGCAGAATCGTATAAAAGCTCATGAACATGAGATAAAATCAGACAAACTGGTGGGGGATTCATTTTTTAACTAGACAAAGACCAAAACAATCTTATTTAGTAAAATCCCTTACTTGGAAAAATATTAGAAATACATATCTCCACTGACATCAAATGGCAACTGAAATGTTTCACTGATAAGTAATTCTACCATACCTCAAGACACGCAAAAGCAGATGGTCTGCAAGGACAAACAACAGCAGAGAGAAAAAGATATTGCTGACAAATTCTGCAAGTTGGATCCTGGGAAGCCACATGCAAAAGTTCAAAAGAGTAGACCGTGTATTGTCCCAGAACTAATTATGATTCGCAAAATGATCTATACATAATAATGACTTTACCTCATCAGTTCCCACAAATTCAGGGTATTTCCTTGGGGACATGAGAGATGATTTTACAACACCAAGTTTCCAAAGTCGCTCCCTCCAAGTTTTTTCTTTGTTATGCATTCTGAACAATTCTTTCTTCAGGAAAGGTGACACTTTGCCATCACATATACTCTATAAACCAAAACAAAGTTAAAAGAATGTATATTACCATTAAAACTAATGATCACATAGTCAAGTTAAGGTAGGCGCTCACGACAAAAGGAACCCATTTAGTAAGGTTATTACATAAACAAAAATATCCATCAAAAACTATATTAGCAAAAATAGATTTAAAAAATATCATAACTTTTTTTTGCACAATAAAAATATCATAACTTGGTAGATCTAAATAATGCAATCTACAAATAATTAAACAGTTATAACTTAATAAGATAACCATGCCTTAAGTTGACTATATGAGTCTTTTATATCAGTTCTCACCAACTAATAAATGCTGGTGTGATCTGTCACACTGATAACAAGCTCCATTAAATTATATATTATATCATGCAAAAGAGTCCAGTATGGAATCCTATTTTTTCTGACATTTTCTTGCCCCTTCCAATCAGTTTATCACCATTGTAGAAAAGCCTTTCTAAAACCAATAAACCAACCCATTATCCAACTGACACCTATTTTAAAAAAGTTTTAGTTGCCCAATTTTAGCCATTACAATAATACTTATATCTATTTGACATGAAAAGATAATTTCAGAAAAAGTAAAATAAATAAAGCATGGACAACATAGACGAAAGATAATATGTTTTTTCACGTGGCATTGTTGTTTAGACCAAGATGCACATATGCTTTTTTTTCTCTATAAGCAGCTCTTTCAGTAAAATTTATTTAAAAGCATAAGTGACCTTGAAGAAAACACAAAATTAAAGGCCTACAACCTTAGCGACAACATAGAGGAGCTCCTCATGAGATAAGATAGCAGGTTTGCGATAAAGCCGATATAGCTCAGCACAAAACCCTCCATGTGGAATCCAGTCAGCAGGAGCAAAATTGACAGCCTCTGCACAGTTTAAACCTGAAGGGCCATTAAGCCATTAAGATTTGACTATTGAGCAACAAATTAACAAAAAGATAGTATCATGTCAACTATTGTTAGTATGCCATACCAAAATTAAAGCCACTATGGAATGCTCTGGGGAATGTAATGACAAAATCTCCAGGCTCCTGGAGAAAAGAAAAATGGAGAAGTTCAGAGAAACATTAGACTAGCACTAAACTCAAGAATAAAGACAGAACTTTACAGAAAATAAGGCCATGAAATACTATGCTCTATAGCGGGATAAAAAAATAAATTTGAATAAGCTTGCGTCTTGGCATGAAAAACCTGAATTATATTGTAAACTGGAACCCCATTTTGTTGTAAAACAGATGGATTTAGCATCGTGACAAGTTGAAAGAGAAGGTCAGGTTGAGCATCAAAAAGATCAGGAAGAGTTCTCCTCATCACCTTCACAAGAAGCAAGCTATGTTAGAACCAATGATACATGTATGAAAAATAAAATGGATATAAAACACGAGACAAACGGAGATTCAATAACAGAAAAGTCATTCCTGATAAACCTCAACAGCCAGAGACGTCACAATACACTATATATAATATACACATATACATGAAGAGAGAGAGAGAGAAAGGAGTTTAATGAGAATTTTAGAAGGTAGATGATAATACTTCAGAGGCATGCTTTCAAAAGAGTTACCTTCTCAAAGGCATCGCATGCACTACCAGGGACACCATACCAACATTTTGGTTCGCCCCTATACTCAAGCCAAAATAAATCAAATTAATTTGGCTCAAATTTAACAGAAATACTACTAATATATTATTAGCTTTTCTTTTATTTTCAATTTTAGGAAGCTATCAGCTGAAAGGGAGCAGAGGAAAGCATGCCAACCCCTCACTAGGTTTTATACACATAAATCTTTGCCAGTATAAGATCATTATTATAAGCCAACTGATATACACAATCAAAGATCTTGAGAAAATCTTTAGCAATCACCAACATTTAGTACGTGGCACCATTTCATTCCAAAAATAAGTGAAACGGAAGTAAAAAATACAGAATAGTAAACGGTATGCTCCATAAATGTTCCTCAGGTTCTAGCTGAAAAGAACTGACGAGAAAATATCTCTGTCCAAAAGAAATTCATGGTTGAGGAGGAATTCTGGAGTCAATATCCAAAAACAACTACATCATAAAAGATCAGGTATAGAAAAATAATGTTTTATTTATCCTTCGTCAGAAAAATCCTTTCAAGGAACTAAAGATGACCTAACCACTAAGGATACTATTGAGAAAACTCCTGCAACAGCATTTTGACCATGTCAAAAAAATGCCAGACTTGAAGCAACGGAAATAACATATACAGTTCACATTTTAAAATATACTATGTTCCTGTAAGCCCACCTTCTATCACTCCAACAGCATAAAATCTAAGGGCATAGAAGTGATATATAATGTCTATGTACATCAATGATCGTTAAATCATATTATACCTTACATCAGTCCATGCCAAATTCCAAAAGGAAAATATATCCCATTGTTAATATTTCTTTTGTTAAAATAAAATAACTATCCAAAAAAAAAAACAGACAGAATATCTAGAGGATAATTGACACATGCAATACTTTGTTGGCTGCTTCCTTCGTTTACTTCTTCATATGCCTGAAAACTATATTGCTGCATTAAAAGCAGCACTATCCAACCAAGCAAGAGCACAAAGCACATGCAAAGAAATTGTGAATACTAAAATTGAAAGGAATGCATTGTTATAGTTGTCCCAATATTCTTTTCTGTTATCACTATACATTGTTATGGCACTGAGCTAATCAACTCTTTCCAACAAATTTCTTCAACCTGTCTACCAGTACATATTTTCTTGTACATTTAATAGTGAGATAAAAATAATCTGGAAAAAGAAAAAAAATAGTTAAAAAGGAAGTATCTACACAAATGCAATGTGAAGTGCATACCAGTGAAGATAGTTCATTGAATAGAAACAGTGATCTTCGTAGTGCCAGCAAAAGGCTGAGAATAGCATGCCGACGTACAACCAAGGAACCATGACACCGGCAATATTATGATGAACCTTTCGCAGAATTGACCCTTCCAACTTTGGCAAGTTATTAAGGTTCCAGGGGTTGGAACAATACTCGTCCCAAATACTAGGCTCAATAGAATCCAGTCTCTGGTCAAAGTTGCGTGGAAAACCACTCCCGTAAACTGAAGTATCCACGTCACTACCATACATTACATCAACTTCTCCAACTGATCCCTCCACTATTTGCCAAAACTTTTTCTCCACTTGCAACCTAACTAGAGGTCCAGATCCGAACCATTTTTTCTTGGTTCGATCAGCCACACGTCTGAAGTCTTCCAGAGATAATTGCTTTCCAGGAATAAAACCGAAGCTGTCCTTGTTAGAATTTAAGCAACCAAAGCAATACCAGTTCCCAAGAGGAACTTGCTTTAATGGTGGTGAAAGGCAATAAATGTGCCACCCTTTGTTACATCTGTCACATAAAAGCATCACGTCTCCATGCAAACCACTCTTGCATTGTTCACAAACCTGATCGAGCTTCTTGTCTTCCTCCTCCGTCGTACAAACCTTAACCTTGTCGCCAGATGTATTCTTTCGCACCTTTTTTGAGGCACAAACCTCTCCCAATTTCTCGTTCTTCCAATCTCCCTGACATCTCCTCTTGTAGTTCTTACTCTTTCCTTTGCTCAGTCGGGTGTGATAAATCTCGTAATCATACAAATACTCACGGTACAACTGAGACAACACATGCTTTGCACAATCTGAGACTTTTCCATTGGGTTGTATAAATCGGAAAACGTCCCCCCATTTCTTCTTCTTGACCACCTTATCATATCCTCCATATCTCTTCACTGCATTAAACAACTTGCATAAATCCAAGTCCTTTCCTTCGAAAACCACCCTCTTTCTAGCCTTCTTGCAACAGTGTTCCTCTAGAAAACTATTGTATTCCAACTCAAAAGTCTTTGAATCGCAGGAAGCAGGACGAGCCTGCAGTTGATGAATGGCCTGTGATTTTGTGGGGAACGTGAATGAGTTCAAATCCAATGCAAAAGGAGGTTTCCAATTGCTAGGCGGCACGATTCGACAAATCCCGTACGGCTCAGCCTCGGGTCTGATCTTGTATATGAACTCCAAAGGGTCCTTGAATTCCTCTTCTGTTGGATAATACACAGGCCCAGGGGGTAGATTCACAGAGGAAGACGACGATACGCCAAGGTTATGCCTAAGCACGCCTTTCTCCACAGCCCTAGGATTCCCTTTTCCCATTTAACAGTGGCCGAAACTTCAGTACTAGCACTCAATCAACTAACAGCTACGACTTCAACTGCCATTGATAAGCCTATCATGCGTAACCGTCAAGAGCAACAATCAGTGGGCTCTGCCGCGAAAATTACACTTGAAACAAAATGTTTTCTAGGGTTTCAAGGCGTACCTTCTTTGCAAAGGAGTGCGAACTTCAGAGAGATGTCTGCCTTTCCAGACAAGGTGAAATGGGAGCAGAGTGTCGTTGGAAGATTTTGAGAGGACAGAGAAAACGAAGCTTTCTTATGGAAAATTGATTATTTTGGCCCGCTATTTTAGTTTCTAACATTTTAGATCCTAAACTTTACACTGCACCTAAAACTATAATTAAGTCTGATTTTGATAAAGTTTATTTTAAATATATAAAATATTATTTAACATCAAAATTTATTCGAGTTGAAATTTTATTAAAAAAATAAGTTTTAAATCTTAACCTTATTAGATTTTATATTTATTCAATTTTTTTATATTTTTATTATTAATTTTCATTTTCTTCTATTCTTTTATTCTAATTAAAAAGCTTATAAACAGTGTAATTTGTATAATGGACTTTAATATGTATCAAATTGTAATATTATGAAAAATATATAAGGCTAATTGTAAATAATATACAATATTGAGTGAAACTCGAGTATTATTTTCCAGTTATAGATGGGCTTTTTGCTGAAAAGACAATTTTAGGTCTGAAGATGAACGAAATCACATAAACGTGTCTCCTCCTCCCTTCCCTTTCCTCACCGTTTCTGAAGAGGTCTCCCTCCCGCGGGCGGCAGTGGGACAGTGGAGTTGGGATCCACGTCGAGTTGATGGCCAGCAAAGTCACGCGCCCGCAGAGTCCCTTGGATTGCCAGCCTACGGACGAGATCATACGGTTCGATAGACCAATGAGATACATCGAGTGGACCGAGTTTTTTATCCGTTTGCTTTGACTTGTCAAGAGTCAATGTTTTTTTTATTAAAGGCATCAATTAGTTTGATAATTAATATCAAATAAGTAATTATTTATTATACTATTAATGTATTTATATTAAAATATACCATTAAATAAAATAGATAATTATTACATATATAATATTAAAAAAAACTCTAACATAATTTATAATTTCTAAAAGTAAATGAGGTTAACGACCATTAATATTATCTAATTTTAATATGATATGTTTGAGGTAGAAAACAAAAATCCTTAATATTAAGTAACGTGTGTGGTAAAATTACTATTTTAAATGGTGAAATTTTCTATAAATGGTAGTTTGCAGTTCCAAAGTGGACATGTAAAGGGGGCTATTGCCTGTCCAATATAGGATGATGGTCTGGCCTTCTCCGGTCCATGTGACTGGCTTCTTCCAATCTTCCATCTCCCTTCTCATTGGAGTTGAATTGTCCACTTTCAGTCACTCATTTCGGTATCAAAAAAAGTTAAAAACATAATAATTTAAAAATTATAATGGTAAATAACGACATAATTATAAATTTTAATTTTTTATTAAATAAAAAAATATTTCATTAATTTATCAAATTATATACAAGTACAATCAGATAAATATTATATAATTCTCTCATTATTAATAATATATATAATATTATAGATTAAATAAGTATTCAAAACACTTTATAAATATGATAATATATATACCAAAGTTGTTTAATTGTTTAATTAATTTTATTTTACACTTTAAAAACTTTATTTAACAGAGCCATTCATCAATATTAGTACGATACATGTAAATTATAATTAATGGTTATTAAGTATAATAAATAGTATAACAAATTTAGATTTAATTATAATTTTGGTCCATAATTATTATTATACTATAAAATTATAGATATATACGAGCATTTGTTCCGACTGTTAAATGATTGATGTCATTTGACATGGAGGCCAAAATCAACACGTTTTCTATAAGAAAATGAAAAAAAACAGGCGCATTAAAAAGTTGACTAATTTTATGTTTGACTCCGAAAGCAGCATGGAAACGTGGTTTCTAGGGAGACAAAACAAGACCAATATTTACTAAAAATATAGAAGGAGAAAGTCAAAATAAACCCAAATTTAAACCCAGCACGCCATTCTAAAAGTGATAGAATAGTTTACTATGCACTGTATTATATATGACATGTTAATAAACCCAAAATTTATATTTATTAGATATTTTTTCTAATTGACAGGCTGTAATTTATATTAAGGAAATTTATAATTTTCAGCTAAAATTAAAGTTTTGCACTATAAAATAGACGCGATCATAAATTTGCCGTTTTTTTTATTCTTTTTTTTTCCATCACTCAAATTACAAACCACAAATGATAAATGGCTTCCTCGTCACCCAAGCGATCCCAAAATCGGGAAGAGCTCATTCTCCATTTTTCCTCCTCCAGAGATTCTCTTCTTTCTCTCCATCTCTATCTCTCTCCCCCCTGTCAACCGGCCATCTGCCGATTGCTGCGTTTACAGGTTCCTCATCGCCTTCCCGCTTCTCTTCACCCTTGTATATACATAGTTGTAGAGTCGACAATTGTAGCGTAAAGCTTGGTTCCTTGTTAAGTTTCCGCGTGTCGGTCTTCTGCGCCTCTATAGGGTTTATTTTTTTCCTTGCAATTCCCTTTGGTTGAAGCCCCCAGGGAGACGCTCGATCTGCGGAAGCTCTGAGGGTGGTCGGTGTAGATATTGCGTCGGTTGATTTTATCCCTTGGTTAGAAGGTTCTCAGGTGCCGTCATCTTCTGGGTTCGGAATTAGGGTGTGAAGTATTAAGATTAGTTTGCTGTAAAGTTGGGTCTTATCGTTAATTGAGGATGATACAGTATATGTAATATGGGTGTCTGCTGGTTTGTCATCTGATATAGCTGAATTAATAATTGGGTAATTGGGATTCACAGAGATACTGTAATTAGTAAAGTACCTTGTAGATTAGGTGGTAAAGGCGCCAACTTTGCCTTACTTTGTCTGTGAGGACAAGAAATCTGTTTCTGTATCCGGTGAATTTGGAGAAGGATGGTTCAGTCAATTGCATTTGCAGCAGCTTCTCCCATCGGATGTGGACCCGTCTGCAGCGGGTTTCCTTCTAATGGCACCTCTCTTAAAAGAGAATCACGCAGGATATGTCTGGTTCCATTGCGGGAATTTTTCGGGAGGAGAATGGCTGTGGCTTCTCGTCCTCCCGTGCTGGGGTTAAGTGTGGCTGTACCTTCATTTTCACCGGCGAAGGCCTTGGCAATGGAGCTTACTAAGGAGGCATACTCGTTCAAGGAAGAGGATAGGATCCCACGGGGCTGGGACTATCGTGTAGAGACAGACATTGACAGGAAGCCCGGGCTATGGCCGCCTCCTAACAGAGCCGACAATCCCTCCCTTCACAACCCTCTGCTCAGGCAAGAAAGGATGGGGTGTGGGTGGTTAGGAGCCATACTCGAGTGGGAAGGAGTTATAGTCGAGCACAATCCTGAAATCGAGAAGCAAGCCTGGGTGGTCCTCTCTCAAGAGGAAGGTAAGTCTCGTCCTCCTGCCTTCATACTTAGGAGAATCGAGGGGATGAAGAACGAGCAGGCAATCTCCGAGGTTCTTTGCTGGTCGCGCGATCCCACAGAGACGAGAAGGTTAGCCTCGAGGAAGGAGGAGATCTACCAAGCACTTCAGGGCGGGATCTACAGACTAAGGGACGGGTCTAAGGAGTTTGTGAACGTGCTGACTCGATACAAAATCCCAATGGCTTTGGTCTCTACAAGCTCGAGGAAGTCTCTTGAGACAGCCATCGGAGCCACGGGGGTTGAAGGCTATTTCACGGCCATAGTGACCGCAGAGGATGTCCACAGGGGAAGACCCGACCCTGAGATGTATGTTTATGCAGCCCAGCTCCTGAAATTCATACCCGAGAGGTGCATTGTGTTTGGGAACTCGAATCAGACAGTAGAGGCTGCTCATGATGCAAGGATGAAGTGTGTGGCGGTGGCCAGCAAGCACCCCATCTATGAGCTGGCAGCTGCAGACCTTATTGTGCGGCACTTGCATGAGCTATCCATCGTCGATCTGAAGAACCTTGCTGACATTGAATCTGCAGAGTTTGAAAGTGGGGACCCGGATGTGGAACTGGAGGTGGAAGAGGATGAAGATCTGGGCAGGGGGTCCCTCGCAGCAGTGGATGACGGGTTCTGGTAGTACGAGCCCAAGTTGTACAGGTGAATACACTATCATTATCTTCTCCCAATTTCCGATTAGATCACTGATGCATCCACCTTGTAGCAAGGTAAAAAAGGGTGAGACAAGACAACAGGAAACTAAAATGTAAAACGAGGCTTGTCCACATTGGGTTTGCCTTCATTATTACAACAATGAACCTAATGTTCTGTGACATGTACGTAATACCTATAATGACGGGTTGGTTGCTCATGTTGGTGCTGCTTCTCTGATTCCAGCCATATCCTGAGGATGCCACGCTTGTCTGTGTCTAATTGCTTTGGGAACTCTAAGAACGCCAGTGGAAGTATGTTATATAACGTCAATTGAAATACAATAATACTAAGAATGCCATGATGAGTATATATTGCATACTCAGTGCAAATGCAAGTCCAACCACCCAAGTAAGGATAAAAAATAAACTATAACTGACATCGGGTTCAAGGAGCAGGAGTATCTAGGAACGCCCCGGGATATGGGAAAGAAGAGGGCTCTTCAATTTCTAAGGGAGTGCATACAAAAAAGATTTCAAAGATGACAATTTCAATATTTGTTAGAAAGTGGAAAAAACTTATTAATTCTAATATTAGTTTTAATATCGGCTTATTTTATTAGTTATTTTTTGCTAACACAGTTTGGTGCTGGGTGCTGGGTGCTGGGAAGTGAACATGCTCGTAACAAGTTGGAACTCTACTATTGAATGAAGAAATATGCACTAGTTGAAATGAGAAAATCTCATAAAACTCAAATACAGAGGAGGCATGGCATTGAGTTTAGATTAAATACATATAATCTTACCTCATTGATTCCTGATCTACACCTAGTTTCTTCCACATTTGATTCTGAAGGCATTCTACTCGATCTGTCGGTTGACCAAGGCCTGCAGTACGAATCGATAGAACATCATAGATTAGGTGGAATGAAAAGCGATCATCGATTCCAAGATAATACGACACAGAGGCGCACAAGATTAGAGCAAAGAAACTGCAGACGTAGAGATGCCAAAATCAAACGTAAGCGAGCGTTAAGCGATGAAATGTGCGATGATGAGAGGCGACACTCTGATGTTCGTCGGACTGGAGAAAACGAATGAAAGTGAGCAACGAGTGGGAAATAGATCCGAGAGGTGCTTATCTTGATCTTGTTAGGAGTGGACGATCTTGGCCAGTAGTGTCGTGCCCTATTGTAGCGAGATGGAGGTGCAGTTCTGGTCGCCCCTCTCCGTCAATCTAATCTCCCTGAAGAGTAGACGGAAAATCCGAGACTCCGATGAAGTTGGACAAACACAGTTCCTGAACGGCGGGAAACCGCTTTACCGGGATTCCCACGGAGAGTGAAATATTAAGTAATATATAAAATTCCACCCCATAACTATTTTATTTGATTAAATTTATACACACAAATTTTATTCATATTTTAAATTACATATAATAGTTTATATTATATATACAAATTTCAATCAATATTTTATATTTTTTATAAATAAATGTATTTAAATTAAATAATTAATAAAAAAATATACATAGAATTGAGATCACTCATGAAGTTGAGATAGTTTTATGCTATCAATTGAAAAAATATATATAATATAAGGAACGTATAGTGACATAAAATAAATTAAACATTGGCAATTAAATTATTAGTATCCAAGTGGACGACTACTTGGCTGCAGATCATCGAGTGCGGGATGGCTCACTGTAGCATACGTGATCCATCACCACTGCCATTAATGCCTCGTTGACATGTGGCCCCGCATGTCAGCGAGGAAAAGGAAAAAAATATTAGAATTAAGGAAAAAAATTATTTACAAGGTGGCGGGACATTCTAGCCTTCAAGAACTGTGGTTCCACTGAGCGAGGTCTTCTCCTTCCATCTGTTGCTCGCGACCTCTGAATCTCTATCAAGCCATAGAATTTGGAAAATTTCCGGAGGATATAAGGTGAATTATTATTAAACTGTGAGGTAATCCTTCTCTCGTGCTTGCTTCTTGATCCGCGCAGTTGAAGCTCGCCGTAGAATTTCGAGTTACTGGTTGGTTTTGCCTGATTTCAGCTGCTCGATTCATCTTCTCTGCTCATTTTGGATGAATTCGGTTTAGTTTTTACTTGGTTAACATTTTCTCAAACCTCTGGTTGCTCGGAACTCCTTGGAGGTTGGTTTAAGATGATGGCGTCTTGGATAGAATCTCCAGACTAGTTCCGAGGGGATGGAAGACATTCAAAGCGAGTTTAAATTGAAGGTTTATGTATAGAAGAATGCTATAATCTTCATCTTAGGAAATGCTATTTGAATTGTTCTGGTTTCAATTTTTTTTGCTCAATACTCTGGTTTCAATTAACGTGAGGATTCTTATTGTCTTCAATTAGGAAAATCTTAAAAGAATTTATGCTGCTGTGGATCTTAAATATTTTATATATATATAGAGCTGATAAACATTTATAATACATATCATTTAATAATTCATGCTTTTCTTCTTAAGATTTTGGGTGGGCTTCAGGAACTGAGATAGTGAAGCCATGGCACTGACGTCTCACATTGTTCCATCATCCCAAATATGCAGCGAGATAGTTCAGTTTAGATCAGATTACAGCGTGAAATTTGGCATGGTCAACCATGTGAAGGCGGTCAAAATGAAGCTAAAATTTCCCAGTTTTATGTCCTCTTGTCCGACAAGGGATCCACTGTGTTTGCATGGTGGGGATGCGACAATAGGTTTTAAGGGGAGAGGTCAATTTACAGTTTCAGCCAGCCCTCCTACAGAGGAGATGGCCATAACGGCAGAACCCTTGACCAAGGAGGACTTAGTTGGATATCTTGCTTCAGGATGCAAGCCAAAGGAAAAATGGAGGTACAATTTGCTACTCATGAGGCCCTAATGCTCATTCTATTCTCATATTTCTCCCACTGATTTAATCATTCATACTCACCACTGATATTTAAAATGATATGAATGTCTTGAAAACATCCTTAAGAGGGCTATTGAGGATATTTCTTTACTCCTTAACTGGTTCTTGACTTCCAGAGGCATAATTGCAGAATAGGAACTGAGCATGAGAAGTTTGGATTTGAGATTGAGACTTTACGACCTATGACATATGATCAGATAGCAGAGCTACTCAATAGTATAGCTGAGAGATTTGGTTGGGAGAAAGTAATGGAAGGTGACCACATTATTGGGCTTAAACAGGTATTGTATTACATTTGTATTCTTTTATCACCACAGATTCACAATTAAGATCTCGCTTAATAGAAAATGATTTTGATTAAGTGACGTAATCTTTAGTCCTCTACCTGTCAATCCCCATCTGGTCCATGTCTATCGATCACCTTTGAAACATAAACAATTGGTGACCGTGCCTATATTATTGCAATATATATGTTTTGTTGCCATAAGTTCTATTCTTTTCCAGTCAATCTTGACTATTTATCCTTGGCCAGGGGAAACAAAGAATCTCACTTGAACCTGGTGGTCAGTTTGAGCTGAGTGGAGCACCTCTTGAAACACTGCATCAAACTTGTGCTGAAGTTAATTCACACCTCTATCAGGTCTGAAATGAATATGCTAGATTTTCTTTGGTTGAGAAAAATGACCATAGTGCCCAGTAGTGCAGTGCATCCCTTAATGTTGGAAATACTATAGGGCTTCATCTTCAATATAAATAATTATTCAAGTAGGTTCTATTAGGTTGAAATTTTGTTAGTATTCTATTGTTACCATGTCTTGCAATAGTTATGATTTTATTATTGCCACCATAAAGATTCCGAGGGCATCTTGTTTTTTACAGTAAAATTTATCTGTTTATTGTTTTCCCCCATATTAGTAGGAATTTATGTGGCCACTTTATCAAATACAGGTAAAGGCTGTTGCAGAGGAAATGGGAATTGGTTTCTTAGGAATTGGGTTTCAGCCAAAGTGGAGGATAAAAGACATACCTATGATGCCTAAGGTGTGGATTGAACTCACATTATTGTTCATGGTTAGGCTGTATAAACGGGAGTATGCGGGCTAGATACATTATATCTCTCTAGAACTTGTTAGGCAAGTAGCTTGATATTAATTATCAACCATCCATTTAATTTATCATTTTCTCCTCTAGGTTTGTCATGTTTCTCTATATCTTTCACTTCTTCATTTGGTGTTAGCGTCAGATCCTTGTATTAGTAACATATGACATTATTTTTCTCAGGGAAGATATGTCATCATGAGGAATTACATGCCTAAAGTTGGTTCTTATGGACTGGATGTGATGTTCCGAACTTGCACAGTTCAGGTGCCAGAACATTTTAGATTCTGGTTGCTTCTTCTCATGGGTTATGCAATTCCTGTTAAAGCATCAATCTTTTGCAGGTTAATCTAGACTTCAGTTCTGAGGCCGACATGATCAGGAAATTTCGTGCTGGTCTTGCTTTGCAGCCTGTGAGATGCTTTAAAGCCTCTGATTTATCTTTTCTGTGTACTTTGGTCAGTTAAGTATCCAAAAATTTACTAAGCCAAATATATTCTCTGACTGGTGAGCAAATAATAGATAGCTACTGCTTTATTTGCGAATTCACCATTCACGGAAGGAAAGCCTAATGGTTATCTCAGTATAAGGAGGTTAGAAAAAGCTTTCATTTACTAAATGATACCTTTTGCATTTGTTAACTGTTGACTGAGAGTTTTCAATCTGGCCATTTTTTACAGCCATATGTGGTCAGATACAGATAATAATCGCACTGGCATACTTCCATTTGTCTTTGATGAGTCATTTGGGTGAGTACTCCCCTATATTTTATTTTTTCTACTAGTGAATATGCTCCACCACATTGAAAATATTAATAGTAAACAATGTATGGCTATAATTATGCTCCTATGTCGAATGTGCTTCAATGCCTTAAATGCAGATTTGAGCAGTATGTGGATTATGCTCTAGACGCACCTATGTACTTTGTATATCGGAACAAGAAGTATATAGACTGCACAGGGATGTCATTCCGGGTTTGGACCTATCTTTTATTGTCTAGTAATTCAATTCATTCATCTTTTAGTGTGTTGCTGTACTGTATTCATCGGCAGTCCTGTGTGTGTTCAATCATTCAGTTAATTGTTGTGTTGCAGGATTTCATGGCTGGGAAACTTCCCCCTATCCCAGGTGAATTTCCAAATCTCAATGATTGGGAGAATCATCTGACAACAATATTTCCTGAGGTGGTTCCATGAATTTGATTATCTGCATCTTGTTTTTTGTTTCTCTAGTGTTGCTGCAAGCTGAAGTATCATATAACTATTTTTCTCAGGTCAGACTTAAGAGGTACTTGGAGATGAGAGGTGCTGACGGAGGGCCATGGAGGATGTTATGTGCACTGCCTGCCTTCTGGGTAAATTTTAACATTTTGAAAATAAATAGAGGAGACAAATGCTTTTAAAACATAAAATATGGAGACAAATAGTTGAACTTACCCAGAAGGCCAGGGTATTTCACAAGCATTTTGAAGTACACTTCCTCGAGTGATCGTGCCACACCTTTTAGCTATTTGTCATTTCCACATGGTGCTGTATGCCACTGACATGATGATCGCCTACTATATGCTTGTTAGAGTGTTAAGCCGAATTGTTTTCTGAAATCAGGTAGGTTTTCTTTATGATGACGATTCACTACAGAGTGTGATGGACATGACCGTAGATTGGACTCCACAAGAAAGACAGATGCTGAGAAGCAACATAATTCGATCTCTTGACATATACATCTTTTAACTGCATTTTTATACTAGTAGCTTCATAGGAATATGCTCTATCTTGCTATGTTTACTTAGTATCTGGTAAACAACCTGACAAGCATAATAGAAAACAGGTTTGATAAGAGCCTCATGCGTAGCTTGTTTTCATAATATGCATTAACATAACGATGTAGAATACTGCAGAGATCTATTTTTTTTCTAAATGAAGAGTGTGTCCAATAAGAAGAGCCTTGTGCATTGCATTTCACGGATTTGTGATTACATAGTTTGTCCTCGTACTTATTGTTCTGCTGTCCAATATAAAGATGTAGATTATAATAGAGATTCTGACATTTCTCCAACTATCAGGATGATCATATAATTCAATGCCCATTCAATAGGTACCAAAAACTGGTCTGAGAACGCCATTTCGGGATGGGCTTGTGAAGCATCTTGCTGAAGATGTCATAAAGTTGGCAAAGGTACATGAGCTATATTATTGTTGGTTATTCTGCTAAAACATCGGTTGTTAATGCATGCATCTGGCTTTCAACAGGAAGGATTGGAGAGGAGAGGTTTCAAGGAAACAGGCTTCCTCAATGTAGTGACGGATGTGGTTAGAACAGATATGCCTTTTGTGTTTTTTGATAAATAGAATATGCATGCCTAGTGGAAGAAGAGAAGCGCATCTATGGCATACTTTGTATGGATGAAAATTATTACAAGAGAAGCGAGAATACTGGAAAATTACACATCTTACAATCAAGGCAAAATCTTCTCTTTTTGTGTCTGCACTTTAATCTTGACTGTGCCCAGCATAGGACGTTCCGGTGTTTCTTGATGCATCTACATCGTGTTAGTCACCTGTCTTAAGCTCTTGATTTACTGCCTTGAATGCCAGGTGTGACCCCAGCTGAAATGCTCTTGGAGATGTACAATGGCAAATGGGGCCAGTCTACGGATCCTGTTTTTGAGGAGCTGTTGTACTGAAAATGCTTTTAGGCTATCCGTTTCCCATATATGGTAAAGAAATAAGGTTTCTGTTGTCACATTCCACGGTGTTGATCATGGATCAAGCCTAGTGTGCCATATCCTACTACAACTCCCACATGATTTATTCCTCTTAATTCTCTATTCCAATTATTATATCATGGTAATGCAGTGTTCAGTTTACTTACCAAACGAAGACCTTTCTTACTTTCTGTACATGTACCGTTTAATGCTTCAATATTTGTTTTTCAAAAAAGAAACCCCATTTTTTTCGTCTTCCCTCTCTGGCCACTTCCTGCCTCCCAGATCAGTCGCCCGACTTCGATTCGCGAGGGCTGGGCTTCGCGGAGTCGGAGGCTCGCCGTCCGAGATTGGAGGAGGAGGAGGAGGATAGGATGTGATGGGGGATGATGATGGCGTTTAGGGTCTCAGGCTAGGGTGGTGGTTCCAGACAATTTTATCATATATATGTATATATTGGATTTGCGTAGTCAATCTTTTATCTTCCTTATATTATATCATGTGCATATACATATACACACATGAATAGTTAGTTATGTAGCCCGCGATGTTCTTTGCAGGCCCTAGGTTGGCTGCCAGCGATTGTTCCGATGGTCGGTGGAAGCTACAGAAGAACCTGTTCTCTACGGACGTGGGCAACAACTGGGGCCATCTGCAGCTGCCGAAGGCCGATGTGGAGGCCCACATACTGACCGTGATGGATGTGGAGATGGTGATCGCACTGGGGACGCCGGGGAGGGCCAGCTGTCTTAGGGTCCACCTAGTGGACGAAGACGAGGGGAAGGTTTACGAAAACATGAAGCTAACCCACTATACCACCAGCGACGGCTATGTCTTGAACGGTGCGTGGAATAAGATTTGCAAGGATAGATGTCTGATGGTGAAGGACAGGGTCGGTCTCTACTGGGACCCCGTGGACAAGGCCCTCCACTTCAGCGTCCGTCAGAGGGCTCTGCCTCCGGCCGCCGCCAGGGACTGAAACTTGACCGACGGAAACTAACTTTTGTGGAAATTAGTATAGTGATGATGGTTACCCATTCATATGGGTGTGATCCATCCATTGGTCTCTTTGCTATGCTATGCATTTTTCCTGTATATGAAATGAAATCGTTGTTCCCCTTTCCTCTCTCCTCCATTTATCATTCATCTCGCATCTCACAATGATTCCATCAACATGGGCGTCAAGTTCCACTTATTGGAACCACTTCATGATGGATTCGTGTGGCATATTAGAGAGCCCTCTAAGGTTTAATGATTTTCTAGGGCTCGAAATGTGAATCTCACTGACTGCTCGAAAAGATCCAGAAGGTGGTGTTTTCGACGGACGTGGGGAGCCACGTGCAGCTTCCCAAGGCCCATGTAAAAGCCCACTATATATATTTATATATATCAAAATGGTATGCAAATAATTCATCATTATTGGGCTTTGGCACTTCATTTCACATATTTGGCCTTATACTTTTCCTAACTCGAACGAATGTTTTAACCTCTCATTCCGAGCGGGGTTCAACTATTCAGTCTTGCTTATTTTGAAACCTCTCCATTCACTCTTGTATTTTTAAGAAGTTGTCAGGTTTTGGCCATTCCTTAATCAATCAAGATATTTCCTTATATTTTTTTTTGTGGGTATCATACCATCAAATGCATAAATCAATAAAAATTGATAAAAATTTGCCCAATCGAACACAAATTCGGAAATCACACCCACGGTTGTAGTTAAGATGTGTTTATTCTAACAATTTTCTATTTTAACTCTAAATGTACGATTTCCATAAGATTTGATGTATTATCCTTCTAAAAAAATTAAATCATAAAGTCTGGTCAATTTTGACCATTACCATAGGCTCGTACACTTTCCTCCGCAATTTTTCCTAAAATTATGATTTTGTCCCTATACTCGGCTTGATCGACTGTCGTGTATCGACAAACCTATCATACCAACCCATGTTCTTTATCTCTTTTTACCACTCTATATTTACACCTTTGTTGGTTCATATTTTTCAAAATTTCCTAAGTACTCTAAGTTTCTTATTTATATCCCTAACTTTCCCATTTTTACATTTTGACCCTTATACTTTTTTAAAAGTACTAAAATGCTCTTCTCCATTTTTCTTATCTCTTTTGAAAGGCTTAAACTCTTCTATGAGTCCATTTCATGTCACTCAACTTTTTTGACCTCATTGGAGTCCCTATTTCCATAAAATTATAGTGTTGTCCTCATATTTTGCAAAAATTAAATTTAGGTCCTAAACTTTTCAAAAAAGGTTTTACTTAGCTCATTAGCCTTCATTTGGGTCCTTATACTTTTACTAACCTTCATTTTGGTCTCTATTTTCATAAAATTATAGTTTGGTCCTTAAACTTTTCAAAAATTACATTTAAGTCCCTAACATTTTCTAAAGGTTTTATTTAGGTCCTTAGCATCCTTTAAGTTATTCCTTTTAGGCACCTAAGTTTCTCCAACATTTTCTCTAGGTCCTAATACTTCTACTAACCTTCATTCATGTTCCTATTTCCATAAAATTTCAGTTTGGTCCTCAAACTTTTCAAAAAATATATTTAGGTCCTTAAACTTCTTTCTCATTCAAATGACCTTCTTAAATCTTCTAAAAATCATAAACAAACCCCTCATCCTTTTTCCTATGTCCCCACAGTCACTTTCTAGTCATCCTTGGCCGAAACAATATTGTTCTAACCTTGATCAGACCCTCACCGGAAAATAAATACAAATTCGGATTTTGGTCGGAAACTCATCGGAGAAGAAGCGTCAACATTCGACGGTAGTGGGGTTGTATAGATGACTCTCCCATGAGTTTATGGACACCCAGATCTTGCTTTACGGTGGCTAGTGTTGCCTGTAACACCTAATTTATAGGGCAATTTAAAAAATAGTGGGTTACTAGAGCTTTTTAGATTTTTCATGGCCACGAGGCTTACGTTTAACCCGAATGGCCGGTGAGGTTGTATAGAGAGGACTAAGATGAGCTTCTAGCAATAATTTGGGTCCTGTTTGGCTGTCAGGGAGATTGGGGTGAGCCTTAAAAGCTTATTCTCTATTTTCGACCGACGAAGCAATGTTACTATTCCATTGGATCACCGCTGCTAGATGGTACATTGGTGACCGAGAGAGGTGGTATTTGAAAGCTGACTCTCCACCGGGTCTAATGACACATATTTGGCCAAGCTTGGTAGCCGGATGAGAAAATAAAAATCTCTTATTTGAAGGTCATCAGAAAACTAACCCTTCAAGCTTTTAGAGAGAATTCTAGCTTACTGTCGGTGAGAGTAAGGTCGACACTTATATAGGGAGCTCGGGGATTGAGTTGTCTACTAATCCATGTCTATAGTCAACTAGATGGGACTCCCTAGACCCTCATTTTATTTAATTTTCTTTCAGTAAGCAGTGTGTAGAAAATTACCTGACTGCTGTGTTATTTCTCGATTTTTATTCGGATCCGGGTCGGGCATTTGGGTGGAGAAAATAACACGCGCACAAGTTTGTGAGCCGTATGCCTAGTGTGGCATGCATGTCTATGAGTTGCACGCCCGGTGTGACGCATGTATCTGTGAGCCGCGACAACCGGTTCACACTGTAACAAATCGGTTTACAACGAATTTCTAGTCTGGTTCAACCAATTTTGGCCTTTCCTTGGATAGTTCACCTCCAATTCGACCGGTTCTTGGCCCAAAGTAAATTGCTAAAATTTCCTCATTGAATTTCCTATCATTTTAGCTCAAGAACGTCCATTTTAAATTTAATTAGCACCTTCTAAAAATCGGGGGGTTTTACTTCTTTAAGTTGGTTCGATTGATTTTGGCCTTTCTTTGCTCGGTTCACCTTTGATTGTAAACCCCGCTCTTTGGAGTTAAGGAAAACCAGGAAAGAACCGGTCAAACCAAGTGAGAAAACTGAATCGGTTCACAAACCCGATTATTGAGGAACAGGCAAATTAAAGAAATTTCAACTCCCTTGTAACCCAAAAAGATTTATAAACCTTGGGAAGGAACCTTAGAACCAAGTGGGAGAGAAAAACCTGACCGGTTCAGGTGAACCAGATTGAATCGGTTTAGGAACCAAGCCAGTTTATGAACCAGAACCGAAAGAGAGAGGGCAAACTGGAGAAATGGTGGATCCCAAGTGAACTAAAAAGTCACATAAGTCATGAAAAAAGACTTATGGAGGAATTGGAGATGAAAACCAAACCGGTTTGGGTGAACCGGATCTGAACCGGATTGACCGGTTTGGACCAGTTTGAATCACTATTAAACTAGATGCTAAATTCAATTTTCTAAGTGTTTTAAAAAATTTTAATTTGAGATTTGAAGTCACCATTAGATACAAAATGAATTTAGATAAATTTAGAAAATTTTAGATTTAAAAAATTTGGTCGAATTGGGAGTGAACCGACCGGTTTAAACTTTAAATCCGGTTCGTATTGGTTCGGTCCAGTTCGGAACAATGTGGTCTTCTTCCTTTAGATGACAACATTGTTCACTTACCGGAAAATTGAAGCAGCACCGGCGAAGAAAAAACATTTTCATTTAGTACATTTTCAGGCCATCAATAACTGTCATAAAGGTGCCAAACGAACGACCGACGAGTCCCCGAGCTCTCTATATAAAGAGACCTTCTCCATTCATGCTCTCCACACCTGAAAATCTCACTCTCTCTCAGTTGCTTAGTTTTTCGGTGAAACTCAAACCAGAGCTCCGATATAGGGTTTTTTCTGAGCCAAAGAAGGCGTGGTCAGGTTCCTTAGAACCGTGGAGAACTCAGATATACGGTGGTAACATCCATTCGCTCCGAGGGTCACCGAAGAAGCATCGGCGTGATCAAACAGTGGAGTAGCTCTAGTGGACCGAAGCTACCTTGTTTCGGTTGAGCTGAAATCAACCAATTCGAGCCCTCCTCAAGCTAAACCAAGCTCTCCCAACACCTCCTCAGCTCTCCTATGGCCGAATTAGAACTGAAAAGTAAGTCAATTCGGCTCCCCTCTACAATTTCCAATCTGTGCTAGAGAACTGACAGAATTTCGATGAGGAAATTCTAACTCAATTTGGCATTAATTGATGTAATTCTTGATTCTAAGAGAAACCTTAGGAGGAGAGATATCTGCCTAGATTGGAAGCTTAGACCGCCGCGCCCCCGACGGTGACCAATTGAAGCTTTCTCTCTCTACGTTCCGTTTTCCAGTGAAGCTCCATTTGAGCTCATTCCGGCATCAAAACTTACGATTCAAAGTGCTATTGAATCGTATGAAAATGTAGAAACTCAATTTTAACTTCAATTTCAACAATTAGAGGTGTTTGATTGATCAATTTGATAAAATCAAATTCAGCTATATTATGAAGTTGAAATTGGGGGTTTTCAAAAATTCAAAGGATCCAAATGAAATTTTATAAAATTGAGGGTCAATTGGGCATAATAAGAGTGTTGAGGGGCAATTTTAGAATTTTTGGGGTAAAACTTACCATTTTTATAAAGGAAGGGCAAAATGGTAATTTTTCAAAATTTGGGAAACTTGAACTTTTTTTATAAAATTGAGTAAATTGAGGTTCCAAGAGGAATTTTAAAAGTTTTGGGACTCAAATTGGGGAAAAACCAGCAATTGGGGGCCTAAAGTAAAAGGAAAAATAACTTTAGGGACCAATTAGCAAATATTTGAAAAGTTAAGAATTTAGTCATTTATACTGAATGAAGGTGATTAAGCCAAAAGATAATGAACAACAATGTTTATTTCGTGTAGGAACACGAGACATCAGGAATTCCAACTGAGGTTAAGCTTGCAAGGGACGAAAATCGACTAAGTGGAATTTCACTACATCATCGGGTGAGTGATATTTTTATATCATACCCGTTTGGGATGATAAATACCTCGAAAATGAAAATCCACATCACACCTGAGAGAAGTGATGTAAAAATGATGCAAAAAACTATTTACCAGTTGTAAATAGATCATACCCGCTTGGTATGATGAAACTTTCTCAAATGAACTGGAAAACCTGTTCATCGGTTATAAGCGAAGATGTTCTCATACTCGGTTGGTATGATTGATAGTTGAAAATATATTTTTGTTAGAAATGTTCTCCCCTTACTGTGTGTCATTACTTAAATAATTTGGGAGACCTTATTGATGGGAGCTCGCATAGCTCTATTAGGCTGGAGACCTCGGTTTTAGAACTTGGGGGCTATTATGCCCAAATTTTGAAAATCTCGAATAGTGGGCCCTAGTCCAGTTGGCATGAGCATGAGCTCGTAAACAAACATGATTTATATGCTATAAAAACTTAAATAATTAAATTATGGTACCAAGACAGGACCAACATACTCAGCCAACTAGCGGTAGTGCGACATGACAGATCTCCAGACTAGTCTAGACAAACAGCTGCAGGTTGAGTTGAGGGTCGTGGCCGTTGGAACAGTGGCACCACAGATTATATGGCATCATGTGAAAATTGATGATTGTGTATGCACTGTGTTTATGAGATCTTCAAGACGCACAAGAGGGATAGTGATATGTCCAAGGGCCCTAGACGACCTGGTGGATATAAGGGCAGTCAGTCGTACTAGGAAGCCTTGCGAAGCTCGACGTAGCTTCAAGCGCATGAGATCAGGGTGGAGTCAAGATGAGATCTCTATCCTCATACGGATACGGGGGAATTGTTATGGGATTGAGGGTCAGATGTCGCGAACATCCACTCATTCTCAGGGTAGAAGTGGACGTACTTCTATCTAGGTGGTCGGTAAAGACGCTCCAACGCCACAAGTGTGTTCAATGGACGTACTAGCCTACAATTGTGTGTTTGACCTTCATAATAAAGGATGTGTGTTGGGTGATGACACATTGTGGTAATAATAAATGATTTTAAAAATCGAGATTTTGAAGATGAGAAAATTTAAAGGAACTAGGTAGTCTGGGACACTCCAACTTGAAAACTATTTTTATAGAAACTCCATTTTTAAAATACCCATTCACTGAATTGTAGAAACTCACCCCTCTTTTCTATCCCTTTTCAGGAAAATGACTAGGAATGACACCGAGTCTTACCCTCTATCAAGTATGCTTAATTTCTCTTAAGCTTACATTTTATTTTATATATGTCTTTCCGGGGAACAAGGTTGAAATTACGCCTGACTACTCTTGAGTTAAAGAAGGGGAAAACTTCTATTAAATCGGGAGAGCGGCGGGTTGTTCACGAGGATCCGACCAAACCGGGTCGAGGCGTGACCCTACTGGTTTTTGGCCCAATTATTTTTCTAAAAATTCTTGATCCTATATTAAGTTGATTGGGCTCAAGAATTTCTATTTTAAAATTTATTTAATCCATCTTAAAAATCAAGGTCCTTTTCACTTAATTCTGTTTGACCCTAACTTGGGTCAGTTTTCACTTGAGCCCTTCCCGATCCTTGATATCCAATCAAAGGGGTTTCTTTGAGGATGAATTCATGAACTTAACCCCTGCCCATGTTCAGGGTCTAAATTAGTTTTCAATCTAGTTTGTTTCCAAATCTCGATACTCAGGTTTCCATACCTAGTTCAACATCATTTCCTTGTCCAACCGGGCCTAAGTTCCAATTTCGGAAATCTGGTATTACAATGTATTCCTTCATTTTTAGTAGTTTTGTCCCCAAAACTTTCATTCATTATCCTTTCCAAAGGGCCAAAATTTACGATTATAGAACTAAAACAAATAGTGGTACTTCTTCCTCATGAGTGCATCGATCTCTAAGGTTTATTCTTCTACCTCGTTACTATGCCACAACACCTTTACCATGGAAAACTCCTTGTTTTGTAGGTGTTTCTTCTAGCGATCCATGATGCCTATCGGTTCTACCACCTAAGAGAATGTCTCTTCCACTTCGAATGGTGGCTAATCTAGCACATGTTTTGGGTCGGGTTCATACTTCTTTAGTACACACACATGAAAAACGTTGTGAATCATTTCCAGCTCGGGTAGAAGCTGTAGTTTGTAGTCTATTATGCCAACTCTTTGTACCAAAGTGTAAAACATGATATATGTAAACCCCACACTTTTGAGTTAAGAAAAATCGGGAAAAGAACCGGTCAAACTGAGTAAGAAAACCGAACCGGTTTACATTTGAGAACATGCAATATAGAAATTTACAACATCCGGGTGATCTAAAGGGTGCATTAAACCTTGGAAAAGAAATTTAAGAAACTTTAGAAAATAAAAACCAAATTGGTTCAAGTGAACTAAATTTTATAAGAACTTCAAAGTTAAGCGTGCTTGCTTGAGAGTAGTATGAGTATGAATTTTTTTTGTAACCCGAAATTTTGGTCAAAAATTTTTATGTACGCCTTATCATAAATAACCATAAATTAATATATATTTAATTATTGTAATTAATACCAATAATTTAATACCAAAATTAAATTATTGGAATTAATACAAATAATTTAATAGCGAAATTAAATTATTGGAATTAATACCTAAATTAAATTATTGGAATTAATACCAATAATTTATGGCAATATTAATACTAGTAATAAATCTCACCCATTTAATACACGAGTTTTACGCCTATATAAAGAGATCATCCCTATTTCATTCTCCTCACACGTGAACACTTCTCTCTCTCTCTCTACTGCTCCATTTCCCAGTAAAGCTCAAACCAAAGCTTCGACTTGAACAAAGGTCGGGCTCTTTAGAATCAGGGAGAAGATAGCTATTTGATAGCAAACTCCAGTCAATCCAAGTATTGCTGGAGAAGCGCCGACATGATGGAATAGTGAAGCAACTCCGGCGGATTGAAGCTGCCCTATTACGACCAAGCTGAAATTGACCATTTCAAGCCCTACTCAGGCCAAACCAAGCCATCCCAACACTTCTTCAGCCTTTCCACGGCAGAATTAGGACGAAAAGTAAGCCAATTTGGCTCCTCTTGACAATTTTCGATTAGTGCTAGAGAGAGAGTCGACCGAATTTCAATGACAAAATTCTAATCCAATTCTGCATCAATTGATTCAATTCTTAATTCTAGGATAAATCTCAGGACGAGACCTATCTGCCCAAATCGAAAGCTCGGACTGCCGTTCCTTCACCAGTGAGTAATCGAAGTTTTCTCTCTCTATAGTCTGTTTTCCAGCGAAGCTCCGTTTGAGCTCGTTCCGGCATTAAAATCTGCAATTCAAAGTTTCTTGGAATCGTATGAACATGCAAGAACTCAATTTCAACTCTAATTTCAATAATTAGAAGTGTTTGATCGGTCAATTTGATGAAATCAAATTCGGTAGTGTTGAAGAGTTGAAATTGGGGAAAAATTTGGGGATTTTCGAAATTCAAAAGGCCAAAATACAATTTTATAAAATTGAGGGTCAATTGGGCATGAAAATAATGTTGGAGGACCAATTGAGGAATTATGGAATTTTTGGGGTAAAACTTACCAATTTTGTAAAAGAAGGGCAAAATGGTAATTTTGGAAAAATTGGGGAACCAAATTGGAAATTTGGGAAATTAAACCTCTTTTTGGTGAAATTGAATAAATTGAGGTCCCAGGATAAATTTTAAAAGTTATGGGACTCAATTTGAGGAAAAACCGACATTAGGGACTTAAAGTTAAAGAGAAATAACTTTAGGGACCTAATTGCAAATAACTAAAAGTTTGGGTTTTCTCATTCATTGGAAATGAATGAAGGCTGTTATGCCGAGTAATAATAAACAAGGTTGTTCATATCGTGTAGGAACGCGAAATACCGAGAACGCCAGCAAGGACAAGCTCGCGTGAATACAAAAAACTACTCTAGTGGAATTCACGGCATTAACGGGTGAGTGGGTTTACTAACATCATACCTGGTTGGGATGATGAGTACAACTTAAAGATAAAAACCACTTACCGGTTGTGAGTGGAAATTTTATGTCATACCCGGTAGGGAATGATAAGTACCTCAGTATAAAAACCCACTATTTAGGGGTATTTTAATCATCACCACTTAGAGAAAGTGATGTAAAAATTATGCGGAAAAACTACTTACCGGTTGTAAGTAGATCATACCCGGTTGGTATGATGAGACTTCCTCAAAGGAAGTTGAAAACTCGTTCATCGTTTATGAATGGAGATGTCCTTATACCGGTTGGTATAATGGACAGTGAAAACCTATTTTGTCGGAAGTGTTCTCCCGTGACTGTGTGCCAATGCTTAAACTATTAGGGAGACCTTCTTGACGGGAGCTTGAATAGCTCTTATAGGCCAGGGGCCTCGATTTTGGAACTTGCGGGCTAGAATGCCTAGTTTTTTGAAAATCTCGTACAGTGGGCCCAAGGCCAGTTGGCACGAGTAGGAGCTCGTAAACGAATATGATATATGTGCCATAAAACTTAATAAGTGAATTATTTGGCCATGGTACCAAGATAGGACCGATATGCTCAGTCAACTAGCGGCAGTGCGACATGACAGGTCGATGGACCAGTCAAGACAAACAGCTGCGAGTTGAGTTGAGAGTCAGGGCCGTTGGACCAGTGGCACCACATATTACATAGCTTGATAAGAAAATATTGTTTGTGCATGCACTATAATTACGGGACCATCAAGATGCCCATGAGGGGTAGTGATGTGTCCTAAGGGCCCTGGACGACCCGGTAAGTATAAGGGCAGATCGTCGTTCCAGGTGTCTGTGCGAAATTTGGAGTAGCACCAAGTGCATGAGACCGGGGTGGGGAGGGGATGAGGTCTCTGTCCTCATACGGACACGAAGAAGTGATTTTGGGATTGTGGGTCGGATGTCACATACATCCACTCATTCCCAAGGTAGAAGTGGTCGTACTTCTATCTGAGTGGCAGGAAAAGTCGCTCCGAAGCCACTAGCGGGTTCAGTAGTGATACTGACTTGCAAATGTGTGTAACCTTCATGATGAAGGATGTGTGTTGGATGATGACACACCAGTAACTAAGAAATAATGGAAAAATCCAAATTTTTAAATGAAGGAATTTTTGAAAAGAAAGGAGTCCGGCACACTCCATATAAATGTTTTTCTTAAAAGTTAAAAGTAGACCTTTAAAAACCCATTCACTGAGTAGTCGTACTCACTCCCTCCCTTATATCCCTTTTAGGAAATCCCGGAAAGCCTACCCTGAAAGACAATCAACTAAGATGCCTGTAAGACAGGTATGAAAAGTTTAAAATTTCATGCAGTTTTGATTATGCTATTCCAGGAAATGGTGCAGGTTTAAAGGATGCCTTACTCTTTACGAATTATAATAAGGGGAAACCCTTTAATAAAACGGGAGAGTGGCGAGTTGTTCATGGGGATCCGACCAAACCGGGTCGGGGCGTGACAATATATCACCTGTTTAGCTTTACTTTGTGATGGAACCACAATGCACCCTTCCATGGAGATACATTTAGGAACACCTTGTCCCCCATTTTAAAGTTCAGTTCCTATTGCTGGTTATCAACATAACTTTTATATCTATCCCGAACGACCTTGAGTCAAACGACTAGTTTAGTGTGGTCAGCAACCATGTTGGAATGAACAACCAATGGGTCAAAGGGTGACTCAGACGCTAAGTGGGAAGTCGTGTCAGCAAAGCTGACCAATCATAACATGCCACGTGGCAGATCGCACGCGCAAGCATAGTGCTATCTTCAACCTTGGGCATATGATAGGATAAGGTCGACGGAGGGCGGCTGATTCTCCGACAACCGAAAACTCCTCCGAAACGACCGTGAATGGGTGATTCTAAGACTGAGTCTTAGGTAGACCGACAGCCCTGTCAATTGTCAAGCTCCCTATATAAATAGCTCCTTCCCATTCGTTTTCTCCATCCCTCAAATAATTGAAGAAAATGAGGTGCTCTATTTTTCAGCAAAGCACGAACCAGAGCTCCAACGAGGGTCTTTTCTGCAACCTCAAAAGGCACATTTGGGTTCTCTCAGACTGGGAAGAAGTTCCCTACCTTGTTGTAACCTCCTTTCAGCCTGAGTATCATTGGTGAAGCACCTAGAAGCTCACAAAGTACAATCGCTCCGACGGTTCCAAGACAACAAAATTCCTCGAGTTGAAATCTGGCCACCTTCGACCTCCAACGACCAGGCCAACCCTCCCACATCCCTACTCGATCAATCCTCAACCCCCTGGAACCATCGAGGTAAGTCAATTCCACCTCCACTCGTGGGAATAGTGAACTTCTAGAGAGAGAAAGTGTATGAACTGTACTGATCAAATTCTCCCAACTTAGGGCATCAATTGGAGCAATATTTTTTATCCTATAAGAACCATCTCGATGAGTACTAACTCCTCCAATCAAGAGTTTCATCAACCGTATTCTAATCGATAAGAATTCAAATCTCTCTCTCTAAGAATTCAAAACTCCATTTGAGCATAATTCTAGACTAATTAGGGTGATTCAAAACATAAACTGATAGTGGGATGGTGGGGAAGACGATTAGCAGCATGCTAGAAACCAATTAATTGAGTTTGCATGGTCAATTTGATAAAACAAAGTTTTGGGGTTAAAAAGGAAATTTTGGGGAGAAATTGGAAGATTTGGGAATTTGTGAAAATTTGAACATTTTTATGCAAATAACATGAATTAAGGGCCAGTTGGGGATTTTACTAAAATTAGGGATGAAATTGCAAATAAAATTTTTTTTGGAGGATTTATTTGCAATTAAGGGTAATTTGATTACTCAGGTAGAAAATTCCAAATGAAACTAAAACAAGGAAATTATGGAAAATAAGTGGAGACTATTTGTTAAGAAAATATAGAAACCTTTGGATTGGTTATCCAGGATCATGTAGGTACGAGAGAAAGGTTCAGGCCAACGACGAGTATTCCACCTGAGTTTCTGAAATACTGCTAGGGATTAACGCATCACGAATACCAAGTGAGTGAGATTTTTTAAGTTATACCCGATTGAGATGATGAGTATGTTTTCAAATTGAAAACCATTTTCTAGAAATAGTCTACCGTGACTACGTGACACTACTTAAACTTTTTAGAGCTATTTTTTAGTAGAGCTAGAGTAGCTCAGGTGGGCCTAATGCCAATGGGAACGAGCTTAAACCTGTAGATAAATAGATAAATTATGAGCTTATAAAAACCTCAAATAAATGGTAAATTGTGTGACATAGCTACCGAGCCAAGGCCAAGGTTGTAAAACTCGTTTGGCTGGTAGCTACCCAGCCGAAGCCGGGTCGTCGAACTCGTTGGGCTGGTAGTTATCGAGCTGAAGTTAGGTCAGCAAGCTCATGGGGGTGGATTGCATCAAAGATAAAGGTTTTAATTAAAAAAAATTGTATTTGTGCATGCTGAGATACAAAACCATCGAGACGCCCAATATAGGGTAGTGTTGGTTCTAAGAATTGCTAGACGACCCAGGGAGCATAAGGGAAATTTGTCATCCAGTAAGTCAGGAAGTTCAGGGAGCTTCATGCGCATTGAAACCGATGAAGCAGGGGGAGGTCTCGTCTCATTATAGCGGACACAGAGGAAATTAAGGTACGAGGGATAGGCAGTAAGGCTTACTCAAACTTGGGGTAGAAGGTGTGACCTTCTAATAGGGTGATCGATAAAGGTGCTCCGAACCACAAATTGAGTAGTTGAATACTGCTCTGCAAATGTGTGAACCCTTTGATGATAAAGGACAATTGTTTGTATGCTGAAACTCGTTGAAAAATGGAGGGAAATGATAAAAGAAACCCAACAAACATTGTAGTGTGCCCATGCCCTGTGAAGAACTAGTGGAGAGAATTCCTCAAAAAGGTGTGTATATATATATATATAATATAATGAATATTTGTATGTGTTGTGTAACCTCTTAGAAATTATGATTAACATGGTGATATGGGCAATGAGAGCCACATACCTTCTCACCATTATTCCAATACCATCGTCATTCCTCTCCGTTACCATGATATCAACTTGTCATGCAAACTTGTATGGGCCACTTGGTGCAGAAGATTAATGTGGTAACCTAGAAAATGATTTTTTTGTTTCTTTATGAATTGAAAAGGGACCTTTGGTGGGAAGAGTCATTGATTGTGAGTTTATACAGGTGGTAATGGATATTGAAATTAAAATTAATATTTTAAGTAAAAAATAATGTTGAAATTAAAATTTTATATGATTAACTATAATATATTAATATTTAATGAAATAATTACAAATAATATGAATATTAAGATAAATTGTAGGTAAAATATGAAAATATATATATAGAGGGAAAGGGGGAATTAATAATAAAAATGAAAATTAAATTATGAAATAATTTGAGATATGGTAAGAAATCATTGATATCTCTATAAATTCTCAGTATTTTTTTACTAGTGGGACTAGCTACCAGCATTAATATATATTTATATATAAAGAGAGATGTTAAAGGCTATTGCAAGTTGGAAGGAGTTAGGGGTTGGATACCCATGGCGGCAGTGGGTTCTTCACCTCTTAGCTCAGTCAGGCCACTCCGCCGCACCACAGTCAACCGGATCTTCGCCATAATATACACTTCCGCCCTCCTAGCCCTCTTCTACCGGCACCTCCGGCAGCTCCTCCTCATACGCTCCATGGCCCTCCTCCCCGCCGCTGCCACCTTGGGTTTGCTGGCCGCCGACACCGTCCTCGCGTTCCTGTGGTGCGCCACCCAGTCCTGCCGCATGTTCCCCATCCACCGGACAGAGCACATCGAAAACATCCAGGATGTCCTCGGGAGGGAGGAGGAGTTTCCGGGGTTGGACGTTTTTGTGTGCACGGCGGACCCATACAAAGAGCCGCCAATAGGGGTGGTGAACACGGCGGTCTCAGCCATGGCGTACGAGTACCCGGCACGTAAGTTGTCTGTGTACATCTCGGACGATGGGGGGTCGCAGCTGACGCTGTTCGCGTTCATGGAGGCGGCCAGGTTCGCAGCCCACTGGCTACCCTTCTGCCGGCAGAACAAGGTGGTGGAGAGGAGCCCTGAGGCTTACTTCGCGGCAAAACAGTGCACGGTAGCCGACTCCTCCGACAAGATTAAGGTATGTATAAAATCATGCTATTTAAGAAAAAAAATGAGCTAAACGACTCTTTTTTTAACGAAATTAAAGAGTCCAAATCTGTTGTTTTTTTTATATGGGTGAGATTACATGCTCATCCCTTCTGCCTCTTTGTGGTGTCCGGAGGAAGATGACCACAAACAAAATGACTCGAGGAAGAGGACACTGACAGATAAGGGTCAGATAAGGGTCCGTGGAGCTTAGTCAACTTGCCCGGTCAATTTTCCAAACGACATAAGTATTATCACAATTACATTAAACAAATATATATTTTCGTATTATTATTTCGTTTTTGTACAGATATTAAATATTTTTTTTTATATTTAAAGTATTGAATCGGTACGAGTATAAGAATACTTGATATAATAACAACTAAACAAGTACAGTGTATTGATAATAATTTGTATATATATTTATTTAAAATTTATTATTTATACCTTATAAACTAATCATATATTATATTATCAGTATTTTATACTCTAATTAAATTAATACTTAATACTAATTATTTAATTTATTTATTAGGATTGAATATAATATTAATTATTATTAAATTTTAAAAAACGTAAAATAATTATATAATTTCAATCAAAATCATGCAACGAGCAACTCTATTACCCTTGTTTTTAGCTTTCTAAGCATCCTATTTTCAGTGACCGGTTCAACCGGCTGGTTTGTAATGGGTCCGACCACATTCTGTGTACAAATAA
The DNA here is from genome assembly GCA_030064435.1 of Trapa incisa. Classification (NCBI taxonomy): domain Eukaryota; kingdom Viridiplantae; phylum Streptophyta; class Magnoliopsida; order Myrtales; family Lythraceae; genus Trapa; species Trapa incisa. The sequence goes on from CM057775.1 coordinate 22,485,356, forward strand.
TACGGTTTGTTTGATGAGAGGATGGTGCTGAGTTTGTCCAATTGCTGTGTCGTTTTTCTCTCCGTCAGGCGATGTACGAAGCAATGAAAGAGAGGATAGAGATTGTGCTGTCGGAAGGGAAAGTCGGCGAGGAACTGATCACCGGAGACGGAGCTCGGCAGGCCCTCCGCCGGTGGACACTCAACTTCACCCGTCACAATCACCCTCCCGTCATTCAGGTCCAAGAGCCCTCCATCTGTTAAAATAGTTTGTGTATTATTTGACGTAATTTTCAGCCATAATTGTGGGTCATTAATGCAAGCAGGTTCTGGTTGATAACAGCAGAGATAGAGACGCTAATGGAGATCCGATGCCCAACCTTATCTACGTTTCTAGAGGTAAGAGTCACACAGAGCCCCATAACTTCAAGGCCGGTGCCCTCAACGCCCTGGTAAAGATCCTTATTGGACTGCATTCCATTTTCATTAATAAGGTTTCTAAATTCTGATAATGCTTCTTCCATGTTGGCTTATACCGGAGGTCCGAGTGTCGGCTGTCATGACAAACGGGCCATTGATCTTGACGCTCGACTGTGACATGTGCTCAAACGACCCGGGAACTGTCCGCCGTGTGCTCTGCTACGTGGCCGACCCCAACACCGACACGTCCGACTTGGCCTACGTTCAGTTCCCTCAGATGTTCAGGGGGCTGAACAGGGACGACATATACAGCTGCAGCTTCCGGTGGCTTTTCCTGATCAATCCTGTCGGCATGAAGAAAGGTCCCAACTACGTTGGGACCGGGTGTTTCTTCCGCCGAAGATCATTGTTCGGACCTCCGGCGATGCAAGTGTCGCCGGAGATGCCCGAGCTGAGTGTCGATCATGTCGTTGAGAGGCCGATACAGTCCAGAGAAACCGTGGAGCTGGCCCATCGGGTAGCGGGTTCCGACTACGATAAGATGACCAACTGGGGATCTAAGGTTTCTCTGTGTGGTTTTCACTGGTTTCTGCATTTCCGGGAGTTCATGATGACTCACTGAGAGCGCTGTCAAATGTTCAGGTGGGATTTCGGTACGGCTCGCTGGTGGAGGACTACTATACAGGCTACCTGATGCAGTGCGAGGGGTGGAAGTCGATATTCTGCAACCCCGACCGGCCAGCCTTTCTGGGCAATGTACCCACCGACCTCATCGGCATGCTGAACCAGAGCAGGAGGTGGGTCGTTGGGTCCCTCGAGGTCACTCTCTCTAGGTACAGCGTCGTGACGTACGGCATCAGGTCGTCCTTGGGCATCCTCATGAGCCTATCATACGCTCAGTACTCCTTCTGGTGCTTGCCGGCCGTCCCCGTCACCGTCTACTCCTTCGTCCCACAGTTGGCTCTCATCAACGGATCCTCCCTCTTCCCAAAGGTAAATAAGAAAAGAGAATGAGAATTTTGACATGGTGTCCGACAACTTTGACACGGTGGGGTTTTTTTTTTTCAGGCATCGGAGCCTTGGTTTCTACTGTACTTGTTCCTTTTTCTCGGGGCTTATGGCCAGGATTTGGCGGAGTACCTCTTGTCCGGCCATGGCGCAACGTTCCGGCGGTGGTGGAGCGAGCAAAGGACCTGGCTCATACGTAGCTTGACGTGCTTCATATTCGGCACGGTCGACTTTCTGCTCAAGGCCCTTGGTATTTCAAACCAGGGCTTCAACGTCACGAGCAAGGCCAACCATATGGAGCAGACCCAGATGTACGATCGAGGGATGTTCGACTTTGGGGCCACGTCTCCTATGTACGTCTCCCTCTCGGTGGCGGCCCTCGTCAATTTGATCGGATTTGCAAGAGGGTTGAGTTTGGTGCTGGCGATGAATCAGTCGGCGGCCGTCGAAAGCTTCGCATTGCAAGTGCTGTTGGCCGGATTCGGGGTGGTGAATGGATGGCCGCTCTACGAGGCCATGTTCTTGAGGAATGATAAGGGAAAGTTGCCCACCAAGGTGACTTTGTCGTCTGCTTTTCTAGCTTCTCTTCTCTGCGCAGCAGCAGCTTATGTGGCTTAGGATTTAGGGGTGCCCTTCAAGCTTGCATGTATGAATTCAATAAATGGTACTATTAAATTGCATATCATTATCCTCTAAATTTATGCTTTTCAATTAAATATAAGGGTCTAGTGCAAAAAATAAATAAAAGTGTATTACTCTTATAAACCCTATATAATTTTACATGATATCATATTATTCTTGATTATATTTATTTATATTAAAATTTCAATTATTGATCTATTTTTCCAATTTTTTTAATTTATATCTACAAAGCCTTTAAAAAAATTAAATTCAATAGAAATAAAGATCATCTTAATATAATTTAGTAGAAATATTAATTTAGGATTGAATAAAATAATTAAAAGTAAGTTTTTTGAAAAGTTGACAAAAAATTGAGAGCTCTAGCTTTGGATGATTTTTGAAGCTAGAATAGTTAATTCAAATGTAATGAATTAATAAAATATATAATAATTTTGTAATTCAATTATAATATCTCCTTTTATGCACAAACTAATCCTCTTGATCTTATGGTCCAAATGAATATCTTTTCTTGATCAATAAAAGGAAAAAACTACAATGATGATAATATTATTGTTATAGTAATGCTGTCCTGTTTAATTACGAGCATTATATGAGAAGCCATTGTACGAGAGAGAATTTAATGGAAGATCTTACTTCTCTCAAATTAGAGTTTAATTTATAATTTATTAGTTTTAACTCTCTAGGAATAGGAGTGAGTACGTAACACCACAATTTCCGTAAATAAAAGTTAATTAAATTAGATTAGAAATTAATTTTAAATTGACAATAATAATTCAAATGAATAATTTTAATCCTATAAAAAATAATTGTCTGAGTAAGCAATTAAAATTTTTGAAAAAAGAATTTAGATTAGTGGAGATTAGAAGCGAAAATAATTTAAAATATCTAGGGTAAGTGAAAATGTTAAAAAAAAAATTTTAGAAATAAATATGAAATTATAAAAAGGCATCGGTCACATAATCCGACTCGACTCATCCGACTGATTGTGTCCTCTGTACACTTTTCCCAGCTAGTTTTTTTTATGCACACCATCGATTGATAATATGCCCCATTAACCAGATTTTTTTAGCAAATTGAATGCAACAAATCCCGGTAACAAGTTGACAACTTGCATACCACCTTCTCTATAAAGTTAATTAACTTATTTTCTCTCCATCAAATCGAATTTATATCCTAAATTTGAAAAATCAATTCCCAAATATACCCTTTACACTTGCATAAAGTTTTTTTGACCAACTTTGATCTAAAATAGAAAAAAAATGTATAATATTGTGCTTATTCAAGGCCAAATTCAGCCACATTTGTCCACCACTCCAACCGACACCGATGTTAAAAGAATCCATTCACTCTTCTCTACCTCCCACGGCCTTGATCAACTTATAAGATGGAAATTCTTGGTCGCCATAAGCTAATTTATGACGACGAGTCTATTCTAGAACTTTCGGCCACAACTGTTTGAAGCAAAAATTCGCCCAACTCCGACGGCCACTTGGTCGGCCACCACCATAGAACAAGTCGTGTGATCCTTATCTTCAAAATGTCACCATCTGACGATCGATTGTGCCATCTTTGTCGAGTATTTTTTACAAACCCTCTAATAGCTCGATTTTAGCCATTTTTGGAAAACAACCATCGAACCGACCTTGAACTAACCAAAAATAATTCAGGCCACCAAAATCCGGTTTAATTGAATCGGTCAATAGTCCATCTGGGTCAAGGTGGGCTAAACTAGTTAGACGACCAAACTCCTAGTGAGCATGCCATGTTAATAAGCGTAGTCAACCATTAGGCACTGCATGGAAAGTACACCTAGTCAACCACCAACAAAAGCGGTCTGATACACTAACTAATCATTGTGCATCACGTGGTAGTTATTAATGCTTAACGTAAATGAATCTCCATCAACGAACCATGTTAGATATTACGAACAATCATAACATGCCACATGAAAAGTACAATGAGTCACTAGACAACTAAGATGTATGAAATAACTAACCAATTCGTAAGTGACATGTGATAGTCAACGATCAACTAGAAGCTGAGAGAGTTGGATTGTTATGTCAGAATATGTAGCCAATCTTAGAATGACATGCTGTGTGGGCACATGTCAAAAGGTGGGAAAACTAACATATTTAAATTGGTCCTCAAATTTCTAAAAATTCCTAATTGACCATTGATTCCATCCAATTAGCCAATTTGACCTCAATTGGGAGTTAATTTCATAAAAGTCTCCCAATTTTCCTTGAATTACAATTCGCCCTCCAATTTTTTCAAAAATTGCCTTTGACCCCGAAAACTTGTTTCATTCAATTGGCCACTCAAACTTGGGTAATTGTCCCAATTCATGATCAGAATCATCTTCCCTATGTCACCCTCATCATTTCAAGCTTTAAAATACTTCATTTGGCTTAGAAATGAGCTCAAATGAAGTTTTGCTGAAAAATAGTTATAGAGAGAGAAAGCTTCAATTACTCACCGATTAAGAACCGGTGATCGGAGCTTTCGATTTCAATAGATTGCTCTCTGCTTGGTGATCCTTCCTAGATCAAACCACGCCTCAATTGGTGGTATGGGCAGTGTGAATTTCATAATTTAAATTTCAGTACAAATGCACTGTGAATAGTATTTTCCAGCAGAGGGCAGTGGAAGGGGACTTGCAAACTTAGCTTAGGGAAGGTCGGGTGTAAACCTTGCCCTTTGGAGTTAAGGAAAATTGGGAAAAGAACTCGTCAAATCGAGTGAGAAACAACGAACCAGTTCACAAACCGATCATCAGAGAACGGACAATTTGGGAAACAAGGTGAGGTCAGGTTTATTGGATTCGGGGTGAAGTCAGCTACACACCTGTAGTCTTGATTTGCTCCTAGGGTAGCTGGAGAAGCCACGACGTGATCGAACAGTGAAGCAGCTCCAACGGACCGAAGTTGCCTTGTTTCAGTCGAGCTAAAATCGGCCAATTCGAGCCCTACTCAGGACAAACCAAGCATTCCCAACATCTCTACAGTCCTCTCACAGCTGAATTAGAGCTGAAAGGTAAGCTAATTTGGCTACCCTCTATAAATTCTGATCAGTGCTAGAGAGAGAACCGATATAATTTCGATGACAAAATTCTCACTCAATTCTGCATCAATTGATGCAATTCTTGATCCTAGAAGTAACCTCAAGACTAGAGCTATCTGCCCGACGGTAAGCTTTCGAAGCTTTCTCTCTCTAAATCCAGTTTTCCGGCGAAGCTCCGTTTGAGCTCATTCCGATATCAAATCGTATGATTCAAAGTGCAATTGAATTGTATGAAGGTGTAGGAACTCTAACTAACTTAAATTTCAACAATTAAACTCATTTGATTGGTCAATTTGATGAAATCAAATTCGGCTAAGTTAGAAGGTTGAAATTTGGGGGAAATTTGAGAATTTCAAAAATTCGGGGGACTAAAGTACAATTTCATAAAATTGAGGGCCAAGTGGGCATGATAAAGATGTTGGATGATCAATTGGGCAAATTTTGGGGGTAAAATTTACCATTTTTGTAAAGTAGGGGCAAAATGGTAATTTTGGAAAACTTGGGGACCAAATTGGAAATTTGGAAAATTGAACCCCTTTTTGTGAATTTGAATAAATTGAGGTCCCAAGGTGAATTTTAAAAGTTTCGGGACTCAATTTGAGGAAAAACCGACATTAGGGACTTAAAGTTAAAGAAAAATAACTTGAGGTACCTAATTGTAAATAAATGAAAAGTTTAGTTTTCTCATTAATTTGGGATGAATGAAGGCTATTAGGCCAAATGATAATAAACAAGGATGTTCATATCATGTAGGAACACAAAGTATCGAGAACGCAAGCTAAGACAAGTTCGAGTAAAGGCAACAAGCCGGCTATGAGGAAATTCACTGCACTATTGGGTGAGTGAGATTTAATATCATACCTGATTGGGATGATAAACACCTCGAAAATGAAAATCCACTACTAATTGGTATTTTAATCATCACATCTGAGAAGAGTGATGTGAAAATCATGCAAAAAAAACTAATTATAGGTTGTAAGTAGATCATATCTAGTTGGTATGATGAAACTTCTTGGAAGGAAGTGGCAAACCAACTTATCGATTATAAGCGGAGATGTCTTCATACTCGGTTGGTGTGATGGACAATTGAAAATTTTATTTTGTCGGAAGTGCTCTCCCCTCACTATGTGCCACTACTTAAAATTTTTGGGAGACCTTGACGGGAGCTCGAATAGCTCAGTTAGGCCGGAGGCCTCGGTTTTGGAACTTGGGGGCTAATATGCCCGATTTTGAAAATCTCGAATAGTGGACCATATGCTAGTTGGCACGAGCAGAAGCTCGTAAACAAACATGATTATTAAGCCATGAAAACTTAAGTAAATGAGTTGTTTGGCCACGGTACCGAGACATGTGCGACATACTCGATGGACTAGCTGCAGTGTAACATGACAGGTATACGGATTAGTCAAGACAAACAACTGCAGATCGAGTTGAAAGTCGGGGCCGTTGGACCAATGACACCACAGATTATTTGGCTCATGTGAAAAATTGTTTATTTATGCATGCACTGTGTTATGAGACCTTCAAGACGCCCAAGAGGGATAGTGATACGTCCTAGGGCTCTGGACGACCTAGTGGAAATAAGGGCAGTTAGTCGTACCAGAAGTCTTGAGAAGCTCGACGTAGCTTCATGCGCATAAGACTGGGGTGGGGATGAGATGAGGACTCTGTCCTCATACGGACACAGAGTTTTATTATGGGATTGAGGGTCGAATGTCATGAACATCCACTCATTCTCAAGGTAGAAGTTAACGTACTTCTATCTAGGTGGCCGATAAAGTCATTCCAACGCCACAAGTGGGTATAGTGGACGGGCTGGCCTGCGATTGTGTGTTCTTTCATGATGAAGGGCGTGTGTTGGTTGATAAACACAATGTTATGATGAGAAATGGTTATAAGAATTGAGAATTTAGAATGAAATATTTTTACAAGAAAAATAAGAAGTCTGACACACTCCAAATTCAAACTATTTTTCTAAAAGTCAATATTTAAACACCCATTCACGGAGTCGTTGAACTCACCCCTCCCTTATATCTTTTTCAGGTAACTCTGAAAAGCTTACCCAAAGACCACCAACTAACACACCTATAAGGCAGGTATGAAAAGTTTAAAATTTTATGCAGTTTTGATTTATGTTATTCCATGAAAGGTACATGTTTAAAGGGCGCCTCACTGCTCATAGTTTATAAAAAAAAGGGTAACCCTTAATAAGCTGGGAGAGTGGCAGGTTGATCATGGGGATCCGACCAAACCGGGTCGGGGCGTGACATCGGGGCACTCTAGAGGTGGTCTGGAGTGCTCGGTTTGGCTGGAATTGGTATGGGATGGCTCAAATTGAGCTTAAGCAGCTCGGATTATCGACCGTCGTGGAGTGACTGTACTATGCAAGCTGGTTGGAGCTTTTCCGCCAATACTCAAGCTGAATGGAGGTTGTGATCATGTAACTAACTTCCTCAAGATTCTAAAGAACCTGAATTCGCTTTCTCAAGTGGAGAAAAATGCCTAAGTCGGAACTCTAGTTCGGGCTTCATCGAAAAACTAAGCACTTCTTATTCTCTAGGCATTTGAGGGATGAGGATGATGAATGAAGGGGAGCTCTTCATATGGGGAGCTCGGGAACCCTTGGCTCTACTAGTTTCCAAATTGGTCGAGCCTATCCTCTCCGGAAACTGCCATTGTGGGAGGGAATATACCCACGCCAAAAATGGAAGACGGAAATCCTTATATGAATAGTGTTGTCATCTGAATGAAGGAGACAACATTGTCTTGCGTGTGCGAGATTCTCTTATGCGGACTTGCCACGTTGTGCTTCGTGATTGGCTAGATTTGCTGATACGGCTTCCTACTCATTAGCCTAGTCAGCCGTTGACCGAACATGTGGCGGCCTCCCATTGGCTGCTCATGTCTACGTAGCTGTTGACCATGACACATGTCTCCTATTGGTCGGTCATCGTTGACGTGGGTTTTCTTCCTTTATCCATTGACCAAGGACACGTGTCACCTCCTGATTGGCCAGCGCTTCTAAGCATTGACTGAGCGTTTGACTAGGTGCGCTTTTCCACATGTCACGTGCTGATTGGCCACACCCATTGACTAGCGTTGACCTGGCTGTGGTCCATTGACCGGTTGGACCGTTAACCGGTTCGGTCAAATCGGGTTCGGTGACCCGAAATAAAAAATCGACAGGTTGAGGCCCGATTCGACTGGTTTTCCAAAAATTCAAAATTCATTTTCTATCTATTGGTGGATTAAATTCTCTAATTTGACATTTTTAAAACACATAGAAAAATGAATTATTAAATCTTTCAATCTGGTTCAATTTGGTGTAGGTCTATTTCACCCTGAACCGGTCTGGTTTTCACATCCAATTCACTTCATAGTTCTTCTACATGATTTTTGTGATTTCTTGGTTACTTGGAATTTTCCAAATTCCCGTTTTTACCTCTTTTTTAACAATTCTAGTTCACTTAGGTTCTTGGTTTACTCTTGAAAATTTTCGGTTTCCTTTTCCGATTTCCTTGTTCCAAGAGAACGAGTTTCACATGTAATGTGGAAATGATAATGGAAATACTCCAAACATACTATGACGTAATTGCACAATAGATCAACCTTGGAAAATCATCTATCTACTTTAGCGGAAATGTAAATGATAACATCAAGGCCAGGGTGAATGCACATGGTGAGCTGGAACATGGAGTATAGGAACCTAGGAGTACCTATTTTATGGAGTAGAAGTAAGAAGAAGTTTGTCACACCTCGACCCGGTTTGGTCGAAGCCCTATAAACAACACACTACTTCTGTCGGTATTTAAACAGTTGGAGGACCAATTGGTTGATTTTTGGAATTATTGGGGTCAAATTTTCCATTTTTGTAAAGTAGGGGCAAAATGGTAATTTTTGAAAAGTTTGGGACCAATTTGAAAATTTGGGAAACTTGAACCCCTTTTTGTGATATTGAATAAATTGAGGTACCAAAGTAAATTTTATAAATTTCGGGACTCAATTTGGGGAAAAATTGGTATTTGAGACCTAAAGTTAAAGGAAAAGAACTTTAGGGACATAAATGCAAATAATTAAAAGTTTGGGCATTTTATTTATTCGTGATGAATGAAGGCTGTAAACCCCGCACATTTGAGTTAAGGAAAACCGAGAAAAAAAAAACCGGTCAAACCGAATAAGAAAACCAAACTGGTTTACATTTGGGAATAAGCAATATGAAAATTTACAACTTTCGGTTGATCCAAATGATTTATTAAACATTGGAAAAGAAACTTAAGACAAACTAGAAAACAAAAACCAAATTGGTTCAGGTGAATTAGATTCCATAAAAACTTTAAAGTTAAGCGTGCTTGCCTGAGACTAGTGTGAGGGTGGGTGACCTCTTGGGTAGTATAATTTTTTGAAACCCGAAATTTTGATAAAAAATTTTTATGCGAACGTACCACTTATCATAAATAGCCATCAATTAATATATATTTAATTATTGAAATTAATACTAATAATTTAATACCTAAATTAAATTATTGGAATTAATACAAATAATTTAATACCGAAATTAAATTATTGGAATTAATACCGAAATTAAATTATTGGAATTAATATCAATAATTTATGGCAATATTAATTCTATTAATAAATCTCGACCATTTAATACACGAGTTTTACGACTATATAAATAGGTCATCCCCATTTCATTTTTTTCATACCTGAACACTTCTCTCTCTCTCTCTACTACTCCATTTCCCGGTGAAGCTTAAACCAGAGCTTCGACTTCAACATTTTTCTTAACCTCGAAAGGAGAGGTCGGGCTCTTTAGAACCGGGGAGAAGTCAGCTATCAGATAGAAAACTCCAGTCAATCCGATAATCACTAGAGAAGCGCCGACATGATGGAATAGTGAAGCAGCTCTGGTTGACCGAAGCTGCCCTATTTCGGCCAAGTTGAAATTGGCCATTTCGAGCCCTCCTCAGGCCAAACCAAGCCTTCACAACACTTCCTCAGCCCTCCCACGACCGAATTACGACTAAAAGGATGAACCTCAAGATGAGAGTTATTTGCCTAGATCAAAATCTTGGACCGTCGTGCCCTCACCGGAACGTTAAATACCGGGAACGCCAACAAGGACAAGCTCGCGTGAATACTAAGAACCGGTCTAGTGGAATTCACGGCATTAACAGGTGAGTGGGTTATTCACATCATACCCAGTTGGGATGATGAGCACAGTTTAAAGTTAAAAACCACTTACCGGTTGTGAGTGGGTTATTCACATCATACCCAGTTGGGATGATGAGCACAATTTAAAGTTAAAAACCACTTATCGGTTGTGAGTGGGTTTACTAACATCATACCTGGTTGGGGATGATAAGTGTCTCGATATAAAAACCCACCGTTTAGTGGTATTTTAATCATCACTACTTAGAGAAAGTGATGTGAAAGTTATGCGGAAAAAACTATTTACGGGTTGTAAGTAGATCATACCCGATTGGTATGATGAGACTTCCTCGAAGGAAGTTAAAAACCCGTTCATCGTTTATGAACGGAGATGTCCTTATACCGGTCAGTATGATGGACAGTAAAAACTTATTTTTGTCGGAAGTGCTCTCCCCTGACTGTGTGCCAATGCTTAAACTATTTGGGAGACCTTCTCGACGGGAGCTCGAATAAGCTCTGATAGGCCAGGGGCCTCGGTTTTGGAACTTGGGGGCTAAATGCCCGATTTTGAAAATCTCGTACAGTGGGCCCAAGGCCAGTTGGCACGAGTAGGAGCTCATAAATGAACATGATATATGTGCCATAAAACTTAATAAGCGAATTGTTTGGCCATGGTACCAAGATAGGACCGACATGCTCAGTCAACTAGCGGCAGTGCGACATGATAGGTCGACGGACTAGTCAAGACAAACAGCTGCGGATTGAGTTGAGAGTCGGGGCCGTTGGACTAGTGGCACCATAGATTACATGGCAATATAAGAAAACATTGTTTGTGCATGCACTGTGAGTACGGGATCATCAAGACGCCCATGAGAGGTAGTGATGCGTCCTAAGGGCACTGGACGACCTGATGGCTATAAGGGCAGTTCGTCGTTCCAGGTGTCTGTGCGAAATCTGGAGTAGCACGAAGCGCATGAGACCGGGGTGGGGACAGGATGAGGTCTCTGTCCTCATATGGACATGAAGAAGTGATTTCGGGATTGTGGGTAGGATGTCACGTACATCCACTCATTCCCAGGGTAGAAGTGGTTGTACTTCTATCCGGGTGGCAGGAAAAGTCGCTCCAAAGCCACTAGCGGGTTCAGTAGTGATACTGACTTGCGAATGTGTGTAACCTTCATGATGAAGGATGTGTGTTGGGTGATGACACACCGTGGTAATTAAGAAATAATGGAAAATTCCAAAATTTTAAATGATGGGATTTTTGAAAACAAAGGAGTCTGGCACACTCCATATAAATATTTTTCTTAAAAGTCAAAAGCTTTTAAAAACCCATTCACTGAGTAGTCGTACTCACCCCCTCCCTTGTATCCCTTTCAGTAAATCCTAGAAAGCCTTCCCTTAAAGACCGTCAACTAAGATGCCTGTAAGACAGGTATGTAAAGTTTTAAATTTCATACAGTTTTGATTATGCTATTCCAGGAAAAAGGTGCAAGTTAAAGGACGCCTTACTCTTTACGGGTTACGATAAGGGGAAACCCTTTAATAAACCGGGAGAGTGGCGGGTTGATCACGGGGATCCGACCAAACTGGGTCGGGGCGTGACGCTATTAGGCCAAAGGTTAATGAACAAGGATATTTATATCGTGTAGGAACATGAAGTACCAGGAATGCCAGCAAGGATAAGCTCGTGTGAGACAATAAGCCGGTTAAGAGGAAAAATACACTGCACTTATCGGGTGAGTGAGAATTTTCACATCATACCCGGTTGGGAAGATAAGTACCTCATACATGAAAAATCACTACTATGTGGAATTTTAATATCACAACTAGTTAGGGTGATGTGAGAACTATACAGAAAAACTACTTATCAATTGTAAGTAGATCATACCTGGTTGGTATGATAAACTTCTTGTAAGAAAGTAGAAAACCCACTTATCGGTTATAAGCAGAGATTCATCACACCCAGTTGGTGTGATGGGCATGTGAAAATGTTATTTTGTCAGAAGTGCTCTCCCCTAACTATGTGCCAATGCTTAAAACTTTTGGGAGACATTCTTGACGAGAGCTCGAATAGCTCAGATAGGTTAGAGGCCTCGGTTTTGGAACTTGGAGTTAGAATTCCCGATTTTAAAAATCTCATTCAGTGGGCCCATGGTCAGTTGGCACGAGTAGGATTTTGTAAACACATATGATGTTAAGCCATAAAAATTTTAATGAATGATGTGATTTGGCGATGGTACTAAGACAGAATCGACATACTTGATGGACTAGCGGCAGTGCGACGAGACCCGATCGACGGACTAGTCTAGATAAACAGCTGCATGTCGAGTTGAGGGTTGGGGCCGTTGGACTAGTGATACCAAAGATTAATGGCTTATATGGAAAATTATTATTTGTGCATGCACTGAGGTTCGGGACCATCAAAACGCCCAAGAGGGGTAGTGATGCGTCCTAGGGGCTATTGGACAATATAGTGGAGATAATGACAGTTTATCATGCCAGCAGTCAGGGAAGCTCGACGTAGCTTCATGTGCATGAGACCGAGGTGGGGTTGGGATGTGGTCTCTGTCCTCCTTTCCACACTTACATTGTTACAGATAATAAACTCGTCAATTATCCGAAATTTCTACTTAGGTTGCTCTATTTTTTTTACATATTAGTCACTAAGTTTATTTTTATTGACAATAATTTTCCAATTATTTGCCATAAATTTCTAAATTTACTTTATTTTTAATTTAACCCCTATATAATTTTATTAAAATAAACTTATTTAAAATTACAAATAAATCTTTATAATTATTTTTAATTGTAATTAAATTCTCAAAAATATTTTTAATTACAATTAAGTGCCTAAACTATTATAATTTGTAAATTGATACTCAGTTGATGTCAATTTTATAAAAAAAACCACAATTTACCCAATTTACTCAAAATAGCACATTTACCCCAAGTTTTCAATTCGTCAAATTGACCACTTAAACTTTGTTAATTGTCTCATATCATACTGCTAATCACCTCTCCTACCTATCCACGGTCATTCTAATATTTGAATTGTCCAATTTGGTCTAGGATTAAACTCAAACGAAGATTTGCTAGAAAACTTTTCTAGAAAGAGAATGCTTCGATTTCTTACCAGCGATGGTACGGTTGTTGGAGCTCTTGTTATGGGGAGTTAACTATTGTTGAGAGTATCCTCTTAGGATCAAACTCCATCTCAATTGGTGGCATGAGCAAGGAGAATTTAATTAGTAAATTTTTTTCCCATTTTCTCTTTGTAAATTTACTATTACGTCGAAGGGTGACGATAATTGCTTACCAAAAAGAGTTGATATGGTCTTAAGAGGTCGGATGTGGCCGGAATTTGGCTCGAAAACTTCTGCCCGATTTCGACCATTGGAGTGTCTGTATTATGCGGCCTCATAGGAGCTTCTCTAGTAATTCTCAAGCTGAACAGAGTATACAAAAAGGTAGAGTACTTCCTTAGGATTTTAGAGAACCCGACTTTACATTCTAAGATAAAGAAAAGGGTCAATGTTGGAGCTCTGGTTCAGGGATGGTCAGAATTTGGAGTTGTTCGAGCTCTTCGAGCTTTGGAGGAATTAAGAGGATGAATGGAGGGTGTCTTTTTATATAGAGAGCTCGTGAACTTCCATTTCTATCCATCCATCCATCAGTCAGCCACTAATTCTCCGATTTACTCCCTTGTCAGATAGATTTATTGGGCGCCGGAGTAAATGCATTCGTTCGTGTAAAACCCGCCCTTTTGAGCTAAGGAAAACCAGGAAAAGAACCGGTCAAACCAAGTGAGGATTTAGAACCGGTTCACAAACCCGATTATTTCTGAACGGGCAAGTTGGGAATTTACAACTCTCGAGTGATCCAAAGGGTTAATTAAACCTTGGAAAAGAAACTTAAGACAAATTAGAAAATAAAAACCAAATTGGTTCAAGTGAACTAGATTCCATAAGAACTTTAAAGTTAAGCGTGCTTACTTGAGAGTAATGTGAGGATGGGTGACCTCTTGGGAAGTATGAATTTTTTTTGTAACCCGAAATTTCGGTCAAAAATTTGTATGTACGCCTTATCATAAATTAATATATAATTAATAGCAATAATTTAATACCTAAATTAAATTATTGGAATTAATACAAATAATTTAATACCGAAATTAAATTATTAGAATTAATACTGAATTTTAATTTATTAGAATTAATACCGAAATTAAATTATTGGAATTAATACCAATAATTTATGGCAATATTAATACCAGTAATAAATCTCGCCCATTTAATACACGGGTTTTACAACTATATAAAGAGTTCATCCCCATTTCATTCTTCTCATACCTGAACACTTCTCTCTCTCTCTACTGCTCCATTTCCCGGTAAAGCTCGAACGAGAGTTTCGACTTGAACAAAGGTCGGACTCTTTAGAACCGGGGGGAAGACAGCTATCTGATAGCAAACTCCAATCAATCCGAGTATCGTTGGAGAAACGCCGACATGATGGAATAGTGAAGCAACTCCGGCGGACCGAAGCTGCCCTATTTCGGCCAAGCTGAAATCGGCCATTTCAAGCCCTCCCAACACTTTCTCAGCCTTTCCACGACCGAATTAGGACCGAAAGGATGAACCTCAGGATGAGACCTATCTGCCCAGATCGAAAGCTCGGACCGCTGTGCCTTCACCGAAACACGAAGTACCGGGAACGCCAACAAGGACAAACTCGCGTGAATACCAAGAACCGGTCTAGTGGAATTCACGGCATTAACGGGTGAGTGGGTTTACTAACATCATACCCGGTTGGGATGATGAGCACAACTTAAAATTTAAAACCACTTACCGGTTGTGAGTGGGTTATTCAAATCATACCCGGTTAGTATGATGAGACTTCCTCGAAGGAAGTTGAAAACCCGTTCATCGGTTATGAACGGAGATGTCCTTATACCGATTGGTATAATGGACAGTGAAAACCTATTTTGTCGAAAGTGTTCTCCCCTGACTGTGTGCCAATGCTTAAACTATTTGGGAGACCTTCTCGACGGGAGCTCGAATAGCTCTGATAGGCCAAGGGCCTCGGTTTTGGAACTTGGGGGCTAAATGCCCGATTTTGAAAATCTCGTACAGTGGGCCCAAGGCCAGTTGGCACGAGCAGGAGCTCGTAAACGAATATGATATATGTGCCATAAAACTTAATAAGTGAATTGTTTGGCCATGGTACCAAGATGGGACCGACATGCTCAGTCAACTAGCAGCAGTGCGACATGACAGGTCGACGGACTAGTCAAGACAAACAGTTGCGGGTTGAGTTGAGAGTCGGGGCCGTTGGACTAGTGGCACCACAGATTACATGGAAATATAAGAAAATTTTGTTTGTGCATGCACTATGAGTACGGGATCATCAAGACGCCCATGAGGGGTAGTGATGCATCCTAAGGGCACTAGACGACCTGGTGGCTATAAGGGCAGTTCGTCGTTCCAGGTGTCTGTGCGAAATCTGGAGTAGCACTAAGCGCATGAGACCGGGGTGGGGACAGGATGAGGTCTCTGTCCTCATACGGACACGAAGAAGTGATTTTGGGATTGTGGGTCGGATGTTTCGTACATCCACTCATTCCCAGGGTAAAAGTGGTCGTACTTCTATCCGGGTGGCAGGAAAAGTCGCTCCGAAGCCACTAGCGGGTTCAGTAGTGATACTGACTTGCGAATGTGTGTAACCTTCATTATGAAGGATGTGTGTTGGGTGATGACACATCGATAACTAAGAAATAATGGAAAAAGATGAATTTTTAAATGAAATGATTTTTTTTGAAAACAAAGGAGTCTGGCACACTCCATATAAATGTTTTTCTTGAAAGTTAAAAGATTTGAATCCCACTCACTGAGTAGTTGTACTCACCCCCTCCCTTATACCTCTTTCAGGAAGTCCCGGAAAGCCGAACCTTAAAGGACTTGCGCAATTAAACGCTTGCAAGATTGGTACAACTAATTTAAATTACTATGCAGTTTTGATTTATGATATTCCTGGAAAAAAGTGCAGGTTAATGCCTTACTCTTTACGATTTATAATATAAGGGAAAACCCTTTAGTAAATCGGGAGAGTGGCGGGTTGATCACGGGGATCCGACCAAACCGGGTCGGGGCGTGACAGTTCGGCTCTCCATTTTCTCAACTGATCAAAGGTTGAAGACAACATTGTGCACACGTGTGCGAGCTGCCATATGGTGCAATGATTGGCTGGAATTGCTGATGCAGCAACATATTCAGCGTCTAAGTCGTCTGTTGTCTCGTTGACCGAACACATGGCGACTTCCCATTGGTCGCTTTGTCTGACATGGCACTTGACCGAATCTGATTATTAGTTGACCATGACACATGTTATTCTTTGATTGGCTGATTTAAATTCGGTAGTATCCCTCTCCGATGTACTATGCCAATCTCATGTGTCCTTCTCTAATTTGTTGGGACTATCCCACGTGTCAGCCTCTCATTAATTAACCCAACTAGCGGGGATTCTACTCAGTTGACCGTTGTCTAAGGACACATATCACACTCTCATTGGTCAGTTTCCAATAACTTAGTTTTTTATTCGTCTCGCTATTGACTAGGTACATGTGTCATGCTTTGATTGGTCAACGCTTTCACACGCTATCCGAGCATCAGACTGGGCACCCTTCGTCACGCACCGTGTATGCTAATGAGGTGCTAACCTAACAAGTGGTTCGTTGACTGGCTGAACCATTGATCAGTTCAGTCAGACCGGGTTCGATGACCTGAAATTGAAAATCAACTAGTTTTTACCCGATTCAACTGGTTTTCTAAAAATTAAATTTTTTTTAATTTATCTAAATTTATTTTTTACACATTAATAATTTCAATTTCTCATATTGATATTTTTAAATTACCTAAAAAAAATGAATATTTGAACCGATTTTTCTAAGATTAATCAGGTTGAACTTAGTTCACCCTAAACCGATCCAATTTTCATATCTAATTTTATTAATGGTTATTTTTCTTGATTTGTGGATCTTTATTGGCCAATTGAGATTTTCTAAATTCACATTTTATTTTCTATTTATCTATTTCCGATTTAATTTAATCCATAAATTTCTTTCGAAAATTTCTGATTCTCATTTCAATATTTCTTATATAGAAAATGGGATTTACATATACACTCAACTTCTTGAAAGAAATGATTCAATGAAAACTAAATGGATGGAAAACTTATTTTTTTTATCACAAGAGGGAAGAAAATTCTTCTTAATTAGCGATAATTGATATCCCTACATGTTTTATAACTTGATTTTTATTCTCTCAAAACTAGTATAATGAAATAAATTCACTTATAAGCTTGATTTTGGTGGAAAGGTACAGGTGAAGTAAAGGGTTCCATTGGATCAAGTGATCCAAACTCACATAACCAAAGGAAAAATATGAGCCGAGACTAAAGAATTTGCATTGTTTTAACAAGACCTACTTATGAAAGGGGCATGAAGGCTATCAACTGAACCTCGCAATGGAGAAGCATTTTCATAAAAATCCGACTCGTTAAGGAGGGCATAGGCTGTCAAGTCGGGTATGGAGCCTAGGTGTGTAGGGGACAATTGGATCCCCCCATTGGAAGACGGAAGGCTCAAATCAATCGCCCTATTCAATGTAGATATTTATCTACATTGCATCATCTTTAATATCTACATTTTCAGGTTTTATCTCATGTGCATTTCCTACATATGTAAAGAAATAAGGTTTCTCTTGTTAGATTTCACCAAATTTTTTAATCTATCAAACTACTATGTAATATACTATTAGAATTCCCACATTATTTATTCATCTGGATCCCCCCATTGGAAGACGGAAGGCTCAAATCAATCGCCCTATTCAATGTAGATATTTATCTACATTGCATCATCTTTAATATCTACATTTTCAGGTTTTATCTCATGTGCATTTCCTACATATGTAAAGAAATAAGGTTTCTCTTGTTAGATTTCACCAAATTTTTTAATCTATCAAACTACTATGTAATATACTATTAGAATTCCCACATTATTTATTCATCTGGATCCCCCCATTGGAAGACGGAAGGCTCAAATCAATCGCCCTATTCAATGTAGATATTTATCTACATTGCATCATCTTTAATATCTACATTTTCAGGTTTTATCTCATGTGCATTTCCTACATATGTAAAGAAATAAGGTTTCTCTTGTTAGATTTCACCCAATTTTTTAATCTATCAAACTACTATGTAATATACTATTAGAATTCCCACATTATTTATTCATCTTAATCCTCTACCTCCAACTACTATATCATGGGTAATGGTGAAGGCCCATGTCTACCATTAATAGTAGATGGGCATATTCTGTATATCAGGTGTGCGCACTAAAATCTTTAAGAAAATGTAATACCTATTAAAGGAAATATTATATTGGGATCCAAGAAAATAATATCTGTCAAATATTTAAGGAAATATCTATTACTATTCAGTTGTGCCTTCCTTGTACAATTAATTAGCCATTCGTGGAACCCACCCAGAAGGAGGTGACTAGATTGCTCAGAGTGGCAAGAAAAAAGCTTCCCAGCACGGTATCCCCATTCTATCTGGTAAATGACCTAGAAAAACGTGTAACCGTCTATCTAAATTAACCACAAAAAGGATAGGCAGGGAAATTAGAGGGAATGTCCAGTACCTGAAGGATACTCCTTTCCTTTTCAATGAACAATCATCGCTTCCTCAGGAGAGAAGTCAAGGGACCACGCCCGCTTGTCATGCTCCTTGTATTCAGCAAAGCCTTGACTAGTACTTACGTCCCATAGCTACTAATATAAAAACAAGAAAGAATCGTGATCAAATAAAATTGTACATGAGAAGGATATTAGGAACAATGCAGAAAGAAAGAAGAAAATAATTATCGTGACAAAGAGAAAATGCTCTTCCTCTGAGGAGAGCTTACTCACCTTAACAACTCCATAATCAGTTGAAGCAAGATAGTTGTGAATATAGCTATTCTAGCAAATGCAGATAAGCTTTGATCTGTTTGACATCTCAACAGCAGGATAATGAATATGGACAGACTCATTCAAGAGTCCATGAAACTCAAATACCTTTATTTTCTTGGACACTACTAGCAGCAGCAAAATAGTCCTCGTCAGGACAAAAACTTAGGGAGCAAATCACATTTATTTTCGGTGTTGTTGAACTCTCCACTTCTCAGTACACCTAGTACCTCAAACTTGCTATATCGAACATACTTGCAAAGACCATCAAGGAAGTCTCCCACTTGATCAGAGGTGTTTTTCTGCTCACTATTTTGCTCAGGCTTATATTTCAGAAACAGTAAAGATGAGAACCTACAATAAACTCATCCAGATTCCTGACGAATAACAGATACAGATACAGAATCACGATAAGTGCAAAACCTTAGAAAGGCTAGAATGCCTAGATCATTTGAATGTCCGATGCGACAGAGAACGTCAAAAAAGTCAGAATCAGACTGATATCATCAAGATCAACAGAGTTCTGTGTCTTCGCTATCCTGAAAACACATCCAAATCGACATGCAGATAAGATTCAAACGCATAATAGACCGAACACCAATTTGAGAAGAGCCCAGTCCACACAGGGACACCGACAACGCTAGCAGAAACGTGCAATTTTAGCGAATGACTGGGATTTCGAAACCCTAGACCCACTTGTAGAAGGAAGGTGATGCAATAGAAAGAGAAACGAGAGAACTTGCCCTAAATGGAAAGGGTATCATTTTCTTCCCTCTTCCAAATTTCGTATTTATATAGATAATTTAGTATTTATTCGCAATTTATTATTTTAATTTCATACACAAACTAATCAGAAATAATAATATTAATAATTATTTTTTAGTATCATTATTATTATAGAAAAATAACATCCTCAATTTACCATTTTATATATTTCTCTAATAATATTAACATTGTCTAACTTAATTAATTAATATTTACATTAAAAATATTTCCACTAATACACACATTTAAGTTAATCACAAAAAAACATAAATAAAAATTAAGTCCACCAAAAGAAACTTCCCCTATTATTTATTCAGCTTGTGCATTCAAGGATTCCATCAACACTAGCATGGAGTTCCACTTATTGGACCCACTTCATGATCCGTCCCCACCTTCAAGTTTTATTGATTTCCTCGGGGTTGAAATGCAGAATATCAGTAACCCCTGGAAGATCGAGAAGGTGCTTTTCAGTACGGATGTGGGGGCCAACTCGAGCCACCTGCACCTTCCAAAGGCCGACGAGGAAGCCCACATCCTGACCGCGATGAACGAGGAGATGGTGACGACGCTCCAGACGCTGGGGAGGACCAGCTGGCTTATGGTCCGTCTAGTGGACGAGGACGAGGGGACGGTCTACGATGGCATGAAGCTTACCCACTACTACAGCACCAGCGACCGCTATGTTTTGAACGGCGCCTGGAATAAGATTTGCAAGGAAAGAGTGTTGCAGGTGAATGACAAGGTGGGACTCTACTGGGACCCCGCCGAACATGCCCTCCACTTCAGCGTCCGTCAGAGAGCCTTTCGCGAGGATGGCGTAGCCTGAATCGTGAAAAATAGTCCTTATAGAAATTAGTACAGCCGAATATGATAAATCTGAGAAAAAACCACGGTCCTGTGTAATATGGGTCTCTCCTGGTTTGTCCTCTGATATGGCTGAATTAATAATTGGGATTGACAGAGATATCTTAATTAATAATCGGGTGGCCGTGTCTTCATTTTCACCGGCGAAGGCCTTGGCAATGGAGGCATACTCGTTCAAGGATGAGGATAGGAACCCACGGGGGTTGAGACTATCGTGTAGAGACAGACTTTGACAGGAAGCCCGGGCTATGGCCGCCTCCCAACAGAGACGATAATCCTTCCCTTCACAACCCTCTGCCCAGGCAAGGAAGGAGTAATAATCGAGCACAATCCTGAAATCGAGAAGCAAACCAGGCTAGCCCTCTCTTAGAGGAAGGTAAGTCTTCTCCTCATGCATTTAACTTAGAAGAAACGAGGCTCTTTGCTGGTGACGTGATCCGACAGAGATGAGAAGGTTAGCCTGGAGGAAGGAGGAGATCTACGAGGATCTACCGACCAAGGGACGGGTCTAAGATATTTGTGAACTTGCTGACTGGATACAACATCCCAATGGCTTTGGTCTTTATAATCTCGAGGAAGTCTCTTGAAACAGTCATGGGGCCACGTGGCTGGCCTCCTTTTCCAATTTGCACCTAATTAATTTTTATTTAATATTCACTAATTTTTCTCATTACATAAAAATTAGGAATAGGGTGGTCAAAAACTCGTACTTAACCACTAGGAGTGCTTCGTGAGCATTAGGGTTCGACCCAAAAAAATAATCTAAGAAAATATTAAAATTTCCTAAATTGATGTATATATTATTATCCCAATGATTTGGATTTCAAATTTAATAAGACTATTTTAATTCCGTTCTTAATTCACCCATTAATTTTTTTGGACATTGATCCAAAGAATTTCTACTAATTCGATATATGTTCACCTGATTTTCTAATATTAATCTCGATTCACGGTACTCGTATCGATTTGTTTAATTATCTATATTGTTTGTTCTCATTAATATTCTTATTCGCTTGATTTTGATCTCGAGCCACTTAACACGATATCAGTTCTCATCTAACTGATCGTCTAGATTTGGATATCGATTCATTCGAACTGTTTCGATACAAATCTCAATGCAAGTCACCCACATTTGTACCTACCTGATATGTCCCATTCAAATATTAATCCCCCAATTTATTCATATTTAGAATTCATTGAATTTGTACCTATACACACGGTTCGATTCAACTCTATTGATCACAACCCAAATTAAAATATGTAAATTAACTAAATAATATCAATTCAAACCTAACCCGACTTAAATTCAAATATGGATCATTTGAATCGAATTTAAAATTGAAATTTAGGATTATTCGCAACTTACACGTGCGAATTTCACACACGCGCACATAGTGTTATCTTCAACCTCTTATTATTTGAGAAGAGCGAGAGCTAAACAGATGCCTTAACTCAGCCGACCAATAAATCTATTCGACAAGAGAGTAAATTAGAAAATTAATGGCCGGTCGATGGATGGATGGATAGGAATGAAAGTCCCTGAGCTTCCTATATAAACAAATCCCCTCCATTCATCCTCCTCATCCCCACATCTCGAATAAGATATATTGCTCCCAATTCCGATCATCTACGAACTAAAGCTCTGATATTGACATTTTTCTTCACCACATAACATAAATTTGGTTCTTCGGAATCCTGAGTAAGTCATTTACCTTCCTATATACTCTGTTTAGCTTGAGTATTATCAAAGAAGTTACGGTGAGCCCCCACATTACATATACTCCGATGGTCAAATATGGGTAGAAGATTTCGAGCCAAATTTTGACCACCTCCGACCTCCTAAGATTGGACAAACCTTTCACGACTATCCACAACCAAGATTCGTTCTCCTTGAGCCTTTCTAGTAAGCAATTGCCGCCACCTTTTGCCAGATTAGTACATTTAGAGAGAGAAAACATGAAGAAATTTATTGATTAAATTCTCATTGCTCAGACCACCAATTGAGGTGAAGTTTAATCCTAAAATAATACTCTCGATGAGAGTTAGCTCCCAATAATAAGAGCTCCAACAACTGTGCCCTTGCCGGTAAGAAATTGAAGATTTCTCTCTCTAGAAAATTTTTCGGCGAAACTTTATTTGGGCTTAATTCTAGGCCAAATTGAACAATTCAAACGTTGGAATAATAGTGGAGAGGCAGTGAGATAATTAGTAGAATGATAGGGGCAATTAACTGAGTTTAAATAGTCAATTTGATGAATTGAAAATTTGGGATAAAAGTGCAATTTTGAGGAAATTTGGCAAATTGGGGATTTTTTGAAATTTAGTAATTTTTGTGAAAATGACATTAATTGAGAGTCGATTTGTAAATAAAATGAGTTTAGAGATTTAATTGCTATAAAAAATAATTTTGGGAATTTAATTGCAATTAAAAGGAATTATTTCCAATTTTTGAATAATTTTATTTTGATAAAATTATAGGGGATGAAATTTCAAATAAAGTAACTTAGAAATTTGTTGTAAATAATTGAGAAATTATTGCCAATAAAATAAATTTAAGGACTGATATGTCAAAAAAAGAAAGCATAGGGACCTAAGTAGAAATTCAGATAAATGACCGACTCATTATTCGTGATAATGTAGGTGTGGAGAGAAGACCCTTGACCTACTACTGTGACATTGTTTAGAGACATCGACAATCTATTCAGGATGAATGAGTTATAGATTTTCGGTGAGTGATATTTCCGACACATGTTCCATTGGGCTAATGAACGCTGATTAAATGCTATAAACCTCTTTTGTGGAAATAATCTCCCTTAACTATGTGACACTACTCAAAATACTTTTTGGGATATATTTTCATTGAAATCATGAAGAATGAATCCTATAAATTCTATTTTGAGAAATCTCTTTTATCCTAGTGGACCCAAGGCCACGGTTTTGAAAAGAGAAGTGAGCCCAAGGTTGCATTTTTGAAAACTCGTACAGTGGGACCAAGGCCAATGGAAACATACCTAGTCCTGTAAATAAAACTTAAGTTTTCCCCTTAATAAAATGATCTCAAATGGATAATGCGTGGTTAATCTGCAAAGCCAAGAGTCGGGTCGGATCCCGTTGGCTAGCAACCTAAAGAGAAATGATCTAAATCCAAAATTTATCTTTGTGTGTGATTGTAATATTTTACGAAACTAAAAAGACACCTGTTATGAGATAGTGTTGGTTCTAAGGGCTGTTGGACAGCCAGGTTAGGACAAAGGAAGCCATCGCTAGTTTAGTATGTCATGGGGCTCTAGGAGTCCCTATGGGCATTTGAGACTGAGGTGAAGTAATAGAGGTCTCATCCTTCTATAGCAGGCACTTTCATTCGAATAATGTCTAGGGTTGGGTAATGGTGCTCACATAGGAAATTGGCCGAGGTTGTAGCCTCGCACCAACATGATATAGGTTGTAGCCTCTCACCAATGTATATGGTAAAGATGATTCATGCCACAAGTGGGAGCAACCGAGGTTGTAGCCTCACATGGTTTGTTATACGAATGAGGAAAAGGGTGTTTAATTTTTTGTTTAATACAAACCCACCAAATTTATAACCTGGTGATATGAAAGATATCTTATTATCTTCTTAAACTTTGAAACCTACTCAATGAGTTGTGAACTCACCCCTATTTCCAAATCCCTACATGAAGAATCGGGAAAAACTCCAACAAAAAGGACATCTCAAATCCTAAAGAAATGTATGAGAAACTATTATAAAGTGATAGTTATGGTTGTTTTGTGATTATTATTTTTGAAGAACATCTACATATTGACGCCTTTCTCTTATTTGGACCATCATGGTAGGCAATATCATTCTGGTACAAAGAGAGGTGGCAGATTGATCATATGGTCTAAACCAAACTAGGTTGAGGGCGTAACAGCAGAAACCCAAGTGGAAGACCCAAAAAGGAGTTCAACGAGACCTAAATAAGAGAATTCAAATTCGAATTTTAATATAATATTTATTAACATAATAAAATTTTCTAGAATATTGAAAAATAGTATAATATATTTCTTAGATATTTTTAATATAACATACCAAATTTAGAATGTTCAATATCTTAGATATTTATATAGAAATATACAAGAAATATATTAGATATATTTTCTATATATGCAATAAATGGTTAACATGTCAACCATGATATATTATTTCCTTATTTTTAGGATATATTGTATTCATAATTATCTATAAAAAATAATTTCATAGCATTGTAAAAAGACTTTTGATTCTAATAATATTGTTAGGTTTATATATTATTTCTTTTTTTAGAAATCTTTTAAAATTATGAGGTTTTTACTTATGGCATTTAAGCAATGAGACTTATTGTTTACATCTATCTCATATCATGTTTCACATATAAACAATTTATAATCCATTATTTTTTCTTGTATCGTGAAATAGTTGAATTTTTTTTTTCATATTTGGTATAGGGTGTCGTCAGTTTATTAACGAGATTCACATCAGTTAGTATCAGTGCACGCGGTTGCACGACAAGTCTCATACTATCATTTCATATTTAGTTTTATTTTCCTTATATTCTACATATTTTTATTTAATATAAAAAAATAAAAAAAATCTCTCTTTTCATTTATCTAGTTTCCTTACAATAAGAAAAAATTGCAAAAAAAGTGAAAAAAATAAAAAAAGGAAGAACGAATAAAAAGAGAAAAAAAGGCAAGAAAAAAAGTGAAGCACAAAAGTCTATACTTATTATATTATTTATTCTATTCTATTATATTTTCATTCTTCTTTATATATCCATCTCATTATCTCCGTACCTCTCACTTAAATTTTATTGGAATTACTTTATTATATTTTTTATTCTACTCTATTATATTTTCATTCTTCTTTATATATCCATCTGATTATCTCCCTACCTCTCACTTAAATTTTATTGGAATTACTTTTTTGAAACTTTGTTGATTTTATCTTAATTGTCCAATGTGAGATCTTATTCTCAATAGTTCCTTAAGTTGAATTGTTTTATAAAAATGATTTGTTATTGAGTTCAATTAAGATTGAAAGAAGACATGTCACACCCCGACTCGATTTTCCAGTTAGACCTATAAACAACCCGTCACATCCTCCCGATTTTATAACAATGGGTGCCTAATCGTTTTAAACTCGACATGGTGCAGTGATCAAAACATAATAACTCAAATTATTTTTTACAAATAATAAATTGGTCTTTTGAAAAATAAATTTTAGAAAATGACACCGGTACCAAGTACTTAATGTAAGGCATACCTTGAAGGTATATGAAACTTTCCAATTCTTCATGTATTTATTAAGTATTTCCAATCCTAAAATGGTTATTGGAGGGGAGTGGGTTTTTCAACTCAATGAGAGTGTTTGGCTGACATCGTGACGTCATGTCCACGACTCAACACATACTCCAAACATGTTTATAAGGAGGTTTGATAAAACAATGGTTGACCATAAATAAGCTTAGAGCTTAAAAGAAATAACTTGTATACGACAAATTTGTAATATGTTCAATCCATTGGGGATAACATATCATCAGATTCATTCATAACAAGTATTAAAAATTGTATTTGTATTTCATAAGCATATCTCAAATACTTGAACATGCTTAAGGATACCTTTCCTTTAATCTCAACATGTTGGGAATAACTTAACAAGCTACCACTTGTTTTGTTCTTGGAAATCTTCCACATGATTTTCAATTAATTCCACTGCTTGTATCTCACAAACTAAAATTAAGTTCCTTCCTACATGGAAGAACTTCTATAATTTTAATCAAGATATAATTCACATAAGTTTGTATGAGACAAATAATCATTTCCCCTTTCTCATTAAAGGGATCAAACATTCACAGAACATGCCTTGTGAGGCTACAACCTCGATTTGTTCCACTTGTGGCCTGGAGCGCCTTTACCGTCCACCTTGGTGAGAGGATACAATCTCTACCACATTGGTGTAAGGCTACAACATCGACCATTTGTTGGTGTGAGCACCATGACCCAACCCTCAAACATTCTCAATGAAACTGTCCACTATTGAGGGAGGAGATCTCCTCTACTTCCCCTCGATCTCAATGTGCATTAGGACTCTCAAAGCCCCGTGACATACTAGACCAATGATATATTCACTTGTGCCAACCTTGCTGTCCAACAACCCTTAGAACCAACACTACCCCGTACCGGGCATCTCCTTGGTTCTGAATAATTTTCAATCACAAATAATAGTCTTTTGATTTAAGACCTTTCTCTTTGCGCAGCTTGCCCAATGGGCTCCAACCTGACCCTAGCTCAACAAATTTAGTAAATATTATCAATTTGCGATAATTTTATCAGTCTCTTAAATTAGAACCTATCTACATGATTTGATCCATTTTTATCGACCTTAGGCCCACTGTATGAGTTTTTAATATATATTCTTGGACCCACTTCTCTTTCAAAATTGTGGCATTGGGCTTACTTTCACAGAACTAGATCTAACCAACTCTTTGTCGATCATGGGTCCCACCGATATCCTACATTGGATTAGATTTTTGCCTTAAAGTGTGTTCACACACCTTTAATGGAAAATCTTATAATCAACATTTATGCTCTCAACAAATATATATATATATATATATATATATATCCAAAAAATGGTTTAACCAGTTTCACATAGCCATGGGATTATATTTTTGGAAAAAATATTATAAATAAATCATATTCTAAATTTTGAAAGTAATACCGCGTCACTAGTCCAATAGTACTCAATACCATATATCCTACTCATCGTTATCCAGTGATATGTTTGTCCCGTAGGGATTCCTGAATCTTCGTACTCATCTAGCATGATCATGTATATTTTGCTCCCTACATATCATAATTGGTTTTATAAATATTTTTCAGGTTGTAATCCGAGCATTTATTACACTATGTCGTAATACTTCCAAAAATTACTATTTTGCTGTTAGACCCTATTTCCTTACTTAAATCTATGTCTAGTAAATAAGGAAATAATTTATAAAGTTTGCACCTTCCATTCGAAATCTGATACTTGAAGAATCTAGGGTTGGTCAATAAGGTTCGAGATTTCCCCCATACTCCAAATATGGCTTCAGGGGCATTTTTGTAAATTTTATATTCCTTCTATTTTTAGCATCTAAGCCCATCCTCAATTGTGCACATCTTTAGTTAGCCAAAGAGGGCCTTAGTGGCAAAGTTTTATAATTTCGCCATAATAGAAGGTTATTTTTGTCATTCTCCTTTAATCCTTTTTATCAACTAATGTTTACGAGGTATTACAATCATTTATCCAAGAAGTCTTCCCCTTTTGTTTCTACGGCAAGGAGTCTCGAAGTCATAAATGCATTCTTCATCGAAATCACTAAGAGTTAGGAAACTAAGATGAATTAGGTCATCTCTAAGAAGAACCAGTTGAAGGAAAGGTAATTGAGAGGAGAAGTAAGATATAAGAACCCCTAAAAAAGGGTGAGCACAGAAAGCCTTACTCGGGAAACTCTAGGATAGAACACAGTTAGAGTGAAGAGGAAAAGAAATGTGCTAGAAAAGAGAACTCTAGAGGAATGAATGTTAGTAAGTACCCCTAAAAGAACCATTGATAGGTAGATGAACATAACGTAAAGTGCTAGAACCCACCCACAATCATGAACTTCTCGAAGGAAGGATAAGGAACAAAAAGGGAAGTGGAGGATGGAGAAGGATTAAGGATGGATAACTATACTGATTTCGGAAGGATGTAAGAAAGGAAAGAAGGAAAAGCCTTCCAAGAGCGTTAAGGAGGTTGAACGTGGAAATTCCAGGACGAAAGTCCCTAAGAAAAAGAATGAAGGTAGAAAGTGAGACCATGAGAAGAAAATTTCCAAGCTAAGGAATTGAAGGGTGGATGATAAGAAGCATAACCCGAAATAAGAGAACCAAGAAGAGGCATAGGTAGTTAAGGTTGTCTCTCAATGATACGTATGACTTGCTTTGAAAAAAGAAGAGCAGTCAAGTGGGAGACAACGAGAAATAACAAAATGATCAACGAAAATAAATGACACTCTATGAAAGACCAGAAAATAGTAAGGACTACACCCTAAAAAGGACAATTGTTCCAAGACAAGTGACCAAGGAGAATAGTGGGGACGAGGCAGTTAGCAAACTGACCCTCTAGAATACCATAAATTTGACACCATCAAGGAAGGGAAAGGTGTAAAGGTCAAAACATTGGAAAGGAAGAATGAAGAAATTCTTGAAGAAATAAATGACCGGAAACAAATTGACGACCAAACCCAAGCCACAAAAGGGATTAAGTAAGCTCTCAGAAGGGTATGGAACAACCTCGAAAGGAAAAAGACCGAGAACCCTTCACCAATAGGAATAAAAATCGTAGTGAATAACAAGTTGGAATAAAGATAAGAATAAGGGGATATGCTAGCAAAACTCACCAAAGTAAGGATAAGCCGGATGGGATGACATCAAGGATGTCATGAGGACAACTTAAAGAGATATAACCAAGAATATGTAGGAAAGAGGAAATCCTGGGGAAAGAGGAGGAAGCCTGCCAAGGAAAGAAGCCCTAAAGAGGTATACATATTCCAATGAAGAAGTAATGAAACCAACTAAATTGGAATAAAGGAGAAAAGTTTCAAATAGAATGCAAGTTGGGAATAAAGGACCAGTTACAAGGGAAGTTCACCCGGAACCCAAGGAGTAAGCTAAAAGTCAAGGAATGGGTAGAGAAGGAAATAACATCGAAAGATGCCATATAAGTAAGAGAGGGGTGGATTACCTACCTGAGAAACCTTGGGAGAAGTAAGCCCTCCAGTTAAGAAGTGGATAATTGAAACGACCACAAACATCAAGACTTGTCGCGGTCCATGTTCACCTAATGGAGCCTAAAGGATGATGAATGGGCATAGTGTGGAATACACGAGATAAGACCCGAAACCCAGAAGTTCATTGGATAGGGAATGAAGGATGGAATGGTAATTTTAAGACAATGGAGGATTAAAAGCGGACAAATGTCCCTAAGATAAAGAGAGTGTAGGGAAGTAAAGGGAAAGAACTTTCAAGGAACTAAAAAGAAGATCGAAGGTAAAACCCTAAAATGGGAGTCTCTACCTAGAAGGACATAGTAAAGAATGGAAACCATAAAAGGGGAAACCTCACTAAAACAAGGAGTCAATAAGTAGACCGGAAAAGGGTCAACTAGGAATGAGAAATGGTGAATGGTCACAAGCCCTTGAGGAAAGAATGGAGGAAAGGAACGGAAAGCCCTTGAGTAGAGATGCCAATGTAAATGAGGAAGGACATAAGTGACAAAGGATCTCAATGTGTCAGTAAGCTGGAAAACTGACAGTTGGTGTAAACCCTGCCCTTTTGAATTAAGGAAAAACCCGGAAGAGAACCGGTCAAACCAAGTGAGAAGACTGAATCAGTTCACAAACCCGATAAATTGTGAATGGGCAATTTAGAAATTTACAACTCCCAGGTGATCCAAAGGGTTCAAAATACTATGGAAAAGAACCTTAGGATGAATTGGAAGAGGAAAATTAGACCAGTTTGGACAAATCGAGTCCAACAGGGTTAAACCGGTTTATGAACCGAGTCGGTTTATGAACTGGAACCGATAGAGATTGGGCAAAACAATGGAATTCAACTCCATTTTACTCCAAAGAAATTCATAAACCTTGAGAAGGACCCTTAGAACAAAGTGGGAGAGAAAAACCAGACCGGTTCGGGTAAACCGGACTCGAACCTGATTGAAGTGATTTAAGGACCAAGCCGGTTTATGAACCAGAATTGATAAAGAGATGGTAAACAGGGAATTTTATTGACCCTAAGTGACCCAAGGAGTCATAAAAGACTTGGAAATGTACTTGTGAAGGAATTGGGGATCAAAACCAATCCGGTTTAGGTGAATAGGATCCAAACCAGTTCGGACCGGTTTGAACCACTATTGGACCGAATCCTAGATTCATTTTTATAGGTGGCTTAAATAATTCAAATTAGAGATTTGAGGCAACCATTAGATAGAGAATGAATTTAGATAAATTTAAAAAATTTTATATTTGAAAAACACAATCAAACGGTTGGTGAACCGATTGATTTACGCTTCGATCCCGGTTCGGATCAGTCCGGTCCGGTTCAGAACTGTGTCATCTTCTTCCTCAGGATGACAACACTGTTCACTTGCCGGAAAATTGAAGAAACACTGACGAAGAAGAAACGCTTCTGTTTGGGGCGTTTTAGGTCTTCAATGTTAGTCATAACGGTGCCAAACAGATGGCCAACGGGTCTCCGAGCTCCCTATATAAAGAGCCCCCCCCCATTCATCCTCTCCACACCTGAAAACTCCCTTATCTCTCAACTGCTCCATTTTCTAGCAAAGCTCGAACCAGAGCTCTGAGATGGAGTATTTTCAGAGTGAAACAAGGTGAGGTCGGGTTCTTTAGAACCAGTGAGAAGTCAGCTACACGTCTGTAGTCTCCGTTCACTCTGAGGGTTGCTGATGAGACGTCGGCGTGATGAAACATTGAAGTAGCTTC
The DNA here is from genome assembly GCA_030064435.1 of Trapa incisa. Classification (NCBI taxonomy): domain Eukaryota; kingdom Viridiplantae; phylum Streptophyta; class Magnoliopsida; order Myrtales; family Lythraceae; genus Trapa; species Trapa incisa. The sequence continues at coordinate 22,516,793 of CM057775.1, forward strand.
GGCGGACCGAAGCTGCCCTATTTTGGCCGAGTTGAAATCAACCATTTTGAGCCCTCCTTAAGCCAAACCAAGCCTTCCCAACACTTCCTGAGCTCTCCCATGGCCGAATTAGGACTGAAAGGTAAGCCAATTTATCTCCCCACTACAATTTTTGGCTAGTGCTAGAGAGAGAACCAATAGAATTTCAATGATGAAATTCTAACTCAATTCGGCATCAATTGATGTGATTCCTTATTTTAGGATGGACCTCAGGACGAGAGCTATCTGCCTAGATCGAAAGCTCGGACTGCCATGCTCTCACATGTGAGTAATCGGAGCTTTCTCTCTTTATAGTCCATTTTCTGGCAAAGCTCCGTTTGAGCTCATTCCGGCGTCAAAACTTGTGATTCAAAGTGATATTGAATTGTAAGAAGATGGAGAAAATAAATTTTAACTTCAATTTTAACAATTAGAGGTGTTTGATAGGTCAATTTGATGAAATCAAATTCGGCTGTGCTAAGGAGTTGAAATTGGGGGAAAATTGGGGATTTTCGAAATTCAAAGGACCAAAGTGTAATTTTATGAAATTGAGGGTCAATTGGGCACGAAAATAATGTTGGAGGACCAATTGAGGAATTTTGGAATTTTGGGGGGCAAAACTTACCATTTTTGTAAAGGAAGGGCAAAATGGTAATTTTGGAAAAATTGGGGGACCAAATTAGAAATTTGGGAAATTAAACCCCTTTTTGGTGAAATTGAATAAATTGAGGTCCCAAGATAAATTTTAAAAGTTTCGGGACTCGATTTGAGGAAAAACCAACATTAGGGACTTAAAATTAAAGAGAAATAACTTTAGGGACCTAATTACAAATAACTAAAAAATTTGGGTTTTCTTATTCATTTGAAATGAATAAAGGCTGTTATGCCGAGTAATAATGAACAAGGATGTTCATATTGTATAGGAACACAAAGTACCGGGAACGCCAACATGGATGAGCTCACGTGAATACAAAGAACCGGTCTAGTGGAATTCACTACGTTAACGGGTGAGTGAGTTTACTAACATCATACCCGGTTGGGATGATTAGCACAACTTAAAATTAAAAACCACTTACCAGTTGTGAGTGAGATTATATATCATACCCGGTTGGGAATGATAAGTGCCTCGGTATAAAAACTCACTATTTAGTGGTATTTTAATCATCACCACTTAGAGAAAGTGATGGGAAAGTTATGCGGAAAGACTACTTACCGGATTTAAGTAGATCATACCTAGTTGGTATGATGAAACTTCCTTGAAGGAAGTTGAAAACCCGTTCATCGGTTATAAACGAAGATGTCCTTATACCGGTTGGATAATGGACAGTGAAAACCTATTTTGTCGGAAGTGTTTTCCCCTGACTGTGTGCTAATGCTTAAACTATTTGGGAAAACTTCTTAACAGGAGCTCGAATAGCTCTTATATTCCGGGGGCCTCGATTTTGGAACTTGAGGGCTAGAATGCCTACTTTTTGGAAATCTTGTACAATGGGCCCAAGGCTAGTTGGCACAAGCAGGAGCTCGTAAATGAACATGATATATGTGCCATAAAACTTAATAAGTAAATTTTTTGGTCATAGTACCAGGATAGGACCAACATGCTCAGTTAACTAGCGGCAGTGCGACATGATAGGTCGACGGACTAGTCAAGACAAATAACTGCGGGTTGAGTTGAGAGACGGGGCTATTGTACCTATGGCACCACATATTACATGGCTTGATAAGAAAACATTATTTGTGCATGCACTATGAGTATGAGATCATCAAGACGACCATGAGGGGTAGCGATGCGTCCTAAGCGCACTGGACGACCTGGTGAGTATAAGGGCAGATCATCGTTCCAGGTGTCTATGCGAAATTTGGAGTAGCGTCAAGCACATGAGACCGGGGTGGGGATAGGATGAGGTCTCTATCCTCATACGGACACGAAGAAGTGATTTCGAGATTGTGGGTCGGATGTCGTGTACATCCACTCATTCCCAGAGTAGAAGTGGTCGTGGTTCTATCCGGGTGGGCGGTAAAGTTGCTCTGAAGCCACTAGTGGGTTCAGTAGTCATACTGACCTGCGAATGTGTGTAACCTTCATGATGAAGGATATGTGTTGGGTGATCACACACCATGGTAACTAAGAAATGGTGGAAAAACTCAAATTTTTAAATGAAATGATTTTGAAAGAAATGAGTCTAGCACGCTCCATATAAATATTTTTCTTAAAAGTTAAAAGTAGAACGTTGAAAACCCATTCACTGAGTAGTCGTACTCACCCCCTCCTTATATCCCTTTCAGGAAATCACGGAAAGCCTAACCTTAAAGGCCATCAACTAAGATGTTTGTAAGACAGGTATGTAAAGTTTAAAATTTCATGCAGTTTTGATTATGCTATTCCAGGAAATTGTGAAGGTTTGAAGGACGCCTTACTCTTTACAGTTTATAATAAGGGGAAATCCTTTAATAAACCGAGAGATTGGTGGGTTAATCTTGGGGATCCGACCAAAACAGGTTGGGGCATGAGAACTAGAGTGGTATTAGAGCCTGTTTCCTCGAATACATATTCAAGATTAGAAAATATAGTAACTAATAGGATTTCTCCTAAAATTTACAGATGGCTCCCAGGAGAGGAACCAAGAAAACTTGGAATGACTTTACTCAATACCCTATATTCGTAGAAAGACAACCTTGGGAGCTTCGCAAATGCCTGAGACCTAGTAGGAATCTCAAAAGACCAAATGGGGAATTTTTCTGGAGAATGGTACTAGGACCGATCGATGGCACAACTCTAAGTATGGAGGAGGACGTTTATCAAGAATTCCATAGCTCCTTAGTTATTTTGTGACCATTTCCTGTGATAGGGTTGAAAGCCTAATCTTTTGTATCCCCCTGTTAATAAAATACCCAAATTCTCAAAAGTTTATCTCCTGATGATGCAATCTTGTTGGGAATATGGCCCAAGGAAAATAAAGCAAACCCACACTATCCTGGAAACTAAGGAAAAGACACATCTCGGTTATGGAAGATGAATCAGGGAATTAAGAAACCTAGGAAGACTCTTACCATGACCCTTTTGCGAAGAAGATTTAGCCAAAAAACTGTCAAAGTAATTAGACTCAAGAATGGTAAAGCACCAAACCATTAGTGACCCTAGAAAAGCCCCACTCGAAGGAAAGAAGGAACCACAACAATCCATGTAAAGGAATAACGATGGGACATTACTTGAAGAGATTCTCAACCCTACTAAATGTCAAGTACCAAGATGAAATATTATAGGTGTAAGGAAAGAAGGGGCATTCCACACCTCATATATTTAGGACAATACCTCCTCAAAAGTCACAAAAGATGTGAAGGATTGGAGACTGATACCATGGAGCGGGTTACGTAAATGGTTCACAAAGAGGTCAAGAGATGATGAGGTGAATTCAAAAACTTCTTAAGAAGGTCAAATCGAGAAGGATATCTTAACAATAGGGATAAGATACATGGGAAGTATACTTAATAACCCTCTCATAAGGGGAAAATACAGAAAAATGTTCCTTGGAACTCTAGGGAATGACACAGTGAGAGTGAAGAAGAGAAGGAATCATTGGTTGACGGATGGACATAACGTGGAGTGCAAGGAACCAACCCTTCATTATAAACTACTTGAAGGGAGAATGTATCGGAGGCCAAGACTAACCTGCTTTGGAAAAGTGATAGAATTTTTGGTACAAATTCTTTTGGAAAATATAGAAAAGTCAAAATTTGGAGCAACATAACAGAAGTAAGCAAACCATGACAACGAGATGGTCAAAGAGAATGAACAACACTCTAAGGAGGACCGAGAAGTAGTAAGGAATACACCCTAAAAAGGGCACTGGAAGGATCATTAAGGACAAGGCAATTAGAGAGACAATTGCCTCAAGAAAACTAAACAAGGTGAAAAGTAGGGGTGAGATAGGTAACGAGCTACTCTCGTGAGGGTCATAGAGTAAACTCCAACAAAAAAGAAAGAGGTGGAAAGGCCAAATATTGGAGAAAGGAAGGATGAAAGAAATCCTTAAAAGAACTAATGACCAAATTAATGACATAATTCAAGCCAAGAAAGGAGTAGGCAAGCCTTTCACATGATGGTCAAGATATCTTGAAAGAAGGAAAATTTTAAACTCTCCCTAAAAGAAATGGACGTGTATTGTGGTACGAGTAAGGATGAGGATATGGAACCAAAGATATACCTGCAAAATTTCAAGAAAAAGGATAAACAGAAGAGGACGACAATCAAAGGATTCCATTTAAAGGCAGATATTCTGCAGAACTAGGAAAAAGAGGATAGTCCTACCGAGGAAGAAAATCTTGGAAAGACATATGCATCCCAACTAAGAGATAATGGAACCGAGAGAAAGGGACAAATAGATAAACTTGCAAATGAAGCGCAAGCCCATGTGAAGGAACCAAGAAAGCATGCTTGAGTGATCCAAGGAAATAGTTTAAAAGGAAGAACGAAGGAAAATCCTTAAAAAGAAATCAATGGTCAGAATTGGGACTATAAAGTCTTGAGACAGTTAACTAAACCTCTCGAAGGGTAATTAAGGGATTTTGAAACTAGGTGGATGCGAGCTCTAGACATGTGTTGAGATACGAGTGAGAATGAGAATGAAGTACGAAAAATGTATCCATAGGATCTCAAGAGTAAAAGTAAGCATATAAGAATAACATCAAGGGGCATCATTTAAAGTTAGGTGACTTCAAGAATGTATGGAAAAGAAATTACGGGAGAAAAGGGTAAGAATCCTCCCAAATAAGGAAATCCTAAGAAAGGATACATGACGTAATAAAATAATAAATGGAACCTGGTGGCAAGAGGTGAGGAGACAAATTCACAAATTAAATGCATGCTAAGGTGAAAGAAACCTAAGGAAGCATATTAAGAGATGTTGTGGAATGTAAGAATAAGTGGACTATCCATAATAAGGTAAGGAAGGAAAGAGCGTTTGAGAAATGTTGGGAAAGTGAGCCCTCCAAATAAGACGTGGTTATGGAGGAATAACCGTGATTGATAAGACAGGCTATAGTCTACATGCATATAATAAAGCCTAAAGATTGGACGGCTGAGCATTATATGATGTACCTGAAATAAGATTAATAAACTACTCAAATAAGGAATAAGGGATGGAATGAGAAAAATTTAAGACAATGGAGGACTAAAAGGGGGCAAATGCCCCAATATGGAAAGGGTGTAAGGAGATGAAAAAAGGAAACCTTCAAGAAATGGTAAGAAGGTTGAACATGTATCTCCTAAGATAAAAGTCTCTACCTTGAAGGAAATAGTGGAGAATGAAACTGTAAAAAGGGGAAACTCCCAAACCAAGCAAACGACATATAGACCGAAAGGAATCAACTCGGTATAAAGAATTGTGAAATGATTATGAACAAGGGAGAGTGGATTAAGGCAAAAGTAAAATCCTTGAGTAAAGGATGTCATTGGGAATGAGGATGGACCTAAGAAAGGATAAATCCCAGCTTGTCGGTATAGTATTGGAAAACCCAATCAATGGGAACTGAAAGGACCCAATAAAGAAGTTAGGGAAACATGAGTAGTAAGAGGAATCCATGCGGTTATGTGAGACATAACTTCAAAGGCATGATGGAGGAGATGATAATGGTAAAAAGGATAGTGGAGGAATGCTATCAAAAGAAAAGAGGGATGAAGTTATACGATCCCTGAAAGGTCTAAAAGCTAAGAGAGACATTCCAGGAGATGTTCTAGAAATCAAATGGACAGAGACAGGTCCTAGAAAATGTCATGCTACAAGGTCATGTAAGCCCAGCAACCCGAGGAGAATATGACTCAAAGTAAGGAAGAGTCGGCTAATAAGCATGACGAGGTCAAATATAACAATTTGGACCGAAGTTATAATAGACAACGAATGGAGGAAGGGTCAAAATAGGATGAAAAGGTGATGATAAAGAAATCCGTGGAAATAAGTACGAAATGCTCTATAGGACGACGAGCTAAGGGTTTCAATGACCAAGTGGTTAACTAGGCACGGAAATGGTTAGTTATCTTGGAATTTCCAATCTTGAGTACAAAACCTCAAGGGGAAGAATGTTGCTCTAAGCAAAGAGAGACATAAAATAAAAGAACATACCATGAGGTAAGGTATGTTTAGTTATGACAAACTCCATGGGGGGAGTAAATAATATAAAGGAAAAGGAATTCCTTATGTGAAGGTTTTTTAGGGGCATCAAAGGAAATGATTTCTCATGCAAGGTTGCTAACTAAGTTTTGGGGACAAAACTCCTAAAAGGAGGGGAGAGTTGTAAACCCCGCCCTTTTGAACTAAAGAAAAACTGGGAAGAGAACCGGTCGAACCAAGTGAGAAGACCGAATCGGTTCACAAACCCGATAAATTGTGAATGGGCAATTTAGGAATTTACAACTCCCAGGTGATTCAAAGGGTTCAAAATACTATGGAAAAGAACCTTAGGATGAATTGGAAGAGGAAAATTAGACCGGTTTGGACGAACCGGGTCCAACAGGATTGAACCGATTTATGAACTAAGTCAGTTCCTGAACCAGAACCGATAGAGATCAGGCAAAACAAAGGAATTCAACTCCATTTTACTCAAAAGAAATTCATAAACCTTGGGAAGGAACGTTAGAACAAAGTGGGAGAGAAAAACCAGACCGGTTCGGGTGAATCGGACCCGAACCGAATTGAATCGGTTTAAGGACCAAGCGGGTTTATGAACCAAAATCGATAAAAAGATGGTAAACTGGGAATTTTATGGACCCTAAGTGACCCAAGGAGTCACAAAAGACATGGAAATGAACTTGTGAAGGAATTGGGGATGAAAACCAAACTGGTTTAGGTGAACCGGATTGGAACTGGTTCGGACCGGTTTGAACCACTATTGAACTGAATCCTAAATTCATTTTTCTATGTGGCTTATATAATTCAAATTAGAGATTTGAGGCCACCATTAGATAGAGAATGGATTTAGATAAATTTAGAAATTTTTAGATTTAAAAAACTCGGTCAAATGTGGGGTGAACCGGCCGATTTAAGCTTCGAACCCGGTTCGGACCGGTCCATTCCGGTTCCGAATAGTGTCATCTTCTTCCTCAGGATGACAGCACTGTTCACTCGTCGGGAAACTGAAGAAACACCGACGAAGAAGAAATGCTTATGTTCGAGGAATTTCAGGTCTTCAATGTCAATTATAATGGTGCGAAACAGACGGCCAACGGGTCCCCGAGCTCCTTATATAAAGAGCCCCTCTCTCCCTATATAAAGAGCCCCATTCATCCTCTCTACACCTAAAAACTCCATTCTCTCTCAACTACTTTATTTTTTGGTGAAGCTCAAACCAGAGCTTCGACATGGGATCTTTTCCGAGCCAAACAAGTCGAGAATGGGTTCTTTAGAACCGATGAGAAGTCAGCTACACGTATGTAGTCTCCGTTCACTCCGAGGGTTGCCAACGAGACACCGGCATGATGAAATAGTGAAGCAGCTCCAGCGGACCAAATCTTCCCTGTTTCGGCCCATTTTGAGCCCTCCTTAGGCCAAACCAAGCCTTCCCAACACTTCCTCAGCCTTCCCACGGCAAAATTAGGACTGAAAGGTAAGCTAATTCGGCTCCCCTCTGCAATTTTCGGTCGGTGCTAGAGAGAGAACCGATAGAATTGCGATGATGAAATTCTAACTCAATTCAGTATCAATTGATGCAATTCTTGATTCTAGGATTAACCTTAGGATAAGAGCTATCTGCCCAGATCAATAGCTCGGACTACCGTGCCCTCACCGGTGAGTAATCGAAGGTTTCTCTCTCTACAATCCGTTTTCCGACAAAGCTCTGTTTGAGCTCGTTCCTACGTCAAAACTTGCGATTCAAATTGCTATTGAAACATAAGAAGATGGAGGAACTCAATTTTAATCGGTCAACAATTAGAGGTGTTTGATCGGTCAATTTGATAAAATCAAATTCGGCTGTGCTAAGGAGTTGAAATTGGGGAAAATTGGGGATTTTCGAAATTCAAAAAACCAAAGTGCAATTTTATGAAATTGAGGGTCAATTGGGCTTGAAAATATTGTTGGAGGACCAATTGAGGAATTTTGGAATTTTTTGGGGCAAAACTTACCATTTTTGTAAAGGAAGGGCAAAATGGTAATTTTGGAAAAGTTGGGGGACCAAATTGGAAATTTAGGAAATTAAACCCCTTTTTGGTGAAATTGAATAAATTGAGGTCCTAAGATAAATTTTAAAAGTTTCGGGACTCGATTTGGGGGAAAACCGACATTAGGGACTTAAAGTTAAAGAGAAATAACTTTAGGGACCTAATTGTAAATAAATAAAAATTTGGGTTTTCTCATTCATTTGAAATGAATGAAGGTTGTTGTGCTGAGTAATAATGAACAAAGATGTTCATATCATATAGGAACACGAAGTACCGGGAACGCCAGCATGGACAAGCTCACGTGAATACAAAGGGTCTAGTGGAATTCACTGCGTTATCGGGTGAGTGAGTTTACTAACGTCATACCCGGTTGGGATGATGAGCATAACTTAACATTAAAAACCAATTACCGATTGTGAGTGGGATTATATATCATACCAGATTGGGAATTATAAGTGCCTCAGTATAAAAACTCACTATTTAGTGGTATTTTAATCATCACCACTTAGAGAAAGTGATGCAAAAATTATGCGGAAAAACCCGTTGTAAGTAGATCATACCTGATTTGTATGATGAGACTTCCTCGAAGGAAGTTGAAAACCCGTTCATCGGTTATGAATGGAGATGTCTTTATATCGGTTGATATAATGGACAGTGAAAACCTATTTTATCATAAGTGTTCTTCCATGACTATGTGCCAATGCTTAAACTATTTGGGAGACCTTTTTGATGGGAGCTCGAATTGCTCTTATAGGCTGGGGGCCTCAGTTTTGGAACTTGAGGGCTAGAATGCCCAATTTTTGGAAATCTTGTACAGTGGGCCCAAGGTCAGTTAGCACGAGCAGGAGCTCGTAAATGAACATTATATATGTGCTATAAACTTAATAAGTGAATTGTTTGGCCATGGTACCAAGATAGGATCGACATGCGTAGTCAACTAGCGGTAGTGCGACATGATAGGTCGACGGACTAGTCAAGACAAACAACTACGGGTTGTGTTGAGAGTCGGGGCCATTGGACTAGTGGCACCACATATTACCTAGCTTGATAAGAAAATATTGTTTTTGCATGCACTATGTGTACGAGATCATCAAGATGCACATGAGCTGTAGCGATGCGTCTTAAGGGCCCTGGACGACCTGATGAGTATAAGGGCAGATCATCGTTCCAGGTGTCTGTGCGAAATTTGGAGTAGCACCAAGCGCATGAGAACTGGGGTGGGGATGGGATGAGGTCTCTGTCCTCATATAGACACGAAGAAGCAATTTCGGGATTGTGGGTTAGATGTCGCGTACATCCACTCATTCCCAGGGTAGAAGTGGTCGTACTTCTATTTAGGTGGCCGGTAAAGTCGCTCTGAAGCATTAGTGGGTTCAGTAGTCATACTGACCTGCGAATGTGTGTAATCTTCATGATGAAGGATGTGTGTTGGGTGATGACACACCGTGGGAACTAAGAAATGGTGGAAAAACCCGAATTTTTAAATAAAATGGTTTTGAAAGAAAGGAGTCTAGCACACTCTATATAAATGTTTTTCTTAAAAGTTAAAAGTAGACCTATGATGTCACGCCCCGACCTGGTTTGGTCGGATCCCCGTGATCAACCCGCCACTCTCCCGATTTACAAAAGGGTTTTCCCTTATATTATAAATCGTAAAGAGTAAGGCGTTAACCTGCACCTTTTTCCAGGAATATCATAAATCAAAACTGCATAGTAATTTAAATTAGTTGTACCAATCTTGCAGACGTTTAATTGCGCAAGTCCTTTAAGGTTCGGCTTTCCGGGACTTCCTGAAAGAGGTATAAGGGAGGGGGTGAGTACAACTACTCAGTGAGTGGGATTCAAATCTTTTAACTTTCAAGAAAAACATTTATATGGAGTGTGCCAAACTCCTTTGTTTTCAAAAAAATCATTTCATTTAAAAATTCATCTTTTTCCATTATTTCTTAGTTATCGATGTGTCATCACCCAACACACATCCTTCATAATGAAGGTTACACACATTCGCAAGTCAGTATCACTACTGAACCCGCTAGTGGCTTCGGAGCGACTTTTCCTGCCACCCGGATAGAAGTACGACCACTTCTACCCTGGGAATGAGTGGATGTACGAAACATCCGACCCACAATCCCAAAATCACTTCTTCGTGTCCGTATGAGGACAGAGACCTCATCCTGTCCCCACCCCGGTCTCATGCGCTTAGTGCTACTCCAGATTTTGCACAAACACCTGGAACGACGAACTGCCCTTATAGCCACCAGGTCGTCCAGTGCCCTTAGGATGCATCACTACCCCTCATGGGCGTCTTGATGATCCCGTACTCATAGTGCATGCACAAACAATGTTTTCTTATATTGCCATGTAATATGTGGTGCCATTAGTCCAACGACCCCGACTCTCAACTCAACCCGCAGCTGTTTGTCTTGACTAGTCCGTCGACCTGTCATGTCGCACTGCCGCTAGTTAACTGAGCATGTCGGTCCTATCTTGGTACCATGGCCAAACAATTCACTTATTAAGTTTTATGGCACATATATCATGTTCGTTTACGAGCTCCTGCTCGTGCCAACTGGCCTTGGGCCCACTGTACGAGATTTTCAAAATCGGGCATTTCGCCCCCAAGTTCCAAAACCGAGGCCCTTGGCCTATCAGAGCTATTCGAGCTCCCGTCGAGAAGGTCTCCCAAATAGTTTAAGCATTGGCACACAGTTAGGGGAGAACACTTCCGACAAAAATAGGTTTTTACTATCCATCATACCGACCGGTATAAGGACATCTCCGTTCATAACCGATGAACGGGTTTTCAACTTCCTTCCAGGAAGTCTCATCATACCAACCGGGTATGATCTACTTACAACCCGTAAGTAGTTTTTCCGCATAACTTTCACATCACTTTATTTAAGTAGTGATGATTAAAAGACTACTAAACAGTGGGTTTTTATATCGAGGTACTTATCATCCCCAACCGGGTATGATGTTAGTAAACCCAATCACAACCGGTAAGTGGTTTTTAACTTTATAAGGTGTGCTCATCATCCCAATCAGGTATGATGTTTGTAAACCCACTCACCCGTTAATGCCGTGAATTCCACTAGACCGGTTCTTGGTATTCACGCGAGCTTGTCCTTGCTGGCGTTCCCGGTACTTCGTGTTCCGGTGAAGGCACGGCGGTCCGAGCTTTCGATCTGGGCAGATAGGTCTCATCCTGAGGTTCATCCTTTCGGTCCTAATTCGGTCGTGGAAAGGCTGAGAAAGTATTGGGAGGGCTTGAAATGGCCGATTTCAGCTTGGCCGAAATAGGGCAGCTTCGGTCTGCCGGAGTTCCTTCACTATTCCATCATGTCGGCGTTTCTCCAACGATACTCGGATTGATTGGAGTTTGCTATCAGATAGCTGTCTTCCCCCCGGTTCTAAAGAGCCCGACCTTTGTTCAAGTCGAAGCTCTCGTTCGAGCTTTACCGGGAAATGGAGCAGTAGAGAGAGAGAGAGAAGTGTTCAGGTGTGAGGAGAATGAAATGGGGATGAACTCTTTACATAGTTGTAAAACCCGTGTATTAAATGGGCGAGATTTATTACTGGTATTAATATTGCCATAAATTATTGGTATTAATTCCAATAATTTAATTTCGGTATTAATTCTAATAAATTAAATTTCAGTATTAATTCTAATAATTTAATTTCGGTATTAAATTATTTGTATTAATTCCAATAATTGCTATTAATTATATATTAATTTATGATAAGGCGTACATACAAATTTTTGACCGAAATTTCGGGTTACAAAAAAAATTCATAATTCCCAGTATAGGTCACCCATCCTCATATTACTCTCAAGTAAGCACGCTTAACTTTAAAGTTCTTATTAAATCTAGTTCACTTGAACCACTTTGGTTTTTATTTTCTAATTTGTCTTAAGTTTCTTTTCCAAGGTTTAATGAACCCTTTGGATCACCCGAGAGTTGTAAATTCTCAACTTGCCCGTTCAGAAATAATCGTGTTTGTGAATCGGTTCTAAATCCTCATTTGGTTTGACCGGTTCTTTTCCTGGTTTTCCTTAGCTCAAAAGGGCGGGTTTTACATATGAAAACCCATTCACTGAGTAGTCGTACTCACCCCCTCCCTTATATCCCTTTCAGGAAATCCTAGAAAGCCTACCCTTAAAGACCATCAACTAAGATGCCTGTAAGACAGGTATGAAAAGTTTAAAATTTCCTGCAGTTTTGATTATGTTATTGCAAGAAATGGTGCAGATTTAAAGAATGTCTTACTCTTTACAGTTTATAGTAAGGGCAAACACTTTAATAAACCGGGATAGTGGTGGGTTGATCACGGGGACCTGACCAAACCGGGTCGGGGCGTGATAGTTGGAACTAGGGAAAACCATAGGAAAGTTGGTAAAGAATGATTAGGTAAAGGGAACTGACACGATTTTGATATTAAGAAAAATTAAAGGACAATTGGAATATATAGGAAGTAGTTGGGAAATACTACTGAGTAGTAGGGAGGAACGGAACCCTACGACTAATGAATAGAAGAAAGGGAATAAACTGTTATCATTGATACACATTCTAGAAACCATAAGGGTCAAAGACAATTCTATAACATATCAAATTGTAAGAAACATGTGGTGTCAACAGTTCCAAGCAAGGAGACACAAGTAAGACCAAGTCAGATGGCTAAACCTAAGAAATGGAGGAAGGGCCAAATAAGATAAGGAAGAAAGTACATCAAAACCCACGAGAAAGGATGCTAAACTAAGAGCATCAACAATCTAGGAAATGAAAGGAAATAAGGATAATTGGATATATATGGAATGTCCAACCCAATGACATGAGTAAGAATCCTTAAGAAGAAAAGTCATGCCCTAAGTAGAGTAAGAAGTAGACCTAAGGAGGTACCTTGGGATGGGTAGATTGGACATGACTGGTCGTGATATGCTATGTGGTGTGAGTGGAGAATAAAAAGAAAGAGAGACTTCTCAAGTGTGTGGCTAAAGGACTAAGAGAAAGGAATATCCAAGGTGATGACATGCCGAGCAAACCTTAGGAGGATGTCAAGGAAAGTCACTCCCAGTGCAAATAAGTGATGACTTAGTTTTGGGGACAAACCCCCTAAAATGAGGGGAGAGCTGTAAACCCCATCCTTTAAAGATAAGAAAATTGGGGAAAGAACCGGTCAACTTAAGAGAGAAAACCAAGTCGGTTCATGAACCTTAACTGATAGAGAAAGGGTAAAATGGGAAATCGACAAACCCCAAGTGACTCAAATATTCATAAAAAGCTTGGAAAAGAACTTTGGGATAATTGGGAAGAGAAAACCAGACCAGTTTAGGGTGAATAGGATTGAACCAGTTTGAATCATACTCGAACCGAGTTCTAAATTTATTTTTCTTGGTAGCTTAAAATGATCAAATTGGGGAATTGAAGCCACCATTAGATCGAAAATGAACTTAGATGAATTTAGAAATTTTTAATTTTGAGAAAATTGATCGAATCGGGCCTGAACCGACCGGTTTACGCATTGAACCCGGTCAGACCGGTCCGGTCCAGTTCAGAATAGTGTTATCTTTTTCCTCCAAATGACAGCACTGTTCAATCAATGCAGAAATGGATAACACCGGTGAAGATTAAATTGCTCCGATCAGACCATTTCAAGGAAAGGATAAGCTCGACCAAAATGGAAAGTGGTCAGGGAGAGGGTCCCCGAGCTCCTTATTTAAAGAGTTGCTCTCATTCATCCTCCACACACCTCAAATCTCCATTCTCTCTCAATTGCTCAAGTTTTCAGCAAATCTCAAACCAGAGCTCCGATATAGGTCTTTTTTTTCAGCCTTAAGAGGCAAGGTCGAGTTCTAAAGACTCTGTGGGAAGTCAGCTACCTCATAGCCTTTCGACACAAGGACCGTCAGAGAAGCGCCGACGAAATCAAATAGTGAAGCTACTCCAAAGGACTGAAGTTGCCCTATTTCAGCCTAACTGAATTTAGCCAAATTCAGCACTCCTCCAGCCAAACCAAGCCTTCCCGACACCTACACGATCCTTACACAACCGCAACAGAGCTGAAAGGTAAGCTAATTCGGCCCCCCTCTCTCATTTCCGGTCAACGTTATTGAGAGAAACTATGAAACTTCACTAATTAAATTCTCCCTCAATTCGATATCAATTGAAGAAATTCTTGATCCTAGAAGGAACCTCATGAAGAGAGCTACCTTTCCCGATAGAGAGCTCAGACCGCTACACCTCTGACGGAAAGCTTTCGAAGCTTTCTTTCTCTACGAACGAATTTTTGGCGAAGCTCCGTTTTAGCTCATTTTGGCCTCAATTCGTGCAATTCAAAGCTCAACTAAATCGTATGGAAGTTTAGGAACCAATTTAGACCACCAATTTGAAGCAATTAAACCCGATTGAATGGTCATTTTGAAGAAATCAAATTCAGCCAGTTTGAAAAGGGGGAAATTGAGGGATAATTGTGGGGAAAATTGGGGATTTCGTAAAATTGAAGGACCACTTTGCAATTTCCTAAAATTGAGGGCCAATTGGCCATGAAAAAGATGTTGGAGGACCAATTGGTCAATTTTTGAAACATTTGGGGTCAAATTGGTAATTTTTGAAAAGTTTGGGACCAAATTGGAAATCTGGAAAGCTTGGGTCCCTTATACAATTTTGAGTAAAATGAGGACTCAAAGGGAATTTTGGAAACCTTGGGACTCAAATTGGATAAATGTTGGCCTTAGGGACCTAAAGTTAAGAAAAATGAACTTTAGAGACCTAAGTGCAATTAATTGATAATTTGTGAGACTAGACTTTTATGTCAAACCGTAATTGATAATGCTGCTCAAATCGTGTAGGGACAAGTGTGATTGGAACACAAGCAAGAGAAAGCTTGCGTAGACTTGAAAAACCAACTGATGATGAACATGTCATGGTTATAGGGTAAGTAGGCATATTAACATCATATCCGGTTAGGATGGTGAGCCCTTTAGAAATGAAAAAACATTTGTAAATGGGACTTTAACATCATACCTAGTTGGGGTGATGGGCGATTTAAGCTAAAACCTACTTACCGGTTGTAAGTAGAGGAAATCATACCCGGTTGGTATAATGAACTGTCTTGAAGGAAGAAGAAACTTGCTTGCGCGTTGTAAGCAGAGATATCATTTCACCTGGTTGGTGGGATGAAGTGAAAATATATTTTGTCAGAAGTGTTCTCCCCTGACTGTGTGCCAATGCTTAAACTATTTGAGAGAACTTATTGACAAGAGCTAGCACAACTTAGATAGGCTAGAGGCCTTGATTTTTGGAACTTGTGGGGCTAAATGCTCAGTTTTGGAAAATCACGTGCAGTGGGCCCAAGGCTAGTGGGTACGAGCAGGAACTCATAAACAAACTTGAAATGGGAAAGCCACTAAAATTTTAATGAACTTGTTGTGTGATTTCGCCATGATACCAAGATAGGACCAACAATACTCGTTGAACTGGTGGTAGTGTATCAGGGCTAGGTCGACGAACCGGCCTAGACAGACAGCTATAGGTTGGGTTGAGGGTCGGGGCTGTTGGACCAGTGTCACCAAAGATAAATGGCTATATGTGAAAACTATTGTTTTTGTGCATGCACTTGTGGTATAGGACCATCAAGATGCCCAAGAGGGGTAGTGATGGGTCCTAAGGGCTACTGGACAACATGGTGGAGATAAGGGCAGTTTATCATGCCAATCAGTCGGGAAGCTCGGAGTAGCTTCTTGCGCATGAGATTGGGGTGGGGTCAGGATGAGGTCTTTGTCCTCATATGGATACAGAGTGGTATTTAGGTCTAAGGGTTAGATGTCGAGAACATCCACTCAGACCCAATGTAGAAGTGGACAGACTTCTATCTTGGTGGCCGGTAAAGATGCTCCAAGCCACAAGTGGTTGCAATGGACGGGCTACACCTGCGAATGTGTGTTCCCTTCCTAATGAAGGGTGTGTGTTGTTTGCTAAATACACCTAATATGGAAATGAGAAAAGAGTTTTGAAAACTAAATTTTGAGGAGAACTTCCTTTAAAAGAAATGATATCCCTTGGCACAATTTAAAATAAAATTATTTCTCTTAAAAACTCACACCCAACACCCGCTCACTGAGTTGTAGAACTCACCCCCACTCTTATACCCTTTTCAGGAGTAAGGAAAACATGACCAAAGAAAACATGGGGATATACCCTTCGTCAGGTATGTTTAAAAATTCTTTTAAGCATGCATTTTTATTGATTTATGTTATTACATGGAACAATGTTTGAATTACGCCTGGCTACTCTTGACTAAAAGAAAGGGGAACCCCTCTTAAACCAGGGGAGCGACAGGTTGATCACGAGGATCCAACCAAACCGGGTCAGGGCGTGACAAGAGAAAACCTCTCGATAGGAAGAATTGTCATTGTTCTTTCTATCCCTAGTCTATGAAAATTAGTTAGACAAGGCTCGAGTTTGGTTTGACCAGTAGATGATAGCTAGAAGTCAATAGAATTAGACATAACGACCGAGCAAATAGATAATGAAGGAAGCAAGATTAGTACAAGCTCAACAAGAAGAACTATCTAAGGAAATAGATGGTGAGCGATAGAGGAAGTAGAAGGCTTCATCGAACGCCTGTTGATGGAGAGGATAAATTAGCTAAAATGAAATTCATCTTCAAGAATCCGAATGCAACATAAAGATCATCAATCAACAAACAAACGCACTCGTGGAAGTTCACTAGTAATGAGTGTGAAATTAGACACACCTGAGCAAAGAGCTACGTGAGCCAGTCGAACGGTTGTCCATTGTACAAAGATCTGAGGACCCTGTCATGCCAAAAAAGTCAACTAAGAGCTAGCATTGCAGAATAACTCAATGAACAAGAAAAGGGAAGAAGCTCACCTGAGGGTTCCTTCATATCACCAAAGATTTAGGGACAAAAAGGGAAAAAAGGAATCACTAATTGAATCTCTTAGATGTGACGATACATACGATAGCAAAAGCACGAACAAACCTCGACACCTTCCAACTCCTACATGGAATAGAGGGAAGCTCAACAAGAGGACATATGTCATGCCCCAACCCAGTTTGGTTGGATTCTCGTAAATAACCCACCGCTCTTTCTCAGTTCAAGAGGAGTTTCCCCCTTTATTTAGTCGAGAGAAGCCAGGCGAACTTTCAACCTTGTTCCTTGGAAGACATATATCAAATAAAATGCAAGCTTAAGAACAAATTTAAGCATACTTGATAAAGGGTAAGACTTGATATTACTTCTAGTCATTTTCTCTTTTCCTAAAAAGGGGTAGAAAAGAGGGGTGAGTTTCTACAACTCAATGAATGGGTTTTCAAAGATCTACTTTTAACTTTTAAGAAAAACATTTATATGGAGTGTGACATACTCCTTTCTTTTTCAAAAATCCATTAATTTAAAATTTTGGGTTTTTCCATTATTTCTTAGTTACTGGTGTGTCATCACCCAACACACATCCTTCATCATGAAGGTTACACATATTCGCAAGTCAGTATCACTACTGAACCCGCTAGTGGCTTCGAAGCAACTTTTCCTGCCACTCGGATAGAAGTACAACCACTACTACCCTGGGAATGAGTGGATGTACGCGACATCCGACCCACAATCCTGAAATCACTTATTCAAGTCCGTATGAGAACAGAGAACTCATCATGTCCCCACCCCGATCTCATGCGCTTGGTGCTACTCCAAATTTCATACAGACACCTGGAACGATGATCTACCCTTATACTCATCGGGTCGTCCAGGGCCCTTAGGACACATCACTACCCCACATGGGTGTCTTGATGATCCCGTACTCATGGTGCATGCCCAAACAAAGTTTTCTTAAATTACCATGTAATATGTGGTGCCATTTGTCCCAACGGTCCCGACCTTTAACTCAACCTGCAGCTATTTTTCTTGACCAGTCCAAAGACTGGTCTGTCGCACTACTACTAGTCGACTGAGCATGTCGGACCTGTCGGATACAAATTGGTTTGAACCACTAATGAACTGAATCCTAAATTCAATTTTCTAGGTGGCTTAAATAATTCAGATTAGAGATTTGAGGCCACCATTGGATAGAGAATGAATTTAGATGAATTTAGAAATTTTTTGATTTGAAAAACTCGGTCGAATGAGGGGTGAACCGGCCGGTTTAAGCTTTGAACCCGGTTCGGACCGGTCCAGTCTGGTTTGGAACAGTGTTGTAAAACCCTCCCTTTTGAGATAAGGAAAACCAGGAAAAGAACCGGTCAAACCAAGTGAGAATTAAGAACCAGTTCACAAACCCGATTATTTCTAAATGGGCAAGTTGGGAATTTACAACTCTCGGGTGATTCAAAGGTTTCATTAAACCTTAGAAAAGAAAATTAAGACAAATTAGAAAACAAAAACCAAAGTGGTTTAGGTGAATTATATTCCATAAAAACTTTAAAGTTAAGTGTGCTTACCTAAGAGTAGTGTGAGGATGGGTGACCTCCTGGGAAGTATGAAATTTCTTGTAACCCAAAATTTCGGTCAAAAATTTGTATGTACATCTTATCATAAATAACCATAAATTAATATATATTTAATTATTGTAATTAATACCAATAATTTAATACCTAAATTTAATTTATTTGAATTAATACCGAAATTAAATTATTGGAATTAATATCAATAATTTATGGCAATATTAATACTAGTAATAAATCTCGCCCATTAAATACACGGGTTTTACGCCTATATAAAGAGGTCATCCCCATTTCAATCTCCTCACACCTGAACATTTCTCTCTCTCTCTACTGCTCCATTTTCCGGTAAAGCTCGAACTAGAGCTTCGACTTGAATAAATGTCAGGCTCTTTAGAACCAGGGAGAAGACAGCTATCTGATAGCAAACTCTAGTCAATCCGAGAATCGTTGGAGAAGCGCTGACATGATGGAATAGTGAAGCAACTCCGGCGGACCCAAGCTGAAATCGGCCATTTCAAGCCCTCCTCAGGCCAAACCAAGCCCTCTCAACACTTCCTCAACCTTTCCACGGTCGAATTAGGATCGAAAGGTAAGCCAATTCGACTCCCCTTTACAATTTTTGATCGGTGCTAGAGAGAGAATCGACCGAATTTCAATGACAAAATTCTAATCTAATTTCGCATCAATTGATGTGATTCTTGATTCTAGGATGAACCTCAGGACGAGAGCTATCTGCCTAGATCGAAGGCTCGAACCGCCATGTCTTCACCAGTGAGTAATCAAAGCTTTCTCTCTATAGTTCATTTTCCGACGAAGCTCCGTTTGAGCTCGTCCTGGCATTAAAACTTGCGATCCACATTTCTGAAGAATTGAATCAACATGTAGAAACTCGATTTCAACTTTAATTTCAACAATTGGAAACGTTTGATGGGTCAATTTGATGAAATCAAATTCGGCTGTGTTAAGAAGTTGGAATTGGGGGAAATTTTGGGATTTTTGAAATTCAAAGGGCCAAAATACAATTTTATGAAATTGAGGGTCAATTGGGCATGAAAATAATGTTGGAGGACCAATTGAGGAATTTTGGAAATTTTGGGGCAAAACTTACCATTTTTGTAAAAGAAGGGCAAAATGATAATTTTGGTAAAACTGGGGGACCAAATTGGAAATTTGGGAAATTAAACCCCTTTTTGGTGAAATTGAATAAATTGAGGTCCCATGATAAATTTTAAAAATTACGGGACTCAATTTGAGGAAAAACCGACATTAAGGACTTAAAGTTAAAGAGAAATAACTTTAGGGACCTAATTGCAAATAACTAAAAGTTTGGGTTTTCTCATTCATTGGAAATGAATGAAGGTTGTTATGCCGAGTAATAATGAACAAGGTTGTTTATATCGTGTAGAAAGGCAAAATACCGGGAACGCCAGCAAGGATAAGCTCGCGTGAATACAAAGAACCGGTCTAGTGGAATTCATGATATTAACGAGTGAGTGGATTATTCACAACATACCCAGTTGGGATGATAAGTACAGTTTAAAGTTAAAAACCACTTACTAGTTCTGTGTGGATTTACTAACATCATACCCGGTTGGGATGATGAGCACAACTTAAAGATAAAAACCACTTACCGATTGTGAGTGGAAATTTTATATCATACCCGGTAGGGGATGATAAGTACCTCGGTATAAAAACCCACTATTTAGTGGTATTTTAATCATCACCACTTAAAGAAAGTGATGTGAAAATTATGTGAAAAAAACTACTTACCGGTTGTAAGTAGCTCATACCCGGTTGGTATGATAAGACTTCCTCGAATGAAGTTGAAAACCCGTTAACCGGTTATGAATGGAGATCTCCTTATACCGGTTGATATAATGGACAGTGAAAACCTATTTTGTCGGAAGTGTTCTCCTCTGACTGTGTGCTAATGCTTAAACTATTTGGGAGACCTTCTCGACGGGAGCTCGAATAGCTCTAATAGGCCAGGGGCTTCGATTTCGGAACTTGGGGGCAAAATGCCCGATTTTGAAAATCTCGTACAGTGGGCCCAAGGCCAGTTGGCACGAGCAGGAGCTCGTAAACGAACATGATATATGTGCCATAAAACTTAATAAGTGAATTGTTTGGCCATGGTACCAAGATAGGACCGACATGCTCAGTCAACTAGCGGCAGTGCGACATGACAGGTCGACGGACTAGTCAAGACAAACAGCTGCGGATTGAGTTGAGAGTCGGGGCCGTTGGACTAGTGGCACCACAGATTACATGGAAATATAAGAAAACATTTTTTGTGCATGCATTATGAGTACGGGATCATCAAGACAGCCATGAGGGGTAGTGATGCATCCTAAGGGCACTGGACAACCTAGTGGCTATAAGGGCAGTTAGTCATTCCAGGTGTCTGTGCAAAATTTGGAGTAGCACCAAGCGCATGAGACCGGGGTGGGGACAGGATGAGGTCTCTGTTCTCATACGGACACGAAGAAGTGTTTTCGAGATTGTGGGTCGGATGTCACGTACATCCACTCATTCTTAGGGTAGAAGTGGTTGTACTTTTATCCGGATGGCAGGAAAAGTCGCTCCGAAGCCACTAGCGGATTCAGTAGTGATACTAACTTGTGAATGTGTGTAACCTTCATGATGAAGGATGTGTGTTGGGTGATGACACACTGTGATAACTAAGAAATAATGGAAAAATCTGAATTTTTAAATGAGGGAATTTTTTTAAAACAAAGGAGTCTAGCACACTCCATATAAATATTTTTCTTAAAAGTCAAAAGCTTTTAAAAACCCATTCACTGAGTAGTCGTACTCACTCCCTCCCTTATATCCCTTTCAGGAAATCCAAGAAAGCCTCCCCTTAAAGACCGTCAACTAAGATGCCTGTAAGACAGGTATGTAAGTTTTTAAATTTTATGCAGTTTTGATTATTCTATTCTAGGAAAAGGTACAAGTTAAAGGACATCTTACTCTTTACAGTTTACAATAAGGGGAAATCTTTTAATAAACCGGGAGAGTGGCGGGTTGTTCACGGGGATCCGACCAAACCGGGTCGGGGCGTGACAAGTGTCATCTTCTTGCTTAGGATGACAACACTGTTCACTCACTAAGAAACTGAAGAAACGTGGCCGAAGAAGAAATGCTTCTGTTCGGGGTGTTTCAGGTCATCAATGGCAGTTATAACAATGCCAAACGGACGGCCAACGGGTCCCCGTGCTCCCTATATAAATAGCCCCTCCCCATTTATCCTCTCAACACTTGAAAACTCCATTCTCTCCCAACTGCTCTATTTTCTGACGAAGCTCGAACCAGAGCTCCGACATGGGGTCTTTTCTGAGCCAAACAAGGTGAGGTCGGGTTCTTTAGAACTGGGGAGAAGTCAGCTACACGTCTGTAGTCTCTGTTTGCTTCGAGGATCGCCGGAGAAACGCCGGTATGATGAAACAGTGAAGCAACTCCAACGGACAGAAGCTGCCCTGTTTCGGCCGAGTTGAAATCAGCCATTTCGAGCCCTCCTCAGGCCAAACCAAGCCTTCCCAACACTTCCTCAGCCCTCCCACGGCCAAATTAGGACTGAAAGGTAAGCCAAATCGGCTCCCCTCTGTAATTTTCGGTCGGTGCTAGAGAAAGAACCGATAGAATTTCAATGATAAAATGTTAACTCAATTTGGCATCAATTGATGCGATTCTTAATTCTAGGATGAACCTCAAGATGAGAGCTATCTGCCCAAATCAAAAGCTCGGACTGTCATGCCCTCACCGATGAGAAATTGAAGCTTTCTCTCTCTACAATCTATTTTCTAGCGAATCTCCATTTGAGCTCGTTCCGACATTAAAATCTGTGATCCAAAGTTCTTTAGAATTGTATGAACATGTAGGAACTTAATTTCAATAATTAGAGGTGTTTGATCGGCCAATTTGATGAAATCAAATTTGGTAGTGTTTAAGAGTTGAAATTGGGGGAAAAATTGGGGATTTTCGAAATTCAAAGGACCAAAATGCAATTTTATAAAATTGAGGGTCAATTGGGCATGAAAATAATGTTAGAGGGCCAATTGAGAAATTTTATAATTTTGGGGGTGAAACTTACCATTTTTGTAAAGGAAGGGCAAAATGGTAATTTTGGAAAAGTTGGGGAACCAAATTGGAAATTTGGGAAATTAATCCCCTTTTTGTGAAATGGAATAAATTGAGCTCCATGATAAATTTTAGAAGTTTTTGGACTTAATTTGAGGAAAAACCGGCATTAGGGACTTAAAGTTAAAGAGAAATAACTTTAGGGACTTAATTGTAAATAAATGGAAGTTTGACTTTCTTATTCATTTGGAATGAATGAAGACTATTAGATCGAAGGATAATGAACTGAGATGTTCATATCATGTAGGAACACGAAGTACCGAGAACGCTAGCAAGGATAAGCTCGAGTGAATACAAAGAACCAGTTTGGTGGAATTCACGGCATTAACGGGTGAGTGGGTTTACTAACATCATACCCGGTTGGGATGATGAGCACAACTTAAAATTAAAAACCACTTACCGGTTGTGAGTGGGATTATATATCATACCCGGTTGGGGATGATAAGTACCTCGGTATAAAAACCCACTGTTTAGTGGTATTTTTAATCATCACTACTTAGAGAAAGTGATGTAAAAGTTATGCGGAAAAACTTCCTACGGGTTGATCATGTCCGATTGGTATGATTAGACTTCATCAAAGGAAGTTGAAAACCCGTTCATCGGTTATGAACGGAGATGTCCTTATACCGGTCGGTATAATGGACAGTAAAAACCTATTTTTGTGGGAAGTGTTCTCCCCTAACTTTGTGTCAATGCTTAAACTATTTGGGGGACCTTCTTGACAGGAGCTCTAATAACTCTTATAGGCTAGGGGCCTCGGTTTTGGAACCTGGGGGCTAAATACCCGATTTTGAAAATCTCGTACAGTGGGCCAAGGCCAGTTGGCACGAGCAGAAGCTCGTAAACGAACATGATATATGTGCCATAAAACTTAATGAGTGAATTGTTTGGTCATGGTACCAAGATAGGACCGACATGCTCAGTCAACTAACGGTAGTGTGACATGACAGGTCGATGGACCAGTCAAGACAAACAACTGCGGGTTGGGTTGAGAGTCGGGGACATTGGACCAGTGGCACCACATATTACATGGCAATATAAGAAAACATTGTTTGTGAATGCACTATGAGTACGGGATCATCAAGACGCCCATGAGGGGTAGTGATGCGTCCTAAGGGCACTAGACGACCTGGTGGCTATAAGGGCAGTTCGTCGTTCCAGGTGTCTGTGCGAAATCTAGAGTAGCACCAAGCGCATGAGACTGAGGTGGGGACATGATGAGGTCTCTGTCCTCATACGGACACGAAGAAGAAAATTTTGGGATTGAGGGTCAGATGTCACGAACATCCACTCATTCTTAGGGTAGAAGTGGTCATGCTTCTATCCGGGTGACAAGAAAAGTTGCTTCGAAGCCACTAGCGGGTTCAGTAGTGATACTGACTTGCGAATGTGTGTAACTTCATGACGAAGGATGTGTGTTGGGTGATGACACACCGATAACTATGAAATAATGGAAAAAACCCGAGAGAAATTTTAAATGAATGGATTTTTGAAAAGAAAGGAGTCTGGCATACTCCATATAAATATTTTTCTTAAAAGTTAAAAGTAGATATTTGAAAACCCATTCACTAAGTAGTCGTACTCACCCCCTCCCTTATATCCCTTTCAGGAAATCCCGGAAAGCCTACCCTGAAAGACCATCAACTAAGATGCCTGTAAGACAGATATGTAAATTTTAAAATTTCATGCAGTTTTGATTATGCTATTCTAGGAAATGGTGCAGGTTTAAAGGACGCCTTACTCTTTACGGTTTATAATAAATAGAAACCCTTTAATAAACCGGAAAAGTGGCGGGTTGTTCACGGGGATCCGTCCAAATCGAGTTGGGACGTGACAACTACATACTAGGATAGTAAGGTTTCGGACCAAGGTAAGTCATATGGGTGTTGAGTCCAATTGAACTAACATTTACTACTAACAGCTTTCAAAATATATAATGCTTGTAGTGATATTAAAATATTGAGATGAAAGTTAGAAAACAATATGAATGCATTCTAAAATTTTTGAAAACGAACTAAGGCCATTATTTTAGAAAATTGGTGAAGGTTCATTATTTATAAAAAGGGATTATGCCCAACATTTCTAAAAATAAGCAAAGGTCCATAATTTATGATAATGGGATTAGGCATAATATTTATGAAAATGGATAAATGCTCATAATTTATGAAAATGGGTTTTAGACCTAATGTTTATAATAGCGGGTGAATGCCCATAATTTATGAAAGTGGGTTTAGTCTTAAAAATTATGAAAGTAGGCGAAGTCCCAAAAATTTTGAAAGTGGACTTAGGAATAATATTTATCAAAACGGGTTAAGATTCGAAGTTTATAAAAAGGGCAAAGGCCCATATTTATAAAAAAAAAAAAAAGATAGACTCTGTTTATGAAAAATGGGGCATAAATCTAATATTTGAGAAAATAAAGTAATGGCCTCCATAGAATTAATTAAGGGAAATTGTTGGTTCAATAATTATGCTACTTATGACTACCTTAGAAGGGTTAGTCATATAGCAAGCCAATTTATGCTGATATGTTGTTTATATATGCATTATTTGTTGTTAAGGTTATTGAGATATGATAATTTAATAGATGCCTACATAAATGGGTTGTGTTGGTTACCAATAGAAATCTAGGATGAGAATAAATGAGAAGAGATTGTTCGTGGATGAGATGATGTACACTTATTGACTGGGTGTTGTCTAGATATAGTCATCATTACTGAAGAGTGGGTGTACCCCACATTTAAAGAATAAAATGGGAAAGTTTGGTAAAAAAGTGGGTATGTCTCACTACTAAGCATTAGCATAAAAGAATGTGTAATCATTGCTAGATTATGACCCATACTCGTGTGTGCTATGATTTGCTATATATATATATATATATTAATGTGTGATCTGCACAATTCTAAGGTTGATTCTTGCAATAAGAATGAAATCACATAGTAAATCTTTAATGGAGGAAATTTGAAAGTAAAAATATTTTAAAAATAATACTCCATATTTTATATTTTAGTAGAATCTGAAATGTTAGTATCCTATTTATTGAGTTTTATGGATCACCACTCTCTCTAGCCCCATCCTTTTAGGTACATGATCGAGAGAGAGTCAGTACTTTGAGGTAAATACATTGGTAATAATTCAATGAGTTTTCAAGCAACAAAATTATTTAGGGTTTATATTTTTTTTTTGTAAATAATGGATTTTATGTTTAAAGGTTGAAATCATTATGTAATATTGAAGGTTTTGTGTTATCTAAGTTGTGTCGGTACTACAATAATACGGAACTCACTATTGTAGTATTAAGAGTGTGTGGCAATTGTGATGTCAATTTGACTCAAGAATTGGGTTGAGACGTCACATACTTCGTTAGTCCAATCGAACTTGATATCAGTAATCTCACTCAACTCGACTTGGAAGCATTTATCACAGTAAGTGCTAGATATGTGTCTCGATTTGCATGATCGTGTATCTATTTGACCTACAAGTATTAAGTTTACTCGATTATAATCTTATTTAGGTGTTTTAGGTTTAGTTTTATCAGTATTATGCATGTTGTTTCTTAAATTTTCTCATATTTACGGTTTAGCCCTTTATTGCTTGGTTCACTCGATTTGTTTATTGTTGAATCCTATTTTCCTACATGACCCATAAATTTCTCAAAATTATAAAGTTACCTAAAACTTTTTTATATTTACACTTAAGTCCTTAAACTTTTTAATAATTGTAATTAGATCCCTAAATCTTTTTATAATTACATTTAGGTCCCTAAATTTCTCTTCTCTACATTTCTACCACAATTATTTTAACTTTTTTTATCATTTAGGTCCTTAAATTATGCTTATTTCCATTTTAAGTTCTACTTTATAGAAATTATATTTTAGTGTCAATTTTTCAAATTTTATATTTTAGTCCCTAAATTTTTAATTCATTTTTAACTTAGTTTTAAGCTTATAAATTGGTCATCCCATGCTCCTAATCGACCTTTTTATATTTCAACAATCAATTTGAGTATTTACATTATCAATTTGGTATATTTTAGCTTAGTTTTAATTTTGCCGAAAAAATAAATTATCAATGGAAATGTGATACAAACTAATTGGTGATAATACACTTATCGGTGTTAAAGACGTTGGAATATAATTGGGCATTAGTATTTTTTCTAGATCAAGTGACATTTAAAATAATTGTTAGAGAGGCTTGAATTAGTTATCAATCGAAAACTCGTTAAAATTAAATGAAAACTTTATTTCACATTAATGGAAGGTAAGCTTGGCTCACCAATATTGCGCACGAAAGTAGCAAGTAGTGAGGTTGAGAGAGGTCTAGTGTGTACTTAGTGAGCTTCCCCAATCGTTTTTTTATAGTGGGAGGAGATAGAAAATTATCAAAAAGATGATGCTCTATTTTCGCCTTTTGAGCTCATGAAAATATATTATTATATATAGGAGTTTGAGTTAGAGCTAAAGTGAGAATTCTCGGATGTAGCTCATGGGAGCTTGGGAGCAGTGTTGCTAGAAAAAGTGAGTATCATAGTTTTTAGAGAGGAATTTTGGCGCCACGGTGACATAGAGAAAGGACAGCCTTTTGGCTCGGGAGGGTAAGGCTAAGCTAGCCATGCACATAGTAGATAACCTCCAATCGACCAAAATTGACACTTTACATTAAATTATTTCTATGTTGGAAACACGTCACCAAAATACACCTTTATCTTTTTTTTTTAATTCACTCGCACGTTAATCACTCAAAACGCACTTGATTAATTAATTCGATTTGTTTTAACTAGTTTTTTGGCCGATCAAATTTTTTATATTATTTGACTTTTATTTGAATGATTATTAACCAGTTTAAATTAAATATTTTTTTGCTAGTTGAACCAATTTCTATGGTTAAACGATTTGAACTTTTGTTCAACCAATTTTTAATTTTATTTACTTTTTAAAATTTATTTATTTATCTTTATACCAAAATTATTATTTTACTATTTTTAGATAAATTTAAAAAATTAAATTTCAATCTTGTTCGATCATATTTTAATCCAATTTCTAATTGAGCTATTTATCATTCTTTATTTACCATTAATAAGATTATTTTGGTTTAGATTCAACCTAATTTAATATATTTTTAAAATATTAATTTAATTTTAATTTATAATTTAATTTAATTCATAAAATTTTCCATAATATCGATTCTATTACTAATACTAATTAAACGATCAATGGGATCGGATCGAATAACTTAGTTTTATGTAGTTTAATACTTTTAAATTATCTTTAAGATGTGTTTTCCATTAGAATATATATATATATATATATATATAGATATTGGATAATTTACTTTTTTTGTATTGTAGGATGGCTGGTTCATAAATCGACACGCCTCCTAATTTATATAATAAAATAATTAAATAAATAATTGTTTATTTATTTCCAACTTAAAAGGTAATATTAATATTAATAAATCATACTATAATATAATTAATTCCCTTCCATGTGATCAATACACTAACAATAAAAAACTATTTTTAATATAAATTTTATCATCTTTAAATATTTAAATATGACACCTTTGGATTAAGGAAAATATATGCCGTATTTGCTCAATTAATTCAATTAGACAATGTTAATGTTATTAGAAAATATATAAAATGGTAAATTAAGGATGTTATTATTCTATAATAATAAATAATAATAACTATTAATATTATTATTTCTGATTACTTTGTGTTTGAAATTAAAATAATAAATAGCGAATAAATATGAAATTATCTCCATAAATTCGAAATTTGGAAGGGTGACGGAGAGGATACCTTTCCCATTTACGGCAAGTTCTGTCGTTTCTCTTTTTACTGTCTCACTTCCTTCTGCAAGTGGGTCTGGGGTTTCGAAATCCCAGTCATTGGCTAAGATTACCAGTTCCTGGTCGCGTTGTCGGTGTCCCTCTGAGTTCCACCGGTGGAGAAATTGGTGTTCGGGCGTTATGCGTTTGGATCTGTGCTGCTTGTGATTCTGTATTCAATTGGTTTCCTATTTTAAATTCAATGTTTGTGGGGGTACGGAAATGCAGATGATTCGGGAACTTGATTGATTTCATGGGTTTTAAGTTGTCAATTTCCCCTTTTTGCATGCGGTTTCTGTTCATTTAAGCTTATGGCGCTTTTTGGTTGGTTTCTGTGAAGTTGGCGAATACTTTTTTTTACCGTCGTCTTTGAATCTTAGCTGCATGTCGATTTGAATGTGTTTTCAGGATAGTGAAGACACGGAAATCTGTTGATATTGATGATCTCAGTCTGCTGATTCTGACTTTTTTGACGTTCTCTGTCGTATCGGACATTCAACAAGCATTCTAGCCTTTCTGAGGTTTTGCTCTTCTCTTGATTCTGTATCTGTATCGGTTATTCTTCAGAAATCTGGATGAGTTCATCGTAGGTTCTCATCCTTGCTGTTTCAATAGAATCATTTGAGAGGAATTTGTTGAATACTAGGTGAGTGGATGAAGTCTGTGGCGGGATGGTCATGGATGGGAGAGTGGATGAAGAGATGAGTCATTTAGATGCGACTCAAGGTATGCAGCTCCAGAGAAAAGAAAGTGGGTATTCTCGGAAGAGTGAAAATGGCATTATCTTGGAACCACAGGAAGGCTTCATACCCACAGAAGTGGAATATCGTGAGAAGTCATCTCATCATGTGCTTGGAGATGCCTTAGAGGGCAAGGATTTGAATCTGAGTCTAAGCTCCAGATATGGCTTAGGTCACCCTTATGATAGCCCTCACTCTATGGATGTGAGCGGCATGGTTGAAGAGTTAACAGTCAGGCACTTCGATAATTTAAATATGGCTGTAGTTGGCCCCTCAAATAGCAGTTATGTGATGCAACCTAGATTGAACCAGTGGCAGAAAATTCCTCATACAACCAGTAGATATACACCTGGGAGTACAGTTGGCTGTAGAGCAAATCAGGAGAAAAGCCTTGAGAGAGGTGGTCTGTTGGATGATATGGCATATAAACCTGTTTCTGAAATGCTTCCTCAAAAAACACCCATAAGCGAGCAAAATGAAGCTGCACTGCAGTTGGCTAGTTATGAAAACAGAGGGCTAATAGACAATTCATTAGTTCGTGGTGCATTCAGGACAAGGATCCTATCTAAGTCAGGATTTTCAGAATATTTTATTAAGAGTGCTTTGAAGGGAAAGGGAGTCATTTGCAGGGGACCACCTGTTGATAATATTAATGTCGAGTTGAGAACTCAGAGTAATGTAAAGATAGGTAACTTGAAAATTGCTTCTGAAGTTCCTCCAAATGCAGCTGTCAATGGTTACATTCATACAGTGAGTGAAATTAATAAGATGAAGGCTAGCCTTCCTAATTATGATGAGATCAGCTTGAGAAGTTGGCTTGATAATGGGGATAGAGAAGTCAATAAAATGAAAAGGATGAATATGTTTAGGAAGATTGTGGATTTGGTAGACTCTTTTCATTCCAATAAAGTTGCTCTGCATGCATTGCGCCCATCTTTTTTAGAACTCCTGCCATCAAATCAGGTTAAGTACAATGGACCTTTTGAGCAAAGAGAATTTCCGGAAATTGTTAAATGTAGAAACTTTTCCAACCCTACTTCCCTGGATCTCGCAAAAAGACCACCAGAATATGGCCTATTTCATCCTCATAGTTCAATTACTAAGAAGCAGAAGTTAAATGAGCATATCAATCAAAGGCAGTGGCCTCAGTTTCCTTCAAAACATCACAAGAATGCAGGCGTTGCAAGTGTTATTGATATCATCCCTTCTGGTCTACGGTCTTGTGAATATGACTGTCAGAAGTCCAACATTTTGAGAAAACCTAGTGCTTTTGAGCACCATCCAACTTTTGTTAATAGTCAGTTGGAGGAGGAATGGTACCAGAGCCCCGAGGAGCTCAACGGTAGCAGTAGCAGTATCTCCTCAAATATCTACTGTCTAGGAGTTCTACTTTTTGAGGTATGGTTTATGTATTTCCTTCTTTAACCTGCAACAGTTGTTAAAATTTTGGTCTTTGATAGCTGTGCAGTACAGCAGTATAGGGAAAGCATGACTCTGTTGACAGGTTATTTTATTTTCCAAAGACTTAAAGCCTGAAGGATTCTTATTCATGACTGTAGCCTTCTTTAGTAGTTCACATGCATATCTTGGTCCAGTTGATGAAAATCCTTGTTATAACCTCATCCCAGCTCCATTTTCTACATTTTCCAGATGAAGTTTCTTGTTCTTACATTTTTCTTCTCTAATGCTTTCCAATAATATTTGAAGTTTGTGATTCTCAGGATTTTATGATGTGATCGAAATATGTCACGATGTTTTTTTTTCCAAGTGTTCTTGCAATATCAGTCTTATCTTGACCCCTTTGTTATAATTAAATGTGATTATACATCTAGGTTCTTTTTTGTTTTGGCCGAGCTTCTTATCTCAAATCTCTGAAAATCTCTGATGAAAATTTATGGATTCTATCAAATTAATTTGTTTCCCTCAGCTACTTGGCCATTTCGACTGTGAAAGTGCTCGAAATGCAGCAATGGTGGATCTACATCACAGGATTCTTCCTCCAAGATTTTTGTCAGAAAATCCGAAAGAAGCAGGATTTTGCTTATGGTTACTTCACCCTGATCCTGCTTCACGTCCATCTTCGAGGTGCAGTAAACTTGGGTTCATGTAGATTAGTTAAAATTTTCACTGGATGTGAATTGGACATGGGATTTATATGCCTTGTTTTAAGGCTTGGCTTATTTTTTAGGGTCAATTTTTTATTAGAATGACATTTTCCAGAAAAAAATATTAACTATGGAAACTAAAAGTATTCAAAAATAGGAATTGAGCCTTTTTAGTCTTCTTCATATTTTAAGGAGAGTCTACAAGCTCCTTTGTCAAGTTCGATGCACTTAACATTAATTGTAGAAGGCTCATATGTATTTATTTAATTTTGCTTATTCTTTTAGTATAATTTTGATTGTGTCATTGTACTAATATCTGTAGAGGTACTTTCCAAAATTGCATCTCTCTCTCGAACTTTTCACTCACATCCTTTCATTTTCTTAATATTTGTCTTCCTTTGAGATGGATTGAACTGCTTCCTCCATGTCATAGAGGTGTTAGTCCTGAATATCAAACTTGCTCTTCTACTATTAATGCTAACATTTGGAGATTGTAATATCTCTACCCCTATCATTGATGTGAGACAGGAACATTTTAGAATCTGATGTGCTTAGTGGTCTGAAGGATGTTAAAGCGGAAGAGCTGATATCATCCATTGAAGAAGATGATGCAGAATCGGAGTTACTATCTCATTTTCTTATCAGTTTGAAGGAGCAAAAGCAAAGAGAAGCCTCCAAGTTAGTGGAAAACATAAATTGCCTGGAAACAGATGTTTTGGAGATTGGACGGAGGCATTCTATGGAAGAGCTTTCTGACCATCCACATCTACTCACAGACTCTTCAGACAAAAGTTTAATACGTTTAGATGTAATTCCTTGGGCCTCTTCTGTTGCTAGTGAGAGGAACTCAAGATGGTCAAGCAGTATTGACCTGCTTGAAGCTGCTTACTTCTCCATGAGGTCTAGAATTCAGCCCATTGAGGCAGATGCTTCACGGCGAATGGATAGTGATCTGTTGAGAAATCGTGAAAATTGGCACCAGCCTGAGCAGAATAATGAGCAGCGAAACACCTCTGATCAAGTGGGAGCCTTCTTTGATGGTCTTTGCAAGTATGCTCGATACAGCAAGCTTGAGGTATTAGGTGTACTGAGAAGTGGAGAGTTCAACAGCACTGCAAATGTGATTTGCTCCCTAAGTTTTTGTCGTGATGAGGACTATTTTGCCGCTGCTGGTGTATCTAAGAAAATAAAGGTATTTGAGTTTCATGGACTCTTGAATGAGTCCGTTGATATTCATTATCCGGCTGTTGAGATGTCAAACAGATCAAAGCTTAGCTGCATTTGCTGGAATAGTTATATTCACAACTATCTTGCTTCAACTGATTATGATGGAGTTGTTAAGGTGGGTAAACTCTCATAGGAAGAGCATTTTCTCGTTGTAATGTGAGTTAGTTTGAGGTTTCCAGACTACCATATTTCTTCAACCTGAATTTGGAATCAGCTAAATTCTGGTCACAATAATTGTTTTCTTCTTTCTACATTGTTCCTAATATCCTTCTCTTGTATATTTTTATTTAATTATGTTTCTTTCTTGTTCTTATATTAGTAGCTGTGGGATGTAAGCACTGGCCAAGGCTTTGCTGAATACAAGGAGCATGACAAGCGGGCGTGGTCCATTGACTTCTCTCC
Organism: Trapa incisa; assembly: GCA_030064435.1. Lineage (NCBI taxonomy): Eukaryota > Viridiplantae > Streptophyta > Magnoliopsida > Myrtales > Lythraceae > Trapa > Trapa incisa. Next base: position 22,549,866 of record CM057775.1, read on the forward strand.
TGTATGTCCTACAAAGTTTGCCAGTGGAAGCGATGATTGTTCAGTGAAACTTTGGAACATTAACGAGGCATGTCTTTGCCATGTTTCATTCGTATAGTTGAAAAAGAAAAGTTGATCCTTCAGGGATTATCGTCATCCCCTCTAAATTTTATTATATTTAGATATATGAACTTCTGAGCTGAAAACAGAAAGTGGTTAATGCCTATCCTTTTTCTGGAGTTGCTGTTTATGGATGCTTATCTGATACTTTGATGTGCAGAAAAACTCGGTGGGTACAATAAGGAACATAGCAAATGTCTGCTCTGTGCAGTTTTCTGCTCACTCTTCTCACTTGCTGGCTTTTGGATCTGCAGACTATAAAACCTATTGCTATGACATTCGTAATGTCAGAAACCCTTGGTGTATATTGGCAGGGCACCAGAAGGCCGTTAGCTATGTGAGATTTCTTGATTCAGGAACTATTGTAACAGCCTCCACAGACAACTCTTTGAAGATATGGGATCTCAATAAGACAAGTCACTCTGGCTTTTCTACAAATGCCTGCAGCTTGACTCTTAGTGGGCACTCCAATGAGAAGGTAGGTACATTTTCCTTTGCTCTCATTTGGAGATTAGCTTGCTCATTTGAACATGTTCTCACACGAATAGCTTGTTGCTTTTCCAGAATTTCGTGGGTTTGTCTGTTGCTGATGGCTATATTTCATGCGGTTCAGAAACGAATGAGGCAAGTGAATGTATTAATTGTCAGTTTTTAATTAACGACATATAAACCTGCTCGGTACTCTGAAATGGGAACATGACAAGAGAACTGGTTCAAAAATTGTCCTAAGGAATAGAAACCTGTCTGGCTCTGAAAAGCTTTAAATTTGGATATGACAAATTGCTTTGAACTTGGACTAACTGGATTGAGGAATTGAAAAATGACAGATTTAACATTTGTATTTCAAATATCCTTTTCTTTAATTAAAAAATTATGATGATTGAATAACAAGTTTCACCCCTTTGTGAGCTTCATATCTGGGCCAGCTCTGTGAGAATGATTGATGTTGCCACAACATTTTTTGCATCAATTATTTCTCCGAGCATCCCCTTATCTGTACCTATATCTAGGAGGATACTTTACACCCATGCCAGAATTATATAGTTATTGATTATTTCCCTAGGAACTCTGGTTCATGATCTCATTGTACATGTTTTTTCCTCCAGGTTTTTGTGTACTACAAATCTCTTCCTATGCCAGTTACTTCCCACAAGTTTGGCTCCACGGATCTTATCTCAGGAAAAGAAACTGATGACAGTAATGGCCAGTTTGTCTCAAATGTCTGCTGGAAAGGCAAATCAAACATGCTGGTTGCTGCCAATTCAAGTGGCTGTATAAAAGTGTTGCAGCTTATGTAAGTATCGTGTCCCGGGTTTTGGTATCTGAAAGTTCAGCTTGTCACTTGCGAGGCCTTTCTTTCTGCCAAATCCAGCACATGATAGGCTATTACGGCCTTCTTTGGGAAGGGGGATGAGGAATGTTGAAACAGGCAGATGCCTGTAATATGTTCTTGATCTGGTTTCCAAATTGTAGATATTTTATATATGTGCAGTGCAGCCTCCCATAGCGTCCAAGGTGAGACGATCAAGTTCAGCAGTGACATACAATGATGGAACCGTCTCTGGATTTCAGATGTGTTCTGGTATCCCATGATAAGGCACTGGCAAAGTGGAATTGGAACCTCTTAGACATACCCAGGTGAATAGAACTACCCCACATATACACCTGTGACGAAGCTGTAAATCTGCTGAAACCTCTGATTGATCCATGTACAGAAATTGGCCCATGAATTCCTTGATCACATACTCTGTCAGTGTGTGTTCTGAGGCTTATAGAGAAATGAGATATGGATAACGTTTTCTTGGCAGATGCCGCTTTCTTAGTTGACAATAAGTTGATTTTTCTGGAATGGAATGGTGTGTAACAATAAGTTGACAATAAGCATGGTGTGTAACATCATGAAATGCATAAAGTGAGATGAGAAAAAAAATTAATAATAAATTATTATATTATTTTATAATCATTTTAAATAATTTATTAGATAATATGGGCATCAGAAGTGATTGCAAAACAAAAGGTGACGCTTTCTTTTACCAATTTTAGGGTCAACATTAGAAAGGAAGCTTCTTTTTAGAGCACGAATCAAAATCTCACCACAAATAGGAACACAGTTTTGAGCTTTCCGAGAAGTAATGATACCCCATCACCCTCGCAGCAGTCGAAGCAAAGGCCATCCCTTACAGTTTTGAGCTTTCCGAGAAGTAATGATACCCCATCACCCTCGCAGCAGTCGAAGCAAAGGCCATCCCTTACCGAAGCCTATATGTGATGTGGGAGATGGCATCAGCAATCCCTCACCCAGAACTGCAAATAAAAAAGCGTAATAATAGTGGTCGGGAATCGAGTTTTCAATCACGCAAGTCAATCCAGACAACCCATCAATAGCAATGGCAATTAGCATGGCATCGTCGAATTGTCAGCTAAAAGCCCGCCTCTTGGTGCTCGGCTGCGCCCTGACCGTGATGGTGGGCTCGGTCAGCTGGTCGACGACCCATAAGGTCGGTGATTAGTACGGATGGGAAAACCCGCTTGAGGTCAAGTTTTTCGAGGATTGGGCCAAGTCCAAAACCTTCCACGTTGGAGATGTACTATGTAAGTGATTACTGCATTTGGGTGATATTGAGAGTCCAATGTAATTTTATATATGGAATTAGTGCATAAATAAATAATATAATATCAAAATATATAATATTTTACTATTTATCAATTATTACTTTTAAATATAAATAACTATTACCCATTATAGTAGATACATTATCATCTAATATAATAGCTAGTGTATTAATACCACTATCCCATCCCACATGATAAAATCACTCCAGTCTATACATTATATAGTAAAAATACTTAGTATGAAATTGGAAAAATAATATATAAGATTAAAATGGTACATAAATAATATATACATATTAAAAATAAGTATATATTAATTAAAATAAAAAAGTGTTGTTAATTTATTAGGAGCAACCTCCACCGTTACCGTCTCAACTTACTAACTCACATATGTAGGAAAACTCTCGTTGTGCTATGTTTTTGCGTTTGTGTTTGCAGCTTTTGAGTATAGATCAACCGCGAGCAATGTCGTGGTAATGGACAAGGCAGGATTTGACGGCTGCACGATGAGCACCCCCAAGGTTGACAGCAATGCAACTACTACCTACAACGGTAGGAGAACCCACTCACTCAATCGACAGTGTTTGATTGATGAATATAATATGGCCAAACCCTAAAATAGATACAAGAATGGTTGCTAGATAATAACGCCACAGTAGAATCGTGCATGTGGTTAGCATCCGTTATAGACATACTATAAAACCCGTGTAACAGTAACCCATATACGAAATCATACTGATGAAAAAAGGTCAACCGAGTGACTGGGTGAGGAGTAGGATGCGCATATCACTACCACCTCATAAAATTAGCCAACCGAATCGAGGGACGCTTGCGACCTTTCGAGAATCTATTCACCCAATTTAAGTTGTTTTATGAATATGATCTCGGAAAGAAATTCTCAAACTAAAATTGATACGAGAGTCGTTGCTAGACAAGACTACAGATCTAGACAACGAGAACCCACATACAATATCACACAGATGAAAAAGGGTCAACTGAGACTACTACTTCATGTCTCCGTCGTCAATGCCTAGGGCTAGAACCGCACCCACCCAGATTATCAAGCAAACAGATCTAGAAACAACAACACTTCTGATTGATCAATAGAAAAGAACAATGAGTTTACAACATAACACAAAATTACTATTTTTATAGCTCCATATATAGAATTTATTTATTTTTTCATGCTAAGAGAAACCTTTACAATCATCTAAATACTAACGATGGTTTGATTGTATAAGTGATGCTTGAATCTCTATTTCTACCATCTTTTGGATGCAGCATACCAAATTATAGGGATAATATGGTAAGTTTGCATGCATCCCACCCAAGAGCTAACAAATCCTTCATAATTGTTAAAAATTTATATACATTTCCAAAAGATTAAATATAGAGATATAGCAGAAAGCTACAAAAGTTAGAATAATTTAAAGGAATACATCAAACACATAAAATTACCGTGGAATATATATAAAATAAATAAGTATAGTTCCTACTAACAAAAAAACAACATTTTATTGAATTGTGGCTTTTACATACTTACAAACTTTTTAAATTTATATTAATGTATCTTCCTTTAAACTCACATGTTCAACATGAGTTTATATATTATTTAGTTATCATTCACCTTGCTATTAATCTCTCAAACGTTTTCACTCTTTGATAGATTTAGTAAAAATATTAGTTATCTGATATTTAGTTAAACATTTAACTAGCTTTAAACTTCAATTTTTAGTGAGCCCCAAAACAAATGGAATTGCACATCAACGTGGGTACCCATTCCATGCAAAATAGGATTTTTAGATCACTTTTAGATAAATTATCACATAATATAAGACTATGTTTTGGTTGCAAAATATATTAATTGACAAACATGTAGTCACCACAAATTTTGTAGTAGATAAAGCCACTAGTGATTACTCTTATAAGTCCATGAAATAGCTCATGAATTTAGTGAAAAAATAAAATTAGTGCTGCTCTTTCAATCATCAATATTACCTCATAATTCTTTTTGCACTTAGTTTTTTCATATAGCCACTCATTAGTGAAATATAATATGTCAAGTCTGGTCTAGCTCAATTTAAGTATATCATGCATCCCACTAATTGTTTAAACTAAGTGGGTTTGTTTCAACTCCATTTTTTTTAAAGTTGACCTCTATGAATAATAGGTATTTCAATTAACTTACAACTTTTCATTCCAAATCTATTTAGAATATCAACTTCATATCTGACTTAGCAAATGAAAACACATTTAGTGCCTTGAATTACTTCTGACCCTAGAAAATATTTCATCTTACTAAGATCAATCATTTCAAATTCACTCTTTATAGATTCTTTAAATTCAAGCACCATAGTCATATAATTTTCTATAAAAGTTAAGTGATCAATGTATAGACTTATAACTAACAATCCATCTTTAGAACACTTTACGAACAAAGTATTCTCATAAGAGCACTTTTAAAAATTCTATTGAGAAAATAACTTTCAATATGACTATACCAAACTCGAGTAGCTTATTTCAAACCATATAAAGTCATTTTCAACTTATATACATTGTCTTATTTTCCTTCAATCAAGAAGCCTTTAAGTTGTTCCACATAGGCATCTTCTAATAGAGCACCATATAAAAAGGTGTTTTGACATCTAATTGAAAATTTGACCAACCTTTAGTTGCTCTTTTGTTATCACTGTCTTTAATATTATCTCTATTATTTTTCCACAATCTCAAGAGAGATAGCGATATTGAGATTTGATCTTAATATGAAGTCAAAAAATAATTTGAAACTGATTGGATTTGTTCACTTGCTTCGGCCCGAGTATACAAAAAATGAAGTGTCAAGGTATTGATAGAATAGTGGTTTCATATGTGTTAAACTGCAAAAGAAAACACAAGTAGAGTAGAAGCCCGAAAGTGGGCTAATTAATAGAATGATAGACTGATGTGTCTATAGGTTTTGTGGGTTATATTTGTAATCAAACCATCAAGAAGTTTTATCTGCAAAAAAAAGGTAAGCATATTGCTAGTTATTTAGTAAATATGCTAAATAGATTTTATGATTAATAAAAATATTGGATGAGGGGTAGAGATAAGGGGAAACTAAGACATTTACTCTAGTGGAGACAATATTGAAGGGTAGAAAAAGGAAAATAATATTGGAAAAATGAGAAATGCTAAGACATCGACTGTATTGTGGACAAGATTGAAGGGTAGAAAAAGGAAAATAATATTGGAGGAATGAGAAATTCTAGTTTGATCAAACAAAACTATAATGTCGAGATCTAATGATAGTTGATGATAGACTAATGATCAATTTAGGAGGAGAGGTCGATTAAGGTGACAAAATTATAGAAATAAAATCTTGTGGATGAAGATGCACAAAACATAAAAATGGTGATAGAGAAGTTGTTGTCGGAAAACTGAGATCTGAATATCCGACTAATTTGAAAAGATGATATTTTTTTGTCATAGGAGATATGAGATGTTATTGAGTCAAAAAAATAGATTTGGAAGAGATAAAAGTAGTTCGACTAAAATAATGAGTGTAAGCATAAAATTGATGGTGAAGGAAGATATTGCTCCGGGGTCGGGCTAAATAGAGGAAAACTATAAGGGTGATGGTGCATCAAATGCAGTAGAACATAAATCATCATCTAAAAATGAGCAAAATGGGGAAGACCAACAAAGTGGAACATAAAATTCTAATTTTGAATAGCACTTAGAGTGGAAGGAGAAAAATAAAGTTAGGGAAGATAATAAAGTACTTGACTTTGAATTTATTGATGGTGGTAAGGAAAATTTCCAACCAACTTCTAAATGGAGTGATGATTCTAACTTTGAGAAAATGTAGAAATATTGAAGAACAACAAGAGAGAAGCTCCTCCATGGAAATTAATATAGGAAATCTTGATTCAATAGCATTGTAGAATAATACAGATTCATTGGGTGTAAATCTGATGCAAATTGATGTAGAAGGCAATGAATCGACTAAAGAAGATGTTGCTCTTGGATCGGACGTAGAAGACAATGAATCGGACAAAGAAAATGTTGAATTGGAGTTGGGCACAAAAGGCGACGAATCGACTAAAGAAGTTGTTGCTCTAAGGTCGGGCTTTCGCCCAACCCCCCAAGGACCATACTATTTAGAGTTTTCTTAAAAAAAACTTTAATACCATAAAAGAACTCATAGAGAGAAAAATATAGAATCAAAATAGATTATGTACAATATATAGATAAAAAATTAAATAAGACACATTAATTATTTTGTAACCACTTGCACTTTATTTTCTAACTGCTATCTCTTCATTTGTTATCATTGTCTTCAATATTATCTCTATTAGTCTTTATCTTCATCTGAAAATTGTTGATAATAATACAATCACTAACATAATAATAAAGTATGTATCCTTTAGATTATTCATATACTCCTAGCAAGATACAATTATGACTTATGAAATCCTAATTCCTTATATGTGGTTTTGAAATATGTGCAAAATGACTTACTAAAGGTTTAATTCCACATGAGCCTACTCTAGTGTTTTAATTACAAGAGTTGGACTCTGATTATATATATAAATTGTCCAATTTCTAGCTTCAGCCCATAATTTTTTTATGTAAGAATACATCTCACCATATTCAACCCATAATGTCATTATTAATTATCTACTAATATTATTTTGAAAAATAAAATGAATTGAGAATTAAATTATTCTCATCTGTCTATTTGTTAGTAGACATACAATAATATTTCATTTTTCTCCTTTTAACAACTTTAAACACTTTGAACTAATGTAAAGTTTCAAAATTCTTAGAAAATAGATCCAAGTTTTTTTTTATTAAAATCATCTATAAATGTTAAGATATACCTTATCTTTCTATTGGATTTTAGGCTGATAAGTCCACATCAGTCCACATTAATCAACTTAAATTTTCCTCCCATTACCATTCTTAGGTTATTTTTCCCCATGTTGCTTATCAAGCATAAAACTATTACACATTTTAGTTATTCAGCCACCTTGGGAATTCCATTCACAGTACCATTAAAGTAAATATTATTCATCTCTTGAAAATATAAATTGCCCACACCTCTTATGTTATAACAATGTTTTATCTTCTAAACTTGCTACATTCCAATTTTATGACATAAGTTCACAATCTGAGAAAGTAGACATCATATTTTATAACATAGTTAATCTTACCAATTCATCTTTTTCACAATTAATCAACTTGTATATTCATTGTTTTTTGAAAATCACATTAAGGATATTTTCAATAAGTTGGCCAACACTTCAAAGATTACTTTTGAGTTCAAGCACAAAATAAAATTTAGATAGAGTAATAATGCGATCATTTACTGATAAACTCACTTGTCCTTTGCATTTTGCTTTCATCTTAGAATTATCTCCAAGATTTTTATTCTTGGCCTAAAATTAGTTTGGAATTTAGTAAATCATTCCAAATGTCTACACATATGATTGCTACATCTCAAATCCAAATACCACAAATGACTCCCATTAGATTGACTTTTTGGTTTTTTATTAGTAATTAACAACATCATTTTTTCCTCCTTATCCATTTTAGTGTAGTTCATATTGTTTTGTCATTCTAGACATTCGATATTGAAAGTGTCATAATTTGTGATATTTATAACATTCAATCACAACTCTATTAATATGACATTTGCCTCGACTTCTTCCTCTTCCACGAATATAGCCATGACTAATCATTTTTCCTCAAAATCTAGAGTAGTTTGATTAGAAATTTCTTAAAATTTCAGGTCTACTAACCTTCAATGCATGTTTTTCTTCATTGTTTCAAACACACCCTTTTATGAATTAACAAATTGCTCTATAACTACTCATTGCTAAGAGTAGAAGTATTATTTGATTCTTTAATATCATAAACTATATAGTTAAATTTTTCAGTCATAGATATCAAAATCTTCTCAACAATAGTGCTGGAATCCATATGCTCACATAATATCTTCATTTTGTTTGCAAGAGTCCAAGCAAAAAAATCTTTCACTCCTTCATTATCTTTCATATGAATCAACTCAAAATCATGTGTAGAGTTTTCTCACCCTTAAAAATTCATGGTATTTAGATTTCATAGATTCTTATATATCTTTAGAAATAATCTAATTTAAGATAGTTTCAATTATAGTTTTGGAATAAATATTTTTTTTACGCTCAAATCCTTAGTTAGAAATCTACAATTCTACTTTCATCATCTTCAAATTTCTCCAATTCAATTGTTATATCTATTTTTATAAGATTTCAAAGTTTCATTGACTATCAATACTCATAGTATTCATTAAACTTTGGAATAAACAGTTGTAGTAGATTACACCTTCTAGATTTATACTTACAAGAATTACATAATGATAACTTCGATTTCAGTCGTTCTAATACCAAATGTTACTTTTTCCAGTCAAATAACTTGAACTCACGATCAAGAGTTCAACAAGACAATGTATACCTTAGGATTCTGTCACTATGACATGTTCTTTCTTTGATTTTCTTGTAGCAAATTAATTCAGTTTCAATTAAACTTGCTACTTTTCAACCTTCAAATAGATAATGCTAATCCCCTTTGTTCTTTAGATTGCACTCACTTGTAATGCGATTTCTCTTTATCATGTTAAATAGATAACAAAATAAGGATTATATGAGAAAGAATAATGAGAATAAAAAGATATATAGATCATAATATGAGAAAGAATGATGAAAAGATAAAGATAAAAATGGACCAAGGTCTAATCGATTACAACCAAGCTTTCTCTACCATCTCACACGCAAAGCTAAAAAGGATGAAGAATATAAATTCTCTTTTGAATATCTTTTCTTTTTCATGTATGAGTATATTATGATTTTCTATACAATAGAATTCTAACATAATTATAATTGCACATTGTGTATTACAACTAACTAGTAACACAAAATAACCCTTTAATTAATTATCCCTACCAATTGTCCCTTTTACACACTTTGAGACTTCTTAGATTTATATTAGGAGAGGATTTTATTTTTTGATTGGATTTTCATATGGGTAAAATCATGTATGTATTTAAAAAGTTACTAGAAGTTAAATTAATAATTGTTGAGAATATAATCTCAAATTTAATAAAATAAAGAAATTTTGTAGGTTTATAAGATTAAAAATATTATACTACTTATAATTAATATTTTTTAAGTAAACGAGGGTTCAGCCTCAATGTATAATAACTTCTCGCATAATATTAGAGCAGGTGGGTTCACACTCACAACTAATCCGAGATTAAAAACTCGGATTGTAATCTGCACAAGTATAGAGTAAATATATTCAACTAAAAGTTATTATTCTTCTCCTAAACAGTTGTTAAGAACGAGTTTAAAAATATTATTAGTTTATAAAATTAAAAATACTTCACACCTTATAAAATCGCTTTTCAACACCATACCTTCTTACCATAAAGATTGTATAATATATAAAGTTAACTAAACAATTCAACTAGATAGTGTTCTAAGTAGCTGTCCCTCCACAACTGAACATTTGTATAAACATTGAATAATTAATAAAAATATATGATTTTTTGAGAAAAATAATTCGGCCTACAGTTTTGTTGGACGGAACCCGAATTAGTTTGCTTGAGTTTCTATGACAAAACAAAACTTGACCATTTCTTTTGCCAATTTTATCGTCAAAACTCATTTTTCGGGCACAAATCAAATCACACCACAAGCACAGTCTGTGATAACTTATATATAAATGGGAGATGGTATCATCCATCTCTCATACACAAGATTGATCATCTGCAAATAAAAGGCATAATAATTGTCGTCCCGATCCGAGTACTCAATAAACCAAGCCCACACAAACCATCGATCGATCAATAACAATGGCATCATCTAACTGTCAGCTCACAGCCCGCCTCTTGGTGCTCGGTTGTGCCCTGACCATGATGGTGGGCTCCGCCAGCGCCTCCACCACCCACAAGGTCGGCGATTCGTACGGATGGGAGACCCCGCTTCAGGTCAAGTTCTTCGAGGATTGGGCCAAGTCCAAAACCTTCCATGTCGGAGACGTACTATGTAAGTCGAGTCCCACCGTTACCATCTCAATCTGCTAACTCACCCACAGCGGAAAACTCTCATTGTACTACGGATTTTGCGTTTGCGTTTGCAGCTTTTGAGTATAGACCAACCGCGAGCAACGTCGTGGTAGTCGACAAGGCGGGGTTTGACGGCTGCACGAGCAATGCCACCCCCGAGGCAGAGAACAATGGAGCCACCACCTACACCCTCGCCAAGGCCGGAGACTACTACTTCATCAACACCCACGGCAAGCACTGCGAGTACGGCCAAAAGCTTCACGTCTCTGTCGCCTAGATCGAGAAGCAAACCCACCAAAATGACAAGACAATGACACTTCCGGTGGATCAACAGAAAAAGATTAATTAGTTCAAGAATAACACAACGTTACTATTGTTATATCTCCATATATTGAGTTTATTTTGTTCATCATGCAGCTTTTGCATTTGCAATACAACTTAAAGTTTTGAAATCATCTACATACTAAGGATGATTTGACTGTATAAGTGATTTTTGTTTGAATCTCTAATTCCATGAGTTTTTCCAACACTCCAGTTATAGATGTGAACACAGTAAACATATTGATAACACAGTAGAACAAAAATATTAACAAACCCGATTTTGTAATAAAGATATATCAAAATTATAAAATATTAATATTATCATATTAGTTTAAATTAATATTGTAATATTTGAAATTTAGAATAATGGGTTAGATTGATATTAATTATAACAATTATATATATTGTTTTGGATATATGATCTAAATTGGAAATATTGCATCCATATTTATTAGATATATATTGATTTGTGCGTAAATTTACACTACTAATAAATGGTTGAGAAGCGACCATAATATATTGTTTTTATATTAAATTATTAATAATCCAAAACTAGCAATTATTTATATGTGCATATAAAATAGTTAGATTATTGTAAGGCTGGTTTATCAAATAAGGGTTGATTTTCCATCAATTATCAAATATGAGCATACACCCAATATTTTATAAAATACGGACGTATAGCCCGTATTTAAATTATATATTTGTTTTAGCATCAATTACATAAATGATTATATAATTGGTTAGAAAATAATGACTCTAAATGAAGATTAAAAAATGGAGAGAAAATTTTATTTTATTACCAATAAGCACACGACCAAAATTTTGGCGGGGATGATAACTTTTTTCCAGTGAATTTTTCTGGTGGGGATGATAACTTTTTTCCAGTTAATTTTTCTATAATCAAATTGTACATCAATCGATTATTTGAGTAATTAAATTTTAATTTAGTAAAATTTCATTAAATTTGCTATGTAAATTAAATGTTCTAATAAAGAAGGATGTATTGGTTTGGTCTAAAATGGTTAAAATTTAGCTCCAATCATTAAGTTTGTGTTTGAATGATTGAGCAAAGTTTTTGTGCAAGCTTGATAATACTTATTCAGTGACCCTTGAGCTAAACGAAGTATACCATTGAATAACAGACTTTCTTAGAATTCCAGTAACTCGAATTCACAATTTGAGTTAGAGAAAAAGGTTGATGTCGGAGCTATAATTTGCAAGTAGCGGGAGAATGGTGCAATACATGTTCTCTATTCCAACATCTATCGAACATTAATTCTCCAATTTAAGGTCTTTTTGGAGCAATTTAGTGCTCGTCGGAGCTATGATGGCTTTCTCTCACCAAGTATGAAGGTAAAAGATGATATTATGTGTGTGCGCATGTGAACTTCGCCATGTGTGAGTTGTCATATTGCGCATTGTGATTGGTTGGAGTTGTTGACGTGATGTCTAACTCGGCATCCACGTTACTCTTTAATTATCTGACCTGACACGTGTCGACTTCTTATTGGTTGTTTAATTCAATATGACAGTTAACCGAATATAACCGTTATGACTTTATCATATAGCGTTATCTAATTAACTGTCAGATTTCCCATCTAGTGTCATGTGTGATGCCTTGTATCCTCTCAATATTGGATGGGGGTTTCTAAAATGGCAACACTACATATCATTCATTGATTGGTCAGTAGTTTTTTTTACGTTCGAGTTGGCTACTCACCTGGCATATGTATCACGTGTCGTTCTCTAATTGGTCAAACATATTAATGTGAAATTCTATTAATTGACAATTGATTATTAAAAGGTGACGCTATCTGATTGGTCAGCGCTTCCAGATGCTAATATGTCGGTTGAGTACGCTCTGATTGGTCGTGTATGCTGACTAGACGCTAACCTAACATGTGGTTTGTTGACCCGATTAAATCGTTGACCGATTCAATTGATTTGGGTTTTGTGAGCCGAAATAAAAAAATCTGTTGGTTTAGGCTCGACTAGATTTCTAAAAAATAAAAACTTCTAAATTTATTTTCTACATGGTGGTGATATCAATTTACTAATTTTCCATTTTTATGTCACCCAAAAAAATGAATCTTTAGACCAGTTCCTCTTGGTTTGGTTCGGTTTGATAAGTTGAATCCAGATTCACCTTTATCCGATCCAATTCTCAATTTTAATTTCTAATTAAAATCAATTTTGTTTAAAATTTTATAAATTTAAGTTCCACTTAGATTATTTTGAATCTCTTTTGATTTGTCTTTATAATCTCGGTTCAATTTGAACTTTGGTTTTGCTCAAATGTTTTATGGTTCTCTTATCTAATTTTTCTAATTTAGATAAATCAGAGTTTACAACTACTTTCCACATTTTTAGAAGTTTTGTCCTCAATACTCTTACATATTAAACAATTGAGGTTATTTCACCCTCATTATAAATTATGTTTTCCATGTTTTTTCTTCGACTTGATTATTGTGCCAAAGTACTTTCACTATGGGAATCTTCTTATTCTGAAGGTTTTTTTTCCGTTGGTCAATGATTTGGATTGGTTTCACCTTGTATGACAGGTTTTCCTCCAACTCTAATGGTGGGTGTTCCAGTACATGATTTAAGCTAGACTCGTATTTTCTCAACATTAAGACATGAAATACAACATGTATCATTTGTAATTCTAGGGGTAGTTCTAGCTTATAGGACACATGTTCCACTCATTGGATAATCTGATAAGAACCTATATATCTTGGTTTTAATTTTAATTGTCGTTAAAATCTCAAAATTCCTCTCCATGTAAACACATTGATGAATACTTTGTCTCCAATTTTGAATTTCAATTTCCTTTTACAACAGTTGACATAACTTTCATGTTGGTCTCGAGTCGCTTTAAGTCGATGCCTTATCAACTTAATCTCCTCTGCAACATCCTCAATGAGTTCAATCTTCTCAAGCCTTCATTCTCCAACATTGTCCCAAAATAGCTGAGTATGATACGGTATTCCATACAAATCTTTGTATGGTGTCATATGTATATTTGTCTGGCAGCAATTATTATAAGCAAACTCCATCAGACACAAATAGTCTTCCCAATTCCGATATAGATTCAAGATGTGTGCTCTAAGAATGTCTTTCAAAGTCTGAATGGTCATCTCCGATTGTCCATCAATTTGTGGGTGGATTGTTGTACTCATGTGGAGTTTTGTCCCTAGAGGTTCGTATGGGGTTTGATTTGACACTATGTTCATCAAAATTCCATGTAGTCGCACAATTTCTCCAACATATAAATTAGCCAACTTTTCAACCGGATTCGTTACTTGTATGGGTAGAAATTGTGCTAACTTGGTTAATCGATCCACGATTACCCAGATAGCATCATGCCCCTTTGGTGTCACCGACACCCTATCATGAAGTTTATCGTGATACTTTTCCATTTCCATTCAGGGGTGAGAATAGGTTATAATAGTCCAATAGGCTTTTAGTTTAAGGAGTTTTGTCCCCTAATTTTTTACTTTCTTATATTGAGAAAATGGGGTTAATAACTTCTTCCACATGTTAAAGAGTTTTGTCCTCAAAACTCATTATACTTTAAGTAGATAGGGATACTTCTCCATTTTCATGATTGTGCTTCGTTACTCTTACGAGCATTCATCCGAGATCATTTCTCGGTTTTAGGTCAAACCATGCAACCTTATGTGGTTCTGTCAAGGGTTTCCTAACCCCACAACCCTAGTGAGACCCGAGTGTGACCCTAGTGGTGACTTTGGTCATAACAAAATCCTATTCCCAGATATTCGCATCATTTGTCATTCGGTTAATATCGGACCCTTTCTTAGCACGTTTAGAATACTCCCAGTGATTTCATTGGGGTTTTATCCACCTTGGCTTTTGTGCCAGTAGATATTACCCTATCAATATCATTATTGGCTTCTTTCTCATTTATGGCAACTTTTCTTATTTACCACATTAGGGTGGATCATTCATCATTCCCACTTCATAATTTATGTCGATAAACTACATAATAACCTACTTGATCTATTTGTTATTTGAGGTTTTTCTTATGTCCTCCAGATCTCCCTTGTGATGGAAACTTTTGTTTATACTTTAAGTTATATTACTCCAATGTCCTTTTCTTGAAATGCCTCTTGCACTTCATCCAAAACTTCCATTTTATATCGTAGGTCCATCCCATGTAGTTATCATTCGCCTATGTTCAAAAAGGGCTGTCACTTTTCTGGCTACTCCAAAACCCTTACTCTTAAATTGGGAAAACCTTACGCTTTTTTCACTCATTGTGATGTCATTTATCACTCATGTTCCTTTACATACTTGTGCACCCATTTGCTCTAAGGCATCATGCCTCATTAATTTTAATCCCTTTTTATGGTTATTTAAGTCATGTGCTCAACATACTTACCCCTTCTTTCTTCAAAAGAGTGGTCACTCTTTTAATTCCCCTTAATTTATTTCTTATTATCTGGGGAACCCCATATCTCCATCCTCTAGATATCTCGAAACGGTAACCATTGACCCATGGCTCCACCTATTTTAATATTGTAACTCAATTGAGACATTTGTAACTTTCATTTAACTTTCACAGTGTACTAATATTTATGTTCGTCCTCTTCGTGGTCCGATAGGTGCTCATTCCCCACTTTTTTGAGCCCTTAGCCCAAGTATAGTATCCTCCTATATTACTCCTTTGGTACTTTTCTCTACTTCCCTTATTGAGTGCCAAGGATCGTTGGGATCCCAACTATATAGTTGTCCTGAATATCATCCTAATGTTCATTAAGTGCTTCCTTTGTACTCAATCGCTATTGATTTCTTGTTTAAATACTTAAAATCTTCTTGGTATATCCTAATACCGGTTATTTGTCATTTCATTCATAGATGGCACTCCTTATGACATATTGAGTTTTCTTTTTATTTTTTTAAAACTCTCTACTCTCCGGCTTGAGTATTCTATTATCTTCTTTTTTGTTAGGCATTCTTCATGGGAAATTATTAACTTTCTTCTATCACAAGATTTGTTCCTTAACGTGGCGATTCCCTTATGTCATATGAATAAATTCCTTCAAAACTTTTTCCATCATTTCCTACCACTTTCTCCTTGATATGACGTTACGCCACCACGTGTCCTAGGTGGCAAGTAGGCTTGTAATATAACTAGTATAGATGGTAAGGTCAAATGTCTTGCACCGTACTTATGGCCTCTTGCTCTCTACCTTGGACTTCGACAACTTGATATGAAGCATGACTTTCGTATCTTTTCTTGGAGTGTCGTGATGTTTGAGTCTTTAATCCTTCCTTTGTTATCTTTTTTATCCATTCCACTCTAAGTTGGTTTGTATCTCTTAACCATATGTATCTTATGGTTAAACTTTTTCTCCAATTCTTAATGTACCCTGAACGTGAGGTTTGGCAATTTCATATGGGTCCTTAATCTAATATGTCCTTTTTCTATCCAAGTAAACATTCATGGCTATTCTTATGTATCATTTCACAATCTTCATTTCTCTTTGTTGTATTATACAAATTTTTCTATAGTGGAGTGTGAATCATCCAATACACAACCTTTAATTCTCTTAAATAACTCCTTTTCTTCATGTTATTCGAGACGTCAGCTCGACGTCCTTCCCAATCGATGAGGTTTTCCTTACTTGGCTTAATAAGGATGGGGTAAATTCTTCTGCTTATCTTCTCTGCTTTATTTCTGAGAGACTTTAATGATCGAGCATTATTTCAGTGTTGAATGCTCTTTCAAGATTCAATTAATCATGGCTAAGCCTTCCTTGTCAATACTTTACCCTCCATGATTTTCCCCTCAACTAGGGTGTTATGGCTTTATGTCGGTTAAGGGCTTTCGAGGTTTCCTTAGTCATAGGTGAGTTTCATCTCACTATTCATTAGCTTCCCCTAATGAACTGTAGTAGTTCCTTTCGGATGCCTTCCCAGCCAATGGGTCCTTGGATACTTATCACGGTTTTCTTTGAGTGATCTCATCCTCCTTATTTACTCATTCTTTATCAATTCCTTATTGATCTATTTTTACTTCAATTATCGGGTTCCTTGATTACTCTTTACTTTTCTATTACCCATGATTATGCGACATTCGTTCCCCCATTATTCCTTAGGGTTTTTATCGCCATAGTCTTCTTGTATTGATTTTGTGCTCGTTTTCACAATTATCCCTTACAGTAAGGATTAGAGATTTTCTCTAAGTGGTATTCTTGCTTACTTTCATTTTTAAGGTAGAGACTTTTATAACTTATGGGTTATATCCACCCTCTTTCCCTTACAAGTTTCCTCCTTAAGCACTTGTATCAACTTAATTGAAGTTTGTGTTTCCTCCAATTTCCTTATCTTAATATGTCTCATTCATTCTTATTGAGAGAATTTGTTTTCAGAAAGAAATAACTTTCATTACTTAACTTACAATTGTAACTTAGTTTTTATTACAAGAATATTATATAGGTAAAGGTTTTATTCTAATCTCTCTTATTGACTGATTATGAGTTCTTCTTGACTGGAGTTTGAGACAGTCCTTCCAGGGGATTCCAGATTTGGATGTTTTGCTTTTGGTGGTGGGCATGATCCTCTATGGTATTTCCCACACTTTGAGCAGCTGTTCATACTTGGCTCTTCAAATTTCGATGAAAACATGTCACTCCATGAACTCCTAAGTCTTGCCCTCTGAGTGGCAGATATCCCATACTTTTCAAATACCACGACTTCGTACTCATAGGCCTAGCACATGAAATTGGTTTGTTTCAATTTGGTGTGGACATGAGGTAACTTCTTAAATGCCCATACATATTTTGTATAGGCTTCCCAAAAGTTTTTTTCAGCTTCCTTTTGGATTTGTGTTAGGTCAGGATTGTTGGCCTCATTCTCGGGTTGGGATTTTGGGGGAGGTATCTCATCTTCCACCTAAATTTGGGATGTTCTCTTCCTTTTGGGAATTTTCCTACACGAATGATATTTCCATAAAAAGGGATCACTCATTCGCAAAACAAGCCATATGAGGCTACAATCTCGGCTTGTCCCACTTATGGCCCGAAGCGTCTTTGTCGTTCACCTTAGTGAGAGACTACAACCTCTACCACGTTGGTTAGAGGCTACAACTTTGATCATTTATCTCTGTAAGCACCATTGCCCAACCCCCATATATTATTCGATTGAAAGTGTCCGATATAGAGGGACAAAACCTCTCCTACTTCACCTCAGTCTTAAATGCACAGAAGTACTACTCGAGCCCCATGACATAATAGACCAGCCATGACTTCCTTTATCCTAACTTATTGTCCAGCAGCCCTTAAAACCAACACTACCCCATACCGAACGTCTATTTGGTTGTATAAAATATTGCAATCACACAAAAAGGTAGTTTTGGATTTAGATCATTTCTCTTTAGGCTGCCAGCCCAATGGGCTTCAACCCGACTCCTAACTTTGTAGCTTAAACATACATTATCCATTTGAGATAATTTTATCATAATAAAAAAAATTAAGTTTTATCTATAGGGCTAATCTCGTTTCCATTGGCCTTGGGCCCACTGAATGAGTTTTCAAAAAGGTGGTATTTGGTCCACTTCTCTTTTCAAAACCGTAGCCTTGGCCTAGTAGGATAAAAGAGATTCTCAAAATATAATCTATAGGAATCAAACTTCATGTTTCAACGAAAATAACTTCTAAAAATATTTTGAGCAGTATCACATAGTCAAGGGGGATTATTTCCGAAAAAGGGGTTTATAAGCTTTAATGGGTGTTTATCAGCCCAACCGAACCTGATATCAGAAATTTCACCCACCCGAAATTTGTGATTTATTCGTCCAGTATAGATTTCTTATGTTTCTAAAAAGTGTTGCAGTTGTACATCACACCGATATTATAACAAATAATGTGCCCGTCAATTATCCAAATTTATATTTAGGTCCTTATGTTTTCTATTTTTCATATATTAGTTCCTAAGTTTATTTTTTATTAATATTAATTTTCCAATTATTTACACTAAAATTTTAAGTTTACTTTATTTGCAATTTAATACCTATATAATTTTATTAAAATAAAAATATTTAAAATTACAAATAATTTATAATAATGATTTTTAATTACAATTCCCAAAAATTATTTTTAATTACAATTAAATTCTCAAACACTTCCTATTTGCAAATTGACCCTCAATTGATATCAATTTCATAAAAATTCCCAAATTTCTAAAAATCCCCCAATTTACCTGATTTCCTAAAAATTACACTTTTTCCTCAAATTTTCAATTTGCCAAATTGAACATTTAAACTAAGTTAATTTACTCCTATCACACTAATCATCAACTATACCTCTTTACGATCATACCAAGATTTGAATTGTCAAATTTGGCATAGAATTAAGCTAAAATGAAGTTTCGTCAGGAAACTTTTCTAGAGATAAATCTTTCATTTCTTATCGATGAAGGCATGGTTGTCAGAGCTCTTGTTATGGAGAGCTAGCTCTCAACGAAAGAATCCTATTAGGATCAAACTTCATCTCAATTGGTGACCTGAGCGAGGAGAATTTGATTAGTAAAATGTTTCTCATTTTCTCTATATAAATTTACTATTCCAACGAATGGTGGCGGCAATTGCTTACCAAAAAGGGTCAGGGAGGATGAGTCTTAGCCGTAGAGAGTTGTGGGAAGGTTAGTCTGATCGTAGGAGGCTAGAGGTGGTCGGGATCGGACTTGAAAACTTCTGCCCAAATTTGATCGTCGGAGTGTCTGTATTGTGCAAGCTCACCGGATCTTCTCTGGTAATCCTTGATTTGAACGGAGTATGCACGAAGGTGGAGGACTTCCTCAGGATTCCAGAAAATCCGACTTTGCATTCTGAGGTGGAGAAAAAGATCAACGTTGGAGCCTTGGTTCAGGGGTGGTTAGAATTGGGAAAAGTTCATCTTTTTTTAGTTTTGGAGGGATAGGGAGGATGAATGTAGGGGATTCAATCGTTGGGGTCGATTATGGTTCTAATATCGAGATTTCAAACTTTATATCTAAAATTTGATATGTTTAGGAAGAGTTAATGCAATTAACTCCATTGGAGGATCAATAGCTTAGTTGTTAGTTGATTTGTGCAATTTGTGGCGTGCAATTTTATCCAAAATCATCTCAATTAAAGCGATATTGTTGATGGTGTGCGGCCACAATTTTCATTGGCAGTAAGGGGAGCTTGCGGGTGAGTTGGGTCGACCCAACTCGGGTCCAACTAATCCAACTTCTTTTCTTTTCCTTTTTATTTTTGAAATTTAAATTACTATTTTGCCATTTTTAAGTCTCATGGTAATTTAATCTGAAATTTCAGGCCTGTTCAAGCAAAAACTAGATTTTTCCATGTCTCTCAATTTTTGTGCTCGGGAATCCAATCTCTAATCTGATCGGATATGTCACGCCCCAACCTGATTTGCTCGGATCCCTATGATCAACCCGCCACTCTCCCAATTTATTAAAGGGTTTCCCTTATTATAAACCGTAAAGAGTAAGGCGTCCTTTAAATCTACACCTTTTCATGGAATAACATAATCAAAATTGCATAACATTATAAATTCAGCATACCTGTCTCACAAACATCTTAGTTGATGGTCTTTAAGGGTAGGCTTTCCGGGATTTCCTGAAAGGGATATAAGGGAGGGGGTGAGTTCGACTACTCAGTGAATAGATTTTCAAAACCTTTAACTTTAGGAAAAAGATTTGTTTTGGAATGTGTCAGACTCCTTTCTTTCAAAAACCATTTCATTTGAAATATCGGGTTTTATCACTATTTCTTTATTTAATCACGGTGTGTCATCACCCAACACACATCCTTCATCATGAAGGTTAAACACACATTCGCAGGTCAATACGTCCACTGAACCCACTTGTGGCTTCGGAGCGACTTTACCGGCCACCTAGATAGAAGCACGTCCACTTATAGCCTGAGAATAAGTGGATGTACGCGACATCTGACCCTTAATCCCGAAATCCATTTTTCGTGTCCGTATGAGAACAGAGACCTCATCATGTCCCCACCCCGGTCTCATGTGCTTAGTGCTATTCCAAATTTCGCACGGTCACCTGTTACGACGAACTGCCCTTATACTTACCGGGTCGTCTAAGGCCCTTAGGATGCATCACCATCCTTCATGGGCATCTTGAAGGTCTCATACTCATAGTGCATGCACAAACAATATTTTCTTAACATGCCATGTAATCTGTGGTGCCATTAGTCCAACGGCCTCCACCTTCAGCTCAACCTGCAGCTGTTTGTCTTGACTAGTCTGAAGACCAGTCATGTCGCACTACTACTAGTTAACCGAGTATATCGGTCATGTCTTGGTACCATAACCAAATAATTCATTTATTAAAGTTTTATGGCACATATCTTATGTTTGTTTACGAGCTCCTGCTCGTGCCCACTGGCCTATAGCCCACTGTTCGAGATTTTTAAAATCGGGCATAATAGCCCCCAAGTTACAAAACCGAGGCCCCCGACCTATAGAACTATTCGAGCTCCCGTAAAGAAGGTCTCCCAAATATTTTAAGCATTGGCACACAGTCAGGAGAGAACACTTCTAACAAAATATATTTTTAACTGTCCATTATACCGATCGGGTATAAGGACATCTCCGCTCATAACTGGTGAATGGGTTTTCAACTTCATTCGAGTAAGTTTTATCATACCAATCGGGTATGATCTACTTACAACTGGTAAATAGTTTTTTCGCATGATTTTCACATCACTCCTCTAAGTTGTGATGTTTAAAATACCACTTGGTAGTGGGTTTTCATTTCGAGGTACTTATCATCCCCAACCGGGTATGATATAAAATTTCACTCATAACTGGTAAGTGGTTTTTAACTTTAAGTTGTGCTCATCATCCCAACCGGGTATGATGTTAGTAAACCCACTCACCCATTAATGCAGTGAATTCCACTATACCAGTTTTTTGTATTCACGTGATCTTGTCACTGTTGGCGTTCTCGGTACTTCGTGTTCCTACACGATATGAACATCTCGGTTCATTATCTTTTGGCCTAATAGCCTTCATTCATTCCAAATGGATGAGAAAGTCAAACTTTCATTTATTTGCAATTAGGTTCTCTAAAGTTATTTCTCTTTAACTTTAAGTCCCTAATGCCAGTTTTTCCTCAAATTGAGTCCCGAAACTTTTAAAATTTATCATAGGACCTCAATTTATTCCATTTCACAAAAAGGGGTTTAAAATTCCAAATTTCCAATTTGGTCCCCCAACTTTTCCAAAATTACCATTTAGCCCTTACTTTACAAAAATGGTAAATTTTACCCCAAAAATTCAAAAATTTCTTAATTAGCCCTCTAACATTTTTATCATGCCTAATTAACCATCAATCTTAGGAAATTGCATTTCGGTCCCTCGAATTTTCAAAAATCCCCAATTTTCCCTAATTTTCCCCCAATTCCAACTATTTAACACAACTGAATTTGATTTCATCAAATTGATCGATCAAATGCCTCTAATTGTTGAAATTGAGTTTCTCCATGTTCATACGATTCCATAGAAATTTGAATCGCAAGTTTCAACGTCGGAACGATCTCAAACGGAGCTTCACCGGAAAACAAACTATAGAGAGAAAGCTTCGATTACTCATTGGTGAAGGCACAGCGGTCCAAGCTTTCTATCTAGGCAGATAGCACTTATCCTGAGGTTCATCCTAGAATCAAGAATCACATCAATTGATGTTGAATTGAGTTAAAATTTTATCATCAAAATTGTGTCGGTTCTCGGCCGACCGAAAATTACAGAGGAGAGTCGAATTAGCTTACCTTTTAGTCCTAATTCGGCAGTGGGAGGGCTGAGAAAGTGTTGGGAGGGCTTGGTTTGGCCTAAGGAGGGCTCGAAATGGCCAATTTCAACTCGGCCGAAACAGGGCAGTTTCGGTCCGCTGGAGCTATTTCACTATTCCATCATGCCGGCACTTCTCCCGCAACCCTCGAAGCAAATGGAGACTATAGGCGTGTAGCTAACTTCTCCTCGGTTCTAAAGAACCCGACCTCACCTTCTTTGACTCAGAAAAAACCCTATATCGGAGCTCTAGTTCAAGCTTCACCAGAAAACTAAGCAACTGAGAGAGAGTGAGTTTTTCAGGTGTTGAGAGGATGAATGGAGAGGGGCTCTTTATATAGGAAGCTCGGGGACTTCTTGGCCGTCTGATTGGCACCATTATGACAGGCATTGATGGCCAAAAACATATTGAACGGAGACATTTCCTCTTTGCCAGCACTACTTCGATTTTCCAGCAAGTGAACAGTGTTGTCATCCGGAGGAAGAAGATGACATTGTTCCGAACCGGACCGGACCGATCCGAACCAGGTTCAAAGTTTAAACCGGTCGGTTCACCCCTCATTCGACCAAGTTTTTCAAATCTTAAAATTTCTAAATTCATCTAAATTTATTGTCTATCCAATGGTGGCTTCAAATCTCAAATTTGAATTATTTAAGCCACCTAGAAAAATGAATTTAGGATCTAGTTCAATAGTGGTTCAAACCAGTCCAAACCAGTTCGGATCCGGTTCACCTCAACCGGTTTGGTTTTATCCCCAATTCCTTCAAAAGTCCATTTCCATGACTTTTGTGACTCCTTAGGTTACTTAGGGTTCATAAAATTCCCAATTTTCCCTCTCTTTATCGATTCTGGTTCATAAATCGATTCGGTCCTTAAACCAGTTTAATCCGATTTAGGTCCGGTTCACTCAAACCAATCTGATTTTTCTCTCCCACTTTGTTCTAATGTTCCTTCCCAAGGTTTATAAATCTCTTTGGATCACAAGGGATCCATAAATTTCTTGGTTTACCCATTCTCTATCGGTTCTGGTTCATGAATCAACTTGGTTCATAAACCGATTCTATCTAGTTCATCTAAACCAGTCTGGTTTTTCTCTTCCAATTTGTCCTAAAAGGTTCTTTTCCATGGTTTTATGAACCCTTTGATTCAATTGAAAGTTGTAAATTTCCAAATTGCCCATTTCCTGATAATCGGATTTTTGAACCCGTTCGATTTTCTCACTAGGTTTGACCGGTTCTTTTCCCGATTTTTCCTTAGCTCAAAAGGGCGGGGTTTATAGGATCAACATTCTGGACATTGAATTTCCTATCTCATTTCTAATATTGGATTATGATCCGATTTTACTTTCCAAATCCTGGCTTGGGTTCTATTCTTAATTCGAGATTTTATTCTTAGTTTAGTTTCTTATCCTCGTTTCGGGATTTCGTCCCCAATTTTAGATTTCATCATTGATTCGGGATTTAATTCTTGGTTTTGATTATTGTTCTCAATTTGGGATCTCATTTCTCAATTTAATCTCGATTTTCAATCCATGTAAACTTAACCAAGGTTTCGAAATTTCTAGTTTTACAATTTGTGTATGAGAACTCGTGTAACATTCTTGAATTATGAATACGATAATGTGAGATTGCTTGTATGCATGTATAAACTCAAATTAATATAAGAAAGGGTGAAAATACTAAGTGATCTATAATGAACAAATTAACGAGATCAATTCTTAGGAAAATGAGATATACATATATATATATATATACACATAATATTATAAAAATTAATTTATGTATAATATTTTTGGTAGATAACCTCATCGAATCATTAAATAGCTTTACATCAATAAAACTATTCAATATGTTGGGAGATCAACTATTCACAAATAATTTTTTAGGTAATAAGAAGGATTGAGGGAGTAACTGCACACTTTATGCTTGAGGTATTTATCTCAATAATTTAATACCAAACTTATAAACATTAATAATATTACTATTTGCTAGAATTTTTAGATGTATTTTTTGAAATTATATTAATTTAAAAGAAAATTATGAATTAATGTAAAATTTTTATATTCTGAATTTTTCCGGACAACTATATTTGAACATTTTAAGTTAGACTCAACTAAACCACTAATTACAATAGCAAGGACTCAAGGTCACGTCTCGACAAGTTGGATACTAGCCACTTATTTTTGTCACCAATTGTAACAAGTCCAAGTTTGTTGGACTCGAATGTGCCACTTTCAATGCATAGGAAAATTTATACTCGCTCTAAACCTGACTCGTGCAAGTACATATCCGGCTCAGAGATAAGGCCGATCTAGATTAGGTCAGGCTAATATCGAGGGAATGATCCAATTTATTTTTGTCATATTTATTGGAAGACAATTAATGATCTATAGAAATACAGTGAATCAATGAGTATATAAATATTTTAAAAGTAAAATCACTCAATTTTATGAAAATAAGCTAAAAAGATAACATATATATACATTTTTTTGTGAGTTCAATTTTTTATTGTTAGTGTACATGCACATAAAATAATGAAAAAAGTTATTTACATTGTAAATTTTGGAATGTTTTTATTTTCTTATAAATGTAATATGTACACGTACTTGAAAAGCTTATAATACATTTATAATAAATCATTGTAGTTTTTTTATCATTAGAATATGATAAAATATTAAGAATATTTGATTTAAATACAAGTGAGATATTAAAATGTTAGTGTAATAAATAATTTTATTAGAGTTTTTTAGGATTTTTTATTTATTTATTATTAACATCTCACTTTTACCTTCACTCCAAATGTCACATTTGAATCTGATTTTTCTCATTTGAACCGGTAAACAACCATCGCATACTCCCAACTTTACAACGATAGGTGCCTAATCATTATAAAACCGATTGGGTGAAAGTCTCAAAACAAAATATCCCAAAATATTTTTTAATTTAATAAATTAACTTTTAAAAATTAAACTTAAAAAATCATATACCAGAACTATATACTGAATGTAAAATATACTTTTGGTTTGGGTTTGGCTTTCCATCGACACGTGTCCTTCTTCACTAGCTTTATCTAACGGGAATGAGTTTGACAACTCAGTTAGAGAGATTTACTGACATCGTAACTTCATGTCCACTATTTAGCTCATACTTTAAATAGAGTTTGTTTAGGTAAAATAGGAATCAACATGGGTAAACTTGTGTAAATATTAAATAATTGACTTGTATTTGACATGTTTGAATTACGTTTCTTTCACCAGAAAAAATTATCCTTTTACCTTACATTTTAAGTTTAGCACAAACAATCAACAACCCTCCTATTATATGAGTGATCACACATTCACAGTACGGTCCTCGATCGAGCCACTTATGGACCGAAGCGCCTTTACCGTCCACCCTGATAAAGGGATGCTGCCTTTACCCGAAGTTTGTGTGTACATCAATAGTCCGACCTCAAACTCAAGTTTCTCCACCATGTTAACTCAATAGTACAAGACCTCATTCCCCCTACTGCCTCGGTCTCCGTACGTAGTAAGCTCCTCAGCTTCACAACCTACTAAATGACGAAACTGCCCTTATACTCCCTAGGTCATCCAGCAGTCATTGGGCTCCATTACTACCTCATGTTAGGTGTCTTGATGGCCCAAACATCGTGGTGCATGCACAATCAACAAGCTTTTTGAGTTATAGCCATTATCTTTGGCCCTCTCGAACAACGGTTTGTCAGCTTGGCTTCGGCCCCACCACGCATATTGGCCCAACAGGTTTGACGACCTAGTTTCAGCAGAGTAGCGATTTGGTCCAACAAGATTGACAACTCTAATGTATTCTCCCCATGTAAAACCTCCAGTATTATACCCCTCTAATACATTCTTCCCAGCAAGTTCTGTTCCAACAGCTCGGGCTACTACCTTTACTTGTCGAACTAACCCTTCTAGAGAGCAACATACATCATCACTTAGCTCAGTATCCTTCATTTCCATGCACGTAAAGTTTAATATCGCTTTGTGTTTTGTCATCATTCTTTCTATTGGTATATACCCATCACGATGTCTGGTGTTATAGTACACTGCTGTCAGCTCAGCAACATGAGACCTAATTTTGTAATGCCAGTAGATCCCAGCTACCATTCCAAATAATATTGCCCCTGTTCCATAAAATACCCTATGTGCTGCAGCATCGTCCTCGGCCTTGGAGTCTTCCTGCTCAACAGGTGCAACAGGGGTAATGGTGGCAACAACCTCATCACCAATGGCGATGGTATCAGGAGGCATCTCAAAGCGGTTGGTGGAGAATGATTCCAGTGATATTATCTAAGGAATGCGGTTCCAAGGTAGGCCAGTTATCGGCACCGCGTACCTCAGCCTTGGTGTCGAGGGCTGAGTGGACCATCTTGGCGATTCCTTCCTCGTGCATCAAGGAGAGCATGGCAGAGAGGTGGATGGAGCTAACTCTACGCAGGGCGATGTCAAGGGCCATGTAGACCTCGACGTACTTGCAAGCAAGCTTCTCAGGGGTGACATCCACTCCCCTGCAAGCGGCCACCACAACGCTGACCATCGGGTTAACTATATGGATGCATTCAAGGATGTCAATGGAGCTATCCTGATCGGCCATCATGATCCCGAGGAAGTAGATCGCATTGACAAGCCTGTAGATGATGCGGTAGCAGCTCTCAACGCGGACGATGAGCTAACAACTAGAGGCAGCAAGGGGATCGTCTCTGATGAGGTCAGGCTGGGGTCCTGAGGAAGGGGATTGTTAAGGGGAAGGGGTCGGAGGCTCTTCTCGACTAGGTGGAAGGACTAACTAGGGAGGGCTCCAACTAGTTCTCTACTTCGTAGGGTGCAACTCAAAGGAATCGTAACTGCTATCCACCATCTTTCCTTCCTCCCCTATGGCCTAAGAACCGCCCTACAGTATAATAGTGGGAAGCGATTCAACAATCGCTTTTCTAGCGGGCGAGAAAGCCTGGACGACTTCCTCCATGAGAGATGAGAAAAATCTCATTTTTTTCTTCATTAGTTGCACTTGAAAGTCAAGAGGGATGGAGGACCGAGTAAAGGATATAACGCTCACACACAGATGGAGAGAAAGGGGGAGATTTTCAAATTTTTTTGTTCATGACGAGGAGTTTGTGTGGACATTAGTAGTCCGACCCCAAACTCAAATTCTTCTACCATGTTCGCTTAATGGGACGAGACCTCATTCCCCCTACTGCCTTAGTCTCCATGCCCGGTAAGCCCTTAACTTCACAACCTACTGAACGACAATTCTACCCTTATGCTCCCTAGGTCGTCCAATAGTCATTGTATCCCATCACTACCTTATATCAGGTGTCCTAATGACCAAAACATCACGATGCATGCATCATCAATAAGCTTTTCAAGTTATAGTCATTATCTTTGACCCTCTTCCACAACGATCTATCATCTTGGCTTCGACCCCACCACGCATACTAGCCCAACAGGTTCGATGACTCGACTTCGATAGAGCAGCAGTTCAGCCCAACAAGCTCGACAACTCAACTTGGCTCGATGGGTATCATGCAAGTTCCCATTATTCAGATCTTTTAGCCTCATGTATTACATGTATGTTTTGGACGGGTCCATGCCCGTATCCACCGGCCTTGGGCCCATTGGCATCTCGAGCCTAAGCCCAGAATTAGCTCACAAATGTTTTAAGTAGAATCACCTAGTGAGGGGAGGCTAATTCCGAGAAAATAGGTTTTCAAAGCTTAAACTGTCATTCCAACCGGAATGGATGTCATAGTTGTTTCCACTCACCTGGTGATCTCAGCGGGATCGTGTTGGCGGAATTTCTCTCCTCAATGCACTTCTAGGGTTGGCACTTGTGTAATCTGCTCCTACAGGGTGCGAGGATTGGTACTAGGATGCGGTGACAAATGGGTCCTATACTTTCTTGTATCTACACCTAAGGCTCCGTACTTTGCTTAAATTGCACCTAGGTCCATGATTTCTCTCTAATCTCTATCGGGTCTCTTAGGTTCCCAATTATTCTTTTTGGGTCCTTAACTCTTTGAATTTCACTAATTTGCCCTTAATTTACCAAATTTGTCTTTTAGTCCTTAATTTTTTTTTAAATTACAGTTTGATCCCCTAACTTTTCAAATTTTCCAATTAGCCCCAAAGTTGTACAATTTGCCCAATTGACCCTCAATTGGGGTGAATTTCATGAAAACACCCTCAATTTTGTCAAATTGTCGTTCAACCCTCCAATTTTTGAAAATTGCACAAAAGTCCCCCAAATTGCCCTTCACCTTCTTCCCCAATTTGAACATATGACACTTCAGATCTTACCTCGTCTAATTGGTGGCTTGTAAGTCCTTGTTTTCTTCAATTCTTACTTCTAATCACCTCCTACAGCTCCCCTCGATCATCCTGCATTTCGAATTTCTGAATTTGGCTAAGTTTTATGCCATGCCGGAGCTTCGCTGAAAAAGTTACAGTAGAGAGAGAAAGCTTGCATTTCTTACTGACGGAGAGGCGGTGGTTGAAGTTTGAGGTGGGGGCAGCTAGAGCTAGTCAAGGGGAACCTAGTAGGATCGAGTTCTGCTGCAAGTCATTGCTACCCTGCGGGAATTTGAAGAGAAAAGTTTTGGTCAATGCAACTCTGAATTTTGGAAATTCCGACGAGGGGAGATGAAATTGACCATACCAAGGCCTGTAGGGGTTGTGGAGGACCTTAGGCAGTTAGTGGTGGCCAAGGTGGGTGGTGGAAAGCTCAGACGGGGCGAGGTGGCGTCGGGCAGGAGCTCACTACTTCGAGCTCCGAAGCAGCTTTACTGTGTGATCTCCCTCACACCTCCCTAAGCAATCCTTGGTTGTTCTAAGAAGGTTTGGAGTTAGAGAATTCTTCTTTGGTTCCAATGCCACCCTTCGGAGCTCTTTTGGTGGAGGTTTCACCCGTCGTCAGAGCTCTAGTTTGAAGCTCGCCGAAAAACTCACTCTTCTTCTTCTTCGCTCAATTGTAGGATGCTGAGAATGAATGAGGTGGTGCTCTTTATATAGGGAGATTGACAACTGCTCAGACTACCGGTTGGCATAAGACTCGGCATCCGACTCGGCCGACGAAGACCTAATCGAAGCATTTTTCGAGTTGTTGGAGACTTTAGCTTTTCCGATGACTCTCTCTCTCTCTTTCTCTTCTCTATTAGCCTCTGAAGGTTGAAGATGATGACTTGGAAGTCGTGTCACGTGGCACATTGTGATTGGTCAGTTTTTCTGACGTGAAATGCCATCTCGGCCATCGCGTCAACCGTTGACCTGTTGATCAGACACGTGGCAATCTCTCATTGGCTGCTCGTGTCTGTGTGGCATACTGATGGGGCGCCAACTGTCCGTTGACCGAACACGTGGCAGCCTCTCATTGGCTGACTGTGTTTACATGGCAGCTGATACACCAATTGCCCGTTGACCATTGATCGGTTTGGTCGGACCCTTGGCTAGTTCGATCAGACCGAGTTCGTGGTCCAAATTTCGAAATTCAGCCAGTTCAGACCCGGTTCGACCAGTTTTCTCAAATTTAAAATTTTCTAAATTTATCTAAATTCATTTTATATCTAATGGTAGTCTCAATTTTCCAATTTTACATTTTTAAGCCACCTAGAAAAATGAATTTGTGAACCAGTTCACTATGGTTCATGCTGGTTCGGTACTATTCGGGTTCGGTTCACCCTGAACCAGTTCGGTTTTCTCTTCAATTCCACTTCCTGGTTTTTCCTTAAAGTTTTTGTGAAATTTTAGTAACTTGGGATTTATCGATTTCCCACGTTATCTATTTTTTGTTCATTAAACAACTCGATTCTTCATGTATACATCTATACCGGTTTTTTTTCCAGTTTTTTTTGGTCCAATTGAACAAGTTTTATAGTTACCCTCAATTATTTAACATGTAACTGTTTTGGGGACAAAACCTCTAAAAATAGGGGAGAGTTGTAAACCCCGTAATTTGATAATAAGAAAAACCAGGAAAAGAACCGGTTATTTGTAAAGAGAAAACTAAGTCGATTTATAAATAGAAACCGATAGAGAAAGGGCAAATCGGGAAATTTATAAATTCTGAATGATCTAAAAAGTAACAAAAATTATGAAAAAAAGAATTTAGTGTGAATTAGAGTTGAAAACCAAACCAGTTTAGGTAAACCGAACCTAAATTAGATTGAACCGGTTTGAACAACTATTAAACTAGTTTCTAAATTTATTTTTTTAGATAATTTAGAAAATTAAATTTTAAAAATTAAGAACAACATTGTATACATAATGAATTTAAATTAATTTACAAATTTTAAATTTTGAAAAACTCGTTCGAATCGGATATAAACCGATTTGAACTAATATTGAACATATTTCTAAATTGTGTAGCTATATAATTATATAAAATATTTATTATACTATAAATTGATATATTATATATAATTATACTAAATTATTATAAATTCTTTAATTTATATAATTTGATTTTATTGCACAACAAATTACAATATATAAAATTAAAAAATAATTATATTAAATTATTTACAGTTTATAAATTAAAATTGTTGTACCTAAAATAACTTATATATTATTATAATTTGTATTTATAAAAAATATATATTATAAGGTAATGTGTGATAATATTTTATATAATTATATTAAATTATTTAATTTACATAAATTAATTTTACTGCATATAAAATATTATTATATATATAATTATGGTAAATTATTATATAAATTAATATTGTTGGATATAAAATAATTTGTATATAAGTTTCACAATTTTTAATTATATAAAATATTTATTGTAACTAAGTTAATCATAAAATAAAATAACTATTTAATTTTATATAATTTTATTACATTAGTTTATTTACATAAATTAATTTTTATGAGATATTTATATAATTACTATTATCACATATAAAATTAAAATGTTATAAAATTAATAAATTATTTATTATACATAAATTAATATTATTGTAAAAGTATTTTGTATACGTATAATTTTATAAATTATATATTACAAACTTATACAATTTTATAAAGTTTTATATATATACGTGAAAATATATTATAAAATTATAAAAATAATTATAATAAATTATATAAATTTAAAATAAATATATTCACTATTTTACTTTGAACTAATTCAAATAGGTACAATAATTATACGTCAGATCCAAATATCAAAACTCAAATTGGTACTAAAATATCTATAATTTATTTGTACGAATATAACAGCATAAGTTATAAGTGCGTGGTGGTGAGATATTCGACCCAAAGTCCCCACCACCATGTTCCAAATGTAGGTTAAGCACTAAATTATAATTAACTTATAATTAAAATAGTAACACTATAATCACTAAATAATAACATATATATTTAAATTTTTAAATTAAATTTTACTTGTAATATAACAATGGTTTATCAACATAAATTAAATATATTTAAAATAAATATATATTTTACTTATAATTTAAAAATAATATTTAATCAATATATTATTTAATTAACATAAAATAATAAATTAAGTATATTAAACAAATAAATATCTCATTTTTATAATAATAATTCTTTTTAAAATTATATAATTTATTATAATTAAAATATTAATTTTAAGTTATATATTTGTATAATATCATAATATATTATATAATTTATATTTAATAAAATATTAAAAATTATATTTAATTTAAGTTAAATAAAATTTGTATATATAAATTATTATATTATACAAATATATAATTTTATATTGTTATTTTAATTATATTAAAATTATATAATTTTCTATTAAAATTATATTATTATAAATAATAAGAGAGGTATATAAAATATATTTAATTTATTATTTCAAATTAATTAAATAAAATATTAATTATTATTTATGTAATTTATATTTTAATTAAATAATTTAAAATAATAAATTAAATATATTTTACAAATATATCTCATATTCTTAATAATAATATAATTTTCATAGTAAATTATATAATTTTAATATAAATGTTAAATTTAATATTTTTATATAATTTTATAATTTATATATACATATTTTATTTATTTTAAATTACATATATTTTTTTAATAATAACTCAATATATATTTTATTAAATGTAAATTATATATAAATTACAATATTGTACAAATATATAACTTAAAATTATATAATTAGCTAACAAAATCTTATTATTATAAAAAAAAATGAGAGATATATTTGTTTAAAATACTTAATTTATTGTTTCAAGTTAATCAAATAAAAATATTAATTATGTATTATTTTTATTTATAATTTTATTAAGTAAAATATATATTTAATTTATGCTTCAAGATAACAAAATTTGATATATTATAAGTAAAAGTTAATTAAAAATTCAAATACATGGTTATTGTGTTGATATTTTAATGAGATACTAAATTTTTGTAAAAAGTATAATATGATAAATAAGATAACTATCTGTTACAATTCATATTAGTGTAATTTAGCAAAAAATAAAATTGTTGTTAAAAATATTATTTTATAAAATTTGATTAAAAAATATAATATAGTAAAATTGATTTTACAAAACAAAACCCTAATTTAACACATATATATATATATAACTTATTATCTTTGAAATGAATACAATTTTGAAGAAGATTTTAATAATAACTTACTTTTTATGCTAAAATATAATATTTGAAATATTTAATATGCTAAGAATTAATGTTCACCTAATCTCACAATAATTATTTTATAAGAAAAATATAAAAACAAGTTTATAAATTCATCATCTCATCTCCTCTCTATTGACCCCTCCAAGCATGGCCAATATGCTGATCCTTATAACATACAATAAAAATTATGATCCTTGTTAGAACAGGTCAAACAATTTATGCATGAAGATCTATCGGTTCACAGTCTTAGTTCCTTTTTTGTCTATGGTGGTAACTTTCCATGGAAAGAGCTAATGAGAAGGTTCCATTTCACTAGAAGTATAGATCAAACCCATGCATGATCCATGATTAAATTGCCTTTGCTATGAATATTTCTGTGTAAAGACCCATAAGAAATTTGTAGAGTAGACTAATCGTTTGTTCCTCCAATTTTCACTCACAATACTTAGGTTCGTACTTTTGTGCAATTTTTTTGGAATATACGAAGGGAAGATTTTTTACACCAGTGTTAAGGGAATATAAATAGAAGATAATGTGATTTTTTTTTTATTTTTTATATGAAACAAAAAAATATGTAGAAAATAATGAAATAAGATCAATTGAAAGATATTTATTTAATTTGTGGCGTAATAGTTTGATGTAATAGCAATGTGAACATTTCAATATAATTTTAATATATTAATGATATTTAATATTAAATATATAAAATACCCTAATACTTTCCCTTAAATTAAATCATCAAAAATAACTTTTATAAATTTAATTAGTTGAGCAAAATAATAAAATTTTGATAAATTTAAATTTAAGGTAGTGTAGGTAAATTATCGAACTTATTTTCATTTAAAATTTTCTATAACTTATCAATTTCAAATTCACTGTATTCGCACTCCCAATATTAAAAATTCGATTTATAATCTATTCAAGTATGAATGAAAAATATTTAAATCGAGTAAATTGTTCACCTAATTAAAAATCGTAAAAATAATATTCATTTTTTACCTTATAGTACGTGGTGAGAATATTATAATATTTTAATAGTATATTATAGAATATATTATATAAACGGTAGAATCTGTGTTTATTTTAAATATATTTTTAATTTTTTTAAAAAAATATATATGAAAATTCGTATATATTTTTAAATAAAATTTATGTTTTTACAAAAATTTATAATAAGTATTCAATAAACAATAATATATTATGGATTATGTAAATTATTTATTTATAAATTAAGATATATATTCAATGCAATATATATCTAATAGTTGTGAATACAATATTACCAATTTAGAAATATATCCAAACTAATATATATAACTGTTATAATAATTATGGATCTAATTAATTATTTTAAAATTTAAATATTGTATGATATATTGATATTTTATAATTTTAATAAATATTCCTTGAATAATATTGCAAAGACACAACTTTAATTTAAAAATATATGTGACTTTTATATTATTTTTCTATTTAAAAAAATTAACTTTGTCAACTAGTTTTTACTATCAATTAATTAGATTTATGACAAGTATTTCTAGAACATAATAAAGGGTTATGATGTGACCTTTGGCACTATTATGTATTATTTCTTCTAAAATAAGGTTACATTTCAACACTTTTACTTATAGCATGATGTCTTAATAACTTATCAATTATAGAGAATGATCATATAGGTAAGATTATAGGGCAACATATCCAAATCTTCTTAAATATAGTGTCTCCCTTGTGAAAATACATATTTACCTGAGTCAACAAGGGACAAGCCTGAGTGAAGAATGGATTTGGTCTGGGCCTACGATGATGATTGAGCTTTCTGAAAATTTGAATTTAGGTAATTTATATCGGGCCTACATTGTGCATATATTGGCCCATTTAGCTGAACCGGAAGGTATTCTCCTCCATCACCTTCACCAGGTCCCTCTGGCTCCTCAAATCTCTGGTTCGGACACAGCAGAGGTTTCTCTCCGAGTCCCTCGAAGAGAGACTCCCTTTCCTCCTCTTTAGGTTCACGCTCTATACTTCTCCCTTCCTCTCACTTTATATGTCTCACTTACTGGATTTTCTGAATTTTCTTTTACGTTTTTTTTCCTTTTTAGCTAAGATTGGATCCGTTATCACGATGACTTGTTTTTTGGTTGTTCAGTTCATGATAATGGCTTCCTTTTTATCAATTCATGGATGAGCCTCTCTGCACATCTTTTCATTCGTTTTCTTCCCTTTTGTTTCCTCTTCCACTTCTGTAGCTGCTGAGTTATTGACCGACTGAGTGAATTGCCAGGCTCGTTGCTAAAAGAAGACGACCTTATTATGATTGCGACGTGTGTTCGTCAATAGGTGCAGACTACTGCAATTTTTTACCCAAAAAAGGAAAGTTCCCCATCTTTATATTGGTTATCTAATTACTATCCTTTCATTCCTTGGCAAACTGTGTAGTGGTCTTGGCATATATATGAATGGCTTGGAGGGCTCTTGCAGTCAAGGTATTATCATCTGGACGGAAGCTTAAAATCTTGCATTTTTTAATCTTTATCAGATGCTTTGATCTTCTTATTAATCTCATTACTTGACCAATGTTCAAGCGTAACAGATGCATACATCTAGGATGACATGTGGAAATATGTGATGAGATGTGTTTCCCTCAACTTATCGCTCTGTTGTAGTTATGATCAGTTTATGCTGCCACTATGGCTCTCTGTACTTTTCAGGCATTTGTTTTTCAATTCTATTTCTTCTAACGTTTTATATCTTTTTTATATGTCATTCTTGGAGAACATGGCTCAAGTATGACCCTTTTCATTTCAATCTCTAGGAAGGAGCTCTATCATCCTCTTATATACAGACAATGCAAGTGCAATTGCATCACAAGTGTTGTTACTTCTAAGGCTATTGGCAGAGCATTCTCATGGAAAATTAGAGATTTTAATTTGTGAACTATGGAATATAGACTAATTAATCCATGTTGTTATGCAATTAATTCTTAATCTACATGGAATTTTGCAGGGACTTCAGTCTACACATATATTATCAGGAAGATATTCAGCAGGGCGAATATCAGCTTCTCATGTTATAGACTTAGCAAAATCTGTTTTTTCTATCAACTCCTGTGTATCAGGTAGGCTTCACATTTTGCTTTCTTTTCCAAATATGACACGCTTTAGCTTAGGATAATTGTATTGGATCATGGTCTCATTGCATCCTTTACAATCAAACTTGTGTGCTAATCATTATGTCTGTTGTCAGAATGCATATCTTTTTGCCAATCCTAGGGCAAGGGAATAGAAGATAGTAGAGCAGATAATGGCATGGGAAGTATATGCATATTTTGATGCTTTTGAAATATTTTTCAGATCACCCTTTCATATCAGCTGTACAGGAGGCAGCTTATAGCAAGGTCCTGCAGCAACGGAATATTTTCCGGTAATTTGTTCTCTTTTTATCCAGGATGTCTTTCTTCTCAAGTTGCAAGTTTTACTGAACAAGTCTTCAAATAAAGCATTTCTGGGGTTTGTTAAATTTTGTGCCCTGATTCAACTTTTAAGGTTAATAGAAGCAATTTGAAAGTGAAAGCTTTGCTCATGAAAAGAAATTTATCTAACCTAGAATAAGATGTTTATATGCGAAAGGGATAAAATGATCTTTCGTTTTTTTCTTAAGATATATACATACAAATCCACATCTATTAGCTAGAAAGGGAGATGATGAACCATTTGGCTTGAAAACTGCCAAGAAGGGGAAATATGTGAAGAGAGAGGCCCGAACCCAACCACCAGTTGAAGCTCCATATGTACCACAAAAGAAGAAGGCATCTGCTAAAACCTCTCCAGTTAAAACAGTAGACATTTTTGAAGGCATGACCGTCCTGGAGCTTGCTAAGCGTACTGGAGCATCAATTTCTTCACTGCAAGATATTCTCGTAAATGTTGGGGAGAAGGTTGAATCAGAGTTTGTTCCCCTCAGCATTGATATCGCCGAACTTGTTGCTATGGTAACGCTTCTAAGCTAGAAAAGTAGCTTCCATTCTATTGTGAGCATTGGATTTTTTATCTGAGTAAAGAAACTAGTCCTGATGATCAGAGAAGAAATTGAGGAACAGAAGGTGGGGTTAGATATGAAAGCTTGGATGATGAAATGGGAGAATCAATTGCTGGGAGATAGTTGGCACTCCATCTATAACTAAAATTACTTTTTTTTTCTTTTATTTATAATTTAAAACCTAGCAACAAATACTGCCTTGAATAGTATATCTACCCTATGTGCAGTTGCAGTAATTCTTGCAGATCTTCCATTTGGATTTCTAGGAAATAACTCTTAGATCTTTCATCTTACATTGCACTGTGTGTGTGTGTGTGTGTCCATGTGTGTTAGATACATATAAAATTGAAATATGTGAACAATTCACTATCATGTTCTGAGTCTGCCATTTGTACTTCTTTTATTCAAGTTTGGGGTTGGTAGCCAGCTTGATTCCTCTTTTAATACACCTCTACTTATAATCCCTCAAATTCTTTTTTTCCAGGAAGTGGGGGTGAATGCTAAGAGATTTCATTCTAAAGAAGGTTCAGATATCTTGCCTCGACCTCCAGTTGTGACAGTCATGGGCCATGTCGACCATGGTAAGACTTCGCTTTTGGATGCCCTCCGTCAAACATCTGTGGCTGCTCGTGAGGCTGGAGGCATTACACAACATCTTGGAGCCTTTGTGGTGGAAATGCCGTCTGGGGCATCAATCACGTTCCTTGATACCCCAGGTCATGCCGCTTTTAGTGCGATGCGAGCTAGAGGAGCAGCAGTCACTGACATAGTTGTACTTGTTGTTGCTGCCGATGATGGGGTGATGCCCCAGACACGAGAGGCCATGGCCCATGCAAAATCAGCCAATGTGCCTATTGTTGTTGCAATCAACAAGTGTGATAAACCAGCGGCTGATCCTGAGCGGGTCAAGCTCCAGCTCGCCTCTGAAGGCTTGCTGTTAGAGGAGATGGGTGGAGATGTTCAAGTGGTAGAGGTATCGGCTATGGCAAAAACTGGCCTGGACAGGTTGGAGGAGGCATTGCTCCTTCAGGCTGAGATCATGGATTTGAAGTCCCGTATTGATGGATCTGCCCAAGCTTATGTTGTGGAGGCAAGACTTGATCGAGGCCGGGGTCCATTGGCCACTGCTATAGTGAAGGCAGGCACTTTGCTCTCTGGACAGCATGTAGTTGTTGGCTCTGAGTGGGGCCGTATAAGGGCTGTAAGGGACATGCTGGGGAAGATGACCGATCAAGCTACTCCTGCAATGCCAGTGGAGATCGAAGGGTTGAGAGGGCTACCAATGGCTGGTGATGATATCGTTGTTGTTGAATCGGAGGAACGAGCCAGGATGCTCAGTTCAGGTCGTAAGAGGAAGTTTGAGAAGGACAGACTAACGAAGGTCAGTGAGGACAGTCCAGAAACTTCAGAGACATTGTCAGAAGAGGAAGGAATTAAGAGAGTTGAAATGTCAATAATCGTGAAAGCAGATGTGCAGGGAACCGTACAAGCTGTAACTGATGCATTGAAGAGCTTGAATAGCCCTCAGGTGTGTAATATTTCCATGAATGCATCATTTTTTCCCATCTGTTAACTAGTCTTCAGCATTCTTAAAGGGTAACATAATTTCCCAAGTGGCTGTTCTCACTATTTTTCTCTTCCACCTAAAATGATCAGGTTTTTGTAAATGTCGTCCACGTTGGTGTGGGACCCGTGTCCCAGTCTGATGTGGATCTGGCCCAGGCTTGCCGTGCATGTATAGTTGGATTTAATATAAAGAGTCCTCCTTGTGCTGTTACTCAGGCAGCAACAAGAGCAAGCATAAAGGTGAGCTAAGTTCATTGATAAAAACTATAAGTAGTTGGCATACTAACAATTTATGGCAAAACCTTTTATCTTTGCATGATCTTTCAGGGTCCCTATAGATGCTTCTGTGGTAGTTCTTAAAATCTGAATGAACACTAGATATCTTGCTGAGCTTTAGTTGGTACCATCCAGTTGGGTGGCTATATGTAAATCCATATTTTCATATAATGTGAAAAGTAAATGATATCTAAAATAGTTATATGGATACAAGACTGATAAACTATCTGCTCTATATCTGTTGTTGATAGATAAAAATCCATCGTGTGATCTACCACCTTTTAGAGGACATGGGCAACCTGATAGTTGAGCGGGCCCCAGGAGTTTCCGAGACCCAAGTAGCGGGAGAAGCCCAGGTGCTCAACATCTTTGAGCTCAAAGGACGCAGTAAATCAAAGGGAGATGATGTGAAGATTGCAGGCTGCCGAGTCACAGACGGCCGTGTGGTGAAATCCTCGACCATGAGGCTTGTGAGGAGTGGAGAGGTTGTGTTTGAAGGGTGCTGCAGCTCGCTCAAGCGTGAGAAGCAGGACGTGGATATGGTAGCCAAAGGAAACGAGTGTGGCCTTGTGATTCGGGACTGGGATGATTTCCGGGTTGGGGATGTGATCCAGTGCCTTGAGCAGGTAATAAGGAAGCCCAAGTTCATCTCTTCGGAGAGCGGCGCTGTTCGGATCGAGTGCTGATGCCTCTGCTGCATGAGGTAGTAATCTATCTGCTATTTTAGTAAGACATGGACTCTTATGCCACAGACAGTGTAGTAGCTCTCAACTTAGACATTTTTTTTTTGTAATGCATACATGACAAATTGCAACACTGAACCCTGTAAATTTATCAAATTTTGGGTCACTCGTAGAATAAATATGTGATACAAGCAGTGAGTGGGGATGCATTTTGGTAGGTTATTGTTGAGTGCAAATCTTTATGACATGAAAGCACAGTGCTTGAAGCCCTTCTGTCTATTTCTTGCACAATGCACACTTGATCTAAGCTTGAGCTCTTTAAGGCCTAATCAAGTCTTTCATATGCAGTCCATTCTTGAGGGTTATAGATTACTGGCTCTTGACCCTGCGGAAGGGCTATTGTTGACTATGGAGTCCAATGAAGCCTTGATATGAATGTGAGGTCAGATTTTCAGAATAGTAGTACTGATTTGGAAATGGTGCTGAAGAAGAAGGGTTTGTATGGATTGAGTAAGATTTGTTTGGATTGAGCGAAGGTTGGGATGGGAAGTAAATAAATAATTTGAATATGTTAAAATTTTTTAATAAATAATTGTTTGTTTGTGTATTTAGTTAAATTGAGTTAAATAATTATTAATTAAAAAATTAGAAATTTATATTTTTAATTAAATTTAATTATTTATTAAGTAATATATATAATTAAATTATATTAAATATATTATATAAAATAAATAACTTATTATTGTAATAAATAATTAATAGATATATATTTTATAATTATAATAAATTATATTATATATATATATATTGTACTTTCTTATTTTTCATTAAACCCTACCCTGACTTGATTGGTCGGTGATTATCATTTTCAAGTGGACCATTCGTCCGTGGCTCTCTCAAGGATTATTAGCCTGGCGGGGCTGGCCGTGAGGGGCAAGAAAGTGGCCATCAACATTGCAGAGAAGGGCTTCCCGATCTTTGTCAAGGGTCGATAAAACAGATGAAGAAGCTGAAGGTAGCAGTAGCAGGAGAGTTATAGGTAGGTATTATTATAGGAATATTGAGCACACTATTCCATTGATGAGCAATATTGAGCACACATCCACTTATGAATGTGTACATATAATACATATCTAGTATAAAATATTCACATAGCTAGTGTCCTACGTGTAGGAGGAGACGTAGAACATGGGTGGTCGACTGGACTGAGGTGGAGCTCCATGTTGGCGATGATCTTGTTGAGTAGGTTCTTGCTGATTTGGCGAGTCTTATGGTCTAATACTCTTCCCAAGCAATTGAGATGATGAGACGGATAGTGAGTAAATTAGATAATTGATTATTTGTTCCAATGAAACGTAAATAAAACAGGTGTTGATTGTGATGTTCTGACAAATTGTTAGTTGATCTTTGAGTATACCGGACAAGGTTTGATGTGAGATAAATTAATAAAAGATTATCACACTTTAACCTTAGAGGTTGGTACTAAAATGAATGATAGTTTGTTGTTTTTTATAATTTTAATAAATAATATTATCAAGAAAATAACAAACTCACTAATAAAATGACAATAATTCGGATTATTAGCATAATTGATATTAAAAAAATAGAGAATAATAATAAAGGGAGAACTATGTCAGAGTCCATGATAAAGCGTTTCGTAAAAATAGTGTAAAGAGCTGATGATGTTAGTTGATACCGAGCATTTAAGTTAAATATGATCGAATGATCGAGTGAAAGTGAGGTATTAAAAAGAGCTAAAAATTTGACGATATTGAGTGGTCTGATTAGTGAGGAAGAGATATGAGTCAGTAGCAATAAAAGTAGATAAAGGTTGACAATTACTCATACCAATATTTGAGAGAAAATCTTGTATATATTTATGTTGAGTTAGTTAAATGTTATGGTGAGAGAGAACTTTAGTATCAAGAAAATAATAGAGTGTACCTAAATATAAGCCTAGAAGGGTCCAAGAATGAGGCAATATGATATTCACCCGAATGTCAACTGTAAGATTGGATGATTTATTTTTTGAGGAATCAGCGGGGGGAAGTTATCTACAGGAGACCGCGTAAGCGGGGCCTCGAACAAAACTGCCTTCCGTTTGCTTTCACCATGGCCATCACCCCCGCAGCCACTCCCGCCCACACTGCAGGGAAGATGAACTGCTGTGCACCTCTCCCCGCTGAAGAGCAATCAACACAAGTTAATGGCTCCATTAACATTTTTGTCTTATCTAATAATACTGCAAGATCGAGTTTGTATGATTCATCAGGAAAAAAAAAAAAGGCATTTGAATGTGACACAACACTTCATCAACAACCAAGAGTCTAAATAGGAGAACTTATTAGTGAGGATTTTTTAGGATTTTTTTATGATCAAAATAATTAAATCAAGAGTAGATTTTACTAAATCGGTGGATATGATATCATCAGTATAGATAAATAGAAAAATAAAGTTATTGATACGATAAATAAATATATTTACTAGCAACATAACCTTAAAATTCAATTGTAAAAAAAAATAGTTGAGGTGAAAAAAATTATTTATGAAAGACCTATTTGAGGCCAATGACCAAATACTTTTTTAGTAAGATATGCATGAAATAACAAATTATTCAACATAATGACTAAAATAGTAATAGTTTTGAGTATTGGATTAAAAGTGCCATTATTTGCAAAAAGTCCGTTTTATATTGAGCAACTAATCTATATAAATATTGTTTGATTTTATAAACTCATTTACAACATATAATGTGATGATCCCAAGTGTGATTATGTTGAATAACTATTTTCTTGATATTGATGATTGCTTATCCATAAGAATGATGACTTGCTTAACCAATAACCATAAGTGTGGGAATCGTAAAAGGGAAGAAAAATAGAATGATTAATCATAAAATACCTAAAAATGAGAGAATTATAGTTATCATCTAATAATGTCCTATTTGTATAATAGGAGGACCGGGTGTTATGTAACTGAATGAGAAAGCATGTTGTGCAACTACATAGGATAATAAAATATCAATAATATCTCGTGATGAAAAAGACATACATGAATTCCGTGCTAGTTGGAGACGAACATATAATGAGGGATGAAATGAGAGGTGTGAGGAGCTATTTGTTGGAGGAGTTGAGGGTATACTATATGTCGAGTAATAGGAAGCAAAAGAGAAAATAAACTAATGAAAGTTAATAAATTGACATATGAAGATGCATCCGTGCAAGAATAAGAACATTTATAGACATATCGAAAGGGATAATCAAGAAAAATAAATAATATAGATAGTGGTTGAAGTTTATAAATTTGATATGGTTAAAGATAAGTAGAACAAATACACCAAAAATACATAGAAATATGTAATCTACTAATTAGGGGAAAACTTGTCGATAGAAAGATTTGTCAATTCAAGTGGGCAGTTAGTTAATAAGAAAGATTGTATTTTGAAAGTAAAATCTAAAATTTTCTTAAAAAGATGGGGTTGAATTATATTTGTTAAACACATGTTCACGGTACTTTTATTCACTATAATGTGTCGTTTTGTTAGTGAAGATAAGGATAGAAAATATTATGTAATATCTTGTGAGATTATAGTTAAATTTGAAAAGTAGGAAAGAGTTTAAAGTGCATTAATTTTTGGTTAAAAATATTTTTGACTTCTAGATGAAATATTCAAAATTGAGAGAATGTAATCAATATTTTAGAAGTTTGAGAAATTATTGAAATGATTAAAAGTAAATATACTATGTGTGACTTATATAGAGATCGAAATGAATCAATAGAACGAGGCGGTACTGATATAAATATTAGATGGAAAATATTATTAAATATTACACTTTTACGAAGTGAACTGCAGTTATACTTTTAAAATAATATAAGAAAATTGAATATATATATATATATATATATATATATCGATTCGAATAAAAGTTTTGAATAAATATAATATTTTAAATTTATTTTAAAAATTTTTAAATTTAATGA
This sequence comes from Trapa incisa, assembly GCA_030064435.1. Classification (NCBI taxonomy): domain Eukaryota; kingdom Viridiplantae; phylum Streptophyta; class Magnoliopsida; order Myrtales; family Lythraceae; genus Trapa; species Trapa incisa. Next base: position 22,594,003 of record CM057775.1, read on the forward strand.
AATTTTATAATTATTTTATTATACGTTGTAATGGTATTCACTATTTTATTGTAAAGAGTGGTGGTAATGGTTACAATAAATTTAATATAATTTGGTTTATATTACAATAAATTAAAATGATCTAAATTAGTTTATTACACAAATTTTAACTCAAATGGTACAACACCAATATTTATCCAACCTGATTTAATATTAATTTATTTTATATTATAACTATATATAATTTACTTTTATTTTACTAACATTATAAATTACTTGAAAATTTTAATTTCCCAAACCATAACTTAATTCAGCCAACTTAATATGATTGGACAAACTCAACGCCCAAGTCAACTCGATTAAATTGAATCAACTCGACACAATTAAACCAATCCAAAATTAGGTCTTGTTCGAGATCCGAAATCAAACCTTAATTAGACCAACCCAAAATTGAGTTCTAACCAAAACAAGAAATAGGGACCTGATCAAATCCTAACTAAGACCCAAGATCGGATCATGATCATGGAATCTAGTCAGGAGAGGACCCGAGATCAGGTCCTAAATCACGATTCAGGTTTACTTAGACCCGAACCCGAGACCCAACACTAGCGCCGACCGAACCCAAAAATCTTCAAGTTGGGTCAAGCACAAAATCCAATCTCGGGTCAACTTGACAAGGTTAAAAGTGGGGTGGGATAATGAAACTTGCCACTACATCCCTTTAATTCCTTCACCTCATACCAAGCACCCACTTTAAAGCATGGGACCCCAAATGCCTTTTCAAGTCCACCACTTGGTCATAGCAAAACATATGATGATGATTCCCCCGGACCTCTCTCTTAAAATTCAGAGAATCTACAAATAACATGCTTGAACTATTTGACAGAGCTAGGAGAGGACTGTTGTTCTAAAATCAATTTGAGCAATTCAAGGCCATGAAGGCTTCTCAAGGCAAAAAGCACTTGCAAAGGCAATTTCTTCTCAATAAGCACTTACCATTACACATCATCAGAAACAAACCACTAGAACCCACAATCTATTTTTCCATGTACACCTAAGGACTCACATTGGAATCAGGCCCTGATAGTAAGCTCTGCCCTCAGATGTAGGGCCCCATTATGGAAATAAGCACTATCATCAGCCATAAAATCAGTCCACTTAATGCCAAAGAGATTTCTATATCCAACAGCCTTGCCCCCAGTGAAAGTATAGTTCCCCCTGTACTTGCTCACAAACTCTTCATTCGGCTTCGAGCGAGCTGCAAACTCATAGTCCACAGCAAATGAAACTGAACCCTTCTCCTGCATACCCAAGAACAACCCAAAGCAATGGAAAGAGCTCTGCTGGTCCATGTTGCAGTGAGCTGAGAGGAAGAATCCTTGCCCACCCAGATGAAATGCTTGGGAATAGACTCGACCGGCGGGAAACAGATTGGCACATTCCTCCTTTTTCAGATCAAGGTAGACCACACACTGCTGCCTCGGGAGATCAAATTCCACCACTTTCACAGGCCGGTACTTGTATGCACGTTCAATGAAGCGGCGAGAAAGGGAGTTAGCCTCTTCTGCAGCTAGCAATCGCTGCCTATGTGGAGCCTCAGCCTTGAAGAATAAAGCTTCAAGGACAACCTTGGAGGCGAGTTCAGGATCAAAGTCATTGCAGGTTAGAACCTTCCTTAGCTTCCGGCATGTCATGAATGGGAAGCGTATGAGTCGCCCAAGTCGAGAACTGAGAACTGACCTGCGATCATCCACCTTGGTATAATGCATCCTGGCCCACTTGAGAACAAAATCATAAACCACATCCTCTGAAGCCACCTGAAGATCATCACTAGATAGCACAGCTTCAATACCTGATAAAGGCAAGTTCAGCACCTCATCCTGGAACCTGAGAGTAATTGCGGTTCCAAGTTAAAGGTCATCATATTAGAGTCTGTTGAAGTAAAAAAAAAAAAAGGTAAACAGATCAAAAGAGGAAGTGCCCATAACACCGACCATAACTTGTCTTGAGTGAGGCAAAAAAGCCAAAACTGTCTGTTGGAGTTCACATGTTAAATTCCCAAAGTCATTTTTATTCACGAACAAACAATAATCTTAATTGGAATAAAAGTGATAGCTCGAGACTTCCAAATTAATTTAAAGAAAAAAATGTTGCAATAGCAGAGAAGCTTACTTAGCTACATCTTTGTAGAGTGCTGCAAGAAACTGCTTCGCAGCATCTGTGAGAGGCAGAACTTCATTAGCCATTTGAACAGTTGAAGGAATATCCAAGTAAAGCAATGCAGACTCAGAGGTCATTGGCAAGGTCCTTAATAACTTGCTGCAATATCTCATGCATGATGCCACCTCAAATTTGTCAGCAGCCATTAACACATCCAACACAGCAGTAGGTTGTGTTGTAGATAGTGTATTGCTGTACATATAATTAAGAAGCTCCATAAGAGCTGCTTCCTCTGTTCCATAAAATGCAAAAAGAGAAAGTTAGAGCAGTCATGATTGCATATGTAGAAATTAGTAAATTCCAATGAATTGAATAGGGCAAAGTCAATGAATTCTTCTAGAAAGATACCGGATGCATGAATTCTCAAGGTCACTTGCCGCTGTTCAGACTCCCGCATTCCATTGGAGAACAGCTATAAAATAATAAAATGAGTCAATCAAGGTGCCCCAAAGAATACAGAACAAAATTCTGAAGTTCCATGAGAAGAATCAATGCTAATATCCATATTCACCTTGTAAAAGAAGGGACTTTTTGCTGCTAGTATTGGAGAGCTAATGTGTAAAGTTTTAACACAAAGAACTGTTGAGCAGTCCATAGCTGATAAAGGATTGCTATTAGTAGAAGGCCCTTCAGCTGCAAAGGTACAAAATGAAATTCAGGGACCAGAACAATTATGAATCAAATCGAAGATACATGTAGCTTCTTATTAGACAAAGGAAAATAATAACAGTGGGGCGCTCACAAAATTTTCAAACCTACAAACCAACACCTGGCCTATGTGATCATTCATAATGTTGAGATATGATTTTGGTTTAGTATGAGATAATATTTCAATATCAAGTATATTTGACAATGTAAATATTATTTGATTGTTTCAATTTTAGTATATTTTATTTCATAATTTCGTTTATCCCCAAGTATTGTATTCATATAATCATCCAGAGTCAAATTCTATCAATAAGCTTTGGGATATCATCTTCTCTCCACTCCTCTTCTCGACTTATTTTATCAAACACAAATTATAAACAAGAGATATCCTCAAAAACATTCACATAGATGATACCATGGACATAAGTGCTGTGTCAATCTATTTCTTGATGCCGCTCATCAGTTCTACAATCACGAGATAACATGCTCTTGGAAGTATTATTTGTTATCATGGGAAGTATATATATTAAAAAATAATGAGAGCCAAGTATCCAGCTAAAAAGGGAGATGAAAAATGGCACCAAATTTATTTACCTTTCATTCCAGCATCCAAAGGTGACTCATCGACCATTGCCATGGTTTCCTCATCCTGATTCTCGTACACAACACCATCCTCAGTATCGGGCATATTGCAGTTTATAATCTGTTCCTCACATTGAACAAGGAGGTCGTCCGACACTATAAAAAAATGAATGGACAAAGGGAGCAGTTCATCATTAAGGAGGCAAAACAATTCTAACGACATGATTTCAACTACATTATACACTATTAGTTGCAATAATCTCTTCCCTTTAAACATCAACTTTATATCCCCCCCCCCCCCCCCCCCCCCCCATGGGAAAGGGAGAAGGGGAAACTCTATGATTTTCGAAACAAAATGAACCAAGAAACCGAAAATTGCAAGATGTTCAAAAGCTAGAGCGCCAATCCCAACAATAAACTAACCGTTCTTCTTAATTTCCTCCCTCCGCCTCTTTCGGTTACGAGCCCAGTCGGCGAGGCTGGAGCAGCCCTCGCCGTCGGGCTTGAAATCAGGAAGGTCGGGGACGATTTCAATCCGCAGGACCCTGTCGGAGAAGTTGCTGTCGTTGAATGCGAAACCGAAGTCCGATTCCGACCCGATTACCGACGTGCCGCCGGGAGAGCAGTCCGAATCCATGATGATCCTCGGATCAAACAGATCAATGTTCGCCTATCTCATGCCTAGAAGCCAACGGGTTCAGTGGAATCGGCTTCAAATCGGAGGCAGAAATCGTGCCCTAGGAATTTGGTTCAGACTTATTACCGTCTGTATATAGAGACAGAGAGAGGCTCTTGGCAATTCTCCATACCGACACAGAATTAAAGCTGATTGAGCAAATATTTGCCAAAAGGCCAAAGGCAAACGTTCATGAGTTGGCATGGTTCCACCTTCCCCTTCTTTTTTCTAGACAAAAACCATTAATTTAGAAAAATATAAAATTATAAGTTCAATATATTCATTTATTTTATTGAGATTAAACATTAATTTTTAAATTTTGCCACATTTTCTTGGAAAAGTTAGGAATTATGAATGGATTTAATTAAATTTTGAATAATCAAATATATTTTTTTTAATTTGAATGATTATTTATTGACAAAAGGACTCATTTTCCCATTTTCTTATAATAGTGTAAGTTTAGTTCATCTTAATTGTTTAATATTAATAAATAATATTAACAAATAATAAATAATATTATTATTATTAAAAAATAGATAAATGTCATTATGAGTTTTCAAAAATAATTTATCTTACCAACATCCATCATCTATTGATGTTTATAATGGGAAATTTCAACTTTTGAAGCCCATTTCAACTTTTAAGGCCCAATTCATAAAAACAACAGGCCCAAATATTTGTTGGAGCCCAGTGGTTGTAAAATTCTTCCGTATCATATATTTTTTATTTAAATTATTTAATATTTAAATCATTTAAATATCAAACTCTATCTTTCTTTTTCTCCAATAAATACTCTTACTCCAGCAATTACTTAGAGGGGAAATATCTTAATATTCCAACCCATTTAATAAGCCATGATTCATATTTTATCTTTCAAGAGGCAATTCCAACTTTATTTCAACATCACACCCAACATTTTTTCTTAGGAATACCGAAGGCAACATAAAATATTGCTAAAGACGTGTTTTTTTTAATATCTGGCTGAAGAAAAGTTCTTCATGGTGCAAAATCTCCCTATATTTTGCTGCATAAATTCACAAATATCATCTCCTTGTAGGACAAGCTCTGCCGGAACAATCCAATCTAACATTTGTTTATAGTCTGGTGCGACATGATTTAATGCTTCAAGGGCAATGAAGATGAGGATAAAGAAGATAGAGAAAAAAAAGAAGGAAAATTCTATCACTTTTCCCCCAACTTCTATTTTGTTTGGCAAAAGAACTTTACCCATTATTGTTCCAATTCTAAATATAAAAATTCTGTGTAATTATTAATTTAGATATAAATTTTTATTTTAAATTTTAAATTTATATTTGAGTTAATTTGGGTATACAACTTTAATTATTGGTTAGACTATATATATATATATATGTATTGCCTTACCACAACTATGTGGTGTTATGTCTTCACGTGGTAAAAAAAATCTCGAATTAGTTGTTGGAGAATTAATTTATAAAAAATCTAATAACTTGTAAACTGTTACAAATTTAACCAAATCATAAATATTACATATATGCCCCATAACTTTTAATCATTGTTTCACTCGTGTCTGATCCACTATTTTAACAGTTAAAATATTCAAAATCTAATATATTTAATCTTAAAATAAGAGGGTGTAATTGCATTAAACCCTTTTTCTCCTACAAAAAAATTCAATCATATTAACTTATATTTTTTTATTAAAGAATAAAATGACTAAATTTACCATTTTTTAAATATATATGATACAACCAGTATTATCGCCAAAGTTTACTATAAATCTCATTTTTGCATGATCGGATTTAAAATAGTATATTATATATTTAAATAGATTAATTTTATAAAAAAATAATTAAAAAAAAAGTAGAAAATAATAATTTTAAATAATTTCTAAAATAATATTATTATTTTTAATATCACAATTTAAAAAAATAAAATTTTAAAAAAGTGAAATTTAATCTAACAATAATATTTAATCGAATTTTATTGGTGTAATTTATATTTAAGAATTAGATATATTTATATACTATTAAACTCAAATTTAAAATTTTAAATTTGTAAATAATAGATCAAATTACACTCTACTCAAACTCTATTAAATTAAAATTGATAAAATTGAAATTGATTCGATAACAATAATCCAATAATATGGTAATTGCCAAACACATATATATTTGATTTGGAATTATACAACGAGATTAAATAAAGTGTAACTAATAAAATGATAGGGTATATCACTGTTTTTAAATAAAAATGGATAAAACCCATTATCGATTCATAATACTTTCTCTAACATAATATTAAGCTCGCACTAGTACCCAACCCGAATTACACTAATTACAAATTATGTATATTAAGTAGAAATAAACTCTATTACTTATCAGTAAATAATACCTTCTCTAATAAAAATTTCCTCTAACCCATTAACAAGAGACTAAGTATCTTTCATTAAACGATAAAAGGAGATGGCACCATCTATATAGAAAACAAACAAAGAAGCAAAGCTGTCGTGTCATATTGTCATTTCATTTCACACATTCCATCATTCGGTGAGCAAGTGTGTTAATCAATCAGTGTGATGACTAATAATAATCTATTTAAATATTAGAAAAAAAAGCAAATATATATATATATATATTAAGTATCATGTCATAATGTCACAATATCTCATTAAAGTAATATAAGATAAGAAATAGTAATAATTTATACTGAAATTAAAATCCTAACTTAATATTTTCACTTGACGAAGCAATAACACAACAACACGAATATCATCTTTTTTTTATCTACCATCAATGATTTGACCATTTTTTCTGATATAATGTCTAAAATCTAATCAAATAATCTAATTTTATGTAATATAAAAATAAAAAAAGTACTTTTTTTTTGTTTTTTTCTTTCCAAAGAGAATCAAAGAAAGATGGTGGTGGGTGGGTGGAAGAGATCCCATATGCAGCCAAGTGAGCTATGATGGCATGAAAATTTAATTGTTTGAGAAAAGTATGTTTATTAATCTTGCATTTTGAACATATTCTCATATTTTAAAATTTATTTTTTATTAAAATTTTAATTTTGATAAAATAAAAAGGTATTATATATATGTGTGTGAAGTTAAATATATTACATCATTTACTACAATTAACCTCTTATAATACTTTAATATAAAAGGGAAAATATCAAATTTTTTATAGGATTTTATAATTATATTTAACTCCTAAATAATTATTAATTAACTATTTAAAATTAAGTATAATAAGTGTATTCACCTTATATTAATATGGAGTATAGAGAAATAATAATTTTATATTTGATAAAATAAATAAGTATTATAAATATATAATACTTAAAAATAGTGAATATGTAATATAGACTCATAAATAATGCTTTTATTTATATATTTTTTTAAAATAATATATGATTTAAGTATAAAAAATCTAAAGATAGAGGAAGAAGGGTGTGAAAAGATTATAGCAAAAGAAAATTCCTATGCATGATTGATTTGTTATATAAGGCACCCACAATTAGAATAAGGGGGAGGGGAATAAAGGGTCCAAATGGGATTAAAAGAATTAAATTTCTAATTTTTAATTAATGAGTAAGTGGATGGGAGTCTTGTTCCATCATATTCTTCTTCATCTTCTACTATATGAAATTAACATAAGGAAAATATGTCTTGTCAATAATGCAATATCACATATTGTCCAATCACTTCACCTTTTCTCCTCTTTATATCATTTTTGTGCCCATGCACAGGCATCCTATATGCCTAACATGTCGTGTTATGTTATAGCTTCACATGGGTCTTGGTCGTGATTCTCACGTGTCCCTTGTTTCTAGTCGATAATAAATACATGCCATTTAGGCACAATAAAACATACATTTAAAACTCGGATTTATTGATATTTGTTATTAATATGATAATATTAAGTTTATGAGTGTGAGAAAATATTATTTATCAGTGTTTGGATTAATTTATATTTAAAAATTAAAAATTATAAATAGTATAAGTTTTTAATATTATAAATTTACAATATATTTATTTTATTAAATTTAAAATAATATACTACTTATATATCTCACTTGTAATTTTTGATATAGGTGGAGTGGAACAATTATTTTAAGTTATGTATTTTTTCTTTATATTAGTAAATTATATCTTAAATTACTAGTTTAACTGTATCTGATAATATGGAAAAAAAAATTATAAAAAAGTAAAATGTATATATCTATTTAAAAATTAATATTTATAAAAATTAGAATTTTTTCAATTTTATAAATCTAATACAATTCTCTATGTAATCGTATTCTTAACAATAAATAACTTTTTAACTCGAAATTATTGATATTTATCATTAACATAATAAAATTAAGGTTATGAGTAACTAAGTGTATGTGAAACCCAATAAGAAGAGAGGGGATCCATTCTAAAAGGAAAAGAAAACCCATCACACTTAAACAAAGAAATGGGGTGGAGCATATGGTGCTGCTCCTAAAGGAAGTGAAGAAGGTGGTTTTAATTTCCCTGGTGCATGGGAATGATTAGTATAGGAGATGCTTACAGCTGCAATAATTTTAATTAATATGTAATTATGGGTTAGTTAATACATATTTAGGCTAAATTCTATCTAACTTTTTGTACATTGGAGTGCATAAAGCTTTAAAACAACTTATTTAATACATAATAACATTTTATTTTAAGTCACATTACCCTTATAGGATAAGTAGGTTAGTTGACTGATCTTGCTGCTCTAATCTGCCTCTCTTCCTCCTATATAAGTAGGCACAATTGGTTGTGTTGTATAGAAGTAGCCCTCTCTCTATATGATCTATATGTCTTTCCCACAATTCATCGATCAATATCTATCATATAAGCCAGCCTAAATTTTTCTATCCCCGTCAAAACAAAAACCCTAACTTTCTCTCAGGTGCTATTTTGACCAAGTCGCCGACGGATGGATTATATGCATATGTCCTTCGATCATTGACGACGATCGTCTTGGTGGGTAAGAGAGGGCTTTCTTCAGTCCATTCAAAGGGGCGCTGCGGGAGTTAACTAGCTGCCGACTCATTCACCCAAGTGCTGAGCGAAAGGCTTGTAATACTCGCTCTGTACATGATTGAATGATGCGGGAGCCTTGTTAAATCTCGAGCTCCCTTTGCTTGGACTGAAGGGAGCTCCTTCATCTCAACATAGAATCATCGTCACCGGTCTCCTCATCTCATATTTTGATCCTTCTCCTTTAGTTCATGTATTGCCTTTTCATTTTTTCTAGGTATTCATAAACAGAATTAGAATGAGAGTTTCAATATTGATATTATGGGTGGGATAGTAGATTTCTAATTTATAAATTTATAATAGGTTTTTTATTTTATTAAATTTGTAATAATATTATTATGTGCATAATATGTCGTATGTATATATATTATGTACCATTTTTAAATCCGTATTTAATAACTATATACAATATCAAATGACTGAGAATAATAATTTTAATTTAGATATTTTACCTAAATAATCGGAAATATTATGAGATGTTAAATACTCTATTAATATGTTTGAGAATTTATTCTATACCGATAATTAGTAAAACTTATATTTACTTAAAATTTATAATTTATATGTAGTAAAATTTTATAAACTAACAATAATTTTATATTTTATTTAATTTAAAATAATCGATTAATATTTATTTATATAAAAAAATTACTAATAAAAATTATTTAAAGTAATTATTTTCACACCTAAATTAAATTATACTACCTATATAAATATTTGTAAAAATAACAGATTAATGTCAAAATTTTTAAAAAAATATTTTTCCTGCATCAAACATTTAATAATTTAAAGTCACTTGAAACAATTTTTGGATTGAGTAATTTATGGGGTAAGTGACTTTAAATCAAGTTAATACAGTTTTATATATATTATATTATTTTTTATTTATATTTATTCTTATATATTTTAAATAAATTTATATATTAATAATATATTATATAAAATAAAATGATATAATTATATAATAAAAGTATTATATATAAAAAAAATAATAGGTCAAATATATATAATATACTTTATTATATACATATATATTTTTTTGTTATATATAAGTTTTAAAATAATTGTTCCATATTAGTTCTTATTAAAATCGAAATTTTGACAAAAAAATAAATTTATAGCAAAGTTTATTGAAATTTACAACAATTATGCAATATTCTTTATTCTCTTCATATTTTTTTCAAATTTATCTTCATTTTTCTCTTATTTTTATACTTAATAATTTATTTTTTATAATTAAATTTATTATTTTTTTCACAATTAAATTATACTAACTTTAAATTATAAATATAAATTTATTATACAATCTCAAACAAATTAACAAATTTGTTGAAAAAAAATAAAAATGAATTAAACTATTATATCTTTTATAGTAAATATATATATATATATATATTAAATACGGATACCTAACACGTTTAAAAATAATATTATAATTTTGACCTCAAAAATTTAAATTCATCTCTAATATCAATCTGATGTTGAATTTCATTATATAAATTTTATTTTATTTTTAACGAAAATTATTTATTATATTAAATATTTGATATCAAAATAATATATTTTTAAAAAAATTAATAGTAAATTATTATTTTTTACAAATTTTTAGTAATATAAAAATAATTTAAACTTAGTTTCATTAATTCCATTTCATTCATTGTCACTTCTTAGTAGTGGGGAACAAGACCCATCAGTCAATGTCATGTCTCCATGCGTACACTCATCCAATGACTCTTCATCACTTCATTTCTGGTATTGCATCTTTTGTTTTTTTCTTCTATACCTGTGCAGAATCTTTCTTTTCCTTTTGCCAAATCCATCAGAAAGTACAAGCATGACGCTGTAAACCTGATAAACAGTGAACACGCTCGTGAGTTTTGCAGCAGAGCGATGTAAGCTAGGGTTACGGTAAAGTGCTGCTGACCCTCGAACATAGCTGAAGAAGAAGAAGAAGAAGACGACGATGATGTAAGGTGGAATCCATAAGCTAAAGCCAGGGCTAAGACAGGCAACCGACATATGACATGACATGACCCGCATGGTCATTCCTTCAACCTCTGGGCCGTTTGACACATACAACCAGCCTAAATTGTCCAATATGGGCTGAGTGCAGTCTATATGTTGGGCCGATATAGGCCCAACTTGAAGAGACTGCTTTAAAGGCCCATATAAGCCCAGATTTGACTCACACTGACCATTTGACTTCACTCAACCTGAGGGCAAATAAAAGTGTGTTCTACGACAGCCAACAACATAAGACAGATAGATGGATCTTTGTGGAGGGATGATTGCATGTTAGGCAAGCAAAATTGAAGATAAGGTGCCCCTCTTCAAAAGAGCTATTGGGGATCTGGAGATTATGGTGCTTGAGGTGTTCGAAGTCGGCCCCTGCCAGAGCTCTTACCAGATGGGCTTCCTCATCGGCCGGAGATTCTCCGACTTGATCATGAGCAGGCTGTCCACGGACCTGATTCTCCAAAACCAGCTCCTCCCATGGGCAAGAACACCGGAATCGTGCCCTCTCATGGAAGCTCTCGGCCGGAGCAACCGACACAAGTTCCCGGAGTACTGGGACGAGCTCGTCGGAATGGCAGATGGAAGCGGGGCACCCTTTCTCGAAGTACCCCTTCTGGTATCAATGTTCGATTGAGGGAAGAAATACATCTTTCATGGAACTTGACGTGTATGAGGATGAACTTTGTGCAGATAATGCTAATAAACTTCAGGAAGGAAATTCTACCTTTCCTTCCATCACCGGAGCTGGTAATCGAATGCTCTGACGTGCTCGTCGTGGATGAGTCGATGGCCATCGCAGCCCACAACGAGGACAACATCGACACCTTACTCGGCCGCACGTAATGGCTCTATTTAGATAGGATTGATCGGTCTTTGAATTCTCTTTCAGGTGAATCTGTTCATTTTAAAGAGACGCCATTGAATGAACTTATGCAGTTACCTGGTAAGGGCAACTCTCCCCAATCAGATCACCTTCATCGCCTACACATATGCAGGAGAGCTACCGAGCTGCGCATTCGGGCTGAACAGCTCGGGACTGGTAAAATGTGGTAAACTCGATCTGGAATCTGCTTCTGCACTTCTGCAGCGGATAGCTGAATCCAAATCTCTACATTCATTCTTCTTTCAGGCATTTACTTTGAATGCTGTGCCGCCTTCAAAAGACGAGATTGTGTTTGGTGGAATTGGCCGGAACTTCGTCTCCAGGAACCTTCTGGAAGCGGCAAGCATGAGCGATGCTATGGATGTAAGACCTAATCAAGCTGATGCATCGTAAGAGATTGACTTCTTGACAAAACAAGTAATCGACTGACAGTTTCTCCTTTTAGAGAATTCGTTCATCGGAAGTATCAGTAGGCCACAGCTATAATCTAGTCGATGCGAGGTTACGGAAGATTCTCAATGTCGAAACTGCATCAAGAGGTCGACTTTCAGTGCACGAGGTCGGGGCAGATCCTTTCTTCCATGCCAACATGTACCTCCATCTTCCTGCCACTCAGGTACGGAATCAACTGGATCTCAGTATTTCAAGTTTTTTGTATGTAAGTACCAACTGCAGATCCAGGTGATGTAGTGTAATCTACTCTTCTAACACCAAAATCATATGGCCTTTCTACCAAAAGGTGCATGATGAGAATTCGATATCCAGGCAGAATCGAGCTGCAATGCTGCCAAAGAGATCAAAAGAAGACTTTCTTTCGGTTCTTGGGGACATGGAGGATCCAAAATACCCGATATTCATGACAGGTAATACTTGCAAGTGCCATGAAAGTATTCCATCAAACCTTTGATGGCTTGGTTAAGTCTGCATTGTTCATTATCTTACTTCAGGTCCGAGGCTCTACACCCTCTGCACTGTGCTGATGGATCTGGATCGTCAGACATTGAGTATCCTTAAAGGGAATCCGAAAAATGGAGAAATTTCTCATGTCTTCTCTATGCTTACAAGTGAACTCCTGAGTGCATAATCACTTGAAGAGTTTAGGTTACTACAGTTAGTCTCTTGTCTCTCTGAAAAGTGATGGTGGGTTGATTGCTCATAATTGTGCCAGATGCGGAGAATCAGTTATAAGGTACATTCTCTGTATACAATCCAAGATCCCTCTGGTGGCATTGTAATGGTACCTCATGCTGTGGACCCAAAATTCTAAGCAACCCAAAGGCATGATATAAAGAAATGTTCAAAGGAGAGTGTTCTTTACTCCCAACTTCTGGAAGGAGGATGAACAGGACTTGCAGCAGAAGCAGCTGAGTCTGTGATTTAATAAGCTCATGATATACCTCTGGAAGCCTTGAACCTTGATTTCTGCCCCTTCGACCTCGGTTCAGTAAGCTTTGCCATTATATCACTGCCCTTGAGGACAGGAGGAAGCTTTGCAGATGACCGTAAGTCGTCAAGATCAGGCCACTGTCGAACCGGGCCAGTGCGTGTCCTCCATGTAGAATGGTTACTGCAAGAAGCCTCTCCACCATTGTTCTCACCCGCTCCAGTAATCATCAATTGGTTCTTTATGAAGTCACTCGCCACATTTGATGAAGCTATGTTCTTGCTTTCTATTTCATCGGGTTTATGGGCACTAATCTCAGGTGGGACTCGGACTCCATCAGAGTTTTTCTCTCTTTCTGCTTCTGTTCTTTTTGAATTCTTATATCTACTACCCATTAGTACTCTGGCCATCTGTTCTTCGAACTTTACCTGTAGACTTGTAGGATTTCGAGCTTTCCTCCTTGCACTTGACCCGACTTTTTTCTTCACAACATTTGCAGTTTTTTGGATATTTTCTTCCTCAATATTAATCTTTGCAGCAGCTTCTTTACCTTCATATTCCATGAGCTCATCTTTCTTTTCCTGTCTCTTCAGCTCGAAACAGTTTGAATCACTCTTATCGGAATAGTCTTCATCAACCAGAGGCACACTCACCACTTCATTGAAGGGCACTGCCTCCATTGATTTTCTATCTTCTCTTGGTCTAAGAGCAGCCTTCTTCTTCGCCTTGAGGAATGTCTCCAACTCAAAGCTTAATTTCTCCACTATTGACCCCCTCTCCCTGACACCGCTCTCAGCTTCTTCTAACTTCATATGCATCCTCTCATCAAGCCATGATTCCGACACATGAAGGATAACACGGTCACGATTGGACTCTTGGCCCCGTTGCTTATCATCCTTCTGCTTTAAAGCACGGACCTCATGTTCATAATCCCGGATGCCAATAGCAAACTCATCACATAGATCTTCCAATAGCTTCCTCGACTTGCTCTCATTCTCAAGCTCCCTCAAAGCACTGGATAGGGAATTCTTGGCATCGGAAAGTTCCCGTGCCAACTTTCTGTGCAGACTCTCTGACTGCTTCCTGAGCTTCCGTTCATCTTCTAATTCATCCCTTGTTGATTGAACAGCCGCATGGATTTTCTCCTGCTCCTTGTTTTTCCTTACAATCTTATCCTCGACAATCTGCTTCATCAGTGCATCAATCTCCCTGCGGCCAGACTGCTGATCACGAAGCAACTCTTTGATCCGCACCTTAGAATCATCAAGCTTCATCTTCAGCGCCTTTATCAGCGACATGTTGGATGCATGCTGCTCTTCCAAGCTCCATATGCGATTCAAGACCTTGAGAAGCTCAGTTGATGTTTTGAGGCTGTAATTGGTCTCCTTGGGTCTTCCTCTCAAGTCAAGAGAACTCGAAGGAGTGACTGCAAGGTTATAGGGAGTAGTTACCTACACAAGAAACGGCATAAGAATGGTTGCTTGGCCATAATAAAGGCTGTTATCATATCACCCACAATCCAATGAAAATACAGACTAAGTTCTGCTCTGCTAATATTTGTGCACCTCCATCCAACTGTCATAGCTAACAGGAGACATGGGTTGTATGGCACCTCGGCTTCTCTCGCCCAATGGATGATGATGCAAGAACGATGTGGCCATGAGCCTCCTAAAGCTGCTAGCACTCCCAGGCTACAAAACAACATCCCACATTGATAACTAACATAAGAAGCAAAATAAGCCACTATAAAAAGTTATGCACCCACTTCAAAGAAATACACAAACTAAACTCCAAAGAGAAGGACCCAGTAGGGATCAGTGAACATATAGACAAGTCCAAGGCCAAAAGAAGGTTCTTACTACCTACCTGATCAGGGGAGCTGGGGGAGGGATCGGCCATGAAGTGGGCAGCCTCGAAATCGCGGCCATCATCCTTGTCTTTGAGGCGGCGGAGCCTCGGAGGGCCGCCATTGGAGACAGCAGCACCTCTGTGCATTCTGGAGAAGGGGAAGTAGTGGTGGAACTCCCAGAGAGCAGCTGCGAGCTTCCTGGCAGAGATATACCGAGAGGAGGAGGAGGATGGAGGAGGAAGAGGAGGGTTTGCAGCAGCATCGGGGCTAATGATTAGCTCACGCGTAAACCCAAAGAGGCGGACTGGGGTAGACGTAGATGGGCCCTTCTTTCTGCTGGAAACCAACAAGACCCCTCTTCTCCTCAGCTTTCCCCTCAAATTTTCCAACTTTTCTGCTTCTCTCTCCCCACTTTTCTCTCCGCTTTCCATCTCTCTTTCTCTCTCTCTCTCTGAGTGTGCTCTCCTCCTTTTCTTCAATGGTGGGCTCACTTTTTCTTTAACCCTTTCTCTTTTCCTTTCTTGAGCTTCTCATTTGTGAGCTTGTTTCTTCTGCAGACAAGATCGTTGCTCCTGTGAAGATGATGACAGTTGGGGCTGCTCCGTGGAGATGATGACAGTTGGGGGCGCGGCCCCTCCCAGAGAAGGGGTGGTTGATTTGATTGCTTGTTTAGCAGACTAGTAACACAACCTTACTCCAAACACCATGATAGATCTCCACATAAAGATTCGATTTTGGAGAAATCTGTCACATATTTTTTCATAGTATAGAATACCCATAAGGGTCTAATTTTGAAAAGCACAGTGGTTGGGGAGATGACTCTTTGTCCAAGTTTTCAACTAAGAATATAGAATGATGGGGTTTTGATAGCTAAAATTGCCAAATAGAATCGCCTCATCCCTCCCTAGGATCCTTCATTTTCGAGATCCACCAAATCCATATATCCCATACAAGCATACAAGAATTGCCATCTCATGTACTGTCTGAACCAGAAGTGAATAATTGTGGCAGCCTCACCAATGAAAGCTTCTGGAGCCTTGAATAAAATTCCATTGGTCACTTGCCAGTTTCAAACTAAGTCCCTTACTAGAGACATTGATTCAACCATCTCAATTCACTTGCATGAAGAGGTAAAAGAGTGTAGTTTGAGCTCATAGAGTAATTGACTGGCTGGTGGAATCAAGATGTAAGGTACTGAAGATTATCAAAGCTCTCACAATGCACTTATGAAATGTAGGGGCTCCATAGAAGGATATCTTCTCTTAGTTAAATTTGGTGTCTGCCATAAAGTGGCAAAATGTCAACTGTCTAATAAAATTTTCAAGTAGGCAAAATCCTGCCCATGTTGGGATTATTAAACTCATTGAGAAGCCAAAAGAATTGATTTTCTTCCATCACATTCTCAGTTTCTCACAGCCTTGATCCCCTCATGTAGTGACCTTTATTTGAAAGTTGCACCGGAACTCATAAAATCATAGATTAGAGGGAATAAGAAGCGAAATGGTATAGGAAGGGAAAGCAAAACTCTGGTGAACTAACTCCATGGTAATCCCAGCCAGGGCAAGAATTTCAGAGAGATGAGTAGACAAATGAAGAATCCTCAGAGCAGCATAGACTCGGGATTCTCGATGTAGCCTTTGAATGCCTTCAACCACTCAGCACCAATAGCACCTGAGAAAGAGGCATGAAAAGATTGTATTAATAACAATATCCATTCAATGAAATCTTATTTTTCTCATCTCAAGAAATAAGGCAAAGATTTTGGCAGTGAGATGGCATATTTTTTTGTACCAATGAGAGAAAATGTATTAACCAACAATTTATACTCACCATCAATTACACGATGATCACAACTTAGAGTCACTGACATGAAGGATGCAAACTTGTATTGATCAGGTCCAGCACCAGGAATAACTCTCTTCTCAGCTGCTCGATAACACAATATTTTTTCATGTCAATTTCCATAAAAGAAATGAATAAATTAAACTTTAACTATAGTATGTAGCTTCAGACTTTAGAGCCAGATCTCACCAGATCCAACAGCAAGAATGCCAGCTTGGGGAGGATTAATGATTGCACAGAACTGTTTTACACCAAATGGACCCCCTAAGTTGGATACTGTGAACGTGCCTCCCTGCAACACCAGAAAGTCAACAAGTACATTGATTAACCTCAAGTATCAAGAATCCAAATTCAACCACTAAATACTCTTAACTACCTCATAATCTTCAGGTTTCAAACTGTTCTGCTTTGCCTTTCCGGCCAAGCTCTTGACCTCTTCGGCGATCATAGATAAACCTTTCTTGTCCGCATCCTGCAAGCATTACAAACAGGTGATGGCACATTCAATTGCTATTCCTTAGAGGGCGTAGTAGGATTGGAAAAGACAAGGAAGAATACCATACCCTTATAACAGGGACATAAAGCCCATTATCTGTTTGCACAGCAACATTGACATTTACATTGTGGAACCTGAACAGACAAAAAGGAGAATGAAAGGTTCATCACAAACCACAAATCAATAAGGTCCTTGCTTCCTTAAGGACTTGAGAGAACATGTATTCTTCTTACTGGCGAATGTAGTCCTCGGTCCATGAACTATTACACTGGGGGACTTTACGGAGAGCCAAAGCAGCAGCCTGCATTATAATTGTAGTTAAAAAATACGGATGAATGCAAGTAATGATAATTTCATGAAAACTTAATCCTACTTGGATGTGCTTTTGAAAGTTCTATAACAGCAGTTAGACAAGTATCAGAAGAACCTGATGGAAAATTTTTCATTAAAAATGTTTACTGTAACACGTCAAATCTCAAAGCCTCTGTGAAATATTCTGAATCTAGAAGCAGTAGCTTTTTTTATAGATAATTATTGTAGAAGCAGTAGGTAGCCATCATTTGACAAATAATTTTACTTGTACCTGATAATCAAGTCCTTATTGCAAAATTTGTAAAAACTCCAATATCACAAACAGAATATGGAAATGATGAATTGTTATTTTTTACATCCTTCACACAGATAATATCATTCAATTAATTACCTTTATCACAAGATCATTGACAGAAATCCTTTTACCACCAGAGCTCTCCTGTAATAAATTAAGCTGGCCACGTAATCTGAAAGAGATAAAAATATTAAAATTTGATCCACATTGTAAAAAACTATTACTATTTTTTAGGAGTGGTTAAGGTCAGTCTCACTCCATAAGTTTGTCGACGCATGTATCCACTGTCAAGTAATAATGAGGAATAGTTTGCTTTGAGAACAGCAACCGCGATGCAGTGATCTATCAAATATCATTTAGATTGATTAAGCAATACAGGCAGAAATGTTGTCCCAAATTCATATTACCATGGAAACATAGAAGAAGGATGGAGCATCATATAAACAAACTGGATGTTAGAGAGACATTCCATGGGTATACATGAATACTGTTTTCTCCCTCACTTGAGCACAGGGCGACAAACAAGAGAAGGTAACAAGTTTCAGGGTGAAGTATAATATGCGTGAAATAGTTGTTAACTTGCTGCACATCTCAAAAAACTTAGAACAAAAAGGGTACACTCTTAGATCACAAAGTAGCATAATACTAAACATGGTCAAACAATGGTATACTCGTCATCGTTTTGCTTCTCTAGACTTCATCTTATTGTCTGATTATAGTAGATGCAAGCTATCATAAAGTTGAATAGAAGAGGGTGGAAGAGAATAATGCAGTGTTCAAAAGGCAGTTATAAGGATACATATTCTTACTATTTGACCGGCACTTCTGATATAAGAATTTATAGCATTCTTACCTTTCTGATTTGTGTGTGAGGAATATCAGTGTAATTCAAGTCTGGAACTGTTCCATCCTTAGTCCTGTGTGCTCCAACAGGCATTTCCTTGCCACGCAAAGCTACATTACCAAAAAAATTGTCAGGAGAACTATACTACCATGGGCATCATTTGATAGCAAGAGAAGCTACAACTTTCAGAACAATTTTCTCCCCAGGATCATGCATGATAACAGAAAAATACATGGCATAACATAGAAAAGATAAGGACTACAAATAACACTGTCAATATCATACCCAAGTAATCTTCAATGTCGGCTTTCACAATGAGTCCATCTGGCCCTGTTCCTTTAATACTTGAAAGCTTAACCTACAGTTAGCACAGAAATGGAACTGTGAAACCCAAATTGCAGCTATAAAATTAAAAAAAAAACATCATTAAACTTCTTTGGAATTACATTGTTATCTTCAGCAATTTTTCTAGCAACTGGACTTGCAAAAATACGATCTCCAGAAGGAACAGAACTGGGTTTGGAAACTTCTGATTCTGGTGCTGGTGCACTGGGGGGTTCCTGAGCTACTTCGACTTTGGGTTCTGCAGGTTCAGGTTTAGCTGCCGGTTTTGTATCTGATGCAGGACTATAATCTTTGAACTTCCCCATATCATCTTCCTCTTCAACAGTGATAGCTATGACCTTCACAAATTATATAAATCTCAAGAATGAGGCATAGGAAGGAAAAGAAAATTCCTCCACTTTGATTACATTTTATGAGTACATAAAAGAGAGACCAGTCATAGAAATATATATATATATATATATATATATAACAAAGAAATATATTCCTTATAATCAAAGGAGGGTTCCGTCTACACAAAAAAAGCCACGTGACAGGAAAAAGGGTTATAAGAAAATACCTCGCCAACTTTGATCTCTTTTGATCCATCACCTTTTACAATCTTGGCAAGATAACCCTCCTCCATACACTCCATCTCCACGGTTGCCTTATCCTTTTAATACCAAGAATTGTCAGTGAAGTTGCACAAAATATATTCCTCAATTGGAACATAACCACCCTAGCAATATAGAAATCATACGGTCTCCACTTCACAGAGGACTTCACCAGGAGTAATCTTGTCACCCTCTTTTTTCAACCATCTAGCAATATTACCCTGCATTCAAGAGGTAGAGACATACAAGTACATTTTGAAAGAGATTTACTTTAGTACTACAAAACTTCTATTAAGGCATCATCCAAAATGGTATCGTACAAACCTCTGTCATGGTAGGAGAGAGGGAAGGCATCCCAATCTCTTGATGTGGAGGAAGGCCTGAAGGTTAAACCAGAATTTTGTTATTAAGTTACACAATAATTGATAAGATTATAAAAAATGAGAACCTCCATTTATGGAACTTATGACAAGTTGCAGACAAGATTGACCAGAGAAAAACTCAAGAAAAATCAATAATTCTAGAGCTCTTCCAGAGTGGATAAGAAATCTTTATTAAGAGTGAAGCAAGAAAGACAGTGTGAGAGAGTTGTCATCATATATTTATATCATAAAATTAAGAAGATAATGAGGAAAATAGATGATATATTGGATCTTATCTCGCATGATGCAGAATCAAATATTCAGATTTGCATATTTTGAAAACATCAAGAGATTGTCTGCCTCTTAATAATTAGTAAGCATACACTTTCATCCTCTAATTTTCTCACAAGTTGCAATTTCATCTCTAAACTCAAAAAATGCAATATCTACTTTATTTTTTTACCCTTTGGAAACCATCATGGAAACCTCATCAAGATTGAAATGGAACTCCATACATGTTATGATAGGACAATAATTTTATTCCGGGAACTGAAAAGATACTAAAGGAAAAAATGGGGTGATATCGTAACAATTATCAAATTTTCACACAACACAAATTTCATAAGATAGTAGAAAATCATATAACCTGAGCCAGAAGAATAACCCCTACTGAAATGCTTGTTGCATCCCCTGAAATACAACAGAGAATGTATTAGCAACTTTTTAACAAGTGTACAAGAAAGTAGGCATACAGATAAACATTACATTTACTATGCATTGATACTTGGTTTAGCATGGTCCATGTGTATGTAAGAAAATGATGCAATGAAGATTACCTGTTCAAAAGTGATGTTGAAATTGAACTATGTATTTTTCCAGCTGACATTCCACTTTCATTTCTCTTTAACGAGGAAAGTGAAACCTACATAAATTAGAAAAAAAGTTTAATTTTGGGTGAGACGGGCTTTAGAAATGAAATAAAAAAAGTATAAAAATGAATCAATAGAAAAAGGAAGAAAAAAGAAAGCGTGGATGGCAAAAGCAATGTCCATGATCTAGTTGATTAACAGAAGAGACTGAAATTAAATACAGCATTGTGTATAGTGAGGAATGGAATTGTTTCTTCAACGAGGCATAGAATGGCATCCTTCCCGAATATAAGGAGGAAAGTGGTCCAGAGCATTTTGGTAGCTTTCTTCAGATTAGCTCACTTTTGTAATGTTATATTCATAGAAATGCAGACACGGAAATTTCCAAAAAAAATGAAGTACATATGCATACAATATAATAATATTTTATGTCAAATAAGCAGTCTCGAACTACTTCATTATTATAGGAAAATATATTTGAGCTATCAAATAAACTAGGCAGTTTAGACTATCATAATATTTCAGATTTGATCAATCTATTCTTGTGATATTTTAGGCTAGTCTTTTATTATTAATCTCCATATGTAAATAGAAAATTATTCTTATGTAATTCTCTGAGTAGATCAATAAAAGTTTATGGTTGATTCCGTGTTCAACTTTCGGGTCACCACATTATATACTCTTCTCCACTCCTCTACCTTATACATTGAAATGTGACTGTACCAGCAGAAAGAATATAAACCAACATCCTCAACCAGAGTATATCCAGTATACTTACA
This sequence comes from Trapa incisa, assembly GCA_030064435.1. NCBI lineage: Eukaryota > Viridiplantae > Streptophyta > Magnoliopsida > Myrtales > Lythraceae > Trapa > Trapa incisa. Next base: position 22,616,012 of record CM057775.1, read on the forward strand.
GTAGTATAAGCAGCATGCATAGAAATGGAATGTCTCTCTGCTGGTACATAACCATGATGATGAATTCCCACAGTTTCTGCAAAATAACAAAATTTGATTGATTGACTGAAGTAAAACACAGTCAAAAGATTGGTTACTCGGCATTGATTATTCCCACTCTTGTAGAATCCAACATCTGAAGAAGCAAAACTATGTGGCCGTGAATGTCCTTCGAAAGGTTATGTTATAATATGATACATTGACTTTGAGGAGACATTGGGATTGTTTCATTTTTAAAGAAAAAAGGAATTGGCACTCCACATAGAGTAATCTAACATCATATATTTCCATAAACAAAAGTAAGGACAGGATGCATATCTTGTGCATGTCCACAGATTTGTCAATATGACTGCAAATGGAACTCGTATCGGTAACACCAGGTGGCATACCTTCATATTTATGGCCAAAAGTATGGTTGCTATTTGAGAACCAGCGAATGGATGTGGCATGCTCTTGCCTTAATATAGTGGCAATATTTTGCAGCTGCAAAATATGTATGGTTAGAAGATACCTTCGGATCTCGTGGAATGGAATTTGTCATTCATCAAGACAGTCTAATATGATCCAGTAAGTTTCCCCAAAAATAAACACTCCGAGAAAATAGGAACAGTTTGAAATGAATGAATCATGCATAATAATACCAAAAATTACTTGCAAATATTACAGGGCAGAACAATTTATGGTGCACTTTGTCTTATAAAGATACCAAAAAGAACATTTATATTTACTCTACCATAAGGAAACGATAGCTCATTAAAAGAGACTCGAAAGTAATCTCCACCCCATTGCCAAGACATAAATTTGCATAATCATGAATGGAAAAACCCTTCAAAAAAGTCAACTTGATCGTCATGCTTTCTAGGAAAATGACCTGAGTTCTCAACAAGAATCACCATAAACACCACATGGTGAGGAGTCTTTCCAAGAGAAGGACATAATGCAATTGGACAATTTGAAAAGCGAATTTTTATCGGGACGAACATTTACAAGCAATGGGCAGTAAAATCTTAACATACCAACAAGAAGATATTCGTCTAAATACAGCACTGCAGGGTTGCTGCTCAGAAACCGCAGGTAGCCAGAAGATTATAGAATTAAACTCACATACGAGGACCCATAAGCTGAAAAGGTGAAAATAACGAGGAGGAGAAAGAAGAGCTCTGATTCGATGTTCACCTTTCTCGAGTGATGGACAATACGGTAGCTGTACGTCATTTTTCCTATCTTCCGGACAGGGGAGTCGAATAATCGAATCCAAATTCAGGACGAAGGACACCAATTCACGACCAGAAAGCCGATTCGCCTTTATAAATAGCTTGCAGACTAGGGTTTCGAGTCAAACAAACGATTCAGATGGAGATCGAAGCATCAAACTGACCCTCTGCGATGGTGAAAGTCCAGCTCGGGGGAAGAGAATGTTAGAAGGGGGCCAGATCACATGACACGCGGGATTTCTTAGGAGAGATCTGGAACGTCAGTTTCCAATGGTCAGTGTTAGTGATGAATCCGAGGAAAATCGTACGGCTCAGATGGGAGAAAGAGACCGAACCCTTAAATGGGGAGGCTCCCATGATCTCATTTTCCAAAAATTTGGTATTAATATTATATTACCTTAAATATTATAATAAAATATTAATTATTTGTAGTTTATGTTAAACATATAAAATTTTTCCTTGTATTAATTCATATATTATCTACAATTCGAAAAATCATAGGAATAAATTAAGCCATCCATATCTATTTATCCATATATCAATTAATTATATACTAAAAATCAAGGCATTTAATAATATTGCATTATCATTATATTTATTTATATATTAATAATATTATATTTAATAATTTACAGGTTAATATATTTTTTAATTAAAAAAATTCAAGGAGGGCAGCGCCATTATTTTAGACCCCTCCTTCATGTAGGCCCCACGGGAGGATCGTCATAGGTTGGATGGCCCCAGCCTCCCTTGGGCTGCCACGTTGGAAGGGTGCTTGCCAAAATTTCCCAAATCTACTATTTAAAATTAAATGTACCTAAAATACCAAATATTTATTATGAAATTTTAAATTCGGATATTAATCTGAAAAGGTGATAAAATTAGGTGATTATTTCTTGTAAAATTTACTCGTTTAAAAAAATAATTTATTGATAATAATATAATAAATAAAATAAAATAAAAAGTATTATAAATTTATAAAATTATAAAATTTATACTAATTAATTATTTTTAAATAGAAATTATACTATTACTTATTAATAAATAATATATTATTACATATTATCCATGAAAGTGTTTTCGCACCTATTTTGGAATGACTTCGAAAACCTGGATTGTGTTTTGGTTAATTATAAAGTAAAAATACTAAAATAAGTGTACGTTATTCAAGATAATAATATTTTAAATTTGATAAAATAATAATTATTTTAATTTTATAAGAAATATAAAATTATATAAAATAGAGAAATATTTTTAGTTTAAAATTTTTAATTAATTAAAAATAATAACTTTTAAATATATAGGTTTATTTAAGAATATTTATATATTTTATATTATATAATAATAATAATAAAGTATTATTAAGTTTATTTATGGTTGTTTATATGAAATGTGAGCGCGTGCTTAAATATATTATTAAAAAATGATAGAGCAGAAGATGGGTTGGGCTGATGCATTTTGAATGTGGGCTGAATATACTACGATAAAACCATGTGGGCCGAGTATTCCCCTCATAGATTTGTACAATTAAGTTTGATTTTTTTGGGCCGAAAAACTTACTATTTTTTATTTTTTGGGCCGAAAACTTATTATTTTGAGATATATATGAATAAATTTATCATTGTAATATAATTTTCTTACAAAAATAATGATAATGAAATCTCAACAATCTTTCATCAAATTTTAAATAATATTATAATTTTTCTACTTATATGGGATTTTTTTCTCTTAAAAAATTCCCAATAATATTTTTTAGTTTACAAATAAATTTTAATTTTGTCAAGGGTAACTGTTAAATTATTTATTGAAATTATTATATAAAAAATATTATTTGTATTAGTATTTATGAAGAAATATATTTTTATTAGAAAAAAATGAGATTGATTAGTGATAGATGACGTGGCATACTTTCAACCATTGGTCAACTCCTCTCTCTCCTCGTTGGTACCATGAAGATTCCTTTATTTTCTGTCACGTGTATCAACGACGACCGTCGGAGGTGACATGTCAATTAATAACATCCCTTTATTTATCAAAATATAATATTAGTAGCAAAGATTAGTTCTTTTATTTGTTAATATTAAATATTATTAATGACTAATAAAATAAAAAGAATTACACTTTTCCTCAAATAAGCAGGCAGGGGAAAAGACGAAGAAATCGTGAGAAAAGCAAGTGGGGCCCACGACCACAGCACCTTCAACCGCTGGCGCTAACTCCCCACTTACTACCACGTCACCGCCATAATATTAATATTAAAAAATCTATAAAAAAAGTAATAAGAAAAAAAAAAGTGCGGAAAAAAGAGGCGGAGGTAATACGGTGTCCTTGAAACGATGTCGTTGCTTAGAGGGAGAGAGAGTGACGAAGGGTAAGGTCGACGTGGCAGCTGAGAGGTGGAGGGTGCAGTAGCCGCCATCATCTCGCCGCAGCACATAATCGAAGCTCCTTTGCCTCTCCTTCTTTTAATATTATATATATATTATTAGAAATTAAATTAAGTGGATTTAATAAATGAAAAAGGTGTTTTTTCTTTAATTTATTTTTTTGGAAGAAATGTTGAAAAGGGATTTCTAAGGCAGAAGTATATGAAAGGAAAAGTAGCCAATGAAGCTAATTGGTAGTGTTTTCCTAATATGACCAATGTGAACGAGACATCTAAGGTGCACCACAAAATAACTCATAAATTAAAACAGTAATTTATTATACTAAATATAGGGAGAAAACACTTATTAGTATATAATTTCAATTATTATATGAGATAAAAATTAAATATGTAAAAAATATAATAATAATAAAATTGTAAAAGGGAGAGAGGTGTGAGTGAATCACCAACGAATCTGCCTTTTATGCACATATAAACAGATTTCTATTTTCCCCATGAGCCCATAGATTCCTCTCTCTCCCCAACCCCCCACCGAAATCCTCTCTATATCCGCCTCGGCGGCCTTCGCCGGCGCTCAATCAATCTAAACCCTCATTTGTCAGCCCCCTCGAATCTTCTTCGTTGCCTCCGAGCGCTCAATCAATCTAAACCCTCATTTGTCAGCCCCCTCGAATCTTCTTCGTTGCCTCCGAGCGTCTGAATCGAACAGAGCCAAAAAGGTATTTCCCTTCCCATTGATTTTCAGCTGAATCGATCTTATTACCTGGTCTGGAAAGTCGTTGTTAGGTTGAATTCGATGAACCTCGTACTCACCTGATGGGTCCTGCTGCTAAGCTCAGTGGAGATAACATCTGTATAAGTCCGGAAATCAGCTTGGGGTGTCTGCTAGTTGAACTTTTTTTCCATCCATTCATCGGTTCAAGATTTTTTATACTTAATTTTCCATGTTTCTGCTTCAGCTTCCATATGTTATTTGATTGGTTATGATGAGTTGAAAATGGAAAGACTATTAGCTTGATTTCATCGGAAATGTTCATACGTGTTGGTGTAAACCTCAGGTCCTCATTAGAAAATATCAGATTCTCTTCAGTTTCTCTCTTTTTGCTCATTTCTGTGAGAAGATTTCGAATTAATGGATTAGCGACTAAATATTATGATACAGGTCATCGTCCAGTGTTCCTATGTAAACTCTTACTTTTCACATCTGCTCTGCTGAATTTTCAAGATTTGCCCTTTTTTTCTTGTTTATTCCTATCTCGGATACGATCAAGTCAAATGAACTTCTAATTGGAGTTTCTGTACCTTTGTTACCTTTGAAGAGAATGAAAATTACTGAAGATTTATTTACCTTTCCTCAACAGCTAGCTTCTCACAATCTTATATTGGAAATTGATTGCTTCATATTCTTTTTTTTTGCACAATAAATTGCTTCATATTCTGAAATACCTTTTTAACTTCTTAATGTTTCAAATTCTCTTCAAGTGATTGTTGCAGATCTCTGTACTGCTGTTGGCACTTGCTTGTCCTGATTGTGTCTCTTGGCTTCATATTCAGGCCTTGGGTGCACTGCTTATAATTTGATAGTTTCTCAAGTTCGATATTCAAGTGTTTTGAAGATAACTGAAAATTTTCATTATTTTGCTGATTTATCTGTTTTAATCATAGAGAAAGTATTTGCAAATCTACTTAGTTCATATCCCTCAATTGTTCCCATGAACTGCTCTTTGTTATACTTCTTTTGTTTGAGATCTCTTACTCTTGATCATTTTGATTGTTTCTGAACAGGATGACTGAATACTTCAGTGTAACATCAACTCTCTGCTGAATAGTCTGATCAGTGCATATTAATCAGCCGTGTTGAATCCATCTCTAAGAAAATGGATCGCCATGATACATCAGGTTTTGTTAGTGGGGGAGGGTTTATTCTTTTCCTTCTAGGGACATGGACTGTTAATGTTTTCATTTTTCTCTAATTGATATTTTAATTACCTGGAAGATAGGCAGATTTTTAATAGGACAACTAGGATTAGTTCAACACGACTTAACTAGTTGCTTCATGGATCCAAGGTTCCCAGAATTAGGTTTTGCAGCTGGTTATTCCTTCAATGCATTCAAGAATTTGGGGCATATAACTCAAGTTGGACTAAAGAGGAGTGAGCATATGGACACTGTCCTGAGGCTTGATTCCCCAACCTCTCTCCACTCTCAGTTCTCCGGATCAAGAGGAGTCAAACGGAAGTGGAATCTGGTTGATGGTTCTTTGGGCCAGAAGGTGGATTCTTCACTATCCCTCGGACTGTGCCGATCATCAAGTTCATCAGACAGCAAGAGTAGCTCAGCAACGGCCTGTACCACCATGTCATCTGCAAAGGAAAATGAGGAGGAGTCCTCAATGGATCTTGAGTTGGACTTCACTCTACATCTTGGGAATGAGAGGACCCCCAACTCCAAGAGAGTCGCTGGCTCCTTTTCAGCCAAGGCACCAGGATTACAACCTAAGGTTGATCTTGAGTTAAGTCTCTCAATGGGACGATCCGAGTCCAACATCACCAGTGTCCACCAGGGTTTTCTTCCATCCAATGCCCAGAATCTTGAGGAAGGAGTGACTTCTTTGAATAGAGATGCTAGCCTTTTGCTGAACCAGGATACTGCCAGGAGGATAGGTCCAGTTCCAATTCTAATTAATGCTGAACAGTCTCCAAGCATGGCAACACCAAAAAGTACTGTCACCTGCAGCTCTGGGATATCTCCAAGTAAAGCTCGGGCAGGAAGCTCTAAGACTTGTCAGGTTGAGGGATGCGGAAAGGGGGCGAGGGGGGCCTCGGGCCGTTGCATCTCACATGGTGGTGGACGGAGGTGCCAGAAGCCAGGATGCCAGAAAGGAGCGGAGGGTCGAACAATATACTGCAAGGCCCACGGAGGCGGCCGCCGATGTGAGTTCCTTGGATGTACCAAGAGTGCAGAAGGACGGACTGACTTCTGCATTGCCCATGGTGGTGGACGAAGGTGTAGTTATGAAGGCGGATGCAACAAAGCTGCCCGTGGTAAGTCAGGGCTCTGCATCCGTCATGGAGGTGGCAAGAGGTGTCAGAGGGAGGGCTGCACAAGGAGTGCTGAGGGCCTCTCAGGACTCTGCATCTCGCATGGTGGCGGCCGAAGATGCCAGTTTTCTGGATGTACTAAGGGGGCCCAGGGAACCACCATGTTCTGCAAGGCTCATGGTGGGGGTAAGAGGTGTTCACACCCAGGCTGCACCAAGGGAGCTGAGGGGAGCACTCCCTTCTGCAAGGGCCATGGAGGGGGAAAGCGGTGCTCCTTCCAAGGTGGGGGTATGTGCGCCAAGAGTGTTCATGGTGGTACAAATTTCTGTGTGGCTCATGGTGGAGGAAAGAGATGTGCTGTGCTAGAGTGCACAAAGAGTGCGAGGGGAAGAACTGATTATTGTGTCAGACATGGTGGAGGCAAGAGGTGCAAATTTGAAGGGTGTGGGAAGAGTGCTCAAGGTAGCACAGACTTCTGCAAGGCCCATGGTGGAGGGAAGAGATGCTTGTGGGGTCATGCTGGCTCAAATCATGGGACCCATGAAGCTGTACCTTGCAATGCCTTTTCTCGGGGAAAGACTGGCTTGTGCAACCACCATGGTGGGCTTGTTCAGGATAAGAGGGTCCATGGAGGCATCAATGTTGAGCCAATTGTCCAGGGCCAGGTGATGAAAGATGCTGCTGGGACTGCTGAGGAAATGAACATCGATGCCCCATTAAGGCAGGAAGTTTTGCCTCCTGCTCCAGCATTTGTTCCTGAAGGAAGGGTTCATGGCGGGAGCCTCATGGCTATGCTCACAGGTGGGTTAGCTTTTGGTCAGGGAAGCATTGATGGTCTATCTTGTGATCCCTCTGACACCAAGGAATCCAAGTATCATATGCCATCTCAGAGCTGGTTGTAAGCATGATCACCCCTCTCCAATCTTGTGATCCCTATGGCACCAAGGAATCCAAGTATCTCATGCCATCTGAGAGCTGGTTGTAAGCATACTCACCCCTCTCCAATCTCTATTATTATGAATGAATAGAGCCTGGCTACTTCAATCTGTCATTGGCAATGGCTTTGAATGTCTGTGTTGGTGAGTGCTACTTTCTATGCCTAGATTTTTCTTGGGATAATCTCATTCATTCGACACCCTCTGGTAGCAGTTCAGGGTGAGTCGAGTAGACATTAGAGTGCACTTGCATCCTTGTGTACTTTGGGCAATGGCTTTGATCTTCTCCCTCTCTGTCAGTCTTTCTGTCTGTCTTGTAAATAGATAATTTGGCAACCTACCTGTGAATATGCAAGTTATGGCTGGTTAATCTGTCTGGGATTCTAGTTCTAATAATAGATCTTTTGTTCTACTTCCATTATTGCATTTAGACTCCGACCATGCTGATGATACATGCATTGCTTCATCATTCCTATCTTCAGAATTGAAACTATGAACCTGGATTTTGCTGCTCTTCTACCCATAAATGAAGGGTGGGAACTTTCTCCATAGATCAAAAGTGCCAGTCTTTATAAGAAAAGGCTTCAAAGCTTGTTTTTGCTCTGAATTAGTACTCTCTCCTTATTCTCTTTCACACCTAAGTCTTACTTTACAACTCTTACATTTTAACTTGAAGTGAGTGATGGGTTGGAACATTTTCAGTATGTGGGTTTTATTGGTAGACCATTATCTCCTTTTTAAGTAATATAGCTCTCCTCCCTCCCTACCACTACCAATGGCCATCTTCGTTTATCCTCAAACACACAATCAGTATTAGTGATCTTGCTAATAGCAAGTATATTATTAGAAAAGCTAGGTGCATACAGCATGGCACATAGAAAAGTGTTGGGGGGATGCCAATATATCCTATCTGAAATAGTCTTGGATAACCCATTTGCAACATGATCCTATTTAAACTACTAGTCATACCATTAGTGACCCCTCAATCAAAAATTGAAGTGTTAGGGGTAGAAACAAAGACCAGTCCAATTTTACCCTCTTGAAGAGAAGACAAGAAACTTGAGAAGCATGAGTAATATAGAGCAGGTGAGTGTGTTTCATTAAGAGCAACATGGTTTGATTTCTTGTTCTTCCTCGTGTTTTTTTTCCAGGAAGTGTGCACCATGTGATTGGTACCATTGCAATGAGTACAAGACCAAAGGAAGATTTGTTGAATGAGGAGCTAATGGGCATAGATTATTCTTTGTGCAACCACCACAAAGACTTCTGGGTGCTACAGGAGATGAGATGCGGATGAAATGGTAATATTACATATTAATTATTATATTGATACATATTTTTCTTGCTATTCAATGAACTTTCAAAACACCACAATATAAAATTATGCCCTAATTTGACCAGTGAAAATATTTTTGTCGCCAATTTTCTAGTATATTTATTGATATTTTAAAATAATTTAATTTAATAATGAGTTAATTCATTAAATATATTAAATCAATAAATTGCTGACTCACTTCCACGTAGCTTCTGGGTAGGTGACTGCATGCTGCCCCTTTCCTCCACCACATTTAACTTCCAATTTTCCAAAAATACCCTTTTAGTGAGCTCCACGCCCACCCATTACCCTGTCCAGAAATCCGCATATATTGATATCTTCTTCTTCATTTTCAGCTTTCTGCCTCTCCAGATTCATGAAAGCTAGCTCCTTTCCTCATCTTCCTCCCTCGTCCACCCTCTTAACCTACCCCTAATTTTCACCCACCAAACTTTCAATTTTGTACGGCTTCAGCGAGTCAATCAATCCACCGAGAAAACCACCCTAACATTCCTTCCTTCTACCACCCTTCTTATTATTCTTCAGATTACGGGCGCCTGTTTTCCTGTACCTGAATCGCATGTCTTAACCGGATTTCCGCGAGGGGGAGGATTGTGTAATGGTCGGCTTGATTCTGTCGCGGTTCTCGTTGAGGTTCCCGATCCCTAATCTTGTGTTAGGGTGAGCGTTTATTCTCATGTTGAGCTCCTGTTACTCTCGGTCTCTTGCCCGAAGACCACTGCTATCATCCCCTGTTCCTCACGCCGGAGTTTCGTCGCGACCCAGAAGCCTGTGCCCGCATTCACGTAGCTCCCGGATCTCGTATGCCAGTCCTAGTTACGCTAAAAACGTAAGCTTGATTGATATTTTCATTACCTTGTTATTTTTGTGTGGTGCGAGGAGTTCCATGTGAATGCCTTCGTCCTCCTGTAGTTCTAGGCTGTTAATTGTTATATTTCGGTATGTAGCCCATACAACTAGGAGTGGATGCTGCTTTCTATAGTCTTTCTAATTGCGTTGATATCATACTATCCTAATTTGATATCACTGCTTAGGCTAACAAATAGATTGGTGGGAACGCAAATTCTGTGTTATCATATTTTGGACAGTCCAATTGTTGTTCATCATAAAATAATTTGCTGCTCTGAACAAGCTATTGATCATGTTTGTTTAACTTATATGCAGGGGTGGAAAATTTTATGCTTCAGAGATGATAGTCCATCTCCTGAAAATCCGCCTCCTGATTATCTTGAACATTTTCTTCCTGAAGAATCAGTGAAGCGTGAATGTGATAAAGCAATTGTTCCTCAGTTAGACTGGAAAACAAAACTTTCAGAGGTAAATTTGGCTGTCATTTGCCACTCTGACAACGTGGAAATCTTTTTCTTTTTCCCCATTTAGATGTTGCATTCGTTTTTGGTCATGCTATAACTTACAAGTATGGAATTGGTTGCTGATTGTAGCACTATAACCCTGGGAATAAATCTTTGTTTATGTTTCTAAGAGGGCAATAACTAGTATTTTCTGCTCCTTCTATATAATATTGGATTAGTGGAGAGGCAAGTGGAAAGCTAAACAATTTTCATACTATCCAGTAAAGACAATGAGAACCAACCAGGTGTCTCAGTGATAAGGGATTAATGTTAATAGAACAACTCTTTTACACTTGGGATGCTCTTCAAGTTAAAATGGAGTTCTTTCAATAGTGCAGCTTGTTCCTGAGTAGGAATAGCTTTAAGATGACTCTGCGAGAATTGGTGAAGCCCTAGTATGGGAATAGACTTGTAGTGACACTTGAGATGGTGAAGTTTGTGCAATTGGTATATGATGGATTTTTAGAATTCTGGAATTGAATGTCCGCTTGAAGAGATGTAGTTCTTCTTGAGTATATATAGCTGCCTGGATGATTCACATAGCATACTTATCTCTTAAAAGAAAGAAAGAAAGAAAGAGATAAGGGAGTGCTCTGAATGCTCTTTCTTTTACTACAAAATGGACCATTTTGGCACAAGGACATTGCATAAATTCTGATGTCTGTCAATTATTCATTGAATCCTGTGTTTTGAGGTGCCCTTTTGTATCACAGGCTGCAGATGGGATGTCTAGAGCAATTGGGAATCCATGGTCAGTCCCATGGACAGCAGAAACTGTGGTACAGGTATATACTTCTTAATATAATTTTCCATGGGAATGATGTCCCTATTGAAATTTGTCAATGAATATGCAAGAACATCCCGGGGGAGTAAGGATGCTTGGAAAGTACTTGAAATCGATGAACTACCTTTCATTGATGATGCAATTTTAATGGAACTGGAAAAGTCATGTTTGCAACTTCCTCTTTTCCTTTACCACAATATGGTGCACATATGTAACAGAGATAATTTTTTGATATTCTTGGCAGGTTATGGTTCTGTGGGTGGCCACTTTTTGGTTCATAGGGACTTGGGTAGTTCCATTTACGGTTCAGGTGGCGGGCTTCAACAAGGAGGCACTGTCATTCCGCGGGCAAGCACTCTACAGCCTCCTGACTGATGTGGCAGAGGGCATAGCCGGGATTTCAATCCTCCGATGCTGCCTCTCCCGGTTCCAGCCCTTCCCGCGTGACTGGTTCAGCTTCCGCCTCGAGGGAAAGTGGCACCTCGACCTAGTCCTAGGCTGCCTCATGTTCCCATTGGTCAACCGCCTCTCCCAATTCAACCTCGACATATTGCCCCTTCTGCCATCAACGCCATTGATCCTCTCAAATGTGGAGCAGTCAATCTTCGCAAGGGACCCAGTTGCAATGGCGCTGTATGCAGTTGTTGTCACTGTATGTGCTCCTGTGTGGGAGGAAATAGTCTTCAGGGGCTTCCTCCTCCCTTCCTTAACAAGGTACATGCCTGTCTGGTGTGCCATCCTGGTGAGCTCGGTTGCCTTTGCTTTAGCCCATTTTAGTGTACAGAGGATGTTACCACTGATTTTTCTAGGGATCGTGATGGGGCTCCTGTTCACACGATCGAGGAACTTGGTGCCCTCTATGCTCCTGCATAGCCTCTGGAATGCATTTGTGTTCCTGAGCTTGATGAGATAGATGGCTTCCCTTGTAGTAAGTATGTTGTTTGTATATTAGATTCAGTCCCAAAAGAAGGGGGCGGTTAGCATAAATAACAATAGCTTACAATAATGATTATTGAACAGTATTGATTCCTTGTAAGTTCAGTATATTTCTTCTCTGGAATGTGGTTGTTTTTGGGTTGAATATGCATCCCCTCCAAGAAAAAAACACGGGACATTCCATGCAGGAAGTTAAAATCTCAGAGATGAGGTTGTCATATACTGATCACATATATTACTGTGCAAAATTAACCCAAAATAAACACAGCACAAATGACATACCCAGTGAGTTGTGTTGTCACTCTGATTTGAATTCACGAGTCAAAGAGGACAATTTGAGCACCCAAAGGACATTAACACTACATGAGGTCTAGGGATCTTAAGATTTGTCGACTTGCTTACCCTATATAATCAAATTTGGTATGTCGTCCAGACATTGACATCACTACCTGGGTGGGTGTTCCATGGGGATGAGAAGACAAAAATGCATCCTTTTGGACAAATTTCAGTGGGAAAAGGTACCATCTTTGATGGTCCGAATCCGCATAATGCACTGAATCGAACAGTTTTGCCTTGCATGGCCGCGTGGAGACACCGACAAAACCGTACCGTTAGGCCATAGAAATCCAACACGTATGTGAAGTTAAAAGGCAAGGTTTCTCTGCTAATCTCTTTCCTTCTTCCTCCATCAATCTATCTCCGTCCTCTCCCTCCACCCACCCAAAAATAATTAAGAAAACAAATCATTTCCCAAGAGAAGGGAAGTTCTAAAAGTAGAAGGAGAATAGTACGCAGCAAAAAAAAATGGAAAAAAAATGAGAGAGAGACCACGTATAGCGGGGAAACTGTAAGGGAAAACCGGCTCATCTTCCTTGTCATGACCCTCCTCTTCACTTCTCTCTCCCTCTGATCATTTTTTTTACGGTTCATTTTTTGAGTGCCTGGGAGATCTTCAGCATCCACCACCCCTTATATCACACGGGTCTTCGTCTTCAGGACGTGTTGCAGGGTCATTTTTTTCCATGGCTCCTTCGTCAGAGCTTCTCTTCTTCTCTCCCGCAGCCGCCGCCGGGCTCTGACTGAGCTTCTCTTCCAAGGGGTTGCCCTTCCCTCCTATCTCTGAGTTTTCCTGCAAGTTGAGATCCCGAGACCACGGTAAGCTTTTTTTTTTGGTTCTGTGGATTGGATTTGGAGAATCTGTTGGGATCTACGTGCATGACCATGAAGATGGAAAACGGTTTCTTTTTTTTCTGTTCACTGTTCAGTGTAAGAGAACCGCTTTTTCCTGTCCAGAAATGCTTTCATATATTCTTCAAAAACTCCAGTTTTCCGCTGGGAAAATGGAAGTCCTTTTAAGGAACCATCTGTTGTGATGTGTTTGTGCCTTGTTCAAAGAACCAGACCAAGAAATCAAAGAAAAAAATAGGAACGGGAGAGAGCATTGAGATACCTCTTTAAGTGAGGCTTTTGATCACAAATGAAGAATTCTGTCCCTGCGGTGTAACAAGATTGGCAACTTTTTGGTGCAGTGAATTGAAGAAGATAATCATTATGGAGAACAAGAACATACTGCTTTCAGCTTTAGGAGTAGGGGTAGGAGTGGGAGTTGGGCTCAGGTTGGCATCGGGGCAGACAGTGAGCCAATGGACCGGAAATTCTTCCATGGACGCCATGACTGTCCAGAGGATGGAGCAGGAGATGCTCAGGCAGATTATTGATGGCAGAGACAGCAAGATCACCTTTGCCGAATTCCCATACTATCTCAGGTAACCATGCCTTGTACCATTCCTGCTCTCTTGTCAAACTAATCAAAATGCACTGACTTTTGATTGTTATCTCTTATGGAACAACAGTGAGCAGACCCGGGTGCTGCTTACAAGTGCCGCATATGTGCACCTTAAGAATGCTGATGTCTCCAAGTACACTCGGAACCTCGCGCCTGCTAGTCGAGCCATCTTGCTCTCTGGACCTGCAGGTGTAGTACTGATATAACCCATATGGTTTAGCCCTTGAATACCTGGCTGGCATGGCTTATTTCTCATTTGCTTGAACTTGTTATCCTGTTTGAAGAGCTCTATCAGCAAATGCTAGCAAGGGCTCTGGCCCATTACTTTGAGTCTAAGTTGCTGATATTAGATGTTACAGACTTCTCTCTCAAGGTGAGTGTACATGAAAAATCCTTGTCTGTTTCTTCTTCTTCTTCTTTTCATACCTATATGTTTCCAGATTTATGCTGCAGCATTGAATTGACAGAGATAATGTAATTGCAGATTCAGAACAAGTATGGCATCAACAAGGAGCCTGTGAGATGACATTCTGCACTTGGTTTTGGAAATAATATAACTTTGTTTTGCAGTTCCTTGTGGTGCTCATAACTTTTTTGTTTGCATTTCCTAAGGGTCTGAAAAGATCCCCTTCAGAGTCAACATTAGAGCGCTTGTCAGGCTTCCTTGGATCATTTTCAATCCTTCCCCCCAAAGATGAATATAAAGGTAACTAAGAGAATTACCTTCAAGCATGGAGTGATATGCATATTTCTTATGAACTTTGATCAATTGCAGGGAGTTTAAGGAGGCAGAGCAGTGGGGTAGACATTGGATCCAGGTAATACAGATGGAAGAAGTTTTTCTTGGTAACTGCAGGGCATAACTTCTTCAAAAATCGATGCTTTAGAGTGTCTTGCTTTGGAACCCCAGGTCTACAGATGGTCTATCTAATCCTCCCAAGCTTCGGAGAAACTTCTCTGCTGCAGCTAACATTAGCAATATTGCTTCACAACCAGTGGCAACAAATCCAGGTTTTCTTGATTTCATTGGTTTTCCCCAAACCGTATCAAATTCTTTAGCCTTTTGTGACCTTTTTTCCTCCTGGTTTTCAATGGAACTCTCCTATGAAGCTCCTTTGAAGCACATGAGCATCTGGTCCTTTGATGATAAGCTCCTCATTCATTCTCTATATAAGGTACCTACCAATAGTGAAATCAACTCCATTCATGATTTGGTTTTATGACCAGTTCAGCAGATCGCTTTTAATTCAATTCAACCTTCGGTTGCTTGCAGGTTCTGGTGTATGTATCCAAGGCCAGCCCCATGGTTTTATACCTTCGGGATGTCGACAGTATCCTATTCCGATCTCAGAGAATATACAACCTTTTCCAGAAGATGCTCCATAAACTCTCTGGTCCAATCCTTATCCTCGGAGCACGGATCGTGGACCCTGGAAATGACTGTGGGGAGGTAGAGGAGAGGCTTGCTGCCCTATTCCCTTACAACATTGTGATCAGCCCTCCTGAGGATGAGAATCACCTTGTGAGCTGGAAATCTCAACTGGAAAATGACATGAAGATGATTCAAGTCCAGGACAATCGGAACCATATCTTGGAAGTTCTTGCAGCTAATGATCTGGATTGCGATGATCTCGAATCGATCTGTTTGGCTGATACAGCAGTTCTCAGCAACTACATTGAAGAGATTGTTATATCTGCAATTTCTCACCACTTGATGAACAGCAAGAGTCCCGAGTACAGGAATGGGAAGCTCATCATTTCATCTAAGAGGCAAGATTGGCATGCAGTGTAGTTCCACCTCTCTATAAAGTTTTAAATGCTGCTTCCTCATGCTGTATTTATGATGGTTCCCTCTCCACTTGGTTAGGAATGAGTTTTCCAAAAACTCTTGATGAACTAATTTTGTCTGTCTTTGTCTTGGATGCAGCCTTTCTCATGGATTGAACATATTCCATCAAGGGAAGTCTTGCAACCACGATACCGTGAAGCTGGAAGCAAAGGCTGAAAAATCTGAGGTTGTATCATAAGTTGTATCATCAGGAATACAGAAAAGTGAATATAACGTTTGAGCATTCTTATCAATTCTATGCTGCAGGACTCCAGAGATGCTGCATTAGGTGTAAAACTGGGAACCAAAGCTGATAGTCCGGCTTCTGAAAAGAAAAGCGGAGCAGACACATCGGCTACAGCAGCAAAGCCGTGCGGTGATGCTACATCTGCTGCTCCTGCAACCAAAACGCCTGTGAGTGCAGTCTATAACCATCATGTTCATGTCAACACAGTCTTGGGTACATATACAGTATAGCTGTGTAACCCTGTACTTGAATGGTTTTGGTGGTGTGCTCTTGCATGGATTTGTACATGAAGAATGTATCAAGCCTGAGCTTTTAGGTCAATTGGGTTGCTTAGATATATGTCTATACCTGCAAAATGAACACATAAAAATGTGGTCATTTCATGATTTTTGTTCCAGGAAGTCCCCCCTGACAATGAGTTTGAGAAGAGGATTAGGCCAGAAGTCATTCCTGCAAATGAAATTGGCGTGACATTTGCAGACATAGGAGCACTCGATGAAATCAAAGACTCCCTTCAAGAGCTCGTAATGCTTCCCCTCCGAAGGCCTGACCTCTTTCATGGAGGCCTCTTGAAGCCTTGTAGGGGGATTCTGCTGTTCGGTCCACCCGGCACTGGGAAGACCATGCTGGCAAAGGCCATTGCCAATGAGGCTGGTGCCAGTTTTATTAATGTGTCCATGTCCACCATTACTTCCAAGTGGTTTGGAGAGGATGAAAAGAATGTCCGAGCTCTCTTCACTTTGGCAGCAAAGGTTTCCCCTACAATTATCTTTGTCGATGAGGTTGATAGCATGTTAGGGCAAAGGACAAGGGTTGGGGAGCATGAGGCCATGAGGAAGATAAAGAATGAGTTCATGACCCACTGGGATGGACTTCTCTCTAAGCCAGGCGAGCAAATCCTGGTCCTTGCAGCAACTAATAGGCCGTTCGACCTTGATGAAGCGATCATCAGGCGTTTTGAGCGAAGGTAATACTGCATCTCCATCATGAATCATCACCATGCCTGCCCTGCTGAAAATGAGCAGGTGAAATTGTTAAGAAATGGAATTGGATATCAAACCCCAAGTGTTATTTCTTATTTCATAATAGCAGAATTGACTCTGTGTTGCATGTTATGCTACCAATTTAGGATGGACCTTATCACTGGTAACTGGTATTATGTTTACAAGTGATAGAGGTAGCTTATGTAATGCAGGATTATGGTTGGACTCCCGGCTGTAGAAAATCGGGAGAAAATATTTAGAACTCTTCTAGCCAAAGAGAAGACTGAAGAAGGGTTGGACTTCAAGGAACTTGCAACAATGACTGAAGGATACACTGGAAGTGACCTTAAGGTCTGAGCATTTAATACAAACATTGTATGTTTCAGTAGTAGTAGTTGGTTTGTCACTGACCTCATTGAGTGTGTCTGGCAGAATCTGTGCACAACAGCTGCCTATCAGCCAGTTAGAGAGCTAATACAGCAAGAGAGACTGAAGGACTTGGTATCATTTTGGCTGAGCTACCTACGCCTTGATGCTTTGTGATTGTTTTGGCTTTCCAAGTGTCTGCTTCATCTTTGCTTCTCTCTCTTTTTTTTCACTTGTTACTGATCTCTGTGTAGGAAAAGAAGCAGAGCGCTGAAGGCAAGGACTCGAAGACAGTTCAAGAAACAAAAGAGGAAGGTAAACAAGAAAGAGTTATCACCCTCAGGCCTCTGAACATGGAGGATTTACGGCAAGCAAAGAATCAGGTAAGATCCCTGATGATCTCTCTCCTTTACACCGTTCCTCCCTAATACTTTTCCATTGTTCTGGTCAATGGAACTTGCAGGTTGCCGCAAGCTTTGCATCAGAAGGGTCGATAATGGGCGAGTTGAAGCAGTGGAATGACCTGTATGGCGAGGGAGGTTCCAGGAAGAAGCAGCAGCTATCTTACTTCCTGTAAGAAAGCTAAACAATGAATGTATTAAATGTGTGCCAGAAAATGGCCCAACTTAAATTAGAAATAGTAGTACTTATGAAGGGTATAAGAACTTGCTGATTCTAGGTGTGTTTTGAATAAAAGAAAGACTCTCAAGGAGGTCATACTCAAAATCTGTGAGAAAGCACTACAATACTGTTGTTGTACTTGCCTACTGTTATAATGAATGAAGAATGTGTGTTCTGTGCACACTAAAGACACCCTAGTCCCGTCCTGCCCTTTCAAACTACCATCAGATCAGACTATGCAGTTAGCATTGAACTATTGTAGTGGATATACTTGAATGTAGCAACAATCTGATGAAAGATGGTATCTTTCACTGCATACATGGACACTGAAGCTTGGGACTCTGGTCTTGAAGAGAGTGCTGAATAATTGATTCTTTGGTGGGTTCTGTTTGTCAGTATCAGGATGACCAGATCAAGACATCAGCATGAGAGTTGAAAAATCTGACAGGTCCTCATATCTTTATAGTTGTAGCAGATGAAAAGCTGTGATCCATGGAGGCCCTTCCTTCTCCCATGAGACTACAATTGAAATGATCATAGGTCAAGGGATAGCTGCAATTTCACCATGTCAAGAGTCCAACCTCTCCCCCTTCACCACATTTCAGATTAGATGGTCAAGAGTAGCAATAGAAAATAAAAGATCATTCAGTATAGGATGACTCATGAGAGAAGACTTGAAAGGATAAATGATGAAACCAAAGCCAAATGTACAACTACAAACCACTACTCATATAAATAACAGTGGTTGAGGTTCAAATTATGGCGACAGCAAATCCACCCTAAGCTTTATATAAAAACCATGAAAGACAGGTAGCAGAAAACAACTATGATCGGTTCCAGATTCACCCACAATGAGAACCCAAAAACACCCATAAACAAATAACGGGAACAGGGTATGGGGCAATGATAGATAGTTTCTTACAACACCCATGAAAACACAACTACCACTGGTTTCTTATCTCTCACAGTCAGCTGATTCAGTGCTTCTTGTTCTTCAACAACCCCCTTGGAATCTTGCTCAGCACCTTCTCCTCAAATACCACATAGTGCTTCTTAAACTCAATTGTCGCCTTTTCAGCAAGAGGATCAATCTTGTCCTCGTACTTCTCGTAGATGACAGGCACAGTGTGCAGCAACACAAACACTGTTTTGCAGAATTAACAGTATTGAAGATGGGGATTGATGGGAACGGTAGAGTAAATTCACAAAAAAAAATGTTTTTACCTATATAGAACAAGGTCAAGAAGTTGCACCAGCTACCGACGATTGACAGGATCCAAAATCCAGCAATTACCTATCATTCAGAGTAAAGTTGGTACTGTAAATAACATCCATAGAATGCAACAATTTATTATGTGATGGCAACTTCAGCCAAGGATACTAATCACAAATTTCAACATACGGCAAGGAACTTCTTCAGATCTCTCCCTGATGCAATCTCCCTCAATACAGCAGCAGCACGGTTGATCTCAAGTCTAAGCACAGAGACGAACTGAAGGAGTGGTTCCTCAGGGATGGATACTTTAGGTATATGTGGTGGGGACCTTGATTGCAGAAAGAAATCGTTTTCCAGTTAAGAAAATCATATTGATTCGAAGCAAAATGGAACTTGCATGAATATCTGGGTCAAAAAGCTTACTTATGAATGAATGTGGTAGCATTGGACCACAAGAAGAGGACGGCAAGGGTGATTATCAACCCATGACATACAAGGGTCAGGAGGTGATATTCCAACAATTCAAACAAGATCCATATTGCAGTGGCAACACCCAGAGCACCAGCTGAAATCTTCTTATTTCTCCACAGAAGCACATCAGCATCTGTTTCAACATCGTTCAAACGACTATATGTTTCAGAAAGTTTTGGGTATACATGTCCACGTGCAACAGAAATGCCCTACTGCCACTTATCCTCACCTTATAGTGATAATTTATTCAGTACGAAAAAATGAGCTAACTTCTGCATTAATTCACTGATCGAAAAAAGAACGCATAAACTAAAATGACAGGAAAAAATCATTTTTCAATAGAACACTAGTAAGCAAAGCAGATCTGGACCCCAACACGACTTAATAAATAATTAATTCGTAGTTAACCCAGAGAGAGTCATTATAAGAATTGAAGAAATGATCATCATGCAATTAGGCTTGAAAGAATAGTCAAAATTATTATTTATCAGAAACGGATGAAATCAACACAGAAGTCCATCAATGGCAGAGAAACTTTAAAAAACTTAAGAATAATTCCCCATTCATCATCATCTGCAGATGAATCTGCACACCCATAAAAAAGAGTTCAAAATGAAAGGAGAAATTAACTCACGTTTACCGCCGCCGAAGACCTGGTGAACAGGCTTCTCTCTTCCAAAGAGACGGAAGATCTTCGCCTTCAGTTCAGAAGGCTTCTCGTCCTCGGAATCAGACGAATCTCCGTGGATCTTATCCACTATCTTCTCAATCAAAGATTCCTCCTTCTTCTCCTCGTGCTCGGCCATGTTCGACAGGACCGCTCACGGATCTCCGATACAAAAACCCTAACTCACAAAGCACGCTTCTCCTCTAAGGACTGTAGAGCTTGAGAGCCGCAAGAAAGCACAAGAAACCTCAGATATTTTATTGTTGCCTTTTCCTATATAGGAGCCTTGTACATCAGATCCAATCTTCACCGTCCATATACTGAATTAATCTCAGCCGTTCCTAGGTCAGGAGGAGCCGGGCCTGGAGCTACGGAATTAGATGAAGGTTCTATGTATGACTGACGGCCGTTGACGTCACAATCGCAAGAGTAGAGTACACTAGCCCGACGCTTGAAAATAGAATTGTAATTTCCGTGCAAAAAAATTGGAATACGATTTTAAAATTATTTTACCTAATTATATATATTTATTCACTAAATATTCTGATAATATTTTTTAAATAATATTATTATTTTTATTTATTATATGAAATAATAATTAATTCAAATAATATTGAATTATACAATTAATAATATATATAATTATATCATTTATATATCTAAAACAAATATTTATATTTTACTTAACTAATATAATTAAATAAATAATATATACAATAATTTATAATTAATCATATAATTTTTGCATATTACAATATTATTTTATTTCAAAATTTCAACAAAAATTATATTAAAATATTTAGACTAAAAATAGAAATCCAACACAATTTTGATTAAAAAATATTATTATACTTGAAAAGTATCTAATATATTAATTATTAAGTTCCAAGGGAATAAAAATATTTTGAAATAAAATATTTAAACTAAAATTTGAAATTTAAAAATGAATTATGAGTTGTCACATTTTTTATTACCAAATATTAGTAAACTCGAAAAGTATTTAAATTATTATTATAAGGGAAGTTGGTGACATTTGTGATGTATTTTTTTTTTCAATTTTGAATCTACCCTTATATTTCCCAAAAATGCCCTTTATTTAATATTTATATTAAAATATAAATATTTATTTAATCTATTCATTATTAAGATTAATGTGGTATTTTATTAAACTAAAAATATTGGTGTTGCATTAAATAATAATTTTAAAAAATATGGAAAAAAAAGAAAATAGTGGTGGAAGGGAGAGGGCAAAGGCAGTCTCCTCCCATAATTCTTCTGCTTTTTTTTGTTTATTTTCTTAAATTTAAATTTAAATATCATTTAATATAATACTAGTATTTTTAATTGATTAAAATACTACCATCATCAAAAATAAGATCTTAAATGATTAAGATCTAATTAAATTTAAAATAGGATAAAAAGAGAATGAGAGATTTTAAGAGATATTGATGATCAATTATTAGCTTAAATTAATTTTATTAATAAGTTAAAAATATATTATTTAAGATTGCAATCCTCCAATAGCATAATTTGAACTATATAAATAGGAAATTAAAATTGACTAAAAAAATAAGAATTTAAATTGAAAATTATTTCCTGAATTAGAAGTTCAAATTTTTAAAAATCAATTTTGAATTAGTAAGTATCAGAAATGGACATATATTAAATAAACTAGAGTATTGGAAGATTAAAAAAATGATAATTTTGAAAATATATTGGATTATACAAAAAAAAGAGAAAAATGATCATTCAGTCGGAATTAGGTCTTGAGTCCGATCCGATTTGCTCATCCTAAACGTCTCTCGATAAATTTTTACAAATAACATAATACAAATATTTGATCAAATTAACTTGATATTTTTATCAAATTAGATGCAATTAAGCTATATATAAGGACAACAACTCACATATTGACCTTTTTATATAATTAATTGTATTGTTTACTCCCCATTATATAAAATTTTTGTAATACTAAGATTTTCCCAACTGTAAGACAGAAAATCGATGCACCGAGAATCCAAAGATGGATTGAGAATGGGAACCTGAGTAGAATATTTTTATAACACTGGAATTTTCCCAACAGAAGAATGGAACACCGATGGACAAGGAATGCACGATGAACTGAGTAGGGGAATTTGGATAGGAAGTTATTTTTGGAACAAGGGATTTTAGGAAAACCAAGATAGGAAAATGGTGATTCAAATTACCAAAATGCCCGGGAAAAAGTGTAATTTTAAAAAGTTGAGAATGAGGGGAACCAATTTAGGTTCTAAAAATATCACCCCATTAGTTGGTTTAAATAATGGTTCCATCCACTGAGTTTTAATTTTGTTATCATTAGAGATATGAATGATTGTACTAAGGGAATACCATAGCACAATATTAAGTATGCGTCAACACTTAGTTAGTTGGTTGGGATTATAATTTATGTCAAATGTTTGGTGCATAATATAGGCCAATAACTTACACTAATACATGATAATAAGTTACTTCAAATCCATCGGTGTGCAATTCTACTGTTAGGAAATCCCGGAGTTATAAGAAGAAAGTCATGAACTAATATATAATTGTTTTATATTATAAGTCTTTCACTGTATAAGGGTGATATTACTCATTTTTTGTAGTATTGAATGGATGTGACAGCTAGTTAACATAACGGAGCATAATAATTTAAATGATATCAAAGTTCATAATTTCAAATTAAGTTATTTTTTAAAATAAAAAATTTGAAAAAGTAAGAAAAGGAAAATAATAACTAATAAAGTATTCATTTACAATATTAAAAAGACTAATTAATCCTTAAAATCCCCTAAAAAAGGTTCAAAAAGGAATACGATAATATAAATAATGGATCGCTAAATAAAAATTCTTTGAGAACACCAATGTAATAAAAAGAAATTTTAAGTGATCCTAAGTAATTAAGAATGTATTAAAGAGAGAAAAAGTACTTTAATGTATATAAACCATCAATAGAAAATAATAAAATGTGTGGCACTATAAGAAAATACTCATAGGTATGTTTAAACCTACCAGATGAAATAAATAATTTTAAAATTATATATAAATAAATATATACTGTGAAAGTGATAGGATAATGTCATATAATGTAACAGGAAAATCTTGGGTAAAAAATCTAATATAGCAAAAAATGATAAAAAAAATGAGGTGATTATACATAAATTTAGAAGAGGGAATGCATTTGTGGTATGTAAGAGTACCACCTAAGAAGTTGTGAATGAAGTATTACTCCAACATTCAGGATGTTATCGATGGTTCCATAGAAGAAAACGGGATTTAAATCGTCCTAACTAAGCAATGAATTGGCTACCATACATTCCAACCCTCAAAACGAATTGGCTACCATACATTCCAACCCTCAAAACGCCCCGATAACGATTCGGGATAGACTACTCCATATTGCAAAATTATTTAGAGTTTTTTGTTAGGCTTGACTATAGATCCTAAAGACCAGGAGGACACACTAACGGTGACATGAGTGATGGTGTATTCAAGTAATCCTGAGAGAGTGTAAACCCTAGAAGAAAAAGAGAGAAGAGTTATATAATCAAACTTAAAGATAAAGTCCATGTATAGAAGGAAGCTACTAGTACAACTTTGGACTTTAAAAATTAGGTTTTTCTTAATTAGGTTATATATATATATATATATATGAGAATTATATAGTGAAAACTATAATGTGATTTTAATATATTTTAGGATGGAATAAATATATATTTAATATAAAACTATTGAAAAATACTGAATGAAAACTGATGAGTAAATAATAGAAACATAAAGTTGTAATTTTCAATAACTCAGAAATGGTCCAATTATACCTAATAAAAAGGGAAGTATCCTAGATATCTTCCAACCAGGTGAAAATAGCAACTTAAATTGCATTATCATGCAATGTGGTAAGATGAAGTTAAAATTAATGGCTACTAATGTGAGAGAGCCAAGTTAAAAGCTAATGGAGTAAAGGGGAACCAAATAGTAAATTTCTATTAGTTATTTTTTCATGTAAATATAACTTTTGAAAGTTTGAGTGCACAAAAAAAAGTATATGATTCCTATAACCATGAAAAAGTAGTAAAATTTTGGTAGGTGGACAAAAATAATAAATAAATATTGAGGTGAGCTTCAACTAAATCAATATAAAGAAGTGAAATAAATATAATAGATTTAATATTTATACCAATGAGATATGAATAATACCATTATAAAAGATGATATATTGCTAAGGAGGGCAATAGGTGTATGTTACAACATAACCATTCGATAAAGAACTCATTTACATATGGTTTCATTCATGCAAACCACAAATAGACCAAGGTCCCTACTAATGCTAAGACAACGCCTCGTGTAGCGAATGGTGTGGACAATTCAATATAAATCTAACACTAGAAGAAAGCCTAATGCATTGTAAGTAATGAAAATTGTGATAAAATAATATAAATAAGAAAAATGAATAAACGCTTTCATCAAAGCGAAATAGACGTGTAAATTCATATAATCAATATATGGAGAGTTATTATTAAAAGATATGATTGCCCTCAACTAAACCTAGAATATGTACAAGTGTATTATCTAGTGGTAAGTAAATATTGGAAAATGTTTATTAAATTGAAAAAATGGGGCAATTGCACTAATGTGAGGATGATATCGTGTAGAAATGCCAATATAAGTTATTTAGATATAATTATGAAATGGTAAGAAAACTTATAATAGAAAAAAAAGTTTTAAATAATGAATATTGGGAAAGAGGGATATAAATTATTTTGTTTTAAAATAATAAAAAACCTTAATAAGTATATAAACACGTGTAAGAGTTCATCGAAAATAACATGATGTCGAGACCATAAATATCAAATTGAGTAAAAATATATCAGTGTAATATAATAAAAGTGTGATGAAAAATTTGAAACAACTCAGAATATCAAAAAATTGTTGACATTAGCAGCAAGTAAAAGCAATAACAGACTATATTAAGTATAGTATATATTATGTCTAGGCGCCACTAATATAAAAGAGGAACGTATGAATATAGGGTGATGGCATCATAGGTGATCCTATGTATTTATATTATACATAGCTATTAGCATTAAAAGAATAATATTTCATATTAAAGTTTTTAATAAATATTATTAGATAATCCAATTATTTATATATTTATATTTATCAATTTATATGATTTAATATTTTCACCTTTTATCACTTTTGAGTGTTACATTCTGTGTATTGCACATATATATATATATATATAGTATCCTAGTAAATATTTTGAGTGAAATTTCTCAAAAATATATTCAAAAATATTATATTTAATAAATTATTACAATTTAGGTAAATGGAAAGGGGAAGAATACATTATTTATTTTTTTAGAGCATTATGTGATATTTCTTTACGTTTTCCATAGAAATTGTAAATATAAATATATTTCATTAATTAAATTTTGAAAAAAATATATATTTGATGTTAACTGTTCATGGGGATCAAAACGCAAGACCGAGACCTGCCGACAAGTCCGTCAGCAAGAAAAAAGAAATTTTGCTTCGGAGAAACTCCGTCTGGGAACCAGCCGTTAGGGATCCACGTGGCCTCGGAAGGAGGGTTGATGTGGCAGCGAATAACTTCGGGGGTCCAACAGAAAATTCACGGTTTCGCAGTCACCTCCACGGATTTTTCTAATGCCACGTGGACCATGAGACGCTGACGTACATGCCGGATTTAATGCTCAAAATTTTGATGGTAGCTGGCGGGTACACCGCCGGCGCGTGTGCTTGCACGTAAAATAACCAAAAATATTGTCTGGATCTACCAATTAAAAATTATAAATAAATATAAAAAGAGAATAAATTAGTAACGGGCCTGATAGGTTAATTTTAGAGTCGTAAGCCCATTTCACAGATAGGCCCATTGGAGCCCAAAATAGAGGCCCGCGATATGATGGGCCCTTCGGAAATGCCCCCACCTCCCCTCTCATTTGGACAGAGCATTGAGCAGCCTGAAGTAGCTGCTGAGCTGCATTTTCCTCTTCTTTCCTCCAAAACCTCCGTAAACCCTTCCACTCTCTTTCTCATTTACTCGTAAGGGAGCTATGTGGATCAGCCGCTCTATCCTCCTCAAATCGCTCCTCCACCAGCGGTGCTACTCCCAGTCGGTGGCGGCTGCCGCGGTAGCCTTCGAACACTCCTTCGAGCAGGCGCCGCTCACATACCTCGAGGGCTTCCCGCGGCCCGATCCTAAGTACGATGAGACTATCCTGGCCATCCCACGGGACGGGTCTGGCAAAAATATTTCGGGCAAGGAGCGGAAGCAGGGCCGGGTTCCGGCCATCCTGTTCGAGCAGGAGGACGGCCAGCACGGCGGCAACAAGCGGCTCATCTCCGTCAGGGCCAACCAGATTAGGAAGCTCGTGAATCACCTAGGTCGATCCTTCTTCCTCTCCCGTCTCTTCGATCTGGAGGTGGCGCCTGAGTTCGGGTCCGACGAGGTTATTGAGAAGATCAGGGTTCTGCCCCGAGCGGTATGTTTTCTATTGTGCTTGCTTCTCGGCTGAGATGATGTGAAGATAAATTAGCAAATTTGAGCTCTACGTCTATTATTTGGAACTTTGATGACTTGACGCTTATTCTCGTAGTGTTAATTATGTGAACTTTGTGCTGATTGGATTCGCTGACTAGGTTCTGATAATCATTTTGGTAGATTCATCTTCATTCAGGCACAGATGCGCCACTAAACGTTACCTTCATACGTGCTCCTTCGCATGCTCTATTGAAGGTTGATGTTCCCCTCGTCTATAGAGGCGAAGACGTATGCCCTGGACTAAGAAAAGGTAAGATGAGTAGTTGATATTTGTGGCTGTATATAACTTGATCAAGTTGGTTGCAAGATAGATTTTCATGTATCTCGTAATATTCACTGAGGCATATTGCTTGTTAGTTGACTGTAATAACACTATGTAGCAGTTCTTGGAGAACAGCTGGCACAGGGATATATCAGCATGACAATGGTGTTCCTTTAGTTTTTTGATCTTATGTAGTTCTTCATTGAACTTTTAAGCTCATTGTATTTGCAACTGCAGTTTTATTTATAATGGTGATGATGACATTACTGGATGAAGGAGAAACCTTTAGGCCTTAGATCATTCTTTCTTGGGCTGTTGGGTGGTCTTTCTTTCATGTCTCACTGACAATCACTCAGAAGAGAAAAACATATATGGTTCAAACTAGGACTCTTGATAGGTATACTCATGAGATTCAGTGTTATTTCACACAAACTTGCTTCCATCTTGGCGATAGAATTTTCACAGGAGAACTGAGTTAAGCTCACTAGTTCCCCTAGAGATATCGCTTGTTCAAAATTATGTGCATCATGATCTGATGTTCTGTCATACTCCACTCAAACAAATTCTATTGTGGTCATGAAATTTTGTGTACAAAGAAATTTGTCACCATATTCAGGAACATCTTTTCTCCATGCCATCCTGCTTGTAAATATAATTGCTAAGAGTTAATTATGCAGTTAGCATATATTGGACTCTTTGGTGCTCTATGTTGACTAATTAAATGGACTTTCTTTTGTGCTCTATGTTGGCTAATTAAATGGACTTTCTTTTTTGTGTACAAAGAAATTTGTCACCATATTCAGGAACATCTTTTCTCCGTGCCATCCTGCTATAATTGCTAAGAGTTAATTATGCAGTTAGCATATATTGGACTCTTTGGTCTCTATGTTGGCTAATTAAATGGACTTTCTTTTTTACGTCAGTGAAAATGATGCTATAAATTGTTGTTGCAGATCCTGCCTTGAGCAGTTCATCATAAAGAAATGAACTTTTCTGATTTACTAATTTTTATCTATCTGATATGGAAAAGAGTATTTAGAAATACCGTTGTATTGATCTACTTCTACTGATTGTCACCTTAAAAATGTCCCAGGCTCGTCCCTCAACACCATCAGGAGAACAGTTAAGTACCTCTGTCCAGCTGATGTAATCCCTCCCTACATAGATGTGGATCTAAGCGAGCTGGACGTCGGCCAAAAGTTGACTATGGCGGACCTCAAGGTTCACCCTGCTCTGAAGCTCCTCAAGTCAAAAGATGAACCTGTTTGCAAGGTCCAGGGTGTCCGTGTCTCTGATCAACAGAGGAGAAAATAGAAGTACCTCAGCTCAAACTTTTGTTGATTTTGCAGCATCATATCCCTCCAAAGCGCAAGAATTCAGGGTAACTGGATCTTTCATGTTTTAATGCTTACATTTTTCAGTAGTGGTAGAAACTGAGAAACATGGAGGATTCTTTATGAGGGCTTGCTGTGTTTAGCTCGCCGAAGATCGGGAAAGCAGATGTGATGGTTAAAGGTCAGTGCTTGCCATTGTTTTTAGTAGATTGTCATGCCTTCTGGTAGTGAATAAGATTGCACTGTGTTTTGATTTGCTCTTTTTAATTGCATCGGGGTACTTTCTCAAGCACAAATAAGACATCATCAATTCATTCCTTGTTCTGGACTAGTAAGAGGCACGTTGTGGTGGAGTTTTGAGTCTCCTCTATGGACTTAAGGATCATGAGTTCAATTCTTTTGATTAGCATGTAGAGTTTCATGATAAATTCCAAATTGTATAATGCGAAGAAAGTGTAAACTGATGAAGTAGCATTTCCCTTTATATGACTCAATCACTTCTTTACATTATTTAGAAAATGAGTCTATCATTAGTCTTTTGAGGGATTGATTAGATGGAACATGCCATTAGGGGACAGCACACAAACCCTAATTCATTCATGTATTATTTTTCAACAGCAATAAACTGGGCTGTCTGGCAACTTTAAATTCATCATCTAGAAGCGTGCGATCAAAATGGCAATAATTTGGCGCTCAATCTTTTGGCCACTTTGAATGATTGCAATTCACCTATTGGATCAAATGTTTTGATCCATCATATTGGAGAAAGTTCTACATGTAGTGTTTCTTGGAGGCCACAGGTAAAGTTGGACTGATCATTCAATTCATAATCACAATTTCTTTATCAATAAGTTGAGATTAGTGTCATTAGATTAAATTAACACTCTTTACAAAACTACCATGCATGGCTCTTTGAATTGGATCAATGTAGAGTTTGATCTATGGATCATTCTCTTATTCGAGTTCATCAAATATTATACCCATTTGAAGTGGGGAAAAAACCACTCAAATGTGTGCGCACAACTTTTTAAAAGTCAAACATACACACTAAAAGATCACATTTATCTTATATTCTTGCGTATCAACTTGCTTTTATAGATATAATATATTCTTGCATCTTGTAAGAATACCACTTGATTATGTGTTTCTAGGCATAAATATCTTTTGGGGAACATCAAATGCATCTTTAATGCCCATAAAATAAATTCAACCCTTTAACCCACCTTCCTTGGTCACTTTGATCCTTCCTTGGGATGGGAATGGGATAATAGTCAACTTCGATTTAATCCTCTTAGCATTCCTTGTGTGCGGCTTATTCCTTAGAGGTGGTTGCTTCTAAC
Source organism: Trapa incisa (assembly GCA_030064435.1). Classification (NCBI taxonomy): domain Eukaryota; kingdom Viridiplantae; phylum Streptophyta; class Magnoliopsida; order Myrtales; family Lythraceae; genus Trapa; species Trapa incisa. The sequence continues at coordinate 22,645,742 of CM057775.1, forward strand.
CCTTCTTAATAATTAAGAGTATATAAGCTAATATCACATGCATTATTTGATCCATTATTTTTACTATTATTGTACTTCTTGTCCAACTTAATCTATTATATTGAACCATTAATCTCTATAAGCCTATTGTTCATATCAAACAATGGACGTTTCCTCCATACCATTAATGTCACACATTAATAGGTTAAGTGGTACCTATTAGATGGAAGTCAATCTCCCATTGTTAAGTCTCCTCTCATTAATCATGAGTGAGAGAGCCTCTTGACTTATTGGAATGCCTTATTAATGTGAATGTGAGTGTGATGGGTCTAATATTCAATAAAATTGACAAATAGTCATAGAATTTTAAAATATTAAATAAGTCTATATAATAGAACCATTAATTACACAAGGAGAAAGTACAAGATCGAGAATACAAGGAATGCACTTAAAACTTGAGACTTTCCTAGTGATGAGCTTGGTCATAGAGGAAATTGATGGGTTAGGTGCAAGAAGTAATGAGCCTAGTCCCATTCTCTCCCCAAATGAAGAAGTAATGGAGCACCTACTTCAACCCTTAAGAAGGAAATCGGTATAAATACTCCACTAAGTGGTAGCATTAGATAGATATCATCATCTCCTTACATTGATGCAAAAATATGGAGGTGCAAGTGCTAGTCTTCCTCTTGCTCTCATTCTTCATTTCATCTAAGTTGTGGGTGTCATCTGCAGACCCTGGTGGGAGATTCAAGTCCATATTCAACTTCGGAGATTCCCTGAGTGATACGGGGAACTATCTTGCAGTGGGTGCACCACGGTTTCCCCTCATCAAGCAACTTCCTTATGGAGAGACCTTTTTTAAGAAGGCCACTGGTCGATCTTCTGATGGACGTCTCATTATAGATTTTATCGGTAACTTTATCTATCCTCTTTATCCGATTAAAATTGATATTATATATATATATATATAATTTATTACAAATTTCTTTATACATTCTAACTTTTCTGCCATTAAATACCAATTTGTTAGGATTTAAAAATTTTAAGTTATTAATTTAGAGAACAAATTTAACCATAACAAGATATTGTAGGTATAAATAATTGTTAAAATTTTTTATAATCTTATAAACTTATAATAGTTCTCTATTTTATTAAATATTTAATTATATTTTTAATACTAATACTTAAATTTAATACACTTCTCAAATATAATTTACGCCCAATAACTATATACAATATGGGTATTATAATTATATTATCGTACCAATAAAAATAATAATCTCGAGATAAGTATTTTTTCTCCATAATCAGATAAATTATAAGCTGATTTTATTTGTTCAGATACTAAAATGAGTCTCTTTTTTAAATATTATTTGAGAAAATATTAAAAGTTAATGTAAGTTTAAATCTATTTATAATTAAAATTTATAACTTATAAATAATTGAATATTTATAATTTTATAAAATTAAAATGTTTCTCTATTTTCTCTAATTTTATATTATATTCTTAATATTTTTTTCGTCCAATAATTTTGTCCTAACATCCTGTAATTTAGTAATTACGATTTTATGTGTCCATAATCTAACTGGATGATCCTACTGCTGCATTACATATGTACACACCCAGCCGACTACCTCGGTTTACCCTTCCTACCACCCTATCGGAAGCTGGTTGGAGGGCCGTATGTGAAAACAGGAGTCAGTTTTGCCGTCTTCGGTGCCACAGCCCTGGACCCGGACTTCTTTTATAGCCAGAATCTTGGTCCGACCCTTCGGAACAATGACTCCTTAAGCATCCAGGTTGGCTGGTTCAAGAAGTGGTAGTCCTCCATCTGCACCACTAAGCAAGGTATGCTTCTACCGTCTGCCTATCTCTAATATCAAGAACAAAAGTGATGAAAAGTATATAAATGGAATTTCGATAGTAATTAATCATGTGAGAATTAAGTATTTGCATTATATTTACTTAAAATTATTAATAGTAAATATCGAAAACTTTATAACCTTATAAATTAATAAATTTATCTATTTTATCCAATATAAATACAATAATACTTTTTTTATATATTTAAAATGTATAATTTTAAACCGTACTCAATAATTATATACTAATTGTGTATAATTATTATGCTTTATAATGAGTAAAAATAATTAGCTCGAGCTTTAATATTTTTTTATAATACTTGTAAATATTAATAGTCGAATTTTTCAGGTACCATATGAATCTGATAAATATAATAATATTTTGTGAAATTATAATGGATGAAAATATTTTTAATTAAAAATTATTATATATAATTAGTATAATATTTATAATATTATAAACAAATAATACTTTTATATTTTATATAATTTATTATCGCATTTCCACCAAATTCTAAGTTAAGCTAATGTATTAGTAAACCTTAAAACATATATAAACTAATACTATAAGACCTAATATTATGATTAGTGCCATGTGCTATTATGATCATGGTGTCTTATTTGGTGCAGAGTGTGATAGCTACTTTAAGACATCACTGTTTATGGTGGGGGAGATTGGGGGCAATGACTACAACATACCATTTCTTTTTACGAGGGCTCCCATCCAACAAGTTCGACCCTTCATTCCATTCGTTATTCAAGCCATTGTTAACGCCACCACGGTACATTACCAGCATAAAACTATAGTATTATAATAAATTATATTAAAGAATAATTTATTGTTCAAATTATTACTGATGATGGAACTCAAAGGCTCTAATCGAAGAAGGTGCAGTTAATTTGGTGGTTCCGGGAAACCTACCATTAGGATGCGTGCCGGCTTACAATCAATCGACCTATAACCCTAAAACTGGGTGTATGGACTCTTTCAATGCATTCTCTAAGCATCACAACCAGATGCTGATTCAAGCACTGCAGAGGCTGAGGAAGAGATATCCACAAGCAAGGATTGCCTACCTGGACTTCTACGGCGCCGCCATAAAGTTCTATTACAAGCCCGAATCATATGGTAAATGTTTATTTTGTCTATACAAATGCCACGTCATAGCATGCAAAAACCGACAGCCTTGTCTTATATTTAGGTTTGAGGACAAGGTAGAAACTGATGTATGTCATTCCTATCTCAGGGTTCACTAGGGCAAGCATGTTAACATCGTGCTGCAGAGGCGGCGGACCGTTCAATTTCAACTCCACCAGGCAATGCGGCGCACCCGGTTCGACCTTGTGCGAGGATCCATCGAGTTATGTGAGCTGGGATGGAGTTCACTTGACCGAGGCAGCTTACCGGTTCATGGCCAAGGGACTACTGCTCTAACACGGTTGTGGCAAGGCTATATATATATATATATGGTTTCTAATGAGATGATATTAAAATAAAATAAATATAATTTTATTTTAATGTTAAATATTTGTCAAGTAATCATAGCATATTAAGAATACTTTGGAACTATAAAAAGATCGGTAATTTGGTTTCAATTAATGAATACATCGACCGAGTTAGATAGTCAACCGCCATGCAACATCGGCGCACAATGCCCCAGACCAAACATGGACAGCACTGTCGCCTTAGAGAAACTAACTCATCCGGGTCAAACTAACTCATCTGGGTCGGGGCGGAAACGATGCCGTATTGGTATTAAAATGTTCAGTTTTTTTTATGGGAGAAAATATTAAAATCTGCTGTTGTCCGTATTTACTATTTCTTGTCTGGTACTGCTGCAATGAATGGACCAGTCACGCACAGTGCCTGTAATTACTGACTCCTCTCACATGACCTCTCTCTCCCTGTTAGTGCCCTCTCCCTTGTTACGTTCCAAAATGAAACCCAATTATCTGTGTCCTCTGTCACCTCCATTTTCAGGAGTCAGTACTCTTCATCTTTTTCCGCTGCTATCTTATATCTGCCACCACCATTAACAGCCCCTTTCTCTCTCTTCATTCACCTTACAGGGAGAGAGACAGCAGCTGGGCAGGCTCCCTTTTCTATTTCTTTACCTCTCCTTCCTGTTTTTTTTACTACCCTCTCACCACTACTAAGGTCTGTACTTTTCTTCTTCTCCTTTCCATATCCATTTTCCAGTTCCAACTACCGATATTGTCTGTGTATTCTGGCTCTCCCGACCATGGAAGCCTTTAGCCTCCTCAAGTACTGGCGGGGCGGAGGGGTCATCAGCGGCTCCAGCGGTAGTGGTAGCGCCGTCCGCCATACCACCAATGCCACCATCGTTGCCGCTGCTGCGAGTCCAGACTCCGATGCCGATAGTTCCGATGAAGGTGACGACGATGGCCCGTTCTTCGACCTGGAGTTTGCCGTTCCGGAAGGAAACGAGGATGCTGGAGAGGGAGATGGAGTTTGCAGGGAACCTGACAGCTCGAGCTCCGAGGATGAAGATGAGGGTGGAGAAGAGGATTCTGACGTCTACGCCGTCGAGGGCGGGGAGTTCAACGTCAACCTCACGCTCTCGCCGCCGCCATCATCGTCGTCCTCCCCCGCCTCCTCCGTGTGTGGCGGCGACGGATGCGTCAACTCCCCTTCCGACGACCTCTTCTTCAAGGGGCGGCTTGTTACTATCGAGCAAGGCTCCGCCTGTGCGCTGGCCAACCACAACTCCTCCAAGCAGCTCCACCATCTACCTGTCTCGCTAAGGAAATCTGCCACGAAGTTCCGCGTTTTCATGTTGGGGCTGAAGAAGTCCAAGGCGGCGGACCACCAGAAGGAGCTGGAGAAACTGCCGGAAAAATCACAGACTACCGCTACCGCTACCGCCAGCAGCAAGCTTCTGGCGGTAAGGTTCAAAGTCGAAGAGGTCCCCATAATATCTCTCTTCACTAGAGACAACAGCTCTAAGTCGTCACAGAAGGAAGCTGTCGCTACCAGCTCGGACGAGAAGATCATCTTCTCCAAGGAGGCCCTGCAGCGGTACCTAAAGAAAGTCAAGCCCCTCTACATCCGCGTCTCCAAGAGGTACGGCGAGAAGCTACGGTTTTCCGGGCAGCTCGGAGGTGGCACCGCTGCCTCCGCTAGGAAGGCCCATACGGAGCAGTCGCCCTCGACAGCCGTTGCTGGCGGTGAAGCCGTGAAAGGAAATCTGGTCAGGCAGGCTAATATTCCGACAGGTCTCAGGGTTGTCTGCAAGCATCTGGGCAAGAGCCGGTCGGCCTCTTCGGCAGCGGTGGCTGCTGCCCCCAGCGCCTCATCCTCGTCGAGAAGAGACGACTCCTTACTACAACAGCAGGATGGGATTCAGAGTGCCATTCTTCACTGCAAAAGGTCATTCAATGCTTCCAGAGGTACATTTCCTACTGAAAAATCCAAAATTTCTTCTCTTACTCTTCAAATCGTTACAGTTCCAAAGTTGGGTTTTTTTCCTTGTTCCTTTTTGGGGACTGTCTAGACTCGGAGTCATCTCAGCTGTCGAGATCAGTGAGCGAGCCATTGAAGGACAAATCCATGGCGCTACTGTCCAAATCCTCCCAATCTTCTTGAAGAGAAACAGAGGGAAGAAAACTATCAATCAAACCAACGAGGTATCCATCCACTGTAAATCTTCCATTTAGTGTTCCATTTAGTCCCCGGAGATGGTGATGAAGATGGCCGGTGGGTATCAGCTCGAGAGAGAGAGAGAGAAAAATCTCATCTTTTTTAAGGGAAAAAACTTAGAATCTCTGTAAAAAAATTTTGCATCATGGCAGTAGCAGCAGCAAATTTGTCTGCTTTGCAAGAGCAGAACACCCACACGCTCGTGATGTGTCCATGAACAGTTCAAGAACATTAGTTTATCATCGCATTGTGTCACTGTTATTGTTATTATTTATTTCCACTGCTAATTTAATATCCCCAGTTCTGTTCTGGTAAGATTAGCAAGATGGGTCGCATTGTGTCACTGTTATTATTTATTTCAGCCTATCATCATTTGGACTTGAATTTTCCTTCAATTTTCCAACCTATTCCTTGGACCGACTCTGGCGATGTGCCATTGAAATGGATGATTCGTGGGTTTGCGTAAAAATGGTGTCTTTAGTGGCCAGCCAAAGTGTGAAAGGTGGGAGACATGGAACAGTGAAAAGGATCTCACTTTTGTTCATTTTTCCGCCCAAGTCTTTAGCTTTTCTCCTTTCCCTTTCCTCAAAGGAAGAGAGGAAAAAGATGGAGGCAGAGTTAGGGGGTGAGGAAGAGACAGAAAGTCTATACAAAGTTCAATTCTTCATCACCCTCTCTCATACTCAATGTGCCTAAATTAAACCATATGAAAATTCATGATTTTATATGGGTTCTTAGCCATTGTATAAAAGGTGAGATCTTTTTCTTCAATAGAAGCTTAGGACAATTGGGGATGTTGCATTGGTTGATGGGATGGTGATGCTGATTGAACAGTCAAACCAAATGAGGGGTTGCTTAGTGCTTTCATGGGGGCTTGTCGAGGGATTCAAACTTGTTGACTATGGGAATTGGGCATTGTCCCCACTAAAAGTGCAGCTATGGTTGATTCATCTCTTTTTTTTTTTAATTTTTTTTTCTGGTATGAGAAAAAAGGAAAAAAAAATATACATGTAATGAACATAATTACCAAATTAACCTCTAAGAGTCAACCATTGGGGTGAGTTAGGTAATTAACCATACATAGTGGACTGAACCGGATGTTGTCTCCTCCTTGGGTGTCATTCCGGCAATTAACAAATGACAGTTCGGGTCGGGCGGACCGTGTGCTGTTCACGTGTCCTGTGTTCGGGTTGCTTGTGGAATCGCGCTCAATCTGACAGAATCTGCTGCCTTGCCATTTGGTTAATTTTTATTCGGGCAACTAGGCTCATTAGTATAGCCAGCTAAACAAGAAAATGCGACCATAGGCCCTGCAAAATGGCTCCACAGACAGCTGCCCATTGGGCTAGTAGCAAGGAAATGGCTCCAATATTTGACCCCGGAGCCTAAAACGACACGTGCCGCCAGCAAGCCTCATGGACCCCCTGGCTCGTGACGTTGTACGTGATGGTGCAGTTCAGCATCACTACCACCTTCTTCCTTATCATGTTCATGATCTTCACCCGGCCCTCGACCCTGGTGCGGCTCTCCACCGTGAGGGCCCCGGTCCCTATCTCCTTAAGGATTGTCGGCACAGCCACTAGCTTCGCAGGGACCACTTCGAGGGTCATGTTCAGCCTCAGCGTTCGGCGTGCCGGGGCCTTTCCGCCCGGCGTCCGGCCCTCTCCCACCTCCGAGCCGCCATAGTAAATGGTGGTGGTGGTGTTTCCGAACCGGAAGGCCGCCACGTTCGGGTTCTTGATCGACACGTCCGCCAGGAGGGTCACGTTGACGTCCTTCCGGAGGGTGCCGTTAGCCATCTCGAGGCGGGTGACCGTCAGCTGGTTCATCCCTACTATCGGGTTCTTGACCCTAAATACTGTCAACCATATAAACTAACAATCATTTCTATCCCAACGTCTAATTTTCTTCAAAGACAACAGCAATAACAACCCCATCTGAATTCCTAAGGAAAGGACAGATATCGTCACCGGTGAAGGCCAGGACGAGGGACACGACGGCTAGGATAAGTAAGAGGGCGGCAGCGCAGCCGCAGCACGTGAGATACTTCCTCTGCCGGAGCTTGAACTGGCCGGAAAGTGCTTCGTCCTCGTCGCTGCGCGGCCTGTGCACAGCCCCAGCGATGATCGGAGTCACCTGATCTCCCTTCCCCATCAATGGACTCTCCTGCGCCTACCAGCAGATGGGGCAAAGTGGCCGAGGAGAGGAAAAATAAGATATTTGACGGCAAGTACCGTTAAACAATATAATAGTGTCTACTACTAATAAATGATATTTTATTATTATGCCTTTATATATTATATCAGAACCGAAATTTCCACGTAGCATTATATTATTTGGTGGGATTAGATGTCAATTTCCATAATGGAACGCGTAAGCACCACTGAACCGCGGCTAGACTTTTGACCATTGACTTGCATTGTGTTGAACAACAAGCCGAGAAACTTCATCTTGGTTATGTAGAGCAAGTGTAGATACTTAGAGAGATGTGGCTTGGTGCCTTGTGGAAATCAATCCTGAGACTTCGATCCACGGGAAGACCGTTTACTTCTCAAAGGAAACAAACTAGCTATAGGTAAGGTTCTATTGGGCTTTAGGATGGTAGCAAGATGCTTACTTTGCCCTCCTTTGTTTTTGTCCTATTAGAATTAGAGGTCCAATTACTTAAGAATGATAATATGAATGGATGATCAAAGTCGTATAGATGGTTTAATTGATTAGGGTAATATTTAAGTTACCACATCAAGCCTTTCTTTTCGAGTTATTTACAAATGAATAGTTTAGATCACGAGGACCCATAAGCATTAGATCATTTATAAAAATAACATTTTCCATGATAATATAAATTTTTATAAATTAATTTGTAAATATTTACAAATAGTACAAAATCTTGAAAATTAGTTTATTGAAATGAATCTCCATATCATATGTATACAAGATATACTAGTTAAGGCTTTATCCATCTTTATTCTTTCCTTACTCTTTAAAATTTCCTAAAATGATATGGGAAAGGGAGGGACTCATTGAGTAAGAACATTTCGTTTATTCAGTTTTATGTTTATTTGTAGAGTAAAATTTTGAAATGTTGCATTTTTACTTATAAATAAACTATTAAATCGAAATATTATTTTAGACCCATAATAAGAAAATATAATTTCTCATAAATTCAATATATATATATATATTGTTCATATTTATATTAAGCCGTACACAAAATTATTTTACCGTCTATGCAATTAAAGGTCGTGATTACTATACCTTCAATTGTTGTGTTCCTAATAAGGAGAAATCGAGAACTATCCCTATTATGGATCACAAAGGTTGGACCAGTTAATATGACTTTCTCGTTCGAGCTCTCTCATATATTGACCCCATGATTCCAATAGCCCCTTATTAACCACAATACTAAGGCATCTACAATTCCACTTATAATTTCCTTGAGTGAATGGTATCAATTCATTTTATGTTTTCTTCACATGTAATTCAAGTTAATTCATCCCCTAGTTTTATAATCATTTCAAAAATCAAATGTTAACTTTCTATCTAATTAATCCTACTAATATTTTAAATTAACACAATAATCTCATCTTAATGAGTATTTTCTGAGATTAACTTATATAGTTAATTTCGGTAACATTTTAGATCTATAAAATAATCACATCTTAATAGGTATTTCATAACTTAGTCAAAATATTAGCTATTCTTACTATTAACATATTATATATATATATATATATATATAATCATACTCGATTTCATAATACCAATCACCTTAATTTGATATACTATTATCATGATTAGTAGCTGGTTTCAGACTCATTTGTACGTAAAACTATATGTTCCTACATGATAATCCTCATAGTGGTTGTTTCGGCCTCCGTGTCGACAAGGTAATTTAAACCAAGTCAATGATCAACATGATCTAAACAATCAACATAGGATCAAAATCTAATTTAATCTAACCCCCACAAACCTAGTTCAACTAATTTTGTTCAACTAATTTTTCATTGGGGTTCTAACCTCACTCATAGACCAAACTATCAAGCCCTGACATATTCCTTTAAGCCATGACTGTGAACTCCATTTTTAATAATAATAAATATAAAATTTGGAATCGAAATTTTTTTTAAAAAATTAGGATCAAAGTGATCTAGAAATTGGTAAATAAGAACCAAAACGGGAATTTGAAAAATCCTAAATAGCTAATAGAAACCCAAAATTCATGAAAAAAAAATCATAAATGAACTTAGATAAGTAAATCGGACTAGTTCCGGGTGAATTAGACCTGAACCAGATTGAACTGTAAAATATCGGTTCAAAGATTAATTTTTTCAAGTGACTTAAAAATATCAATCTAGGAAATTGAAGTTACCATTGGATAGAAAATATATTTAGACGAATTTAGAAATTTTTAGATTTTAGAAAATCGATCGAATTGGGCCTGAACTGACCAATTTTCGATTTCAGGTCACAGAACCTTATTTGACCGAACTAGTCAACAGTCCAGCCGGTCAACGGACCACCTGTGAGGTTAGCGCCCAATCAACACACACGACCAATCAGTAAGTGACGCGTGACGAAACGCTCCAAGTTAGCTGCTTGGTCAGCGCCTGGAAGCGTTGGGCAATTAGAGAGTGACGCATCCCTGGTCAATGGTCAGGCAAAGAAAATCTACATCAACGATGACCAACCAATGGGAGAGTGACACATATCTTCAGTCAACGATCAACTGGGGAGAAGCCTCGTCAGCTAGGTTGACCAATGAGGAATTGACATGTGGCAAAGATGCCACATCAATAACCGACTAGGAAGTCGGAGAAATGGTCGACCAATTAGAGGTCAACACATGGCAAAGCCACGTCGGATGGTACCAACCAAATAAAAGCTGACACGTGGCAGTGGCATAGTTGTTAGGAGAGAAATTTGACTTATTTAAATCAACTAATTAGAGGATGGCATGTATCATAATCAAACAACTAGTCAGATGCGATTAGTAGTCACGTTGGAAGGAGCGACCAATGGGAGCTCACCATGTGACCGATCAACGAGTCAAATGATGACTCGGTTGTTGAGTGGGAATCCCCATTAGCAAATCCAACCAATCACAGTGTGCCATGTGGCAACTCGCATGTGTGAAGCTTGCCCGTGCTTGCGCAATGTCATCTTCAACCTCTGAAAGCTGGTAGGATAAGGTCGACGGAGGGTTGCCGAATCTCTGGTAACCGAAAAACCTGTCTTGCAGGTGTAGCTAACTGGAGGTCTTTAGGTAGGATTTTCCCTTGTTCATCTAAAAAGGGGTATAAGGGAGGGGTGAGTTTGACAACTCAGTGAATGAGTGTTTAAAACTTGACTTTTAGAAAAATAGTTTGAATTGGATTGTGCCAGACTCCTTATTTTCTTAAAATCATTTCCTCAATTTCTTGGTTTTCAAAACCATTATTCCTCGTTAACCGTAGTTGGCGTGTTTAACAATCAACACATGCCCTTCATCATGAAGGGATCACACATTTGCAGGGCAGCCCGTCCACTACACCCACTTGTGGCGTCGGAGCGACTTTACTGGCCACCTATATAGAAGCCCGTCCACTTCTACCCTAAGAATGAGTGGATGTACGCGACATCCTACCCTTAATCCCAAAAAGAAAACTCCATTTTCGTATGAGGACAGAGACCTCATCCCGACCCTACCCTAGTCTCGTGCGCATGAAGCTACGTCGAGCTTCCCTGACTATTGGCACGACAAACTGCCCTAATCTCCACCATGTCGTCCAGTAGCCCTTAGGACGCATCACTACCTCTCTTGGGCGTCTTGATGGTCCCGAACATCATTGCATGCACAAAACAATAGTTTTCCTCATAAGCCATTTAATCTTTGGTGCCACTGGTCGAATGGCCCTGACCCTCAACTAGACCTGCAACTGTTTGTCTTGACTGATCCGTTGACCTGTCTTGTCGTACTGCTACCAGTCCATCGATATGTCGGTCCTGTCTTTGTATCATGACCAAATACATCATTCATTAAAGTTTTCATGGCTTAGTCTCATGTTTGTTTACGAGCTTTTACTCGTGCCAACTGGCCTTGGGCCCACTGTACAAGATTTTCAAAATCGGGCATGTTAGCCCCCAAGTTTCAAAATCGAGGCCTCCGGCCTATCTGAGCTATTCGATCTCCCGTCAAGAAGATCTCCCAAAAGGTTTAAGTAGTGGCACATAGTCAGGGGAGAGCACTTCCAACAAAATAATCCTTTCATTCGTCTATCACACCAAATGGGTGTGTTGACATCTCCCCTTACAATCGGTAAATGGGTTTTCCACTTTCTTCTAGGAAGTCCATCATACCAATAAGGTATGATCTACTTACAACCGTTAAGTAGTTTTTTCGTGTAATTTCTACATCACCCCATCTTGGTGTGATGTTAAAAATTCCAATGATAGTGGGTTTTAAGTTCCAAGGTACTCATCATATAAACCTCGCCCTTTGGAGTTAAGGAAAAACCAGGAAAGAACTGGTCAACCCGAGTGAGAAAACCGAACCGATTCACGAACCCGACCATTAGAGAACGGGCAAATCAGGAGATTTACAACTCCTGACTGACCCAAATTGTCATAAAAACCTTGGAAGGGACTTTAAGACAATTTGGGAAAGAAAACCAAACCGGTTTAGGTGATTCGGACCTGAACCGGATTGAACCGGTTTGTAATGGTTTGAACTACCATTAAACCGGATGCTAAATTCATTTTTCTAGGTGGCTCAGAAAATTCAAATTGGAGAATTGAGACCATCATTGGATAGCGAATGTGTAAACCCCACACTTTTGAGTTAAGAAAAATCAGGAAAAGAACCGGTCAAACCGAGTAAGAAAACTGAGACGGTTTACAAACCCGATCATTTGGGAACAAGCAATTTGGAAATTTACAACTTCCGAGTGATCCAAAGGGTTTATTAAACCTTGGAAAAGAAACTTAACACAAATTAAAATAGAAAAACAAAATTGGTTCAGGTGAACGAGAGTAGTTAAGAACTCTAAAGTTAAGCGTGCTTGCCCGAGAATAGTGTGAGGATGGCAATATTAATACTAGTAATAAATCTCTCCCACTTAATACACGGTTTTACACCTATATAAAGAGGTCATCCTCGTTCATTCTCCTCACACCTGAACACTTCTCTCTCTCTCTCTCTACTACTCCATTTCCCGGTAAAGCTCGAACTAGAGCTTCGACTTGAATAAAGGTCAGGCTCTTTAGACCTGGGGAGAAGACAGTTATCTGATAGCAAACTCCAGTCAATCCGAAAATCGTTGGAGAAGCGCCGACATGATAGAATAGTGAAGCAGCTCCGGCGGACCAAAGCTGCCCTATTTTGGCCAAGCTGAAATCAGCCATTTTAAGCCCTGCTTAGGCCAATCCAAGCCCTCCCAACACTTTCTCAGCCTTTCCACGGCCGAATTAGGACTGAAAGGTAAGCCAATTCGGCTCTACTTTATAATTTTCGTTCGGTGCTAGAGAGAGAGTCAACCGAATTTCAATGATGAAATTCTAATCCAATTCCGCATCAATTGATGTGATTCTTGATTCTAGGATGAACCTCAGGATGAGAGCTATCTGTCCAGATTCAAAGCTCGAACCGTTGTGCCTTCATCGGTGAGTAATCGAAGCTTTCTCTCTCTATAGTTCATTTTCTGGCGAAGCTCCGTTTGAGCTCGTCCCGACATTAAAACTTGCGATTCACATTTCTGAAGAATCGTATGAACATGTAGAAACTCAATTTCAACAATTGGAAACATTTGATGGGTCAATTTGATGAAATCAAATTCAGTTCTGTTAAGAAGTTGGAATTGGAGGAAAATTGGGGATTTTTGAAATTCAAAGTACCAAAATGAAATTTTATGAAATTGAGGGTCAATTGGGCATGAAAATAATGTTAGAGGACCAATTGAGGAATTTTGAAATTTTTGGGGCAAAATTTACCATTTTTATAAAGGAAGGGCAAAATGGTAATTTTTGAAAAGTTGGGGGACCAAATTGGAAATTTGGGAAATTAAACCCCTTTTTATGAAATGGAATAAATTGAGGTCCTATGATAAATTTTAGAAGTTTCGGGACTCAATTTGAGGAAAAACCGGCATTTGGGACATAGAGTTAAAGAGAAATAACTTTAGGGACCTAATTACAAATAAATGAAAGTTTGACTTTCTCATTCATTTGGAATGAATGAAGGCAATTAGGTCGAAGGATAATGAACCATGATGTTCATATCGTGTAAGAACGCGAAATACCGGGAACGCCAGCAAGGACAAGCTCGCGTGAATACAAAGAACCAGTATAGTGGAATTCACGGCATTAACGGATGAGTGGGTTTACTAATATCATATCCGATTGGGATGATGAGCACAACTTAAAGATAAAAACCACTTACAGGTTGTGAGTGGAAATTTTATATCATACCCGGTAGGGGATGATAAGTACCTCGGTATAAAAACCCACTATTTACGATACGCCCCGACCCGATTTGGTCGGATCCCCGTGATCAACCCACCACTCTCCCGGTTTATTAAAGGGTTTCCCCTTATCGTAAACCATAAAGAGTAAGACATCCTTTAACTTGCACCTTTTTTTTGAAATAGCATAATCAAAATTGTATAAAATTTTAAACTTTACATACTTGTCTTACAAGCATCTTAGTTGACGGTCTTTAAGGGGAGGCTTTCCGGGATTTCCTGAAAGAGATATAAGGGAGGGGGTGAGTACGACTACTCAGTGAATGGGTTTTTAAAAGCTTTTGACTTTTAAGAAAAACATTTATATGGAGTGTGCCATACTCCTTTGTTTTAAAAAATCACATCATTTAAAAATTTGGATTTTTTCATCATTTCTTAGTTACCACGGTGTGTCATCACCCAACACACATCATTCATCATGAAGGTTACACACATTCGCAAGTCAGTATCACTACTGAACCCACTAGTGGCTTCGGAGGGACTTTTCCTGCCACCCGGATAGAAGTACGACCACTTCTACCTTGGGAATGAGTGGATGTACGTGACATCCTACCCACAATCCCGAAATCACTTTTTCATGTCTGTATGAGGACAGAGACCTCATCCTGTCCCCACCCCGATCTCATGCGCTTCATGCTACTCCAGATTTCGCATAGACACCTAAAACGACGAACTGCCCTTATAGCCACCAGGTCATCTAGTGCCCTTAGGACGCATCACTACCCCTCATGGGCGTCTTGATGATCCCGTACTCACAGTGCATGCACAAATAATGTTTTCTTATATTGCCATGTAATCTGTGGTGCCACTAATCCAACGGCCCCGACTCTCAACTCAACCCGCAGCTGTTTGTCTTGACTAGTCTGTCGACCTGTCATGTCGCACTACCGCTAGTTGACTGAGCATGTCGGTCCTATCGTGGTACCATGGCCAAACAATGCACTTAGTAAGTTTTATGACACATATATCATGTTCATTTACGAGCTCCTGCTTGTGCTAACTGGCCTTGGGCCCACTGTACGAGATTTTCAAAATCGGGCATTTAGCCCCCAAGTTCCAAAATTGAGGCCCCCGGCCTATTAGGGCTATTCGAGCTCTCGTCAAGAAGGTCTCCTAAATAGTTTAAGCATTGGCACACAGTCAGGGGAGAGCACTTCCGACAAAAATAGGTTTTTACTGTCCATCATACCGACCGGTATAAGAACAACTCCGTTCATAACCGATGAACGGGTTTTCAACTTCCTTCAAGGAAGTCTCGTCATACCAACCGGGTATGATCTACTTACAACCCGTAAGTAGTTTTTTTCGCATAACTTTCACATCACTTTATCTAAGTAGTGATGATTAAAATACCACTAAACAGTGGGTTTTTATATCGAGGCACTTATTATCCCCAACCGGGTTTGATTTTAGTAAACCCATTCACAACCGGTAAGTGGTTTTTAAATTATAAGGTGTGCTCATCATCCCAACCGGGTATGATGTTAGTAAACCCACTCACAACCGGTAAGTGGTTTTTAAATTATAAGGTGTGCTCATCATCCCAACCGGGTATGATGTTAGTAAACCCACTCACCCGTTAATGCCGTGAATTCCACTAGACTGGTTCTTTGTATTCACGCAAGCTTGTCGTTGCTGGTGTTCCCGGTATTTAACGTTTCGGTGAAGGCACGACAGTCCGAGCTTTTGATCTGGACAGATAGGTCTCGTCCTAAGGTTCATCCTTTCGGTCCTAATTTGGCCGTGGAAAGGCTGAGGAAGTGTTGGGAGGGCTTGGTTTGGCCTGAGCAGGGCTTGAAATGGCTGATTTCAGCTTGGCCGAAATAGGGCAGCTTCGGTCCGCCGGAGTTGCTTCACTATTCTCATGTCGGCGTTTCTCCCATGATTCTTAGATTGACTGGAGTTTGCTATCGGATAGCTGTATTCTCCCCGGTTCTAAAGAGCCCGACCTTTGTTCAAGTCGAAGCTCTGGTTCGAGCTTTACCAGGAAATGGAGCAGTAGAGAGAGAGAGAGAAGTGTTCAGGTGTGAGGAGAATGAAATGGGGATGACCTCGTAAAACCCGTGTATTAAATGGGCGAGATTTATTACTAGTATTAATATTGTCATAAATTATTGGTATTAATTTCAATAATTTAATTTCGGTATTAAATTATTTGTATTAATTCCAATAATTTAATTTAGGTATTAAATTATTGGTATTAATTTCAATAATTAAATATATATTAATTGATGACTATTTATGATAATCCGTACGTTCGCATATTGCTTATTCCCAAATGTAAATCGGTTTTGTTTTCTTATTCGGTTTGACCGGTTCTTTTCCCGGTTTTCCTTAACTCAAATGTGCGGTGTTTACAATTTAGTGGTATTTTAATCATCACCACTTAGAGAAAGTGATGTGAAAATTAGTGAAAAAAAACTAATTACCGGTTGTAAGTAGATCATACCCGGTTGGTATGATGAGACTTTCTCGAAGGAAGTTGAAAACCCGTTCATCGGTTATGAACGGAGATGTCCTTATAACGGTTGGTATAATGGACAGTGAAAACCTATTTTGTTTGAAGTGTTCTCCCCTGACTATGTGCCAATGCTTAAACTATTTGGGAGACCTTCTCGATGGGAGCTCGAATAGCTCTGATAGGCCAGGGGCCTCGGTTTTGGAACTTGGGGGCTAAATGCTCGATTTTGAAAATCTCGTACAGTGGGCCCAAGGCCAGTTGGCATGAGTAGGAGCTCGTAAACGAACATGATATTTGTGCCATAAAACTTAATAAGTGAATTGTTTGGCCATGGTACCAAGATAGGACCGGCATGCTCAGTCAACTAGCGGCAGTGCGACATGATAGGTCGACGGACTAGTCAAGACAAACAGCTGCGGGTTGAGTTGCGGCTCGGGGCCGTTTCACTAGTGGCACCACAAATTACATAGTAATATAAGAAAACATTGTTTATGCATGCAATGAGTATGGGATCATCAAGACGCCTATGAGGGGTAGTGATGCGTCCTAAGGGCACTGGACGACCTGGTGGTTATAAGAGCAGTTCGTCGTTTTAGGTATCTGTGCGAAATCTGGAGTAGCACCAAGCGCATGAGACCGGGGTGGGGACAGGATGAGGTCTCTGTCCTCATAAGGACATGAGGATTGTGGGTCGGATGTCACGTACATCCACTGATTCCCAGGGTAGAAGTGGTTGTACTTCTATCCGGGTGACAGGAAAAGTCGCTTCGAAGCCACTAGTAGGTTCAGTAGTGATACTGACTTGTGAATGTGTGTAACCTTTATGATGAAGGATGTGTGTTGGGTGATGACACACCGGTAACTAAGAAATAATGGAAAAACCCAAATTTTTAATTGAAGGGATTTTTTGAAAAGAAAGGAGTTTGGCACACTCCATATAAATGTTTTTCTTAAAAGTTAAACGTAGACATTTGAAAACCCATTCACTGAGTAGTCACACTCACCCTCTCCCTTATATCCCTTTCAGGAAATCCCGGAAAGCCTACCTTGAAAGACCATCAACTAAGATGCCTGTAAGACAGGTATGTAAAGTTTAAAATTTCATGCAGTTTTGATTATGCTATTCCAAGAAATGGTGCAGGTTTAAAGGACGCCTTACTCTTTACGGATTATAATAAGGGGAAACCCTTTAATAAACCGTGAGAGTGGCGGGTTGTTCATGGGGATCCGACCAAACTGGGTCGGGGTGTGACAGAATGAATTTACATATTTTTAATTTGAAAAACTTGGTCGAATCGGGCATTAACCGACCGGTTTAAGCATTGAACCCGGTTAAGACCGGTCCAGTCCGGTTCGAAATAGTGTCACCTTGTCACGCCCTGACCCGGTTTGGTCGGATACCCATAAACAAGCCGCCACTCACCCGGCTTATTAAAGGGTTTCCCTTTATTATAAACCATAAAGAGTAAGGCGTACTTTAAACCTGCACCTTTTCCTGGAATAGCGTAATCAAAATTGCATGAAATTTTAAACTTTACATACCTGTCTTACAGACATCTTAGTTGATGGTCTTTCAGGGTAGGCTTTCCAGGATTTCCTAAAAGGGATATAAGGGAGGGGGTGAGTACGACTACTCAATGAATGAGTTTTCAAAGGTCTACTTTTAACTTTTAAGAAAAATATTTATATGGAGTGTGCCATACTCCTTTCTTTTAAAAAATCCCTTCATTTAAAATTTCTCTCGGGTTTTTCTATTATTTCATAGTTACCGGTGTGTTATTACCTAACACACATCCTTCATCATGAAGGTTGCACACATTCGCAAGTCAGTATCACTATTGAACCCGCTAGTGGCTTCAAAGTGGCTTTTCCTATCATCTGGATAGAAGCACGACCACTTCTACCCTGAGAATGATTGAATGTTCTTGCCATCCGACCCTCAATCCCGAAATTGCTTCTTCGTGTCCATATGAGGACAGAGACGTCATCCTGTCCCCACCCCGATCTCATGCGCTTGGTGCTACTCCAAATTTCGCACAGACACCTGGAACGATGAACTGCCCTTATAGGCACCGGGTCGTCCAGTGCCCTTAGGACGTATCACTACCCCTCATGGGTGTCCTAATAATCCCGTACTCACAGTGCATGCACAAACAATATTTTCTCATATTTCCATGTAATCTGTGGTGCCACTGGTCCAACGACCTCGACTCTCAACTCAACCCGCAGTTGTTTGTCTTATCTAGTCCATCAACCTGTTATGTTGCACTGCTGCTAGTTGACTGAGCATGTCGGTCCTATCTTGGTACTATGGCCAAACAATTCATTTATTAAGTTTTATGGCACATATATTATGTTCGTGCCAACTAGCCTTGGGCTCGCTATACGAGATTTTCAAAATCGAGGATTTAGCCCCCAAGTTCCAAAATCGAGGCCCCCGACCTATTAGAGCTATTCAAGCTCTCGTCGAAAATGTCTCCCAAATTGTTTAAGCATTGGAACATAGTAAGAGGAGAACACTTTCGACAAAATAGGTTTTTACTGTCTATTATATCGACTGGTATAAGGACATCTCCGTTCATAACTGATGAACAGGTTTTCAACTTCCATCAAGGAAGTCTAATCATACCAACCGAGTATGATCTACTCACAACCCGTAAGTAGTTTTTCCGCATAACTTTCACATCACTTTCTCTAAGTAGTGATGATTAAAAATACCACTAAGATGTGAGTTTTTATACCGAGGTACTTATCATCCCCAACTAGGTATGATACATAATCCCACTCACAACTGGTAAGTGGTTTTAAATTTTAAGTTGTGCTTATCATCCCTACCGGATATGATGTTAGTAAACCTACTCACCAGTTAACGTAGTGAATTCCACTAGACCGGTTCTTTGTATTCACGTGAACTCGTCCATGCTAGCGTTTCTGGTACTTCGTGTTCCTACCCAAACTTTTTAGTTATTTGTAATTAGGTCCCTAAAGTTATTTCTCTTTAACTTTAAGTCCCCAAATGCCGGTTTTTCCTCAAATTGAGTCCCAAAACTTTTAAATTTTATCTTGGGACCTCAATTTATTCAATTTCACAAAGAGGGGTTTAATTTCCCAAATTTCCAATTTGGTCCCCCAACTTTTCCAAAATTACCATTTTTCCCTTCCTTTACAAAATGGTAAGTTTTTTCCCAAAAATTCCAAAATTCCTCAATTGGTCTTCCAACATTATTTTCATGCCCAATTGACCCTCAATTTCATAAAATTGCATTTTGATCCTTTGAATTTCAAAAATTCCCAAATTTCTCCCATTTTCAACTCTTTAGCATAGCCGAATTTGATTTCATCAAATTGACTGATCAAACACCTCTAATTGTTGAAATTGAAGTTAAAATTGAGTCTCTCCATCTTCTTACGATTGAATAGCCCTCTGAATCACAAGTTTTGATGTTGGAACGAGCTCAAACAGAGCTTTACCGAAAAATGGACTATAGAGAGAGAAAGCTTCGATTACTCACCGGTGAGGGTACGACAGTCCGAGCTTTCGATCTGGGCAGATAACTTTCATCCTGAGATTTATCCTAGAATCAAGAATCACATCAATTGATACCGAATTGAGTTAGAATTTCATCATTGAAATTCTGTTGGTTCTTTCTCTAGCATCGACGGGAAATTGCAAAGAGTAGCCAAATTAGCTTACATTTTAGTTCTAATTCGGCCATGGGAGGGCTGATGAAGTGTTGGGAAGGCTTGGTTTGGCCTGAGGAGGGCTTGAAATGGCCAATTTTAGCTTGGGCGAAACAGGGCAGTTACGGTTCGTCGGAGCTGCTTCACTATTCCATCATGCCGGTGCTTTTCCAACGATTCTCGGATTTACTAAAGTTTGCTATCAGATAGTTGACTTTTCTCCGGTTCTAAAGAGCCTGACCTCTCCTTTCGATGTTAATAAAAATGTTTAAGTTGAAGCTCTAGTTCGAGCTTCACCGAGAAATAGAGCAGTAGAGAGAGAAGTGTTCAGGTGTGAGGAAAATGAATGGGGATTACCTATTGGTGTAAAATCGTGTATTAAATGAGAGAGATTTATTACTAGTATTAATATTACCAAAAAGTATTGATATTAATTCCAATAATTTAATTTTTGTATTAAATTATTTGTATTAATACCAATAATTTAATATATATTAATTTATGGCTATTTATGATAAGGACTACGTTCGCATAAAATTTTTTTACCGAAATTTCGAGTTACAAAAAAAAATCATACTTCCTAGGAGGTCACCCATCCTCACACTATTCTCGAGCAAGCACGCTTAACTTCAAAGTTCTTAAGGATTCTCGTTCACCTGAACCAATTTAGTTTTTCTCTTTTAATTTGTCTTAAATTTCTTTTCCAAGTTTTAATGAACCCTTTGGATCACCCGGAAGTTTTAAATTTCCAAATTGCTTACTCCCAAATGACCGGGTTTGAAAATCGGCTCGGTTTTCTTAATCAGTTTGACTGGTTCTTTTTCCCGGTTTTCTTTAACTCAAAAGTGCGGGGTTTACACATCTTCTTCCTTCAGATGATAGCACTGTTCACTCGCTGGAAAATTGAGCAGCGTCGGTAAAGATGAAAAGTCTTCAGCCAGGGAGTTTCAGGCAATGAATGACCGCCACAAAGGTGCCAATCGGACGACCAAAAAGTCCCCAAGCTTCCTATATAAAGAGCCCCTTCTCATTCATCCTCCTCACGCCTAAAAACTCCACTCTCTCCCTACTGCTTCATTTTCCAGTGAAGCTCAAACTAGAGCTCTGACTTAGGCATTTTTTGAAGCCAAAGAAGGCGAGGTCGGGTTCAATAGTTTAGGAGAGAAGTTAGCTACCCAACAATAGTCTCCAATTGCTCCAAGGATCACTAGAGAAACGTCGGCGTGATAGAACAGTGAAGCAGCTCTGGCGGACCGAAGCTGCCCTGTTTTGGCCGAGCTGATAACAACCAATTCGAGTCTTCTCAGGTTAAACCAAGCTCTTCTAACACTTCCACAACTCTTATACGACTGAATTATAGCTGAAAGGTAAGCCAATTTGGCTACCCTCTATAATTTCCGATCAGTGCTAAAGAGAGAACCGACGAAACTTCATTGACCAAATTCTCCCTCAATTTTGTATGAATTGATACGATTCTTGATCCTAGGAGGAACCTTAGGACGAGAGGTATCTGCCTAGATCGAAAGCTCGGAGCGTCGCGCCCTCGATAGTAAGCTTTCAAAGCTTTCTGCCTCTAAGTTCAATTTTCTGGTGAAGCTCTGTTTGGGCTCATTTCGGTGTCAATTCAAGCGATTCAAAGTGCAATTAAATTGTATGGATGTGTAGAAACTCAAGTTTACCTTCAATTTCAACAATGAACCTCGATTGATCAGTCAATTTGATGAAATCAAATTTGGCCTGTTTGAAAGAGGGAAATTGAGCGAAAAATTTAAGGGAAATTTAAAATTTAAAAAATTAGAGGGACTAAAGTACAATTTGCAAAATTGAGTGTTAATTGGCCATGGAAAAGATGTTGGAGGACCAATTGGTCAATTTTTGGAATTATTAGGGGTCAAATTGCCATTTTGTAAAGTAGAGGCAAAATGGTAATTTTGGAAAAGTTTGGGACCAAATTGGAAATTTAGTTAACTTAAAAACCTTTTTGTGATTTGAATAAATTGAGGTATCAAAGTGAATTTTAGAAGTTTCAGGACTCAATTTGGGGAAAAATTGGTATTAGGGACCTAAAGTTAAAGAAAAAGAACTTTAGGGACCTAATTGTAATTAATTAAAAAGTTTGGATATTTTATTTATTCGTGATGAATGAAGGCTATCAGGCAAAATGATAATGAATAAGGATGTTAATATTGTGTAGGAACACGAAGTACCGAGAACGCCAGCCAAGATAAGCTCGTGTAGAGGTGAAAAGCCGGTTGAGAGGAATTCACTGCAGTCACGAGTGAGTGAGATTTTCACATTATACCCGGTTGGGATGATGAGTACTTCCCTAATGAAAACCTACTACTATGTGGGATTTTAACATCACACCTGGATAAGGGGCTACTGAACGACATGGTCGAAATAAGAGCAGTTTGTTGTGCCAATAGTCAGGGAAGCTTGACGTAGCTTCATGCGCATGAGACCAGTGTGGGGTCGGGATGAGGTCTCTGTCCTCATACGGACCCAAAGTATTCTTTACGGGATTAGGGGTAGGATGTTGCGTACATCCACTCATTCTTAGGGTAGAAGTGGACGGGCTTCTATCTAGGTGGTTGGTAAATTCGCTCTAACGCCACAATTGGGTGTAGTGGACGGGTTGCCCTACGAATGTGTGATCCCTTCATGATGAAGGGTGTGTGTTGATTGTTAAACACACCGACTGTAGTTAATGAGTAATAATGATTTTGAAAACTAAGAATTTGAGGAAATGGTTTTAAAGAAAATAAGGAGTATGACACACTCCAATTCAAACTATTTTTCTAAAAATCATTTTTCAAACACCCATTCATAGAGCTGTCGAACTCACCCCCTCCCTTTACCCATTTTCAGGTAACCAAGGAAAAACCTTTCTAATGACCTTCACTTAGCTAAACCTGCAAGACATGTATGTAAGTTTAAATTTTATGCAGTTTTGATTAATGTTATTCTAGGAAAGATACAAGTTTAAAGGACGCCTTACTCCTTAAGGTTTAAAGAAGGTGAAAACCCTTAATAAACTGGAAGAGTGATGGGTTACTCATGGGGATCCGGCCAAACCGGGTTGGGGCGTGACACATCATCCCAACAGGGTATGATGTGAAAAATCCCACTCACCCGATAGTGTAGTGAATTTCCTCTTAAAGCGATTTTTGTCTTGACATGAGCTTAGCCTTGCTGGCGTTCCCGGTACTTCGTGTTCCTATATAATATGAACATACTTGTTCATTATCGTTTAATCTAATAGCCTTCGAAAGAATAAAATGCCCAAACTTTTAGTTATTTGCATTTAGGTTCCTAAAGTTCTTTTTCTTTAACTTTAGGTCCCTAATGCAAAGTTTCCCCCAAATTGAGTACTGAAACTTCTAAAATTTTCTTTGGGACCTCAATTTAATCAAAATCACAAAAAGGGGTTTAAGTTTCCTAAATTCCCAATTTGGTCCCCAACTTTTCAAAAATTACTATTTTGCCCCTACTTTACAAAAATGGTAAATTTCACCCCAAAAATTTCAAAAATTGACCAATTGGTCCTCCAACATCTTTTACATGGCCAATTGGCTGTCAATTTTAGGAAATTATATTTTAGTCTCTCAAATTTTTGAAATTCCCAAAATTTCCCCTAATTTTAACCTTTCAACATGATTGGATTTGATTTTATCAAATTAATTGATTAATCGAAGTTAATTGTTGAAATTGGAGGAGTATTTGAGTTTCTACACATCCATAAGATTCAATTGTATTTTGAATCGCATGAATTAATGCCGGAATAAGCTCAAACTAAGCTTCGCTGGAAAATTGAACGTAGTGAGAGAAAGCTTATTGTCGGGGGTGCGAAAATCCAAATTTTCGTTCTGGACAGATAGCTCTTGCCCTAAGATTTCTCCTACGATCAAGAATCACATCAATTCATGTCAAATTGATGGAGAATTTAGTCAGTGAAGTTTCACGGGTTCTCTCTCTAACACTTATCGTAATTTATAGAGGGGAGCCAAATTGGTTTACCTTTCCGCTCTAATTTAGTTGTATGAGGGCTAAGGGAGTGTTGAGAGAGTTTAGTTTAGCCTGAGAAGGGCTCAAATTGGCCGTTTTCATCTCGACCGAAACTGCTTCATTATTCTATCACGTCGGCGTTTCTCCGGCGATCCTTAGAGCAAATGGAGATTACCGTCGTATAGTTGACTTATCACCAAATCTAAATAACCCAACCTCTCCTTCTTTGGCTCAAAAAAATTCCCAAGTTGGAGCTCTGGTTCGAGATTCACCGAAAAATGGAGCTGTAGAGAGAGAGAAAGAGTAGTTTTCAGGTGTGGGATTTGTAAATTTCCTATTTTTCTCTTTTTCTAATGGTTGGAGTTCGTGAATTAGTTTATTTTTCTCACCCGGGTTGACCGATTGTTGAGATCGTGTTGAACACCAAGCAAAAAAATTTTATCTACATTATGTAGAGAAAGTGTAGATACTTAGAGAGATGTAGCTTGGTATCTTGTGAAAATCCTCATACTTTAATCCACGGGAAGACCGTTTACTTCTAAAAGGAAACAAACTAGCTATAGGTAATGTTCTATTGGGCTTAGGGTGGTAGCAAGTTGCTTACTTTTCCCTCCTTTGTTTCTGTCTATTAGAATAAGAGGTTCAATAATTCAAGAATGATAATTTGAATGGATGATTAAATGCGTATAGGTAGTTTAATTGATTAGGGTAATATTTAAGTTTTAAGGGTAATTTTAATATTTTGTAACATATTATTGGGTTAATTGTTCTAATATTACATATTTAAATATTATAAATATATGTAATTTATAATTAATTAAGATAGTTTGGGTAGTAATATACCTACCTTGACCATAATTGAATCAAATTTTAATTTGATCCTTAATAACTAGATTTATTCTTATATCTTAACATAACTTTATATTAAAATATCATACAAAATTTGTCCACAATCGATGTAATCCATACACTTTTACTCATATAGTGTTTATATTGGGACACAAATGGGCATATGCATATCTAACATTTACTATTCCAAACTTTTCCATATCCACACTAGCATATTCATAATTTAAAACCTTCTAAGTGAGATAGTGATGATGCACTCCTTTTCATCCATTGTGAGCTTACCCTAATAGTGCTTAAATTCCACCTACTTATCCTCATGTTTATGATGATGGAGCATGCCCTTAGATGTTGGTGGGGATCTTCACCTTCTAATGGAGCTAAGTACTTTGTTTGTAGTTGAGGGATCCATCTATCCTACACTTTGACCATGCCCGGTCTCCAACTTATCACCTCAAGTCTTTCTTTAGGAGTTATTTACAAATGAATATACCTCTCCACATTTAAGATAGTTTATATTACGAGTACTCATTGTGAAACCTGTCTTTTTAAACTAAGAAAATTGAGAAAATAACTTGTGACTTACATAAAAAAAAATTGAATCGTCTTATTAACTGAAAAATGGTAAATAAGGGGTTAAAGTATAAAATTTTAAAATCACAAGTGACTAAAAATTTATAAAAATCATGCGAAAAAACCATGAGCCAAATTGGATGAGAAAATCGGACCGATTTAGGGTGAACCGAACTAAACCAGTTCAATAATTCAATTTTATAGGTGGTTTAAAAAGATCAATTTAAAAAATTGATGTAACCATTAGATAAAAAATGAATTTAGATTAATTTAGAAGATTTTAATTTTGAGAAAACCAGTTGAATCGGGCCTGAACCGACCGATTTTCGTTTTAAGGTCACCGGACCCGGTCGGACGGGATCAGTCAACGGTCCAGTTGGTCAATGGACCATTGATGGGTCAGCGCACAGTCAATACACGCAACCAATCAGTACATGACGCGTGGCAAGGAGCACCCCGTCAGCCACTCGGTCATTGCCTAAAAGTGTTGACCAATCAGGGAGAGACACGTGTTCGGTCAATAGTTAACGGATCCACGATCAGCAGCCACACAGACACTAGCAGCCAATGGGAGGTTGCCATGTGTTCGGTTAACGGTTGACGCAGCGGCTGAGCAGGATTGCCATGTCAGCCGGACCAACCAATCACGTGCTGTCACGTGGTTAGTCCGCACGTGCGAACCTCACACGTGCAGAATAATGTCATCTTCTTCCTCCTTTCGATGACACTATTCATCAAGAAAATTTTTTTTTCCTTTTCCGACGAAGGAAATTTTCTCCGATTTGGGCAATTTTTTATCAGAATGTGCACGACCAGTATGGAAACTAGTAGGGCAGAGGGTCTCCGAGCTCCCTATATAAATAGCACCCCTCCATTCATCCTTCACACATCTCAATTCTCCTTTTCCTCTGAAGTGCTCAGTTTTCTAGAATTTCAAACCAGAGCTCCGACTTGGGCACTTTCTTCATTCTTGGAAGAGAATCTGGGTGCTATAGACTCGGGAGGAAGTCAGCTACCTGACACCCACCTCCAACCGACCCGAGGATCGCTGGAGAAGCACCGACGAACCCAAACATTGAAACAGCTCTATTTCGGTCGATCTGAATTCGACCAATTCAGACCTACTACGGCTGAATTAGGTCCCTCGTTAGTGCACACAACCATCACACGACCACTATAGAGGAAGCATTATAAGTTTTCTCGATTGGGAGGTCGGAGAATGAGTATATGAGATATAATACTCAATTTTTACCATGAGAATAAACTTTAATGGAATACAAGTGAAAATAAGAAGTATATAAAAAAATAAAATTGTATACTCCTTAAGAAACCCCAAATGGTTGTACTCCAATGATGGGTAAGGTGAAATGAGATATCAAAGGAGTACATAAATATACTAAAGGGATGAAAATTTGATTACAACACCGAAAAGAATGTCATGGAGTGAGAAAAAGGGAAAAATATGTAAGATAAAGTCTCGAGCACTACACCTAAAATATAGTGAACGATTTTGGGATTATCAAAATTAATACGAAATAATGATCAATATTTTTGGAACAATCGATTATAACTTGTTGGACGAACTATTTAATAAAAATGTGTGAATTACATAAAATGTCTATTATGAAAAGTATGAAACGAAAGAAAATAAGTATTAAACAAATACTATAAAAAGAGTAGTGGTATTGTTGGTTAACAAATACCGAAAAAGTACGTATAAATAAAATAGAACATAAATAGTAAATATTTGTTAAATTAAAATGCAATAAGGTATTATAAATACATCTAACCCGAAAAGTAAAATATGGATAATAAAATATTAATTAACAATATATATGGTTACCTTTACAAATAAAAAAAATGTAATAATGAATAAATGAATAAAATATATAAAATAATCATGAAAATTAGAAACATATTTTATAAAAGTTTTGAGTATAAAATTCATAAAAATGTGGAGTGAAGTGGTAACACCAATATTTTTGGAAAAAAAATTGATCATTAATTAATTAATTTTTTTATTTTAAATTAAAAAAATTAATTGATTTAATTTTGAATTCGATATAAACAAACTTAATTTATTTAATTAATTATAATTAATTTAGCTGGTTTAAATAACTTAGAAAAATAAGTTAAATTTGAATAATTAGGTGAAATTAAATATTTTAAAAATAAATAGAAATATTTATTAATATAAAGTTGTAAAAAAAAATTTAATAATACAAATATATATAGTTGGATGAAGCTATATTAATTAAAAATAATAAAAATACTATTTTAATTTCTAAATAAATAAAAATAAATAATAAATAAATCACCAGCAATGGATCTTTCTATAAATACCTATTTATTACGAAACCTAGCATATTTTTTATTTTACAAATGGGCCTCTCCGCCCAAGACGCAAATTGTATCTCCTTGATCACATGGGCCTTCCGCTCTGATCTCACGGTTGCTTCTCTCGATTTATGTTGGCCTTTGTTGTCCCCTGTCAATTTAACCTTTGAGATGGGAAGGGGAAGAATCACCACAGGGACTATAATTGCATGCCGTCTAAAGCTCCGAATTGAACATGGAAGGCGATGAATGCAGTGGACGGTGCGGCTGCGTGAAACTCCGGCATTTTCTCGTCGAGGAGATGGAAAGGAGCTGATGGGCGGTGGCCAGCTGAAGGTGGTGGTAAGGTAGAGAGTGAAACCCATGAAATGAAGGCTTTTATATTGGTTGAGGGCGGTGGAAGAGGAAGTTGAGCTATGCAAGTTTTGCCAATTTTGAAAGGTTTTATAGTGGAGGGAGAGCTGTAGAAGACGATGACAGAGCAAGCATTTGGATGACAGAGAAAGCACTCGAGAAATACCATATTGACGGCACGGGGAAATTCAATTTCCAGAATTCTGATGATACGCAACCTTACCTTCTTCTTTTTATCGCGATAGTCCAAATATATATTTGTAGGAGATTTCGGTTTAACATGAATGTCCCATGTATCCATTGGAGAAGATTGAGAGTATACTGATGACCCAAAAGTGTGTGGGGGACTCGCATTCCCTGGCGTGAGGGTTCAGATAGTGTTCTCAGGGGCCCCAGTGGCGTCCATCCATTTGTGAGGGTCCATCTCTGAGGTCGCGCCCCGCAGATTGTTGCCTCCTTCAGTGGCTCCGAACCCGAGAAGCTCGGAGTCGCTTTTGATCTGAGGGACTTTGTCAAGGGATTCACCACCAGGACGTTCCAGAGCTTTTCGATTCAAGAGGATGGATCGCATGTGTCTGGTGTGCCTCAAACGACTTCAAAGGTGAGGCAGGATCTTAATGAATGGCAAGCAAAGCATGCTACTCTAGTCCTTTCCACTGTCAAGGAAAACAAGATTGAGGAACAAACTCGGCTTTTGAAAAAAAAATTGACGGAGAGATGGAGAAATCAACTAATTGCGGAAGGATTGGTCGAAATTAACTAATTGCGGAAGGATTAAACTTGTTAGAGATGAAGAAATTAAATTGAAACAAATAATAAGGTAGAGAGAAATTAAATTGAGACGGATAATATGGTAGAGAGTTCAGGTTCACTTACACTGAATAGGAGTTTTGGGCTTCAATGTACATATTTTCTTAAACTCATTGTTCAACTAAATAACGGTAGACAGAAGGACAAAAAGGACAAAAATTACAATTATGAGAGTATTACTTCAGGTAAATGATCAAATTACTAAAATTATGAGACTACCATTAAAATTATGTTTGGACAAATTGAAAATGAATGATTAATGACATGTTTCGCTAAAAAGTAAGATAAAAGGTAAATTATCAAAATGCCCCTAAGATTGGGAATTAAGTGTAATGCTTTCCGACGGAACCCAGATTTACCCAAGGGCATGATGAGAGTATAAGAGAGAATATTAATATACGATGGTGTAGAAGGAAACACATGCACTCACTAATTCATACGGGATGAACATTTACTCGGATAAAAGGTGAGTGAGATTTCTAACATCAATACAGATTGAACCGATGATGCAATAGTACTCGAAATTTTTTATCTTTTATTAAGTAAAATATTTTGAAAGTATATTTTCCCTTAACTATGTAAACCAAGCTAAAAAAATTATTTTGGGGAAATATATTATGTATGGGGATTAAAACGTTACAATGGGTCCAATGCCACAATTTTAAAGAGAAGTGAGCCCAATACCATGTTCTAAAAATCTCGTGAAAGTGGGTACAAGGCTAATGGGCACAAACGTAGACCCGTAAAAAAGATAAGGCTTTTGTGCTTGAAAAACTTGCATAAAAATTGGTGAATTGTGTGATCTGATTACAGTGTCGAAGTCGGACAGATGAACTTATTGGGTTAGAAGCTGCTAAGCCGAAGCCGGGTTATTGAACTCATTAGGCTAGCAGTTGTGAAGCCGAAGCCGGGTGGTTGGGTCTGTTGGGCCAGTAATGCCAAAGATAATGACCATAATGAATAAAATTTCTTGAATGTGCATGCATGAGATGTGTGACCATCGAAACGCCCTATATAGGATAGTGGTGGTGTAAACCCTACCCTTTTGAGCTAAGGAAAACCGGGAAGAGAATCAGTCAAACCAAGTGAGAAAACTGAACCAGTTCATAAACCCGATAATTGTGAATGGGCAATTTAAGGTTTATTAAACCTTGGAAAAGAAACGTAAGACAAATTAGAAGAGAAAAATCAAATTGGTTTAGGTGAACGAAAATCCATAAGAACTTTGAAGTTAATCGTGCTTACTTGAGAGTAGTGTGAGGATGGGTGACCTCCAAAAATTTCACCGTTTTACACCTATATAAAGAGGTAATCCCCAATCTTTCTTCTCACACCCGAACACTTCTCTCTCTCTCTCTCTCTACAGCTCCATTTCCCGGTGAAACTTAAACCAGAGCTTACACTTGAACATTTTTGTTAACCTCGGAAGGAGAGGTTGGGCTCTTTAGAACCAGTGAGAAGTCAACTATCTGATAACAAACTCTAGTCAATCTGAGAATCACTAGAGAAGCACTAACATGATGGAACAGTGAAATAACTCCGAGGGACCGAAGCTGCCCTATTTCGGCCGAGTTGAAATTGGCCATTTTGAGCCCTCCTCAGGTCAAACCAAGCCTTCCCAACACTTCCTCAGCCCTCCCACGGCCGAATTAGAACTGAAAGGTAAGCCAATTCGGATCCCCTCTACAATTTCCGGTCGATACTAGAGAGAGAACCGGCAGAATTTCAATAATGAAATTCTAAGTCAATTCGACATCAATTGATGCGATTCTTGATTCTAGGATTAACCTTAGGATGAGAGCTATTTGTCCAGATTGAAAGCTCGGATCGCTGTGCCCTTACCGGTGAGTAATCAATGCTTTCTCTCTCTACAGTCCGTTTTCCGATGAAACTCCGTTTGAGCTCGTTCCGGCATCAAAACTTGCGATTTAAAGTGCTGTTGAATCATAAGAGGATGGAGAAACTCAATTTTAACTTCAATTTCAACAATTAGAAGTGTTTGATCAAGCAATTTGATAAAATCAAATTCGATTGTGCTAAGGAGTTGAAATTGGGGGAAAATTTGGGGATTTTCGAAATTCAAAGGACCAAAATGCAATTTTATGAAATTGAGGGTCAATTGGGCATGAAAATATTGTTGGAGGAAAAAATTGAGGAATTTTGGAATTTTGGGGGCAAAACTTACCATTTTTGTAAAGGAAGGGCAAAATGGTAATTTTGGAAAAGTTGGAGGACCAAATTGGAAATTTGGGAAATTAAACCCCTTTTTGTGAAATTGATTAAATTGAGGTAGCAAGATAAATTTTAAAAGTTTCGGGACTCAATTTGAGGAAAAATCTGCATTTGGGGACTTAACGTTAAAGATAAATAACTTTAGGAACGTAATTATAAATAACTAAAAAGTTTAGGCTTTCTCATTTATTAGAAATGAACGAGGGCTGTTAAGTTGAGTAATAGTGAACAAGGATGTTTATATCGTGTAGGAACACGAAGTACCGGGAACGCCAGAATGGACGAGCTCGCGTGAATACAAAGAACCGGTCTAGTGGAATTCACTGCGTTAACAGGTGAGTGGGTTTACTAACATCATACCCGGTTGGAATGATGAGCACAACTTAAAGATAAAAACCACTTACCGGTAGTGGGTGAAAATTTTATATCATACCCGGTAGGGGATGATAAGTACCTCGGTATAAAAACCCACTATTTAGTGGTATTTTAATCATCACCACTTAGAGAAAGTGATGTGAAAATTAAGCAGAAAAACTATTTACCGGTTGTAAGTAGATCATACCCGGTTGGTATGATAAGACTTTCTCGAAAGAAGTTGAAAACCTGTTCATTAGTTATGAACGGAGATGTCCTTATACCGGTCGGTATAATGGACAGTAAAAACCTATTTGTCGGAAGTGTTCACCCCTAACTGTATGCCAATGCTTAAACTATTTGGGATACCTTCTTGACGAAAGCTCAAATAGCTCTTATAGACCGGGGGCTTCGGTTTTGGAACTTAAGGGCTAGAATGCCCATTTTTTTTGAAAATCTCATCCAGTGGGCCCAAGACTAGTTGGCATAAGCAGAAGCTTGTAAATGAACATGATATATGTGCCATAAAACTTAATAAGTGAATTGTTTGGCCATGGTACCAAGATAGGACCGATATGCTTAGTTAACTAGCGACAGTGCAACATGATAGGTCGACGGACCAGTCAAGACAAACAACTGCGGGTTGAGTTGAGAGTCGTGGCCTTGGAACAGTGGCACCACAAATTACATGGCTTGATAAGAAAACATTGTTTGTGCATGCACTATGAGTACGAGATCATCAAGATGCCCATGAAGGGTAGTGATGTATCCTAAGGACCCTGGACGACCCGGTGAGTATAAGGGCGGATCGTCGTTCCAAGTGTTTGTGCGAAATTTGGAGTAGCTCCAAGCGCATGAGACCGGGGTGGGGACAGGATGAGGTCTCTGTCCTCATATGGACACGAAGAAGTAATTTTGGGATTGAGGGTTGGATGTCACGAACATCCACTCATTCTCAAGGTAGAAGTAGTCGTGCTTCTATCCGGGTGGCAGAAAAAGTCGCTCTGAAGCCACTAGCAGGTTCAGTAGTGATACTGACTTGCGATTGTGTGTAACCTTTATGATGAAGGATGTGTGTTGGGTGATGACACATCGGTAACTATGAAATAATTGAAAAACCTGAGAGAATTTTAAATAAAGGGATTTTTGAAAAGAAAAGAGTCTAGTACACTCCATATAAATATATTTTTTTTAAAGTTAAAAGTAGAATTTTGAAAATT
This sequence comes from Trapa incisa, assembly GCA_030064435.1. Taxonomy (NCBI): domain Eukaryota; kingdom Viridiplantae; phylum Streptophyta; class Magnoliopsida; order Myrtales; family Lythraceae; genus Trapa; species Trapa incisa. The sequence goes on from CM057775.1 coordinate 22,678,616, forward strand.
CATTCACTGAGTAGTCGTACTCACCCCTTCCCTTATATCCCTTTCAGGAAATCCCGGAAAGCCTACCCTAAAAGACCATCAACTAAGATGCCTGTAAGACAGGTATGTAAAGTTTAAAATTTCATGCAGTTTTGATTATACTATTCCAGGAAATGGTGTAGGTTTAAAGGACACTTTACTATTTATGGTTTAAAATAAGGGGAAACCCTTTAATAAATCGGGAGAGTGGCGGGTCGTTCACGAGGATCCAACTAAACCGGGTTGGGGCGTGACAGGTGGTTCCAAGGGCTGTTAGACAACCCAGGGGGCATAAGGGCGGTTTGTCGTCCAGTATGTCGAGAAGTTATTGGTGATTCCTTGTAAACCCCACACTTTTGAGTTAAGAAAAACTGGGAAAAGAACCGTTCAAACTGAGTAAGAAAATCGAGCCAGTTTACAAACTCGATCATATGGGATCAAACAATTTGGAAATTTACAACTTTCGGGTGATCCAAAGGGTTCATTAAACCTTGGAAAAGAAACTTATGACAAATTAAAAGAGAAAAATCAAATTGGTTCAGGTGAACGAGATCCCATAAGAACTCTGAAGTTAAGTGTGCTTGCTTAAGAGTAGTGTGAGGATGACTGACCTCCTAGGAAGTATGATTTTTTTTGTAACCCGAAATTTCGGTCAAAAATTTTTATGCGAATGTACGCCTTATCATAAATGACCATAAATTAATATATATTTAATTATTGAAATTAATACAAATAATTTAATACCAAAATTAAATTATTGGAATTAATACCAAGAATTTATGTCAATATTAATATTAGTAATATATCTCTCCCATTTAATAGATGATTTTACACCTATATAAAGAGGTCATCCCCATTCATTCTCCTCATACCTGAACACTTTTCTCTCTCTCTCCACTGCTCCATTTCCTGGTGAAACTCGAACCAGAGTTTTGATTTGAACATTTTTCTTAATCTCGAAAGGAGAGGTCGGGCTCTTTAGAACCGAGGAGAAGACAACTATCTAATAGCAAACTCCAGTAAATCCGAGAATCACTAGAGAAGCACCGGCATGATGGAACAATGAAGCAGCTCTGGCGGACCAAAATTGCCCTATTTCGGCGAAGCTGAAATTGACCATTTTGAGCCCTCCTCATACCAAACTAAGCCCTCCCAATACTTCCTCAACCCTCCCACAGCCAAATTAGGACTGAAAGGTAAGCCAATTCGGCTCCCCTCTGCAATTTTTGATTGATGCTAGAGAGAGAACCGACAAAATTTGAATGATGAAATTCTAACTCAATTCGACATCAATTGACGCGATTCTTGATTCTAGGATGATCCTCAAGATGAGAGCTATTTGCCCAGATCGAAAGCTCGGACCGCCATGCCCTCACCGGTGAGAAATCGAAGCCTTCTCTCTCTACAGTCTATTTTTCGGTGGAGCTCCGTTTGAGCTCGTTCCGACATTAAAATCTGCGATTCAAAGTTTCTTAGAATCGTATGAACATGTAGGAACTCAATTTCAACAATTAGAGGTGTTTGATTGGTCAATTTGATGAAATCAAATTCGATAGTGTTGAAGAGTTGAAATTGGGGAAAATTTAGAGATTTTCGAAATTCGAAGGACCAAAATGAAATTTTATGAAATTGAGGGCCAATTGGGCATGAAAATAATCTTGGAGGACCAATTGAGAAATTTTAGAATTTTTGAGGCAAAACTTACCATTTTTGTAAAGGAATGGAAAAATGGTAATTTTGGAAAAGTTGGAGGACCAAATTCAAAATTTGAGAAATTAATCCCCTTTTTGTGAAATGGAATAAATTGAGGTCCTATGATAAATTTTAGAAGTTTTGGGACTCAATTTGAGGAAAAATCGGCATTTGAGACTTAAAGTTAAAGATAAATAACTTTAGGAACCTAATTACAAATAAATGAAAGTTTAACTTCTCATTCATTTGGAATGAATGAAGGCGATTAGGCTGAAGGATCTTGAACCAAGATTTTCATATCGTGTAGAAACATGAAGTACCGAGAACGGCAGCAAGGACAAACTCGTGTGAATACCAAGAACCGGTCTAGTGGAATTCACAGTATTAACGGGTGAGTGAGTTTACTAACATCATACCCAGTTGGGATTGTAAACCCCGCACATTTGAGTTAAGGAAAACAGGGAAAATAACCGGTCAAACCGAATAATAAAACCAAACTAGTTTACATTTAGGAATAAGCAATATGAAAATTTACAACTTTCGGTTGATCCAAAGGATTTATTAAACATTGGAAAAGAAACTTAAGATAAAGTAGAAAACAAAAACCAAATTGGTTCGGGTGAACTAGATTTCATAAGAACTTTAAAGTTAAGTGTGCTTATCTGAGAGTAGTGTGAGGATGGGTGACCCGAAATTTTGGTTAAAATTTTTTATGCGAACGACTTATCATAAATAGCCATCAATTAATATATATTTAATTATTAAAATTAATACCAATAATTTAATACCTAAATTAAATTATTGGAATTAATACCAATAATTTATGGTAATATTAATAATAGTAATAAATCTCTCCCATTTAATACACGGGTTTTACGACTATATAAAGAGGTAATCCCCATTTCATTCTCCTCACACCTGAACACTTCTCTCTCTCTCTATTGCTCCATTTCCTAGTAAAGCTCGAACCAGAGCTTTGACTTGAACAAAGGTCGGACTCTTTAGAACCGGGGAGAAGACAACTATCTAATAGCAAACTCCAGTCAATCCGAGAATCGTTGGAGAAGCGCCGACATGATGGAATAGTGAAGCAACTCCGGCGGACCGAAGTTGCCCTATTTCGGCCAAGCTGGAATCGGCCATTTCAAGCCCTCCTCAGGCCAAACCAAGCCCTTCCAATACTTTCTCAGCCTTTCCACGGCCGAATTAGGGTCGAAAGGTAAGCCAATTCGGCTCCCATTTATAATTTTCGATCGGTGCTAGAGAGAGAGTAGACCGAATTTCAATGACGAAATTCTAATCCAATTCCGCATCAATTGATACAATACTTGATTTTAGGATGAACCTCAGGACGAGACCTATCTGCCTAGATTGAAAGCTTGGACTGTCGTGCCTTCACCGGTGAGTAACTGAAGCTTTCTCTCTCTACAGTCTGTTTTCCGGCAAAGCTCCGTTTGAGCTCGTTCCAACGTTAAAATCTGCGATTCAAAGTTTCTTAGAATCGTATGAACATACAGGAACTCAATTTCAATAATTTGAAGTGTTTGATCGGTTAATTTGATGAAATCAAATTCGGTAGTTTGAAGAGTTGAAATTGGGGGAAAATTTGGGGATTTTTGAAATTCAAAGGGGCCAAAATTCAATTTTATGAAATTGAGGGTCAATTGGGCATGAAAGTAATGTTGGATGACCAATTGAGGAATTTTAGAAAATTTGGGGAAAAACTTACCATTTTTGTGAAAAAAGGGCAAAATGGTAATTTTGGAAAAAATTGGGGAACCAAATTGGAAATTTGAAAAATTAAACCCCTTTTTGGTGAAATTGAATAAATTGAGGTCCCACAATAAATTTTAAAAGTTACGGGACTCAATTTGAGGAAAAACCGACATTAGGGACTTAAAGATAAAGAGAAATAACTTTAGGGACCTAATTGTAAATAACTAAAAGTTTGGGTTTTCTCATTCATTAATGAATGAAGGCTATTATGCCGAGTAATAATGAACAAGGTTGTTCATATCGTGTAGGAACGTTAAATACCGGGAACGCCAGCAAGGACAAGCTCGCGTGAATACAAAGAACCAATCTAGTGGAATTCACGGTATTAACGGGTGAGTGGGTTATTCACATCATACCCAGTTGGGATGATGAGCACAATTTAAAGTTAAAAACCACTTACTGGTTGTGAGTGGGTTATTCACATCATACCCAGTTGGGATGATGAGCACAGTTTAAAGTTAAAAACCAATTACCGGTTGTGAGTGGGTTTACTAACATCATACCCGGTTGGGGATGATAAGTGCCTCGATATAAAAACCCACTGTTTAGTGGTATTTTAATCATCACTACTTAGAGAAAGTGATGTGAAAGTTATGCGAAAAAAACTACTTACGGGTTGTAAGTAGATCATACACGGTTGGTATGATGAAACTTCCTCGAAGGAAGTTGAAAACCCGTTCATCAGTTATGAACGGAGATGTCCTTATACCGGTCGGTATGATAGACAGTAAAAACCTATTTTTGTCGGAAGTGCTCTCCCCTGACTGTGTGCCAATGCTTAAACAATTTGGGAGACCTTCTCGACGGGAGCTCGAATAGCGCTAATAGGCCGGGGACCTCGATTTTGGAACTTGGGGGCTAAATGCCCGATTTTGAAAATCTCGTACTGTGGGCCCAAGGCCAGTTGGCACGAGCAGGAGCTCTTAAATGAACATGATATATGTGCCATAAAACTTAATAAGTGAATTGTTTGGCCATGGTACCAAGATAGGACCGACATGCTCAGTCAACTAGCGGCAGTGCGACATGACAGGTCGACGGACTAGTCAAGACAAACAGCTGCGGGTTGAGTTGAGAGTCGGGGCCGTTGGACTGGTGGCACCACAGATTACATGGAAATATAAGAAAACATTGTTTGTGCATGCACTGTGAGTACGGGATCATCAAGACGCCCATGAGGGGTAGTGATGCGTCCTAAGGGCACTGGACGACCTGGTGGTTATAAGGGCAGTTCGTCGTTCCAGGTGTCTATGTGAAATCTGGAGTAGCATGAAGTGCATGAGACCGGGGTTGGGACAGGATGAGGTCTCTGTCCTCATACGGATATGAAGAAGTGATTTCGGGATTGTGGGTAGGATGTCATGTACATCCACTCATTCCCAAGGTAGAAGTGGTTGTACTTTTATCCGGGTGGCAGGAAAAGTCACTACGAAGCCACTAGCGGGTTCAATAGTGATACTGACTTGCGAATGTGTGTAACCTTCATGATGAAGGATGTGTGTTGGGTGATGACACACCGTGGTAACTAAGAAATAATGGAAAAATCCAAATTTTTAAATGATCGGATTTTTGAAAACAAAGGAGTCTGGCACACTCCATATAAATGTTTTTCTTAAACGTCAAAAGCTTTTAAAAACCCATTCACTGAGTAGTCGTACTCACCCCCCTCCCTTATATCCCTTTCAGGAAATCCCAGAAAGCCTCCCCTTAAAGACCGTCAACTAAGATGCCTGTAAGAAAGGTATGTAAAGTTTTAAATTTCATACAGTTTTGATTATGCTATTCCAGGAAAAAGGTGCAAGTTAAAGGACGCCTTACTCTTTACGGTTTACGATAAGGGGAAACCCTTTAATAAACCGGGAGAGTGGCGGGTTGATCACGGGGATCCGACCAAACCGGGTTGGGGCGTGACAGGGATGATGAGCACAACTTAAAATTTTAAAACCACTTGCCACTTGTGAGTGAAAATTTTATATCATACTCGGTTGGGAATGATAAGTACCTCGATATGAAAACCCACTATTTAGTGGAATTTTAATCATTACTACTTAGAGGAAGTGATGTGAAAATCATGCGAAAAAACTACTTACCAGTTGTAAGTCGATCATACCCGGTTGGTATGATGAGACTTCCTCGAAGGAAGTTGAAAACCCGTTTATCGGTTATGAACGGAGGTGTCCTTATACCCGGGTGGTATAATGGATAGAATGCCTAGTGTTTTGAAAATCTCGTCTAGTGGGCCCAAGGCCAGTTGGCACGAGCAGGAGCTCGTAAATGAACATGATATATGTGCCATAAAACTTAATAAGTGAATTGTTTGGCCATGATACCAAGATAGGACCGACATGCTTAGTCAACTAGTGGCAGTGTGACATGATAGGTCGACGGACCAGTCAAGACAAACCACTGCGGGTTGAGTTGAGAGTCAGGGCCGTTGGACCAGTGGCACCATAGATTACATGGCAATATAAGAAAACATTGTTTGTGAATGCACTGTGAGTACGGGATCATCAAGATGCCCATGAGGGGTAGTGATGCGTCCTAAGGGCACTGGACGACCTGGTGGTTATAAGGGCAGTTCGTCGTTCTAGGTGTCTGTGTGAAATCTGGAGTAGCACGAAGTGCATGAGACCGGGGTGGGGATAGGATGAGGTCTCTGTCCTCATACGGACACGAAGAAGTGATTTTGGGATTGTGGGTCAGATGTCGCGTACACCCACTCATTCCTAGGGTAGAAGCGGTCATACTTCTATCTGGGTGGCAAGAAAGTCACTCCGAAGCCACTAGCGGGTTCGGTAGTGATACTGACTTGCGAATATGTGTAACCTTCATAATGAAGGATGTGTGTTGGGTGATGACACACCGGTAACTAAGAAATGGTGGAAAAACCCAAATTTTTAAACAAAGGGATTTTTGAAAAAGAAAGGAGTCTGGCACACTCCAATAATAATTATTTTCTTAAAAGTTAAAAGCTTTTAAAAATCCATTCACTGAGTAGTCGTACTTACCCCTCCCTTATATCTCTTTCAGGAAATCCCGGAAAGGTTACCCTTAAAGACCGTCAACTAAGATGCCTGTAAGACAGGTATGTAAAGTTTAAAGTTTCATGCAGTTTTGATTATGCTATTCCAGGAAAAGGTGCATGTTAAAGGACGCCTTACTCTTTATGGTTTACAATAAGGGGAAACCCTTTAATAAACCGGGAGAGTGGCGGGTTGATCATGGGGATCCGACCAAACCTGGACGGGGCGTGATATTCCTGTGCACTAAGACTAAGGTAGTAGAGGAAAGAGTTCTTGTCCCACAAAGCAGACACGAAATATGAAAGGGAGTTTGAGGGTTGAACATGTGAGGTCCACCCAAACTCAAGGTAGAGGCTGTTAACCTCTATAATGCTGGATAGTAAATGCGCTTCAGTCCACAAGTGGAACAGTTGAGGACTGTTTTGCGAAGGTGTAATCCCTTTGATTATAAATGGTGTATGATGGTATGTGTTAAACTTAAAATGTAAGGTGAAATGGTAACTTAAGATAGTGTGAAACGATTTTTAATTACAAACAAGTGGTAACTTGTTAAGTAAAATCCCTATGGAAATGTGGTATTTATGAACATTCGGGCATGTGGGTTGTTGCCCATTTCAAGTACAAATAAACCTTCGAAACCTGTCCTGTAGGACCCGAGGACAACTTTATTTTGATGAAATGAATGGATTTCAAACTTGTCAAATACAAGCTAATTCTATAATATCTCCATAAGCTTACCCAAGGTCACCCCTGTTTTACCAAAACCTTCCTTAAACCTTATTTGGAGTATGAGCTAAATTGTGGACATGAAGTCATGATGTCAGCAAAGCTCTCTAACTGAGTTGTCGAACTCATTCCCCTCCGATTTCCCTTTTCAAGTAAAGATGGTGAAGAAAGACATGTGTTGATGGGGAAAGCCAAATCTAAACTAAATACATTTCTTATATTCAATATATAGTCTCGGTATATGGTTTCCAAAATTTACTTTCCAAAAGTTTAATTTATTAATTTGGAAAATAATTTGAGATATTTTGTTTTGAGCCTTGCACCCTGTCGGTTTTATAATGATGAGGCGCCTATCGTTGTAAAACTGAGAGGATGCGAGGGTTGTCTGCAGATCTGACCGAGAAAACTGGGTTGAGGTGTGACATGGTTCCTTTAATGGCTTGGTTTTCCTTTGAAAAGTGCTGGTTCTTTTCCCGGTTTACTTGGTTTGGGAGGACGGGTTTCACACATAAACTCCATGGCATAAGCTGCCACTGTCACGTTCCCTTGTGTTAGCTTGGCCAATTGGTGGGCTAACTCGTCCACCTCGATCGTGGGAAGGTACCTTTCGGTAAACTTCTCGTGGAACATTTTCCATTTAGGGGTGCCTAGTCCCCGGAATTCACGCTGCACCATCATCAGATCTCGCTAGAGAGGAGTCTTGTAGCTACAAGCATGTGATTCAGGTAATGCATCCGGAGGGCATCCATACCTTTCCTCAAGTTGTGAAGATAATTATTGGCTCTCACAACATCTCCTCCACAATGGAAGAGGCCCACACTCTCCACTAGGCTTGCCCGTCCGTGGTCATCAGTGTCTGGTTTGACGAGCGGTTGGTTGGACTCACACTCATAGTAGCCCAATCCCATGGGGCTTAATACCTGACTATTTGTATCCTTCGAAGCCGTGTTCTCCAAGTCGCTTGACTCCACCAGGATCGGCTCGGGCCTAAGGTTTGCTATCCCTCAGTGTTCACGACCTCTTCTTCCTCTTTGCACCTGGTTGGTGGTTCGAGTGATAACCATATCTACATCGAGGATTGGTATAGTTAATTCATGAACTTGTTCACTCTAATCTTATATACGAAGACTTATCATTGCTAATGATGAGTTCCATCCTTTTCAAAACTGTTTTGTTTCCATTTTCCCATGAGACATGGTCTCACACAACAATACAACCTACACTCTAACGACACTTCCAAGTTATGCATGACTCGTGCCCCAGCGAGACAACTTAAACATTAATACAAAACATGGGACAACTCATGGCCCAAAACACACAATCACATTTCCACCCAAAATTGATTTCCACTCGTGCATTCCTAGACCGAGAGTTGGAGTGTGGGAGGACCAGTGCTCGCTTCCCATAACCAACACCTTACATGTGCCGCCTCACAACTCGATGCCTTAGCACCCTAGGGTTCTAGCAGCATTGCAATTGCTCTCCCCCACAACATGGAACTCAAGCCTACACTACAATTTAGGCTACTTGGGCCCCACATAAAACCTCCCAAGAATGCACCGCCCTCATGGGATGACACTAAACAGGGAATTGGAGTGTGGCGGTCGCGAACCCTCACTGCAACCGACACCCTCCTGTGTCATCTCACAGTTGGTGTCTTAGCACCTGAATTATACCTGCATAATTGCCTCTCGTCATCCTATAGCCCTTACACATACGACTCATCCCACCATCTCATCATTGCAGAGGTGTACTGGGATGGTACACATACGTATTCTGGGTATCCTGGAAAAAATAGAAGATTACACTGTGCACTCCCTAATCTCCTTTCCATTTTCCTCGTGAGCAACGACACAACCACGAAGGCATCCATCTGTCACCCCTATTCTCCTATACCGGTATTCAAAATAACAATCATATGACTACAGGTCATAATCATGACTCACATGGCCATTTCTCATAACAGTGCCATAGGCACTGCGTTATCGGAAGATAGATGCAACACATGCTCGACTCGCCATCATTTTTCACACATGAAATTCATGTAATAATCAACATGCTAAAACATGGATAATGTCAAAAGATTATGACTCTTATTGGTTGTATCCCCCTAAATGACGTATGCACAAACATCGGGAGCTCGTCACTACGGGAGCCGACTTCTCTTTGCAAACAATTGTCCTAACGACCCTAGACTGAGGTCTCACTGCATGATCCACGACCCGGTCACTAACATGGCAATGCACAAATATTGTGAATTCAACCATCATCTTCCCTCTCCACAATTCACACTATGGCTCTAAGCTAAAATGGTTTTTCCCTTGGTTTCTCAAAATTGGTATTTATTTAATACCTCAATCCTTATGCACGATACTTACTCACACTTTTAAAATGATATTTGATTTAGTGAGTATACTATTACCGATTCACACTTCTTATACGAGCTTTCAAAATAACGCTTGCTACCTTTACATATGAGGTCACATAAACATGAAGTGATCGGGATTTGGTCGATCTAATAGGACGCACCGTTTGAAAAACACACACTCACCCAATTCATGGTATGCTTCGTCCCGTGTGATATCTCAGAAATCCTGCTCTAGATCTCTCTTGATGACTCTTGTTTTATCTACAAGGGGTAGCTCAATAAGGCTAGATATACTTTTGACCACAAACACTTAGCTTAATGTATTCTCCTTTTTGGTCTTATTGTTTAGGTTCTTCCTAATGTTTCATTTATCTAGCTCGATAATAGGTGACTTGCCTCTTGGCCAAGCCTCCTTTACGAAACCTACTTGGCTCATACTCGGGCTCTTTTTATTGAGCACTTTACTAAGAGTCACTTTCCCCTTCACTAACCACCTAGTGGTTTTATTTTCACTAAATTACTATTTGGTCCTCCACTTAGGTAAAATCATCATTTTTCCCCTTTTCTTTTTAAACTTTTCCTCTTTGTACCTTAGACTTTTCTAACTCTTGCATTTGGGTCATTCAAATTCTCTTGTCTCCCATTTAGGTCATTTATAACCATTTGAAACATTTCAAGCCAAACTTTCTTGAAATTACCAACCCCCTAAGGTTTAACAAAATTAAATTTTTGCCCTTCATCCTTCAAACTTAAGCTTCAGGGTTTCTCTAACCCCCAAATTCATCATTTAGGTCTCCAATCTCTTTTAAATCATGTTTGGGTTCTTATGTTTCCCAAACGTTGCCTTTTATCTATGCAAAGCCATACTTTTATACTTAGGTCCCTAACTTTACATTTATTACAAATAGGTCCCTAGTCTTTCCTGCTTATGCAACCCAATCCCCAACCTTCACCAAACTTTCTTACCAGCCCCAAAACTTTATTTTTCCCTTTAGAAAGACCCCATAAAATATAAATTATATTTGGGTACTCTAACTTTCAAATCTTTATATTTTGGCCCCTGATCGTAGACCCATAACTAAAGTATTTCCAAAAATTACCAAACTAAGTGAGGAGGTCACCTTGGCCTCCTTCTAGGCCATCGTAAACTTAGTTTGGCCGAAGTTAGTGAGAGGAGCTCCGATCAGGCATGATTAGGAACTTGCATGCAAACAAGTTATAGTCGGGTCAGAGCTAGGATCTTACTAGAGGAGGTACGTTGGTCATCAAGGTCAGTAGGGTTGGAAAACTACCTCTCCGAGAAACCTCTAGCAACTTGGATGACCTTAAATGGTGGTATGTAGTTCTTGCAATTCACGTTTTAGTTAGCTTGGTCACTAGACCCATGATTCAAAACTTGGATTATTTAATTCATCATCAAATATTTCTCAAATCAGGAAAAATCGGAGGCTATAGAATGTTAGAGCTCAAGTGACTCACCGACGACGACAGAGGAGGAGTTGAGGGTTCAGAGAGGTCGCAATGGAAAACTGAGCTACTCAGCTTTCTAGAGTAACCAAGAACATCATCAGAGGTGGTTGAACAATGGAGAAATTTTCTCTACTAGTCGGGTAGTCGGAAAAAGGAGTAGTCGATGGTTAGGAGAGTATTCTAATTAAATTTTGATGAGGGAGCGAACCTAATTTATATGAAGATGATCTAGACCTCTATGACATTCTAGCCATAGGCTTCTTTCTTCATTTCATATCATTAGGTCTGGATTAATTTTCCCAAGCGATGGATTAAGGTTATTTGAGTGAGTTATTAGGTAAAAACAAGGGAATCCGAGTAACATGTCGGTCAGTAAGACACATACATACATCGCATGTGTGCACCCGACGTCCCAGTCGACCGGTTCGGCACTGTAGCGAACTGTTTTATGATAAATTTCTTAGTCAGTTCAGTAGTTTTTGGCTTGGTTCATCCCTTTCTCCGCCGGTTCTTGAGAAAATAAAAATATCTAAAAAAATCTACATTCAATTTGTTATTTAATGAACTCAAGAACCACCCCATTTGGATCTTTTTAACACCCTAAGAATTTCGTGGGTTTTGGGGCTCCCCTAGCCTGAACTGGCTTTTTTTGTTTCCCCCCAATCCTCATTTTCATGTTACCGGACACTCCCAAATGTCTCACATTCTCTAATTTACCCCTCTTGGCCATTCTATCGACCAACTCTTCCTTTTTGGTCCTGTTAAGTTTCTCTATTGACATTCCGTCTCTTGATTCAATCATATTCCCCGATTCATTTATTCCCAATTTTTGAGAACTTTCTTCCATATACTTAAATCCCTAAGTTTCCTTCTATTTACAATTAAATACCTAAATTTTTTTTATTTAGATTCCTAAGCTCTTTCTCGTTACATTTCTACCTAAGTAATTTGAACATCTTTTATTTAAATCCTTAGACTTCTCCTTATTTTATTTTAGTACTTAGACTATTCTTTATTTGCAAAATTGTCTCTAAAATTTACCAAATTTACAATTTAATCCTTACAATTATTAATTTCTCTTCTCTCAGGTTTTAAGTCTTTAACTTGATCCTACATGCTTCTAATCATTTTTCTCATATCTGCACGACCAATTATCGAGGTTACTTGATCGGAATAGGCCATTCTCAGCTTAGTTTGTTGAAAAAAAATATACATTAAATGAAAATGAGCTAAAACTTATGAGTTATATTAAGTTAACCACAATTGAATATATGAGTAGGTAGATAAGAATTTTGAGGTTCTCTTCGAAGGTGATATGAATTAGTTTTGATCAATAACTCAACCAAAACTGAATTAAAATTGAAATTTGTGATAACTAGGCAGTAAATAACTTATTAGTGTCCATGGAGTTGTTTAAGAGTATAATAAAGATATATAGCATTCTTAATAAAATTTATCAATTATTATTTTATAGTTAAAATAGTATGAAGTGATTAGAGCGATAAACTCTATTTTTAATTTAAAAATAGTATGCATTTTTTAGAATCAATCAAATTTATTCAATTACCGTTATATTCGATCATTTAAACCATAAGTTAAATGTAATAAATGAATTCTATAAAACTAAATTTTAGATTTCATAGTAGTTAGAATAATACAAATTAAATTATTTGAACTATCTCTAGAAAAGAGAGCATCATCAAATATGGGTAAGAAACCACTAAACAATTTTTTTTATAGATAAATCCAAACCAGAGTTATACATATAGACCCTAAAACACTCTACCGTAGTCATCCTGGAATTGGACTATTTTTCATTTTTTCTTTAAATTTTTTGGACTAATCTGAAGAAGGGCAAGGAATATAAACAAAAAAAAAGGTCTAGCGTAATAGACAAGTCAAATAAGCTTTCATTTCCCTGGCCTACCATTTAGGCCGTACATGATTATCCACAACAATTTCAATTAATATAGTGTTTTGGTTAAATACAAAATAAGGTACAATTTTGTTGTATGTTGGTACAAATTTGTTTAATTCAATTTAGATATAAATATATTAATTAAATATTATTTTTTTACAAAAAAATTAATAAAATATTTATATACCAATTTTAAATTAAATAATCACACAAAACTTACATTTTATTTAATATTTTAACAAAATTTTTCCTTGTTTTGGATTTGGAAGATATGAGTATGAGCCCTCCATTCATATAATTTAGTTATAATAATTTTATTTGGTAACATTCATCAATAAATATTTAATTAATAAATTATTTAATAATTTAATTTAGTTGCATATATTTTATTTAACTGGGTTCATAAATAAATATTTTATTAATAAATAAATTTTATCATATTTAACTTACAAATATTGAACTGTAAATAAAAATATATATTTATATATATAATAAATCGTCATTAACAAAGAGTTTAATGAATAAAATTTGAAAAGTGTCATAGTCCAAAAGAACAACAGGAACACACCCTAAGGCTGTGGGAGGTCCCACTTGGCTTATTAAAACGACAATAGATACCCCTGCTTCACTGAATTATTGCCTTCTTTCTGACATTAAACAGTTTAATGGAGCGTCAAATACGTGATGTATATCTGGTGCTCCTACCTATCCTCTACACCGTTGAGATGGATCCGGGAGAAACTAAAGGCCACGATTCATGCACTGTATAAGGTTGTCGGGTTAAGACAAATCATTATTCATTACTGTAGCATTGGCTGCGTGCCCCACAAGGACGCGGTGATGTTAGTTAGGTTGGTTCTGAGCGTTTTGGACCGGTTTAAGAACAGTCTAGCCCAGCCCGGTCCTAGTCACAAACCACCATGACTGAACCGGCACACAAGAGGAACTAAGAACACGCCGGTTCTGGATGAATAATAAGTCAGTGATTTTCTCATTTAAATAAAGTATTTTTTAATTATTTTATCATTAAATTGAAAAAGATATTTTTCCTCTACTCCACTGGTTCGGTTCCGAGTAATTCCGGTTTGACCACAATTTTCATGTAGCTCCGTATCGGTTTCTGAGCCGGTCCCGGTCCCCACAACCCGAGAGGGGATAATCTTTTCGCGGCTGAAACGCAGTGATATCCGCCGTTCCAGTTGCCGGGCTTCATTCTAGCCTCTCGGCCCAATAAATAGGCCCATCAAAATTCTCACTTTAGCCCCACTTCAGTTAACTTGAACGAACGAAGTCTTCTCCCAATCAAATTTCTCCGTTCTGATAGAGTGACTCGGTTTATAATCAGTTCCTCCTTACCGCGATCATTTCCACCCCTTCCGTTCTTCCATATTCTCTCTCCCTCTCTCAGACAGGGTTCCTTGGGTTCCAAGTGTATTCCGGCTTCATCAATCCAGACGCCGTCCGTTCAGAGCTTCCGTCAATGGCGAGAGAGCTTGCAGAGAGGGCCAGAGCAGCATTCGTCGACGACGACTTCAGCTTGTCCATTGACCTCTATTCCCAGGCCATTGAGTCGGATCACGGAAACGCCGATCTCTTCGCCGAACGATCTCAGGCTCGCATCAAAATCGGCAGCTTCCATGGTGCGTCTCAGAGTTACTGTTCATGCGATTCTGCATTTAGCAGTCACTCGTAGCTGTTGACTTGTTTCTCTCCAGTTTTGTTAACCCTTTTATCCTCATTTTAAATATTGGTGAATCATGATTAGTGGTAGATATAGGTGAACATCCATGTTGTTGACTTCCCAAATCAAGTCAGACACTGTAGCTCTCTTTAGATAGTGATTACCATAGCATCCATTCCATCAGCTTTGAAAGATGGAAGGGAGGTTCTTCTTTTGATTGCCAATAACAATCTTTGTCGGGATTCTTTCTCGAGTTGGTTTGACTTATTACCAACCTTCTGTATTCAAACAGATGCCATCTCTGATGCTAACAAAGCGATTGAGTTGAATCCTTCAATGGCCAAGGCGTACTACCGAAAGGGGTAAGTTGATAAGCATTGCTTCCACAGTGTTACGCGCCAGCCTTCCTGAGTCTGCAAATTATCTAGCTTCGCGTACTGGGCTATTGCGCGGTGACACCTTGTGATTGTTTTGTCAAGGCTCACTACATTTCATAGTCATATCTCTAAATTTTCAATTGTTCTAGTTTTGCCTGTACCAAGATTAAAGATTACAAGACTGCGAAGGTAGTCCTTGAGCAAGGCGCTTCTCTTGCACCCAATGACTCCAGATTTTCCAAGCTGGTTGATGAGTGTAAGAAACACATCAAAGTTGAAGGTGGGTATAGTTTTCTTTCTGGAACTTATTTTCCTATTCCTGTTCTGCAGAGTCCTTTCTATTTTGGTCAACCTGTTACAAGTTCAGATTTATTATGGAACTCATGTCCTGCTTAACTTTAACAATGATTTTTTTCGGCCAATCTTTGCAATGATTAGAAGTCATAGTTTTGGGTTCATCCATAGTATGCTTATTTCATGACCTAATCTCAGTTGTAATTCCATAAGCCTGCAATTCTTTCCTTCCTTTTGGCTACTATTAATTTTTCTTTTTTCCTTCATTCCTTTTTCCTTTTCAATATTGATATATGGTTCCTATGTTTCTATCCTCAATCCCCTTATAGATGTAGCATTCATACAGTTCTTCAGGTCAGTTTGTTTCTAATGAGAAGCCAACAGGATGGCTAACGTAATTTGAGGTCCTGTACAGATGATGACATAATTGAAATCATGACCCCTGGTTTCCTACGAAGTGGGGCCACTTCTGCTACCATTGGCCAGTCACCTGATACAGAAACTGAAAAGGTCGAACAATTGCAAAAAGAACATAAAAAAGCAGAGGAGGTTACTGCAGTTGTGTCAGCCAAGCCAAAATTCAGGTTAGCTTCTGTAGTTGTTACCCTAAAGAAGATGATGTGATCTTCATAATGCTCTATGAATACTGAATCAGATAATTGTTCCTCCACCTGGGTGTTATCATAGTGAGACTTCTGTAGAGAAATGTTGGAACCTTTGTAGAATCATAGCTGACTGTCTTTATGACATATGGCGGCAATTGATGTTGCTTTGTGAACACTGATTTGTGAACCAGTCAAATACTAGTATCTTGCTTCTTTTTATTCCCTGTTTCATGGTAACTGATCAACAATAATTCTGGCAGGCATGAATTTTACCAGAGGCAAGAAGAAATAGTTGTGACAATCTTTGCAAAGGGTATCCCAGAAAAGGATGTGACAGTTGATTATGGAGAACAGATTGTATGCCCTATTCTATATTATCTTTTCAATAGATTTTTTTTTGCACAATCTTTTCAATAGATGAAAGGCAAATAATACTATGGTGCTTAATAATATATTTTGCATTTTCGATTGCTTCATCTTACAAAATCTTTCTCTGCAGTTGAGTGTATCTATCAATAAACCTGGTGAAGATGCTTACCGTTTCCAACCCAGACTTTACAGAAAGGTGATTTAGAAAATTTGTTCGGCTTATTCAGCATGTTGATGTTTGGCCCATGTCACTAGGTGCTCTTGTTAAATTTGGCATGGAGACTCACTTGAAGTTTTTTTCCAGTTTTGTTGACAAAGATAATGTCAAACTTGATCTTATTATTTAGTGAGACTGTTCCACATGTTCTTCCAAGTAGAGATTGTGCTTTTGGTGCTTATAGTTTTTTTTAACCTTCATCATCATCAACAATGGCCATCCCATTGTTTATATATATCAACATCTGAAAAAATGCAGCTAGATGATTTTATGTCTCTTAACCTTTTATGCGCCTTGTAATTGATTTCTTATTAGCAAGTGCCTCCTTGTTCACTATGATGCCAAACAGATCAATCCTGGAAAGTGCAAATACCAGGTTTTATCTACTAAGATTGAGATACACCTTGCTAAAGCTGAACCATTTTACTGGAGGTCCCTTGAATACAGTGGAGACGTGGCAACCCCTCAACCAGTGAATATCCCATCAGGTGTGGAACAAACTTACACGGTGTTTACTCAATGCACAGTGTTCATCAACATCTATGGGATTCAGTGGAAGTAGTGACATAATACTGCATATTTCTGGCAAGCAAATTCTATTGAATTTATTTTCTTGTTGACCTCAATGGAGGAAAAATTGGGAGGAAAATCCAGCACCACCGGATTGAGATGATCTGACTTTGTTCTGTGGATGTGCAGTTGGGTCATCTGGACCAGCATATCCATCATCAAAGGGTAAGACAATAAACTGGGACAAGTTAACGGCCCAAGTTAAGAAAGAGGTACAAGTTATCCTCTGCCATATCATCATATAATCTACAAGGGATTTCTGATCACTCTGAATTATTTGAAACATCAGGAAAAAGAGGAAAAGCTGGATGGTGATGCGGCCTTAAACAAGCTCTTTCGGGATATATACCAGGATGCAAACGAAGACACGAGGAGGGCTATGCAGAAATCTTTTGTATGTGATCACTTCAAGCACAAGATTATTGGACTAGTGACCCTTTGTATTGTTTGTGTTTGACACTTAACTTCTTCTATATCTGCACAGCTAGAGTCGAATGGGACTGTTCTATCCACCAACTGGAAGGAAGTGGGATCGAAGAAGGTCCAGAGCACCCCTCCTGATGGCATGGAACTGAAGAAGTGGGAGTACTAATGCGTGCGGAGCTTTGGCACCATTTCCTTCCCCCTTAATTATCTTTTGCCCATCCATTTTGAGTCTGTGATCATTGGTCTGATTTTCTGCTCCGCGAACTTGTTGCTGTGTGCCCAGTTTGTGACTCTAGTGGTCCAGTGTTGTGTTGCCAAGAACATTCACTAGTTTAAGCATTGTTTTGCTGGCGAGTTCTGATGAAGTGAAATCATGGTATGATCTCTTAACTTGTGTTGCACATCTATTTTTGGTCAAATCTTTCAAACTTCTTTATAATTGCTAGCCTCTCTCAACCACTTTGGATCATATAAATTTTAAATATACCACAACATGATTTCTTTCTTTTCATATCATCCAAGTTGCCATAACTATGACTCACTTTGTTTTCCATGTCCTTACTAATCTTTTTATCTAACAAGAAATCCCTTAATCATTTTTCTAGAAACCCCATAGCACGTGTTTATAAACTCTACTTCTCCAGAAAATGAACACATTATTATCCCATAAAGAATGTCTATATAGATTTGAATTTATCACTTCAATCAAATCAATTTATGGTATGCAAAATATATTTCAAATACATTCTTGTAAAACTAAAATATCTCAATATTTTTACCCATATGTTTTTCAAAAAATGTATCTTTGTAAACACAAGTAACTTTATTTTAAAACTATAAAATGTAATGTGTTACCCGTTGTGTAAGTAATGTCAGTAATATGCGAACTCATAAATAATTCACAATAAAGGTGGATCCCATCATGCAACTCGCATATAATGAATTTATTTTACTTTAAAAAAATTCTTATTTACCCACAGAAAATTTTTAGACAAAAATATCATTTTAAACAATTACACAATCATACGAAAATCACATATTTTGTAAAATATTCATGAATTTTAAAAAAGTTAAAAAAATTCAATTAGACTTAACTATAAACCCGCTCAAATCGATTAGGAATAATGGTATTTATTTTGTTTCTATTTTAAAATATAAAATATCAAGAGTATTAGTTTCACTTATATCATAATTTATATAAATGTAAGTTCTTCCCATATATACATACAACACAATTATTTAAAGTTTTTTATCTATCATTATTTACTCTTTTAACTTTTAAATATTATAAATAAATCCAAACAAGTTCATTTTTATTATTTTAATTTTTTAAACACTTACCACTACTATTAAATTTCTAAAATTTGTAATTTAATTTTCAAAATTTTCAAATTCTTACAAATTAGCCCCTGGACTTTTTTATTTAAAATTTAATTCAAAAATATTTTATTTCCACAATTTCAAGAGTCACTCTCCACATTTTGATTCAAAGTACTCAAAATTTTAAAATAATTTATAAATTTTTTAAATTGTGTAAAATAGTATCTAAACATTCTAATTTCTTTAATTTACTCCATACTAGGAAAACCTCTTTTACTTACTCTATAGAAAAAACCTACTAGCTTAATCCCTAATCTTTAGAAAAACTTCTCCATTCTCCCTTTATCATCTCTTAAGCTCTATAGAACCTCTTTTACTTACTCTGGACAACTTTGTAAATAAAAGAAGTTTAAGATCCTAAACATAATTATTAAAAAGTTTAGACTTTTAAGTATAAATATAGAAAAACTCTGGACAACTTTGTAAAATTGAAAAAGATATGAGGTTGAATAGAAAAATATGATTAAGCGATGATAAGAGAATCGAACAAAAAAAGATAAATAAATAAATACAAAAAAGTTAAAAATGATATGAAAAATACCTATAAAACTTACATAAAATACTCTGTGCATTTTATAATCGGATATAAGTATGAGATTAAGATGATTGATAAAACACAGGAGAATAATATACCAGCTGAGTGAAATTAAGGGGTTCGATTAATCGACCGATACTATTTACAAGTTTATAAAACTGTTTAGAGTGCTTACTTGTAAATCATCGTAGAAAATTAAATATATAAAATGATACAAATGTATTTTTATCAAAATGTAGAAAATATTTCAAACGAATTTTAAAAGAAAAATTAAGATTTAATAATTATCAAGAAATTAGTAATAAATTAAAAAATTGTAAAATATGAACAAAAAAAATTTGAATATCTAAAATGATAACATACTACAATGTAAATGTCTATCGATGATCCCATGACATTAAAATGTTTTATTTCATCAGTAATTCTCTTATGTTTTACTTAAATGTGTTTTTGAATAATTAATTTTAGTATTTACTTAAAATATTAATATAAATGTATTATTTTTACTCTTTCAAAATCATTCACAAATCATTTCTCTCACGTACCTCGTACTTTTCAAAACGCAGTTGAAGTTTGACTTATCAAACTAACTATCTTATTGTCGTATAAGGGGAAGGGACAAAAAAAAATGAAAAACTCAGAAAGTTAGACATTGTTTTCGTTTGCTCAAAAGATAATATAAGAAGATCCATTAATGTTGTAATATTTCGTGGTTTTTGAAATTTTTAATTGTGTGCACTTCATTTAATAAAAAGTTTTAATTTTTTTTATATAAATTTTTAATGTCTTATATTTTAAATTTTACATTTGAGTGGTACAAAATTAATATAATATTCACAATACAGTTTATGCCTTATGAACTTGACTGGGTGGTATTAGATCTTAACTTTAAAAATAAATTAATTTTTGAAAATAATTTGTTAGAAAAAACTAGGAAAATGAGAAAATAACTATTTAAAAACTTGTGCAATAATAATGATACTTTAAATATTAATAAAATTAAAAATCTTGTATAAATAATTTTAGTACAAGACCATAAATGCCTAGTGAGATTTACTATAGTTATCAATGGTTAATGAAAATGCTTAGGTAAATAAGAAGTAGTTATTTGTTTAGTACACCATGACCAATAGATTTATAATAAGTGGTTCAATATTTGTTAATCCGTCCCAACTTTCATAGAATGAAAAGTAATGTGTAGTAGGTTGTGCGAATACTCATGGCCTCTATATGTTGTGGTCCATAAAATACACTACATACATTTCCTGTTTCCTCAAAGCCCCTAAAGCTCTATTGAGCTTGATTGCAACCGATGAACAAACCTGGTCCTAAAATCTATATTTATGGTTGCACTAGAAAGGAAACCCTAAAGAAGGGTTGACTTTTTATCGGCACAAGCTCTACTATTAGCATTTAGATCGCCTTAAAAGTTATATCATTCACACGTGGAGTTATTATTTACCAAAGAAATATTTGGGAGGAAGTCTATACTTAAAATATATGTACTAATGCCTTTCTTTTTTAAACA
This sequence comes from Trapa incisa, assembly GCA_030064435.1. Lineage (NCBI taxonomy): Eukaryota > Viridiplantae > Streptophyta > Magnoliopsida > Myrtales > Lythraceae > Trapa > Trapa incisa. Next base: position 22,699,589 of record CM057775.1, read on the forward strand.
TTGAGCATTAACTTAGTTGATAAACATGGGTGTTGACCACTTCTCTTACTTTATTTAGCTGCAAGTTTTGTCATTCCCAACTAGTTACTCTTCTCATGCATCTCTTTCAAGCACGATCTGTGATTAGCTCATCTCTTTGTGTAGACCAATGATGCAATTCCAACCACATACATCATGATATTGGATGTCTTTGGCTCCCACAATATTCACATAACATTTCCTAACTAAATTCCTCTTATATGTTGGGGATTGTCTTCTAGGCATGTATACCTCCCTCCAAGCTTCTTCCCCTTGTGTTTTTTGCTCCCTAGAATTGAGCATTCCTTAATGGATAATTATTGATCATATATCCCAGTGACCACATCCATAACAAGTTTATATAAGGGGAATTTCTCCATGGGACCTATACAATATATGGGAGGTACCAATTTCACCCATTTTTATGTCCAATTTTTAGGGTTTTTTTTAAATTTTATTTATTTATTTTATTAGAGAGTTAATAATTATATTTTTATCTCTCCTAGGTATCCTAAAAAAATCTCTATTATTTTATAATTGATCCAATTTGTTTCAATTTTAAATTGGTATACTTTCCCATTATTCCATACCTCGTATTATAGGCTTCCTATCCTTAATTCCTTAATTCCCTATTTAAGATTACCTCTTAGTCCTTATTTTTTTCAATTATTGTCTTGTCCAAAAATTTTAATTCGACTTAATTATTATTCAATCTATTTCCACTTGGAATCTCATGTGGTACTAGCAATGATTCCCGCTATAGTCCCAAAATTGGGGGTTACACTTCTCATGGATTTCTATGGGGCCTACCAATTATGGGTCAAAAAGACACCACCGATTGACATGATTCTCATATTTTGCCACCATCCATATGCCTTGTCCCAATATGAAGAAATCTTATTTTGTTTCATTTATCAAATGATGAGTTATGTACTACTCGTTGAATATTTGTTCGAATTCGTTCTAATTTGAATGCACTAAGGAGTTGGTTCGAATGTTTTCCCACCATTTGCTAGCATGTCCTTCGAGTAGGAATTCCACTATCATGACCATTTGTGTCATAGGTACCTCTAAAATGGTTATTTATTTCTTCACATTTTTCAGTCAATCCATCACCATCACGATGTTTTTCTCACCTCCACAGGGTTGACAACTTAATTGTCTCATGTCCTTTAGACATTTGTCAGGGTACTCTCGGGGGCACTGATACTTGTGCAACTCTTCTTTTATTGCAGTTCTCAAAGGGTAGTGTATCTCCAAATTCGAGTTTGTATCCCAAAAACTTGAATAAACTCTTAGTATGATCTCATATACTCTTCGTTCATCTATGTTTGAAGAGCTTTCTTACCATAAAACTCCATTTGAAACTCATCAGCTAGTCCCTCAACAGTTGGGGTCGCATGTTCAACTAATTCCACACTCGTTCCCTCATAAAATGTCCTTCCTCTAAGGGTAGTACATGCCAAATTACTCTTCTAGGAGTCATGTCTACAATATGTTTTAGCATTGAGTAAGTATATCCCATTTCAACTCTTAAGTGAGAGTTATTTTATGTTATCTAGAAGATCCAACTAACACTTTTTCCTATTTCTTCCCACTTTCCCCAAAATATTTATTTTAAAAAATTATGTATTTTTTAAATGTTATGCTTATAAAGCACTTTAGTTGTCATACATCTATTCCCTTCCTGATTAGACTAACATAATTGTCCTCTCAATTCTAAAATAGTGAGGCTTAGTGCTGCAGAAATGACATAACATAAGGCTTGAAAGCAAAACCATTTATTTTCAAAATCTCATTAATAGTAAATGTTTTTCATAAAATTAAGTTGAAACATATGTGGTAAAAAGTTTTAAGGGTCAAGAATTGTTGTACAAAAATTTTGAGAAAACAATGAGTGTCTTGGATCTCCTAGAGTTGTATGTAAGTCCCTTACCTTGGTTTAGCAATTCGACTTATTCCATTCTCCTTACTCCCCTCTTTCCTTTCTAATCTTCTTATAAGGGTTACTCCCCTCTTTCCTTTCTAATCTTCTTATAAGGGTTACTCCTAGGGTTAGGGAGAGATGGTGACCTAATGCATAGTGGGTGAGGTTACTAACAACTAACAACTAAGTATTCATGCACTCCATCCTAGCCTCTACTAAAAAATGATGACATGGAGAATTTTTCTCAATACTTGAATATTTGCAAAGAATATTACTTTTTCACATGATTATAGTAATGTACTTCAAGAGAATTTTATAAGTATAAAATACATACGTTAGCCAAAATCATAATTTGTGCAATCACAGTACTCAAAACACACAACACGTGGTCTTATAAAACACCACCAAATATTATTCGGATTTTGAGTGGTTAGATGTGCTAGAGCATCAATCTCAATTGTAACCATACTACTCGTTTGATGTCAACACTCATTTATCTAATATCCATATATGGAGGCAAATATATCTTATCAACTCCTGTCCCACCAATTCTATATACGTGGATCATCCCCATACGCCTCCCTAGGGTTTCCGGTTATTCAAAAACATACATCTCCCCCCTTCTTTAATTGTGTTCCATACTTACCCCAGACGGTCAACATACGTCTCACTAGGTGCCTCTTGACCATAACCTAGTTTACATAAAAATATTATGCATTTGTGAAAAAAGGTAGGTCTATGCCCATTTTTTAGTTCGTATGAGGTTGAGATTCATCTTTTCTTAAAAATCAAGGGCAAATGCCCTTCTTTCATAAAGTATTAATCCTAAGATTGATTTATAAACATTTGAATTATGACCCTCTTTTCAAAATATTGGACTATATAGCCATTTTCAAATTGTGAGACTTTAGTTCACTTTTCAAATTTATATGTCCTAAGCCCATTTCTAAATTTGTTGAATATTGATCCACTTTTCATAAATATGAGCTTTAAGCTCATTTTCAAATTTGTTAGACCATAGTTCACTTTTCAAAAATATAGGCCTTAAGTCAATTTCCAAATTATTACCTTAAAAAATCTTCCATCTAGTTTTCTAAGATTTTCAAAAGAAATATATATATATATATATATATATATTATAAAGATATAAAATACAGTGCTCGGTCCAATCGAACTTGTCATTAATAAACTCACTCATAGTTTTTTGTGGGACTTGTTAATCTTGGTAGTATCTGAATTCTTCTAGTTCCTTTGACAATTTTATATAATGTTCCTTCATATAATATATATATATATATATATTTAGTTATAACTTAGAATTGGTCTAGAACGGTATGCCTTGTAATTTCTATAAAATTTCAAATTTTCCCTTAGGTTTGACTTACCCAATTTAGGCATTGGTGACCATTCATCAACATTTGGTACTTAGTAAAGTCCCAAAATTTTAATGAATCTACTTTTGGTCCTTACTTTGCAATATTTCTACATGGGGCATATTTTCTTCTAAAATTACCCCATTTGCCCTCACTTGTCAAAATTTCCATTTGGCTCATGGCCTCATAAGTCCTTAGTTTTGGGATCCCTACTTTTCTCCTAGCTCCATTTTTTATTCTAATATTTTTCTTATTCATTTTGAGTCCCCAATTTTTAAAATTATATTTTGGGCTCAAACTTTTAAGTATTTACCTTTTTACCCCCAAGCCTTTTCTAAGATTCCACTTAAACCTTAAGGTTTCAAAATCTCATCATTTGAGTCTCAAAACTTCTCAATTCTTTTCCTTGGATCCCACAAGGTTTCTCATTCCCAATGAGTTATTTAACTTTGTCAAAATTATGTTTTCTTCTCCGAGCTTCATACCCCATCTAAACATATCTTCAAAAATTATGAATAACTTCTATCATGTCCATAAACACTTCTCATATGTCACCATGGTCATTGTTTTGGCTTTGGTCAGTTGGAACAATATATTTTTTTTAGATCTAAGGTTCGTTGAAAAACTAACAAAAACGGTAAAATAATCGGAACTCATTAGAGACACAATTCGGTTAGTGTCTCTAGTGAGGTTGAAAAGTTAACTTTTATAGAAGTTCATGGGCTCTAGAATCACTTGAAAATGAAGTTTTACTAAGTTCAGTTATGATTGGAAGCTAGTTAATATTTTCATGAATTAAATCTACCTCCATACTTACTCTCGACTTGAGAAGCTAGTGGGGTTATGGGGCTAAAATGAGTCCGTAGAATATTTCTTGGTCGTGGTTGCCTATCGTGGGCATAAAAAATGGCTTGGGAATGTGAGAATATATTTTTTGTAGAATAAATGGATTCAATATTTGATTGCTCAATGTTGTCACATTGATTATCGACATTAGATAGAGGTGGAGATGTGAAGCTCACTCAAGTGCAATTCTAATAGCACTTGAATCACTCAATTTGGTGGTCGAAATCAAAATTTTTGCTTTATGGTAGCAAGCTCGCCGAAAAATAGAGTAGTTTGGTTTATAGAGAGTATTCTGGTATGTTATGTAAAACCCGTCCTTTGGCATCAAAGAAAATCGGGAAAAGAACCGATATAGGGTTACACATGAAGAACGAGCTGTTTAAATGAACGAAAAATAGTTAACATGGGAAATTGGAAAATCCCAAGTGACAAAAAATTCACAAGGTGAACCGGACTCGAACCGGTGTAAACCATAGTGAACCGGTTCACAAATTCATTTTTCTAGGTAGTTTAAAAATGTCAATTTGGGAAATTGAGGCATCATTAGATAGAAAATGAATTTAGAAATTTTTAAATTTTAGAAAAACGGTTGAACCGAGTCTGAACCAACCGTTTTTTGAATTTTGGACAGCGAACCCGGTTGGACCACTCAGCGGACAACAGACAGTAGTCAACGCCAGCTGGCGACCCGTCAGTTGCCATGTAGACACAGGCAGTCAATGGGAGGCTACCACATGTCAAGTCAACGGACAGTTGGTGCCCGTCAGCACGCCACGCAAACACGAGGAGTCAATGAGAGGCTTTCACGTGTCCAGTCAATAGCTGAACTAGCACTCCACGTCAGAAAAACTGACCAATCACAGCACGCCACATGGCATGACCACCACGTTATCGTCTTCAACCTTTAGACGCTGACAGAGAAAAGGGAGGAGAGAGAGAGTCGCCGATAAAGCTAGACTCTCCGGTGACTTGAAAAGCTCTTCGATCAGGTCACCACCAGTCGAGTCTTACGCCGGTGGGTAGCCTGAACAGTTCCCGAGCTTCCTATATAAAGAGCACCCCCTCATTCATTCTCAACACCTCACAATCATGCAAAGAAGAAGAATAGTACATTTTCCAGTGAGTTGCAAACCAAAGCTTCGCCAACAAGAGGTTTTTCAACCTCCGAAGCCACATTGGGTGTCTTTGGAATCAGGAGGAAGTCCTCTACTTGACCACACATTCCATTAAGCTTGAGAGCCATCTAGGAGGGACGAGGAAGCTCAAAGAGTGCTGCCACTCCTCGGCTGGAAATCAACTTGCCTCCTACCGCCCACTTCGAACCCTCCCCCGACCAATTGCGTTCAAGCCAGACCCCTTACGCCCCACTTGGAGGTGTCCCGACCTTTCCCCGAGGTAAGAAGGAAAGCTCCCTCTACCACCCTTCGCCGGAAAACAATGTGCACGACAAAATTTTGTAAAAACTTTAACATTAAAATTCACATTGCTCAGGTCATCAATTGAAGAGTGGTTTGATCTAGGGAGGATCCCCGCGACAAGAGCAATACAGTGGTAGCCAAAGCTCTGCTCACCAAACCCTCATTGGTAAGATATCGATACTTTCTCTCTCTAGACTGTACTTTATGGCGAAGCTCTATTTGAGCTCATTTCTGAGCCAAATTGAGCAGTTTCAATACTTAAAATGACGAGAAAAATATAGAGAAGATGATTCAGATTGAGAAAGAGGGCAATTAACCATGTTTCGAGGGTCAATTGAATGAAATTGTGATACAGGACCAAAATGCAATTTTTGAAAAGTTTGGGCAAATTGGGGACCAATTGGAAAAATGACAAAATTGAGGGTCCTTTCATAAAATTTCCTCCCAATTGAGGGTTAATTGGGCAAATTGGATCAAATGGAGGATCAATTTGTAAAATTTGAGAATTTAGGGCTAAATTACAATTTTGGAAAATTTTGGGGCTAAATGGCAATTTTAGAAATTTGAGGGGCCGAAGGGAGATTTTGCTAAAACTAAGGATAAAAAAAGACAATTGGAAAACCTGGTGGCTGAATTGAAGAAAAATGGGAAATTAGGGGCTTACAGGTAAATACACAAATCTCATGGACCAACGTGCAATTAAGGTAAAATACAAGGGCCTATACATAAATGCGCAAAGGAATGCGATCCCTTGTTCTAATACACTAATAAGTACATTTGTGTCATGTAGGAATAGACTGCTCGAATGTTGGCTTCCAAAAAGATACCGCGAGGCCAGACTCCGCTGAGATGAATCCGCCGAATTATTGAGTGAGTGGGAACCGCTATGATGTCCATTTCAATTAGAATGATCGTTCAACTTTGAAAATTATTTTCTCAAAATTAGAATCCCCTAACTGGGTGAATTTGCTTAAAACATTTGGGGAGCTAATTCCGAGCTTAGGATCGAGATGCTAGTGGGTCCAAGGCCAATGAATATGGGCATGGACTCGTGCAAAATGGATATATGATATATGATGTTAAAATACTAGAATAATTGGAACCTTGCGTGATACCCATTGAGCTAAGCTAAGTTGTCGAGCTTGTTAGGCCAAACTGCTGCACTGCTGAAGCCAGGTTGTTGAACTTGTTGGGCCAGTACGCGTGGGTCGAAGCCAAGCCGACAGACCGTTGTGCTAGAGGGCCAAAGATAAAATGCTGTAATTTAAAAAGATTGTTGATTATGCATGCACTATGATGTTTGAGCCATGAAGACACATGGCATGAGGTAGTGATGGAGCCTAAGGACTGCTGGACGACCCTGGGAGCATAAGAGTGATTTTTTCGTTTAGTAGGTCGTGAAGCAGATGAGCTTCTTGCACATGGAGACTGATGTAGTAGGGAAAATGAGGTCTCGTCCCATTGAGCAGAAATGGTGAAGTAATTGGGGGTTTGACGTGTCAGGCTATTGATGTACACTCAAATCCTGGGTAGAGGTAGTATCCCTCTATTAGGGTGGACGGTAAAGGCGCTACGGTCCACAAGTGGCATGGTTATGAACCGTTCTGTAAATGTGTGATCTCTCCTTTGATAGGAGGACAGTTGTTGATTTGAGAAACCCAAGAGGAAACTGTTGAATTATCAAACAATTGAAATTGCTAAATTGAGCCTTCATAAAAGAGTTTTCTCCCACTCACTAAGTTGTCAAACTCACCCCTCCCTCTAAACATTTTCAGGAAGGAACGCTACTACACCAACTTTTCCTCCCCATACCCTAAACTAGGTACACAACATTAAAACTTTCAGTTTTGCTTGATGTTGTCCATGGAAAACATGACAAGTACTGCACTTGATACTCTTGACCTTCTAGAGGAGCCTCTCTTCAAGATTTAGGAGAGTGACGGGTTGTTCACAAAACCCTGGCCAAACCGGGTCGGGGCGTAACAACTTGAGTAGTATTAGAGCCTGTATTTTTCTAGATACATTATCAAGACTTTATAACCTAAATACTAATTAAAGAAAACTTTAATCCAGTTATGGCACCCAAAAGAGGAGTCAAGAGAACGAGGGCGACAATTGCTGATTTTGTCGGAAATCCCCTTCTAGAGGCAAAATTCCCGGGAGCTACCCCAACCCCATAGGGCATTAGTTCTGAACACCAATGGTTGTATGAGGAATTCACCAAGGTATTCGGGGAACCCCACCTAAGTGATATACCCCATCTGGACTCTGAGTCCCAAACCCACCAGGAGGAGGTCTAGTCCCAACCCCTTCCGCACATATTCCATCCCTTTTTGACATCCCAAGATACTTGAAAATGCTCCTTTTTGGAATTAATAAAATGCATTCCTTGAAAAATTCTCATTAACTTCCACTCAGGCTTTGTCCAAGTATTTAGATAGAAAAGATATGCCCTCTTTGACTTAAGGGCTGAACGATTTTTCATCAAGGAAGCCCTAGTCCCAGAACTTCCCAAAGAAACCTCCCCTTTCCAACCACCCCTCTACATCCTCACCCCATTAGGCAAAACCATATAAAGACACATGTACATTAAGGTTTGTGAAGTACGAGTAGGAAGGACAACCCTCGAAGCCGACTTGATTCCTCTTCCGCTACGAGAAGTAGAAGTCATTTTGGGGATAGACTGGCTATGCACACATCAAGCCCAAGTAGACTGTGGGAAAAAAGAGGATAACCTTCCATGCCCCTAGAAAGGAACAAGCTGTATTTGAAGGGGATAGAGGAAGAACCGGAATACACCTGGTGTCCTGTATGGAAGCTCAAGACTTACTACGAAAAGGATGTAAGGTATTCCTCGCACAGGTCACTTGCAAGGACTCGCTGGAGAAGGGTCTAGAAGAGATTCCAGTGGTCAACCATTATCTAGAAGTTTTCCTAGAGGATTTAGTTGGCTTACCCCTGGATCATCAACTAGAATTTGTAATTGAATTAGTGTCAAGCACCCACACTATATCCCAAACACCCTACCGTATGGTGCCCGTAGAGCTCAAGGAGTTGAAAGATCAGTTGGACGAACTTTTAGAGAAAGAATTCATATGCCCAAGCTAGTCCCCGTGGGGTGCACCGGTGTTATTTGTCAAGAAGAAAAACAGAAGTATGCGCCTCTGCATTGATTACTGCAAATTGAACCAGGTAACAATAAAAAATAAGTACCCTCTCCATAGGATATATGACTTATTTGATCAACTTAGAGGGGCCGCTTACTTCTCCAAGATTAACCTATAGTCGGGGTATCACCAACTGAAGATTCGGGAAGAGGATATCTAGAAAACCACATTCCGATCACGATACGGGCATTATGAGTTCAGGGTAATGCCCTTTGGACTAACAAATGCACCCGCGACCTTCATAGACCTGATGAACCAAGTGTTCTAGCCATACTTGGACAAGTTTGTGATCGTATTTATAGACGATATCCTCATATACTCCCGAACCGAAGAGGAACATCGGGCACACCTAGAAATAACCCTGAGTACCTTGTGAGAAAACCAATTGTATGCCAAATTCTCTAAGTGCGAGTTCTGTCTGCAAGAGGTAGGCTTCCTGAGACATATAATATCCAAATGTGGAGTAAAGGTGGATTCGGCCAAAATAGAAACTATCTCAAATTGGAAGGCCCCCACCAACTCAATCGAGATCCGTAGCTTCCTCGGCCATGCCGGATACTATCAAAAGTTTGTGGAGGACTTCTCCAGAATATCAACTCCCTTAACTAGCCTCACAAGGAAGGGAGTGGACTACAAGTGGGACACCAAGTGCGAGGAGTCCTTCCAAGAGCTCAAATCTCGACTAACGACAGCTCCGATACTGGCCTTACCCGACGCGAATGCTGGGAAATACACGGTGTATAGCGATGCATTTGAACAAGGACTAGGATGCGTCCTAATGCAACAAGGAAATGTTATTGCCTATGCATCATGACAATTGAAGTCCCATGAGAAGAATTACCCCACCCACGACCTCGAGCTGGCTGCGATAGTGTTCGCTCTCAAGATATGGTGCTACTATTTGTATGGAGTAAAGTGCCGCATCTATACCAATCATAAGAGCCTGAAATACTTCCTAACCCAAAAGGAGCTCAACCTTCGGTAGAGAAGGTGGCTAGAGCTAGTGAAGGGCTACGATCTGACGATCGAGTATCACCCCGGTAAGGCCAACGTGGTGGTAGACGCCCTCAGCCGCAAGTACCCCATGGGAGTGGCCTCAGTCAGTACCAACTACCTGCCCTTACTAAACGAACTTGAGGGTGGACCTCCGCATGGATAGTGACCAAGGTAACCCAATGTCTAGCCTAGTAGTACGACCTAGCCTAGTGGACCAAATACGAGCTCTACAAAAGGAAGACGAGGAACTCCATCCCCATTGGGAGCGAAATGAGGACAACTCAACGCCAGACATTGTGGTCAGGAGCGACGAAGTAATGACCTTCAAAGAGAGGGCATGGGTACCAAATAACCAGGAGTTAAAAATGGGGATACTAGAAGAAGCCCATGATTCGTTGTACGCTATGCATCTGAGCAGTACGAAAATGTATCGCACCATAAAACAAGGGTATTGGTGGAAGGGAATGAAGAGGGACATCGCGGAGTACGTGGCCAGATGCCTATCAATTCAATAAATTAAGGCCGAACACTAGAAACACTCCGGACTACTGCAACCTCTCCTGATTCTAGAGTGGAAATGGGAGCACATCACCATGGATTTCGTGATCGGGCTGCCCACAATAAGAAGGGGCCGGGACGCCATATGGGTTATCATGGATCAATTGACCAAGTCCTCACATTTCTTACCCATCCGAGTGATAGACCTAATAGAAAAGCTCACCGCACTATACATGTGGGAAATCGTACGACTCCACGGACTTCCAGTAAGCATAATATCGAACCAAGACCCGAGGTTCACCTTTCGATTCTGACCTAGCCTACAAGCGGCACTAGGGATGAGACTTCACATGAGCACAACTTTTCACCCTCAGATAGATGGGCAGTCTTAATGGACTATCCAAACTCCAGAAGACATGTTACGAGCATGCATTCTAATGATGAAAAGGAATTGGGAGAACCATCTGTGCCTTATGGAATTCGCGTATAACAACAGCTACCAGACCAACATCCAGATGGCGTCATACAAGGCGCTCTACGGACGACCTTGTCACATGCCCTTATTTTGGGAGGAAGTAGGAGAAAGAAAACTCAAGAAAGTTGGGTTGATAGGGGACGGATCGAAGAAGATCTAGATCATAAGGAGCCAACTTAAGGTAGTCCAATATAGGCAGAAAAGTTATGCTGACAATCGAAGGAAGGATCTGGAATTTGGGGTTGAGGATAGAGTATTCCTAAAGGTATCACCTAGGAAAGGAATACTTAAGTTTCAACAAAGAGTGAAGTTGAAACCCAAATACATTGGCCCATATGCCATCATTCGAAGGGTTGGACCTGTAGGCTACCAATTGGAGTTGCGTCCAGACCTACAGAGGATCCATAACGTCTTCCACGTGTCTCTACTACAAAAGAACGAGTCCGACCCCACCCACATGCTAGATGAGCCACCATAAAAAATCGAGGAAAATTTAACTTACGAAGTAGAACCCGTCCGGATCCTCGACCGGCATGAGAAGAACCTCCGAGACAAGAATATTCCCATGGTGAGGATACTCTAGCAAAATGGCCAAGTAAAGGAAGAAACATGGGAGGTTGAGTGAAAGATAAGGGATAAATATCTACAGTTATTTGATAGTAATAGTTTTGAGAACAAAACTCCTAAAATGAGGGGAAAGTTGTAAAGCTCGTCCTTTGAGATCAAAGAAAATCGGGAAAAGAACCTATATAGGGTTACACATGAAGAACGAGTTGTTTAATGAACGAAAAATAGTTAACGTGGGAAATTGAAAAATCCCAAGTGACCAAAAATTCACAAAAATCACAAGGAAGAACCGGGAAGTGGAATAGAGGATAAAACTAAACCGGTTTGAGGTGAACCAGACCCGAACTAGACCGAATCGATGTGAACCATAGTGAACCGGTTCACAAATACATTTTTCTAGATGGCTTAAAAATGTTAATTTGGGAAATTGAGGCCACCATTAGATAGAAAATGAATTTAGAAAATTTTAAAATTTAGAAAAATGATCGAATCGGGTCTGAACTGGCCAATATTCGAATTTTGGACAACGAAACCAGTTGGACCGGACCGGTCAGTAGACAATAGACAGCGATCAACAGTCAATGCCAGCTAGCGCCCGTCAACTATCATGTGCCCAGTCAACAGACAGCTGACACCCCATTAACACGTCACGCAGACACGAGCAACCAATGAGAGGCTGCCACGTGTCTAGTCAACGAGTCAATGGCTGACGCGGCGGCCGAGCGAGCACTCCACATTAGAAAAACTTACCAATCACAACCTACCACGTGGCACGGCCATCACTTCATTGTGTTCAACCTTTAGACACTGGCACACAAGAGGGAGAAGAGAGAGAGTCGCCAAACAAGCTAGAGTCTCCGGTGACTCGAAAAACTCTCTGATCAGGATGTCGGCGGCCGAGTCGGAGGCCAAGTCTTATGCCGGTGGGTAGTCTTAGTAGTTGCTGAGCTCCGTATATAAAGAGCACCCCCTAATTTGTTCTTAGCACCCCACCATCAAGTGAAGAAGAAGAAGAGTACATTTTCCAGCGAGTTGCAAACCAGAGCTCCACCGACGAGACTTTTCTCAACCTCCGAAGCCACATTGGGTGTCTTTGAAATTAGGAGGAAGTCCTTTACCTGCCCACACCTTCCATTCAGCTTGAGAGCCACCGAGGAGGGACAAGGAAGCTCAAAGAGTGCTGCCACTCCTCAGTCGGAAAATAGCCAGCCTCCTCCCTGCCCACTTTGAGCCCTTCCTTGGCTAATTGCGGCCAAGCTAGACTCCCTACACCCACCTAGAGGTGTCCTGACCTTCCCCTGAGCTAAGAAGGTAAGCTCCCTCCGCCGCCCTTTGCAAAAAAATACTGTGCACAACCAAATTCTGCAAAAAATTTAACACTAAAATTCACACTGCTCAGTTCATCAATTGAAGCGTGGTTTGATCTAGGGAGAATCCCCATGATAAGCGCAACACGGTGGTAGCTAGAGCTTCGCTCACCGGACCCTCATCGGCAAGATATTGAAGCTTTCTCTCTCTAGACTGTACTTTCTAGTGAAGCTCCGTTTGAGCTCATTTCCAAGCCACATCGAGCAGTTCCAAAACTTGAAATGACCAGAAAAACATAGAGAAGATGATTCAAATTGAGAAGGAGGGCAATTAACCAAGTTTAGGGGGTTAATTGAACGAAATTGTGATCCAGGACCAAAAAGCATTTTTTGAAAAGTTTGGGCAAATTGGGGATTTTTTGAAAATTGGGGACCAACTGAAAAATTGACAAAATTGAGGGTCCTTTCATGAAATTCCCTTCCAGCTAAGGGTCAATTGGGCAAATTGGATCTAATAGATGACCAATTTGCAAAATTTGAGAATTTAGGGCCAAATTATAATTTTGGAAAAATTTGGGGCTAAATTGAAGAAAAAGGGGAAATTAGGGGCTTAAAGGTAAATATACAAATCTTAGGACCAACGTGCAATTAATGCAAAATACGGGGGCCTATATGCAAATGCACAAAGGAATGCGATCCCTTGGTCTAATACCCTAATGAGGACATTCATGTTATGTAGGAATAGACTGCTGGAGTGTTGGCTTCCAAAAAGAGACTGCAAAGCTAGACTCCGCTGAGACGACCCCGCCAAATTACCGGGTGAGTGGGAACTTGTAAACCCCGTCCCTTAAAGGTATGAAAATCGGGGAAAGAATTGGTTAACCCAAGGGAGAAAACTGAACTAGTTCACAAACCCCAACCGATAGAGAAAGGGTAAATTGGGAAATTTACAAATCTTGAGTGACCCAAAGAGACATAAAAACCATGTAAAGGGACTTTGGGATAAATTGGAAGAGAAAACCATACCGGTTCAGGTGAACCTGACCTAAACCGGATTGAACCGGTTTGAACCACCATTGAACTGGTTGCTAAATTCATTTTTCTAGATGGCTTAAAATATTCAAATTAGGGAATTAAAGCTACCATTGGATAGAGAATAAATTTAAATGAATTTAGAAATTTTTAATTTTAAAAAACTCGGTTGAATCAGGCCTAAACTGGTCAGTTTAAACATTGAACCCGGTTCAGACCGATGTGGTTCTATTCGGAATAGTGTCATCTTCTTCCTTTAGATGATAAATTATTCATTCACTAGAAGAACGGGTAATGCTGGTGAAGATGAATCGCCTCCGTTTAGAGCATTTCAGGTCATGAATGAGCACCATCATGATGCCAAACGGTCGGGTAGAAAGTCCCCAAGCTTCCTATATAAAGAGCTTTTCTCCATTTATCCTCCTCACACTTGAAAACGCCACTTTCTCTCAATTGCTCCATTTTCCGGTGAAGCTCGAACCAGAGCTCCCACTTGGGCAATTTTCTCAACCTGAGAAAGCAAGGTCAGATTCTTTAGACTTTGGGGGAAGTCAGCTATCTGATAGCAATCTCCATTCGATCCGAGGACCGTCAGAGAAACACCGACGAAATCAAACAGTGAAGAAGCTCTGACGGACCTAAGCTGCCCTGTTTTAGCCAAGCTGAATTCGGCCAAACTTAGCCCTCCTCTGGCTAAACCAAGCTCTTCCAAAATCTCCACAGCCTTCATACGACCTCAACTGAGCTGAAAGGTAAGCCAATTCGGCCCTACTCATTCGTTGCATATTAGAGTTAGAGAGAGAAATTGTTAAATTTTTATTAACAAAATTATCCTTCAATTTGGGGTCAATTGTAGGAATTCTTGATCCTAGAAGGTACCTTAGGAAGAGAGCTACCTTCCCCAATAGAGAGCTCAGACAGTCGCACATCCGACGGTAAGCTTTTGAAGCTTTCTCTCTCTACGTACAATTTTCCGACGAAGCTCCATTTGAGCTCAATTTGAACCCAAATGACATGGTTCAAAGCTCAATTGAATCGTATAGAAGTCGAGGAATTGATGCATACCTTAAATTGGAGCAATGGTCAATTTGATGAAATCAATTTCGACCAGTTTGAACGGGGATAATTGGGGGAAATTTTGGGGAAATTTGAGGATTTCGTAAAATTGAAGGACCAAATGGCAATATCCCAAAATTGAGGGTTAATTGGCCATGAAAAACATGTTAGGGGACTAATTGGTCAATTTTTAGAATATTTGGGGTCAAATTTCTATTTTTGGAAAGTTGGGGTAAAATGGTAATTTTTGAAAAGTTGGGGTAAAATGGTAATTTTTGAAAAGTTGGGGTAAAATGGTAATTTTTGAAAAGTTGGGGACCAAATTGGCAATTTGGGAAACTTGAGCCCCTTAAACAATTTTTAGTAAAATGAGGACTAAAAGGGAATTGTGGGAACTTTGAGAGTCAAATTGGGCAAAGGTTTGTATTAAGGACCTAAACTTAAGAAAAATAAACTTTAGGGACCTAAATATAATTTATCGAGCCTAGGCTTTTATGCCAAATCTTAAGTGAAAAGGCTGCCCAATTTTTGTAGGGACAAGTGTGATTAGAACGCTAGTAAGAGAAAGCTCGCGTCAACTTTGAAAACTAACCGAAAATGAACACGTCACAGTTAATGGGTGAGTGGACTTATTCACATCATACTCGGTTGGGATGATAAACACTTTAGAAAGGAAAACCACTTGTCAATGAGATTTTGACATCACATCCACTTGGAGTGATGTGCGAACTAAGTTAAAACCTACTCAACGGTTGTATGTAGATATCATACCCAGTTGGTATGATGGACTTCCTAGAAGGAAGGAGAAACTCGCTTACAGGTTGTAAGCGGAGATATCATCACACCCAGTTGGTGTGATGAAGTGAAAATATGTTTTGTCAGAAGTGTTCTCCCTTGACTGTGTGCCAATGCTTAAACATTTTGGGAGACCTTCTTGACGGGAGCTAGAATAGCTCAGATAGGCTAGAGGCCTCGGTTTTGAACTTGTGGGGCTAAAATGCCCGGGTTTGGAAAGTCACGTACAGCCCAAGACTAATTGGCACAAGCACGAGCTTGTAAACAAACATGATATGAAAGACATGAAAACTCTTAATGAAATGTATATGTTATTTCGCCATGGTACCAAGACAGGATCGACATACTCGATGGACACTGGCAATGTGTCAGGGTTAGGTCGACGGACCGACCTAGACAAATAGTTGTAGGTTGGGTTGAGGGTTGGGGCCGTTGGACCAGGGGCACCAAAGATAAATGACTATGTGGAAATATTATCGTCTGTGCATGCACTTGAGGCACATGACCATTAAGACGCCCAAGAGGGGTAGTGATGCGTTCTAAGGGCTACTGGACGACATGGTGGAGATAAGGGTAGTTTGTCGTGCTAGCAGTCGAAAAGCTCGATGTAGCTTCTTGCGCATGAGACCAAGGTGGGGTTGGGATGAGGTCTCTATCCTCATATGGATACGAAGTAATTTGGGTTTGAGGGTAAGATGTCAGAGACGTTCACTCAGACTCCGGGTAGAAGTCAGAGACTTCTATTAGGTTGGATGGTAAAGACGCTCTGATCCACAAGTAGGTGCAGTCGTCGTAACTACATTTTGCAAATATATGTGTACCCTTCCTGATAAAGGACATGTTTTGTTTGTTAAACACACCTAATGTGGAAATGAGAAAAAGGTTAAGAAAACCTTGGGAAGGATTCGAGAATCCTTGGAAAAAGAAATGGTAAAACCTTGGAATAAGGTTTGGAAAAAAATTTTTGAAAGAAAATGTCACCCTTGGCAGGGTAAAGGTTTTGAAAACCAGAATTTGAATAAAGAACATTCTTAAAGGAAATAAGGAGTTTGACACACTTCAATTAAAGCTATTTTGTTTATGAAAACTCACTCCCAACACCCATTCACTAAGTTGTAGAACTCACCCCTCCCTTTACCCCTTTTCAGGTAACCAAGGGAAACCAACTAAAGACTTTTTTGTAGCCAAACTTTTAAGACAGGTATGTAAGATGTAATATATGCAGTTTTGTTAATACTATTTCAGGAAAGATACAGGTGAAAGAACGCCTTACTCCCCATGGTTTAGAAAAGGGGAAAATCTTAATAAACCGTGAGAGTGGTGGGTTGCTCAAGGGATCCGACCAAATTGGGTTGGGGCATGACAGAACCACTATGACGTCCATTCTGATTGGAATGACGGTTCAGCTTTGAAAATTATTTTCTTGGAATTAGCATCCCCTGACTGGGTGAATCTACTTAAAACATTTTAGAGTTAATTTGGGCTTAGGCTCAAGATTCTAGTGGGCCCAAGGCCAATGGATACGAGCATGGACCTGTCCAGAACGGATATGTGATATATGGTGCTAAAAGACTAGAATAATCGGAACCTTGCGTGATACCCATCGAGCCAAGCTGAGTTGTCGAGCTTGTTGGGCTGAACCGCTGCTCTGCCAAAGCTAGGTCATCGAACCTATTGGGCTAGTACGCATGGGCTGAAGCCAAGCCAATAGACTGTTGTGCTAGAGGGCCAAAGATAAAGGTTATAATTCAAAAAGATTGTTGATTGTGCATCCACTGTGATGTTCAAGCCATCAGGACACCTGACATGAGGTAATGATGGAGCCCAATGAATGTTGGACAGCCTAGGAAGCATAGGGGTGATTTCGTCATTCAATAGGTCGTGAAGCCATGGAGCTTTCTGCATATGAAGACCAAGGCGGTAGGGGAAATGAGGTCTCGTCCCATTAAGCAGACATGGTGAAGCAATTGAGGGTTTGACGTGTCAAACTATTGATGTCCACTAAAACCTTGGGTAGAGGTAGTATCCCTCTATCAGGGTAGACGGTAAATATGCTCCAGTCCACAAGTGGCACGATTAAGGACCGTTCTGCGAATGTGTGATCACTCCTATGATAGGAAGGTGATTGTTAATTTGAGAAACCCAAGAGGAAATTGTTGAATTATCAAACAATTGAAATTGCTAAATTGAGCCTTCATAAAAGAGTTTTCTCCCAATCACTGAGTTGTCGAACTCACCCGCTCTCTCTAAACATTTTCAGGAAGGAACATGACTACACCAACTTTTCCTTTCCAGGCCTTAAACCAGGTACACAACTTTAAATGTTTCAATTTTGCTTAATGTTGTCTAGGAAAAATATGACAGGTACTATGACTGACCCTCTTGACCTCTTATAGGAGCACATTTTCGAGATTCGGGAGAGTGGCGGATTGTTCACAAAACCCCAGCCAAACCGAAACAGGGCGTGACATGTTACCTGTCAGAGGGGTGGTTGGCCTTATATGGGCAGCTCCACAACCTAAACAACCATCTACCCATAGTTTTCCCTAGTTAAATTAGGTCCCTCTAGGCGTGTGGTGAATTAATTTCCCCTCAATATTTAGTGATGTAAATCGGGTTTCTAGGTTGGAGTTCGAGTGAAAATGATGTGTGGTAGTCCCCCTCCCCAATTACACTATTCCATACCGAGTTTTGTTGAATTTTTTGGTTAGTTCGATCAATTTTTGACATTTACTTGGCCAATTCAATCTCAATTTGACTAATTCTTAGCCCAATTAAAATTTCTATAAATTCTTCAACACATTCTCTTGAAATTAGAGCAAAAGATCACCATTTTATTATTTATGAAACTCCTTGAAGAATTCTCCAAAATCATTGGCCCGAGTCAGTTCGGTTCGATTCTTAATCTAATGTTTCTCGATCTCCAATTATTTACCTCAAAGGTTCTTCTAGGCTCATTTAACTTTATTTTTACCATATCCCTGCTCAATCCGATTTTTTGATCTACTTTGATTCCTTAGTTTGGTTTTGCCTTAATTATCAATTTAACCTTAACTTGTGATTCGTTTGACCAAACTTTCATCTATTTGTGAAAATCAGGTATTATAAGTCCAATGATGATTGGTTTAATGACAAAACGAAATGTATTGGCATAGTCAATGCCCTCCTATTGTGAGAATTCTTGGGCAAAAAAAAATGAGATTTGTAGTGATCAATTAATATATTAGGCTTTTGGTCAATCTTATAAGGTTAATAATGTGGCAGTTGGGAGGTGTATGGATGAAATCCCAAATATGGTTATTGAGAAGTTCTAAATACTCCACTTTTATAGTCGATATTATATAATCATGTTGAGAAGTCTGAAGAAATGGTTGGGGTTCCTACCTAGGAGGTGATATAATAAAAGTAGCGAGATATTGGAATATAAGAAATTTATGGAGATAAATAGTGTTATCTTGAGAACGAATAGTCATGTGAATCTATCAAGTAAAGGGATGATATAATGGTACATAAGAGAACATGACTAAGAGAGTGAATGGGCCAAGTCGAGGGGGTCCAATGGTGGTTGTTGTAAGGGAAGGTATGACAATATGGATGAGAATTCAACAAAAATGTCTAGAATGTTATGTGATTAATTTTCGCCTAAATTGGAGAAATTTGGATTCACTAAAATGAATTATACAAGAAATAAATATAAGATGAGGAAGAGTGTCAAGAGATTGATAACCAAATTTAATATAATATCCTAAAAGATCCATGTACAAGATTAAAATCTAAAATTTATTATATTAATAAGGTTGAAAATATGAAAAATATTCACACTCAAACTCAAACACCTAGAAAAATAGGTGGTTAGATGAGTGTATGGTGAAGGAATTATAAGGGTTTAAATTGGTAGGGAGACAATTAATGAAATATTCAACCATTTTGAAAATAAAATCCTAATTTTTTTTGGAAAATTGCTTTACATTAATAATGTGATAATATTATAATAAAATTGAATTTTAGATTAAAATTTTTATTAAAGAAATTTTTTGGTGTCATAACTTAATAAAATTGAAGTTGGAAGATGTATTCAACTTCATAATAAAAGAATCAAAAAAATGTTTTGCGAGTTTTTATAATAAAATATCTAAAAAATATACTATAATTATTAAGAAATTAAATATAATACGAACTCCTATGTGATTTAATAGAGATAAATATTCAAATATCGATATAAGCCAAACTAACTGTGATAGAATTGGTATCAACAAAGAATATATTTAGAGTTGAGCAGCATCTTGGTGTCACCATCTTTGGTAAGTAATGTTGTAGGTGGTGCTGGAATCCGACATTGGACATATTTTCTGAGTTTGTATTATAATAATTAAAAAATAAATATTTATACATTTTCAAAATTTAAAATTATTTAAATAACTCTTTTTTTATTATATCTTATATAAAGAAAATTAATTACGGAGTGCTACTGTTACCAATCCACACTTTGACCGGTGTTGACTTTTTTCCATTGCTCTTTGACCCTTTCTTAGTTTCCACTAAATCAAATCATGTGAACAAACAATTAGTGGAATACTTGTGTTATTGACTCTTTCAAAATCCATCAATATTGTGGAGGATAATAGCTGTATATTTAATAATTACTTGGACAACAATATTCATTTGCATGCATCATTATTCTTCTCGAATGAGGTTTAGCTTCGAGTTTTACTTCATGGAGACCCATCACTTTGACAGAGTTTTTGGCACTCTCCACCCCCATCATACATCACATCTATCAATATTATATGGCATCTAGAAGAATTTTTTTTAATGTAATTTCAATCAATTTCTT
This sequence comes from Trapa incisa, assembly GCA_030064435.1. Taxonomy (NCBI): domain Eukaryota; kingdom Viridiplantae; phylum Streptophyta; class Magnoliopsida; order Myrtales; family Lythraceae; genus Trapa; species Trapa incisa. The sequence continues at coordinate 22,719,898 of CM057775.1, forward strand.
TAGTAAAAATATTAATATAAAAATTTGCATATGTGAAATCAATATTAAAATACCTGTAAATTACTTTCATAGTACAAAATTTATTAATAAAATTATAATTTAATATACAAAAATTAAAAGAGCGTCCCATATTATAGAATATTTGTGATTTAGTGTATAAACTTACATGGAAGAGGCTGTGAGAAAAGACCCCTCGACTCACCTCACCTCGGAAGGTCATTGGCCCTTGGAGAGCTAGTTAGAGGGAGGGGCTGCCGCTGTGATGCCCTCCCGTGGCCTCATGCCCTCTTCCAAATTTTATTTTTAATTTATTATTATTATAAATAATTATAAATATTAATACAAGTGTCATATGAGAAAATTTTAATATCCTTAATCTAAATTTGATGATTCTAAGTGAAATACTTTTTAAATATTTTATGTCATGAAATATATTTGAAGGGTAATAATTATTGTATTATTTTTAATAATTAAAATGGTCAAGAATTTAGTGTTTGGGTAATAATGAGTTAAAGTTGATGTTGATCATAAAATGCATATTGAATGTGATATTACTAGCTATAAATGGTAGCAAAAAATATATTTTAGTTGTATTTAAAATAAAATATTATCTTAATCTTTAATTTATGTATAAAACAATTATAAATCGTATAATAAAGATATTAATTTTTCAAAAAAATAAAATAATAGAGATATTCAAGAAATATTCATTTTTATTATAAGATACCCATATTTAATTAAATCCACCATTTTTAAGTAGGAAAATATTTTCAGATTTATAAAAACATAATATTTTTCTATTTTATTAAATTTGATATTATATTTTCAATCATTTTAATTAAAACTAGCATATTGAAAAAAAATGAAATGAATATTTTGAGATCTTCTCGACTTCATACTATTGGGGTATAAAATTATTTTTTAGGTATAATTATATATATATATATATAAATATAAATGAGGTGACTTGTATTACCACTAACTCATTTTTTAACCAATTTGGTGTATAAAATATAAAATATTAGATCATTTTAATGGCTATATGATATTTGGGATCAACCTATTAATAACCAAATAAATTATAAGAATCAGTTCATAGGTTTACACCATCAAAAAAGGAAGAATTCCACGAGATGGTCAAAGGGCAAAACCTTGTTTAAATCTTACCGAGCTTCCACTCGGCAGTTTCATGCACACGCTCAGGCTGTGATATACGTACACTTCAATGGGCATATAAATACTCATTACACATCTCATCAAATCCCATTCTCTTCCTTATTAGCTAGCTCAAACCATACAAAAGCCTACCCAGCTGTCTGATCCACCGCGATGAATACCGAAGAGAACCAGGGGAACCCTTTGGCTCCGGCGAGATTATACGGCTGGAGTGACGTGGAGTTCGCCCCCAAGGGGCCCTTGCCGCCGTTGCCCCGTAAACGGCGCCGGGCCAGCAAGTGTTTCGTCTACATCCTCCTATGGCTCGTGGTGCAAGCTGCCATATCCCTTGTCGTGGCCCTGGTAGTCATCCGGGTCGAGACCCCTCGCCTCCGCCTAGCCGACGTGGCCGTCAAGAGCCTACGCCACGACAGCTTCACGTCACCTCCCTCCCTGAACGCCATCCTGGTGGCCAACGTCTCCGTGAAGAACAAAAACTTCGGTGCGTTTAGGTTCAATAACGGGAGCTCGATCAGTGTCGTCTACGCGGGCCATCCGATCGGGGAAAGGGTTCCCATCGAGGCTGGCCGGGTCAGGGCGAGGCACACGGGTAGGGTCATGAACGTGACGATTCAAGTCAAATCGGACTGGCTTGGAGCTGACGTGGCGGCAAAGAACCTCTCCGGTGACCTGAGCTCCGGAATGGTGCTGGTGAGCACGTATGCGAGCTTGAGAGGGAGGATCAGGGTGTGGGGGATAGTGAGGAGGAGGACTTCGGACATGAACTGCACGATTGCTCTCAATCTGAACAGCAGTTCGGTCCAGTATGTACGGTGTACATAATGGGCAGAATATGCTTTGTTAATTTTGGGTGTAGTAGCATTAATATTAGTTATTATATTATTTGACTCAAATCTCAAATAATGTATTAAAATTTTAGTACGTTCTAAAATAAAATATAACTTTTTATTTAAATAAAATTTTAATATAATATCCCTTAATTTGAATGCGACTTCTAGTAGTGATATTTTGTATTGTTATGCTATTTGGGTGTAAACTATATACACTAAGCAACATTTATAAGCCATTAATACTTACCTATTAAATTTTCAGTTGATTATTTCTCAATCAGCTGCACATGCCAATGGAATTGTCTCAAATTGCACTAAATAAGGTGAGATATCTAAGTTTGTTAATCACTTATTTGGGTAAATTGATATATTAGTATTAAATATTTTGGTACAAAAAATTTAATTTATAGTAATATGGTACACTAACTTTAAAATTTTGATAAATTTATAGTATTGGGTTAAAATAATTGGGGTTGATAATGATGAAATAATTATTCTTAAGTACAGTTATAATTTATATGATAGGTTGGTAGTTGAAGAGATTACCTAATGGGAGCGAAATCTTCGCCAAATTCGAGATAGCGAGTTAGGAATATGGAAGGAGATTCAACGGGAAATACTAGGGAGCAACACAAATCATGGAAACATAATGACATAGATGGCAAGTGCCAAGAATATACATCTTATTAAGAATACGATCTAAAATTATATAAAATAAAAAAATATCGATTATTTTATAAGTTAAAAACGTTACACTAATTATGAATTATAGCATCTAATTAGATATAAATATAATTTTTTGTATGAATACACAATACTGTAGTTGCACAAGGTTAGTATATTATTAACTTATTCTCGTAACAAAATTTTGGCATATCATTCTCTGTACTATTATTTTTAACCTTCGATGGTTTTCGTAGCACTCGTTCTTACTTTCGGTTTAGTGAAAATATCCTTCTATTATTCAAAAAATTTACCGTTCAAATTTCATTCAAATTTCATGCTCAACCCGATTTTTTAAGCCAAAATACCCTAAAAAACCTATTATATCTTTCTGATATTACTATGATTAGTATTTTCATCGGAGTAGTACAGAAAAAAACAAGGCTTAAAATATAAAATATATATTTTTTTCTTTTCTCATACAATGGAAATTAAAACCTTTACAAGGGTAGACTTCTTAAAAATAGAATTATTTTAATCTTGAGAAAAAGTATGACCTAGGAAAAAATCCTCACGCCTTTCTCATCGAGGTACTTTGCCCAGGTAATTGGCTTTAACGGAGCTACTTACACATGTACAACATCTTTCTCCCTACTTTTGTTCTTCCCTACTACATGGAAATCGTATTGGGGTGGGGGAATGAGCCCATGCATACATATTTGAAAACAGCTAGCACTTTTTCCCAAAATCTTTCCTTATTAATTCTACTCTTTTTCTATAGGACCCTTATAGGGTTTGTACTCCATTATCGGTACCCATTCACATTCAATTATATATGATGGTTCCTTTCAGAATCCCGCGTTATGTTTCACTAAACTATCCTATAACGTTCTCGGGTGTAGTTGGGTGAAATCTCTTTTCTCACCCCAACTAACCATTTCTTCTATTTGAGATTGGTGGATTTCCATTCATGTCATTTTTATTTTCAAATGTTCTCGCTATCCTCTTCGGTCGTATTCATTACAACCGAGTCTCATTTAGAGATAAAGATCATAAGGGTATTCCACAATTCGATCTTTGATCTCATAAATTAGACCTAGTTCACGAGTAGAGTCGTGATGAACCAATTAATAAGCGTGTATATATATATATATATATTAGCACAAAGTAAACATACATATACATATCTCTTTCTCGGTATTCAAGTGCCATCCTTAAGTCCAATCCCTCACAAATACACACAATACTCCCCATTTTTACATCTCGTAAAAGGTATACACTCTCTTGTTTCCCAACCCGATATGCAAATGACTCTCCATTTTATTTACTTAGATACAAATGCAATGCATGAATGTAGTATATCAACAATCATTATGGATTATCTTACTATCTAATAACTAAAATATTACTTAATTATTGTATATATTAATATGCATTTATCACACCATTTAATATAGTGATTTATTACCGCACTTAATGTAGTAACGTATTTTATAACTATTTATTATTTATTATTAAGTTGTATATAAATAGGATGTTATAGTACATTAAATAATACAACACAATCTTATCTATCGGGTACGCTTTTTCTCTCTACTCTTTTTTTTTTCTAAATTTCTTCATTTCCTTTATGATATCAGAGCCAGCCTAAAGCTTCAGCATTGTTCTAGCTTTGAAGATCCTGAACACATCTGCTGCCTACTATTGAAGACTCTTGAGCAAAAACTGCCTTCTATTCAAAACCAATCTTCTTCGTGCATGGTATCAATATTCTCATCCTTCTATACAAATATGAGTTCCTCTACTGCATTAATCCTTCCTACTTCACTCCCTACATTGCCTATCAAGTTAGAGAATACCAATTACTATCTTTGGAGAAACAATATCACAAATTTGCTGCAAGCATATCAGTTATTTGGATATGCAGATGGTAATATCCCTCAACCCAAATCTACTGTGATGCTAAAAGAAGTAGCTACTGAACTTGAAATAATCAACTCGGAATATGATGCGTGGATTATCCGGGATAAGTTCACTTTAACAACTATAATTGCCTCTTTATCTACTGAGGTGAATTTATAGATAATCGGAACTGTTACCTCTGCAGACGCCTGGTGCCGGCTTGAAATTTTGTATAGCTCCCAAACCCGCGCTCAAAAGGATATCCTTGATCAATAGTGGAGGGAGTTGAAGAAGGGAGAACAGCCTATGGCATCTTATTTGGCAACCATTTCCAACTTAGCTACCTCTTTTGCTCAAATCGGTCGTTTGAAACCAGATCATGAAATCAAGGACAAATTATTTGATGGTTTAGATAGGGAATGCGAAGCTCTTACCCTTGCAATGTTACCAGTTCTTGAAGCAATGACTCTTGATTCGCTGAAGGCCCTTCTCCTTGCTCAAGATGCTCGACAAGTTCAAAAATATGGTACTGACTCCGGCTCCAGTAGTGCACCGCTCTCTGGCCTACTCGGAGATTTTTCTAAGCCTACATCTCATGCCGCTGCCTTCTCTAGTCACAGACCATGAGGACTCCTTCCAACTTCGCCCCGTCCTCACTTCAGTGATCTCAGAAACCATAATCGTAGAGGAGGACGCAATGGAGGAACTGATAGAGGCTGGGGAAAACCTCTTGAAAATCGTGGGAATTTTTCTTTACAAGGATTCAAACCATGCGGATCTGGACTACATTTCAGCTCACGTCAGACGGATGCCCAACCCACCACACATTCTACAATTCGGCCCACTTCTCCTAAGCCCACCTCTTCCTATAGTGTGATATGCCAGCTATGTGGGCTCATTAGTCACTCAGCCCATCACTGTCCATCATTCGAATTAAAGCCCACATCCTTTACTGCTCAGGTTCATTCTTCTAATGGACATAAACCCAGTCCACATCATCTAGATTGGTATGTCAATTCAAGTGCTACGAATCATATTACTAATGACCTGTCACACTTGTCTATTCAGGACGATTCGACACTCCCTAAGCACCTCACGATCGGAGATGGGACAGGTTTACCTATTATCTCTTATGGATCTGCCTATTTAACCTCACATTCCCGAGGTTTCTCACTTACTAATATTTATTATGTTCCCAAAATTTCTCTCAACTTATTATCAGTGTCTCGTTTTACTCAAGACAATTCCTGCTATTTTGAATTCTATTCCACTCATTTTCTTATCAAAGATCTCTTTTCTCATCAGGAGCTGCTCCACGGGAGTCATAGGAACGGTCTCTAGTATTTGCGCACTCGTTGTAATATTTCTTCTATTGCTTGTATTAGTCGCATAGAGTCTGTTCCTAGGTGGCATCAATGTCTGGGTCACCCTTCTTTTCAAATTATGAGTCGTGTGCTTTCAGATCATTTATCAATGAGTATTATTTCTCCCTTACCCTTTTGTGACTCATGCTCTTGTAGTAAAATTACTCAACAACCATTTCCAGTCACTCACCATAAGAGTATCCATCCTATCGAATTAATTCACACAGATATTTGGGGACCATCCCCCATTATTTCCTCTATAGGTCATCGTTATTATGTTCATTTTTTGGATGATTATAGCAAATTTTCATGGTATTTTGTTATGAAACAATGATATGATGTTCTCTCTGTTTTTCGTGCCTTCTGTTTACAAGTTGAAAATTTACTTGATCAACGGATTAAATCTCTCCAATTTGACGGTGATAAAGAATTTCTTTCTAGTGCTTTCCAATCTGAGTTACAATCCGCATGTATTTTCCAACGGATCTCCTGTCCACACACACCTCAACAAAATGGATCTGTCGAACGTAAGCATCATCACATTATCGATATGGGTCTTACTTTTCTTACTCACTCTCATGTTCCCACCAAATATTGGCTGTTTGCCTTTGATATAACTATTTTCCTTATCAATCGCCTTCCCACAAGATCTCTCCACTTCGACCCCCCTATGAGGTACTTCACCATTCTACTCCTGATTATAAGTTACTTCGAGTTTTTGGTTGTCGTTGCTTTCCTTATCTCTGTCCTTATCTTCCTCACAAACTTCAACCTCGTTCAACTCCTTGTGTGTTTCTTGGATATCCCTCCAATTATCTCGGATATCGTTGTCTTGATACTCAAACAGGACGTATATTTCTATGTCACACAGTCCATTTTGATGAATATGTTTTTCCATTTGCCTCCTTGAGTTCCACATGTATGCCTTCCCCTCCTCCTGCCGTGCACCCTCCTATGGTGAATCTCTCCACACCCATCCCGTCTCCACCTCCGGACTTAGGTATGCTGCCCCAATCTCCTGTACAAACACAAGTTGACTCACCTATTGTTTCTGTTAAGGATGATCATGCTGCACCATCTTCCTCTCCTACATTGGATCACGCTCCTGCTCCACCTCTAGTTTCGCGTATGGTGACTCGCTCTCAAGATGGCAGTCTACCTCAACGGTGCTTCACTATTGATCCCATAATGTTCATTGCCTCTATGGAACCCCGTACTTATTCCTAAGCTTCTTGTCACTCCTTTTGGGTTAAGGCTATGCATACTGAGTTTGCAGCTCTTCTTCACAACCAGACTTGGGATCTCGTGCCCGCTCCACTTGTCGGCCTATTGTAGGGTGCAAATGGGTTTACAAAATCAAGCATCATTCTGACGACTCAGTGGCTCAATATAAGGCTCGTCTTGTCGCTAAGGGCTACTCACAACGTCCTGGTCTTGATTATGATGATACCTTCAACCCCGTTATTAAACCTGTTACTATATGGGTAATTCTTTCCCTTGCTGTATCTTTTAATTGGACCATTCGTCAGCTTGATGTGGATAATGCTTTTCTTCATGGTTATCTCAATGAGGAAGTTTATATGGATCAACCCCTTGGATTTGTTGATCCTTGCTTTCCTAGCCATGTTTGTCGCCTACGCAAATCTCTCTATGGCCTCAAACAAGCTCCTCGTACTTGGTTCTTCCGCCTGAGTTCCTATCTTCATCAACTTGGTTTTTGTAGCTCTGTTGCTAATAGCTCTCTATTTATCTACTGCACGAGTGAGTTTGTTATTTTTCTACTTATCTATGTTGATGATATCATTCTCACTGGTTCTTCTACTATACCCATCGGGAACATCCTTCATGCCTTTCATAGAGAATTCTCTATTAAAGATCTTGGTCCACTTCATCATTTTTTAGGCATTGAAGTTACTGCTCACTCTCATAGTTTATATCTCACACAGTAGAAGTATATTTGTGATCTTCTCTTCCGGGCTGCCATGAGTACTTGTAAACCTATTTCCACGCCAGTTGCCTCTGGTCCCCGACTTTCACAATATGATGGCCTTCCTCTTCCTGATCCTACTGATCATCGTCAACTTGTGGGCTCTCTACAGTATCTCACTCTCACTTGACCTAACATCACATATGCGGTTCTTCAGGTTTGTCAATTTATGCATCGTCCCACCACTACTCATTGGACTACTGTTAAGTGCATTCTCCGCTATCTTTAAGGGACACTTCAGCATGGTCTTACTCTTTGGCGATATCCTCCTTCTGGTCTTCACTGTTTTTCTGACGCTGACTGGGCCAAAAATTCGGATGATCGACGTTCTATTAGTGGTTTTACAATTTTTCTTGGCCACAATCTTATCTCATGGAGTTCTAAGAAATAACAAATAGCCACTCGATCTAGCACTGAGGCCAAGTACAAAAGTCTTGCTAATGCAACCGCTGAGCTAATCTGGCTTCAGTCTCTTCTTAAAGAACTCGGTATCTCTTCCACTCATTCTCCAGTTTTGTGGTGCGATAATCTTTCAACCATTTATCTCACTGCCAACCCCCTCTTCCATGCTCATACAAAACATATTGAGATTGATTTTCATTTTGTTCGTGAACAAGTGCGTCAAAGTTTACTCAATGTTCGTTTTATAGGAACTACTGCTCAATTGGTGGATTTGCTCACCAAAGGTCTCCCTTGTGCCCGTCTCTCTCTTTTATGAGACAAGCCGTTCACGTTTAGCTTGCGAGGGAGTAATAACCAAAATATTACTTAATTATTATATATATTAATATGCATTTATCACACCATTTAATATAGTGATTTATTACTGCACTTAATGTAGTAACGTATTTTGTAATTGTTTATTATTTATTATTGAGTTGTATATAAATAGGATGTTATAGTACAGTCAATAATACAACACAATCTTATCTATCGGGTGCTCTCTTTCTTTTCTAAATTTCTTCATTTCCTTTACTATCTAAATAATCCACTTATCTTTAGTTTATCTAACGTGGTAAGCATTCATGCTTTACCTTGATATTCACGGCTTATCAGCCATATTAATTCTCACAACACGGTTCTCTTGAGACCATCTCCATTTCCTGTTCATTTATGGGGTTATATCATTGTTGCATACAATGATTTTCTTAGAATTATGAATTTTGGTTTATGATAACCTCGATTGCTTCGAATTTCCCACGAATTATGAATTACATTGTCGCATTCATTTAAGGGGTTATATCATTGTTGCAACATGGTTCTCCGAGAACGATCTCCAATTTCCCACAGTTGCGTATTTTAGTTTATGACAACATCGGTTTTCCCTTGAATTTTCCAGTTCCACGGCCTGACTTATTATTGACAACGAGGTTTACATAGGAGGTTATCAGAAATTCTCATCAAATGTGGCCGGAGCATGGGCGTTTTGTAGCCATGATCCACGCGAAGCTTTATGTGGTTGTGGCTGGCCAGGAGGTCACCGTAGTTGGGTGAACTTCGTCATCGACTACTCATGATTGAGCTGAACTCAAAAGACCCACCAATGGTCGACCCTTACCATGGAGGGGTAGAGGGGAGGCATGTGGTCACTTTGGCACTAGTGGTTTCCAGAGTGGTGTCCTATGGTGGACGAATTTGGCCCCAAAAGTTATCGACATTGGGTAGAACTTCGATCCCGAAACTAGATCGACCAAAATGACACTCTTGCAGTATTTTTCAGCCACTAGCAAATTGGGACCTGCTATAAAACTAAAAAAAAGTCTATTAATGACATTTTTACATCAAGATAACCCCATTTGTTAATCGAACGAGAGAGAAATTCTCATACAAGCATTAGGAGGTCAGGTAGCTCTTTAAGATCGGTATTTTCGACTTTGAATCCAAAATTCGATCTATCTAGAAGGAGTTAATGCACTTAATTCCATATGAAGACTGACAACTCAGTTGCTAGCTAATCTCTACACTTTGTAGCACTCAATTTGATAAAAAAATTAAATCAAATAGAACAATATTTGAAGCGATGCAGCATAAATCCTATCAGTCAGTGGGCGGTGACTCACAGGTGAGTCTGGTCGACCAGACTCAGTCCCCACCAACTCAACTTCCCTTATTTTTCTTTTTTATTTTTTATATTTAAATTACCATTTTTCTCTAGGTCATGTTGATAATTAAATCCAAAATCGTAGCCTTTTCGAATGAAAACCGACTTTCCCAAAACCTTATTTTTTGTGCCTAGGAACCTGATCCCAAATTTGATAGTATCACTAGTCCCAACATCGAATTTCCTATCCAAATATCAATATCGGGTCATGATCCAAATTTGACTTTACAAATCACAACTCGGGTTCCATTCCCAATTTGGGGATCCATGCTCGATTTCAGTTTTTGTCTATGGTTCGGGATTCCATTCTTGATTTCATATTCCATTCTTTGTTTAGAATTGTATTATTGGTTTTGGTTATCACTTTTAATTTGAAATTTCATTTCTTAGTTTAGAGTTTTATTTTTTGTTTGAATCTTATTCCCGATTCACACTCGATTTTTAGTACATTTCATAACGGTATTACAATATCATAAGGAAAGCACAATAATATTATCCGTGTGCAATACCCGAGCATATCTCAATATTTTATGAGCATGGTCCTTTTCTCAACCATTTCTATTCAAATCAATAGTAGGATTCACACATCAATTATTATAGTAAGTTTGGTCTGTCACTCGACCAACTCCTATAAATTAGACATAACGGGCATAAGGCCTCAATGCATAGCCATAACTTGCCACTATATTTTGTTATCATAGTCCTTATAACCTTTTCCCGTTTCTTAACCTCTTAAATAGTATTTCTTCAGTGGACATGCACTTAAGTTATTTTGCACTTTTTATATGTGTTCCAAAATCTAGGTTAGCATTCATTTCAAGACAATACTCAAAATAAACAAGGTGCTACGTTCGGTCCAATCGGACTCGTCATCATTACTCTCACTCATTATTTTTATTGGGACTTGTTCGTCTCGATTGTTATTTCCTCTATCTCTATCTCTGGTTGTGTGATACTCCCACTATAGGATTCATTCTACATGAATTAAATCATATAATCTGGGTCAGTTTAGATATCTCTAAGCACTTATAATATTCTCCCATAATTTTTCACAAATTATAGTTTTGCTCCTCGGGTTAGGTTGTCTAAACTAACATGTTGATGAACCTCTCAAAATTATTAAGCCCACTTATGATTTTATTCCAAATCAAGATTATACCAACATTAGGACTTATTTACTAAAATTCCCAAGTGTTTATAAGTCTCTTACTTATATAACACAAAGTTTGCATTTTGGTCCTTAAATTGGGAAAATTACAAAATTTCCCTTACTCATCAAAAGTTCCCCATTTTGAACTATAAACTTCCAAATTCTCTCATTTGGGTCCTCCCAATTTATTTAAACACATTTTCACACCAAAAAAATATTTATTACACTTTGGTCCCTAAAATAGCTAAAATTACCATTTTCAACTCACTTGCAAAAAGATATATTTTTGCATATTTACTTTGGCAAAATTACTATTTTGCCCATTTAAGAACCAAAGTATAATAAATACATTTATCATACCCCTAATGGCTCGTGAAAGGAGTTGTGGGGCCTTACCCCAACCAACCACAACCTAATTTGGTCATTTTCCAAAACTAGCCAAAACAGAGCTACTCAGGATGTAAACCCCGTCTTGTTGTAATAATAAAACCAGGAAAAGAACCGGTTAGTTCTAAAGAGAAAAATCGAGTCGGTTCATAAACCGTAACTAATAGAGAAAGGGTAAATCGAAAAATTTACATTTCTCGAGTGACCTAAAGAGTGATAAAAGTCATGGAAAAGGACTTTGGGATGAATTGGAAGAGAAAACCAAACCAGTTCAGGTGAATCGAACTTAAACCGGATTGAACTAGTTTGAACCACTATTGAACTGATTTCTAAATTCATTTTTCTATGTGACTTAAAAAAATTCAAATTGGAGAATTGAAGCCTTTATTGGATAGATAATGAATTTATAAATTTTTTATTTTAAAAAACTATGTCGAATCGGGCCTGAACCGGTCGGTTTAAGCATTGAACCTGGTTCGAATTGGTACAGTCTGATTCAAAATAGTGTCATCTTTTTTCCTTCAGATGACAACACTGTTCACTCGCTGGAAAAGCTAACAGTGCCGTCGAAGATGAAAAGTCTTCGTTCAGGACATTTTTGGCCATGAATGATCACCATAAAGGCGCCAATCAGACGACCAGAGAGTCCCCGAACTCCTTATATAAAGAGCTCCTCTCCATTCCTTCTCCTCACACCTAAAAACTCCTCTCTCTCTCTACTGCTCCAATTTTTGGTGAAGCTTGAACCAAAGCTCTGACATTGGGGTTTTTCTGAGCCAAAGAAGGTGAGGTCGGGTACTTTAGACTCGGGGAGAAGTTAGCTACTCGACGGTGGTCACCATTCGATTCGAGGATTGTCGGAGAAGCTTCGGCGAACCGAAGCTGCCCTATTTCGGTAAAGTTGAAAATGACCAATATGAGCCCTCCTCAGGCCAAACCAAGCTCTTCCAACACTCCCTTAGCCCTCATATGACAGAATTAGAAATGAAAGGTAAGCCAATTTGGCTCCCCTCTACAATTTCCGATTAGTGTTAAGAGTAAGAGACGATGAAACTTCATTGACCAAATTCTCCCTCAATTCGACATTAATTGTTGTGATTCTTGATCCTAGGAATAACCTCAGGATGAGAGTTTACCTGCCCTGATCAAAAGCTTGGACCGCCACACCACCGCCGGTAAGCTTTCAAATCTTTCTCTTTGTCTGCCCAATTTTCCAGCGAAGCTCTGTTTGAGCTCGTTCTGACCCCAAATCCTGTGATTCAAAGCTCAATTGAATCGTATGTATGTATAGGAACTTAATTTTACCTTCAATTTCAACAAAACCTGATTTAATGGTTAATTTGATGAAATCAAATTCAGCCAGATTGAAAGGGGGAAATTGGGGAAAATTTTTTGGGGAATTTAGGGATTTCATAAAATTAAGGGACCAAAGTGAAATTTTCCAAAATTGAGGGCCAATTGGCCATGAAAAAGTTATTGGAGGACCAATTGGTCAATTTTTTAAATTTATTAGGGTTAAATTTCCATTTTTGTGAAGTAGGGGCCAAATGGTAATTTTTGAAAAGTTAGGGACCAAATTGGAAATTTGGGACACTTTAACCCCTTTTTGTGATTTTGGATAAATTGAGGCCCAAAATGAATTTTGGAAGTTTCGAGACTCAATTTTGGGAAAAATAGCATTAGGGACTTAAAGTTAAAAAAAAAGAACTTTGAGGACCTAAATACAAATAATTGAAAGTTTGGGCATTTTGTTCATACGTGAGGAACGAAAGCTATTATGCCAAATGTTAATAGATAAGGATGTCCAAATTTGTGTAGGAACACGAAGGACCGAAACGCCAGCAATGATAAGCTCGCGTGGAGACAAAAAGCCGATTAAGAGGAATACTCTGCACTTATTGTGTTATGCCCCGACCTGTTTTGGTCGAATCCCCGTGAGCAACCCGCCACTCCCTTTGGTTCATGAAGGGTTTCACCCTTTTCTAAACCGCGAGGAGTAAGGCGTCCTTTTTCCTGTCTTTCCTGGAATAACATTATACAAAACCAAAAATCTTTTAAATAAATATACCTGTCTTTACAGTTCCCACACATGGAGGTCTTTAAGTTTGGTTTTTCCCTTTGTTACCTGAAAGGGGTAAAAGGGAGTGGGTGAGTTCGATAACTGAGTGAATGGGTGTTGGGTGAGAGTTTCCAAAAACAAGATATCTTTAATTGGAGTGTCCCAAACTCCTTATTTCCTAAAAAAACATTCTTTCCTCAAGTTTTGATTTTTTAAAACCCTTTTTCCTCATTTTCCACATTAGGTGTGTTTAACAGTCAACACACGCCCTTCATTAGGAAGGGATCACACATTCGTAGGGCAACCTGTCCACTGCATCCACTTGTGGTGTCGAGTGACTTTACTAGCCACCTAAATAGAAGCCTGTCCACTTCTACCCTAGGTATGAGTGGATGTTCGCGACATCCTACCCTCATACCTGAAAAGTAACTCCATGTGTGTATGAGGACAAAGACCACTTCCTGACCCCACCCAGGTCTTATGCGCATAAAGCTACGTCGAGCTTCCTTGACTTCTAGCATCACAATCTACCCTTATCTCCACCATGTCGCCCAGTGGCCCTTAGGAAACATCACTACCCCTATTTGGCATCTTGATGGTCTCGAACCTTAGTGCATGCACAAACAAAGTTTTCCATAAGCCAATAATCTGTGGTGCTACTAGTCCAACGACCTTGACCCTCAACTCGACCTGTAGCTATTTGTCTAAACCTGTCTGTCGATTGGGTCTTGTCGCACTACCGCTAGTCCATCGAGTATGTCAGTCCTGTCTTGGTACCATAGCCAAATCACATCATTCATTCATTAAAAGTTTTCATGGCTTATCATCATGTTTGTTTACGAATAACTTTTTCACTTCTCCATCACACCAACCGGGTGTGATGACATCTCCGCTTATAACTGGTAAGCGGGATTTCTACTTCCTTCTAGGAAGTTCATCATACCAACTGGGTATGATCTACTTACAACCCGTAATTAGTTTTTTCACATATTTCTCACATCACCCCAACCATGCATGATGTTAAAATTTTTACTTAGTAGTGGTTTTTCCTTTTTGAGATACTCATCATCCCAACCAGTTATGATGTGAAAAATCTCACTCACACGATAAGTGCAGTGTATTCCTCTTAATTGTCTTTTTGCCTCCACACGAACTTATTCTTGCTGGTGTTCTAGTCCTTCGTGTTCCTACCCAATTTTAGACATCCTTTTGTAATTAAAATTTGATATAATAGCCTTCGTTCCTCACGTATGAACAAAATGTCCAAACTTTTTAATTATTTGCATTTAGGTCCCTAAAGTTCTTTTTCCCTTGACTTTAGGTCCCTAATGCAAAATTTTCCCCAAATTGAGTCCCGAAACCTGCAAAATTCACTTTGGGTCCTCAATTTACACAAAATCACTTAAGAGGTTCAAGTTTCCCAAATTTCCAATTTGGTCCCTAACTATTAAAAAAAAATACCATCTTGCCCCTACATTACAAAAATGGCAATTTGACACCAATTATTTTCAAAACTTGACCAATTGATCCTCCAACATCCTTTTCATGGCCAATTGACCCTCAATTTCAAGAAATTGCACTTTGTTCCCTCAATTTTACGAAATCCCCAATTTTCCCCAAAATTTTCCCCTTTCAAATTGGTTGAATTTGATTTTATCAAATTGACCATTCAATTAGAGTTAATTGATCCAATTAAAGTTATGGATCAGTTTCTAAACCTCCATACAATCCAATTGAACTTTGAATCGCGTCATTTGGGTCTGAAATGAGCTCAAACGAAGTTTCGTTAGAAAATTGAACCCAGAGAGAAAGCATACCGTTGGAGGTGCTACGGTCCGAGCTTTCGATCGGGGAGGTAGCTCTCATCCTAAGGATCCTCATAGGATCAAGAATTGCAATAATTTATGTTGAATTGAGTGAGAATTTAGTTAGTAAATTTTTGTCATTTCTCTCTCTAACGCCGATAAAAATTTACAAAGTGGAGCCAAATTAGCTTACCTTTCAGCTCTAGTTTGGTTGTATGAGGGCTATGGAAGTGTTGTGAAATCTTGATTTGGCCTAAGAATGACTCAATTTGGCCACTTTTAGCTTGACCAAAACAGGGCAGCTTTAGTCCGCTGGAGCTGCTTCACTGTTTGATTACGCCGACGCTTACTCGGCGATCCTCGGATTGAATGGTGACCACCGTCGGGTAGTTGACTTCTCCTCGAGTCTAAGGAATCCGACCTCGCCTTCTTTTTCTTTGAAAAAACTTAACGTCGGAGCTCTAGTTTGAGCTTCACCAAAAATTGGAGCAGTAAAGAGAGAGAGAGAGAGAGAGAGAGAGAGAGAGAGAGAGGAGTTTTCAGGTGTGAGGAGGAGGAATGGAGAGGAGCTCTTTATATAGGAAGCTCGAGGACTCCTTTGCTGTCAGATTGGAGCCTTGATGGCGATCATTCATGCCCTGAATAGAGACTTTTCATCTTCGATGGTGCTGCTCATTTTTCCAGTGAGTGAAAAGTACTGTCATCTGAAGGAAGAATACGACACTATTTAGAACTAGACTGGACCGGTCTGAACCGGGTTCAATGCTAAAACCAGCCGGTTCAGGCCTGTTTCGACCGTGTTTTTCAAAATTAAAAATTTCTAAATTCATGTAAATTTATTCTCTATCCAATGGTGTTTCAATTCTCCAATTTAAATAATTTAAGCTACCTAGAAAAATGAATTTAGCAACCAGTTCAATGATAGTTCAAACTGGTTCATCTGAACTGGTGTGATTTTCACTTCTAATTCATCCCAAAGTCCTTTTCCAAGGATTTTATGACTCTTTGGGTTACTAGGGAGTTGAAAATTTCCCAATTTGCCCTTTTCTCTAATGGTTGGGGTTCGTGAACTGGTTGGGTTTTCTCACTTAGGTTAACTGGTTCTTTCTCGGTTTTCCTTATCTTCAAGGGACGGGGTTTACATATTGGGTGAGTGAGATTATTCACATCATACCCGGTTGGGATGATGAGTACTTTGGAAATGAAAAACCACATCTATGTAGAATTTTAACATCACACCTAGTTGGAGTAATGTGAGAAATACGCAGAAAAACTACTTTTCAGTTGTAAGTAGATCATACCCGGTTAGTATGATTAACTTCTTGGAAGGAAGTAGAAAACCTGCTTACCGGTTGTAAGCGGAGATGTCATCACACCTGGTTGGTGTGATGGATGAATTGAAAAGTTATTTTATTAGAAGTGTTCTCCTCTAACTATGTGCCAATACTTAAAATTTTTAGGAGACCTTCTTGGCGAGAGCTCAATTAGCTCAGTTAGGCCAGAGGCCTCGGTTTTGGAACTTGGGGGTTAAAATGCTTGATTTTGGAAAATCACGTACAATGGGCCCAAGGCGAGTTGGCACAGGAAGGAGCTCGTAAATAAACATGATGATAAGCAATAAAATTTTAAATGAATAAACTTTGTTATTTGGCTATGGTACCAAAACAAGACCAACATACTCGATGGATGAGCAATAGTGCGACACGGCCTGGTCGATGGACCAGTTTAGGCAAATAGCTGCAAGTCGAGTTGTGGGTCGGGGTCGTCGGACAAGTGGCACCAAAGTTAAATGGGTTTATGAAAAACTTTGTTTGTGCATGCACTTGAGGTTTGGGACCATTAAGACGCCCAAGAGGGGTAGTGATGCATCCTAGGGGCTACTGGATGAGATTGTGGGTACAAGAGTAGTTTTTCATGCCAGTAATCAAGGAAGCTCGACGTAGCTTCATGTGCATGAGAGGTGGGGATGGGATGAGGTCTCTGTCCTCATACGAACACAATGTTGCTTTTCGGGTTTGTGGGTCGGATGTCACGAACATCCACTCATTTCCATGGTAGAAGTGGACGGGTTTCTATCTATGTGGCCGGTAAAGTTGCTTCGACGCCACAAGTGGGTGCAGTGGATGGGCTGCCCTGCGAATGTATGATCCCTTCATGATGAAGGGCATGTGTTGATTGTTAAACACACTAATTATGGATAATGCGTAAAATGGTTTTTTTGAATAACTAGGAATTTTAGGAAAATAATATTTTTGAAAAGAAACAAGGAATCTCACACACTACGATAAAAGATGTTTTGAATACTCTATCGCAATACCCATTCACCGAGTTATCGAACTCACCCCTGCCCTTTACCCTTTACAGGTAACCAAGGGAAAACGTACCTAAATACCCTCTAATAGCTGAACTTGTAAGACAAGTATGTAAGGTTAATATATTAAATTTTGATTTATGTTATTCTAGGAAAGGTACAAGTAAAAAGGATGCCATACTCTTCACGATTTAGAGAAGGGGAACCCTTAATGAATTGGGAGTGTGGCGAGTTGCTCACGGGGATCCGACCAAACCGGGTTAGGGCATGACAACTTGAGTGGTATCAGAGCCTGTTTACTCAAATACATTATCAAGAGTATAAAACATAGTAACTAATAGGGATAATTTTAAAATTTTTAGATGGCTCCCAAGAATGAAACCAAGAGAACTAGAGTCGTAGTCTCTGACACTACCCAACCATTTCCTTGTGGAAACTCCCCGAGGAGCCCAACCAACCCCACCTGGATTAAGCTCAGAACATCAGAGGTTGTACGAGGAGTTTACTCGAGTGTTTGGACAACCTAACCTCGTTTCTAAGGCAGACACCAATTCTTGGGCTGAACTGAAGGAAGTATAATCCCATCCTCCTCCTGTTAACTATCCTCATCCAGTTGACATTCCCAAAGATTTTATGACTCCCCGTCAACTCGGGTGTAAGCCTTTCCTTCAAGAGAAAGATGTTGGTGCCTCCTTGGATTGACTGGCTAATGTCAAGAAGCTGATGGGGATAGTTAGGATATTACTAAAGGACATGGTGATCCTCACAGAATTCTTCCTGGAGGGTAGTGCCAAAAGATGGTGGGACAATGTTTGAAGCCTACACATCTCCACACCCACTTGATAGCAGTTTGAGGAGAGGTACGCGAAAGAGTACCTGGCTCCTCATTTGATTAACAAGAAGAAGCAAGATTTCCTCCGACTTCGACAAGGGCTTAACTCAATATCGAAGTATGAGACCAAATTCAATGAGTTAAGACCCTTTCCTACTGACTTGGTATGACCGACATATATATGCTAGCGATTCATGAACGGTCTTAATATGTACATATGAGACCTTATGGGAGTACTAGGTCACCCCACGGACCTAGCGATAATAATTAGTATGGCTCACAAATGTGAGCGACTAGTGGAAACCCAACGCTGTCGAACGGAGCAAACAACTCAGAAGGAGGATAAGGGCCAAAGCCATCATGGTGGATGGAAGGAACATAATGGTCGAAAATGGGGAAATAGAGTGGGATTTCAAAAGAGAAGGGATATGCCACCACCTCCTCAGAGAATAATCCCTACCCTGTCACAAGAAAACCCCCGCTGTCCTAAGTGCCAAAGGTACCACGAGGGAGCGTGCTTGTCCTATTTTGCTTGTGGACAAGAGGGGCACCTTACAAAAGAATGCCCCACTATTAGGGAAAACAAGCAGAGTAATACACTCAGACAACCCCAAGGGAACCCCAGGAATCCTAGACAGGACGTTGCGGCTAGAGTACCAGCTAGGGTATATAACCTCACTCAAGAAGAGGCTAGGAAAGACCCTAGTACCGTAGCGGGTACTTTCCAAAAGGTCTACCTTCCAATTAGATTAAGAAAAACATGCAATTGAAATTTTATTTCATAAAGGAAGTCTTCTCTCTAAAATATGCATTTCTCTAATTAGGGCATGTGCATTTATGGGAACAAAAGGTCTACACCCTCTTTGACTCGGGAGCAGGGAGATCTTTCATCAAAGAGGATTTAATACCAAGTTTACCCCTAGAACTAACCCCTCTAGGACAAAGTCTCAATATCCTCACATCCTTAGGAGAAGGGTTAAATAGGAGCAAACAACTGAAGGGATGTGAGATAAAGATTGGAGGAGTTAAACTCGAAGCAGATTTGATTCCATTACCTTTGAGGGAGGTAGAAGTAATCCTTGGAATGGATTAGTTAAGTAACCATTAGGCTAAGATGGACTGTGGGAGGAAGATAGTTGTAAACCCCGCTCCTTGGAGTTAAGGAAAACTGGGAAAGAACCAGTCAAACCGAGTGAGAAAATCAGACTGGTTCACAAACTCGTTCATTGGGGAACGGGCAAATTGGAAGAATTTCAACTCCTAAGTGACTCAAAAAGGTTCATAAACCTTGGAAAAACACTTTAGGACAAATTGAGAGAGAAAAATGTGATCGGTTCAGGTGAATCAGATTGAACCAATTTAAGAACTGAGCCGGTTTATAAACCGGAACCCATAGAGAGAGGACAAACTGGGAAATATAGGGAACCTAAGTGACCTAAGGAGTTATAAAATTTATGAAAAAGGAATTTAAGATGAATTGGTGATGAAAACCAAATTGGTTCAGGTGAACCGGATGCAAATAGGATTGAACTGGTTTGAATCAGTATTAAATCGAATGCTAAATTCATTTTTCTTGGTGGCTTAAAAAATTCAAATTTGAGATTTGAGGCCACCATTGTATAAATGAATTTAGAAATTTTTAGATTTAAAAAATTTGGTCAAATCAGGGCTGAACCCGCCAGTTTAAGCTCTAAACTCGGTTTGGATGGGCCTGGTCTGGTTTAGAACAGTGTCATCTTCTTCCTTTAGATGACAACACTGTTCACTCACCGAAAAATTGAAGCAGCACCGGTGAAGAAGAAACGTTTCTGTTCAATACATTTCAGCCATCAATATCTGTCATAAAGGTACCAAACGGATGGCCGATGATTCCCCGAGTTCCCTATATAAAGAGCCCCTCTCCATTCATTCTCTCCACACCTAAAAAGCTCACTCTCTCTCAGCTACTTAGTTTTCTAGTGAAGCTCAAACCAAAGCTTCGATATAGGGCCATTTCTAAGCCAAAGAAGGTGAGGTCGGGTTCCTTAGAACTGGGGAGAAGTCAGCTACACGGTGGTGATATCCATTCATTCCGAGAGTCGTCGGAGAAGCACCGGCATGATTGAACAGTGAAACAGCTCCGTCAGACCGAAGCTGCCCTGTTTTGGCCGAGTTGAAATCAGCCAATTTGAGCCCTCCTCAGGCCAAACCAAGCCTTACCAACACCTCCATAATTCTCCTACAACTAAATTAGGACCGAAAGGTAAGCCAATTCAGTTCCCCTTTGCAATTTCCGACCAGTGTTAGAGAGAGAGTTAGTAGAATTTCAATGATAGAATTCTAATCCAATTTGACATCAATTGATGCCATTCTTGATCCTAGGAGGAACCTCAGGAGGAGAGCTACCTGCCCAGATAGAAAGCTCAGGCCGCCGTGCCCTCACTAGTGAACAATTGAAGCTTTCTCTCTCTAAAGTCTATTTTCCGGCAAAGCTCTATTTGAGCTCATTCCAGTGTTAAAACATATGATTCAAAGTGCTAAGGAATCATATGAACATGTAGAAACTCAATTTCAACTTCAATTTCAACAATTAGAAGTATTTGATAGGTCAATTTGATAAAATTAAATTCGACTGTGTTAGAGAGTTGAAATTGACGGGAAAAATGGGGATTTTTAAAAATTCAAAGGACCAAGATGTAATTTTATAAAATTGAGGGGCAATTGGCTATGATAAGAATGTTAGAGAGCCAATTGAGGAATTTTGGAATTTTTGGGGTGAAACTTACCATTTTTGTAAAGGAGGGTAAAATGGTAATTTTGGAAAAGTTGGGGAGCAAATTGGAAATAGGGAAATTAAACCCATTTTTGTTAAATTTGAATAAATTGAGGTCCTAAGATAAATTTTAAAAGTTTCAGAACTCAATTTGAGGAAAAATTGGCATTAGGGACTTAAAGTAAAATAACTTTAGGGAACTAATTGCAAACAATTAGAAAGTTTGGTTTTCTCATTCATTTGAAATGAATGAAGGCTATTAGGCTGAGTGATAATGAATAAGTATATTCATATCATGTAGGAATACGAAGTACCAGGAACTCCAGCAAGGACAAGCTCACGTAAATACAAGGAACTGGTCGAGTGGAATTCACTGCATTAACAGGTGAGTGGGATTTAATATCATACCCAGTTGTTGATGATAAGTACCTTGAAATGAAAACCCACTACTTAGTGGTATTTTAAACATCACAACATAGAGAAGTGATGTGAAAATGATGCGGAAAAACTACTTACATGTCGTGAGTAGATCATACTCGGTTGGTATGATGAAGCTTCCTTGGAGGAAGTGGAAAACCAGTTCATTGGTTATGAGCAGAGATATCCTCATACCCGGTTGGTATGATGGACAGTTGAAAATTTATATTTTGTCGGAAGTGCTATCCCTTGACTGTGTGCCACTGCTTAAACAATTTGGGAGACCTTTTTGACGGGAGCTTGAATAGCTCTTATAGGCCGGAGGCCTTGGTTTTGGAACTTGAGGGCGATTATACCCAGTTTTAAAAATATTGAATAGTGGGCCATAGGCTAGTGGGCACGAGCAGCAGCTCCTAAATAAACATGAGATATGAGCCATAAAACTTTAATAAATGAATTGTTTGGCCATGGTACCAAGACGTGACAAACATACTCAGTCAACTAGCGGCAGTGAGACATGATAGGTCGACGAACCAGTCAAGACAAATAGTTGCAGGTTGAGTTGAGGGTCAAGGCCATTGGACCAGTGGCACCACAGATTATAAGGCATGATGTAAAAATACTGATTGTGTATGCACTGTGATTACGGGACCATCAAGACGCCCAAGAGGAGTAGTGATATGTCCTAAGGGCTCTAGACGACCTAGTGGGTATACGGGCAGTTTGTCGAACCAGGTGACCATGCAAAATTTGGAGTTGCATCAAGCGCATGAGACCGAGGTGGGGATGGGATGAGGTCTCTGTCCTCATACAGACATGAAGAATTTTTATGGGATTGAGGGTCGAATGTTGCGAACATCCACTCATTCTTAGGGTAGAAGTGGACGTGCTTCTATTTAGGTGGTCGGTAAAGTCACTCCGACACCACAAGTGGGTTCAGTGGACGTACTAGCCTGTGAATGTGTGTTTGACCTTCATGATGAAGGGTGTGTGTTGGGTGATGACACACTGTGATTGATATGAAATGACGATAAAAATAAAAAATTTGAAATGAAAGGATTTTTAAAAGAAAATAAGAAGTCTGGCACACTACAATACAAATCTTTTTCCTAAAAAAAATTAAAATTTGAAAACCCATTCACTGAGTTCTAGAAACTTACCCCTCTTTCTATCTCTTTTTCAGGAAAAGAGAAAAATGACTAGGAATAACACCGAGTCTTACCCTTTGTCAGGTATGCTTAATTTCCCTTAAGCTTGCATTTTATTTGATAGTTGTCTTTCGAGGGAACAAGGTTGAAAATACGCCTGGCTCATCTCGAGTTAAAGAAGGAGGAAACTCTTCTTGAACTAAGAGAGCGGCGGGTTATTCACGGGGATCGAACCAAACTGGATTGGAGCGTAACAATAGTAACCTTCCAAACTCCTGAGACAAACGAACTAGAATTCTAAATAGATAAGAGGAAGAGTGAAGTACACATGGTGTCTCATATCAAGGCCCAAAAGATGATACGAAAAGGTTGTATGGATTTTCTGGCCATGGTTATCAACGAGAAGTCTGAAGAGAAGGGACCCGGAGACATTTCGGTGGTTAAACACTATCGAGAAGTATTTTCGGACGAATTACCTGGACTACCCCCAAATCGATAATTGGAGTTCACCATAGAAACTATTCCAAGTACAAATCCCATATCCCAAGCCCCCTATCACACTATGTTAACCTCGTCCTTTTATAATAAGAAAACCTCGGAAAGAACCAATTATTTCCAAAGAGAAAATTGAGTCGGGTTATAAACCAAAATCGATAGATAAAGGGTAAACTGGGAAATTTATGGATCCTGAGTGAACTAAAGAGTCACAAAAGTCATGAAAAAGGAATTTAGGATGAATTGGAGATGAAAACCAAACAGGTTCAGGTGAACCAAACCTGAATTGGATTGAATCAATTTTAAATTCATTTTTCTAGAAGGCTTAGAAAATTCAAATTGGAGAATTGAGGCCACCATTTGATAGAGAATGAATTTAGATGAAATTACAAAATTTTAATTTTGAAAATTTCATTCAAATCGGGCCTGAATCGGCCAGTTTAAGCTTTGAACCCGGTTCAGACCCATTCGATCTGGTTGGGAACAGTGTCGTCTTCTTCCTTGAGATGACAACATTGTTCACTCACAAGAAAATCAAGTAGCACCGACAAAGATGAAAAGTCTCTGGTCAGGGAGTTTCACATGCAATGAATGACTGCCATTAAGGAGCCAATCGGATGGCGAAGAAGTCCCCGAGCTTCCTATATAAAGAGCCCCTTCTCATTCATCCTCTTCACAACTGAAAACTCCACTCTCTCCCTACTGCTCCATTTTTTAGTGAAGCTTAAACCAAAGCTCCATCTTGGTCATTTTTCTAAGCCAAAGAAGGTGCGGTCGAGTTCTTTGGATTCAGGGAGAAGTCAGCGACACGCTTGTAGTCTCCCTATTTCAGTTGAGCTAAAAATCGCCAATTTTAGCCCTTCTCATGCCAAGCCAAGCTCTCTTAACATTTCCACAGCCCCCTACAGCTAAATTAGAGTGGAAAGGTAAGCCAATTTGGCTCCACTCTGTGAATTCCGATCGGTGCTAGTGAGAGAACCAACATAATTTTACTGACCAAATTCTCCCTCAATTCGACATGAATTGAGGTGATTCTTGATTCTAGAAGGAACCTCAAGACAAGAGCTATCTGCCCAGATTGAAAGCTCGGATCGTCGCGCCTCCTTGACGGTAAGCTTTCGAAGCTTTCTCTCTCTATGCCGAGTTTTCTGGTGAAGCTCCATTTAAGCTCGTTTTAGCATCAAATCGTGCAATTCAAAGTGTAATTGAATTATATGGAAGTGTAGGACTCAAATCCACCTTCAATTTCAACAATTAATTTCGATTGATCGGTCAATTTAATGAAGTCAAATCCAATCAGGTTGAAAGGTTGAAATTGGTGGAAAATTTGGGGATTTCAAAAATTTGAGAGACTAAAGTGCAAGTTCATAAATTTGAGGGCCAATTTGGCATGGAAAAAATGTTGGAGGACCAATTGATCAATTTTTGGTTTAAGATTTACCATTTTTGTAAAGTAGGGGCAAAATGGTAATTTTGGAAATGTTGGGGGACCAAATTGGAAATTTGGGAAACTTGAACCCCTTTATGTGATTTTGAATAAATTGAGGTACAAAGGTGAATTTTAGAAGTTTTGGGACTCAATTTGGGGGAAAAATTGCCATTAGGGACGTAAAATTAAAGAAAAAGAACTTTAGGGACCTAATTGCAATTAAGTGAAAAGTTTGAGTATTTTATCGATTCAGATTGAATGAAGGCTATTATGCCAAGTGATAATGAATAATGATGTTCATATTGTGTAGGGACACAAAGTACCAGGAACGCAGTAAGGACAAGTTCATGTGAAGACAAAGAACCGTTTAAGAGGAAATCACTACGTTATCGGGTGAGTGAGATTTTTATATCATAACCGGTTGGGATGAGAAACACCTCGTAAATGAAAACCAACTCCTAAGTGGAATTTTAAATATCACACCTGAATGGAGTGATGTGGAAATTACACAAAAAACTAATTACCGGTTGTAAGTTGATCATACTCGATTGGTATGATGAACTTCCTAGAAGGAAGTAGAAAACCCGTTCATCAATTATGAGCGGAGATGTCCTCACACCCGGTTGGTGTGATGGACGACTAAAAGATTATTTTGTTGGAAGTGCTCTTCCCTGACTGTGTGCCATTGCTTAAACCTTTTGGGAGACCTTCTTGATAGGAGCTCGAATAGCTCAAATAGGCCGGAGGCCTCGACTTTGGAACTTGGGGGCTAGTATGTCCGATTTTGAAAATCTTGTACTGAGGGCCCAAGGCCAATTGGCATGAGCAAGAGCTCGTAAACACACATGAGATTAAGCCATGAAAACTTTAATAAATGATGTGTTTGGCCATGGTACCAAGACGAGATTGGCATACTTTATGGACTGGTGTTAGTGCAACAAGACAAGTCAACGAACCAATCAAGACAAACAACTGCAAGTCAAGTTGAGGGTCGAGGTTGTTGGAGCAGTGGCATGAAAGATTAAATAGCTTATGAGGATAACTATTGTTTTGTGCATGCATTGAGGTACATGACCTTCAAGACGCGCAAGAGGGGTAGTGATGAGTCCTAGGGGCTACTAGATGACATGGTGGAGATAAGGGCAGATTGTTGTGCCAGCAGTCTGGGAAGCTCGACGTAGCTTCATGCGCATGAGACCGAGGTGGGGTCGGGATGAGGTCTTTGTCCTCATATAGACATAGAGTTTTATTTATGGGATTGATGGTCGAATGTCATGTACATCCACTCATTCTCAGCGTAGAATTAGACATGCTTCTGTCTAGGTGGTCGGTAAAGTTGCTTCGACGCCACAAGTGGGTGCAGTGGACGTGCTACCCTACAAATGTGTGTTCCCTTCATGATGAAGGGCGTGTGTTGATTGATAAACACACTAGTTGTGATTAAGATTAGAAATGGCTATGAAAATCAAGATTTGAGGATGAAATGTTTTAAAAGAAAATAAGGAGTATGGCACACTCAAATTCAAACTATTTTATGAAAGTAATATTTTTAACCCCTATTCACTGAGTCGTTGAACTCACCCCGTCCCTTATACCCTTTTTAGGTAACCCGTGGAAAAGCCTACCCAAAGACCACAAGTTAATCACACCTATAAGATAGGTATGATAAGTTTAAATTTCATGCAGTTTTGATTTATGTTATTCCAGGAAAGGTACATGTTTAAATGACACCTTACTCCCCACGGTTTAAAAGAAGGGAAAACCCTTAATAAACCGGGAGAGTGGCGAGTTGATCACGGGAATCTGACCAAACTGGGTCGAGGTGTGACAACTTGAGTGGTATCAGAGCCTATTTCCTTGAATTCATAATTAAGACTAGAGAATATAGTAACTAATAGGAATGATTTTAAAATTTACAAAATGGATTCGAAGAAAGGAACCAAGAGAACTAGAGCTGCAGTTTCCAACACTGCCCAACCACCCCTACCTATGGAAACTTCGAGAGGAGCCTAGACAACCCCTCCTGAACTTAGCTTAGAACACCAGAAGTTGTACAAGGAGTTCACCTGTGTATTTGAACAACCTAACCTCATCCCCGAGGCAAGTACCAACTCTCAGGTCGAACAAGAGGAAGTCAAATCCCATCCTCCTCCTATTAACCATCCCCCTCCAGTAGACATTCCTAGAAATCTCGAGACTCTCCGTCAACTGGGGTGTAAGCCCTTTCTCGGAGAGAAAGATGCTGGTGCCACCATGGATTGGCTGGAAAATATTAAGAAGCTGTTGGGAATCGTCAGGATACCACCAGAGGACATGGTGATTTTTACAGAATTCTTCCTGGAGGGAAGTGCCAAACGGTGGTGGGACAATGTCCGAAACCTACATATCTCCACCCCACCTAGGAACAGTTTGAGGAGAGGTCTCGAAGGAGTACCTGGAACCTTATTTAATTAATGATAAGAAGTAGGAGTTCATTAGACTTCGTCAAGGGCTTAACTCCATATCGGAATATGAAACAAAATTCAACGAGTTGGATGGTCTCAATATGGACATACGAGACCGTATGGGAGTACTATGATGCCTCACGGACTTAGCGATAATAATTAGTATGGCTCATGAGTGTGAGTGATTAGTGTAGACCCGACGCCGTTGGATGGAGCAAACGACTTGGAAGGAGGATAAGGGTCAAAACCATCAGGGAGGATCAAGGGAACATAATGGTCCAAAATGGGGAAATAGAATGGCATTTCAAAGGAGAAAGGACATGCCACCACCATCCTAGAGATTAATCCCCACCTTGCCCTAAGGAAACCCTCGCTGTCCAAGGTGCCAAAGGAACCACAAGGGAGCATGCTTAACCTACTTTGCATGCGGACAAGTGGGGTACTTCACAAAGGAATGCCCCACTCTTAGGGAGAACATGCAGAGGAATACACTTGGACCACCTCAAGGGAATCCCAAGAACCCTAGGCCAGACACTACAACACGAGTATCAGCTAGAGTATACAACCTCACCCAAGAAGAGGCTAGAAAAGACACCCTCCCAACTAGTTCAAGTGAATCTTGTAATTGAAATTTTTATTCAATAAAGAAAAGCCTTTCCTCTAAAATATACGTTTCTTCAAATCAGGGTATGTACAATTATGGGGACAAGAAGTTTATGCCCTCTTCAACTCATGAGCTGAGAGATCCTTCATCATGGAAGACTTGATTCCATGTGTACCCCTAGAACTTACTCCACTAGAACAAAGTCTCAATATCCTCACAACCTTAGGTGAAGGGTTAAATAGGAATAAGCAATTAAAAGGATGTGAGATAAAGATTGGGGGAATCACACTTGAAGCGGATTTGATTCCATTACCCTTGAAGGAGGTAAAAGTAATCCTAAGGATGGATTGGTTAAGTAACCATCATGCTAGGATGGATTGTGGAAAGAAGACAATGACCTTTCACACTCTCGAGACAAAGTGGACTAAAGTTCCAAGGAGACGAAAGAAGAGGTGAAGTATATATGGTGTCCCATATGAAAGCCTAGAAAATGATACAAAAAGGCCGTACAGTTTTCCTGGCCATGGTCATCAATGAAGAGTATGAAGAAAAGAGATATCGAAGACATTTCAGTGGTTAAACATTACCTGAAAGTATTTCCATAAGAACTAACCAAGCTTCCTCCAAGTCGGCAAGTGGAGTTTACCATAGAGATTATCGTAAGAACCAACCCCATATCCCAAGCCCCCTATTGTATGGCTCCAGTAGAACTGAAGAAATTGAAAGAACAATTGGACAAGCTATTAGACATGGATTTCATACGTCCTTGCCACTCTCCGTGGGGTGCACTTGTCCTATTCGTAAAGAAAAATGATGAAAACATGTGACTGTGCATAAAATATAGG
The DNA here is from genome assembly GCA_030064435.1 of Trapa incisa. Taxonomy (NCBI): domain Eukaryota; kingdom Viridiplantae; phylum Streptophyta; class Magnoliopsida; order Myrtales; family Lythraceae; genus Trapa; species Trapa incisa. The sequence goes on from CM057775.1 coordinate 22,748,599, forward strand.
AAGTTGAACCAAGTCACCATTAAGAACAAATACCCACTTTCGCGGATTGATGACCTATTTGATCAATTAAATGGAGCAGCTTATTTCTCCAAAACAGACCTTCGGTCGGGCTTCTATCAACTCAGAATCCAAGAGGAGGGCATTCCTAAGACAACATTCCAATCCCAATACAGACATTACGAGTTTAGAGTGATGCCATTCGGATTAATGAATGCCCCTACAACCTTCATGGATTTGATGAATCGTGTGTTCCAACCATACTTGGATAGGTTTGTGATAGTGTTCATAGATAACATTTTTATATACTCACGAACTAGGTTGGAGCATAAAGAACATTTGGCAACCACCTTGGAGATATTGAAGGAAAATCACTTATATGCAAAAATTCTCCAAGTGTGAGTTATGGCTGTAGGAGGTAGGCTTTCTAGGACATATAGTGTCACGCCCCGACCCTGTTTGGTTGGATCCCCGTGATCAACCTGCCACTCTCTTGGTTTATTAAAGGGTTTCTCCTTATTATAGGCCATACAGAGTAAGGCGTCCTTTAAACCTGCACCTTTTCCATGAATAAAATAAACAAAACTGCATAATAATTTAGTTTTATCATACCTGTATCACAGACATCTTAGTTGATAGTTTTTAAGGGTAGGCTTTCCGAAATCTCCTGAAAGGGATATAAGGGAGGGGGTGAGTACGACTACTCAGTGAATGGGTTTTCAAAAGTTTAGACTTTTAAGAAAACATTTATTATTGGAGTGTGCCAGACTCCTTTCTTTTCAAAAATCATTTTATTCAAATTCTTGTGTTTATCACCATTTCTTTTTAACCATGGTGTGTCATCACTCAACACACATCCTTCATCATGAAGGTTACACACATTTGCAGGTCAGCACGACCACTAAACCCACTTGTGGCTTTGGAGCGACTTTACCGGCCATCCGGATAGAAGTACGTCTACTTCTACCCTAAGAATGAGTGGATGTTCGCGACATCCGACCCTCATTCCCAGAATAAATTCTTCGTGTCAGTTAGGAGGATAGAGACCTCATCCCGTCCCCACCCCGGTCTCATGCACTTGGTGCTACTCCAAATTTCGCACGGTCACCTAGAACGTCGAATTGCCCTTATACTCATCGGGTCGTCCAGGGCCCTTAGGACTCATCACTACCCCTCATGGGCGTCTTGATGATCTCATACTCATAGTGCATGCACAAACAATATTTTCTTATTATGCCATGTAATATGTGGTGTCATTAGTCTAATGGTCCCGACTTTCAACTCAACCTGCAGCTGTTTGTCTTGACTGGTTCGAAGACTGGTTATGTTGCACTGCTGCTAGTTGACTGAGAATGTCGGACCAGCCTTGGTACCATGCCCATACAATTTACTTATTAAAGTTTTATGTCACATATATTATGCTCGTTTATGAGCTCGTGCTCGTGCCTATTGGCCCATGGCCCACTATTCGAGATTTTCAAAAAAATCGGGCATATTAGCCCCCAAGTTCCAAAACCGTGGCCCCTGGCCTATTAGAGCTATTTGAGCTCCCATCGAGAAGGTCTCCCAAATTTTTTAAGCATTGGCACACAATCAAGGGAGAACGCTTCCGAAAAAATATGTTTTCACTATCCATTATATCGATATGATATAAGGACATCTCCATTCATAACCGATGAATAGGTTTTCAACTTCCTTCGAGGAAGTTTTATCATACCAACCGGGTATAATCTACTTATAACCAGTAAGTAGTTTTTCCGCATGGTTTTCACATCACAACTCTAAGTCGTGATGTTTAAAATACCACATAGTAGTGGGTTTTCATTTCAATGTGCTTATCATCCCCAACCGGGTATGACATAAAGTCCCACTCATAACCGGTAAGTGGTTTTTAACTTTAAGTTGTGCTTATCATCCCAACCGGGTATGATGTTATTAAACCCACTCACCTGTTAATGACGTGAATTCCACAAGACCGGTTCCTTGTATTCACGCGAGCTTGTCCTTGCTGGCGTTCCTAGTACTTCGTGTTCCTACACGATATGAACATCTTGGTTCATTATCATTTGGCCTAATAGCCATCATTCATTACAAATGAATGAGAAAGTCAAACTTTCATTTATTTGCAATTAGGTACCTACAATTATTTCTCTTTAACATTAAGTCCCTAATTGCCGGTTCTTTGCTCAAATTGAGTCCCAAAACTTTTAAAATTTATCATAGGACCTTAATTTATTCCATTTCACAAAAAGGGGTTTAAATTTCTAAATTTCCAATTTGGTCTCCCAACTATTCCAAAATTACCATTTTGCCCTTTAGAAAAATGGTAAGTTTCACCCCAAAAATTCTAAAATTCCTCAATTGGCCCTCTAACATTTTTATCATGCCCAATTGACCCTCAATTTTAGGAAATTGCATTTCGGTCCCTTGAATTTTCGAAAATCCCCAATTTCCCCCAAAATTTCCCTCAATTCCAACTTTTCAACACGACCGAATTTGATTTCATTAAATTGACCAATCAAACACCTCTAATTGTTGAAATTAAAGTTGAAATTGAGTTTCTCCATGTTCATATGATTCCATAGAACTTTGAATCGCGAGTTTTAACACCAGAATGAGCTCAAACGGAGCTTCGCTAGAAAATAGAATGTAGAGAGAGAAAGCTTCGATTACTCACCGGCGAGGGCATGGCGGTCCTAGCTTTCGATCTGGGCAGATAGCTCTCGTCCTGAGGTTCATCCTAGAATCAAGAATCACATCAATTGATGCAATTGAGTTAGAATTTCATCATTGAAATTCTGCTGGTTCTCTCTCTAGCACTGGTCGAAAATTGTAGAGGGGAGCCGAATTGGCTTACCTTTCAATCCTAATTCGACCGTGGGAGGGCTAAGGAAGTGTTGGGAAGGCTTGATTTCGCTTGAGGAGGGCTCAAAATGGTCGATTTCAGCTCGACCAAAATAGGGCAGCTTCGGTCCACCGGAGTTGCTTCACTGTTTCATCACGCCAGCGTTTCTCCGGCGACCCTCAGAGCAAACGGAGACTACAGGCATGTAGCTGACTTTTCCATAGTTCTAAAGAGCTCAACCTCGCCTTGTTTGGCATAGAAAAGACTCCATATCGAAGCTCTAGTTCAAGCTTCACCGAAAAATGGAGTAGTTGAGAGAGAATGGAGTTTTTAGGTGTGGAGAGGATGAATGGGGAGGGGCTCTTTATATAGGAAGCTTAGGGACCTATTGGCCGTTCGTTTGGCACCTTATGGCAGCCATTGATGACATGAAACGTACCGAATGGAAATGTTTCTTCTTCGCTGGTGCTGCTTAGATTTTTTGGCGAGTGAATAGTGCTGTCATCATGAGAAAGAAGATGACACTGTTCCGAACCAGACCGGACCGGTCCGAACCGGGTTCAAAGCTTAAACCGGTCGGTTCACCCCGCATTCAACTAATTTTTTCAAATCTAAAAATTTCAAAATTCATCTAAATTCATTCTCTATCCTATGATGGCCTCAAATCTCCAATTTGATTTATTTAAGCCACCTAGAAAAATTAATTTAGGATTCTGTTTAATAGTGGTTCAAATCGGTCCAAACTTGTTCGAATCTGGTTCACCTGAATCGGTTTGATTTTCATCCCCAATTCCTTCGCAAGTCCATTTCCATGACTTTTGTGATTCCATAGGTCACTTAGGGTCCATTAGATTCCCTGTTTATCATCTCTTTATCAATTTCAGTTCATAAACCGGCTCGGTTCTTAAACCAGTTTAATCTGATTCGGGTTCGGTTCACTTGAACCGGTCTGGTTTTGCTCTCTCACTTTGTTCTATGGTCCCTTCCCAAGGTTTATTAATTTCTTTGGAGTATAATGGAGTTGAATTCCTTTGTTTTGCCCATTCTCTATCGGTTCCGGTTCATAAACGACACAGTTCATAAACCAGTTCAATCTGGTTAGACCCGGTTCATCCAAACCGGTCTAGTTTTCCTCTTCCAGTTCATCCTAGGGTTCTTTTCCATAGTATTATGAACCCTTTGGATCACCCAGGAGTTGTAAATTCCTAAATTTTCCATTCACAATTGATCAGGTTTGTGAACCGATTCGGTTTTCTGACTCAGTTTGACCAGTTCTCTTCCCGGTTTTCCTTAGCTAAAAAGGGCAGGGTTTACATATAGTGTCCAAGGAGGGAGTCAAGGTAGACCCAACAAAGGTGGAAGCTATATCTAACTGGAAGGCACCCAGGAATTCTTCAGAGATACGAAGTTTCTTAGGTTTGGCAGGATACTACAGATGGTTTGTGCAAGATTTCTCTAAGATAGCAACCCCTCTAACTCGACTCACCAGGAAATGAGTTGAATATAAATGGGATGAAAGTTGCGAGAAGTCTTTCTTGGAGTAGAAGACTCGGTTGACAACCACACTGGTACTCTCCCTTCTTGACCCTAGTATGGGTGAGTACACCGTCTATAGTGATGCATCTGGACAAGGACTCGGATGTGTATCGATGCAACAAGGGAAGGTCATTGCTTATGCCTCATGACAACTTAAGGTACATGAGAGAAACTACCCAACCCACAATCTAAAATTAGTTGCGATAATGTTTTCCCTGAAGATTTGGTGACACTACCTCTATAGGGTTAGGTGTAGGATATACACTAATCACAAGAGTTTTAAGTATTTCCTGACTAAAAAAGAGTTAAATCTCCGACATAGGAGATGGGTGGAATTAGTGAAGGATTATGATCTTGTGATAGAATATCACTCCAGAAAGGCAAATGTGGTGGCAAATGCCTTAAGTCGTAAATATCAGACTGAGGTGACACAAATAAAGACGAGCTACATACCATTGTTGCAACAATTGGGAAGGATTGAGGTGGATCTGAGTATAGACAAGCAGTATAAGTGCTTGTTGGCCAATGTTGTGGTAAGGCCCAGTCTAACCGAATAGATTAAGGCTCAACAAAAGATTGATAAAGAACTTCAACTTTATTTGGACCTAACTAATAGAGAAATGAAACCAGACTATGACCTGCGAGGAGATGGAGTGCTAACCTACAAGGGTAGGGTTTGTGTGCCTAAAGATAAGGAGTTGAAGAGGTTAATCCTAGAAGAGGCACATGATTATGTGTATGCAATACATTCAAGTAGGACTAAGATGTATCACACCCTCAAACAAGGATATTGGTGGAAAGGAATAAAGAGGGAGATTGCGAAATATGTAGTACGATGCTTGTCCTATCAGCAGATTAAAGTTGAGCATCATAAACCATTAGGACTATTGCAACCCTTACCAATCCCGAAATGAAAATGGGAGCACATCGCTATGATAAGAAAAGGACGAGATGCAATCTGGATCATAGTGGACTGATTAACCAAGTTCGCCCATTTTCTACCAATAAGAGTGACGGATTCAGTCAAACAATTGGCTGTCCGATATATATGAAGGAGATAGTAAGGCTCCATGGTGTCCTAGTGAGTATAGTATCAAATAGAGACCCTAGATTCACTTCAAGGTTTTGGCCAAGCTTACAAAGTGCTATGGGAACCAAGCTCCACATGAGCACGACATTTCACCCTTAGACTGATGGACAGTCAGAGAGAACAATTCAGACATAATCAAGCTTACAAAGTGTACTGGTACTCTCCCTTCCTAATCCAAGCGCGGGGAAGTATACCATTTATAGTGATGCATCCAGTCAAGGACTCTGATGTGTACTGATGCAACAAGGAAAAGTTATCACCTATGCCTCGTGACAACTAAAAGTACATGAGAGGAATTACCCTACCTATGACTTGGAATTAGTTGTAATAGTGTTCGCCTTAAAGATTTGGCAACACTACCTTTACGGGGTTAAGTGTAGGATATACACTGATCATAAGAGTCTTAAGTATTTCTTAACTCAGAAAGAGTTAAATTTTTGCTAGAGTAGATGGTTGGAATTGGTGAAGGACTATAAGCTTGTTAATGAGTATCACCCCAAAAAGGCAAATGTGGTGGCAAATGCCCTAAGTCACTGATACCAAACCAAGGCAGCGCAAATAAAGACAAGTTACTTACTCTTGTTGCAGTAGCTAGAAAGAATGGAGGTGGACCTGAATATGGAGAAGAGAGAGAATTGCTTGTTGGTTGATGTAGTGGTGAGACCTAGTCTAACAGAGCAAATTCAGGTCCAACAAAAGGCTGATAAGGAACTCCAAACCTATTTATACCAACAGAGGGATGAAACTGAACTATGCCTTGCGAGGCAAGGAAGTGCTAGTCTACAAGGGTAGAGTGTGTAAGCCTCAAGATAAGGAACTAAAAAGTTAATTCTAGAGGAGACACACGATTCTATGGATGCGATGCATTCGGATAGTACTAATATGTACTACACCCTCAAACAAGGATATTGGTGGATAGGAATGAGGAGGGATATTGTGGAATACGTAGCCTGATGCTTGTCCTGTCAACACATTAAAGCTGAACATTATAAACCATCAGGACTACGACAACCCTTGCCAATCCCGAAATGAAAATGAGAGCACAATACCATGGACTTTGTCAAAGGACAATCTGTGACCAGGAAGGGTCGAGACACAATTTGGGTCATCGTGGATAGATTGACCAAGTCCACTCATTTCCTCCCTGCAAGAGTGATTGATATAGTGGAACAACTAGTCACCTTATACATGAGGGAGTTAGTAGGACTTCGTGGCGTCCCAGTGAGCATAATAATATCAGATAGAGACCCTAGATTTACTTCGAGGTTCTGGTCGAGTTTGCAATGTGCCTTGGGAACCAAGCTCCACATGAGTACGATATTTCATCCTCAGACAGACGAACAGTTTGAGTGAACGATCCAAACCTTGGAGTTCATGCTGAGAGCATGCATACTCACCATGGATGAGGGTTGGGAGGAATACTTGTGCCTAATGGAATTTACGTACAATAATAGTTATCAGGCCAGTATTCAAATGGCTACTTATGAAGCCCTTTATGGACGACCATGCCATACCCCTTTATTTTGGGAAGAGGTGAGGGAAAGGAAGCTGGAAAGGGTTGAACTAATCGAGGATGCCATAGAGAAGATCAAGCTAATCAGGAGTCGTCTTAAGGCTGCTTAGGACAGGCAAAAGAATTATGCGGATCATCAGAGAAGAGATATAGAGTTTGATGTGGGAGATCAAGTGTTTCTAAAGTATCCCTATGGAGGGGAATACTTAGGTCTCAACAATTGGGAAAGTTGAAACCAAGGTATATCAGTTCGTATCCCATCGTCCAAAGGATAGGACCACTGGCCTACAAATTATAACTACCTCCAGATTTACAGATAATACATGATGTATTCCATATCTCGGTACTTTGGAAGTACCAGCCTAATCATAGCCATGTGTTTGACTGACCTCTAATAGAGCTAGAAGAGAACTTGACCTATCAAGTAGAACTGGTACGAATCATCGATCGAAGGGACAAGAACTTGAGGAATAAGAGGATTTCTGTGGTTAAGGTTCTTTGGCAAAACGAACATGTGCAAGAAGAGACATGGAAGACCGAGAGTGTAATGAGGGATGGGTACCCTCAATTGTTCAACATATAACTGTTTTTGGGGACAAAACCACTAAAAGGAGGGGAGAGTTGAAAACCCCATCCAGCTATAATAAGAAAATCGGGAAAAGAACCGGTTAGTTCCAAAGAGAAAAATTGAGCCGGTTCATAAACCGTAACTAATAGAGAAAGGGTAAATAAAAAAATTTACAAATCCTGAGTGACCTAAAGAGTCATAAAAGTTATGGCAAAGGACTTTGGGATGAATTGGAAGAGAAAACAAAAATGGTTAAGGTGAAACAGACTTAAACCTGATTAAACCAGTTTGAACTACTATTGAACCAGTTTTCTAAATTCATTTTTCTAAGTGAATTAAAAAATTCAAATTGGAAAATTAAAGGCATCATTGGATAGAGAATGAATTTAGATATATTTAAAAATTTATAATTTTGAAAAACTCGGTCGAATCAGGTCTGAACCGGCCAGTTTAAGCATTGAACCCCGTTCAGAACAGTGTCATCTTCTTACTCTAGATGACAACACTGTTAACTTGCCAGAAGAGCTAACAACACTGGTGAAGATGAAAACTCTATGTTCGGGTTGTTCTTTGCCATGATTGATCACCATAAAGGCTTCAATCAGAATGGTCAAAGAGTCCCCGAGCTCCCTATATAAAAAGCTATTCTCCATTCCTTCTCCTCACACCTGAAAACTCCTCTCTCCCTCTGGTGCTCCAATTTTTGGTGAAGCTTGAACTAGAGCTCTAACATTGGGGGTTTTTCTAAGCCAAAGAAGGTGAGATCAGGTTCTTTAGACTTGGGGAGAAGTCAACTACTCGATGGTGGTTACCATTCGATCTGAGGATGGCTGGAGAAGCACTGACATAATTAAATAGTGAAGCAGCTCCGATGGACCGAAATTGCCGTGTTTTTGCCTAGCCGAAAATGGCCAAGTCTATCCCTACTCAGGCCAAACCAAATCTCTCCCAACACTCCCTTAGCTGTCATACGACCGAATTAGAATTGAAAGGTAAGTCAATTCGGCTCCCCTCTGCAATTTCAAATCATTGTTAGAGAAAGAGATGTTGAAACTTCACTAACCAAATTCTCCCTCAATTCTACATGAATTGTTGTAATTCTTGATCCTAGGAAGAACCTCAGGATAAGGGCTACCTGACCTGATCAAAAGCTCGGATCGCCGCACCTCCATCGGTAAGATTTAGAAGCTTTCTCTCTCCTCGCCTAGTTTTTTGGCGAAGCCCCGTTTGAGCTCGTTCCGAGCCCAAATCTTGCGATTCGAAGCTCAATTGAATCGTATAGATGTATAGGAACTCCATTTTACCTTCAATTTAAATAATTAAACCCGACTAAATGGTCAATTTGATGAAATCAAATCTAGCCAATTTGGAAGGGGGAAATTGGGCATTTCGTAAAATTGAGGGACAAAAGTGCAATTTCCCAAAATTGAGGGCCAATTGGCAATTAAAACGTTATTGGAAGACCAATTGGTCAATTTTTGGAATTTATTGGGGTCAAATGGTCATTTTTGAAAAGTTGGGAACCATATTGGAAATTTGGGAAACTTGAACCCCTTTTTGTGATTTTAGATATATTGAGGCCCAAAGTAAAATTTGGAAGTTTTGGGAGTCAATTTGCGGGATAATTAGCGTTAGGGACTTAAAGTTAAAGAAAAAGAACTTTGGGGACCTAAATGCAAATAATTAAAAGTTTGGGCATTTTTTTACATACATGAGGAACGAAGGCTATTATGCCAAATGTTGATAAACTAGGATGTCCAAAATTGTGTAGGAACACAAAGGACCGGAACATGGGCAAGGATAAGCTCGCGTGGAGGCAAAAAGTCGATTAAGAGGAATACACTACACTTATCGGGTGAGTGAGATTATTCACATTATACCATGTTGGGATGATAAGTACATCAGAAATGTAAAACCACATCAATGTGAAATTTTAACATCACCCCTAGTTGGAGTGATGTGAGAAATATGCGAAAAATCTAGTGATATGTTGTAAATAGATCATAACTGATTGGTGTGATAAACTTCCTAGAAGGAAGTAGAAAACTTGTTTATCGGTTGTAAGTAGAGATGTCATCACACCCGGTTGGTGTGATGAACGAATTGAAAAGTTATTTTGTGAGAAGTGTTCACCCCTGACTATGTGCCAATACTTAAAATTTTTGGGAGACCTTCTTGATGAGAGCTCAAATAGCTCAGTTAGGCTAGAGGCCTCAGTTTTGGAACTTTGGAGCTAAAATACCCGATTTTGGAAAATCATGTATAGTGGGCCCGAGGCGAGTTGGCATGAGCAAGAGCTTTTAAACAAACATGATGATAAGCCATGAAATTTTAAATAAATGAATTATGTGATTTGGTCATGGTACCAAAATAGGACCGACATACTCGATGGACAAGCGGCAGTACAATAGGAGTAGGTTGACAGACCGGTTTAGACAAATAGCTAAAAGTCGAGTTGAGGGTCGATGCCGTTTGACCAGTGGAACTAAAGTTAAATGACTTTATGGAAAACTTTGTTTGTGCATGCACGTGAGGTTTGGGACCATCAAGATGTCCAAGTAGGGTAGTGATACATCCTAGGGGCTATTGGACGATATGGTTGGGATAAAGGCAGTTTATCATGCCAGGAATCAGGGAAGCTCGACGTAGCTTCATGCCCATGAGATCGAGGTGGGGACGGGATGAGGTCTCTGTCCTCGTACGGACACGGAGTGGCTTTTCAGGTTTGAGGGTCGGATGTCATGAACATCCACTCATTCCTAGGGTAGAAGTGGACAAGCTTCTATCTTGGTGGCCGATAAAGTTTCTCCGACACCACAAGTGGGTGCAGTGGATAGGCTGCCCTACGAATGTGAGATCCCTTCATGATGAAGGACGTGTGTTAATTGTTAAGCACACCGATTGTGGATAATGAGGAAAATGGTTTTTTGAATAACTTGGAATTTAAGGGCAAGAATTTTTTTCAAAAGAAACAATGAGTCTAGCACACTTCGATAAAAGATGTTTTGAATAATCTATCCCAACACCCATTCACTAAGTTGTCGAACTCACCCCTCCCCCCTTCACCCTTTTTAGGTAACCGAGGGAAAACCTACCTAAAAACCCTCTGATAGCGGAACCTACAAGACATGTATATAAGGTTAATTTATTTTGTTTTGATTTATGTTATTCCATGAAAAGTATAGGTAAAAAGGAAGCCTTACTCTTTACGGTTTAGAGAAGGGGAAACCCTTAATGAATTGGGAGAGTGACGGGTTTCACATAGGGATCCAACCAAACCAGGTAGCGGCGTGACACAGGAGGTTATAAAAAAATTATCACCAAAGGTGGTCGGAGCATTGGCATTTTGTAGCCATGGTCCACATGAAGCTTTCTGTGGTGGTGGCTGGCCAAGAGGTCATCGGAGTTGGGTGAACTTGGTCGTCGATTGGTCGCGATCGAGCTGAACTCGAAAGACCCACCAAAGGTTGGCCCTCTCCATGGAGGGATAGATGGGAGGCATGTGGTCACTTTGGCACCATTGGCTGCCAGAGTAGTGTCTGGAGGTGGACAAATGTGGCTCAAAATTTTGTTGGCAGAACTTTGGTCCCGAAACTGGATTGGCCAAAACGACACTCGTGCGATATTATTCAGCCACTAGCATGTCAGGACCCACTATAGAACTTAAGAGAAGTCCATTAGCAGCATTTTGACAACAAGACGATTTCAGATTTCATCCTAAGTTTATAATTTTATTTTTGGTTTTGGTTATTAGTTTTAATTCAAAATCTCATTTCCCGGCTTAGAGTTTTATTTTTAGTTTGAATTTTACTCCTGATTCATATTCGATTTTCAGTGCACTTGTGCTTAACCCAAATTTCAAAAGTTCTACTATTACATCAAAGGTTACCCATGCAAACTCGATCAAATAGAGTTGTTCTTCCAAGTTGATTCAATGATTATGACTTATACGTTGCCTCATCTACATCATCATTTTCCTCCATTAATCTTTGCTCATTCCATTGCTACACATGATCCAAACATTAACAACATTTAACTTCATCCCAAATATGACAACAATCACTACAAGAAGAACTTCCTCTTGGTGAACGAGCATAGAACTCGGTTAGGAGTGAAAGAGAGTGAAAGAGGCCTGGTGAACGATTGAGTAAAGGAAAACTTACCGAGATGAGCCTATGTAAGTAGAGGTTCATAGAGGCCCATATAAATGTCACATGATTCATGAAGGATATAACATATTTACCTAGTGGTGGTTTTGTTTAAAGCTGAGGCCTTATCAAATTTTACTTGCTTCTAGGACAATGAGGAAAGTTCAAGCTTGACAATTATATATGGCACTTGGAGTAATTTTGTCCAAAATTGACTTGGATTTGTGTTTTGGTATTATATACATTATTTTATTATATTTCCATCTATCTAAAAACTTATCACAAAAATAATAGGAAATATTTAATTGGAAAATATGTAATGATTGTCTTTAATAGACAAATATATTATAATTTTGACATCTTTTATATAATAGTTAGAATATACACTAATACAATAAAATATATAATAATTAATATTCTAATTTAAGAGTTGTATATGAGTGTATTCTTGGAGAGAGAGTATTTTGTAATAGTATATTTGATAATGATTGAGTATAGTAAGTAATTTTGACATATTTTTAATTGAAAATATAGTCTCTAATAATCAAACTCCTAACTTTCATTAGTTTTAATGAAAGTTAATGTCAACTTATATGACAAAGCTACATCTAACCTGATTTTGTCTAATTTGTATGGTAAAAGTTAAAGTTATAAATCACAATTTTCTTGAAAGTAATTTCAAGATTTGGAATATAACATTCACAAAAATTTGGTAAGATTATTATTGACAGTAGAAACAAATATTCATTAAATGTCTCACCTACTTAAATTTAACCATTAAGAAGAAATACCTCCAACAATCAATGAGGCATGCGCACTTTTATAATGTGCATCGTTATGAAATTCAACCAAAAAATTAATAAAAATGGAATTGATAGTATTTTATATAATAGACCTAATATTGAGGAGGTGGAAGGAGCCACTTAGAAGCCACTATGAAGGTAAGGGAGAGAAATGGTTTTGCTTCTTCATCCGTCAATTGCTTTACAAAGTTAACCCGCTTCACCTTATCTGCTCCTGTGCCAATATTCTTGTACTCTGAAAATTCACTTGTCCTATATCCAGAATTTAAGAATGAAATAAATGAGTAGGTCAATTAATATTAGTACTCCATTCAAAATTCTTAAAGAAAAAACATGCTTTTGAGGAGACGATTGTTCTTACTTCTCGCGCTCAACGTGGAAATTGTTTGTCCAACCTTCGGGTTTAACAACTTCGCTCATCTCTGTGTAGGCAAAAACGACCCTAGGGGAAGTCCTCCATGGACGACCCAAGAATGTGCCACTACCGGTTCCGTTAATGGTGCAATGGACGAAGGAGAAACCCGTGTCTTCATTCTTGCTCTCCCTATCTTGAGCCGTGATGAAGGAGAAACCCTCATCACCAAGACAATTGAGATGAGTATTTAGGTAGATGGATGTGCCGGCACCAAATATGAAGTCTACGGTGCCTTCAACGTAGCAGTCTTTGTAGAAATGGAATCCACGGTCGTCACAAAGGGTATCTTGGAACCCTAAGAATTGACAATTATAGAATGCTGCTTTATCCCCAGAGATTCTCATGGCCACTCCTTGCGCATTCGGTTGATTAAAACCGGGCCTTGGTGAAGAGTTCTTTACACAATCAATGGCAAAACAAACCAACAATAGAGTTAAAGCCACCTTGACCTTTTTTATTATTAGTATTTCATATCATTTTATCTTTGTAAAGGAGAAAAAAAGATTAATCATTTGAATGGTAGAAAATGCAAATATATTAATAAGAGATATACAAATTGCACAAAAATATATACAAATTACACCTAGAGATTAACCACTATTTTTTGCACATTCTTGTAAAAACTTCGGGTATAGTCGAATTCAAGAAAATCAATAAAAAATATGTCTATATTAAAAAATATGTTCCTAATATTTATACTTTTACATGTATAATAAATTTAGGACAATTTCATCCATATAACATACCCGTGAAGCAATATACACCATCCCGATGATATGATACCGAAAGGTAAATTCAATGCTAATATTAAATAAAAAATATTGTAATATGTATATATTTTAGTTTAATTTGTAAATATATTGATCTAATCTATCGATTTGTTATTAGATACAGAATATTTTTAAAGTGTACTAGTACAAATTGTCAAACTTTTTTGTTTCTTAGCGTAAATAAACCCTAAGAGAAAATTGTTTCAAAGAATTGATTTATCCAAATTTATTAAAAAAAACATTTTTACGGCAACACCCTTAAAATATTTTAAGTTCAAGGCAAAACAATAATAATTGTACTCATGGAGTGCCAGTAAAAAAAAAATTTAAGACAACAAAGAAAAAAGTTTCTTTTTCAATAAAGTAGAAATACTAAGTATACTTTTTATATCAATAGCCTATTTAACACAAGCAAAAAATAAGAATACCTCAATTATAAGATTTGCAGCCATGAAATAATCAGAATCCACAATCAGACTTGCACTATCCTCGGTCCCATATTTTGATGCAACACCGTTAAAAGTGAGTGTGGGCATATCCTTTGGGTCGCCTAATAAAGTGATGAAAGGTTTGGTACGTTCAATCCAGATCTTCTCATTATAAACTCCACCACCAATTGACAAAATGACGCGATCACTATTGCCTGGAACTACGCTCTTCATAGCATCTGTTATACTCTTAAAATCTCCGGAACCATCCTTCTTCACCTTGATGATCTTGGGTTTATCCTCTGCCACCTCTAGATTAGGGTCAACTTCTCCCTTCCTAGAGGCAATTGGCTTGATAATGTCTTTGAACCAATTGTCCACCTCAGACTTTTCGGCAGGGATCTCGAAGGCTTTAGTCACCGTTATGAGGGAAACAAAGATCATCACGATAGGTTCAATTCTGATAGCCATGTTTTGTATTTGGGTTGAGATTATTAGTGAATTATGGTAGGAGTATAGAAAAGGTAGATTTATATAGAAGGTTTCAGGAAATGGTCAATATAGAGATTTGTAGCTAATGGTTGAGAGATGTTTATGGGATGATAAGTTGGGATGGAAAATGCTATTCTTAGATACCAAGTTGAAGATAGACAATAGAGAGCTCATCCATCAACTTGTGGTAAGAAACATGAGATACCATGTATCAATGTTGATCATGTCATCTTGGTGAATATTTTAACTTTAGAGATTGCTCAATCTTCGTATCCTATTATTGATTTCTTTTCTCATCATATCTTTCTATGATCATAATAGCATTCTATATTCTAGTCTCTTGGGTGGTTTGGTTGCATATTTGTCCCTTTTACAAGTAGTGCATACACCTAACACAAACACTCTTATTGATATATGTCATTCACTAGTGAAACCCATGTGTACTAGATCAAATCTGGTTGGTCAAGTATTAAAATTGTCACTTTGTCTCACCACTATCTTCATTTTCTTCAACTTATCACCGTATTTGTAGGTGTATATCCTATGAAAAATCATCAACTTCACATTTATTATTTACTCATTCCATTGATAAGTAGAATCCCACCATTAATAAGTTAAACAAGGTATAGCTTCATCATTAATATGACAACAAGCACTAGAAGAGTAACGGATCCTCTGCATGTCTACAATACATTGTTTATCATCTTCTAACTTAGACATCAATGAGTAGTAGGGTGCTAATAGATTTACAATATAAAATTTCTTCTCGATAGCTCAATTGAATGATATAAAGCATGACTTGTTCCAAAGGTTATACATAACAAGAGTGAGTTATCTATCTTAATGAATTTGTCCATTTTGCTAAGCTATCTTGATGCATTTGTCCTCATAATTGCCATATCATTCAATGGATGGAAGGTGAGTAATGCATTTTCTTATGGGGATGTATATGCATATTTTTATATATTAGCAATAAATTTCTTTAAGATGACTAAATGAAGTTTCACTCCCTAATAGAGAATTAAAAGGGGTAAGGAAAATAATTATTTTTTAATATCTCAATATTGGTGGTCATGTGTAATTTTCACTAAATACTATGAAGTAAAATGGGAGGAAAGAGTGAAAATATAAAAATCATTTTAGATTGTTGGAAAAGCCTCAATTTTTCATAAATATGATTGTTTTTGTTCCATTTGACAAACTTATTTTTATCAAATCGATTAAGCATGGAGCCTAATAGAAAGTGAATGAACTTTGGAGGGTGATTATGTAAAGAAAAACTTTCTAAGATGAGCTTGCAAACAATAATAGAGGTCCACATAAATGTGACTATTTATGTAAGGGCATGACGTATTCATAGTGGTGATTTTGTTTAAAATATATGCATGTCAAATTTCTCTTGGTTATGTGTCAAGAAGGAAAGTGCAAGATTGGCATTGAGGTAGGACTAATGTTGTGCATTTATAAAGGCTTTAATCCTACAAATAGGATAATTAGAGTAGAAGGACCTTTATAAATGCTGATTGGCATAATGCGGGTCATCATTAAGATTATTTTACTCTATTACCTTCAAGACAAAAGCTATTTAAGTGTAAAAAAATCTTTAATTAGCAAATATATCATAATTTTGACATCTTGAGATGAGATTATAGTTATAGTAGATATTCCTACTATTAAAGCATCCATACCTTAAAGAATCCCAATACTATAAACAAATTTCCCCCAATTTCCACCTTCTAACTCATTCGAATTTGATTTAATCAAATTGACCAATCAATTGAGTTTAATTGTTGAAATTGAAATTAGATTGGAGTTCCTACACCCTTATCTGATTTAATTGCACTTTGAATAATACAGTTTGATTCCGGAATGAATTTGTTCCGACGTCAAATCGTCCAATTCAAAGTGCAATTGAATTATGTGGAAGTGTAGGAACTCAAATCAACCATCAGTTTCAACAATTAACTTCAATTGGTTAGTCAATTTGATGAAATCAAATTTGCTCAGGTTGGAAGATTGAAATTGGGGGAAAATTTGGGGATTTAAAAATTTCGAGGGACTAAAGTACAATTTCATAAAATTGAGGCGCAATTGGGAATATAAAAGATGCTGGAGGAACAAGTGGTTGATTTTTGGAAAATTTGGTGTGAACTTTACCATTTTTGTAAAGTAGGGCCAAAATAGTAATTATGGAAAAGTTGGGGACCAAATTAGAAATTTGGGAAAATTGAACCACTTCTTATGATTTTGAATAAATTGAGGTTCCAAGGTGAATTTTAGAAGTTTCGGGACTCAATTTGGGGGAAATTGGGATTAGGGACGTAAAGTTAAAGAAAAATAACTTTAGGAACCTAATTACATTTAATTGAAAAGTTTGATTATTTCATCCATTTAGGATGAATAAAGGTTATTAGGCCAAAGGGATAATGAACAAGGATGTTCATCCATGTAGGAACACGAAGTACCAGAACGCCAACAAGGACAAGCTTGCGTGAAGACAAAGAACTGGTTAAGAGGAAATCACTACGTTATCGGGTGAGTGAGATTTTTATATCATACCTAGTTGGGATTATAAGCACATCGGAAATGAAAACCCACTACTAAGTGGAATTTTAAACATTACAGCTGAATGAAGTGATGTGAAAATTATGTGGAAAAACACTTTAGCGATTGTTAGTAGATCATTCCGGCTTGGTATGATGAACTTTCTGGAAGAAAGTAGAAACCCCGTTCATCGATTATGAGCGGAGATGCCCTCACATCCGACGGGTGTGATGGATGGCTAAAAGATTAATTTGTCGGAAGTGCTCTCCCCTGACTGTGTGCCACTGCTTAAGACAAAATAAAAGAGAAAAACCAAATTGGTTTAGGTGAACGAGATCCCATAAGAACTTTGAAGTTAAGCGTCCATATATATATATATGCCATAAATTAATATAAATTAAATTATTGGAATTAATACAAATAATTTAATACCAAAATTAAATTATTGTAATTAATACAAATAATTTAATACCAAAATTAAATTATTGTAATTAATACAAATAATTTAATACCAAAATTAAATTATTGGAATTAATACCAACAATTTATGTGAATATTAATACTAGTAATAAATATCTCCCATTTAATACACGATTTTACACCTATATAAAGAGATTATCCTCATTCATTCTACTCACACCTGAACACTTCTCTCTCTCTCTACTACTCCATTTCCTAGTGAAGCTCGAACTTGAGCTTTGACTTGAACAAAGGTCGGGCTCTTTAGAACCGAGTAGAAGATAGCTATCTGGTTGCAAAGTCCCGTGAATCCGAGAATTGTTGGAGAAGCGCCGGCATGATGGAACAGTGAAGCAGCTCAGACATACTGAAGCTGACCTATTTCGGCCAAGTTGAAATCGGCCATTTCAAGCCCTCCTTAGACGAAACCAAGCCCTCCCAGCACTTCCTTAGGCCTCCCACATCTGAATTAGTACTAAAAGGTAAGCCAATTCGGATCCCCTCTATAATTTCCAGCCGGTGCTAGAGAGAGAACCGGTAGAATTTCAATGATGAAATTCTAACTCAGTTCCGCATCAATTGATATGATTCTTGATTCTAGGATGAACCTCAAGAAAAGAGCTATCTTCCCAGATCGAAAGCTCGGACCGCCATGCCCTCACCGATGAGAAATCGAAGCTTTCTCTCTCTATAGTCTATTTTTCGGCGAAGCTCCGTTTGAGCTCATTCCGGCATTAAAATCTGCGATTCAAAGTTTCTTAGAATTATATGAACATGTAGGAACTCAATTTCAACATCAATTTCAATAATTAGAAGTGTTTGATCTGTCAATTTGATGAAATCAAATTCTGTAGTGTTGAAGAGTTGAAATTGGGGGAAAATTGGGGATTTTCGAAATTCAAAGGGCCAAAATGCAATTTTATGAAATTGAGGGTCAATTGGGTATGAAAATAATGTTGGAGGACCAATTGAGGAATTTTGGAATGTTTGGGGCAAAACTTACCATTTTTGTAAAAGAAGGGCAAAATGGTAATTTTGGAAAAATTGGGGGACCAAATTGGAAATTTGGGAAATTAAACCCCTTGTTGGTGAAATTGAATAAATTGAGGTCCCAGGATAAATTTTAAAATTTACGGGACTAAATTTGAGGAGAATCCGATATTAGGGACTTAAAGTTAAAGAGAAAAAACTTTAGAAACCTAATTGCAAATAACTAAAAGTTTAGGTTTTTTCATTCATTGGAAATGAATGAAGGCTGTTTTGCCGAGTAATAATGAGCAAGGTTGTTCATATCGTGTAGGAACGTGAAATACTAGGAACGCTAGCAAGGACAAGCTCGCACGAATACAAAGAACCGGTCTAGTGGAATTCACGACATTAACGGGGTGAGTGGGTTTACTAACATCATACCTGGTTGGGATAATGAGCACAACTTAAAATTAAAAACCACTTACTGGTTGTGAGTGATAATTTTATATCATACCTAGTTGGGCAATGATAAGTACCTTGGTATGAAAACCCACTATTAAGTGGTATTTTAAACATCGCTACTTAGAGTAAGTGATGTGAAAATCATGCGGAAAAACTACTTATTGGTTGTAAGTAGATCATACCCGGTTGGTATGATGAGATTTCCCCGAAGGAAGTTGAAAACCCGTTCATCGGTTATGAACGGAGGTGTCCTTATACTTGGGCGGTATAATGGATAGAGAAAACATATGTTCTGTCGGAAGTGCTCTCCCCTGACTGTGTGCCAATGCTTAAACAATTTGGGAGACCTTCTTGACGGGAGCTCGAATAGCTCTGATAGGCCGAGGGCCTCAGTTTTGGAACTTGGGGGCTAAATGCCTGATTTTAAAAATCTCGTATAGTGGGCCCAAGGCCAGTTGGCATGAGTAGGAGCTCGTAAACAAACATGATATATGTGCCATAAAACTTAATAAGTGAATTGTTTGGCCATGGTACCAAGATAGGAGTGACATGCTCAGTCAACTAGCGGTAATGCGACATGACAGGTTGACAGACTAGTCAAGACAAACAGTGCGGGTTGAGTTGAGAGTCGGGGCCGTTGGACCAATGGCACCACAGATTATATGGCATAATGAGAAAACATTGTCTGTGCATGCACTATGAGAACGGGATCATCAAGACGCCCATGAGGGATAGTGATGCGTCCTAAGGGCACAGGATGACCTGGTGGCTATAAGGGCAGCTCATCGTTCCTAGTGTCTGTGCGAAATCTGGAGTAGCACGAAGCGCATGAGACCAGGCTAGGGACAGGATGAGGTCTCTATCCTCATACGAACACGAAGAAGTGATTTCGAGATTGTGGGTCGGATGTCGCGTACATCCACTCATTCCCCGGGGTAGAAGTGGTCGTGCTTCTATCTGGGTGGTAGGAAAAGTCGCTCCGAAGCCACTAGCGGGTTCAATAGTGATACTGACTTGCGAATGTGTGTAACCTTCATGATGAAGGATGTTTGTTGGGTGATAACACACCGTGGTAACTAAGAAATGATGGAAAAACCTGAGATTTTAAATGAAGGGATTTTTGAAAAAGAAAGGAGTCTGACACACTCCATATAAATATTTGTTTCTTAAAAGTTAAAAGTAGACTTTTGAAAACCTATTCACTGAGTAGTCTTACTCATCCCCTCCCTTATATCCCTTTCAGGAGATTTTGGAAAGCCTACCCTTAAAGACCATCAACTAAGACTCCTGTAAAAGGGGTATGTAAAGTTTAAAATTTCATATAGTTTTGATTATGCTATTCCAGCAAATGGTGCAGGTTTAAAGGACGCTTTACTCTTTACGATTTATAATAAAGGGAAACCCTTTAATAAACCGGGAGAGGGGCAGGTTGATCACGGGGATCTAACCAAACAGGGTCGGGGCATGACAACTAGAGTGGTATTAGAGCCTGTTTCCTCAAATACATAATAAAGACTAGAAAGTATAGTATCTAATAGGATTTATCATAAAATTTTCAGATGGCTCCCAGGAGAGGAACCAAGAAAAGTTGGAAGGGCTCTACTTAACACCCTACCTTGATAGGGAGACAACCCTAGAAGCTTCCCAAATGCTTGAGACTTGGTAGAAATGTCTAAGGACCAAATGGGGAAGTATCCTGGAGAATGGTACTAGAACCTATTAATGGCATAACCCTAAGTATAAAGGAGAATGCTTACCAAGAATTCCATACCTCCCTAGTTAATTTGTGACAATTTTCTATGATAGGGCTGAGAGCCTAACCTCTTGTATCCCTATGTTAATAAAAGATTCAAATTCCCCAAAAGTCTATCTTCTGAGGATGTGATCTTTCTAGGAATATGACCTAAGGAAAATAAAACAAACCCACACTATCCTAGAAACTAAGGAAGTGTCGCATCCCGGTGATGGGAGATGAATCGGGAAACCTAGGAGGACTCATACCATGACCCTTTAGCAAGGGAGATTCAGTAAGAAAACTATCAAAGTGATCAGACTCAAGAATGGTAGAGCACCAAACCAATATTAACCCTAGAAATGCCCTACTCAAAGGAAAGAAGGGACCACAACAATCCATATAAGGGAATAACCTATCACAAGTATGAACGATGCAGATATTACCTGAAGAAGTGCCCAACCTTACTAAGGACAAGTACCAAGATAAACTATTATAGGTGTAAGGAAAGAAGGGGTGTTTCACACCTCATAAATTTAGGGCAATACCTCCTCAAAGGTCACGAAGGATTGGAGACCGAAACCATGGAGTTGGCTAAGTAAGCGGATCACCAAGAGGTCAAGAAATGACGAGGTGAATGCAAAATTTAAATTTCTTCTTAAGTAGGTTAAACCGAGAAAGATACCTCAAGAGTAGGGATAAGGTACATGGGAAGTATATCTAGAACCCTCTCATAAGGGGCAAACATAGAGAAACATCCTCTGGAAACTCTAGGGAATGGCACAATGAGAGTGAGGAAGAGAAGGAATACGCTAGGAAAGGGAACTCTGGAGGGATACATACAACTAAGTACCTTGAAGGAACCATTGGATTGGTAGATGGACATAACGTGAAGTGCAAGGCACCGACCCACCGTTAGAAACTTCTTGATGGAAAGATGTATTGGAGGCCAATTATGACCTGCCTTGGAAGTGTAATAAATCCAAATAATAGGATGTATTGGAATGAATCACCTTGAAAAAAAATTAATGAAGCTAAATAGGGTCAAAGAGAATAAATGACACCCTAAGAAAGACATAGAGGTAGAAAGGGCTACACCCTAAAAAGGTTAGTGAGATGGACGTTAAGGACAGGAGTACTCGAGAACAGCTACCCTAAGAAACTTAGACAAAACAAATGGTGGAGGTGAAGCAGTATAAAAGATGTGCCTACAAGATTTGAGGAGTAAAGGTAAATAGGAGGAGATGACATCAAGGGATGTCATTTAAGGTTAGAAATCGCCTAGAGCAAATGTAAGAAAAGATTGTTAGGGGAAAGGCAAAGAATCCTACCAAGGAAGGAAACCCCAGAAAGACATGCGTATCCTAATTAAGAGGAAATGGAACCAACCCTTAATTAAGAAATGTTTCCAAGGAAGGAAGTATGGTAATGGCCTAGTGTGACCTGTTTGGAGAGAATAGGAGAACCATGTACAAAGAGGAAAACTAGTAATGGCAAACAGGCAAATAGAATGAAAACCCTAAGAAAGGATGAGATGTAGTAAAGACTACACTCTATGATAGACAATAGGATGGGCATGAATACAACTGTCTAGACGATAGGACAAGAAAAATAAAGAGAAAGAGACAGTTAAAGAACTGGTCTTCGAGAGAAACATGGATTTAAACCACAACAAAGAAGGGAGAAGTGAAAAGGCCAAAACATTGGGAAAGAAGAACGAAGGAAAGTCCTTAAAGCAATCGATGGCCAAAACCGGGTTTATAGTCTTAAGACGGTTAAGTGAGCCTCACGAAGGGCGAACAAGAGAATTTGAAACAAGGAGGATGTGAACCCTCCTTAAACAGAAATAATCTAATGGGTTAGCACCGAAAGATGCTGTGAGAAGTATGAATGAGTGGATAACCCATACTAAGGTAATAAAGGAAAGAGTGTTCGAGAAACATTGTGAAAGTAAGTCCCCCAAATAAATGTGGCTAAGAAGGAATAACCACAATTGGTAAGACGGGTTAGAGTCGACACACGAGTATGAAGTCTAAAGAGTGGACGACTGAGCATAGTGTGGAGTACATGAAATAAGACCGGTAATTGGAATCTACTCAAATAAGGAATAAGGGATGGAATGAAAAAACTTTTTAAGACAATGGAGGACTGAAAGCAGGCAATTGCCCCAATATAGAAAGGGTGTGAGGAGATGAAGAAAGGAAACCTTCAAGAAATGGCAAGAAGGTGGAACATGTAACTCCCAAGGTAAAAATCTCTACTTGAAAGAAATAGTAGAGAATGAAATTGTAAAAAGGGAAACTTCCCAAACCAAGCAAATCGACATTTAGACCGAAAGGAATCAACTCGGTATAAAGAATTGTGAAATGATTACGAATAAGTAAGAGTGGATTAAGGCCAAAGTAAAATCCTTAAGTAAAGGATGTCATAGGGACAAGGATGGATCAAAGAAAGGATGAATCCCAGGTTGTCGGTATAGTATTAGGGAAAACCCAATCAATTGGCACTGAAAAGACCCAATAAAGAAGTTGGGGAAAGATGAATAGGTAAGAGGAATCCATGCGGTTATGTGAGACATAACTTCAAAGGCATGATGGAGGAGATGATAATGGTAAAAAGGATAGTTGGAGAATGCTATCAAAAGAAAAGAGGGATGAAGTTATATGATCCCTGAAAGGTCAAAAAGCTATGGGAGTCCCTCAAGGAGATGTTGTAGAAATCTAATGGATAGAGATAGGTCCTAGAAAATGCCATGCTGTAAGGGGCAAGTATGCCCAATAATCCCAAGAAGAATATGACTCAAAGTAAGGAAGAGTCAGCTAATAAGCATGTCAAGGTCGAATATAAAAATTTGCACCAAAGTTATAGTAGACAATGAATGAGGGAATGGTCAAAATATAACAAAAAATTTATAAAGAAAAACCGTGGAAACAAGTAAGTAACGTTTGGAAGAACATCGAGCTAAAGGTTTCAACTTCCAAAAGGATAACTAGACACGTGAATGATTTGTTATCTTGGAATTCCCAATCTTGAGTATAGAATCTCAAAGGGAAGAATGTTGCTCTAAACAAAGAAAGAGATAAAATCTAAGAATATACCCTAAAGTAAGGTATGTCTAATTATGATAAACTCTATGGAGGGAGTAAATAATATAAAGGAAAAGAAATTACTTATGTGAAGGATGTAAAAAATGTTGATTGAAAGAACAAGAGAAGAGTTTGCATGTTAAGCAAACACCAAAGGGACATCAAAGGACATGATTCCTCATGCAAGGTTGATAATAAAGTTTTGGGGACAAAACTCCTAAAAGGAGGGGAGAGTTGTAAACCCCGCCCTTTTGAGCTAAGGAAAACTAGGAAAAGAACCGGTCAAACCAAGTGAGAAAAACCAAATCGGTTCACAGAACCGATCATTTAGGAATAAGAAATTTGGAAATTTACAACTTCTGGGTGATCCAAAGGGTTCATTAAACCTTGGAAAAGAAACTTAAGACAAATTAGAAGAGAAAAACCAAATTGGTTTAGTTGAACGAGATTTCATAATAACTCTAAAGTTAAGCGTGCTTGCCTGAGAGTAGTGTGAGGATGGGTAACCTCTTAGGAAGTACGAGGTCATCCCCATTCATTCTCCTCACACCTGAACACTTCTCTCTCTCTCTCTACTGCTCCATTTCCCATTAAAGCTCGAACAAGAGCTTCGACTTGAACATTTTTCTTTACCTCGGAAGGAGAGGTTGGGCTCTTTAGAACAAAGGAGAAGATAGCTATCTGATAGAAAACTCCAGTCAATCCGAGAATCGTTGGAGAAGCACGGGCAGGATGGAACAATGACGTAGCTCTGACGGAGTGAAGATGCCCTATTTTGGCCAAGCTGAAATCGACCATTTTGAGCCCTCCTTAGGCCAAACCAAGCCCTCCTAACACTTCCTCAGCCCTTCCACGGACGAATTAGGTTCGAAAGGTAAACCAATTCGGCTCCCCTTTACAATCTCCAATCGGTGTTAGAGAGAGAGTCGATAGAATTTCAATGATGAAATTCTAACTCAATTTGGCATCAATTGATGTGATTCTTGAATTTAGGATGAACCTCAAGATGAGAGCTATCTGTCCAGAACAAAAGCTCAGACCGCCATGCCCTTACCGGTAAGTAATCAAAGCTTTCTTTCTCTATAGTCCATTTTCCGGCAAAACTCCGTCTGAGCTCGTTCCAACGTTAAAATTTGCTATTCAAAGTTCCTTAGAATCGTATGAACATGTAGGAACTCTATTTGAACTCCAATTTCAATAATTAAAGGTGTTTGATCGATCAATTTGATAAAATTAAATTCGATAGTGTTAAAGAGTTGAAATTGGGGGAAAAGTGGGGATTTTCAAAATTCAAAGGACCGAAGTGTAATTTTATGAAATTGAGGGTCAATTGGGCATGTAAATAATGTTGGAGGACCAATTGAGGAATTTTGAAATTTTTGGGGTAAAACTTACCATTTTTGTAAAGGAAGGGCAAAATGGTAATTTTGGAAAAGTTAAGGGACCAAATTGGGAATTCGGAAAATTAAACCCCCTTTTTTTGAAATTGAATAAATTGAGGTCCCAAGATAAATTTTAAATGTTTTGGGACTTGGTTTGAGAAAAAACTGAAATTAGGGACCTAATTGCAAATAACTAAAGAGTTTGGGTTTTCTCATTCATTTGAAATGAATGAAGGCTTTTATGTCGAGTAATAATGAACAAGTATGTTCATATCATATAGGAACGCGAAGTATGGGGAACGTCAGCATGGACGAGCTCACGTGAATACAAAGAACCGGTCTAGTGGAATTCATTGCATTAATGGGTGAGTGAGTTTACTAACATCATACTCGGTGGGATGATGAGCACAACTTAAAAATTTAAAACCACTTACCGGTTGTTAGAGGGATTATATATCATACCCGGTTGGGGATGTTAAGTAACTCGATATAAAAACCCATTGTTTAGTGGAATGTTAATCATCACAACTTAGAGAAAGTGATGTGAAAACCATGCGGAAATACTACTTAACGATTGTAAGTAGATCATATCCGGTTGGTATGATGAGACTTCCTCGAAGGAAGTTGAAAACCCATTCATCAGTCATGAACGGAGATGTCCTTATACCGGTCGGTATAATGGACAGTGAAAACTATTTTGTCGGAAGTGTTCTCCCTTGACTATGTGCCAATACTTAAACAATTTGGGAGACCTTTTCGATGGGAGCTCGAATAGCTCTGATAGGCCAGGGGCCTCAATTTTTGAACTTGGGGGCTAAATGTGTGATTTTGAAAATCTTGTACAGTGGGCCCAAGGCTAGAGCAGGAGCTTGTAAACGGACATAATATACGTGCCATAATACTTAATAAGTGAATTGTTTAGCCATGGTACCAAGATAGGACCGACATGCTCAGTCAACTAGCGGTAATGCAACATGATAGATCGATGGACTAGTCAAGTCAAACAACTGCGAGTTGAGTTAAGAGTTGGGGTCGTTGGCCCAGTGGCACCACAGATTATATGGCATAATGAGAAAACATTGTATGTGCATGCACTATGAGTACGGGATCATCAAGACGCCCATGAGGGGTAGGGATTTGTTCTAAGGGCCATGGACGACCCGGTGAGTATAAGGGTTGTTCATTGTTTCCGATGTGTGTGCAAAATTTTGGAGTAGAACCAAGCGCATGAGCCCAGAGTGGGGACATGATGAGGTCTCTATCCTCATACGGACATGAAGAAATAATTTTGGGATTGTAGGTCAGATGTAACATACATCCACTCGATCTTAGGGTAGAAGTGGTCGTGCTTCTATCCGGGTGATAGGAAAAGTCGCTCCGGAGCCACTAGCGGGTTCAGTAGTGATACTAACTTGCAAATGTGTGTAACCTTCATGATGAAGGATGTGTTTTGGGTGATGACACACTGTAGTAACTAAGAAATAATGGAAAAACCCAGGATTTCAAATGAAGGGATTTTTGAAAAAGAAAGGAGTCTAGCACACTCCATATAAATATTTTTTTCTTAAAAGTTAAAAGTAGACCTTTGAAAGCCCATTCACTGAGTAGTCATACTCACCCCCTCCCTTGTATCCCTTTCAGGAGATTTTTGGTAAGCCTACCCTTGAAGACCATCAACTAAGACGCATGTAAGACAGTTATGTAAAGTTTAAAATTTCATGCAGTTTTGATTATGCTATTCCAGGAAATGGTGCCGGTTTAAAGGACACTTTGCTTTTTACAATTTATAATAAGGGGAAACCCTTTAATAAACCGGGAGAGTGGCGGGTTGATCACGAGGATCCGATCAAACAAGGTCAGAGCGAGACAACAACAATTGTGGTTAATGAGGAATATGGTTTTTTTAATAACATGGAATTTAAGGGAATGAATTTTTTTCAAAAGAAATTAGGAGTCTGACACACTTCAATAAAA
Source organism: Trapa incisa (assembly GCA_030064435.1). Taxonomy (NCBI): domain Eukaryota; kingdom Viridiplantae; phylum Streptophyta; class Magnoliopsida; order Myrtales; family Lythraceae; genus Trapa; species Trapa incisa. The sequence continues at coordinate 22,775,812 of CM057775.1, forward strand.
GATGTTTTGAATAATCTATCCCAACACCCATTCACTAAGTTGTCGAACTCACCTCCTTCCCCCTTTACCCTTTTTAGGTAACCAAGGGAAAACCTACCTAAAAACCCTCTGATAGCGAAACCTACAAGACATGTATATAAGGTTAATTTTTTTTGTTTTGATTTATGTTATTCCATAAAAAGTATAGGTAAAAAGGAAGCCTTACTCTTCACGGTTTAGAGAAGGGGAAACCCTTAATGAATTGGGAGAGTGACAGGTTTCTCACAGGGATCCAACCAAACCGAGTAGCGGCGTGACACAAGAGGTTATAAAAAATTATCACCAAAGGTGGTCGGAGCATTGGCGTTTTGTAGCCATGGTCCACGTGAAGCTTTCTGTGGTGGTGGCTGGCCAAGAGGTCATCGAAGTTGGGTGAACTTGGTCGTCGACTGGTCACGATCGAGCTGAACTCGAAAGACCCACCAAAGGTTGGCCCTCTCCATGGAGGGATAGATGGGAGGCATGTGGTCACTTTGGCACCTTTGGCTGCCAGAGTAGTGTCTGGAGGTGGACAAATGTGGCTCAAAACTTTGTTGGCAGTTGGCAGAACTTTGGTCCCGAAAATAGATTGGCCAAAATGACACTCGTGCGATATTATTCAGCCATTAGCATGTTAGGACCCACTATAGAACTTAAGAGAAGTCCATTAGCAGCATTTTGACAACAAGATCACCCCATTTGGTAATCAGACGAGAGAGAATTTCTCATTCATGTGTTAGGAGGCCGGATAGCTCTCTAAGATTGGGATTTTTTTACTTTGAATCCAAAATTAGAGTTATTCAAAAGGCGTTAATACAATTAACTCCATATGGAGACCAATACCTCATTTCCTAGCTAATCTCTACATTTTGTAGCACCCAATAGGATCAAAAATTAAATCAATTAGAACAATATTTGAAGCGGTGTAGTAGAAATACTATCGGTCAATGGGCAGCGACTCATGGGTGAGTCGAGTTGATCAGACTTGGTCCCCACCAAACCCACTTCCTTTTTTTTTTGTTTTTATATTTAAATTACCATTTTACTCTTTTAGGTTCTTTTGATAAATAAATCCAAAAATGTGACCTAGTTCGAGCGAAAACTGACTTCCCAAAAACCTTATTTTTTTGTGCCTAGAACCCGATGCCAAATTCGGTGGGATCCCTAGTCCCGACATCAAATTTCCTATCCCATTATTAATATTGGGTCATCATCCGAATTTGACTTTACAAATCCTGACTCGGGTTACATTCCCAGTTTGGGGTTCCATGCTCAATTTCAGTTTTTTTTTCTGTCGTTCGGTATTCTATTCTCGATTTCAGATTTCATCCTAGGTTTATAATTTTATTTTTGGTTTTGGTTATTAGTTTTAATTCAGAATCTCATTTCCCGGCTTAGAGTTTTATTTTTAGTTTGAATTTTACTCCTGATTCATATTCGATTTTCAGTGCTCTTTTGCTTAACCCAAATTTCAAAAGTTCTACTATTACATCAAAGGTTACCCATGCAAACTCGATCAAATAGAGTTGTTCTTCCAAGTTGATTCAATGATTATGACTTCTACGTTGCCTCATCTACATCATCATTTTCCTCCATTAATCTTTGCTCATTCCATTGCTACACATGATCCAAACAATAACAACATTTAACTTCATCCCAAATATGACAACAATCACTACAAGAAGAACTTCCTCTTGGTGAACGAGCATAGAACTCGGTTAGGAGTGAAAGAGAGTGAAAGAGGCCTGGTGAACGATTGAGTAAAGGAAAACTTACCGAGATGAGCCTATGTAAGTAGAGGTTCATAGAGGCCCATATAAATGTCACATGATTCATGAAGGATATAACATATTTACCTAGTGGTGATTTTGTTTAAAGCTGAGGCCTTATCAAATTTTACTTGCTTCTGGGACAATGAGGAAAGTTCAAGCTTGACAATTATATATGGCACTTGGAGTAAGTCCAAAATTGACTTGGATTTGTGTTTTGGTATTATATACATTATTTTATTATATTACCATCTATCTAAAAACTTATCACAAAAATAATAGGAAATATTTAATTGGAAAATATGTAATGATTGTCTTTAATAGACAAATATATTATAATTTTGACATCTTTTATATAATAGTTAGAATATACACTAATACAATAAAATATATAATAATTAATATTCTAATTTAAGAGTTGTATATGAGTGTATTCTTGGAGAGAGAGTATTTTGTAATAGTATATTTGATAATGATTGAGTATAGTAAGTAATTTTGACATATTTTTAATTGAAAATATAGTCTCTAATAATCAAACTCCTAACTTTCATTAGTTTTAATGAAAGTTAATGTCAACTTATATGACAAAGCTACATCTAACCTGGTTTTGTCTAATTTGTATGGTAAAAGTTAAAGTTATAAATCACAATTTTCTTGAAAGTAATTTCAAGATTTGGAATATAACATTCACAAAAATTTGGTAAGATTATTATTGACAGTAGAAACAAATATTCATTAAATGTCTCACCTACTTAAATTTAACCATTAAGAAGAAATACCTCCAACAATCAATGAGGCATGCGCACTTTTATAATGTGCATCGTTATGAAATTCAACCAAAAAATTAATAAAAATGGAATTGATAGTATTTTATATAATAGACCTAATATTGAGGAGGTGGAAGGAGCCACTTAGAAGCCACTATGAAGGTAAGGGAGAGAAATGGTTTTGCTTCTTCATCCGTCAATTGCTTTACAAAGTTAACCCGCTTCACCTTATCTGCTCCTGTGCCAATATTCTTGTACTCTGAAAATTCACTTGTCCTATATCCAGAATTTAAGAATGAAATAAATGAGTAGGTCAATTAATATTAGTACTCCATTCAAAATTCTTAAAGAAAAAACATGCTTTTGAGGAGACGATTGTTCTTACTTCTCGCGCTCAACGTGGAAATTGTTTGTCCAACCTTCGGGTTTAACAACTTCGCTCATCTCTGTGTAGGCAAAAACGACCCTAGGGGAAGTCCTCCATGGACGACCCAAGAATGTGCCACTACCGGTTCCGTTAATGGTGCAATGGACGAAGGAGAAACCCGTGTCTTCATTCTTGCTCTCCCTATCTTGAGCCGTGATGAAGGAGAAACCCTCATCACCAAGACAATTGAGATGAGTATTTAGGTAGATGGATGTGCCGGCACCAAATATGAAGTCTACGGTGCCTTCAACGTAGCAGTCTTTGTAGAAATGGAATCCACGGTCGTCACAAAGGGTATCTTGGAACCCTAAGAATTGACAATTATAGAATGCTGCTTTATCCCCAGAGATTCTCATGGCCACTCCTTGCGCATTCGGTTGATTAAAACCGGGCCTTGGTGAAGAGTTCTTTACACAATCAATGGCAAAACAAACCAACAATAGAGTTAAAGCCACCTTGACCTTTTTTATTATTAGTATTTCATATCATTTTATCTTTGTAAAGGAGAAAAAAAGATTAATCATTTGAATGGTAGAAAATGCAAATATATTAATAAGAGATATACAAATTGCACAAAAATATATACAAATTACACCTAGAGATTAACCACTATTTTTTGCACATTCTTGTAAAAACTTCGGGTATAGTCGAATTCAAGAAAATCAATAAAAAATATGTCTATATTAAAAAATATGTTCCTAATATTTATACTTTTACATGTATAATAAATTTAGGACAATTTCATCCATATAACATACCCGTGAAGCAATATACACCATCCCGATGATATGATACCGAAAGGTAAATTCAATGCTAATATTAAATAAAAAATATTGTAATATGTATATATTTTAGTTTAATTTGTAAATATATTGATCTAATCTATCGATTTGTTATTAGATACAGAATATTTTTAAAGTGTACTAGTACAAATTGTCAAACTTTTTTGTTTCTTAGCGTAAATAAACCCTAAGAGAAAATTGTTTCAAAGAATTGATTTATCCAAATTTATTAAAAAAAAACATTTTTACGGCAACACCCTTAAAATATTTTAAGTTCAAGGCAAAACAATAATAATTGTACTCATGGAGTGCCAGTAAAAAAAAAATTTAAGACAACAAAGAAAAAAGTTTCTTTTTCAATAAAGTAGAAATACTAAGTATACTTTTTATATCAATAGCCTATTTAACACAAGCAAAAAATAAGAATACCTCAATTATAAGATTTGCAGCCATGAAATAATCAGAATCCACAATCAGACTTGCACTATCCTCGGTCCCATATTTTGATGCAACACCGTTAAAAGTGAGTGTGGGCATATCCTTTGGGTCGCCTAATAAAGTGATGAAAGGTTTGGTACGTTCAATCCAGATCTTCTCATTATAAACTCCACCACCAATTGACAAAATGACGCGATCACTATTGCCTGGAACTACGCTCTTCATAGCATCTGTTATACTCTTAAAATCTCCGGAACCATCCTTCTTCACCTTGATGATCTTGGGTTTATCCTCTGCCACCTCTAGATTAGGGTCAACTTCTCCCTTCCTAGAGGCAATTGGCTTGATAATGTCTTTGAACCAATTGTCCACCTCAGACTTTTCGGCAGGGATCTCGAAGGCTTTAGTCACCGTTATGAGGGAAACAAAGATCATCACGATAGGTTCAATTCTGATAGCCATGTTTTGTATTTGGGTTGAGATTATTAGTGAATTATGGTAGGAGTATAGAAAAGGTAGATTTATATAGAAGGTTTCAGGAAATGGTCAATATAGAGATTTGTAGCTAATGGTTGAGAGATGTTTATGGGATGATAAGTTGGGATGGAAAATGCTATTCTTAGATACCAAGTTGAAGATAGACAATAGAGAGCTCATCCATCAACTTGTGGTAAGAAACATGAGATACCATGTATCAATGTTGATCATGTCATCTTGGTGAATATTTTAACTTTAGAGATTGCTCAATCTTCGTATCCTATTATTGATTTCTTTTCTCATCATATCTTTCTATGATCATAATAGCATTCTATATTCTAGTCTCTTGGGTGGTTTGGTTGCATATTTGTCCCTTTTACAAGTAGTGCATACACCTAACACAAACACTCTTATTGATATATGTCATTCACTAGTGAAATCCATGTGTACTAGATCAAATCTGGTTGGTCAAGGATTAAAATTGTCACTTTGTCTCACCACTATCTTCATTTTCTTCAACTTATCACCGTATTTGTAGGTGTATATCCTATGAAAAATCATCAACTTCACATTTATTATTTACTCATTCCATTGATAAGTAGAATCCCACCATTAATAAGTTAAACAAGGTATAGCTTCATCATTAATATGACAACAAGCACTAGAAGAGTAACGGATCCTCTGCATGTCTACAATACATTGTTTATCATCTTCTAACTTAGACATCAATGAGTAGTAGGGTGCTAATAGATTTACAATATAAAATTTCTTCTCGATAGCTCAATTGAACGATATAAAGCATGACTTGTTGTAAAGGTTATACGTAATAAGAGTGAGTTATCTATCTTAATGAATTTGTCCATTTTGCTAAGCTATCTTGGTGCATTTGTCCTCATAATTGCCATATCATTCAATGGATGGAAGGTGAGTAATGCATTTCCTTATGGGGATGTATATGCATATTTTTATATGTTAGCAATAAATTTCTTTAAGATGACTAAATGAAGTTTCACTCCCTAATAGAGAATTAAAAGGGGTAAGGAAAATAATTATTTTTTAATATCTCAATATTGGTGGTCATGTGTAATTTTCACTAAATACTATGAAGTAAAATGGGAGGAAAGAGTGAAAATATAAAAATCATTGTAGATTGTTGGAAAAGCCTCAATTTGGGAATATAAAAGATGCTGGCGGAACAAGTGGTTGATTTTTGGAAAATTTGGTGTGAACTTTACCATTTTTGTAAAGTAGGGCCAAAATAGTAATTTTGGAAAAGTTGGGGACCAAATTAGAAATTTGGGAAACTTGAACCACTTCTTATGATTTTGAATAAATTGAGGTTCAAAGGTGAATTTTAGAAGTTTCGGGACTCAATTTGTGGGAAAATCGGGATTAGGGACTTAAAGTTAAAGAAAAATAACTTTAGGAACCTAATTACATTTAATTGAAAAGTTTGATTATTTCATCCATTTAGGATGAATGAAGACTATTAGGCCAAAGGGATAATGAACAAGGATGTTCATATCGTGTAGGAACACGAAGTACCGGGAACGCCAACAAGGACAAGCTTGCGTGGAGACAAAGAACTGGTTAAGAGGAAATCACTACGTTATCGGGTGAGTGAGATTTTTATATCATACCTAGTTGGGATTATAAGCACATCGGAAATGAAAACTCACTACTATGTGGAATTTTAAACATTACATCTGAATGAAGTGATATGAAAATTACGTGGAAAAACTTTGTAGCGATTGTTAGTAGATCATTCCGACTTGGTATGATGAACTTCCTGGAAGGAAGTAGAAAACTCGTTCATCGATTATGAGCGAAGATGCCCTCACATCTGATGGGTGTGATGGATGGCTAAAAGATTAATTTTTCGGAAGTGCTCTCCCCTGACTGTGTGCCACTGCTTGAAATTTTTTGGAGACCTTCTTGACAGGAGCTCGAATAGCTTAGATAAGCCTGAAGCCTCGGTTTTGGAACTTGGGAGCTAATATGCCTGATTTTAAAATCTCGTGCAGTGGGCCCAAGGCCAGTTGGCATGAGCAGGAGCTCGTAAACACACATGAGATTAAGCCATGAAAATTTTAATATATGATGTGTTTGGCCATGGTACCAATACAGGATCGACATACTCGATGGAGTGGCGGCAGTGTGACAAGACAGGTCGACAGACTAGTCGAGACAAATAGCTGCAGGTCGAGTTAAGGGTTGGTGCTATTGGACTAGTGGCACCAAAGATAAAAGAGGAAAGCTATTGTTTTGTGCATGCACTAAGTTACGAGACCTTCAAGATACTCTAAAGGGGTAGTGATGCGTACTAGGGGCCGATTATTGTGCTAGCGGTCAGGGAAGCTCGACATAGCTTCATGCGCATGAGACCGAGGTGGGGTCAGGATGAGGTCTCTATCCTCATTTTTGTGAATGATGTAAACCCCGCCCTTTTGAGGCAAGGAAAAACAGGGAAAAAGAACTGGTCAAACTGAGTGAGAAAACCAAACCGATTCACAAACCTGATCATTTGTGAATGGGCAATTTGGGAATTTACAACTCCCGGGTGATCCAAAGGGTTTATAAAACCTTGGGAAGGAACCTTAGAACAAAGTGGGAGAGAAACACCAGATCGGTTCAGGTGAACTTGACCGGAACGGGATTGAACCAATTTAAGGATCGAGTCGATTTATGAGCTAGAATCGATAAAGAAATGGTAAACCGGGACTTTTATGGACTCCAAGTGACCCAAGGAGTCAAAAAAGACTAGAAAATGGACTTGTGAAGGAATTGGGGATGAAAACCAAACAAGTTCAAGTTAATCGGATTCGAACCGATTTGGACCGATTTGGACCACTATTGAACCGGATGCAAAATTCATTTTTCTAGGTGGCTTAAATGATTCAAATTTTTGATTTAAAGCCACCATTGGATAGAAAATGAAATTAGAAATTTTTAGATTTGAAAAACTTGGTCGAATGAGGGGTGAACCGGCCGGCTTAAGCTTCGAACCCGGTTCGGATTGGTCCGGTCTAGTTCGAAACAGTGTCATCTTCTTCCTGAGGATGACATCATTATTCACTCACCGGAAAATCGAAGCAGCTCCGACGAAGAAGAAACACTTCCAAATGGACAACCAACGGGTCCCCGAGCTCCCTATATAAAGAGCACCACTCCATTCATCCTCTTTGCACTTGAAAAGCTCACTCTCTCTTAGTTGCTTAGTTTTCCGGTGAAGCTCAAACTAGAGATCCGATATAGGGTCTTTTTTGAGCCAAATAAGGTGAGGTCATTTTCTTTATAACTGGGGAGAAGTTAGTTACACGCATGTAGTCTCTGTTTGCTCCTAATGTCACCGGAGAAATGTCGACGTGATAAAATAGTGAAGTAGCTCCGGCGAACTAAAGCTGCCCTGTTTTGGCCGCATTGAAATTGGCCATTTCGAGCCCTCCTCAGGCTAAACCAAGCCCTCCTAACACTTTCTTAGCAATTCCATGGTCGAATTAGGACTGAAAGGTAAGCCAATTCGACTCCCCTTTATAATTTCTGATCGGTGTTAAAAAGGGAGTTGACCGAATTTCAATGAAGAAATTCTAATCCAATTCGGCATCAATTGTTGCGATTCTTAATTTTAGGATGAACCTTAGGACAAGAGCAATCTACCTAGATTGAAGGTTCGGACCGTCGTGCCCTCACTAGTGAGTAATCGAAGCTTTCTCTCTATACAATCTATTTTCCGGAGAAGCACTGTTTGAGCTCGTTTCTTCATTAAAACTCACGATTCAAAGTTCCATGGAATCTTATGGACGTGGAGAAACTCAATTTCAACTTCAATTTCAACAACTAGAGGTGTTTTGATCAGTCAATTTGATAAAATCAAATTTGGCTATGTTAAAAAGTTGGAATTGGGGGAAAATTGAGGGAAATTGAGGATTTTCAAAAATTCGAGGGACCGAAAAGCAATTTCCTAAAATTGAGGGTCAATTGGGAATGATAAAAATGTTAGAGGTCCAATTGAGGAATTTTAGAATTTTTGGGGTGAAACTTACCATTTTTGTAAAGGAAGGGCAAAATGGTAATTTTGGAAAAGTTGGGGGACCAAATTGGAAATTTGGAAAATTAATCCCCCTTATGTGAAATGGAATAAATTGAGGTCCTACGATAAATTCTAAAAGTTTCGGGACTCAATTTATGGAAAAACTGGCATTAGGGACATAAAGTTAAAGAGAAATGACTTTAGAAACCTAATTGCAAATAAATGAAAGTTTGACTTTCTCATTCATTTGGAATGAATGAAGGCTATTAGGTTAAAGGATAATAAACCGAGATGTTCATTTTGTAAACCCCGCACTTTCGAGTTAAGGAAAATCGGGAAAAGAACCGGTCAAACCGAGTAAGAAAACTGCGCCGGTTTACAAACCCGATCATATGGGAACAAGCAATTTGAAAATTTACAACTTTCGAGTGATCCAAAGGGTTCATTAAACCTTGGAAAAGAAAATTAAGACAAAATAAAAGAGAAAAACCAAATTGGTTTAGGTGAACAAAATCCCATAAAAATTTGAAGTTGAGCGTGCATATATATATATGCCATAAATTAATATAAATTAAATTATTGGAATTAATACAAATAATTTAATAAGAAAATTAAATTATTGGAATTAATACAAATAATTTAATACTAAAATTAAATTATTGAAATTAATACTAATAATTTATGTCAATATTAATACTAGTAATAAATCTATCCCATTTAATACACGATTTTACACCTATATTAAGAGATTATCCCCATTCATTCTCCTCACACTTGAATACTTCTCTCCCTCTCTACTGCTCCATTTCCTGGTGAAGCTCGAACCTGAGCTTTGACTTGAACAAAGGTTGGGCTCTTTAGAAATGGGGAGAACACAGCTATCTGATAGCAAACTCCAGTCAATCCGAGAATCGTTGGAGAAGCGCCGGCATGATGGAACAGTGAAGCAGCTCTGGCAGACCGAAGCTGCCCTATTTCGGCCAAGCTGAAATCGGCCATTTCAAGCCCTTCTCAGACCAAACCAAGCTCTCTCAACACTTCCTCAGGCCTCCCACATCCGAATTAGTACTAAAAGGTAAGCCAATTCGGATCCCCTCTACAATTTCCAGCCGGTGCTAGAGAGAGAACTGACAGAATTTCAATGATGAAATTCTAACTCAGTTCCGCATCAATTGATACGATTCTTGATTCTAGGATTATCCTCAGGATAAGAGCTATCTGCCCAGATCGAAAGATCGGACCGTCATGCCCTCATCGGTGAGAAATCGAAGCTTTCTCTCTCTACAGTCTATTTTTCGACGAAGCTCCGTTTGAGCTCGTTCCAACATTAAAATCTACTATTCAAAGTTTCTTAGAATCATATGAACATGCAGGAACTCAATTTCAACATCAATTTCAATAATTAGAAGTGTTTGATCGGTCAATTTGATGAAATCAAATTCAGTAGTGTTGAAGAGTTGAAATTAGGGGAAAAATTGGGGATTTTCAAAATTCAAAGGGCCAAAATGCAATTTTATGAAATTGAGGGTCAATTGAGCATGAAAATAATGTTAGAGGACCAATTGAGGAATTTTGGAATTTTTGCGGCAAAACTTACCATTTTTGTAAAAGAAGGGAAAAATGGTAATTTTGGAAAAATTGGGGGACCAAATTTGAAATTTGGGAAATAACTAAAAGTTTCGGTTTTCTTTTTCATTGGAAATAAATGAAGGCTATTATGCCGAGTAATAATGAACAAGGTTGTTAAAAACCACTTACCTGTTGTGAGTGGAAATTTTATATCATACTCGGTTGGGCAATGATAAGTACCTTGTTATGAAAACCCACTATTAAGTGGTATTTTTAACATCACTACTTAGAGGAAGTGATTTGAAAATCATGCGGCAAAACTACTTACCGGTTGTAAGTAGATCATACCCGGTTGGTATGATGAGATTTCCCCGAAGGAAGTTGAAAACCCGTTCATCAGTTACGAACGGAGGTGTCCTTATATCTGGGCGGTATAATGGATAGAAAAAACATATGTTTTGTCCGAAGTGCTCTCCCCTGATCGTGTGCCAATGCTTAAACAATTTGGGAGACCTTCTCGATGGGAGCTCGAATAGCTCTGATAGGCTGAGGGCCTCGGTTTTGGAACTTGGGGGCTAAATGCTCGATTTTGAGAATCTCCTACAGTGGGCCCAAGGCTAGTTGGCACGAGCAGGAGCTCATAAACGAACATGATATATGTGCCATAAAACTTAATAAGTGAATTGTTTGGCCATGGTACCAAGATAAGACCGACATGCTCAGTCAACTAGCGGCAGTGCGACATGACAGGTCGACGGACTAGTTAAGATAAATAGTGCGGGTTGAGTTGAGAGTCGGGGCCGTTGGACTAGTGGCACCACAAATTACATGGCAATATCAGAAAACATTGTTTGTGCATGCACTATGAGTACGGGATCATCAAGACGCCCATGAGGGGTAGTGATGCGTGCTAAGGGCACTGTACGACCTAGTGGCTATAAGGGCAGTTCATCATTCCTAGTGTCTGTGTGAAATCTGGAGTAGCACCAAGTGCATGAGACCGGGATGGGGACAGGATGAGGTCTCTGTCCTCATACGGACACAAAGAAGTGATTTCGGGATTGTGGGTCAGATGTCGCGTACATCCACTCATTCCCTGGGGTAAAAGTGGTTGTACTTCTATCTGGGTGGCAAGAAAAGTCGCTCCAAAGCCACTAGCGGGTTCAGTAGTGATACTGACTTGCGAATGTGTGTAACCTCCATGATGAAGCGTGTGTGTTGGGTGATGACACACCGATAACTAAGAAATATTGGAAAAACCCAAATTTTTAAATGAATGGATTTTTGAAAAGAAAGGAGTCTGGCACACTCCATATAAATGTTTTTCTTAAAAGTTAAAAGTAGACCTTTAAAAACCCATTCACTGAGTAGTCGTACTCACCCCCTTCCTTATATCCCTTTCAGGAAATCCTAAAAAGCCTACCCTGAAAGACAATCAACTAAGATGCCTGTAAGACAGGTATGTAAAGTTTAAAATTTCATGCAGTTTTGATTATACTATTCCAAGAAATGGTGCAGGTTTAAAGGATGCCTTACTCTTTACGGATTATAATAAGGGGAAACCCCTTGATAAACCGGGAGAGTGGCGGGTTGTTCATGGGGATTCGACCAAACCAGGTCGGGGCATGACACATCTTGTGTAGGAACACGAAGTACCGAGAATGCCAGTAAGGACAAGTTCGCGTGAATATGAAGGACCGGTGTAGTGGAATTCACGGCATTAACGGGTGAGTGGGTTTACTAACATCATACCCGGTTGGGATGATGAGCACAACTTAACGTTTAAAACCACTTACCGGTTGTGAGTGGGATTTTATATCATACCTGGTTGGGGATGATAAGCACATCGAAATAAAAACCCATTAATATGTGGTATTTTAAACAACACAACTTAGAGGAGTGATGTGAAAATCATGCGAAAAAAATACTTACCGGTTGTAAGTAGATCATACCTGGTTGATATGATGAAACTTCCTTAACGAAAGTTGAAAACCCATTCATCGGTTATCAATAGAGATGTCCTTATACCCAGGAGCTCGTAAAGAAAAATGAGTTATATGCCATAAAACTTTAAATAAATGAATTGTTTGGCCATGGTACCAAGATAGGATAGACATACTTAGTCAATAGCGGTAGTGCGACATGACAGGTTGACGGACCGGTCGAGACAAACAACCGCGGGTTGAGTTGAGAGTCAGAGCAATTGGACCAGTGGCACCACAGATTATATGGCATGATAAGAAAATACTGATTGTGTATGCACTGTGAGTACAGGACTATCAAGATGCCCAAGTGTGGTAGTGATGCGTCCTAAGGAAACTGGACGACCTGGTGAATATAAAGGCAATTCATCGTGCCAGGTGATCGTGCGAAATTTGGAGTAGCACCAAGCGCATGAGACCGAGGTGGGGACAAGATGAGGTCTCTGTTCGCATATGGACACGAAGAATTGATTTCGAGATTGTGGGTCTGATATTGCAAACATCCACTCATTCTTAGGGTAGAAGTGGATGTACTTCTCTCTAGGTGGCCGGTAAAGTCACTCCGAAGCCACAAGTGGGTTCAGTGGATGTACTGACCTACGAATGTGTGTTTGACCTTCATGATGAAGGATATGTGTTGGGTGAAGACACACCGTGATTAAATAAGAAATGGTGGAAAAACTGAGATTTTAAATGAAATGAATGGTTTTGAAAAGAAAGGAGTATGACACACTCCAATAATAAATGTTTTCTTAAAAGTCCAAACTTTTGAAAACCCATTCATTGTGTAGTTGTACTCACCACTCCCCTTTATCCATTTTCAGGAAATTTTGGAAAGCGTACCCTTAAGGACCATCAATAAGACGCCTGTGAGACAGGTATGGTGAATTTAAAATGATATGCAGTTTTGATTATGCTATTCCAGGAAAAGGTGCAGTTTAAAGGACACCTTACTCTTTACGATTTATAATAAGGAGAAACCCTTTAAAAAAAAGGAGAGTGGTGGGTTGTTCACGGGGATCCGACCAAACCGGGTTGGGGCGTGACAACTAGAGTGGTATCAGAGCCCATTTCCTTGAATACATAATTAAGACTAGAAAATATAGTAACTTATAGGATTTATCTTAAAATGTTTAGATGGCTCCCAGGAGAGGAACTAGGAAAACTAGGAATGACTCTGATCTGCACCCTGTCCTCGTAGGAAGACAACTCTTGAAGCTTCCCAAATGCCTGGGGCATGGTAGAAATCCCCAAGGACCAAATGACAAAGTATCCAAGAGGATGATGCTTGGCCCTGTTGAGGTCACACCCCCGAGTACAAAGGGAGCTAAGCCTGAAACCAGGAACACCAGCTAGGGCTTATAACCTTACCATGGAGGATGCTTATCAAACACCCCGTATCCCTCTATCTATTTCATAACCACCTCTTTGTAATATGGTTAAGACCCTAACATATTGTACTCCTCCATTAATGAAGAATTCCAAGTTCCTGAAGCCATGTCTAAAAAAAAACGATGTAAGCCTATGCCTCAACTGTAGGAAGATTTCCCCAAGAAAAGTAACCAAACAAACCGCGTAAGTCAAGTTTTGGACCAACATAGCGGAAGGAAGGAAATCGTAATAACAAGATAGTTAAGGAGAATAAACGATGACCTAAGAAGGAGTAGGAAGTAGTAAGGACTACACGTTAAAAAGGGCAATGGGAGGGGTATTAAGGACAAAAGGACTCAAGAGATAACTTTCTCAAGATAATTAGACAAGGAGAATAGTAGGGACGAGTCAGTTAACGAACTAACCCTCGTGAATGTCATAAATTTAATCTCTAGTAAAGAAGGGAGAGGTGAAAAGGCCAAATATTTGGAAAAGAAGGATGGGGGAAATCCTTAAAGAGATCAATAACCAAGAACGGATTGACGACCAAACTCAAAACCAGGAGAAGATTAAGTAAATCTCTCGCATGATGATTAAGAGATTTGGAAACAAGGAGGATTTGAGCTCTACTTAAAGGAAATAGACGTGTACAAGGGTACGAGTTGGAATGAGAATGGGGTATAAAGGATGTAACCACAAGATTTCAAGAGTAAAGGTAAATGGAAGGGGATGGCATCAAAGGATGTCATTCAAGGATATATACATACGAAAACGAATGAATAAGAAATTCCAGGAGAAAGGAAAAGAATCTCATCAAGGAAGGAAACCCTGAGGAGGGACACATGTCCCAACTAAGAGGTAATGGGACCAAGTGACAAGGGATGAGGAGATGAACTTGCAAATGAAGTGCATGGTGAGGTGAAAGAACCAAGGGAAATATACTAGGAGAACCTAAGGAGTAAGTTAAACCTAAGGAACAAGTAGGTAGAAAGATAGCATTAATAGATGCAGTAACAAACAAGAATGGGTAGACTACCCATAATAATAAAATAAAGAAAAAAATGTTCGAGAATAGATTGTGGTCCACACTCACAAAATAGAGCCCTTAAAGTAAGCTCCCTAAATAAGAAGTGGTTAAGGGGGAACAACCACTAATATAAAGATAGATTGTGGTCCACACTCACAAAATAGAGCCTAAAGAGCGGATGGCTGGGCATAGGGTGGAGTATACGAAATAAGACTAATAATCGGAAGCTACTCAAATAAGGAATAAGTGATGGAATGGAAAATTTATGGCAATGAAGGACTGAAAGTGGATAAATGCCCCAATATATAAAGGGTGTAAGGAGATGAAGAAATGAAACCTTCAAGAAATGGTAAGAAGGTTGAACTTGTAACTCCTAAGGTGAAAGTCTTTACTTTGAAGGAAATAGTAGAGAATGAAACCGTAAAAAAGGGAAACTCCCTAAACCAAGCAAATCGACATGTAGACCGAAAGGAATCAACTTGGTATCAAGAATTGTGAAATAATTACAAACGAGTAAGAGTGGATTAAGGCCAAAGTAAAATCCATGAGTAAATGATGTCATTGGGAATGAGGATGGACCTAAGAAAGGATGAATCCCAACTTGTCAGTATAGTATTGGGAAAACCCAGTCAATTGGAACCAAAATGACCCAATAAAGAAGTTGGGGAAAGATGAGTAAGTAAGAGGAATCCATGCTATTATGTGAGACATAACTTCGAAGGCATGATGGAGGAGAGGATTATGGTAAAAAGGATAGTTGAGGAATGCTATCAAAAGAAAAGAGGGATGAAGTTATATGATCTCTGAAAGGTCGAAAAGCTAAGAGAGACTGTCAAGGAGATGTTCTAGAAATCTAATGGACAGAGATATGTCCTAGAAAATGCCATGCTGTGAGGGGCATGTAAGCCCAACAATCCTGAGGAGAATATGACTCAAAGTAAGAAAGAGTCGGATAATAATCATGACAAGGTCGAATATAAAAAATTTTGAAACAAAGTTATAATTGTCACGCCCCGACCCGGTTTGGTCGGATCCCCGTGATCAACCCGCCACTCTCTCGGTTTATTAAAGGGTTTCCCCTTATTGTAAACCGTAAAGAGTAAGGCATCCTTTAACCTGCACCTTTTTCCTAGAATAGCATAATCAAAACTTCATGAAATTTAAAACTTTACATACCTGCCTTACAGGCATCTTAGTTGATGGTCTTTTAGGGGAGGCTTCCCGGGATTTCCTGAAAGGGATATAAGGGAGGGGGTGAGTATGACTACTCAGTGAATGGGTTTTTAAAAGTTTTTGACTTTTAAGAAAAACATTTATATGGAGTGTGCCAGACTCATTTATTTTCAAAAATCCCTTTATTTAAAACTTCAGGTTTTTCCATTATTTATTAGTTACCACGGTGTGTCGTCACCCAACACACATCCTTCAACATGAAGGTTACAAACATTCGCAAGTCAGTATCACTACTGAACCCGCTAGTGGCTTCAGAGTGACTTTTCCTTCCATCTGGATAAAAGTACGACCACTTCTACCCTAGCAATGAGTGGATGTACGTGACATCCGACCCACAATCCTGAAATCAGTTCTTTGTGTCCGTATGAGGACAGAGACCTCATCCTGTCCCCACCCCGATCTCATGCGCTTGGTGCTACTCCAGATTTCGCACAGACACCTAGAATGACGAACTGCCGTTATAGCTACCAGGTCGTCAACTGCCCTTAGGATGCATCACTACCCCTCATGGACGTTTTGATGATCTCGTACTCACAGTGCATGCACAAACAATGTTTTCTTAAATTTCCATGCAATCTGTGGTGCGATTAGTCCAACGGCCCCGACTCTCAACTCAACCCGCAGCTGTTTCTCTTGACTAGTCCGTCGACCTATCATGCCGCACTACCGCTAGTTGACTGAGCATGTCGGTCCTATCTTGGTACCATGGCCAAACAATTCACTTATTAAGTTTTATGGCACATATATCATGTTCGTTTATGAGCTCCTGCTCGTGCCAACTAGCCTTGGGCCCACTGTACGAGATTTTTAAAATCGGGCATTTAGCCCCGAAGTTCCAAAACCGAGGCCCCGGGCCTATCAGAGCTATTCGAGCTCCCATCGAGAAGGTCTCCCAAATAGTTTAAGCATTGGCACACAGTCAGGGTAGAACACTTCCGAAAAAATAGGTTTTTACTGTCCATTTTACCAACCGGTATTAGGACATCTCCATTCATAACCGATGAACGGGTTTTCAACTTCCTTCGAGGAAGTCTCATCATACCAATCGGGTATGATCTACTTACAACCGGTAAGTAGTTTTTTTCACATAATTTTCACATCACTTTCTCTAAGTGGTAATGCTTAAAATACCACTAAACAGTGGGTTTTTATACCGAGGTACTCATCATCCCCTACCGGGTATGATATAAAATTTCCACTCACAATCGGTAAGTGATTTTTATCTTTAAGTTGTGCTCATCATCCCAACCGGGTATGATGTTAGTAAACCCACTCACCCGTTACTACCGTGAATTCCACTAGACCGGTTCTTGGTATTCACTCGAGCTAGTCCTTGCTGGCATTCCCGGTACTTCGTGTTCCTACACAATATGAACATCTTGGTTCATTATCCTTCGGCCTAATCGCCTTCATTCATTACAAATGAATGAGAAAGTCAAACTTTCATTTATTTGCAATTAGGTCCCTAAAGTTATTTTTCTTTAACTTTAAGTCCCAAATGCCAGTTTTTCCTCAAATTGAGTCCCGAAACTTTTAAAATTTATCATAGGACCTCAATTTATTCCATTTCACAAAAAGGGGTTTAATTTCCCAAATTTTCAATTTGGTCCCCCAACTTTTCCAAAATTACCATTTTGCCCATCCTTTACAAAATGGTAAATTTTGCCCCAAAAATTTCAAAATTCCTCAATTGGTCCTCCAACATTATTTTCATGCCCAATTAACCCTCAATTTCATAAAATTGTATTTTGGCCCTTTGAATTTCAAAAATCCCCAATTCCAACTTCTTAACACAATCGAACTTGATTTCATCAAATTGACCCATCAAACATTTCCAATTGTTGAAATTGAAGTTGAAATCGAGTTTTAACATGTTCATACAATTATTCAAAAATGTGAATCGCAAGTTTTAATGCCAGGACGAGCTCAAACAGAGCTTCGCCGGAAAATGAACTATAGAGAGAGAAAGCTTCGATTACTCACCGGTGAAGGCACGACGGTTCGAGCTTTCGATCTAGGAAGATAGCTCTTGTCCTAAGGTTAATCCTAGAGTCAAGAATTGCATCAATTGATGCGGAATTAGATTAGAATTTTGTCATTGAAATTTGGTCAATTCTCTCTCTAGCACCGATCGAAAATTATAAAGGGGAGCCGGATTGGCTTACCTTTCGGTTCTAATTCGACCGTGGAGAGGCTGAGGAAGTGTTGCGAGGGCTTGGTTTGGCCTGAGGTGGGCTTGAAATAGCCGATTTCAGCTTGGCCGAAATAGGGCAGCTTCGGTCCGTCGGAGTTGCTTCACTATTCCATCATGTCGACGTTTCTCTAACGATTCTCGGATTGACTGTAGTTTGCTATCAGATAGCTGTCTTCTCCCAGGTTCTAAAGAGCCCGACCTTTGTTCAAGTCGTAGCTCTGGTTTGAGTTTTACTAGGAAATGGAGCAGTAGAGAGAGAGAGAAATATTCAGGTGTGAGGAGAATGAAATGGGGATGACCTCTTTATATAGGTGTAAAATCGGTGTATTAAATGGGGAGATTTATTATTAGTATTAATATTGCCATAAATTATTGGTATTAATTCCAATAATTTAATTTTGGTATTAATTCCAATAATTTAATTTCGGTATTAATTTCAATAATTTAATTTAGATATTAAATTATTGGTATTAAATACAATAATTAAATATATATTAATATATGGTTATTTATGATAAGGCGTACATACAAATTTTTGACCGAAACCCAGAAGGTCACCCATCCTCACACTACTCTCGGGCAAGCACGCTTAACTTTAAAGTTTTTATGGAATCTAGTTCACCTAAACTACTTTGGTTTTTGTTTTCTAATTTGTTTTAAGTTTGTTTTCCAAGGTTTAATGAACCCTTTGGATCACCCGAGAGTTGTAAATTCGCAACTTGCCCGTTTAGAAATAATTGGGTTTATGAATCAGTTCTAAATCCTCACTTGGTTTGACCGGTTCTTTTCCTGGTTTTCCTTAGCTCAAAAGTGCGGGTTTTACAACTCTCCCCTCCTTTTAAGATTTTTGTCCCCAAAACTTAGTTAACATCCTTGCATGAGCAATCATTTCCTTTGATGCACCTTTGGTGTTTGCTTAAGATATAAACTTTTCTCTCGTATTTGAAATTAGTCTCTTTTACAACCTTCACTTAAGAAATTCATTTTCGTTAATATTATTTACTCCCTCCATCGAGTTTGTCATAACTAGACATACCTTACCTCAGGGTACGTTCTTAGATTTTATCTCTCTTTTTGCTTAGAGAAACATTCTTACCCTTTAGGTCCTGTACTCAAGATTGGGAATTCCAAGATAACTAACCATTTTCGTGTCTAGTTAATCGCTTGATCATTGAAACACTTAGCTTGTTGTCCTATAGAGCATTTCGTACTTATTTTCGCGGATTTCTTTATCACCACCTTTTCGTCCTATTTCAACTCTTCCTCCATTCGTTGTCTATTATAAATTCGGTCTAAATTGTTATATTTGACCTTATCATGCTTATTAGCCGACTCTTCCTTACTTCGAGTCATATTCTCCTCGGGTTGTTGGGCTTACGTGCCCTTACAACATGGCATTTTCTAGGACCTGTCTCTGTCCGTTTATTTTTAGAACATCTCCAGAAGTGTCTCTCTTAGCTTTTTAGTCCTTTCAGGGATCGTATAACTTTATTTCTCTTTTCTTTTGATAGTATTCCTCAACTATCCTTTTTTTACCATTATTAACTCCACTTACTTAATTGTGTTAGTTCTCCTTACCCACTCGTTCCTTTTCAACTTCCTTATTGAGTATTTCTTGTTCCAATTAATTAAATTCCCAGATGTTTTACTGACATGCTGGGTTTTGTCCTTTCTTAGATCCATCATCATTCCCAATGATATCCTCCACTCAAGGGTTTTCCTTTGGCCTTAATCCCCTCTGATGTGTTCGCAACCATTTCACAATTCTTTATTTTTCTGGTCCAATTGTCTGGGCAGCTGTACACTCGTTCTTCATGCCCATCCTATTATCTATCATAGAGTGTAGTCTTTACTACATCTCATTCCTTCTTTTTTGGTTGGTTCCATTTCCTCTCAATTGAGATACACATGTCTTTTCGGGGCTTCCTTCTTTTGTAGAATTCTTTCCCTTTCTCCGAACATTCCTTTTTACATTTGCCCTGGGGGATTTCTACTCTTGATGTTGTCTTCTCCTGTTTACCTTTACTCCTCAGGTCTTGCAAGACATCTTTTATACTCTATCTGCATCCTCATTCATACCCAATACCTGTCTATTTCCTTAGGGAGCGTATAAATCTTCCTTATTTCAAGATTTCTTGATCATTATGTGAGAAGCTTGCCTATTTCTTTCTTGGCTTGAGTTTGGTTGTTAATTTGGCCTTTTGGTTCCTTTAGGGATTTCTTTCATCCTTTTCATTTAGAGAATTTGACCTTTCTGCCTCTCTTCCTTGTCAGAACTTACAACATGGTTCTTCCGCATATTAGCTGGTTAACGGCCTCACCTCCACCAGTCCCTTGGTTTAGGTCTTCTTAGGGCAGTTGTATTATCGAGTACTCCTGTCCTTAACGTCATCTCACTGACCTTTTTAGGGTGTAGTCTTTTCTACTTCCCGGTCTTCCTTAGGTATGTTGGTCAGAGACTTCGATTTTTAACTTTTCTGCTTTTTCCAAAAGAGGTAGTACTTTAAAATTATATCACTTTTCCAAAGCATATTAGTCTTGGCCTCTAACACTTCCTTCCTTCAAGTAGTTTCTAATGAGGGGTTGGCTCCTTGCACATCCGCCAGCCAATGATTCATTTTCACAGTGTATTCCTTCTCTTCTTCACTCTCACTGTGTCATTCCCTAGAATTTCGGGGGGCATTTTTCTGTGTTTGCCCCTTACGAGAGGGTTCTAAGTATGATTCTCATGTACCTTATCCCTATTCATGAGGAACCCTTCTCGGTTTGACCTTCTTAAGAAGTTTTTGTATTCACCTCGTCTTTTCCTGACCTCTTTTTGAATTGTTTATGTAACCCGCTCCATGGTATCAGTCTCTTATCCTCCATGTGCCAGACTCATTTGTTTTCAAAAATTCCTTCATTTAAAAATTTGGGTTTTCCCATTATTTCTTAGTTACAACAGTGTGTCATCACCCAACACACATCCTTCATCATGAAGGTTACACACATTTGCAAGTCAGTATCACTACTGGACCCGCTAGTGGCTTCGGAGTGACTTTTCCTGCCACCCGGATAGAAGTACGACCACTTCTACCCTGGGAATGAGTGGATGTACATGACATCCGACCCACAATCCCGAAATCACTTCTTTGTGTCCGTATGAGGACAGAGACCTCATCTTGTCCCCACCCCGGTCTCATGCACTTGGTGCTACTCCAAATTTCGCACAGACACCTGGAATGACGAACTGCCCTTATAGCCACTAGGTCGTCCAGTGCCCTTAGGACGCATCACTACCCCTCATGGGCGTCTTGATGATCCCGTACTCACAGTGCATGCACAAACAATGTTTTCTTATATTGCCATGTAATCTATCGTGCCACTAGTCCAACAGCCCCGACTCTCAACTCAACCCACTGCTGTTTGTTTTAACTAGTTCGTCGACCTGTCATGTCCCACTGCCGCTAGTTGACTGAGCATGTCGGTCCTATCTTGGTACCATGGCCAAACAATCCACTTATTAAGTTTTATGGCACATATATCATGTTCGTTTACGAGCTCCTGCTCGTGCCAACTGGCCTTGGACCCACTGTACGAGATTTTCAAAATCGGGTATTTAGCCCCGAAGTTCCAAAACCGAGGCCCCTGGCCTATTAGAGCTATTCGAGCTCCCGTCGAGAAGGTCTCCCAAATAGTTTAAGCATTGGCACACAGTCAGGGAGAACACTTCCGAAAAAATAGGTTTTCACTATCCATTATACCAACCGGTATAAGGACATCTTCGTTCATAACCGATGAATGGGTTTTCAACTTCCTTCGAGGAAGTCTCATCATCCCAACTGGGTATGATCTACTTACAACCGGTAAGTAGTTTTTTTTGCATAATTGTCACATCACTTTCTCTAAGTGGTGATGCTTAAAATACCACTAAATAGTGGGTTTTTATACCGAGGTACTCATCATCCCCTACCGGGTATGATATAAAATTTCCACTCACAACCGGTAAGTGATTTTTATCTTTAAGTTGTGCTCATTATCCCAACCGGGTATGATGTTAGTAAACCCACTCACCCGTTACTGCCGTGAATTCCATTAGACCTGTTCTTGGTATTCACCCGAGCTTGTCCTTGCTAGCATTCCCGGTACTTTGTGTTCCTACACGATATGAACATCTTGGTTCATTATCCTTCGGCCGAATCACCTTCATTCATTCCAAATGAATGAGAAAGTCAAACTTTCATTTATTTGCAATTAGGTCCCTAAAGTTATTTTTCTTTAACTTTAAGTCCCAAATGCCAGTTTTTCCTCAAATTGAGTACTGAAACTTTTAAAATTTATCATAGGACCTCAATTTATTCCATTTCACAAAAAGGGGTTTAATTTTCCAAATTTTCAATTTGGTCCCCCAACTTTTCCAAAATTACCATTTTGCCCTTCCTTTACAAAAATGGTAAATTTCCCCCAAAGTTTTCAAAATTCCTCAATTGGTCCTCCAACATTATTTTCATGCCCAATTAACCCTCAATTTCATAAAATTATATTTTGGCCCTTTGAATTTCAAAAATCCCCAATTTTCCCCCAATTCCAACTTCTTAACATAGTCGAATTTGATTTCATCAAATTGACCCATCAAACGTTTCCAATTGTTGAAATTGATGTTGAAATCGAGTTTCGACATGTTCATATGATTCTTCAGAAATGTGAATTGCAAGTTTTAATGCCAGGACGAGCTCAAACAGAGATTCGCCGGAAAATGAATTATAGAGAGAGAAAGCTTCGATTACTCACCGGTGAAGGCACGGCAGTTCGAGCTTTTGATCTAGGCAGATAGCTCTCATCCTAAGGTTCATCCTAGAGTCAGGAATCACATCAATTGACGTGAAATTAGATTAGAATTTTGTTATTGAAATTCGGTCGATTCTCTCTCTAGCACCGATTGAAAATTGTAAAGGGGAGCAGTAGAGAGAGATAAATATTCAAGTGTGAGTAGAATGTAATGGGGATGATCTCTTTATATAGGCATAAAACCCATGTATTAAATGGGCGAGATTTATTACTAGTATTAATATTGTCATAAATTATTGGTATTAATTCCAATAATTTAATTTTGGTATTAATTCCAATAAATTAAATTTTGGTATTAATTAGAATAATTAAATATATATTAATATATGGTTATTTATAACCGAAATTTCGG
Source organism: Trapa incisa (assembly GCA_030064435.1). Taxonomy (NCBI): domain Eukaryota; kingdom Viridiplantae; phylum Streptophyta; class Magnoliopsida; order Myrtales; family Lythraceae; genus Trapa; species Trapa incisa. The sequence continues at coordinate 22,799,075 of CM057775.1, forward strand.
GTTTATCTTTAGTTCTTATGGAATCTAGTTCACCTGAACCACTTTGGTTTTTTTTTTCCAATTTGTCTTAAGTTTGTTTTCTAAGGTTTAATGAACCCTTTGGATCACCCGAGCGTTGTAAGTTCCCAACTTGCCCGTTCAGAAATAATCGGGTTTGTGAACCGGTTCTGAATCCTCACTTGGTTTGACCGGTTCTTTTCCTGGTTTTCCTTAGCTCAAAAGGGCGGGTTTTACAATAATAGACAACGAATGAAGGAAGGCTTAAAATAGGACGAAAAAGTTATAATAAAGAAAAACCTTGGAAACATGTACGTAACGCTCAAAAGAACATCGAGCTAAAGGTTTCAATGACTAAACGGTTGACTAGAACGAAAATGGTTAGTTATCTTGTAATTTCCAATCTTGAGTACGGAACCTCAAAGGGAAGAATGTTGCTCTAAACAAATAAAGAGATAAAATCTAAGTATATACCCTAAAGTAAGGTATGTCTAGTTATGATAAACTCCATGGAGGGAGTAAATAATATAAAAGAAAAGGAATTCCTTAAGTGAAGGTTGTAAAAAGGGCTAATTTGAAGGATAAGAGAAGAGTTTGCATGTTAAGCAAACACCAAAGGTGCATCAAAGGAAATGATTCTTCATACAAGGTTGATAATTAAGTTTTGGGGACAACTCATAAAATGAGGGGAGAATTGTAAATCCCGCCCTTTTGAGCCAAGGAAAAATCGATAAAGAGATTGTAAGTGGTGCGAACCTCGCCAATATGTTGACGACGCCCTACACCAAATATGGCAACGATCCCAAGACTTTCATGACGCAAGTGCGAAGAGATGGAATATACCTTGTTTATTTGAGAAACAAGGTATGGGCTATGTAGACGCCACACCCAAATCCTCTAAGAAGAACTCTTAGAAAACCCCGGGTGATAAGTCTTGATTGCTTGAACGCCACAGGTAAAAACCTGATAAGTTCGAAAGCTCTTTCAAGATAGAAAGAAGACAAAACCTCACAAGATATAAATTCCAAAGTGTGTCTCTCCAATGCTGTGGAGTATGCATTTTATAGGCTCAGAAAATAACCGAATAACCCACATAATGTGAAAAAAATCTATTATGGTTATAAGCTAACCTTATCTAATCTGACTACCTAATATTATCCTAAGAGATTTATTATATTTATAAATCTCTCCTTATTAATTAAATCTGGACCTTCTCTTAGGCTCATCTTGGGCTCTTCATTTGGACTTCTATTTGAATATTCAGCAATCTCTTTAATCAGCCTATATAAAGCTTTTTTAAATCTTTTAGCCCTTAACCTTGTGATTGGGCCTTCTTGAAGTCTCAAGTGATCATTTATCCCAATTGTTGACAAAGTGTTCAGCTCCATTGCAAGTCTGGTTTATTGAACTTGTGAATTCGTACTCTCGTTAGTCGGATTCACATCAGTAAGCTAGGAATTTTATGGACCCTAATTGACCCAAGGAGTCATAAAAGACATGGAAATAGACTTGTGAAGGAATTGGGGATGAAAACCAAACCAGTTCGGGTGAATTGGATCCGAACCAGTTTGGACCAGTTTGAACCACTATGGAACCGGATCCTAAATTCATTTTTCTAGATTAATTCAAATTTGAGATTTGAGGCTACCATAGGATAGAAAAGGAATTTAGAAATTTTTAGATTTGAAAAACTCGGTCGAATGAGGGGTGAACTCGCCGGTTTAAGCTTCAAACCCGGTTCAGACCGGTCCGGTCCAGTTCAAACCGGTCCGGACTAGTTCGGAATAGTGTCATCTTCTTCCTTAGGATGACATAACTGTTCACTTGCTAGAAAATCGAAGCAGCACCAATGAAGAAGAAACTCTTCCATTCGGTACATTTTAGGTCTTCAATGCCTATCATAACAGTGCCAAATAAACGGCCAATGAGTCCCCGAGCTCTCTATATAAAGAGCCCCTCTCCATTCATCCTCTCCCCACCTGAAATGCTCACTCTCTCTTAGTTGCTTAGTTTTCCGGTGAAGCTCAAACCAGAACTCCGATATAGGGTTTTTTCTGAGCCAAACAAGGCGAGATCGGGTTCTTTAGAAATGAGGAGAAGTCAGCTACACGTTTGTAGTCTCCGTTTGCTCCGACGGTCGCTGGAGAAACGTCAGCATGATGAAATAGTGAAGTAGCTCCGTTGAAATCAGCAAGTTTGAGCCCTCCTCAGGCCAAATCAAGCCCTCCTAACACTTTCTCAGCACTTCCACGGTCGAATTAGGACTGAAAGGTAAGCCAATTCAACTCCACTTTATAATTTCTGATCGGTGTTAGGGAGAGAGTCGGCCGAATTTCAATGACAAAATTCTAATCCAATTCGACATCAATTAATGTGATTCTTGATTCTGGGATGAACCTCAGGACGACAGCTATCTGCCCAGATCGAAAGCTCGGAGTGTCGTGCCCTCACCGGTGAGGAATCGAAGCTTTCTCTCTCGACAATCTGTTTTCCGGCGAAACTCCGTTTGAGCTCGTTCCGGCGTTAAAATTGACGATTCAAAGTTCTATGGAATTGTATGAACATGGAGAAACTCAATTTCAATTTCAACTTCAACAATTAGAGGTGTTTGATCAGTCAATTTGATGAAATCAAATTCGACTGTGTTAAGGAATTCGAATTGGGGGAAATTGGGGATTTTCAAAAATTCAAGGGACCGAAATCCAATTTCCTAAAATTGAGGGTTAATTGGGAATGATAAAAATGTTAGAGGGCCAATTGAGGAATTTTAGAATTTTTGGGGTGAAACTTACCATTTTTGTAAAGGAAGGGCAAAATGGTAATTTTGGAAAAGTTGGGGGACCAAATTGGAAATTTGGGAAATTAATAATTTTTTTTGTGAAATGGAATAAATTGAGGTCCTATGATAAATTCTAAAAGTTTCAGGACTCAATTTGAGGAAAAACCAGCATTTGGGACTTAAAGTTAGAGAAATAACTTTAGGGACCAAATTACAAATAAATGAAATTTGACTTTCTCATTCATTTGGAATGAATGAAGGCTATTAGGCCAAAGGATAATGAACCGGGATGTTCATATCTTGTAGGAACATGAAGTACTGAGAACGCCAGCAAGGACAAGCTCGTGTGAATACGAAGAACCGGTTTAGTGGAATTCACAATATTAACGGGTGAGTGGGTTTACTAACATCATACCTAGTTGGGATGATGAGAACAACTTAAAGTTTAAAACCACTTACCGGTTGTGAGTGAGATTTTATATCATACGTGGTTGGGGATGATAAGCACATCGAAATAAAATCCCAATACTATGTGGTATTTTAAACATCACAACTTAAAGGAGTGATGTGAAAATCATGCAAAAAAACTACTTACCGATTGTAAGTAGATCATACCTAGTTGGTATGATAAAACTTCCTCGAAGGAAGTTGAAAACCCATTCATCGGTTATGAACAGAGATGTCCTCAGAAAGTGCTCTCCCCTGACTATGTGCTAATGCTGAAAAAATTTGGGAGACCTTCTTGATGGGAGCTCGAATAGCTCTTATAGGCCGGGGGTCTCGGTTTTGGAACTTTGAGTCTAATATGCCCGATTTTGAAAATCTCGTACATTGGGTTCAAGGCCAGTTGGCACGAGCATGAGCTCGTAAACAAAAATGAGTTATATGCCATAAAACTTTAAATAAAAGAATTGTTTGGCCATGGTACCAAGATCGAACCGACATACTCAGTCAACTAGCGGTAGTGCGACATGACAGGTCGACAAACAGTCAAGACAAACAACCACGGGTTGAGTTGAGAGTCGAGGCCGTTGGACCAGTGGCACCACAGATTATATGGCATGATAAGAAAATACTGATTGTGCATGGACTATTAGTACAGGACCATCAAGACGCTGAAGAGGGGTAGTGATGCGTTATAAGGGCACTTGACGACCTGGAGACTCTAAGGGCAGTTCATCGTACTAGCTGATTGTGCGAAATTTTGAGTAGCACCAAGCGCATGAGACCGAGGTGGGGACGAGATGAGGTCTCTATCCTCATACGGACACAAAGAATTGATTTTGGGATTGAGGGTCGGATGTCGCGAACATCCACTCATTATTAGGGTAGAAGTGGACTTACTTCTATCTGGGTGATCCAAAGGGTTCATTAAACCTTTGAAAAGAAACTTAAAACAAATTAAAATAGAAAAACCAAATTGGTTATGTTGAACGAGATTCCATAAGAACTCTACTACTTATCATAAATAGCCATAAATTAATATATATTTAATTATTCTAATTAATACCAATAATTTAATACCTAAATTAAATTATTGAAATTAATACAAATAATGTAATATCGAAATTAAATTATTGGAATTAAAACCAATAATTTATGGCAATATTAATACTAGTAATAAATTTCTCTCATTTAATACACAATTTTACACCTATATAAAGATGTCATCCACTTTCATTCTCCTCACACTTGAACACTTCTCTCTCTCTCTTTCTCTACAGCTCCATTTCCCAATGAAGCTCGAACTAGAGCTTCAACTTGGACATTTTTCTTAAAATTGGAAGAAGAGGTCGAGCTCTTTAGAATTGGGGAGAAGACAGTTATATGATAGCAAACTCCAGTCAATCCGAGAATCGCTGGAGAAGCGCCGGCATGATGGAACAGTGAAGTAGCTTCGGCATACCGAAACTGCCCCATTTCAGTCAAGCTAAAATCGGCCATTTTGAGCCCTCCTCAAGCCAAACCAAGCCCTCCTAACACTTCATTGCATTAACGGGTGAGTGGGTTTACTAACATCATACTCGGTGGGATGATGAGCACAACTTAAAAATTTAAAACCACTTACCGGTTGTGAGAGGGATTATATATCATACCCGGTTGGGGATGTTAAGTAACTCGATATAAAAACCCACTGTTTAGTGGAATGTTAATAATCACAACTTAGATAAAGTGATGTGAAAACCATGCGGAAATACTACTTACCGATTGTAAGTAGATCATATCCGGTTGGTATGATGAGACTTCCTCGAAGGAAGTTGAAAACCCGTTCATCAGTCATGAACGGAGATGTCCTTATACCGGTCGGTATAATGGACAGTGAAAACTATTTTGTCGGAAGTGTTCTCCCCTGATTGTGTGCCAATACTTAAACAATTTGGGAGACCTTGTCGATGGGAGCTCGAATAGCTCTGATAGGCCAGGGGCCTCAATTTTTTTAACTTGGGGGCTAAATGTGTGATTTTGAAAATCTCGTACAGTGGGCCCAAGGCTAGTTAGCATGAGCAAGAGCTCGTAAATGAACATAATATATGTGCCATAATACTTAATAAGTGAATTTTTTGGCCATGGAACCAAGATAGGACTGACAAGCTCAGTCAACTAGCGGCAATGCGTCATGATAGGTCGATGGACTAGTCAAGTCAAACAACTGCGGATTGAGTTAAGAGTCGGGGCCGTTGGACCAGTGGCACCACAAATTATATGGCATAATGAGAAAACATTATATGTGCATGCACTATGAGTACGGCATCATCAAGATGCCCATGAGGGGTAGTGATTCGTTCTAAGGGCCCTGGACGACCCGGTGAGTATAAGGGCAGTTCATCGTTTCTGAAGTTTGTGCGAAATTTGGAGTAGAACCAAGCGCATGAGACCGGAGTGGGGACATGATGAGGTCACTATCCTCATAAAGACATGAAGAACTAAATTTGGGGTTGTGGGTCAGATGTCGCATACATCCACTCGATCTTAGGGTAGAAGTGGTCGTGCTTCTATTCGGGTGGTAGGAAAAGTCGCTCCGAAGCCACTAGCGGGTTCCGTAGTGATACTAACTTGCGAATGTGTGTAACCTTCATGATGAAGGATGTGTTTTGGGTGATGACACACCGTGGTAACTAAGAAATGATAGAAAAACCCAAGATTTCAAATGAAGGGATTTTTGAAAAAGAAAGAAGTCTAGCACACTCCATATAAATATTTTTTTCTTAAAAGTTAAAAGTAGACCTTTGAAAGCCCATTCACTGAGTAGTCATACTTACCCCTCCCTTGTATCCCTTTTAGGAGATTTTTGGAAAGCCTACCCTTAAAGACCATCAACTAAGACGCCCGTAAGATAGGTATGTAAAGTTTAAAATTTCATGCAGTTTTGATTATGCTATTCTAGGAAATGGTGCAGGTTTAAAGGATGCTTTACTTTTTACGATTAATAATAAGGGGAAACCCTTTAATAAACCGGAAGAGTGGCGGGTTGATCACGGGGATCCGACCAAACAAGGTCGGAGCGAGACAACAACAATTGTGGTTAATGAGGAAAATGGTTTTTTGAATAACATGGCATTTAAGGGAAAGAATTGTTTTCAAAAGAAAAAAGGGGTCTAGCACACTTCGATAAAAGATGTTTTGAATAATCTATCCCAACACCCATTCACTAAGTTTTCGAACTCACCCCCATCCCCCCTTTACCCTTTTTAGGTAACCAAGGGAAAACCTACCTAAAAACCCTCCGATAGTGGAACCTACATGACATGTATGTAAGGTTAATTTTTTTTGTTTTGATTTATGTTATTCTAGGAAAAGTATAGGTAAAAAGAAAGCCTTACTCTTCATGGTTTTGAGAAGGGGAAACCCTTAATGAATTGGGAGAGTGACGGGTTTCTCACAGGGATCCAACCAAACCGAGTAGCGGCGTGACACAAGAGGTTATAAAAAATTATCACCAAAGTGGTCGGAGCATTGGCGTTTTGTAGCCATGGTCCACGTGAAGCTTTCTGTGGTGGTGGCTGGCAAAGAGGTCATCGGAGTTGGGTGAACTTGGTCGTCGACTGGTCGCGATCGAGCTGAACTCGAAAGACCCACCAAAGGTTGGCCCTCTCCATGGAGGGATAAATGGGAGGCATGTGGTCACTTTGGCACCATTGGCTGCCAGAGTAGTGTCTGGAGGTGGACAAATGTGGCTCAAAAATTTGTTGGCAGTTGGCAGAACTTTGGTCCCGAAACTGGATTGGCCAAAATGACACTCGTGTGATATTATTCAGCCACTAGCATGTCAGGACCCACTATAGAACTTAAGAGAAGTCCATTAGCAGCATTTTGACAACAAGATCACCCCATTTGGTAATCAGACAAGAGAGAATTTCTCATTCATGTGTTAGGAGGCCGGATAGCTCTGTAAGATTGGGATTTTTTTACTTTGAATCCAAAATTAGAGTTATTCAAAAGGCGTTAATACAATTAACTCCATATGGAGACCAATACCTCATTTCCTAGCTAATCTCTACATTTTGTAGCACCCAATAGGATAAAAAATCAAATCAATTAGAACAATATTTGAAGCGGTGTAGTAGAAATACTATCGGTCAATGGGCAGCGACTCATGGGTGAGTCGAGTTGATCAGACTTGGTCCCCACCAAACCCACTTCCTTTTTTTTTTGTTTTTATATTTAAATTACCATTTTACTCTTTTAGGTTCTTTTGATAAATAAATCCAAAAGTGTGACCTTGTTCGAGCGAAAACTGGCTTCCCAAAAACCTTATTTTTTTGTGCCTAGAACCTGATGCCAAATTCGGTGGGATCCCTAGTCTCGACATCAAATTTCCTATCCCATTATTAATATTGGGTCATGATCCGAATTTGACTTTACAAATCTTGACTCGGGTTACATTCCCAGTTTGGGGTTCCATGCTCAATTTCAATTTTTTTTTTCTGTCGTTTGGTATTCTATTCTCGATTTCAGATTTCATCCTAGGTTTATAATTTCATTTTTGGTTTTGGTTATTAGTTTTAATTCAGAATCTCATTTCCCGGCTTAGAGTTTTATTTTTAGTTTCAATTTTACTCCTGATTCATATTCGATTTTCAGTGCACTTGTGCTTAACCCAAATTTCAGAAGTTCTACTATTACATCAAAGGTTACCCATGCAAACTCGATCAAATAGAGTTGTTCTTCCAAGTTGATTCAAGGATTTTGACTTCTACGTTGCCTCATCTACATCATCATTTTCCTCCATTAATCTTTGGTCATTCCATTGCTACACATGATCCAAACATTAACAACATTTAACTTCATCCCAAACATGACAACAATCACTACAAGAAGAACTTCCTCTTGGTGAACGAGCATAGAACTCGGTTAGGAGTGAAAGAGAGTGAAAGAGGCCTGGTGAACGATTGAGTAAAGGAAAACTTACCGAGATGAGCCTATGTAAGTAGAGGTTCATAGAGGCCCATATAAATGTCACATGATTCATGAAGGATATAACATATTTACCTAGTGGTGATTTTGTTTAAAGCTGAGGCCTTATCAAATTTTACTTGCTTCTGGGACAATGAGGAAAGTTCAAGCTTGACAATTATATATGGCACTTGAAGTAAGTCCAAAATTGACTTGGATTTGTGTTTTGGTATTATATACATTATTTTATTATATTGCCATCTATCTAAAAACTTATCACAAAATAATAGGAAATATTTAATTGGAAAATATTTAATGATTGTCTTTAATAGACAAATATATTATAATTTTGACATCTTTTATATAATAGTTAGAATATACACTAATACAATAAAATATATAATAATTAATATTCTAATTTAAGAGTTGTATATGAGTGTATTCTTGGAGAGAGAGTATTTTGTAATAGTATATTTGATAATGATTGAGTATAGTAAGTAATTTTGACATATTTTTAATTGAAAATATAGTCTCTACTAATCAAACTCCTAACTTTCATTAGTTTTAATGAAAGTTAATGTCAACTTACATGACAAATCTACATCTAACCTGATTTTGTCTAATTTGTATGGTAAAAGTTAAAGTTATAAATCACAATTTTCTTGGAAGTAATTTCAAGATTTGGAATATAACATTCACAAAAATTTGGTAAGATTATTATTGACAGTAGAAACAAATATTCATTAAATGTCTCACCTACTTAAATTTAACCATTAAGAAGAAATACCTCCAACAATCAATGAGGCATGCGCACTTTTATAATGTGCATAGTTATGAAATTCAACCAAAAAATTAATAAAAATGGAATTGATAGTATTTTATATAATAGACCTAATATTGAGGAGGTGGAAGGAGCCACTTAGAAGCCACTATGAAGGTAAGGGAGAGAAATGGTTTTGCTTCTTCATCCGTCAACTGCTTTACAAAGTTAACCCGCTTCACCTTATCTGCTCCTGTGCCAATATTCTTGTACTCTGAAAATTCACTTGTCCTATATCCAGAATTTAAGAATGAAATAAATGAGTAGGTCAATTAATATTAGTACTCCATTCAAAATTCTTAAAGAAAAAACATGCTTTTGAGGAGATCATTGTTCTTACTTCTCGCGCTCAACGTGGAAATTGTTTGTCCAACCTTCGGGTTTAACAACTTCGCTCATCTCTGTGTAGGCAAAAACGACCCTAGGGGAAGTCCTCCATGGACGACCCAAGAATGTGCCACTACCGGTTCCGTTAATGGTGCAATGGACGAAGGAGAAACCCGTGTCTTCATTCTTGCTCTCCCTATCTTGAGCCGTGATGAAGGAGAAACCCTCATCACCAAGACAATTGAGATGAGTATTTAGGTAGATGGATGTGCCGGCACCAAATATGAAGTCTACAGTGCCTTCAACGTAGCAGTCTTTGTAGAAATGGAATCCACGGTCGTCACAAAGGGTATCTTGGAACCCTAAGAATTGACAATTATAGAATGCAGCTTTATCCCCAGAGATTCTCATGGCCACTCCTTGTGCATTCGGTTGATTAAAACCGGGCCTTGGTGAAGAGTTCTTTACACAATCAATGGCAAAACAAACCAACAATAGAGTTAAAGCCACCTTGAGATATACAAATTGCACTAAAATATATACAAATTACACCTAGAGATTAACCACTATTTTTTGCACATTCTTGTAAAAACTTCGGGTATACTCGAATTTAAGAAAAGCAATAAAAAATATGTCTATATTAAAAAATATGTTCCTAATATTTATACTTTTACATTTATCATACATTTAGGACAATTTCATCCATATAACATACCCGTGAAGCAATATACACCATCCCGATGATATGATACCGAAAGGTAAATTAAAGCTAATATTAAATAAAAAATATTGTAATATGTATATATTTTAGTTTAATTTGTAAATATATTGATCTAATCTATCGATTTGTTATTAGATATAGAATATTTTTAAAGTGTACTAGTACAAATTGTCAAACTTTTTTGTTTCTTAGCTTAAATAAACCCTAAGAGAAAATTGTTTCAAAGAATTGATTTATTCAAATTTATTAAAAAAAACATTTTTACGGCAACACCCTTAAAATATTTTAAGATCAAGGCAAAACAATAATAATTGTACTCATGGAATGCTAGTAAAAAAAAAATTTAAGACAACAAAGAAAAAAGTTTCTTTTTCAATAAAGTAGAAATACTAAGTATACTTTTTATATCAATAGCCTATTTAACACAAGTAAAAAATAAGAATACCTCAATTATAAGATTTGCAGCCATGAAATAATCAGAATCCACAATCAGACTTGCACTATCCTCGGTCCCATATTTTGATGCAACACCGTTAAAAGTGAGTGTGGGCATATCCTTTGGGTCGCCTAATAAAGTGATGAAAGGTTTGGTACGTTCAATCCAGATCTTCTCATTATAAACTCCACCACCAATTGACAAAATGATGCGATCACTATTGCCTGGAACTACGCTCTTCATAGCATCTGTTATACTCTTAAAATCTCCGGAACCATCCTTCTTCACCTTGATGATCTTGGGTTTATCCTCTGCCACCTCTAGATTAGGGTCAACTTCTCCCTTCCTAGAGGCAATTGGCTTGATAATGTCTTTGAACCAATTGTCCACCTCAGACTTTTCGGCAGGGATCTCGAAGGCTTTAGTCACCGTTATGAGGGAAACAAAGATCATCACGATACGTTCAATTCTGATAGCCATGTTTTGTATTTGGGTTGAGATTATTAGTGAATTATGGTAGGAGTATAGAAAAGGTAGATTTATATAGAAGGTTTCAGGAAATGGTCAATATAGAGATTTGTATCTAATGGTTGAGAGATGTTTATGGGATGATAAGTTGGGATGGAAAATGCTATTCTTAGATACCAAGTTGAAGATAGACAATAGAGAGCTCATCCATCAACTTGTGGTAAGAAACATGAGATACCATGTATCAATGTTGATCATGTCATCTTGGTGAATATTTTAACTTTAGAGATTGCTCAATCTTTGTATCCTATTATTGATTTCTTTTCTCATCATATCTTTCTATGATCATAATAGCATTCTATATTCTAGTCTCTTGGGTGGTTTGGTTGCATATTTGTCCCTTTTACAAGTAGTGCATACACCTAACACAAACACTCTTATTGATATATGTCATTCACTAGTGAAACCCATGTGTACTAGATCAAATCTGGTTGGTCAAGGATTAAAATTGTCACTTTGTCTCACCACTATCTTCATTTTCTTCAACTTATCACCGTATTTGTAGGTGTATATCCTATGAAAAATCATCAACTTCACATTTATTATTTACTCATTCCATTGATAAGTAGAATCCCACCATTAATAAGTTAAACAAGGTATAGCTTCATCATTAATATGACAACAAGCACTAGAAGAGTAACGGATCCTCTGCATGTCTACAATACATTGTTTATCATCTTCTAACTTAGACATCAATGAGTAGTAGGGTGCTAATAGATTTACAATATAAAATTTCTTCTCGATAGCTCAATTGAACGATATAAAGCATGACTTGTTCCAAAGGTTATACATAATAAGAGTGAGTTATCTATCTTATTGAATTTGTCCATGGTTATCTATCTTAATGTATTTGTCCATTTTCCTAAGCTATCTTGATGCATTTGTCCTCATAATTGCCATATCATTCAATGGATGGAAGGTGAGTAATGCATTTCCTTATGGGGATGTATATGCATATTTTTATATGTTAGCAATAAATTTCTTTAAGATGACTAAATGAAGTTTCACTCCCTAATAGAGAATTAAAAGGGGTAAGGAAAATAATTATTTTTAATATCTCAATATTGGTGGTCATGTGTAATTTTCACTAAATACTATGAAGTAAAATGGGAGGAAAGAGTGAAAATATAAAAATCATTGTAGATTGTTGGAAAAGCCTCAATTTTTCATAAATATGATTGTTTTTGTTCCATTTGACAAACTTATTTTTATCAAATCGATTAAGCATGGAGCCTAATAGAAAGTGAATGAACTTTGGAGGGTGATTATGTAAAGAAAAACTTTCTAAGATGAGCTTGCAAATAATAATAGAGGTCCACATAAATGTGACTATTTATGTAAGGGCATGACGTATTCATAGTGGTGATTTTGTTTAAAATATATGCATGTCAAATTTCTCTTATTGGTAAGAAGGAAAGTGCAAGATTGGCTTTGAGGTAGGACTAATGTTGTGCATTTATAAAGACTTTAATCCTACAAATAGGATAATTAGAGTAGAAGGACCTTTTCCTGAAACCTTCTATATAAATCTACCTTCTAACTCATTCGAATTTGATTTAATCAAATTGACCAATCAATTGAGTTTAACCGTTGAAATTGAAATTAGATTGGAGTTCCTACACCCTTATCTGATTTAATTGCACTTTGAATAATACAATTTGATTCCGGAATGAATTTGTTTCGGCGTCAAATCGTCCAATTCAAAGTGCAATTGAATTATGTGGAAGTGTAGGAACTCAAATCAACCATCAGTTTCAACAATTAACTTCGATTGGTCAGTCAATTTGATGAAATCAAATTTTCTCAAGTTGGAAGATTGAAATTGGGGGAAATTTTGGGGATTTAAAAAATTCGAGGGACTAAAGTACAATTTCATAAAATTGAGGCCCAATTGGGAATATAAAAGATGTTGGAGGAACAAGTGGTTGATTTTTGGAAAATTTGGTGTGAACTTTACCATTTTTGTAAAGTAGGGCCAAAATAGTAATTTTGGAAAAGTTGGGGACCAAATTAGAAATTTGGGAAACTTGAACCACTTCTTATGATTTTGAATAAATTGAGGTTCCAAGGTGAATTTTAGAAGTTTCGGGACTCAATTTGGGGGAAAATCGGGATTAGGGATGTAAAGTTAAAGAAAAATAACTTTAGGAACCTAATTACATTTAATTGAAAAGTTTGATTATTTCATCCATTTAGGATGAATGAAGGCTATTAGGCCAAAGGGATAATGAACAAGGATGTTCATATCGTGTAGGAACACAAAGTACCGGGAACGCCAACAAGGACAAGCTTGCGTGAAGACAAAGAACTAGTTAAGAGGAAATCACTACGTTATCGGGTGAGTGAGATTTTTATATCATACCTAGTTGGGATTATAAGCACATCGGAAATGAAAACCCACTACTAAGTGGAATTTTAAACATTACATCTGAATGAAGTGATGTGAAAATTACGTGGAAAAACTCTTTAGCGATTGTTAGTAGATCATTCCGGCTTGGTATGATGAACTTCCTGGAAGGAAGTAGAAAACATGTTCATCGATTATGAGCGGAGATGCCCTCACATCTGACGGGTGTGATGGATGGCTAAAAGATTAATTTATCGGAAGTGCTCTCCCCTAACTGTGTGCCACTGCTTAAAATTTTTTGGAGACCTTCTTGACAGGAGCTCGACTAGCTTAGATAAGCCTGAAGTGTCGGTTTTTGAACTTGGGAGCTAATATGCCTGATTTTAAAATCTCGTGCAGTGGGCCTAAGGCCAGTTGGCATGAGTAGGAGCTCGTAAACACACATGAGATTAAGCCATGAAAAATTTAATAAATGATGTGTTTGGCCATGGTACCAAGACAGGATCGACATACTCGATGGACTGGCGGCAGTGTGACAAGACAGGTCGACAGACTAGTAGAGACAAATAGCTGGAGGTCGAGTTAAGGGTTGGTGCTATTGGACTAGTGGCACCAAAGATAAAATGGCTTATGAGGAAAGCTATTGTTTTGTGCATGCACTAAGTTACGAGACCTTCAAGATGCCCTAAAGGGGTAGTGATGATTGCGCCAGCGGTCAGGGAAGCTCGACATAGCTTCATACGCAATAGACCGAGGTGGGGTCAGGATGAGGTCTCTATCCTCATTTTTGTGAATGATGTAAACCCCGCACTTTTGAGGCAAGGAAAAACAGGGAAAAAGAACTGGTCAAACTGAGTGAGAAAACCAAACCGATTCACAAACCTGATCATTTGTGAACGGGCAATTTGGGAATTTACAACTCCCGGGTGATCCAAAGGGTTTATAAAACCTTGGGAAGGAACCCTAGAACAAAGTGGGAGAGAAACACCAGATCGGTTCAAGTGAACTGGACCGGAACCGGATTGAACCGATTTAAGGATCGAGTCGATTTATGAACTAGAATCGATAAAGAAATGGTAAATCGGGACTTTTATGGACCAGTTTGAACCACTATTGAACCGGATCCTAAATTCATTTTTCTAGGTGGCTTAAATAATACAAATTTGTGATTTAAAGCCACCATTGGATAGGAAATGAAATTAGAAATTTTTAGATTTGAAAAACTTGGTCGAATGAGGGGTGAACCGGCCGGCTTAAGCTTCGAACCCGGTTCGGATTGGTCCGGTCGGGTTCGAAACAGTGTCATCTTCTTCCTAAGGATGACAACATTGTTCACTCACCGGAAAATTGAAGCAGCTCCGACGAAGAAGAAACACTTCCAAATGGACGACCAACGGGTCCCCGAGCTCCCTATATAAAGAGCCCCTCTCCATTCATCCTCTTCGCACTTGATAAGCTCACTCTCTCGTAGTTGCTTAGTTTTCTGGTGAAGCTTGAACCAGAGATCCGATATAGGGTCTTTTCTGAGCCAAATAAGGTGAGGTCATGTTCTTTATAACTGGGGAGAATTCAGTTACACGCATGTAGTCTTTGTTTGGTCCTAATGTCACCGACGAAATGCCGACGTGATAAAACAGTGAAGTAGCTCCGGCGGACTAAAGCTGCCCTGTTTTGGCCGGATTGAAATTGGCCATTTCGAGCCCTCCTCAGGCCAAACCAAGCCCTCCTAACACTTTCTCAACAATTCCATGGCCGAATTAGGACTCAAAGGTAAGCCAATTCGGCTCCCCTTTATAATTTCTGATCGGTGTTAGAGAGATAGTCGACCGAATTTCAATGAAGAAATTCTAATCCAATTCGACATCAATTATGGGATTCTTGATTCTAGGATGAACCTCAGGAGAAGAGCAATCTACCCAGATTCAAGGTTCGGACCGTTGTGCCCTCACCGATGAGTAATCGAAGCTTTCTCTCTCTATAGTCTATTTTCCAGAGAAGCATTGTTTGAGCTCGTTTCGTCATTAAAACTCATGATTCAAAGTTCCATGAAATCTTATGGACATGTAGAAACTCAATTTCAACTTCAATTTCAACAATTAGAGATGTTTGATCAGTCAATTTGATAAAATCAAATTTGGTTGTGTTAAAAAGTTGGAATTAGGGGGAAAATTGAGGGAAATTGAGGATTTTCAAAAATTCGAGGGACCAAAAAGAAATTTCCTAAAATTGAGGGTCAATTGGGAATGATAAAAATGTTTGAGGGCCAATTGAGGAATTTTAGAATTTTTGGGGTGAAACTTACAATTTTTTTAAAGGAAGGGTAAAATGGTAATTTTGGAAAAGTTGGAGGACCAAATTGGAAATTTGGGAAATTAATCCCCTTTATGTGAAATGGAATAAATTGAGGTTCTATGATAAATTCTAAAAGTTTCGGGACTCAATTTGTGGAAAAACCGACATTAGGGACATAAAGTTAAAGAGAAATAACTTTACATACCTAATTGCAAATAAATGAAAGTTTGACTTTCTCATTCATTTGGAATGAATGAAGGCTATTAGGCCAAAGGATAATGAACTGAGATGTTCATGTTGTAAATCCCACACTTTCGAGTTAAGGAAAATTAGGAAAAGAATCGGTCAAACCGAGTAAGAAAATCGAGCCGGTTTACAAACCGGATCATATGGGAACAAGCAATTTGGAAATTTACAACTTTCCATGAAATTCTAACTCAGTTCGGCATCAATTGATACGATTCTTGATTATAGGATAAACCTCAAGATAAGAGCTATCTGCCCAGATCGAAAGCTTGGACTGCCATGCCCTCACCGGTGAGAAATCGAAGCTTTCTCTATCTACAGTCTATTTTTCAGCGAAGCTCGGTTTGAGCTCGTTCTAGCATTAAAATCTGCGATTCAAAGTTTCTTAGAATTGTATGAACATGCAGGAACTCAATTTCAACATCAATTTCAATAATTAGAAGTCTTTGATCGGTCAATTTGATGAAATCAAATTTAGTAGTGTTGAAGAGTTGAAATTGGGGGAAAAATTGGGGATTTTCGAAATTCAAAGGGCCAAAATGCAATTTTATGAAATTGAGGGTCAATTAGGCATGAAAATAATGTTGGAGGACCAATTGAGGAATTTTGGAATTTTGGGGGTAAAACTTACCATTTTTGTATAAGAAGGGCAAAAAGGTAATTTTGGAAAAATTGGGGGGCCAAATTGGAAATTTGGGAAATTAAACCCCTTTTTGGTGAAATTGAATAAATTGAGGTCCCTGGATAAATTTTAAAAGTTACGGGACTCAATTTGAGGAAAAACCGACATTAGGGACTTAAAGTTAAAGAGAAAAAACTTTAGGGACCTAATTGAAAATAACTAAAAGTTTGGGTTTTCTCATTGATTGGAAATAAATGAAGGCTGTTTTGCCGAGTAATAATGAACAAGGTTGTTCATATCATGTAGGAACGTGAAATACCGGGAACACCAGAAAGGACAAGCTCGCGCGAATACAAAGAACCGGTCTAGTGGAATTCACGGCATTAACGGGTGAGTGGGTTTATTAACATAATACCCAGTTGGGATGATAAGCACAACTTAAAATTAAAAACCACTTACCGGTTGTGAGTGGAAATTTTATATCATACTCGGTTGGGCAATTATAAGTAGCTTGGTATGAAATCCCACTATTAAGTGGTATTTTAAACATCACTACTTAAAGGAAGTGATGTGAAAATCATGCGGAAAAACTACTTATCTGTTGTAAGTAGATCATACCCGGTTGGTATGATGAGATTTTCCCGAAGGAAGTTGAAAACCCGTTCATCGGATATGAATGGAGGTGTCCTTATACCTGGGTGGTATAATGGATAGAGAAAACATATATTTTTTCGAAAGTGCTCTCCCCTGATTGTGTGCCAATGCTTAAACAATTTGGGGGACCTTCTCGATGGGAGCTCGAATAGCTCTGATAGGCCGAGGGCCGCAGTTTTGGAACTTGGGGGCTAAATGCCCGATTTTGAAAATCTCGTACAGTAGGCCCAAGGCTAGTTGGCATGAGCAAGAGCTCGTAAACGAACATGATATATGTGCCATAAAACTTAATAAGTGAATTGTTTGGCCATGGTACCAAGATAGGACCGACATGCTCGGTCAACTAGCGGCAGTGCGACATGACAGGTAGACGGACTAGTCAAGACATACAGTGCGGGTTGAGTTGAGAGTCGGGGCCGTTGGACTAGTGGCACCACAAATTACATGGCAATATAAGAAAACATTGTTTGTGCATGCACTATGAGTACGTGATCATCAAGACGACCATGGGGTGTAGTGATGCGTCCTAAGGGCAGTAGACGACCTGGTGGCTATAAGGGCAGTTCGTCGTTCCTGGTGTCTGTGCGAAATCTGGAGTAGCACCAAGCGCATGAGACCGGGCTGGGGACAAGACGAGGTCTCTGTCCTCATACGGACACGAAGAAGTGATTTCGGGATTGTGGGTTGGATGTCACGTACATCCACTCATTCCCCGGGGTAGAAGTGGTTGTACTTCTATCTGGGTGGCAGGAAAAGTCGCTCCAAAGCCACTAGCGGGTTCAGTAGTGATACTGACTTGCGAATGTGTGTTGGGTGATGACACACCGGTAACTAAGAAATAATGGAAAAACCAAAATTTTTAAATGAATGGATTTTTGAAAAGAAAGGAGTCTCGCACACTCCATATAAATGTATTTCTTAAAAGTTAAAAGTAGACCTTTAAAAACCCATTAACTGAGTAGTCGTACTCACCCCCTTCCTTATATCCCTTTTAAGAAATTCTGGAAAGACTACCCTGAAAGACAATCAACTAAGACTCCTATATGACAGGTATGTAAAGTTTAAAATTTCATGCAGTTTTAATTATACTATTCCAAGAAATGGTGCAGGTTTAAAGGAAGCCTTACTCTTTATGGATTATAATAAGGGAAAACCCTTTGATAAACCGGGAGAGTGGCGGGTTGTTCATGGGGATCGGAACAAACCAGGTCGGGGGGTGACACATGTTGTGTAGGAATACGAAGAACCGGTGTAGTGGAATTCACGACATTAACGGGTGAGTGGGTTTATTAACATCATACCCGGTTGGGATGATGAGTACAACTAAAAATTAAAAACCACTTACCAGTTGTGAGTGAAAATTTTATATCATACTCGGTTGGGCAATGATAAGTACCTTGGTATGAAAAGCCACCATTAAGTGGTATTTTAAACATCACTATTTAGAGGAAGTGATGTGAAAATCATGCGGAAAAACTACTTACCGGTTGTAAGTAGATCATACCCGGTTGATATGATGAAACTTCCTCAAAGGAAGTTGAAAACCCATTCATCGGTTATCAACGGAGATGTCCTTATACCCGGGCGGTATAAGGGACAGGAAAACTTATTTTGTCGGAAGTGCTCTCCCTTGACTATGTGCCAATGTTTAAAAAATTTGGGAGACCTTCTTGAAGGGAGCTCAAATAGTCTTATAGGCCGGGGGCCTCGGTTTTGGAACTTGGGGCTAATATGCCCGATTTTGGAAATGTCGTACCGTGGGCCTAAGGCGAGTTGGCACGAGCAGGAGCTCGTAAAGAAAAATGAGTTATATGCCATGAAACTTTAAAGGAACGAATTGTTTGGCCATGGTACCAAGATAGGATAGACATACTTAGCCAATAGCGGTAGTGCGACATGACAGGTTGACAGACCGGTTGAGACAAACAACCGCGGGTTGAGTTGAGAGTTAGAGCAGTTGGACTAGTGGCACCACAAATTATATGGCATGATAAGAAAATATTGATTGTGTATGCACTGTGAGTACAGAAGTATCAAGATGCCCAAGTGTGGTAGTGGTGCATCCTAAGGGCACTGGACGACCTGGTGAATATAAGGGCAATTCGTCGTACCAGGTGATTGTGCGAAATTTGGAGTAGCACCAAGCACATGAGACTGAGGTGGGGACGGGATGAGGTCTCTGTTCGCATACGGACATGAAGAATTAATTTCGAGATTGAGGGTCGGATATTGCAAACATCCACTCATTCTCTGAGTAGAAGTGGATGTACTTCTATCTGGGTGGCCGGTAAAGTCGCTTCGAAGCCACAAGTGGGTTCAGTGGATGTACTGACCTACGAATGTGTGTTTTGCCTTCATGATGAAGGATATGTGTTGGGTGAAGACACACCGTGGTTAAATAAGAAATGTTGGAAAAACTGAGATTTTAAATGAAATGAATGGTTTTGAAAAGAAAGGAGTCTAACACACTCCAATAATAAATGTTTTCTTAAAAGTCCAAACTTTTGAAAACCCATTCATTGAGCAGTTGTACTCACCATTCCCCTATATCCATTTTCAGGAAATTCTGGAAAGCGTACCCTTAAGGACCATCAATAACACGCCTGTGAGACAGGTATGGGATCTGACCAAACCGGGTCGGGGCGTGACAACTAGAGTGGTATCAGAGCCTATTTCCTTGAATACATAATCAAGACTAGAAAATATAGTAACTTATAGGATTTATCTTAAAATGTTTAGATGGCTCCCAGGAGAGGAACTAGGAAAACAAGGAATTACTCTGATCTGCACCCTGACCTCGTAGGAAAACAACTTTAGAAGCTTCCCAAATGCCTAGGGCATGGTAAAAATCCCCAAGGACCAAATGACAAAGTATCCAAGAGGATGATGCTTGGCCCTGTTGAGGTCACACCCCCGAGTACAAAGGGAGCTAAGCCTGAAACCAGGAACACCAGCTAGGGCTTATAACCTTACCATGGAGGATGCTTATCAAACACCCTGTATCCCTCTATCTATTTCATAACCACCTCTTTGTAATATGGTTAAGACCCTAACATATTGTACTCATTCTCCATTAATGAAGAATTCCAAGTTCCTAAAGCCATGTCTAAAAAAAAAAAAAAGATGTAAGCCAATGCCTCAACTATAGGAAGATTGCCCCAAGAAAAGTAACCAAACAAACCGTGGGGACCGAGGAGAATCCCATCCCAAATAAGGAAATAAACCAAAAAACTAAAGAGTCTAGGAGAACTCTTAGGGGAAAACTAGTAGGCAGAGAAGGCTCGACAAGAAAACCGATAAGGTGACTAAGGAGTGAGAACTCTAGTAGTAACTACTGGGCAAGGAAATGACTTGTTACAAGGTGAGGGCAATAGGAACACTACTCGAGAAAGTGGTCAACACTACTAATGACAAGTATCAAGATAACCTACTATAAGTGCAAGGGAAATGGGGCATGAAGTGAAGGATTGCCCCACATCGCAAGGAAATAGAACAATACTTTCCAAGAACAATGCCTCTAGAACTACATGAATCCGAAAGTATTCCACCCCATGAAATATGAGTCCTGCTCGAAACTTCAACCATACCCAAGAGGAAGCTCTTCAAGATCCTAGCATAGTGACGAGTACTTGCCGACCTAATCTCCTTTAAGAAAAGCTAAAGCCCCAAGTTGGTAATTGTATTTCGAAAGTAAACTTTGAGTTCCTAAAACTTTTTGTCCCTCAATGATGGTGTAATGGTGTGCCTCAACTAGATGAGGGAGGAAAAGGACTGAAGGTAGGACCTTGATCAACTGCAAATAAAACAAAGGGTAGATGAAGAGAATTATTCCTTAAGAAGAAATTTCCAGCCATTTGTGAGCAAGGAAGGAAGCACCTCTACAAGAGAAGACAAGTCGAGCATTAAACGACAAATGGGATGTTTTGGGATGATAAGTATGACTTGCTTTGGAAAAAGCAGAGAAGTCAAGTTTCGGACCAACATAGCGAAAGGAAGGAAATCGTAATAACAAGATAGTTAAGGAGAATAAACGACGACCTAAGAAGGAGTAGGAAGTAGTAAGGACTACACGTTAAAAAGGGCAATGGGAGGGGTATTAAGGAAAAAAGGACTCAAGAGATAACTTTCTCAAGATAATTAGACAAGGAGAATAGTAGGGACGAGTCAGTTAACAAACTAACCCTCGTGAATGTCATAAATTTAATCTCTAGTAAAGAAGGGAGAGGTGAAAAGGCCAAATATTTGGAAAAGAAGGATGGGGGAAATCCTTAAAGAGATCAATGACCAAGAACGGATTGACGACCAAACTCAAAACCAGGAGAAGATTAAGTAAGTCTCTCGCATGATGATTAAGAGATTTGGAAACAAGGAGGATTTGAGCTCTACTTAAAGGAAATAGACGTGTACAAGTGTACAAGTTGGAATGAGAATGGGGTACAAAGGATGTAACCACAAGATTTCAAGAGTAAAGGTAAACGGAAGGGGATGGCAACAAATGACATCATTCAAGGATATATACATACGAAAATGAATGAAGAAGGAATTCTGGGAGAAAGGGAAAGAATCTCACCAAGGAAGGAAACCCTGAGGAGGGATACATGTCCCAACTAAGAGGTAATGGGACCAAGTGATGAGGGATGAGGAGATGAACTTGCAAATGAAGTGCATTGTGAGGTGAAAGAACCAAGGGAAATATACTAGGAGAACCTAAGGAGTAAGTTAAAACCAAGGAACAAGTAGGTAGAAAGATAGCATTAATAGATGCAATAACAAATAAGAATGGGTAGACTACCCATAATAATAAAATAAAGAAAAGAATGTTCGAGAAACCTTGGGAAAGTAAGCTCCCCAAATAAGAAGTGGTTAAGGGGGAACAACCACTAATATCAAGATAGATTGTGGTCCACACTCACAAAATAGAGCCTAAAGAGTGGATGGCAAGGCATAGGGTGGAATATACGAAATAAGACTAATAATCGGAAGCTACTCAAATAAGGAATAAGTGATGGAATGGAAAATTTAAGACAATGGAGGACTGAAAGCGGGTAAATGCCCCAATATATAAAGGATGTAAGGAGATGAAGAAATGAAACCTTCAAGAAATGGTAAGAAGGTTGAACTTGTAACTCCTAAGGTGAAAGTCTTTACTTTGAAGGAAATAGTAGAGAATGAAACCGTAAAAAAGGGAAACTCCCTAAACCAAGCAAATCGACATGTAGACCGAAAGGAATCAACTTGGTATCAAGAATTGTGAAATAATTACAATCGAGTAAGAGTGGATTAAGGCCAAAGTAAAATCTTTGAGTAAATGATGTCATTGGGAACGAGGATGGACCTAAGAAAGGATGAATCCCAACTTGTCGGTATAGTATTGGGAAAACCCAATCAATTGGAACCAGAAAGACCCAATAAAGAAGTTGGGGAAAGATGAGTAGGTAAGAGGAATCCATGCGGTTATGTGAGACATAACTTCAAAGGCATGATGGAGGAGAGGATAATGGTAAAAAGGATAGTTGAGGAATGTTATCAAAAGAAAAGAGGGATGAAGTTATATGATCTCTGAAACGTCAAAAATCTAAGAGAGACCCTCAAGGAGATGTTCTAAAAATCCAATGGATAGAGATAGGTCCTAGAAAATGTCATGCTCTGAGGGGCATGTAAGCCCAACAATCCTGAGGAGAATATGACTCAAAGTAAGGAAGAGTCGGATAATAATCATGACAAGGTCGAATATAAAAAATTTTGAACCAAAGTTATAATAGACAACGAATGAAGGAATGCTTAAAATAGGACAAAAAAGTTATAATAAAGAAAAACCATGGAAACATGTACGTTACGCTCGAAAGAACATTGAGCTAAAGGTTTCAATGACTAAACGGTTAACTAGAAGGAAAAATGGTTAGTTATCTTGTAATTTTCAATCTTGAGTACGGAACCTCAAAGGGAAGAATGTTGCTCTAAACAAATAAAGAGATAAAATCTAAGTATATACCTTGAAGTAAGGTATGTCTAGTTATGATAAACTCCATGGAGGGAGTAAATAATATAAAGGAAAAGGAATTACTTAAGTGAAGATTGTAAAAAGGGCTAATTGAAATGATAAGAGAAGAGTTTGCATGTTAAGCAAATACCAAATGGGCATCAAAGGAAATGATTCTTCTTACAGGGTTGATAATTAAGTTTTGGGGACAACTCATAAAATGAGGGGAGAATTGTAAATCCCGCCCTTTTGAGCCAAGGAAAAACAGGGAAAAAGAACTCGTCAAACCGAATGAGAAAACCAAACTGGTTTACAAACCTGATCATTTGTGAACGAGCATTTTGGGAATTTACAACTCCCGGGTGATCCTAAGGGTTTATAAAACCTTGGGAAGGAACCTTAGAACAAAGTGGGAGAGAAAAACTAAATTGGTTGGGGTGAACCGGACCCGAAATGGATTGAACTGGTTTAAGGACCGATTCAGTTTATGAATCGAAATCAATAAAGAGATGGTAAACTAAGAATTTTATGGACCCTATGTCACGCCCCGACCCGGTTTGGTCGGATCCCCGTGATCAACCCACCACTCTCCTGATTTATTAAAGTATTTCCCCTTATTGTAAACCATAATGAGTAAGGCGTCTTTTAACCTACACCTTTTTCCTGGAATAACATAATCAACACTGCATGAAATTTAAAACTTTACATACCTGTCTTATAGGCATCTTAGTTGACGGTCTTTAAGGGGAGGCTTCTGGGATTTCCTAAAAGGGATATAAGGGAGGGGTGAGTACGACTACTTAGTGAATGGGTTTTTAAAAGCTTTTGACTTTTAAGAAAAATATTTATATGGAGTGTGCCAGACTCCTTTGTTTTCTAAAATCCCTTCATTTAAAAATTTGGGTTTTTCCATTATTTTTAGTTACCACGGTGTGTCATCACCCAACACACATTCTTCATCATGAAGGTTACACACATTTGCAAGTCAGTATCACTACTGAACCTGCTAGTGGCTTCGGAGTGACTTTTTCTGCCACCCGGATAGAAGTACGACCACTTCTACCCTGGGAATAAGTGGATGTACATGACATCCAACCCACAATCCCGAAATCACTTCTTCGTCTCCGTATGAGGATAGAGACCTCATCCTATCCCCACCCCGGTCTCATGCTCTTGGTGCTACTCCAGATTTCACACAAACACCTGGAACAACGAACTGCCCTTATAGCCACCAGGTCGTCCAGTGCCCTTAGGATGCATCACTACCCCTTATGGGCGTCTTGATGATCCCGTACTCACAGTGCATGCACAAACAATGTTTTCTTATATTGCCATATAATCTGTGGTGCCACTAGTCCAACGGCCCCGACTCTCAACTCAACCCGCAGCTGTTTGTCTTGACTAGTCCGTCGACCTATCATGTCGCACTGCCGCTAGTTGACTGAGCATGTCGGTCCTATCTTGGTACCATGGCCAAACAATTCACTTATTAAGTTTTATGGCACATATATCATGTTCGTTTACGAGCTCCAACTCGTGCCAACTAGCTTTGGGCCCACTGTACGAGATTTTCAAAATCGGGCATTTAGCCCCCAAGTTCCAAAACCGAGCCCCCTAGCCTATCAGAGATATTCGAGCTCCCGTCGAGAAGGTCTCCCAAAATAGCTTAAGCATTGGCACACAATCAGGGGAAAACACTTCCGACAAAATAGGTTTTCACTGTCCATTATACCAACCGGTTTAAGGACATCTCCGTTCATAACCGATGAACGGGTTTTCAACTTCCTTAAAGTAAGTCTCATCATAGCAACCGGGTATGATCTACTTACAACCGGTAAATAGTTTTTTTTCGCATAATTTTCACATCACTTTCTCTAAGTGGTGATGATTAAAATACCACTAAACAATTGGTTTTTATATTGAGGTACTTATCATCCCCTACCGGGTATGATATAAAATTTTCACTCCCAACAGGTAAGTGATTTTTATCTTTAAGTTGTGCTCATCATCCCAACCGGGTATGATGTTAGTAAACCCACTCACCCGTTAATGCCGTGAATTCCACTTAACTAGTTCTTTGTATTCACATGAGCTTGTCCTTGTTAGTGTTCCCAGTATTTCGCGTTCCTACACGATATGAACAACCTTGTTCATTATTACTCGGCATAACAGCCTTCATTCATTTCCAATGAATGAGAAAACCCAAACTTTTAGTTATTTGCAATTAGGTCCCTAAAGTTATTTTTCTTTAACTTTAAGTCCCTAATGTCAGTTTTTCCTCAAATTGAGTCTCGTAACTTTTAAAATTTATCCTGGGACCTCAATTTATTCAATTTCACCAAAAGGGGTTTAATTTCCCAAATTTCCAGTTTGGTCCACCAATTTTTCCAAAATTACCATTTTGCCCTTCTTTTACAAAAATGGTAAGTTTTGCCCCAAAAATTCCAAAATTCCTCAATTGGTCCTCCAACATTATTTTCATGCCCAATTGACCCTCAATTTGATAAAATTGTATTTTGGCCCTTTGAATTTCGAAAATCCCCAAAATTTTCCCCAATTTCAACTTTTCAACACTGCCGAATTTAATTTCATCAAATTGACCAATAAAACACTTCTAATTATTGAAATTGGTGTTGAAATTTAGTTCCTGCATGTTCATACAATTCTAAGAAACTTTGAATCGCAGATTTTAACATTGGAACGAGCTCAAACGGAGCTTCGTCGAAAAGCAGACTGTAGAGAGAGAAAGCTTCGATTACTCACCGGTGAAGGCATGACGGTCCAAGCTTTCAATCTGGGTAGATAGGTCTCATCCTGAGGTTCATTCTTGAATCAAGAATTGCATCCATTGATGCGGAATTGGATTAGAATTTTGTCATTGAAATTCGGTCGACTATCTCTCTAGCACCGATCGAAAATTATAAAGGAGAGCCGAATTGGCTTACCTTTCAGTCCTAATTTAGTCGTGGAAAGGCTGAGGAAGTGTTGGGAGGGCTTGGTTTTGCCTGAGGAGGGCTTGAAATGGCTGATTTTAGCTTGGTCGAAATAGGGCAGCTTCGGTCCGTCGGAGTTGCTTCACTATTCCATCATGTCGGCGCTTCTCCAACGATTCTCGGATTGATTGTAGTTTGCTATTAGATAGCTATCTTCTCCCCAGTTCTAAAGAGCCCGACCTTTGTTCAAGTCGAAGCTCTAGTTTGAGCTTTACCGGGAAATGGAGCAGTAGAGAGAGAGAGAAGTGTTAAGGTGTGAGGAGAATGAAATGGGGATGACCTCTTTATATAAGCATAAAACCCGTGTCTTAAATGGGCGAGATTTATTACTAGTATTAACATTGCCATAAATTATTGGTATTAATTCCAATAATTTAATTTCGGTATTAATTATTTGTATTAATTCTAATAATTTAATTTAGGTATTAAATTATTGGTATTAATTACAATAATTAAATATATATTAATTTATGGCTATTTATGATAAGCCGTTCGCATAAAAATTTTTGACCGTAATTTTGGGTTACAAAAAATCATACTTACTAGGAGGTCACCCATCCTCACACTACTCTCAGACAAGCACGCTTAACTTTGAAGTTCTTATGGAATCTAGTTCACCTGAACCACTGTAGTTTTTATTTTCTAGTTTGTTTTAAGTTTCTTTTCCAAGGTTTAATGAACCCTTTGGATCACCCGCAAGTTGTAAATTTCCATATTGCTTATTCCCAAATGTAAACCAACTTGGTTTTCTTATTCGGTTTGACCGATTCTTTTCCTGGTTTTTCTTAACTCAAATGTGCGGGGTTTACAACTCTCCCCTCCTTTTAGGAGTTTTGTCCCCAAAACTTAGTTAACATTCTTGCATGAGAAATCATTTCCTTTGATGCCCCTTTGGTGTTTGCTTAACATGCAAAGTCTTCTCTTGATCTTTTAATTAGTCCTTTTTACATCCTTCACTTAAGGAATTTCTTTTCCTTTATATTATTTACTCCCTCCATGGAGTTTATCATAACGAGACATATCTTACTTCAGGGTATATTCTTAGATTTATATCTTTCTTTGCTTAGAGCACATTCTTCCCTTTGAGGTTCTGTACTCAAGATTGGAAATTCCAAGATACCTAACCATTCCCGTGTCTAGTTAACCCCTTGGTCGTTGAAACCTTTAGCTCAATGTTCTTTCGGGCGTTACGTACTGGTTGCCACAGTTTTCTTTATTCTCACTTTTTCATCCCATTTTAACCCTTCCTTCATTCGTTGTCTATTATAACTTCAGTCCAAATTTTTATATTCGACTTCATCATGCTTATTAGTCGACTCTTCCTTACTTTGAGTCATATTCTCCTCGAGATTATTGGGCTTACATACCCCTTACAACATGGCATTTTCTAGGACCTGTCTTTTTCCATTAGATTTCTAGAACATGTTCTTATGGGCCTCTCTTAGCTCTTTTTTTTTTTGGACTTTTCAGGGATCATATAACTTCATTCCTCTTTTCTTTTGATAGCATTCCTCAACTATCCTTTTTACCATTATCCTCTCATCCATCATGCCTTTGAAGTTATGTCTCACATAACCACATGGATTTCTCTTACCTACTCATCCTTTCTAAACGTTTTTATTAGGTCCTTTCAATTCCAATCGTTGGGTTTCCTGATGATTATTGACATACGAGAATTTTTTTTCCTTCTTATGTCCTTTCTCTTCTTTAGTGACATCCCTTATTCAATGACTTCCTTTTTCCTTAATCCACTTTTACTTGCTTATAAATCACTTCATGATTCTTCATTCTATAATAATTGCTTTCGATCTATGTGTCAATTACTTTGCTTGGGAAGGTTCACTCCATCCAGTTTTGTTCATTATCTTTGGTTGTTCGTCGTTACTAGTTTTCCTCTTTCTACATGGTTCTCCTATTCTCTCCAAACAGGTCATAATAGGCCATCACAATACTTCCTTCCTTTGAAACATTTCCCAATTAAGGGTTGGTTCCTTGCACTCCACATTATGTCCATCCACCCATCAAAATTCCTTCAAAAGTAGTTAGTCGTATGCATCCTTCTAAAGTTTACTTTTATAGTGTATTTATGGAGCGTTCAAATCTTCCTTATTTCAAGATTTCTTGATAATTATGTGAGAGGCTTGCCTATTATTTTTTTTCTTGGTTAATTTGGCCTTTGGTCCTGTAAAGGATTTCTTTCATCCTTCTTTTCCTGAGTATTTGGCCTTTTCGCCCCTCTCTTCTTTGTTGGAACTCAAATTATGGTTTTACCATGTATTAGTTTGTTAATTGCATCGCCTCCACCATTCCTTTGGTCTAAGTTTCTTAAGGTAGTTGTTTCTCTAGTACTCTTGTCCTTAACGTCCATCTCACTGACCTTTTTATGGTGTAGCCCCTTCTACTTCCCGGTCTTCCTTAGGGTGTCATTTGTTCCCTCTGACTATCTTGTTGTAACGACTTGCTTTCTCTTGTCCTGTTGGTCTGAACTTCCTATTTGACATAGTTGCTTTTTCCAAGGTGATTTATTCCTGTAATCCCAATACGTCCTGTTTGTCATCAAATGTTTGTCTTGTCTTCTCTTGTGGATGCACTCCTTTCTTTGCTCCTAAATTGTTTGGATTTTCTTCTTAAAGGGGGAATTCTCTTCAACTATCCTTTGTTCCGTTGGTGGTTTTATTGAGGTCCTACCTTTACCCCTTTTTCCTTCTTACCACTTTGCTAAGATTTTGAAGAGTTTTCTCTTATCTATGGTTGCAAATGGAGTCACGTTTCTTGGGATGGTATCCTTTCGGATTTCCTATAGTTGTGGGGTGTTTATTCTTGGAAAATATTATCCTGACTCTTGGCGAATTGGGACAGTTTTTCACTTCATGTCCTATTCCCCTCTAGGTTAACTTGATTTCTGTCCTTTGTAGGGTTGGGCACTTCTCCACGCAGTGTTCCTATCATTCATGCTTGTAATTACATGAACATCAGTGGTTCCTCCTGGCGTTTTCTTGGGAATTGTTAGTTTTGGTGCTCCTTCGTCCTTAAGTTTGGATACCGTGAGAGTTTTTTTTTTTGGAGTCTTCCTTGAAGATCACATCATTTGAGGGACAGGGTTTTTTAGGAATTTGGAGTACTTCATTAATAGAGTAGTACATTATGTTGGGAATTTTGGCCCTATTACAGAAAATGATCACCAAATAACTAGGGAGCTATGAGATTCTTGATAAGCATCCTCCTATGTAAGGTTATATGAACCATTTTATAGCTTCATGTTTGGCTTCCTTTATACTTAGAGTTGTGACCTCAATAGGTCTTATCACCATTCTCTGGGATACTTTCTCATTTGCTCTTTTGAGATTCTTCCCAAATGTAAACCAACTTGGTTTTCTTATTCGGTTTGACCGGTTCTTTTCCCGGTTTTCCTTAACTCAAATGTGTGGAGTTTACACCCTAAGTGACCCAAGGAGTCATAAAAGACATGGAAATAGACTTGTGAAGGAATTGGGGATGAAAACCAAACTGGTTCAGGTGAATTGAATTCGAACTAGTTTGGACCAGTTTAAACCACTATGGAATCGGATCCTAAATTCATTTTTCTATATTAATTCAAATTTGAGATTTGAGGCCACCATAGGATAGAAAATGAATTTAGAAATTTTTAGATTTGAAAAACTTGGTCGAATGAGGGGTGAACACGCCGGTTTAAGCTTCGAACCCCGTTCAGACCGGTCCGAACTGGTTCGGAACAGTGTCATCTTCTTCCTTAGGATGATATCACTGTTCACTCGCTAGAAAATCGAAGCAGCGCCAACGATGAAGAAACTCTTCCATTCGGTACGTTTCAAGTCTTCAATGCCTATCATAACAGTGCCAAATAAACGGCCAACGAGTCCCTGAGCTCCATATATAAAGAGCCCCTCTCCATTCGTCCTCTCCCCACCTGAAAAGCTCACTCTCTCTTAATTGCTTAGTTTTTCGATGAAGCTCGAACCAGAACTTCGATATAGGGTTTTTTCTGAGCCAAACAAGGCGAGATCGGGTTCTTTAGCAACGAGGAGAAGTCAGCTACCCGCCTGTAGTCTCCGTTTGCTCCGACGGTCGCTGGAGAAACGTCGACGTGATTAACCAGTGAAGTATCTCTAGCGGACTAAACTGACCTGTTTTGGCCACGTTGAAATCAGCCAGTTTGAGCCCTCCTCAGGCCAAACCAAGCCCTCCTAACACTTTCTCAGTACTTCCACGGCCGAATTAGGACTGAAAGATAAGCCAATTCAGGTGCACATTATAATTTCTAATCGATGTTGGAGAGAGAGTCGGCTGAATTTCAATGACGAAATTCTAATGCAATTTGAAATCAATTAATGTGATTCTTGATTCTGGGATGAACCTCAGGACGAGAGCCCAGATCGAAAGCTCGGACTGTCGTGCCCTCACCGGTGAGTAATCGAAGCTTTCTCTCTCAACAATCTATTTTCTGGCAAAACTCCGTTTGAGCTCGTTCCAGTGATAAAACTCGCAATTCAAAGTTCTATGGAATTTTTTGAACATGGAGAAACTCAATTTCAATTTCAATTTCAACAATTAGAGGTGTTTGATCGGTCAATTTGATGAAATCAAATTTGGCTGTGTTAAACAATTGGAATTAGGGGAAAAATTGGGGGAAATTGGGGATTTTCAAAAATTCAAGGGACCGAAATGCAATTTCCTAAAATTGAGGGTCAATTGGGAATGATAAAAATGTTAGAGGGCCAATTGAGGAATTTTAGAATTTTTGGGGTGAAACTTACCATTTTTGTAAAGGAAGGGAAAAATGGTAATTTTGGAAAAGTTGAGGGACCAAATTGGAAATTTGGGAAATTAATAATTTTTTTTGTGAAATGGAATAAATTGAGGTCCTATGATAAATTCTAAAAGTTTCGGGACTCAATTTAAGGAAAAACAAGCATTTGGGACTTAAAGTTAGAGAAATAACTTTAGGGACCAAATTACAAATAAATGAAAGTTTGACTTTCTCATTCATTTGGAATGAATGAAGGCTATTAGGCCAAAGGATAATGAACCGAGATGTTCATATCTTGTAGGAACATGAAGTACTAAGAACGCTAGCAAGGACAAGCTCGTGTGAATACGAAGAACCGGTTTAGTGGAATTCACAATATTAATAGGTGAGTGGGTTTACTAACATCATACCTAGTTGGGATGATGAGAACAACTTAAAGTTTAAAACCACTTACCGGTTGTGAGTGGGATTTTATATCATACCCAGTTGGAGATGATAAGCACATCGAACTAAAATCCCACTACTATGTGGTATTTTAAACATCACAACTTAAAGGAGTGAGGTGAAAATCATGCAAAAAAACTACTTACCGGTTGTAAGTAGATCATACCTAGTTGGTATGATAAAACTTCCTCGAAGGAAGCTGAAAACCCATTCATCGGTTATGAACGGAGATGTCCTTAGAAAGTGCTCTCCCTTGACTATGTGCTAATGCTGAAAAAATTTGGGAGACCTTCTTGATGGGAGCTCGAATAGCTCATATAGTCCGAGGGCCTCAGTTTTGGAACTTTGAGTCTAATATGCCCGATTTTAAAAATCTCGTACATTGGTCTCAAAACCAGTTGGCATGAGCAGGAGCTCGTAAACAAAAATGAGTTATATGCCATAAAACTTTAAATAAAGTAATTGTTTGGCCATGGTACTAAGATCGAACCGACATACTCAGTCAACTAGCGGCAGTGCGACATGACAGATCGACAGACAGTCAAGACAAACAACCACAGGTTGAGTTGAGAGTCGAGGCCGTTGGACCAATGGCACCACAGATTATATGGCATGATAAGAAAATACTGATTATGCATGCACTATTAGTACGGGACCATCAAGACGCCGAAGAGGGGTAGTGATGTGTTATAAGGGAACTTTGGTGTGAATTGGAAGAGAAAATTAAAATGGTTAAGGTGAAACGAACTTGAACCGGTTTGAACCACTATTGAACCAATTTTCTAAATTTATTTTTCTAGGTGGATTAAAAAATTCAAATTTTAGAATTGAAGCCATCATTGGATAGAGAATGAATTTAGATAAATTTAGATAAATTTAGAACTTTATAATTTTGAAAAACTTGGTCGAATCAGGCCCGAACCAACCAGTTTAAACATTGACCCAGTTTAGAACAGTGTCGTCTTCTTCCTCTAGATGACATCATTGTTCACTCGCTAGAAAAGCTAACAACGCCGGTGAAGATGTAAACTCATCGTTCTGGTCATTCTTGGCCATGACTGATCGCCATAAAGGACCAATCAAAATGGTCAAAGAGTCCCCAAGCTCCCTAAATAAAGAGCTACTCTCCATTCCTTCTCCTCACAACTGAAAACTTCTCTCTCCCTCTAGTGCTCCAATTTTCGGTGAAGCTCAAACTAGAGCTCTAACATTGGGGTTTTTCTAAGCCAAAGAAGGTGAGATCGAGTTCTTTAGACTCGAGGAGAAGTCAACTACTCAATGGTGGTCACCATTCGATTTGAGGATGGCTGGAGAAGCGTCGGCATAATCAAACAATGAAGCAGCTTTGGCGGACCAAAACTGTCGTATTTCGACCGAGCTGAAAATGGCAAAATTGATCCCTAATCAGGCCAAACAAAGCTCCCCCAACACTCTCTTAGCACTCATACGATCGAATTAGAACTGAAAGGTAAGTCAATTTGGCTCCACTCTGCAATTTCGAATCAGTGTTAGAGAAAGAGATGACAAAACTTCACTGACCAAATTCTCCCTTAATTCGACATAAATTGTTGTAATTCTTGATACTAGGAAGAACCACAGGATGAAAGCTACCTGTCCCGATCAAAAGCTCGGATTGCCGCACCTCCGTCGGTAAGCTTTCAAAGCTTTCTCTCTCTACGCCCAATTTTTTGGCGAAGCCCCGTTTGAGCTCGTTCCGAGCCCAAATCTTGTGATTCAAAGCTCATTTGAATCGTATGGATGTATAGGAACTCCATTTTACCTTCAATTTCAACAATTAAAACTGATTCAAGAGTCAATATAATAAAATCAAATTTAGCCAATTTGGAATGGGGAAATTGGGGAAAATTGTGGGGGAAATTGGGGATTTCATAAAATTGAGGGAACAAAGTGCAATTTCCCAAAATTGAGGGCCAATTGGCCATGAAAAATGTATTGGAGGACCAATTGGTCATTTTTTGGAATTTATTGGGGTCAAATTTCCATTTTTGTAAGATAGTGGCAAATGGTCATTTTTGAAAAGTTGGGAACCAAATTGGAAATTTGGGAAACTTGAACCCTTTTTTGTGATTTTTGATAAATTGAGGTCCAAAGTAAATTTTGGAAGTTTCAGGAGTCAATTTGGGGGATAATTAGCATTAGGGACTTAAATGCAAATAATTAAAAGTGTGGACATTTTGTTCATACATAAGGAACGTAGGCTATTATGCCAAATGTTGTTAAACAAGGATGTCCAAAATCGTGTAGGAACACAAAGGACCGGAACACCGACAAGGATAAGCTCGCGTGGAGGCAAAAAGTCAATTAAGAGTATGTAAAACCCGCCCTTTTGAGCTAAGGAAAACCAGGAAAAGAACCGGTCAAACCAAGTGAGGATTTAGAACCGGTTCACAAACCCGATTATTTCTGAACGGGCAAGTTGGGAATTTACAACTCTTGGGTGATCCAAAGGGTTCATTAAACCTTGGAAAAGAAATTTAAGACAAATTAGAAAATAAAAACCAAAGTGGTTCAAGTGAATTAGATTCAATAAAAACTTTAAAGTTAAGCGTGCTTACTTGAGAGTAATGTGAGGATGGGTGACCTCCTGGGAAGTATGAAATTTTTTCGTAACCCGAAATTTCGTTCAAAAATTTGTATGTACGCCTTATCATAAATTAATATATAATTAATAGCAATAATTTAATACCTAAATTAAATTATTGGAATTAATACCAATAATTTATAGCAATATTAATACCAGTAATAAATCTTGCCCATTTAATACACGGGTTTTACAACTATATAAAGAGTTCATCCCCATTTCATTCTCCTCACACCTGAACACTTCTCTCTCTCTCTCTCTACTGCTCCATTTCCCGGTAAAGCTCAAACGAGAGCTTCGACTTGAACAAAGGTCGGGCTCTTTAGAACCGAGGGGAAGACAGCTATCTGATAGCAAACTCCAATCAATCCGAGTATCATTGCAGAAACGCCGACATGATGGAATAGTGAAGCAACTCCGGCGGACCGAAGCTGCCCTATTTTGGCCAAGCTGAAATCGGCCATTTCAAGCCCTCCCAACACTTTCTCAGCCTTTCCACGACCGAATTAGGACCGAAGGGATGAACCTCAGGATGAGACCTATCTGCCCAGATCGAAAGCTCGGACCGCCGTGCCTTCACCGGAACACGAAGTACCGGGAATGCTAGCAAGGACAAGCTCGCGTGAATACCAAGAACCGGTCTAGTGGAATTCACGGCATTAACGGGTGAGTGGGTTTACAAACATCATACCTGATTGGGATGATGAGCACACCTTATAAAGTTAAAAATCACTTACGGGTTGTGAGTAGGTTTACTAACATCATACCCGGTTGGGGATGATAAGTACCTCGATATAAAAACCCACTGCTTAGTGGTATTTTAATCATCACTACTTAAAGAAAGTGATGTGAAAGTTATGCGGAAAAACTACTTACGGGTTGTAAGTAGATCATACCCGGTTGGTATGATGAGACTTCCTGGAAGGAAGTTGAAAACCCGTTCATCGGTTATGAACGGAGATGTCCTTATACCGGTCGGTATGATGGATAGTAAAAACCTATTTTTGTCGGAAGTGTTCTCCCCTGACTGTGTGCCAATGCTTAAACTATTTGGGAGACCTTCTCGACGGGAGCTCGAATAGCTCTGATAGGCCAAGGGCCTCGGTTTTGGAACTTGGGGGCGAAATGCCCGATTTTGAAAATCTCGTACAGTGGGCCCAAGGCCAGTTGGCACGAGCAGGAGCTCGTAAACAAACATGATATATGTGCCATAAAACTTAATAAGTGAATTGTTTGGCCATGGTACCAAGATAGGACCGACATGCTCAGTCAACTAGCGGCAGTGCAACATGACAGGTCGACGGACTAGTCAAGACAAACAGCTACGGGTTGAGTTGAGAGTCGGGGCCGTTGGACTAATGGCACCACATATTACATGGCAATATAAGAAAACATTGTTTGTGCATGCACTATGAGTACGGGATCATCAAGACGCCCATGAGCGGTAGTGATGCATCCTAAGGGCACTGGACGACCTGGTGGCTATAAGGGCAGTTCGTCGTTCCAGGTGTCTGTGCGAAATCTGGAGTAGCACTAAGCGCATGAGACCGGGGTGGGGACAGGATGAGGTCTCTGTCCTCATACGGACACGAAGAAGTGATTTCGGGATTGTGGGTCGGATGTTTCGTACATCCACTCATTCCCAGGGTAGAAGTGGTCGTACTTCTATCCGGGTGGCAGGAAAAGTCGCTCCGAAGCCACTAGCGGGTTCAGTAGTGATACTGACTTGCGAATGTGTGTAACCTTCATTATGAAGGATGTATGTTGGGTGATGACACATTGATAACTAAGAAATAATGGAAAAAGATAAATTTTTAAATGAAATGATTTTTTTGAAAACAAAGGAGTCTGGCACACTCCATATAAATGTTTTTCTTAAAAGTTAAAAGATTTGAATCCCACTCATTGAGTAGTTGTACTCACCCCCTCCCTTATACCTCTTTCAGGAAGTCCCGGAAAGCCGAACCTTAAAGGACTTGCGTAATTAAACGCCTGCAAGATTGGTACAACTAATTTAAATTACTATGCAGTTTTGATTTATGATATTCCTGGAAAAAGGTGCAGGTTAACACCTTACTCTTTACGATTTATAATATAAGGGAAAACCCTTTAGTAAAT
Organism: Trapa incisa; assembly: GCA_030064435.1. NCBI lineage: Eukaryota > Viridiplantae > Streptophyta > Magnoliopsida > Myrtales > Lythraceae > Trapa > Trapa incisa. The sequence continues at coordinate 22,835,143 of CM057775.1, forward strand.
CGGGAGAGTGGCGGGTTGATCACGGGGATCCGACCAAACCGGGTCGGGGCGTGACAGAGTAATACACTACACTTATCAAGTGAGTGGGATTATTCACATCATACCTGATTGGGATGATGAGTACTTCGGAAATGAAAAACCACATCTATGTGAAATTTTAACATCAGCCCTAGTTGGAGTGATGTGAGAAATATGCGAAAGAACTATTTACCAGTTGTAAGTAGATCATAACCGATTGGTATGATAAACATTGTGGAAGGAAGTAGAATATCGGCTTATCAGTTGTAAGCGGAGATGTCATCACACTCGGTTGGTGTGATGGACTAATTGAAAAGTTATTTTGTGTGAAATGTTCACCTCTGACCGTGTGCCAATACTTAAAATTTTTGGGAACCTTCTTGACGAGAGCTCAAATAGCTCAGTTAGGCAAGAGGCCTCAGTTTTGGAACTTGGGAGCTAAAATGCCCGATTTTGGAAAATCATGTATAGTAGGCCCAAGGTGAGTTGGCAAGAGCAAGAGCTCGTAAACAAACATGATAATAAGCCATGAAATTTTAAATGAAAGAATTATGTGATTTGCTCTTGGTACCAAAAAAGGACCGACATACTCGATGGACTGGGGGCAATGCAATAGGTGTAGGTCGACAGACCGGTCTAGACAAATAGCTATAAGTTGAGTTGAGGGTCTAGGCCGTTGGACTAGTGGCACCAAAGATAAATGGTTTCATGGAAAACTTTGTTTGTGCATGCACTTGAGGTTTGGGACCATCAAGATGGCCAAGAGGGGTAGTGATGCATCCTAGGGGCTACCGAATGATATGGTGGGGATAAGGGTAGTTTGTCATGCCAGCAGTCAAGGAAGCTCGACGTAGCTTTACGCACATGAGACCGAGGTGGGGATGGGATGAGGTCTCTATCCTCAGACGGACACAAAGTTGCTTTTCAGGTTTGAGGGTCGGATGTCACGAATATCCACTCATTCCCTAGGTAGAAGTGGACGAGCTTCTATCTAGGTGGCTGATAAAGTTGCTTCGACACCACAAGTGGGTGCAGTGGACGGGCTTCCCTTCGAATATGTGATCCCTTCATGATGATGGACGTGTGTGAATCATTAAGCACACTTGTAAACCTCGCCCTTTTGAGCTAAGGAAAACCGGGAAAAGAACCGGTCAAACCGAGTGAGAAAATCCAAACCGGTTCACAAAATCGATCATTTAGGAATACGTAATTTGAAAATTTACAACTTGTGGGAGATCCAAAGGAGTGGGAGATCGAAAATTTACAACCGGTTCACAAACCGAGTGAGAAAATCCCTTGGAAAAGAAACTTAAGACAAATTAAAAGAGAAAAACCAAATTGGTTCAGTTGAACGAGATTCCATAAGAACTCTACGCCTTATCATAAATAGCTATTAATTAATATATATTTAATTATTGTAATTAATACCAATAATTTAATACCTAAATTAAATTATTAGAATTAATACAAATAATTTAATATTGAAATTAAATTATTAGAATTAATACCAATAATTTATGGCAATATTAATACTAGTAATAAATTTCTCCCATTTAATACACAATTTTACACCTATATAAAGATGTCATCCACATTCATTCTCCTCACACTTGAACACTTCTCTCTCTCTCTTTCTCTATGGCTCCATTTTCCAATGAAGCTTGAACCAGAGCTTCGACTTGAACATTTTTCTTAAACTCGGAAGGAGAGGTCGGGCTCTTTAGAACCGAGTAGAAGACAGTTATTTGATAGCAAACTTCAGTCAATCCGAGAATCGCTGGAGAAGCACCGACATGATGGAACAGTGAAGTAGCTTCGGCAGACCGAAGCAGCCCTATTTTGGCCAAGCTAAAATCGACCATTTTGAGCCCTCCTCAGGCCAAACCAAGCCCTCCCAATACTTCCTCAACCCTTCCACGGCCGAATTAGGACCGAAGATAAGCCAATTCGGCTGTCCTTTACAATTTTTGATCGGTGTTAGAGAGAGAGTCGACCGAAAGGTAAGCCAATTTTGTCCTTTACAACTTAGAGAAAGTGATGTGAAAACCATGCAGAAAAACTATTTACCGGTTGTAAGTAGATCATATCTAGTTGGTATGAGGAGACTTCCTCAAAGGAAATTGAAAACCCGTTTATCGGTCATGAACGGAGATGTCCTTATACTGGTCGGTATAATGGACAATGAAAACCATTTTGTCGGAAGTGTTCTCCCCTGACTGTGTGCCAAGGCCCAATACCCGATTTTGAAAATCTCGTGCAGTGGGCCAAAGGCAAGTTGGCATGAGCAGAAGCTCGTAAATGAGCATATTATATGTGCCGTAAAACTTAAAAAGTGAATTGTTTGACCATGGTACCAAGATAGGACCGACATCCTCAGTCAACTAGCGGCAGTGCGACGTGATAGGTCGACAGACAAGTCAAGTCAAACAACTGCGAATTGAGTTGAGAGTCGAGGCGGTTGGACCAGTGGCACCACAAATTATATGGCATAATGAGAAAACATTGTCTGTGCATGCACTATGAGAACAGGATCATCAAGACACCCATGAGGGGTAGTGATGCGTCCTAAGGGCCCTAGACAACCCGGAGAGTATAAGGGTTGTTCGTCATTCCAGGTGTCTGTGCAAAATTTGGAGTAGCACCAAGCACATGAGATCGGGGTGGGGACAGGGTGAGGTTTCTGTCCTCATACAGACACAAAGAACCAATTTCAGGATTGAGGGTCAGATGTCACGTACATCCACTCGATCTCAGGGTAGAAGTGGTCGTTCTTTTATATGGGTGGCAGGAAAAGTCGCTCTTAAGCCACTAGCGGGTTCAATAGTGATACTGACTTGTGAATGTGTGTAACCTTCATGATGAATGATGTCCGTTAGGTGATAACACACCGTGGAAACTAAGAAATGATGGGAAAACCCAATATTTTAAATGAAGGGATTTTTGAAAAAGAAAGGAGTCTGACACACTCCATATAAATATTTGTTTCTTAAAAGTTAAAAGTAGATGTTTGAAAACCCATTCACTGAGTAGTCTTACTCATCCCCTCCCTTATATCCCTTTCAGGAGATTTTGGAAAGCCTACCCTTAAAGACCATCAACTAAGACCCATGTAAGACAAGTATGTAAAGTTTAAAATTTCATATAGTTTTGATTATGCTATTCCAAGAAATGGTGTAGGTTTAAAGGACGCTTTACTCTTTACGATTTATAATAAAGGGAAACCCTTTAATAAACCGAGAGAGTGGCGGGTTGATCACGGGGATCCGACCAAACAGGGTCGGGGCATGACAACTAGAGTGGTATTAGAGCCTGTTTCCTCGAATACATAATCAAGACTAGAAAGTATAGTAACTAATAGGATTTATCCTAAAATTTTCAGATGGCTCCTAGGAGAGTAACCATGAAAAGTTGGAAGGGCTCTACTCAACACCCTACCTTGATAGGGAGACAACCCTAGAAGTTTCCGAAATGCCTGAGACTTGGTAGAAATGTCTAAGGATGAAATGGGGAAGTATCTTGGAGAATGGTACTAGGACATATTGACGGCATAACCCTAAGTATAAAGGAGGATACTTATCAAGAATTCCATAGCTCCCTAGTTAATTTGTGACCATTTTCTGTGATAGGGCTTAGAGCCCAACCTAGAAATGCCCTACTCAAAGGAAAGAAGGGACCACAACAATCCATATAAGGGAATAACCTATCACAAGTATGAACGATGGAGATATTACCTGAAGAAGTGCCCAACCCTACTAAGGACAAGTACCAAGATAAACTATTTTAGGTGTAAGGAAAGAAGGGGTGTTTCACACCTCATAAATTTAGGGCAATACCGCCTCAAAGGTCACGAAGGACTGGAGATCAAAACCATGGAGTTGGCTAAGTAAGCGGTTCACCAAGAGGTCAAGAAATGATGAGGTGAATGCAAAATTTAAATTTCTTCTTAAGTAGGTTAAATTGAGAAAGATACCTCAAGAGTGGGGATAAGGTACATGGGAAGTATGTCTAGAACCCTCTCATATGGGGCAAACACAGAGAAACATCCATTGGAAACTCTAGGGAATGGCACACTGAGAGTGAAGAAGAGATGGAATACGCTAGGAAAGGGAACTCTAGAGGGATACATACAACTAAGTACCTTGAAGGAACCATTGGATTGGTAGATGGACATAATGTGAAGTGCAAGGCACCAACCCACCGTTAGAAACTTCTTGATGGAAGGATGTATTGGAGGCCAATTATGACCTGCCTTGGAAGTGTAATAGATCCAAATAACGGGATGTATTGGAATGAATCACCTTGAAAAAAAATTAATGAAGCTAAATAGGGTAAAAGAGAATAAATGACACCCTAAGAAAGACATAGAGGTAGAAAGAACTACACCCTAAAAAGGTTAGTGAGATGGACATTAAGGACAGGAGGACTCGAGAACAACTACCCTAAGAAACTTAGACCAAACAAATGGTGGAGGTGAAGCAGTTAACGAACAAATACTCGGAAAAGCCATAATTTGAGTTCCAACAAAGAAGTGGGAGGCGGGAAGGCCAAATACTCGAGAAAAGAAGGATGAAAGAAATCCTTAAAAAGGATCAAAGGCCAATCAACATCTAAACTCAAGCCAAGAAGGGAGTAGGCAAGCCTCTCACATAATGGTTAAGAAATCTTGTACATTCCCTAAATAAATAGACAGGTACTGGGTACGAATGAGGATGCAGATAGAGTATAAAAGATGTGCCTACAAGATTTGAGGAGTAAAGGTAAATAGGAGGAGATGACAACAAGGGATGTCATTTAAGGGTAGAAATCGCCTAGAGCAAATGTAAGAAAAGATTGTTAGGAAAAAGGTAAAGAATCCGACCAAGGAAGGAAACCCCAGAAAGACATGCATATCCTAATCAAGAGGAAATGGAACCAACCCTTAATTAGGAAATATTTCCAAGGAAGGAAGTATTGTAATGGCCTAGTGTGACCTGTTTGGAGAGAACAGGAGAACCATGTACGAAGAGGAAAACTAGTTACGGCGAACAGGCAAATAGAATGAACAAAACCCTAAGAAAGGATGAGATGTAGTAAAGACTACACTCTATGATAGACAATAGGATGGGCATGAATACAACTGTCTAGACGATAGGACTAGAAAAATAAAGAGAAAGAGACAGTTAAAGAACTGGTCTTTGAAAGAACCATGGATTTAAACCACAACAAAGAAGGGAGAAGTGAAAAGGCCAAAACATTGGGAAAGAAGAATGAAGGAAAGTCCTTAAAGCAATCGATGGCCAAAACCGTGTTTATAGTCTTAAGACGGTTAAGTGAGCCTCACGAAGGGCGAACAAGAGAATTTGAAACAAGGAGGATGTGAACCCTCCTTAAACAGAAATAATCTAATGGGTTAGCACCGAAAGATGCTGTGACAAGTATGAATGAGCGGATAACCCATACTAAGGTAATAAAGGAAAGAGTGTTCGAGAAACATTGTGAAAGTAAGTCCCCCAAATAAATGTGGCTAAGAAGGAATAACCACAATTGATCAGACGGGTCAGAGTCCACACGCGCATATGAAGTCTAAAGAGTGGACGACTAAGCATAATGTGGAGTACATGAAATAAGACCGGTAATTGGAATCTACTCAAATAAGGAATAAGGGATGGAATGAAAAAAAAATTAAGACAATGGAGGACTGAAAGCGGGCAATTGCCCCAATATAGAAATGGTGTGAGGAGATGAAGAAAGGAAACCTTTAAGAAATGGCAAGGTGGAATATATAACTCCTAAGGTACAAATCTCTACTTGAAAGAAATAGTAGAGAATGAAATCGTAAAAAGGGAAACTTCCCAAACCAAGCAAATCGACATTTAGACCGAAAGCAATCAACTCGGTAGAAAGAATTGTGAAATTATTACGAATAAGTAAGAGTGGATTAAGGCCAAAGTAAAATCTTTAACTAAAGGATGTCATAGGGACAAGGATGGATCTAAGAAAGGATGAATCCCAGCTTGTCGGTATAGTATTAGGGAAAACCCAATCAATTGGAACCGAAAAGACCCAATAAAGAAGTTGGGGAAAGATGAATAGGTAACAGGAATCCATCTGGTTATGTGCGACATAAATTCAAAGTTATGATGGAGGAGATGATAATGGTAAAAAGGATAGTTGGAGAATGCTATCAAAAGAAAAGAGGGATGAAGTTATACGATCCCTGAAAGGTCAAGAAGCTAAGGGAGACCCTCAAGGAGATGTTCTAGAAATCTAATGGACAGAGATAGGTCCTAGAAAATGTCATGCTGTAAGGGGCAAGTATGCCCAACAATCCCGAGGAGAATATGACTCAAAGTAAGGAAGAGTCAGCTAATAAGCATGTCAAGGTCGAATATAAAAATTTGGACCAAAGTTATAATAGATAACGAATGAGGGAATGGTCAAAATATGATGAAAAAGTTATAAAGAAAAACTATGGAAACAAGTATGTGACGCTTGAAAGAACATTGAGCTAAAGGTTTCAACTACCAAAAGGATAACTAGACACGTGAATGATTTGTTATCTTGGAATTCCCAATCTTGAGTATAGAATCTCAAAGGGAAGAATGTTGCTCTAAACAAAGAAAGAGATAAAATCTAAGAATATACCCTAAAGTAAGGTATGTCTAATTATGATAATCTCTATGGAGGGAGTAAATAATATAAAGGAAAAGAAATTACTTAAGTGAAGGATGTAAAAAATGCTGATTGAAAGAACAAGAGAAGAGTTTGCATGTTAAGCATGTAAATAATGAGGGCATGTAAATAATGTTGGAGGACCAATTGAGAAATTTTGGAATTTTTGGGGCAAAACTTACCATTTTTGTAAAGGAAGGGCAAAATGGTAATATTGGAAAAGTTAAGGGACCAAATTGGGAATTCTGAAAATTAAAGTCCCTTTTTTTTTCAATTGAATAAATTGAGGTACCAAGATAAATTTTAAAAATTTTGGGACTCGATTTGAGGAAAAACTGACATTAGGGACCTAATTGCAAATAACTAAAAAGTTTGGGTTTTCTCATTCATTTGAAATGAATGAAGGCTGTTATGCCGAGTAATAATGAACAAGGTTGTTCATATCATATAGGAACGTGAAATATGGGGAACGTTAGCATGGACAAGCTCACATGAATACAAAGAACCGGTCTAGTGGAATTCATTGCGTTAACAGGTGAGTGGGTTTACTAACATCATGCCCAATTGGGCTGATGAGCACAACTTAAAAATTTAAAACCACTTACCGGTTGTGAGAGGGATTATATATCATACCTGGTTGGGGATGTTAAGTAACTCGATATAAAAGCCCACTGTTTAGTGGAATGTTAATCATCACAACTTAGATAAAGTGATGTGAAAACCTTGCGGAAATACTACTTACCGATTGTAAGGAGATCATATCCGGTTGGTATGATGAGACTTCCTCGAAGGAAGTTGAAAACCCGTTCATCAGTCATGAACGGAGATGTCCTTATACCGATCGGTATAATGGACAGTGAAAACTATTTTGTCGGAAGTGTTCTCCCCTAATTGTGTGCCAATACTTAAACAATTTAGGAGACCTTCTCGATGGGAGCTCGAATAGCTCTGATAGGCCAGGGGCCTCAATTTTTTTTAACTTGGGGGCTAAATGTGTGATTTTGAAAATCTCGTACAGTGGGCCCAAGGCTAGTTAGCACAAGCAGGAGCTCGTAAATGAACATAATATACATGCCATAATACTTAATAAGTGAATTGTTTGGCCATGGTACCAAGATAGGACCGACATGCTCAGTCAACTAGCGGTAATGCGTCATGATAGGTCGATGGACTAGTCAAGTCAAACAACTTTGGATTGAGTTAAGAGTCGGGGCCGTTGGACCAGTGGCACCACAAATTATATGGCATAATGAGAAAACATTATATGTGCATGCACTATGAGTACGGGAACATCAAGACGCCCATGAGGAGTAGTGATTCGTTCTAAGGGCCATGGACGACCCGGTGAGTATAAGGGCAGTTCATCGTTTCCGATGTGTGTGCAAAATTTGGAGTAGAACCAAGCGCATGAGTCCGGAGTGGGGACATGATGAGGTCTCTATCCTCATACAGACATGAAGAACTAATTTTGGGGTTGTGGGTCAGATGTCGGATACATCCACTCGATCTTAGGGTAGAAGTGGTCGTGCTTCTATCCGAGTGGTAGGAAAAGTCACTCCGGAGCCACTAGCGGGTTCAGTAGTGATACTAACTTGCAAATGTGTGTAACCTTCATGATGAAGGATGTGTTTTGGGTGATGACACACTGTAGTAACTAAGAAATAATGGAAAAACCCAGGATTTCAAATGAAGGGATCTTTGAAAAAGAAAGGAGCCTAGCACACTCCATATAAATATTTTTTTCTTAAAAGTTAAAAGTAGACCTTTGAAAGCCCATTCACTGAGTAGTCATACTCACCCCCTCCCTTGTATCCCTTTCACTGATGTGTTTGGCCATGGTACCAAGACAGGATCGACATACTCGATGGACTGGCGGTAGTATGACAAGACAGGTCGACAGACTAGTCGAGACAAATAGCTGCAGGTCGAGTTAAGGGTTGGTGTTATTGGACTAGTGGCACCAAAGATAAAATGGCTTATGAGGAAAGCTATTGTTTTGTGCATGCACTAAGTTACGAGACCTTCAAGATGCCCTAAAGGGGTAGTGATGCATACTAAGGGCTGATTATTGCGCCAGCAGTCAGGGAAGCTGAACATAGCTTCATGTGCATGAGACCGAGGTGGGGTTAGGATGAGGTCTCTATCCTCATTTTTGTGAATGATGTAAACCCCGCCCTTTTGAGGCAAGGAAAAACAGGGTAAAAGAACTGGTCAAACTGAGTGAGAAAACCAAACCGATTCACAAACCTGATCATTTGTGAACGGGCAATTTGGGAATTTACAACTCCCGGGTGATCCAAAGGGTTTATAAAACCTTGGGAAGGAACCCTAGAACAAAGTGGGACAGAAACACTAGATCGGTTCAGGTGAACTGGACCGGAACCGGATTGAACCGATTTAAGGATCGAGTCGATTTATGAACTAGAATCGATAAAGAAATGGTAAACCGGGACTTTTATGGACCAGTTTGAACCACTATTGAACCAGATCCTAAATTCATTTTTCTAGGTGGCTTAAATGATACAAATTTGTGATTTAAAGCCACCATTGGATAGAAAATGAAATTAGAAATTTTTAGATTTGAAAAACTTGGTCGAATGAGGGGTGAACCGGCCGGCTTAAGCTTCGAACCCGGTTCGGATTGGTCCGGTCGGGTTCGAAATAGTGTCATCTTCTTCCTAAGGATCACAGCATTGTTCACTCACTAGAAAATCGAAGCAGCTCCGACGAAGAAGAAACACTTCCAAATGGACGACCAACGGGTCCCCGAGCTCCCTATATAAAGTGCCCCTCTCCATTCATCCTCTTCACACTTGATAAGCTCACTCTCTCGTAGTTGCTTAGTTTTTCGGTGAAGCTCGAACCAGAGATCCGATATAGGGTCTTTTCTGAGCCAAATAAGGTGAGGTCATATTCTTTATAACTGGGGAGAAGTCAGTTATACGCATGTAGTCTTTGTTTGCTCCTAATGTCACCGACGAAATGCCGATGTGATAAAACAGTGAAGTAGCTCCGGCGGACTAAAGCTGCCCTGTTTTGGCAGGATTGAAATTGGCCATTTCGAGCCCTCCTCAGGCCAAACCAAGCCCACCTAACACTTTCTCAACAATTCCATGGCCAAATTAGGACTGAAAGGTAAGCCAATTCGACACCCCTTTATAATTTCTGATCAGTGTTACAGAGAGAGTCGATCGACTTTCAATGAAGAAATTCTAATCCAATTCGACATCAATTATGCGATTCTTGATTCTAGGATGAACCTCACGAGAAGAGCAATCTACCTAGATTCAAGGTTCGGACCGTCATGCCCTCACCGATGAGTAATCAAAGCTTTCTCTCTCTGCAAGGAGAATAGTAGGGACAAGTCAATTAACGAACTAACCCTCGTGAATGTCATAAATTTAATCTCTAGTAAAGAAGGGAGAGGTGAAAAGGCCAAATATTTGGAAAAGAAGGATGGGGGAAATCCTTAAAGAGATCAATGACCAAGAATAGATTGATGACCAAACTCAAAACCAGGAGAAGATTAAGTAAGTCTCTCGCATGATGATTAAGAGATCTGGAAACAAGGAGGATTTGAGTTCTACTTAAAGGAAATAGACGTGTACAAGGGTACAAGTTGGAATGAGAATGGGGTACAAAGGATGTAACCACAAGATTTCAAGAGTAAAGGTAAACGGAAGGGGATGGCATCAAAGGATGTCATTCAAGGATATATACATACGAAAACGAATGAAGAAGAAATTACGGGAGAAAGGGAAAGAATGTCATCAAGGAAGGAAACCCTGAGGAGGGATACATGTCCCAACTAAGAGGTAATGGGACCAAATGACAAGGGATGAGGAGATGAACTTGCAAATGAAGTGCATGGTGAGGTGAAAGAACCAAGGGAAATATACTAGGAGAACCTAAGGAGTAAGTTAAACCCAAGGAACAAGTAGGTAGAAAGATAGCATTAATAGAAGCAGTAACAAACAAGAATGGGTAGACAACCCATAATAATAAAATAAAGAAAAAAATGTTCGAGAAACCTTGGGAAAGTAAGCTCCCTAAATAAGAAGTGGTTAAGGGGGAACAACCACTAATATCAAGATAGATTGTGGTCCACACTCACAAAATAGAGCCTAAAGAGCGGATGGCTCGGCATAGGGTGGAGTATACGAAATAAGACTAATAATTGGAAGCTACTCAAACAAGGAATAAGTGATGGAATGGAAAATTTAAGACAATGGAGGACTGAAAGGGATAAATGCCCCAATATATAAAGGGTGTAAGGAGATGAAGAAATGAAACCTTCAAGAAATGGTAAGAAGGTTGAACTTATAACTCCTAAGGTGAAAGTCTTTACTTTGAAGGAAATAGTAGAGAATGAAACCGTAAAAAAGGGAAACTCCCCAAACCAAGCAAATCGACATGTAGACCAAAATGAATCAACTTGGTATCAAGAATTGTGAAATAATTACAAACGAGTAAGAGTGGATTAAGGCCAAAGTAAAATCCTTGAGTAAATGATGTCATTGGGAATGAGGATAGACCTAAGAAAGGATGAATCCCAACTTGTCGGTATAGTATTGGGAAAACCCAATCAATTGGAACCAAAAAGACCCAATAAAGAAGTTGGGGAAAGATGAGTAGGTAAGAGGAATCCATGCTGTTATGTGAGACATAACTTCAAAGGTATGATGGAGGAGAGAATAATGGTAATAAGGATAGTTGAGGAATGCTATCAAAAGAAAAGAGGGATGAAGTTATATGATCTTTGAAAGGTCGAAAAGCTAAGAGAGACCGTCAAGGAGATGTTCTAGAAATCTAATAGAAAGAGATAGGTCCTAGAAAATGCCATGCTATGAGGGGCATGTAAGCCCAACAATTCTGAGGAGAATATGACTCAAAGTAAGGAAAAGTCGGATAATAATCATGACAAGGTCGAATATAAAAAATTTTGAAACAAAGTTATAATTGTCACGCCCCGACCCAGTTTGGTCGGATCCCCGTGATCAACCTGCCACTCTCCCAGTTTTCTAAAGGGTTTCCCCTTATTGTAAACCGTAAATAGTAAGGCGTCCTTTAACCTGCACCTTTTTCCTAAAATAGCATAATCAAAACTTCATGAAATTTAAAACTATACATACCTGTCTTACAAGCATCTTAGTTGACGGTCTTTAAGGGGAGGCTTCCCAGGATTTCCTGAAAGGGATACAAGGGAGGGGGTGAGTACGACTACTCAGTGAATGGGTTTTTAAAAGCTTTTGACTTTTAAGAAATACATTTATATGGAGTGTGTTAGACTCATTTGTTTACAAAAATCCCTTCATTTAAAAATTCGGGTTTTTCTATTATTTCTTAGTTACCATGGTGTGTCGTCACCCAACACACATCCTTCATCATGAAGGTTACAAACATTCGCAAGTCAGTATCACTACTGAACCCGCTAGTGGCTTCAGAGTGACTTTTCCTTCCACCTGGATAGAAGTACGACCACTTCTACCCTAGCAATGAGTGGATGTACGTGACATTTGACCCACAATCCCAAAATCACTTCTTTGTGTCCGTATAAGGACAGAGACCTCATCCTGTCCCCACTTTGGTCTCATGCGCTTGGTGCTACTCTAGATTTCGCACAGACACCTGGAACAACGAACTGCCCTTATAGCCACCAGGTCGTCATTTGCCCTTAGGATGCATCACTACCCCTCATGGGCATTTTGATGATCCCATACTCACAGTGCATGCACAAACAATGTTTTCTTATATTGCCATGCAATCTGTGGTGCCACTAGTCCAACGGCCCCGACTCTCAACTCAACCCGCAGCTGTTTGTCTTGACTAGTCCGTCGACCTTTCATACCGCTAGTTGACTGAGCATGTCGGTCCTATCTTGGTACCATGGCCAAACAATTCACTTATTAACTTTTATGGCACATATATCATGTTCGTTTATGAGCTCCTGCTCGTGCCAACTGGCCTTGGGCCCACTGTACGAGATTTTCAAAATCGAGCATTTAGCCCCGAAGTTCCAAAACTGAGGCCCCTGGCCTATCAGAGCTATTCGAGCTCCCATCGAGAAGGTCTCCCAAATAGTTTAAGCATTGGCACACAGTCAGGGGATAACACTTCCAACAAAATAGGTTTTCACTGTCCATTATACCAACCAGTATAAGGACATCTTCGTTCATAACCGATGAACGGGTTTTCAACTTCCTTCGAGGAAGTCTCATCATCCCAACCGGGTATGATCTACTTACAACCGGTAAGTAGTTTTTTTGCATAATTTTCACATCACTTTCTCTAAGTGGTGATGCTTAAAATACCACTAAACAAGTGGGTTTTTATACCGAGGTACTCATCATCCTCTACCGGGTATGATATAAAATTTCCACTCACAACCGGTAAGTGATTTTTATCTTTAAGTTGTGCTCATCATCCCAACCGAATATGATGTTAGTAAACCCACTCACCCGTTACTGCCGTGAATTCGACTAGACCGGTTCTTGGTATTCACCCGAGCTTGTCCTTGCTGGCATTCCCAGTACTTCGTGTTCCTACACGATATGAACATCTTGGTTCATTATCCTTCGGCCTAATCGCCTTCATTCATTCCAAATGAATGAGAAAGTCAAACTTTCATTTATTTGCAATTAGGTCCCTAAAGTTATTTTTCTTTAACTTTAAGTCCCAAATGCCAGTTTTTCATGAAATTGAGTACTGAAACTTTCAAAATTTATCATAGGACCTCAATTTATTCCATTTCACAAAAAGGGGTTTAATTTCCCAAATTTTCAATTTGGTCCCCCAACTTTTCCAAAATTACCATTTTGCCCTTCCTTTACAAAAATGGTAAATTTCCCCCAAAAATTTCAAAATTCCTCAATTGGTCCTCCAACATTATTTTCATGCCCAATTAACCCTCAATTTCATAAAATTATATTTTGGCCCTTTGAATTTCAAAAACCCTTAATTTTCCCCCAATTCCAACTTCTTAACACAATCGAATTTGATTTCATCAAATTGACCCATCAAACGTTTCCGATTGTTGAAATTGAAGTTGAAATCGAGTTTCGACATGTTCATACGATTCTTTAGAAATGTGAATCGCAAGTTTTAATGCCAGGACGAGCTCAAACAGAGATTCGTCGGAAAATGAACTATAGAGAGAGAAAGCTTCGATTACTCACCGGTGAAGGCACGACGGTTCGAGCTTTCGATCTAGGCAGATAGCTCTCGTCCTAAGGTTCATCCTAGAGTCAAGAATCACATCAATTGACGTGGAATTAGATTAGAATTTTGTCATTGAAATTCGGTCGATTCTCTCTCTAGCACCGGTCAAAATTTGTAAAAGGGAGCAATAGAGAGAGAGAAATATTCAAGTGTGAGGAGAATGAAATGGGGATGATCTCTTTATATAGGCGTAAAACCCGTGTACTAAATGGGCGAGATTTATTAGTAGTATTAATATTGTCATAAATTATTGGTATTAATTCCAATAAATTAAATTTTGGTATTAATTAGAATAATTAAATATATATTAATATATGGTTATTTATAATCGAAATTTCGGGTTTATCTTAAGTTCTTATGGAATCTAGTTCGGTTTTTTTTTCTAATTTGTCTTAAGTTTGTTTTCCAAGGTTTAATGAACCCTTTAGATCACCCGAGAGTTGTAAGTTCCCATCTTGCCCGTTCAGAAATAATCGGGTTTGTGAACTGGTTCTGAATCCTCACTTGGTTTGACTGGTTCTTTTCCTGGTTTTTCTTAGCTCAAAAGGGCGGGTTTTACAATAATAGACAACGAATGAAGGAAGGCTTAAAATAGGATGAAAAAGTTATAATAAAGAAAAACCTTGGAAACATGTACGTAACGCTCAAAAGAACATCGAGCTAAAGGTTTCAATGACTAAACGGTTAACTAGAACGAAAATGGTTAGTTATCTTGTAATTTCCAATCTTGAGTACGGAACCTCAAAGGGAAGAATGTTGCTCTAAACAAATAAAGAAATAAAATCTAAGTATATACCCTGAAGTAAGGTATGTCTAGTTATGATAAACTCAATGGAGGGAGTAAATAATATAAAGGAAAAGGAATTCCTTAAGTGAAGGTTGTAAAAAGGGCTAATTGGAAGGATAAGAGAAGAGTTTGCATGTTAAGCAAACACCAAAGGGGCATCAAAGGAAATGATTCTTCATACAAGGTTGATAATTAAGTTTTGGGGACAACTCATAAAATGAGGGGAGAATTGTAAATCCCGCCCTTTTGAGCCAAGGAAAAATCGGGAAAAAGAACTCGTCAAACCGAATGAGAAAACCAAATCGGTTCACAAACATGATCATTTGTGAACGAGCATTTTGGGAATTTACAACTCCTGGGTGATCCAAAGGGTTTATAAATCCTTGGGAAGGAACCTTAGAAAAAAATGGGAGATAAAAACTAAATTGGTTCGGGTGAACCGGACCCGAACTGGATTGAACCGGTTTAAGGACCGATTCAGTTTATGAATCGAAATCGATAAAGAGATGTTAAGCTAGGAATTTTATTGACCCTAATTGACCCAAGGAGTCATAAAAGACATGGAAATGGACTTGTGAAGGAATTGGGGATGAAAACCAAACTAGTTCAGGTGAATTGGATCCGAACCAGTTTGGACCAGTTTGAACCACTATGGAATCGGATCCTAAATTCATTTTTCTAGATTAATTCAAATTTGAGATTTGAGGCCACCATAGGATAGAAAATGGATTTAGAACTTTTTAGATTTGAAAAACTTGGTCGAATGAGGGGTGAACACGCCGGTTTAAGCTTCGAACCCCGTTCAGACCGGTCCGGTCCAGTTCAAACCGGTCCGGACTGGTTCGGAACAGTGTCATCGTCTTCCTTAGGATGATATCACTGTTCACTCGCTAGAAAATCGAAGAAGTGCCAACGATGAAGAAACTCTTCCATTCGGTACGTTTCAAGTCTTCAATGCCTATCATAACAGTGCCAAATAAACGGCCAATGAGTCCCCGAGCTCCATATATAAAGAGCCCCTCTGCATTCGTCCTCTCCCCACCTGAAAAGCTCACTCTCTCTTAATTGCTTAGTTTTTCGGTGAAGCTCGAACCAGAACTCCGATATAGGGTTTTTTTCTATGCCAAACAAGGCGAGATCGGGTTCTTTGGAAACGAGGAGAAGTCAGCTACCCGCCTGTAGTCTCCGTTTGCTCCGACGGTCGCTGGAGAAACGTCGGCGTGATTAACCAGTGAAGTAGCTCTGGTGGACAAAACTGACCTGTTTTGGCCGCATTGAAATCGGCCAGTTTGAGCCCTCCTCAGGCCAAACCAAGCCCTCCTAACACTTTCTCAGTACTTCCACGGCCGAATTAGGACCGAAAGATAAGCCAATTCAGGTTCACTTTATAATTTCTGATCGATGTTAGAGAGAGAGTCGACCAAATTTCAATGACAAAATTCTAATCCAATTCGAAATTAATTAATGTGATTCTTGATTATAGGATGAACCTCAGGACGAGAGCTATCTGCCCAGATCGACAGCTCGGACTGTCGTGCCCTCACCGGTGAGTAATCGAAGCTTTCTCTCTCGACAATCTATTTTCCGGCAAAACTCCGTTTAAGCTCGTTCCAGCGTTAAAACTCGCGATTCAAAGTTCTATGGAATTGTTTGAACATGGAGAAACTCAATTTCAATTTCAATTTCAACAATTAGAGGTGTTTGATCGGTCAATTTGATGAAATCAAATTCAGTTGTGTTAAAGAATTGGAATTAGGGGAAAAATTGGGGGAAATTGGGGATTTTCAAAAATTCAAGGGACCGAAATGCAATTTCCTAAAATTGAGGGTCAATTGGGAATGATAAAAATGTTAGAGGGCCAATTAAGGAATTTTAGACTTTTTGGGGTGAAACTTACCATTTTTGTAAAGGAAGGGAAAAATGGTAATTTTGGAAAAGTTGGGGGACCAAATTGGAAATTTGGGAAATTAAGAATTTTTTTTGTGAAATGTTATAAATTGAGGTCCTATGATAAATTCTAAAAGTTTCGGGACTCAATTTGAGGAAAAACACGCATTTGGGACTTAAAGTTACAGAAATAACTTTAGGGACCAAATTACAAATAAATGAAAGTTTGACTTTCTCATTCATTTGGAATGAATGAAGGCTATTAGGCCAAAGGATAATGAACCGAGATGTTCATATCTTGTAGGAACATGAAGTACTGAGAACGCCAGCAAGGACAAGCTCGTGTGAATACGAAGAACCGGTTTAGTGGAATTCACAATATTAATGGGTGAGTGGGTTTACTAACATCATACCTAGTTGGGATGATGAGAACAACTTAAAGTTTAAAACCACTTACCGGTTGTGAGTGGGATTTTATATCATACCCGGTTGGAGATGATAAGCACATCGAACTAAAATCCCACTACTATGTGGTATTTTTAACATCACAACTTAAAGGAGTGATGTGAAAATCATGCAAAAAAACTACTTACCGGTTGTAAGTAGATCATACCCAGTTGGTATGATAAAACTTCCTCGAAGGAAGTTGAAAACCCGTTCATCGGTTATGAACGGAGATGTCCTTAGAAAGTGCTCTCCCCTGACTATGTGCTAATGCTGAAAAAATTTGGGACACCTTCTTGATGGGAGCTCGAATAGCTCATATAGGCCGAGGGCCTCGGTTTTGGAACTTTGAGTCTAATATGCCCGATTTTGAAAATCTCGTACATTGGGCTCAAGGCCAGTTGGCACGAGCAGGAGCTCGTAAACAAAAATGAGTTATATGCCATAAAACTTTAAATAAAGTAATTGTTTGGCCATGGTACTAAGATCAAGCCGACAAACTCAGTCAACTAGCGGCAGTGCGACATGACAGGTCGACAGACAGTCAAGACAAACAACCACGGGTTGAGTTGAGAGTCGAGGCCGTTGGACCAGTGGCACCACAGATTATATGGCATGATAAGAAAATACTGATTATGCATGCACTATTAGTACGGGACCATCAAGACGCCGAAGAGGGGTAGTTAAGGGCACTTTGGAGTGAATTGGAAGAGAAAATTAAAATGGTTAAGGTGAAACGAACTTGAAAAGATTGAACCGGTTTGAACCACTATTGAACCAATTTTCTAAATTTATTTTTCTAAGTGGATTAAAAAATTCAAATTTTAGAATTGAAGCCATCATTGGATAGAGAATGAATTTAGATAAATTTAGAACTTTATAATTTTGAAAAACTTGGTCAAATCAGGATCGAACCAACCAGTTTAAACATTGAACCCAGTTTAGAACAATGTCGTCTTCTTCCTCCAGATGACATCATTGTTCACTTGCTAGAAAAGCTAACAACGCTGGTGAAGATGTAAACTCATCGTTCTGGTCATTCTTGGCCATGACTGATCGCCATAAAGGACCAATCAAAACGGTCAAAGAGTCCCCAAGCTCCCTAAATAAAGAGCTACTCTCCATTCCTTCTCCTCACACCTGAAAACTCCTCTCTCCCTCTAGTGCTCCAATTTTCGGTGAAGCTCAAACTAAAGCTCTAACATTGGGGTTTTTCTAAGCCAAAGAAGGTGAGATCGAGTTCTTTAGACTTGAGGAGAAGTCAACTACTCAATGGTGGTCACCATTCGATTTGAGAATGGTTGGAGAAGCGTCGGCGTAATCAAACAATGAAGCAGCTTTGGCGGACCGAAACTGCCCTATTTGGACCAAGCTGAAAATGGCAAAATTGATCTCTAATCAGGCCAAACAAAGCTCCCCCAACACTTTCTTAGCACTCATACGATCGAATTAGAACTGAAAGGTAAGTCAATTCGACTCCACTCTGCAATTTCGAATCAGTGTTAGAGAAAGAGATGACAAAACTTCATTGACCAAATTCTCCCTTACTTCGACATGAATTGTTGTAATTCTTGATACTAGGAAGAAGCACAGGATGAAAGCTACCTGCCCCGATCAAAAGCTCGGATTGTCGCACCTCCGTCAGTAAGCTTTCAAAGCTTTCTCTCTCTACGCCCAGTTTTTTGGTGAAGCCCCGTTTGAGCTCGTTCCGAGTCCAAATCTTGTGATTCAAAGCTCATTTGAATCGTATGGATGTACAGGAACTCCATTTTACCTTCAATTTTAACAATTAAAACTGATTCAAGAGTCAATATGATAAAATCAAATTTAGCCAATTTGGAATGGGGAAATTGGGGAAAATTGTGGGGGAAATTGGGGAAAATTGTGGGGGAAATTGGGGATTTCATAAAATTGAGGGAACAAAGTGCAATTTCCCAAAATTGAGGGCCAATTGGCCATGAAAAATGTATTGGAGGACCAATTGGTCATTTTTTGGAATTTATTGGGGTGAAATTGCCATTTTTGTAAAGTAATGGCAAATGGTCATTTTTGAAAAGTTGGGAACCAAATTGGAAATTTGGGAAACTTGAACCCTTTTTTGTGATTTTTGATAAATTGAGGCCCAAAGTAAATTTTGGAAGTTTCGGGAGTCAATTTGGGGGATAATTAGCATTAGGGACTTAAATGCAAATAATTAAAAGTGTGGACATTTTGTTCATACATAAGGAACGTAGGCTATTATGCCAAATGTTGTTAAATAAGGATGTCCAAAATCGTGTAGGAACACAAAGGACCGGAACACCGACAAGGATAAGCTCGCGTGCAGGCAAAAAGTCGATTAAGAGTAATACACTACACTTATCAAGTGAGTGGGATTATTCACATCATACCTGTTTGGGATGATGAGTACTTCGGAAATGAAAAACCACATCTATGTGAAATTTTAACATCAGCCCTAGTTGGAGTGATGTGAGAAATATGCGAAAAAACTATTTACCGGTTGTAAGTAGATCATAATTGATTGGTGTGATAAACATTTTGGAAGGAAGTAGAATATCGGCTTATCAGTTGTAAGCGGAGATGTCATCACACTCGGTTGGTGTGATGGACTAATTGAAAAGTTATTTTGTGTGAAATGTTCACCCCTGACTGTGTGCCAATACTTAAAATTTTTGGGAACCTTCTTGATGAGAGCTCAAATACCTCAGTTAGGCAAGAGGCCTCAGTTTTGGAACTTGGGAGCTAAAATGCCCGATTTTTGAAAATCATGTATAGTAGGCCCAAGGTGAGTTGGCAAGAGCAAGAGCTCGTAAACAAACATGATAATAAGCCATGAAATTTTAAATGAAAGAATTATGTGATTTGCTCTTGGTACCAAAAAAGGACCGACATACTCGATGGATTGGCGGCAATGCAATAGGTGCAAGTTGATAGACCGGTCTAGACAAATAGCTATAAGTTGAGTTGAGGGTCTAGGCCGTTGGACTAGTGGCACCAAAGATAAATGGTTTCATGGAAAACTTTGTTTGTGCATGCACTTGAGGTTTGGGACCATCAAGATGGCCAAGAGGGGTAGTGATGCGTCCTAGGGGCTACCGAATGATATGGTGGGGATAAGGGTAGTTTGTCGTGCCAGCAGTCAAGGAAGTTCGACGTAGCTTTATGCACATGAGACCGAGGTGCGGATGGGATGAGGTCTCTATCCTTAGACGGACACAAAGTTGCTTTTCAGGTTTGAGGGTCGGATGTCACGAATATCCACTCATTCCCTGGGTAGAAGTGGACGAGCTTCTATCTAGGTGGCTGATAAAGTTGCTTCGACACCACAAGTGGGTGCAGTGGACGGGCTTCCCTTCGAATATGTGATCCCTTCATGATGATGGACGTGTGTGAATCATTAAGCACACTTGTAAACCTCACCCTTTTGAGCTAAGGAAAACCAGGAAAAGAACCGGTCAAATCGAGTGAGAAAAACCGAACCGGTTCACAAAATCGATCATTTAGGAATAAGCAATTTGAAAATTTACAACTTGTGGGAGATCCAAAGGGTTCATTAAACCTTGGAAAAGAAACTTAAGACAAATTAAAAGAGAAAAACCAAATTGGTTCAGTTGAACGAGATTCCATAAGAACTCTACGCCTTATCATAAATAGCCATTAATTAATATATATTTAATTATTGTAATTAATACCAATAATTTAATACCTAAATTAAATTATTACAATTAATACAAATAATTTAATACCAAAATTAAATTATTAGTATTAATACCAATAATTTATGGCAATATTAATACTAGTAATAAATTTCTCCCATTTAATACACAATTTTACACCTATATAAAGATGTCATCCACATTCATTCTCCTCACACTTGAACACTTCTCTCTCTCTCTTTCTCTATGGCTCCATTTCCCAATGAAGCTTGAACCAGAGCTTCAACTTGAACATTTTTCTTAAACTCGGAAGGAGTGGTCGGGCTCTTTAGAACCGAGGAGAAGACAGTTATCTGATAGCAAACTTCAGTCAATTCGAGAATCGTTGGAGAAGCACCGGCATGATGGAACAGTGAAGTAGCTTCGGCAGACCGAAGCTGCCCTATTTCGGCCAAGCTGAAATCGGCCATTTTGAGCCCTCCTCAGGGCAAACCAAGCCCTCCCAACACTTACTCAGCCCTTCCACCGCCGAATTAGGACCGAAAGGTAAGCCAATTCGGCTGTCCTTTACAATTTTTGATCGGTGTTAGAGAGAGAGCCAACAGAATTTCAATGATGAAATTCTAACTCAATTCGGCATCAATTGATGTGATTCTTGATTCTAGGATGAATCTCAGGATGAGAGCTATCTACCCAAATCGAAAGCTCGGACCATCGTGAACGCCAACATGGACAAGCTCGCGTGAATACAAAGAACTGGTCTAGTGTAATTCACTGCGTTAACAGTTGAGTGGGTTTACAAACATCATACCCGGTTGGGATGCTAAGCATAACTTAAAATTTTAAAACCACTTACCGGTTGTGAGCGGGATTATATATCATACTCGGTTGGGGATGATAAGTATCTCGGTATAAAAACCCACTGTTTAGTGGAATTTTAATCATCACAACTTAGAGAAAGTGATGTGAAAACCAGGCAAAAAAACTATTTACCGGTTGTAAGTAGATCACATCTAGTTGGTATGATGAGACTTCCTTTAAGGAAATTGAAAACCTGTTCATCGGTCATGAACGAAGATGTCCTTATACTGGTTGATATAATGGACAATGAAAACCATTTTGTCGAAAGTGTTCTCCCCCGACTGTGTGCCAAGGCCCAATGCCCGATTTTGAAAATCTCGCACAGTGGGCCAAAGGCAAGTTGACATGAGCAGAAGCTCGTAAATGAGCATATTATATGTGCCATAAAACTTAAAAAGTGAATTGTTTGACCATGGTACCAAGATAGGACCGACATCCTCAGTCAACTAGCGGCAGTGCGACGTGATAGGTCGACGGACAAGTCAAGTCAAATAACTGTGAATTGAGTTGAGAGTCGGGGCGGTTGGACCACAAATTATATGGCATAATGAGAAAACATTGTCTTTGCATGCATTATGAGAACAGGATCATCAAGACACCCATGAGGGGTAGTGATGCGTCCTAAGGGCCCTGGACAACCCGGAGAGTATAAGGGTTGTTCGTCATTCCAGGTGTCTGTGCAAAATTTGGAGTAGCATCAAGCACATGAGATCGGGGTGGGGACAGGGTGAGGTTTCTGTCCTCATACAGACACAAAGAACCAATTTCAGGATTGAGGGTCAGATGTCGCGTACATCCACTCGATCTTAGGGTAGAAGTGGTCGTTCTTCTATCTAGGTGACAAGAAAAGTCGCTCTTAAGCCACTAGCGGGTTCAATAGTGATACTGACTTGCGAATGTGTGTAACCTTCATGATGAATGATGTGTGTTAGGTGATAACACACCGTGGTAACTAAGAAATGATGGGAAAACCCAATATTTATAATGAAGGGATTTTTGAAAAAGAAAGGAGTCTGGCACACTCCATATAAATATTTGCTTCTTAAAAGTTAAAAGTAGATGTTTGAAAACCCATTCACTGAGTAGTCTCACTCATCCCCTCCCTTATATCCCTTTCAGGAGATTTTGGAAAGCCTACCCTTAAAGACCATCAACTAAGACGCATGTAAGACAGGTATGTAAAGTTTAAAATTTCATATAGTTTTGATTATGCTACTCCAAGAAATGGTGTAGGTTTAAAGGGCGCTTTACTCTTTACAATTTATAATAAAGGGAAACCCTTTAATAAACCGGGAGAGTGGCAGGTTGATCACGGGGATCCAAACAAATAGGGTCGGGGCATGACAACTAGAGTGGTATTAGAGCCTGTTTCCTCGAATACATAATCAAGACTAGAAAGTATAATAACTAATAGGATTTATCCTAAAATTTTCAGATGGCTCCTAGGAGAGGAACCAAGAAAAGTTGGAAGGTCTCTACTCAACACCCTACCTTGATAGGGAGACAACCCTACAAGCTTCCCAAATGCCTGAGACTTGGCAGAAATGTCTAAGGACGAAATGGGGAAGTATCCTTGAGAATGGTACTAGGACATATTGACGGCATAACCCTAAGTATAAAGCAGGATACTTATCAAGAATTCCATAGCTCCCTAGTTAATTTGTGACCATTTTATGTGATAGGGCTTAGAGCCTAACCTAGAAATGCCCTACTCAAAGGAAAGAAGGGACCACAACAATCCATATAAGGGAATAACCTATCACAAGTATGAACGATGGAGATATTACCTGAAGAAGTGCCCAACCCTACTAAGGACAAGTACCAAGATAAACTATTTTAGGTGTAAGCAAATGTAAGAAAAGATTGTTAGGGGAAAGGCAAAGAATCCTACCAAGGAAGGAAACCCCGGAAAGACATGCGTATCCTAATTAAGAGGAAATGGAACCAACCCTTAATTAGGAAATATTTCCAAGGAAGGAAGTATTGTAATGGCCTAGTGTGACCTGTTTGGAGAGAACAGGAGAACCATGTACAAAGAGGAAAACTAGTTACGGTGAACAGGCAAATAGAATGAACAAAACCCTAAGAAAGGATTAGATGTAGTAAAGACTACACTCTATGATAGACAATAGGATGGGCATGAATACAACTGTCTAGACGATAGGACCAGAAAAATAAAGAGAAAGAGAGAGTTAAAGAACTGGTCTTTGAAAGAACCATGGATTTAAACCACAACAAAGAAGGGAGAAGTGAAAAGGCCAAAACATTGGGAAAGAAGAACAAAGGAAAGTCCATTAAGCAATCAATGGCCAAAATCGGGTTTATATTCTTAAGACGATTAAGTGAGTCTCATGAAGGGCGAATAAGAGAATTTGAAACAAGGAGGATGTGAACCCTCCTTAAACAGAAATAATCTAATGGGTTAGCACCGAAAGATGCTGTGACAAGTATGAATGAGCGGATAACCCATACTAAGGTAATAAAGGAAAGAGTGTTCGAGAAACATTGTGAAAGTAAGTCCCCCAAATAAATGTGGCTAAGAAGGAATAACCACAATTGATCAGACGGGTCAGAGTCCACACGCGCATATGAAGTCTAAAGAGTGGACGACTAAGCATAATGTGGAGTACATGAAATAAGACCGGTAATTGGAATCTACTCAAATAAGGAATAAGGGATGGAATGAAAAAAAAATTAAGACAATGGAGGACTGAAAGCGGGCAATTGCCCCAATATAGAAATGGTGTGAGGAGATGAAGAAAGGAAACCTTTAAGAAATGGCAAGGTGGAATATATAACTCCTAAGGTACAAATCTCTACTTGAAAGAAATAGTAGAGAATGAAATCGTAAAAAGGGAAACTTCCCAAACCAAGCAAATCGACATTTAGACCGAAAGCAATCAACTCGGTAGAAAGAATTGTGAAATTATTACGAATAAGTAAGAGTGGATTAAGGCCAAAGTAAAATCTTTAACTAAAGGATGTCATAGGGACAAGGATGGATCTAAGAAAGGATGAATCCCAGCTTGTCGGTATAGTATTAGGGAAAACCCAATCAATTGGAACCGAAAAGACCCAATAAAGAAGTTGGGGAAAGATGAATAGGTAAGGGGAATCCATCCGGTTATGTGCGACATAACTTCAAAGTTATGATGGAGGAGATGATAATGGTAAAAAGGATAGTTGGAGAATGCTATCAAAAGAAAAGAGGGATGAAGTTATACGATCCCTGAAAGGTCAAGAAGCAAAGGGAGACCCTCAAGGAGATGTTCTAGAAATCTAATGGACAGATATAGGTCCTAGAAAATGCCATGCTGTAAGGGGCAAGTATGCCCAATAATCCCAAGAAGAATATGACTCAAAGTAAGGAAGAGTCAGCTAATAAGCATGTCAAGGTCGAATATAAAAATTTGCACCAAAGTTATAGTAGACAATGAATGAGGGAATGGTCAAAATATAACAAAAAATTTATAAAGAAAAACCGTGGAAACAAGTAAGTAACGTTTGGAAGAACATCGAGCTAAAGGTTTCAACTACCAAAAGGATAACTAGACACGTGAATGATTTGTTATCTTGGAATTCCCAATCTTGAGTATAGAATCTCAAAGGGAAGAATGTTGCTCTAAACAAAGAAAGAGATAAAATCTAAGAATATACCCTAAAGTAAGGTATGTCTAATTATGATAAACTCTATGGAGGGAGTAAATAATATAAAGGAAAAGAAATTACTTATGTGAAGGATGTAAAAAGCGTTGATTGAAAGAACAAGAGAAGAGTTGTAAACCCCGCCCTTTAGAGGTAAGAAAAATTGGGAAAAGAACCAGTCAAACCGAGTGAGAAAAACCAAATCGGTTCACAGAACCGATCATTTAGGAATAAGAAATTTGGAAATTTACAACTTCTGGGTGATCCAAAGGGTTCATTAAACCTTGGAAAAGAAACTTAAGACAAATTAGAAGAGAAAAACCAAATTGGTTTAGTTGAACGAGATTTCATAATAACTCTAAAGTTAAGCGTGCTTGCCTGAGAGTAGTGTGAGGATGGGTGACCTCTTAGGAAGTACGAGGTCATCCCCATTCATTCTCCTCACACCTGAACACTTTTCTCTCTCTTTCTATACTGCTCCATTTCCCATTAAAGCTCAAACAAGTGCTTCAACTTGAACATTTTTCTTTGCCTCGGAAGGAGAGGTCGGTCTCTTTAGAACCGGGGAGAAGATAGCTATCTGATAGAAAACTCCAATCAATCCGAGAATCGTTGGAGAAGCGCGGGCAGGATGGAACAGTGAAGTAGCTCTGACGGAGTGAAGCTGCCCTATTTTGGCCAAGCTGAAATCGGCCATTTTGAACCCTCCTTAGGCCAAACCAAGCCCTCCCAACACTTCTTCAGCCCTTCCATGGCCGAATTAGGTTCAAAAGGTAAACCAATTCGGCTTCCCTTTACAATCTCCAATCGGTGTTAGAGAGAGAGTTGATAGAATTTCAATGATGAAATTCTAACTCAATTCGGCATCAATTGATGTGATTCTTGATTTTAGGATGAACCTCAAGATGAGAGCTATCTGCCTAGAACAAAAGCTCAGACCGCCATGCCCTTGTTGGTGAGTAATGAAAGCTTTCTCGCTATAGTCCATTTTCCGGCAAAGCTCCGTTTGAGCTCGTTCCAACATTAAAATTTTCTATTTAAAGTTTCTTAGAATCGTATGAACATGTAGGAACTCAATTTCAACTCCAATTTCAACAATTACAGGTGTTTTATCAGTCAATTTGATGAAATCAAATTCGATAGTGTTGAAGAGTTGAAATTGGGGGAAAAGTGGGGATTTTTGAAATTCAAAGGATCAAAGTGTAATTTTATGAAATTGAGGGTCAATTGGGCATGTAAATAATGTTGGATGACCAATTGAGGAATTTTGGAATTTTTGGGGCAAAACTCACCATTTTTGTAAAGGAAGGGCAAAATGGTAATATTGGAAAAGTTAAGGGACCAAATTGGGAATTCGGAAAATTAAACCCCCTTTTTTTTAAAATTGAATAAATTGAGGTACCAAGATAAATTTTAAAAGTTTTGGGACACGATTTGAGGAAAAACTGAAATTAGGGACCTAATTGCAAATAACTAAAAAGTTTGGGTTTTCTCATTCATTTGAAATGAATAAAGACTGTTATGCCGAGTAATAATGAACAAGGTTGTTCATATCATATAGGAATGCGAAATTTGGGGAACGTCAGCATGGACGAGCTCACGTGAATACAAAGAACCGGTCTAGTGGAATTCATTGTGTTAACGGGTGAGTGGGTTTACTAACATCATACCCAGTTGGGATGATGAGCACAACTAAAAATTTTAAAACCACTTACCGGTTGTGAGAGGGATTATATATCATACCTGGTTGGGGATGTTAAGTAACTCGATATAAAAACCCACTGTTTAGTGCAATGTTAATCATCACAACATAGATAAAGTGATGTGAAAACCATGCGGAAATACTGCTTACCGATTGTAAGTAGATCATATCTAGTTGGTATGATAAGACTTCCTCGAAGGAAGTTGAAAACCCGTTCATCAGTCATGAACGGAGATGTCCTTACACCGGTCGGTATAATGGACAGTGAACTATTTTGTCGGAAGTGTTCTCCCCTGATTATGTGCCAATACTTAAACAATTTGGGAGATCTTCTCAATGGGAGCTCGAATAGCTCTGATAGGCCAGGGGCCTCAATTTTTTTAAGTTGGGGGCTAAATGTGTGATTTTTAAAATCTCGTACAGTGGGCCCAAAGCTAGTTAGCACAAGCAGGAGCTCGTAAATGAACATAATATACGTGCCATAATACTTAATAAGTGAATTGTTTGGCCATGGTACCAAGATAGGACCGACATGCTCAGTCAACTAGCGGCAATGCGTCATGATAGGTCGATGGACTAGTCAAGTCAAACAACTGCGGATTGAGTTAAGAGTCGGGGCCGTTGGACCAGTGGCAGCACAGATTATATGGCATAATGAGAAAACATTATATGTGCATGCACTATGAGTACGGGATCATCAAGACGCCCATGAGGGGTAGTGATTCATTCTAAGGGCCCTGGACGACCCGGTGAGTATAAGGGTAGTTCATCATTTCCGATGTGTGTGCGAAATTTGGAGTAGAACCAAGCGCATGAGACCGGAGTGGGGACATGATGAGGTCTCTATCCTCATACGGACATGAAGAACTAATTTTGGGGTTGTGGGTCAAATGTCGCATACATCCACTCGATCTTAGGGTAGAAGTGGTCGTGCTTCTATTCGGGTAGTAGGAAAAGTCGCTCTGAAGCCACTAGCGGGTTCCGTAGTGATACTAACTTGCGAATGTGTGTAACCTTCATGATGAAGGATGTGTTTTGGGTGATGACACACCATGGTAACTAAGAAATGATGGAAAAACCCAAGATTTCAAATGAAGGGATTTTTGAAAAAGAAAGGAGTCTAGCACACTCCATATAAATATTTTTTTCTTAAAAGTTAAAAGTAGACCTTTGAAAGCCCATTCACTGAGTAGTCATACTTACCCCTCCCTTGTATCCCTTTCAGGAGATTTTTGGAAAGCCTACCCTTAAAGACCATCAACTAAGACGCCCGTAAGATAGTTATGTAAAGTTTTAAATTTCATGCAGTTTTGATTATGCTATTCCAGGAAATGGTGCAGGTTTAAAGGATGCTTTACTTTTCACAGGGATCCAACCAAACAAGGTCGGAGCGAGACAACAACAATTGTGGTTAATGAGGAAAATGGTTTTTTGAATAACATGGCATTTAAGGAAAAGAATTGTTTTCAAAAGAAAAAAGGGGTCTGGCACACTTCGATAAAAGATGTTTTGAATAATCTATCCCAACACCCATTCACTAAGTTTTCAAACTCACCCCCATCCCCCGTTTACCCTTTTTAGGTAACCAAGGGAAAACATACCTAAAAACCCTCCGATAGCGGAACCTACAAGACATGTATGTAAGGTTATTTTTTTTTTGTTTTGATTTAAGTTATTCCAGGAAAAGTATAGGTAAAAAGCAAGCCTTACTCTTCACGGTTTAGAGAAGGGGAAACCCTTAATGAATTGGAAGAGTGACGGGTTTCTCATAGCGATCCAACCAAACCGAGTAGCGGCGTGACACAAGAGGTTATAAAAAATTATCACCAAAGGTGGTCAGAGCATTGGCGTTTTGTAGCCATGGTCCACGTGAAGCTTTCTGTGGTGGTGGCTGGCCAAGAGGTCATCGGAGTTGGGTGAACTTGATCGTCGACTGGTCGCGATCGAGCTGAACTCGAAAGACCCACCAAAGGTTGGCCCTCTCCATGGAGGGATAGATGGGAGGCATGTGGTCACTTTGGCACCATTGGCTGCCAGAGTAGTGTCTGGAGGTGGACAAATGTGGCTCAAAAATTTGTTGGCAGTTGGCAGAACTTTGGTCTCGAAACTGGATTGGCCAAAACGACACTCGTGCGATATTATTTAGCCACTAGCATGTGAGGACCCACTAAAGAACTTAAGAGAAGTCCATTAGCAGCATTTTGACAACAAGATCACCCCATTTGGTAATCAAACGAGAGAGAATTTCTCATTCATGTGTTAGGAGGCCGGATAGCTCTCTAAGATTGGGATTTTTTTACTTTGAATCCAAAATTAGTGTTATTCAAAAGGCATTAATACAATTAACTCCATATGGAGACCAATACCTCATTTCCTAGCTAATCTCTACATTTTGTAGCACCCAATAGGATCAAAAATTAAATCAATTAGAACAATATTTGAAGCGGTGTAGTAGAAATACTATCGGTCAATGGGTAGTGACTCATGGGTGAGTCGAGTTGATCAAACTTGGTCCCCACCAAACCCACTTCCTTTTTTTTTTGTTTTTATATTTAAATTACCTTTTTACTCTTTTAGGTTCTTTTGATAAATAAATCCAAAAATGTGACCTTGTTCGAGCGAAAACTGGCTTCCCCAAAACCTTATTTTTTGTGCTTAGAACCCAATGCCAAATTCGGTGGGATCCCTAGTCCCGACATCAAATTTCCTATCCCATTATTAATATTGGGTCATGATCTGAATTTGACTTTACAAATCCTGACTCGGGTTACATTCCCAGTTTGGGGTTCCATGCTCAATTTCAGTTTTTTTTTCTGTCGTTTGGTATTCTATTCTCGATTTCAGATTTCATCCTAGGTTTATAATTTTATTTTTGGTTTTGGTTATTAGTTTTAATTCAGAATATCATTTCCCGGCTTAGAGTTTTATTTTTAGTTTGAATTTTACTCCTGATTCATATTCGATTTTCAGTGCACTTGTGCTTAACCCAAATTTCAAAAGTTCTACTATTACATCAAAGGTTACCCATGCAAACTCGATCAAATAGAGTTGTTCTTCCTAGTTGATTCAAGGATTATGACTTCTACATTGCCTCATCTACATCATCATTTTCCTCCATTAATCTTTGGTCATTCCATTGCTACACATGATCCAAACATTAACAACATTTAACTTCATCCCAAACATGACAACAATCACTACAAGAAGAACTTCCTCTTGGTGAACGAGCATAGAACTCGGTTAGGAGTGAAAGAGAGTGAAAGAGGCCTGGTGAACGATTGAGTAAAGGAAAACTTACCGAGATGAGCCTATGTAAGTAGAGGTTCATAGAGGCCCATATAAATGTCACATGATTCATGAAGGATATAACATATTTACCTAGTGGTGATTTTGTTTAAAGCTGAGGCCTTATCAAATTTTACTTGCTTCTGGGACAATGAGGAAAGTTCAAGCTTGACAATTATATATGGCACTTGGAGTAAGTCCAAAATTGACTTGGATTTGTGTTTTGGTATTATATACATTATTTTATTATATTGCCATCTATCTAAAAACTTATCACAAAAATAATAGGAAATATTTAATTGGAAAATATGTAATGATTGTCTTTAATAGACAAATATATTATAATTTTGACATCTTTTATATAATAGTTAGAATATACACTAATACAATAAAATATATAATAATTAATATTCTAATTTAAGAGTTGTATATGAGTGTATTCTTGGAGAGAGAGTATTTTGTAATAGTATATTTGATAATGATTGAGTATAGTAAGTAATTTTGACATATTTTTAATTGAAAATATAGTCTCTAATAATCAAACTCCTAACTTTCATTAGTTTTAATGAAAGTTAATGTCAACTTACATGACAAATCTACATCTAACCTGATTTTGTCTAATTTGTATGGTAAAAGTTAAAGTTATAAATCACAATTTTCTTGGAAGTAATTTCAAGATTTGGAATATAACATTCACAAAAATTTGATAAGATTATTATTAACAGTAGAAACAAATATTCATTAAATGTCTCACCTACTTAAATTTAACCATTAAGAAGAAATACCTCCAACAATCATTGAGGCATGCGCACTTTTATAATGTGCATAGTTATGAAATTCAACCAAAAAATTAATAAAAATGGAATTGATAGTATTTTATATAATAGACCTAATATTGAGGAGGTGGAAGGAGCCACTTAGAAGCCACTATGAAGTTAAGGGAGAGAAATGGTTTTGCTTCTTCATCTGTCAATTGCTTTACAAAGTTAACCCGCTTCACCTTATCTGCTCCTGTGCCAATATTCTTGTACTCTGAAAATTCACTTGTCCTATATCCAGAATTTAAAAATGAAATAAATGAGTAGGTCAATTAATATTAGTACTCCATTCAAAATTCTTAAAGAAAAAACATGCTTTTGAGGAGACCATTGTTCTTACTTCTCGCGCTCAACGTGGAAATTGTTTGTCCAACCTTCGGGTTTAACAACTTCGCTCATCTCTATGTAGGAAAAAACGACCCTAGGGGAAGTCCTCCATGGACGACCCAAGAATGTGCCACTACCGGTTCCGTTAATGGTGCAATGGACGAAGGAGAAACCCGTGTCTTCATTCTTGCTCTCCCTATCTTGAGCCGTGATGAAGGAGAAACCCTCATCACCAAGACAATTGAGATGAGTATTTAGGTAGATGGATGTGCCAGCACCAAATATGAAGTCTACGGTGCCTTCAACGTAGCAGTCTTTGTAGAAATGGAATCCACGGTCGTCACAAAGGGTATCTTGGAACCCTAAGAATTGACAATTATAGAATGCAGCTTTATCCCCAGAGATTCTCATGGCCACTCCTTGTGCATTCGGTTGATTAAAACCGGGCCTTGGTGAAGAGTTCTTTACACAATCAATAGCAAAACAAACCAACAATAGAGTTAAAGCCACCTTGACCTTTTTTATTATTAGTATTTCATATCATTTTATCATTGTAAAGGAGAAAAAAAGATTAATCATTTTAATGGTAGAAAATACAAATATATTAATAAGAGATATACATATTGCACTAAAATATATACAAATTACACCCATATATTTACAACTATTTTTTGCACATTCGTGTAAAAACTTCGAGTATACTCGAATGCAAGAAAATCAATAAAAAATATGTCTATATTAAAAAATATGTCCCTAATATTTATATTTTTACATGTATTATAAATTTAGGATAATTTCATCCATATAACACACTCGTGTAGCAATATACACCATCTCAATGATATGATACCAAAAGGTCAATTCAGAACTAATATTAAGTAAAAAATATTGCAATATATAAATATATTAGTTTAATTTGTAAATATATTGATCTAATCTACAGATTTGTTATTAGATACAGAATATTTTTTTAAGTGTACTAGTACAAATTGACAAACTTTTTTATTTCTTAGCGTAAACAATAATTTGGATTTTTCGGCAACACCCTTAAAATATTTTAAGGGTGTACAAATTTATTAGTACAAATTTATCCAAATTTATTAAAAAAAAACATTTTTCGGCAACACCCTTAAAATATTTTAAGATCAAGGCAAAACAATAATAATTGTACTCATGGAGTGCCAGTAAAAAAAAATTTAAGACAACAAAGAAAAAAGTTTCTTTTTCAATAAAGTAGAAATACTAAGTATACTTTTTATATCAATAGCCTATTTAACACAAGCAAAAAATAAGAATACCTCAATTATAAGATTTGCCGCCATGAAATAATCAGAATCCACAATCAGACTTGCACTATCCTCGGTCCCATATTTTGATGCAACATCGTTAAAAGTGAGTGTGGGCATATCCTTTGGGTCGCCTAATAAAGTGATGAAAGGTTTGGTACGTTCAATCCAGATCTTCTCATTATAAACTCCACCACCAATTGACAAAATGACGCGATCACTATTGCCTGGAACTACGCTCTTCATAGCATCTGTTATACTCTTAAAATCTCCGGAACCATCCTTCTTCACCTTGATGATCTTGGGTTTATCCTCTACCACCTCTAGATTAGGGTCAACTTCTCCCTTCCTAGAGGCAATTGGCTTGATAATGTCTTTGAACCAATTGTCCACCTCAGACTTTTCGGCAGGGATCTCGAAGGCTTTAGTCACCGTTATGAGGGAAACAAAGATCATCACGATGGTTCAATTCTGATAGCCATGTTTTGTATTTGGGTTGAGATTATTAGTGAATTATGGTAGGAGTATAGAAAAGGTAGATTTATATAGAAGGTTTCAGGAAATGGTCAATATAGAGATTTGTAGCTAATGGTTGAGAGATGTTTATGGGATGATAAGTTGGGATGGAAAATGCTATTCTTAGATACCAAGTTGAAGATAGACAATAGAGAGCTCATCCATCAACTTGTGGTAAGAAACATGAGATACCATGTATCAATGTTGATCATGTCATCTTGGTGAATATTTTAACTTTAGAGATTGCTCAATCTTCGTATCCTATTATTGATTTCTTTTCTCATCATATCTTTCTATGATCATAATAGCATTCTATATTCTAGTCTCTTGGGTGGTTTGGTTGCATATTTGTCCCTTTTACAAGTAGTGCATACACCTAACACAAACACTCTTATTGATATATGTCATTCACTAGTGAAACCCATGTGTACTAGATCAAATCTGGTTGGTCAAGGATTAAAATTGTCACTTTGTCTCACCACTATCTTCATTTTCTTCAACTTATCACCGTATTTGTAGGTGTATATCCTATGAAAAATCATCAACTTCACATTTATTATTTACTCATTCCATTGATAAGTAGAATCCCACCATTAATAAGTTAAACAAGGTATTGCTTCATCATTAATATGACAACAAGCACTAGAAGAGTAACGGATCCTCTTCATGTCTACAATACATTGTTTATCATCTTCTAACTTAGACATCAATGAGTAGTAGGGTGCTAATAGATTTACAATATAAAATTTCTTCTCGATAGCTCAATTGAATGATATAAAGCATGACTTGTTCCAAAGGTTATACATAACAAGAGTGAGTTATCTATCTTAATGAATTTGTCCATTTTGCTAAGCTATCTTGATGCATTTGTCCTCATAATTGCCATATCATTCAATGGATGGAAGGTGAGTAATGCATTTTCTTATGGGGATGTATATGCATATTTTTATATGTTAGCAATAAATTTCTTTAAGATGACTAAATGAAGTTTCACTCCCTAATAGAGAATTAAAAGGGGTAAGGAAAATAATTATTTTTTAATATCTCAATATTGGTGGTCATGTGTAATTTTCACTAAGTACTATGAAGTAAAATGGGAGGAAAGAGTGAAAATATAAAAATCATTTTAGATTGTTGGAAAAGCCTCAATTTTTCATAAATATGATTGTTTTTGTTCCATTTGACAAACTTATTTTTATCAAATCGATTAAGCATGGAGCCTAATAGAAAGTGAATGAACTTTGGAGGGTGATTATGTAAAGAAAAACTTTCTAAGATGAGCTTGCAAACAATAATAGAGGTCCACATAAATGTGACTATTTATGTAAGGGCATGACGTATTCATAGTGGTGACTTTGTTTAAAATATATGCATGTCAAATTTCTCTTGGTTATGTGTCAAGAAGGAAAGTGCAAGATTGGCATTGAGGTAGGACTAATGTTGTGCATTTATAAAGGCTTTAATCCTACAAATTGGATAATTAGAGTAGGACCTTTATAAATGCTAATTGGCATAATGCGGGTCATCATTAAGATTATTTTACTCTATTACCTTCAAGACAAAAGCTATTTAAGTGTAAAAAAATCTTTAATTAGCAAATATATCATAATTTTGACATCTTGAGATGAGATGATAGTTATAGTAGATATTCCTACTATTAAAGCATCCATACCTTAAAGAATCCCAATACTATAAATAAATTTCCCCCAATTTCAACCTTCTAACTCATCCGAATTTGATTTAATCAAATTGACCAATCAATTGAGTTTAATTGTCGAAATTGAAATTAGATTGGAGTTTCTACACCCTTATCTGATTTAATTGTACTTTGAATAATGCAATTTGATTCTGGAATGAATTTGTTCCGGCGTCAAATCGTCTAATTCAAAGTGCAATTGAATTATGTGGAAGTGTAGGAACTCAAATCAACCATCAATTTCAACAATTAACTTTGATTGGTCAATCAATTTGATGAAATCAAATTTGCTCAGGTTGGAAGATTCAAATTGGGGAAAATTTTGGGGATTTCAAAAATTCGAGGGATTAAAGTGTAATTTCATAAAATTGAGGCCCAATTGGGAATATAAAAGATGCTAGAGGAACAAGTGGTCGATTTTTGGAAAATTTAGTGTGAAATTTACCATTTTTGTAAAGTAGGGGCAAAATAGTAACTTTAGAAAAGTTGGGGACCAAATTGGAAATTTGGGAAACTTGAACCACTTCTTATGATTTTGAATAAATTGGGTTTCCAAGGTGAATTTTAGAAGTTTCGGGACTCAATTTGGGGGAAAATTGGTATTAGGGACGTAAAGTTAAAGAAAAATAACTTTAGGAACCTAATTACATTTAATTGAAAAGTTTGATTATTTCATCCATTTAGGATGAATGAAGGCTATTAGGCCAAAGGGATAATGAACAAGGATGTTCATATCGTGTAAGAACACTAAGTACTGGGAACGCCAACAAGGACAAGCTTGCGTGAAGACAAAGAACTGGTTAAGAGGAAATCACTACGTCATCGGGTGAGTGGGATTTTTATATCATACCTAGTTGAGATTATAAGCACATCGGAAATGAAAACCCACTACTAAGAGGAATTTTAAACATCACACCTGAATGAAGTGATGTGAAAATTACGTGGAAAAACTCTAGCGATTGTTAGTAGATCATTCCGACCTGGTATGATGAACTTCCTGGAAGGAAGTGGAAAACCCGTTCATCGATTATGAGCGGAGATGCCCTCACATCTGACGGGTGTGATGGACGGCTAAAAGATTAATTTGTCGGAAGTGCTCTCCCCTGACTGTGTGCCACTACTTAAAATTTTTGGGAGACCGTCTTGACGGGAGCTCGAATGGCTTAGATAAGCTTGAAGCCTCGGTTTTGGAACTTGGGAGCTAATATGCCCGATTTTAAAATCTCGTACAGTGGGCCCAAGGCCAGTTGGCATGAGCAGGAGCTCGTAAACACACATGAGATTAAGACATGAAAACTTTAATAAATTATGTGTTTGGCCATGGTACCAAGATAGGATCGACATACTCGATGGACTGGCGGCAGTGTGACAAGACAGGTCGACAGACTAGTCGAGACAAATAGCTGTAGGTCGAGTTAAGGGTTGGTGCTATTGGACTAGTGGCACCAAAGATAAAATGGCTTATGAGGAAAGTTATTGTTTTGTGCATGCACTAAGTTACGAGACCTTCAAGATGCCCTAAAGAGTTAGTGATGCATACTAGGGGACGATTATTGCGCCAGCGGTCAGGGAAGCTCGACATAGCTTCATGCGCATGAGACCGAGGTGGGGTCAGGATGAGGTCTCGATCCTCATTTTTGTGAATGATGTAAACCCCGCCCTTTTGAGCCAAGGAAAAACAGGGAAAAAGAACTGGTCAAACTGAGTGAGAAAACCAAACTGATTCACAAACCCATTCATTTGTGAACAGGCAATTAGGGAATTTACAACTCCCGGGTGATCCAAAGGGTTTATAAAACCTTGGGAAGGAACCTTAGAACAAAGTGGGAGAGAAACACCAGATCGGTTCAGGTGAGCTGGACCGAAACCGGATTGAACCGATTTAAGGATTGAGTCAATTTATGAACTGGAATAGATAAAAAAATGGTAAACTGGGACTTTTATGGACCCCATGTGACCCAAGGAGTCACAAAAGACAAGCAAATGGACTTGTAAAGGAATTGGGGATGAAAACCAAACAGGTTCAAGTTAACCGGATTCGAACCGGTTTGAACTACTATTGAACCGATCCTAAATTCGTTTTTCTAGGTGGCTTAAATGATTCAAATTTGTGATTTAAAGCCACCATTGGATAGAAAATGAAATTAGAATTTTTTAGATTTGAAAAAACTTGGTTGAATGAGGGGTGAACCGGCCGACTTAAGCTTTGAACCCGGTTCGGATTGGTCCGGTCCGGTTCGAAATAGTGTCATCTTCTTCCTGAGGATGACAGCATTGTTCACTCACCGGAAAATCAAAGCAGCTCCGACAAAGAAGAAACACTTCCAAATGGATGACCAATGGGTCCCCGAGCTCCCTATATAAAGAGCCCCTCTCCATTCATCCTCTTCGCACTTGAAAAGCTCACTCTCTCTTAGTTGCTTAGTTTTCCG
This sequence comes from Trapa incisa, assembly GCA_030064435.1. Lineage (NCBI taxonomy): Eukaryota > Viridiplantae > Streptophyta > Magnoliopsida > Myrtales > Lythraceae > Trapa > Trapa incisa. The sequence continues at coordinate 22,872,372 of CM057775.1, forward strand.
ATGAAGCTCGAACCAGAGATCCGATATAGGGTCTTTTCTGAGCCAAATAAGGCGAGGTCATGTTCTTTATAACTGGGGAGAAGTCAGTTATACGCATGTAGTCTCTATTTGTTCCTAAGGTCACCGGAGAAATGCCGACGTGATGAAATAGTGAAGTAGCTCCGGCGGACTAAAGCTGTCCTGTTTTGGCCGCATTGAAATTGGCCATTTTGAGCCCTCCTTAGGCCAAACCAAGCTCTTCTAACACTTTCTCAGCAATTCCATGGCCGAATTAGGACTAAAAGGTAAGCCAATTCGGCTCCCCTTTATAATTTATGATCGGTGTTAGAGAGAGAGTCGACCGAAGTTCAATGAAGAAATTCTAATCCAATTCGGCATCAATTGATGCGATTCTTGATTTTAGGATGAACCTCAGGACAAGAGCAATCTACCCAGATTGAAGGTTCGGACCGTCGTGCCCTCACCGGTGAGTAATCGAAGCTTTCTCTCTCTACAGTCTATTTTTCGGAGAAGCACTGTTTGAGCTCGTTTCGTCATTAATACTCACGATTCAGAGTTCCATGGAATCTTATGGACATGGAGAAACTTAATTTCAACTTCAATTTCAACAATTAGAGGTGTTTGATCAGTCAATTTGATAAAATCAAATTTGGCTGTGTTAAAAAGTTGGAATTGGGGGAAAATTGAGGGAAATTGATGATTTTCAAAAATTTGAGGGACTGAAATGCAATTTCCTAAAATTGAGGGTCAATTGGGAATGATAAAAATTTTAGAGGGCCAATTGAGGAATTTTAGAATTTTTGGGGTGAAACTTACTATTTTTGTAAAGAAAGGGCAAAATGGTAATTTTGGAAAAGTTGGGGGACCAAATTGGAAATTTGGGAAATTAATCACCTTTATGTGAAATGGAATAAATTGAGGTTCTATGATAAATTCTAAAAGTTTTGGGACTCAATTTGTGGAAAAACTGGCATTAGGGACATAAAGAGAAATAACTTTAGAGACCTAATTGCAAATAAATGAAAGTTTGACTTTCTCATTCATTTTGAATGAATGAAGGCTATTAGGCCAAAGGATAATGAACCAAGATGTTCATGTTGTAAACCCCACACTTTCGAGTTAAGGAAAATCGGGAAAAGAACCAGTCAAACTGAGTAAGAAAACCGAGCCGGTTTACAAACCTAATCATATGGGAATAAGCAATTTGGAAATTTACAACTTTCGAGTGATCCAAAGGTTTCATTAAACCTTGGAAAAGAAACTTAAGACAAAATAAAATAGAAAAACCAAATTGGTTTAGGTGAACGACATCCCATAAAAACTTTGAAGTTAAGCGTGCATATATATATATGCCATAAATTAATATAAATTACATTATTATAATTAATACAAATAATTTAATACCAAAATTAAATTATTGGAATTAATACAAATAATTTAATACCAAAATTAAATTATTGGAATTAATACAAATAATTTAATAACGAAATTAAATTATTGGAATTAATACCAATAATTTATGTCAATATTAATACTAGTAATAAATCTCTCTCATTTAATACACGATTTTACACCTATATAAATAGATTATCCTCATTCATTCTCCTCATACCTGAACACTTTTCTCTCTCTCTACTGCTCCATTTTCCGGTGAAGCTCGAACTTGAGCTTTGACTTGAACAAAGGTCGGGCTCTTTAGAATCGGGGAGAAGACAATTATCTGATAGCAAACTCTAGTCAATCCGAGAATCGTTGGAGAAGCGCCGACATGATGGAATAGTGAAGCAGCTCCGGCGGACCAAAACTGCCCTATTTTGGCCAAGCTGAAATCAGCCATTTCAAGCCCTCTTCAGACCAAATCATGCCATCCCAACACTTCCTCTGGCCTCCCACATCCGAATTAGTTCTAAAAGGTAAGCCAATTCGGATCCCATCTACAATTTCCAGCCGGTGCTAGAGAGAGAACCGGCAGAATTTCAATGATGAAATTCTAACTCAGTTCGGTATCAATTGATATGATTCTTGATTCTATGATGAACCTAAAGATAAGAGCTATCTGCCCAGATCGAAAGCTCGGACCGCCATGCCCTCACGGGTGAGAAATCGAAGCTTTCTCTCTCTACAGTCTATTTTTCGGCGAAGCTCCGTTTGAGCTCGTTCCAGCATTAAAACTAAGATTCAAAGTTTCTTAGAATCGTATGAACATGCAGGAACTCAATTTCAACATCAATTTCAATAATTAGAAGTGTTTGATCGGTCAATTTGATAAAATCAAAATTCAGTAGTGTTGAAGAGTTGAAATTGGGGGAAAAATTGGGGATTTTCGAAATTCAAAGGGCCAAAATGCAATTTTATGAAATTGAGGGTCAATTGGGCATGAAAATAATGTTGGAGGACCAATTGAGGAATTTTGGAATTTTTGGGGCAAAACTTACCATTTTTGTAAAAGAAGGGCAAAATGGTAACTTTGGAAAAATTGGGGGACCAAATTGGAAATTTGGGAAATTAAACCCCTTTTTGGTGAAATTGAATAAATTGAGGTACCAAGATAAATTTTAAAAGTTACAGGACTCAATTTGAGGAAAAACCGACATTAGGGACTTAAAGTTAAAGAGAAAAAACTTTAGGGACCTAATTGCAAATAACTATAAGTTTGGATTTTCTCATTCATTGGAAATGAATGAAGGCTGTTATGCCGAGTAATAATGAATAAGGTTGTTCATATCATGTAGGAACGTGAAATACCGGGAATGCCAACAAGGAAAAGCTCGCGTGAATACAAGGAATCGGTCTAGTGGAATTCACGACATTAATAGGTGAGTGGGTTTATTAACATCACATCCGGTTGGGTTGATGAGCACAACTTAAAATTAAAAACCACTTACTGGTTGTGAGTGGAAATTTTATATCATACTCCGTTGGGCGATAAGTACCTTGGTATGAAAACCCACTATTAAGTGGTATTTTAAACATCACTACTTATAGGAAGTGATGTGAAAATCATGCGGAAAAACTACTTACCGGTTATAAATAGATCATACTCGGTTGGTATGATGAGATTTCCCCGAAGGAAGTTGAAAACCCGTTCATCGGTAATGAACGGAGGTGTCCTTATACCTGGGCGGTATAATGGATAGAGAAAACATATGTTTTGTCGGAAGTGCTCTCCTCTGACTGTGTGCCAATGCTTAAACAATTTGGGAGACCTTTTCGATGGGAGCTCGAATAGCTTTGATAGGCCGAGGGCCTCGGTTTTGGAACTTGGGGGCTAAATGCCCAATTTTGAAAATCTCGTATAGTGGGCCCAAGGCTAGTTGGCATGAGCAGGAGCTTGTAATCGAACATGCTATATGTGCCATAAAACTTAATAAGTGAATTGTTTGGCCATGGTACCAAGATTGGACCGACATGCTCAGTCAACTAGCGGCAGTGCGACATGACAGGTCGATGGACTAGTCAAGAAAAACAGTGCAGGTTGTCTTAAGAGTCGGGGCCGTTGGACTAGTGGCACCACAAATTACATGGCAATATAAGAAAACATTGTTTGTGCATGCACTATGAGTACGGGATCATCAAGACGCCCATGAGAGGTAGTGATGCGTCCTAAGGGCACTGGACGACCTGGTGGCTATAAGTGCAGTTCGTTGTTCCTGGTGTCTGTGCGAAATCTGGAGTAGCACCAAGCGCATGAGACCGGGCTGGGGACAGGATGAGGTCTCTGTCCTCAGACGGACATGAAGAAGTGATTTTGGGATTATAGGTCGGATGTCGCGTACATCCACTCATTCCCCGGGGTAGAAGTGGTCGTACTTCTATCTGGGTGGCAGGAAAAGTCTCTCCAAAGCCACTAGCGGGTTCAGTAGTGATACTGACTTGCGAATGTGTGTAACCTCCATGATGAAGCATGTGTGTTGGGTGATGACACACTGGTAACTAAGAAATAATGGAAAAACCCAAATTTTTAAATTAATGAATTTTTGAAAATAAAGGAGTCTGGCACACTCCGTATAAATGTTTTTCTTAAAAGTTAAAAGTAGACCTTTAAAACCCCATTCACTGAGTAGTCGTACTCACCCCCTTCCTTATATCCCTTTCTGGAAATCCTAGAAAGCCTACCCTGAAAGACAATCAACTAAGATGCATGTAAGACAGGTATGTAAAGTTTAAAATTTCATGCAGTTGTAAGTAGATCTTACCCGGTTGATATGATGAAACTTCCTCAAAGGAAGTTGAAAACCCATTCATTGGTTATCAACGGAGATGTCCTTATACCCGGGTGGTATAAGGGACAGTGAAAACTTATTTTGTCAGAAGTGCTCTCCCTTGACTATGTGCCAATGTTTAAAAAATTTGGGAGACCTTCTTGAAGGGAGCTCAAGTAGCTCTTATAGGCCGGGGGCCTCGGTTTTGGAACTTGAGGGCTAATATGCCCAATTTTGAAAATCTCGTACCGTGGGCCCAAGGCGAGTTGGCACGAGCAGGAGCTCGTAAACAAAAATGAGTTATATGCCATAAAAGTTTAAATAAATGAATTGTTTGGCCATGGTACCAAGATAGGATAGAAATACTTAGTCAATAGCGGTAGTGCGATATGACAGATTGATGAACTAGTCGAGACAAACAACCACGGGTTGAGTTGAGAGTCAGAGCAGTTGGACCAGTGGCACCACAAATTATATGGCATGATAAGAAAAGACTGATTGTGTATGCACTGTGAGCACATGACTATCAAGACACCCAAGTATGGTAGTGATGCATCCTAAGGGCACTGGATGACCTGGTGAATATAAGGGCAGTTCGTCGTACCAGGTGATTGTGCGAAATTTGGAGTAGCACCAAGCGCATGAAACCGAGGTGGGGATGGGATGAGGTCTCTATTCGCATACGGACACAAAGAATTTATTTCAAGATTGAGGGTCGGATATTGTGAACATCCACTCATTCTTAGGGTAGAAGTGGATGTACTTCAATCTGGGTGGCCGGTAAAGTCACTCCGAAGCCACAAGTGGGTTCAGTGGATGTACTGACCTACGAATGTGTGTTTGACCTTCATGATGAAGGATATGTGTTGGGTGATGACACACCGTGGTTAAATAAGAAATGGTGGAAAAACTGAGATTTTAAATGAAATGAATGGTTTTGAAAAAGAAAGGAGTCTGACACACTCCAATAATAAATGTTTTCTTAAAAGTCCAAACTTTTGAAAATCCATTCATTGAGCAGTTGTACTCACCACTCCCCTATATCCATTTTTAGGAAATTCTAGAAAGCGTACCCTTAAGGACCATCAATAAGACGCCTGTGAGACAGGTATGGCGAATTTAAAATGATATGCAGTTTTGATTATGCTATTCCAGGAAAAGGTGCAGTTTAAAGGACACCTTACTCTTTACGATTTATAATAAGGGGAAACCCTTTAATAAACTAGGAGAGTGGCAGATTGTTCACGGGGATCCGACCAAACTGGATCGGGGCGTGACAACTAGAGTGGAAAATTTAAGACAATGGAGGACTGAAAGCGGATATATAAAGGGTGTAAGGAGATGAAGAAATGAAACCTTCAAGAAATGGTAAGAAGGTTGAACTTGTAACTCCTAAGGTGAAAGTCTTTACTTTGAAGGAAATAGTAGAGAATGAGATCGTAAAAAAGGGGAACTCCCCAAACCAAGCAAATCGACATGTAGACCGAAATGAATAAACTTGGTATCAAGAATTGTGAAATAATTACAAATGAGAAAGAGTGGATTAAGGCCAAAGTAAAATCCTTCAGTAAATGATGTCATTGGGAACGAGGATGGACCTAAGAAAGGATGAATCCCAACTTGTCGGTATAGTATTGGGAAAACCCAATCAATTGGAACCAAAAAGACCCAATAAAGAAGTTGGGGAAAGATGAGTAGGTAAGAGGAATCCATGCGGTTATGTGAGACATAACTTCAAAGGCATGATGGAGGAGAGGATAATGGTAAAAAGGATAGTTGAGGAATGTTATCAAAAGAAAAGAGGGATGAAGTTATATGATCTTTGAAAGGTTGAAAAGATAAGAGAGACCCTCAAGGAGATGTTCTAGAAATCTAATGGAAAGAGATAAGTCCTAGAAAATGCCATGCTGTGAGGGGCATGTAAACCCAACAATCCTAAGGAGAATATGACTCAAAGTAAGGAAAAGTCGGATAATAATCATGACAAGGTCGAATATAAAAAATTTCAAACCAAAGTTATAATAGACAACGAATGAAGAAAGGCTTAAAATAGGACAAAAAAGTAAAGCAAAATCGTGGAAACATGTACGTAACGCTCAAAAAAACATCGAGCTAAAGGTTTCAATGACTAAACGGTTAACTAGAACGAAAATGGTTAGTTATCTTGTAATTTCCAATCTTGAGTATGGAACCTCAAAGGGAAGAATGTTGCTCTAAACAAATAAAGAGATAAAATCTAAGTATATACCCTAAAGTAAGGTATGTCTAGTTATGATAAACTCCATGGAGGGAGAAATTAATATAAAGGAAAAGGAATTCCTTAAGTGAAGGTTGAAAAAAGGGCTAATTGTAAGGATAAGAGAAGAGTTTGCATGTTAAGCAAACACCAAAGGGGCATCAAAGGAAATGATTCTTCATACAAGGTTGATAATTAAGTTTTGGGGACAACTCATAAAATGAGGGGAGAATTGTAAATCTCGCCCTTTTGAGCCAAGAAAAAACTAGGAAAAAGAACTCGTCAAACCGAATGAGAAACCCAAACCGGTTCACAAACCTCATCATTTGTGAATGAGCATTTTGGGAATTTACAACTCCCAGGTGATCCAAAGGGTTTATAAAACCTTGGAAGGAACCTTAGAACAAAGTGGTAGAGAAAAACTAAATTGGTTCGGGTGAACCGGACCCAAACTGGATTGAACCAGTTTAAGGACCGATTTAGTTTATGAATCGAAATCGATAAAGAGGTGGTAGACTAAGAATTTTATGGACCCTAAGTTACCCAAGGAGTCATAAAATACATGGAAATGGACTTGTGAAGGAATTGAGGATGAAAACCAAACCGGTTCAGGTGAATTGGACCCGAACTAGTTTGGACCAGTTTGAACCACTATGGAACCGGATCCTAAATTCATTTTTCTATGAAAGGTAAGCCAATTCAGCTCCACTTTATAATTTCTGATCGGTGTTAGAGAGAGAGTCGGCCGAATTTCAATAACAAAATTCTAATCCAATTCGACATCAATTGATGTGATTCTTGATTCTGGCATGAACCTCAAGACGAGAGCTATCTGCCCAGATCGAAAGCTCGGACTATCGTGCCCTCACCGGTGATTAATCGAAGCTTTCTCTCTCGACAATCTGTTTTCCGGTGAAACTCCGTTTGAGCTCAGTCTGGTGTTAAAACTCACGATTCAAAGTTCTATGAATTGTATGAACATGGAGAAACTCAATTTCAATTTCAATTTCAAAAATTAGATGTGTTTGATCAGTCAATTTGATGAAATCAAATTCGGTTGTGTTAAAGAATTGGAATAGGGGGAACAATTGAGGGAAATTGGGGATTTTTGAAAATTCAAGGGACCGAAATGCAATTTCCTAAAATTGAGGGTCAATTGGGAATGATAAAAATGTTAGAGGGCCAATTGAGGAATTTTAGAATTTTTGGGGTGAAACTTACCATTTTTGTAAAGGAAGGGCAAAATGGTCATTTTGGAAAACTTGGGGGACCAAATTGAAAATTTGGGAAATTAATCCCCTTTATGTGAAATGGAATAAATTGAGGTTCTATGATAAATTCTAAAAGTTTTGGGACTTAATTTGTGGAAAAACTAGCATTAGGGACATAAAGTTAAAGAGAAATAACTTTAAAAACCTAATTACAAATAAATGAAAGTTTGACTTTCTCATTCATTTGGAATGAATGAAGGCTATTAGGCCAAAGGATAATGAACCGAGATGTTCATATCTTGTAGGAACACGAAGTACAAGGAACGCCAGCAAGAACAAGCTCGCGTGAATACGAAGAACCGGTTTAGTGGAATTCGCGATATTAATGGGTGAGTGGGTTTACTAACATCATACATAGTTGGGATGATGAGAACAACTTAAAGTTTAAAATCACTTACTGGTTGTGAGTGAGATTTTATATCATACCCGGTTGGGGATGATAAGCACATCGAAATAAAATCCCACTACTATGTGGTATTTTAAACATCACAACTTAAAGGAGTCACGTGAAAATCATGCGAAAAAACTACTTACCGGTTGTAAGTAGATCATACCCAGTTGGTATGATAAAACTTCCTTGAAGGAAGTTGAAAACTCATTCATCGATTATAAACGGAGATGTCCTTAGAAAGTGCTCTCCCCTGACTATGTGCTAATGCTGAAAAAAATTTGGAAGACCTTCTTGATGGGAGCTCGAATAGCTCTTATAGGCCGGGGGCCTCGGTTTTGGAACTTTGAGTCTAATATGCTCGATTTTGAAAATCTCGTACATTGGGCTCAAGGCCAGTTGGCATGAGCAGGAGCTCGTAAAAAAAAATGAGTTATATGCTATAAAACTTTAAATAATGGAATTGTTTGGCCATGGTACCAAGATCAAACCGACATACTCAGTCAATTAGCGGCAGTGCGACATGACAGGTCGACAGACAGTCAAGACAACAAACCACGGGTTGAGTTGAGAGTCGAGGCCGTTGGACCAGTGGCACCACAGATTATATGGCATGATAAGAAAATACTGATTGTGCATGCACTATTAGTACGGGACCATCAAGACGCCGAAGAGGGGTAGTGATTCGTTATAAGGGCACTTGACGACCTGGTGAGTATAAGGGCAGTTCATCGTACCAGGTGATCGTGCGAAATTTAGAGTAGCACCAAGCGCATGAGACTGAGGTGGGGACGAGATGAGGTCTCTGTCCTCATACGGACACAAAGAATTGATTTTGGGATTGAGGGTCGGATGTCGCGAACATCCACTCATTCTCAGGGTAGAAGTAGGCATACTTGGTGATGACACACCGTGGTTAAATAAGAAATGGTGGAAAAATCGAAATTTTCAATGAAATGAATGGTTTTGAAAGAAAGGAGGCACACTCCAATATTAAATGTTTTCTTAAAAGTCCAAACTTTTGAAAACTCATTCACTGAGTAGTAGTACTCACCCCTCCCCTATATCCCTTTTCAGGAAATTCTGCAATGCCTACCCTTAAGGACTATCAATAAGATGCCTATGAGACAGGTAGGGTGAATTTGAAATGCTATGTAGTTTTGATTATGCTATTCCAGGAAAAGTTGCAGGTTTGAAGGATGCCTTACTCTTTATAGTTTATAATAAGGGGAAACCCTTTAATAAACCGAGAGAGTGGCAGGTTGTTCAAGTGGATCTGACCAAACTGGGTTGGGGCATGGTAGATGGGTACCCTCAATTGCTCAAAATATAAAAGGAGGGGAAAGTTGTAAGCCCCATCCTGCTGTAATAAGTAAATCGAGAAAAGAACTTGTTAGTTCCAAAGAGAAAAATTGAGTTGGTTCATAAACTGTAACTAATAGGGAATGGGTAAATCAGAAAATTTACAAATCCTAAGTGACCTAAATAGTCATAAAATTCATGGAAAAGGACTTTGGGGGTGAATTGGAAGAGAAAATTAAAATGGTTCAAGTGAAACGAACTTGAACCAGTTTGAACTACTATTTAACTAGTTTTCTAAATTTATTTTTCTAAGTGGATTAAAGAATTCAAATTTTAGAATTGAAGCCACCATTGGATAGAGAATGAATTTAGATAAATTTATAACTTTATAATTTTTAAAAACTTGGTCGAATCAGGCCCGAATCGACCGGTTTAAACATTTAACCCAGTTTAGAACAGTCTCGTCTTCTTCCTCCAGATGACATCACTGTTCACTCGCTGGAAAAGCTAACAGTGTCGGTGAAGATGTAAACTCTTCATTCTGGTCATTCTTGGCCATGACTCATTGCCATAAAGGCACCAATCAAAATAGTCAAAGAGTTCCCAAGCTCCCTAAATAAAGAGCTACTCTCCATTCCTTCTCCTCACACCTGAAAACTCCTCTCTCCCTCTAGTGCTCCAATTTTCGGTGAAGCTCGAACTACAGCTCTAACATTAGGGTTTTTCTAAGCCAAAGAAGGTGAGATCGAGTTCTGTAGACTCGGGGAGAAGTCAACTACTCAATGGTGGTCACCATTCGATTTGAGGATGGCTCGAGAAGCGTCGGAGTAATCAAACAATGAAGCAACTTCGGCGGACCGAAACTGCCCTATTTTGACCAAGCTGAAAATGGCAAAATTGATCCCTAATCAGGCCAAACAAAGCTCTCCCAACACTCTCTTGGCCCTCATACGATCGAATTAGAACTGAAAGGTAAGTTAATTCGGCTCCCCTCTGCAATTTCGAATTAGTGTTAGAGAAAGAGACGACAAAACTTCACTAACCAAATTCTCCCTTAATTCGACATGAATTGCTGTAATTCTTGAACCTAGGAAGAACCACAAAATCAAAGCTACCTATCCCTATCAAAAGCTCGGATCGCCGCACCTCCGTCGGTAAGCTTTCAAAGTTTTCTCTCTCTATGCCCAGTTTTGGCGAAGCCCCGTTTGAGCTCGTTTCGAGCCCAAATCTTGCGATTCAAAGCTCATTTGAATCGTATGGATGTATAGGAACTCCATTTTACCTTCAGTTTCAAAAATTAAACCTGATTCAAGAGTCAATATAATAAAATCAAATTTAGCTAATTTGGAATTGGGAAATTGGGGATTTCATAAAATTGAGGGAACAAAGTGCAATTTCCCAAAATTGAGGACCAATTGGCCATGAAAAAGGTATTGGAGGACCAATTGGTCAATTTTTGGAATTTATTGGGGTTAAATTACCATTTTTGTAAAATAGTGGCAAATGGTCATTTTTGAAAAGTTGGGAACCAAATTGGAAATTTGGGAAAATTGAACTTAAATGTAAATAATTAAAAGTATGGACATTTTGTTCATACATAAGGAATGTAGGCTATTATGCCAAATGTTGTTAAATAAGGATGTCCAAAATCGTGTAGGAACACAAAGGACCGGAACACCGATAAGGATAAGCTCACGTGGAGGCAAAAAGTCGATTAAGAGTAATACACTACACTAATCGAGTGAGTGGGATTATTCACATCATACTTGATTAGGATGATGAGTACTTTGGAAATCAAAAACCACATCGATATAAATTTAAGCATCATCCCTAGTTGGAGTGATGTGAGAAATATGCGAAAAAACTATTTACCGGATGTACGTAGATCATAACCGATTGGTGTGATAAACAATGTGGAATGAAGTAGAATACCAGCTTATCAGTTGTAAGCAGAGATGTCATCACACTCGGTTGGTGTGATGGACTAATTGAAAAGTTATTTTGTGTGAAATGTTCACCCTCGACTGTGTGCCAATACTTAAAAGTTTTGGAAGACCTTCTTGACGGGAGCTCAAATAGCTTAGTTAGGCGAGAGGCCTCAGTTTTGGAACTTGGGAGCTAAAATGCCCGATTTTGGAAAATCATGTATAGTAGGCCCAAGGTGAGTTGGCAAGAGCAAGAGCTCATAAACAAATATGATAATAAGCCATGAAATTTTAAATGAAAGAACCGAGTCACTGGTTCCAAAAAAGGATCGACATACTCGATGGACTGGTGGCAATGCAATAGGTGCAGGTCGACAGACTAGTCTAGACAAATAGCTATAAGTTGAGTTGAGGATGTAGGCCGTTGGACTAGTGGCACCAAAGTTAAATGGATTCATGGAAAACTTTGTTTGTGCATGCACTTGAGGTTTAGGACCATCAAGATGGCCAAGAGGGGTAGTGATGCATCCTAGGGGCTACCGAATGATATGGTGGGTATAAGGGTAGTTTGTCGTGCTAGCAGTCAAGGAAGCTCTACGTAGCTTCATGCGCAAGAGACCGAGGTGGGGATGGGATGAGGTCTCTATCCTCAGCTGGACACAAAGTTTCTTTTCGGGTTTGAGGGTTAGATGTCACAAATATCCACTCATTCCCTGGGTAGAAGTGGACGAGCTTCTATCTAGGTGGCTGATAAAGTTGCTTTGACGCCACAAGTGGGTGCAATGGACGGGCTGCCCTTCAAATATGTGATCCCTTCATGATGATGGACGTGTGTGAATCATTAAGCACACTTGTAAACCTTGCCCTTTTTGAGATAAGGAAAACCGGGAAAAGAACCGGTCAAACCGACTGAGAAAAGTTGAACTGGTTCACAAAATCGATCATTTAGGAATAAGCAATTTGAAAATTTACAACTTGCGGGTGATCCAAAGGGTTCATTAAACCTTGGAAAAGAAACTTAAGACAAATTAAAAGAGAAAAACCAAATTGGTTCAGTTAAACAAGATTCCATAAGAACTCTACACCTTATCATAAATAGCCATAAATTAATATATATTTAATTATTGTAATTAATATCAATAATTTAATACCTAAATTAAATTATTGAAATTAATACAAATAATTTAATACCGAAATTAAATTATTGGAATTAATACCAATCATTTATGGAAATATTAATACTAGTAATAAATTTCTCCCATTTAATACACAATTTTACACCTATATAAAGATGTCATCCACATTCATTCTCCTCACACTTGAACACTTCTGTCCCTCACTCTTTCTCTACGGTTTCATGTCCCAATGAAGCTCAAACCAGAGCTTCGACTTGAACATTTTTCTTAAATTCGAAAGGAGAGGTCGGGCTCTTTAGAACCGGGGAGAAGACAGTTATCTGATAGCAAACTCCAGTCAATCCGAGAATCGTTGGGGAAGCTCCAGCATGATGGAACAGTGAAGTAGCTTTGGAAGACTGAAGCTGCCCTATTTCGGCCAAGCTGAAATCGGCCATTTTGAGCCCTCATCAGGCCAAACCAAGCCCTCCCAACACTTCCTCAGCCCTTCCATGGCCGAATTAGAACCGAACGGTAAGCCAATTCGGCTACCCTTTACAATTTTTTATCGGTGTTAGAGAGAGAGTCGACAGAATTTCAATGATGAAATTCTAACTCAATTCGGCATTAATTGTTGCGATTCTTGATTCTAGGATGAATGTCAAGATGAGAGCTATCTACCCAAATCGAAAGCTCGGACTGCCATGAACGCCAGCATGGACAAGCTCACGTGAATACAAAGACCTGGTCTAGTGGAATTCACTACGTTAACAGTTGAGTGGGTTTACTAACATCATACCCGGTTGGGATGCTGAGCACAACTTAAAAATTTTAAACCACTTACCGGTTGTGAGCGGGATTATATATCATACTCAGTTAGGGATGATAAGAACCTCGGTATAAAAACCCACTGTTTAGTGGGATTTTAATCATCACAACTTAGAGAAAGTGATGTGAAAACCATGCAGAAAAACTACTTACCGGTTGTAAGTAGAGCATATCTGGTTGGTATGATGAGACTTCCTCAAAGGAAGTTGAAAACCCGTTCATCGGTCATGAACGGAGATGTCCTTATACTAGTCGGTATAATGGACAAAGAAAGCCATTTTTTCGGAAGTGTTCTCCCCTGACTGTGTGCCAATGCTTAAACAATTTGGAAGACCTTCTCGACAGGAGCTCGAATAGCTCTGATAGGCTAGGGGCATCAGTTTTTCAACTTAGGGGCTAAATGCCCGATTTTGAAAATCTCGTGCAGTGGGCCCAAGGCTAGTTGGCAAGAGCAGAAGCTCATAAATGAACATATTATATGTGCCATAAAACTTAATAAGTGAATTGTTTGGTCATGGTACCAAGATAGGACCAACATGCTTAGTCAACAAGCGGTAGTGCGACATGATAGGTCTACGGACAAGTCAAGTCAAACAACTGCGAGTTGAGTTGAGAGTCGGGGCCGTTGGACTAGTGGCACCACAGATTATATGGCATAATGAGAAAACATTGTTTGTGCATGCACTATGAGAACGGGATCATCAAGACGCCCATGAGGGGTAGTGATGCATCCTAAGGGCCTTAGACGACCCAGAGAGTATAAGGGTAGTTCGTCGTTCCAAGTGTCTGTGCAAAATTTGGAGTAGCACCAAGCGCATGAGACCGGGGTGGGCACAGGGTGAGGTCTTTGTCCTCATACGGACATAAAGAACCAATTTCGGGATTGAGGGTCAGATGTCGCGTACATCCACTCGATCTCAGGGTAGAAGTGGTCGTGCTTCTATCTGGGTCGCAGGAAAAGTCGCTCCGAAGCCACTAGCGGGTTCAGTAGTGATACTAACTTGCGAATGTGTGTAACCTTCATGATGAAGGATGTGTATTGGGTGATAACACACCGTGGTAACTAAGAAATAATGGAAAAACTCGAGATTTTAAATGAAGGGATTTTTGAAAAAGCAAGGAGTCTGGCACACTCCTTATAAATAATTTTTTCTTAAAAGTTAAAAGTAGACCTTTGAAAACCCATTCACTGAGTAGTCTTACTCATCGCCTCCCTTATATCCCTTTCAGGAGATTTTGCAAAGCCTACCCGTAAAGACCATCAACTAAGACACCTGTAAGACAGGTACGTAAAGTTTAAAATTTCATATAGTTTTGATTATGCTATTCCAGGAAATGGTGCAGGTTTAAAGGACGCTTTACTCTTTACGATTTATAATAAAGGGAAACCCTTTAATAAACCGAGAGAGAGGTGGGTTGATCACGGGGATCCGACCAAACACGGTCGGGGCATGACAATTAAAGTGGTATTAGAGCCTGTTTACTCGAATACATAATCAAGACTAGAAAGTATAGTAACTAATAGGATTTATCCAAAAATTTTCATATGGCTCCCAGGAGAGGAACCAAGAAAAGTTGGAAGGGCTCTTCTCAACACCTTACCTTGATAGGGAGACAACCCTAGAAGCTTCCCAAATGCTTGAGACTTGGCAGAAATGTCTAAGGACCAAATGGGGAAGTATCCTGGAGAATGGTACTAGGGCCTATTGATGGCATAACCCTAAGTATAAAGGAGGATGTTTCTCAAGAATTCCATAGCTCCCTAGTTAATTTGTGACCATTTTCTGTGATAGGGCTTAGAGCCCAACCTAGAAATGCCCTACTCAAAGGAAAGAAGGGACCACAACAATCCATATAAGGGAATAACCTATCACAAGTATGAACGATGGAGATATTACCTGAAGAAGTGCCCAACCCTACTAAGGACAAGTACCAAGATAAACTATTATAGGTGTAAGGAAAGAAGGGGTATTTCACACCTCATAAATATAGGGCAATACCTCCTCAAAGGTCAGGAAGGACTGGAGATTGAAACCATGGAGTTGGCTAATTAAGCAGTTCACCAAGAGGTCAAGAAATGATGAGGTGAATGCAAAATTTAAATTTCTTCTTAAGTAGGTTAAACCGAGAAAGATACCTCAAGAGTAGGGATAAGATACATGGGAAGTATATCTAGATCCCTCTCATAAGGGGCAAACATAGAGGAACATCCTCTTGAAACTCTAGGGAATGGCACAATGAGAGTGAAGAAGAGAAGGAATATGCTAGGAAACGGAACTCTGGAGGGATACATACAACTAAGTACCTTGAAGGAACCATTGGATTCGTAGATGGACATAACGTGAAGTGCAAGGCACCGACCCACCGTTAGAAACTTCTTGATGGAAGGATGTATTGGAGGCCAATTATGACCTGCCTTGGAAGTGTAATAGATCCAAATAACGGGATGTATTGGAATGAATCACCTTGAAAAAAAATTAATGAAGCTAAATAGGGTCAAAGAGAATAAATGACACCCTAAGAAAGACATAGAGGTAGAAAGGACTACACCCTAAAAAGGTCGGTGAGATGGACATTAAGGACAGGAGGACTCGAGGACAGCTACCCTAAGAAACTTAGACCAAACAAATGGTGGAGGTGAAGCAGTTAACGAACAAATACTCGGGAAAGCCATAATTTGAGTTCCAACAAAGAAGAGGGAGGCGGAAAGGCCAAATACTCGGGAAAAGAAGGATGAAAGAAATCCTTAAAAAGGATCAAAGGCCAATTAACGACTAAAATCAAGCCAAGAAGGGAGTAGGCAAGCCTCTCACACAATGGTTAAGAAATCTTGAAACAAGGAAGATTTGTACATTCCCCAAAGAAATAGACAGGTACTGGGTACGAATGAGGATGCAAATAAAGTATAAAAGATGTGCCTACAAGATTTGAGGAGTAAAGATAAATAGGAGGAGATGACATCAAGGGATGTCATTTAAGGGTAGAAATCGCCTAGAGCAAATCTAAGAAAAGACTGATAGGGGAAAGGCAAAGAATCCTACCAAGGAAAGAAACCCCGGAAAGACATGCGTATCCTAATGAAGAGGAAATGGAACCAACCCTTAATTAGGAAATGTTTCCAAGGAAGGAAGTATTGTAATGGCCTAGTGTGACATGTTTGGAGAGAACAGGAGAACCATGTACAAAGAGGAAAACTAGTAACAGCGAACAGGCAAATAAAATCAACAAAACTCTAAGAAAGGATGAGATGTATTAAAGACTACACTCTATGATAGACAATTGGATGGGCATGAATACAACTGTCCAAACGATAGGACCAGAAAAATAAAGAGAAAGAGACAGTTAAAGAACTGGTCTTCGAGAGAACCATGGATTTAAACCACAACAAAGAAGGGAGAAGTGAAAAGGCCAAAACATTGGGAAAGAAGAATGAAGGAAAGTCCTTAAAGCAATCGATGGCCAAAACCGGGTTTATAGTTTTAAGACGGTTAAGTGAGCCTCACAAAGGGTGAATAAGAGAATTTGAAACAAGGAGGATGTGAACCCTCCTTAAACAGAAATAATCTAATGGGTTAGCACCGAAAGATGCAGTGACAAGTATGAATGAGTGGATAAGCATGTCAAGGTCGAACAATCCCGAGGAGAATATGACTCAATGTAAGGAAGAGTTCGCTAATAAGCATGTCAAGGTCGAATATAAAAATTTGGACCAAAGTTATAATAGACAACGAATGAGGAAATGGTCAAAATATGACGAAAAAGTTATAAAGAAAAACTACGGAAACAAGTACGTAACGCTCGAAAGTACATCAATATAAAGGTTTCAACTACCAAAAGGATAACTAGACACGTGAATGAATTATTATCTCGGAATTCCCAATCTTGAGTATAGAATCTCAAAGGGAAGAATGTTGCTCCAAACAAAGAAAGAGATAAAATCTAAGAATATACCCTAAAGTAAGGTATGTCTAATTATGATAAACTCCATGGAGGGAGTAAATAATATAAAGGAAAAGAAATTACTTAAGTGAAGGATGTAAAAAGCGCTGATTGAAAGAATAAGAGAAGAGTTTGCATGTTAAGCAAACATCAAAGGGACATCAAAGGACATGATTCCTCATGCAAGGTTGATAATAAAGTTTTGGGGACAAAACTCCTAAAAGGAGGGGAGAGTTGTAAACCCCGCCCTTTTGAGCTAAGGAAAACAAGGAAAAGAACCGGTCAAACCGAGTGAGAAAGACCAAACCAGTTCACAAAACCGATCATTTGGGAATAAGAAATTTGGAAATTTACAACATTCGGGTGATCCAAAGGGTTCATTAAACCTTGGAAAAGAAACTTAAGACAAATTAGAAGAGAAAAACCAAATTGGTTTAGTTGAACGAGATTTCATAAGAACTCTAAAGTTAAGCGTGCTTGCTTGAGAGTAGTGTAAGGATGGGTGACCTCTTAGGAAGTACAAGGTCATCACCATTCATTCTCCTCACACCTGAACACTTCTCTCTCTCTCTACTGCTCCATTTCCATTTAAAGCTCGAACAAGATCTTCGACTTGAACATTTTTCTTTACCTCGGAAGGAGAGGTCGAGCTCTTTAGAACTAGGGAGAAGATAGCTATCTGATAGAAAACTCCAGTCAATCCGAGAATCGTTGGGGAAACGCGGGCAAGATGGAACAGTGAAGTAGCTCTGACAGAGTGAAGCTGCCCTATTTTGGCCAAGCTGAAATTGGCCATTTTGAGCCCTCCTTAGGCCAAACCAAGCCCTCCCAACACTTCCTCAGCCCCTCCACGGCCAAATGAGGTTCGAAAGGTAAACCAATTCGGCTCCCCTTTACAATCTCCAATCGGTGTTAGGGAGAGAATCGATTGAATTTCAATGATGAAATTCTAACTCAATTTGGCATCAATTGATGTGATTCTTGATTTTAGGAAGAACCTCAAGATGAGAGCTATCTGCCTAGAACAAAAGCTCAGACCGTCGTGCCCTTGCCGGTGAGTAATCATAGCTTTCTCTTTCTATAGTCCATTTTCCGGCAAAGCTCCGTTTGAGCTCGTTCCAATGTTAAAATTTGTTATTCAAAGTTCCTTAGAATCGTATGAACATGTAAGAACTCAATTTCAACTCCAATTTCAACAATTAAAGGTGATTGATCGGTCAATTTGATAAAATCAAATTCGATAGTGTTGAAGAGTTGAAATTGGGGGAAAAGTGGGGATTTTTTAAATTCAAAGGACCAAAGTGTAATTTTATGAAATTGAGGGTCAATTGGGCAAGTAAATAATGTTGGAGAACCAATTGAGGAATTTTAGAATTTTTGGGGTAAAACTTACCATTTTTGTAAAGGAATGGCAAAATGGTAATTTTGGAAAATTAAACCCCCTTTTTTTTTAAATTGAATAAATTGAGGTCCCAAGATAAATTTCAAAAGTTTTGGGACTCGATTTGAGGAAAAACTGAAATTAGGGATCTAATTACAAAGAACTAAAAAGTTTGGGTTTTCTCATTTATTTGAAATGAATGAAGGCTGTTATGCCAAGTAATAATGAACAAGGATGTTCATATCATATAGGAACGGGAAGTATGGGGAACGTCAACATGGACGAGCTCACGTGAATACAAAGAACCAGTCTAATAGAATACAAACGTCAACATTGCGTTAACGGGTGAGTGGGTTTACTAACATCATACCCAGTTGGGATGATGAGCACAACTTAAAAATTTGAAACCACTTACCGGTTGTGAGAGGGATTATATATCATACCCGGTTGGGGATGTTAAGTAACTCGATATAAAAACCCACTGTTTAGTGGAATGTTAATCATAACAACTTAGATATAGTGCTGTGAAAACCATGCGGAAATACTACTTACCGATTGTAAGTAGATCATATCTAGTTGGTATGATGAGACTTCCTTGAAGGAAGTTGAAAACCCATTCATCAGTCATGAATGGAGATGTCCTTATATTGGTCGCTATAATGGACAGTGAAAACTATTTTGTCGAAAGTGTTCTCCCCTAACTGTGTGCCAATACTTAAACAATTTGGGAGACCTTCTCGATGGGAGCTCAAATAGCTCTGATAGGCTAGGGGCTTAGATTTTTTTTAACTTGGGGGCTAAATGTGCGATTTTGAAAATCTCGTACAGTGGGCCCAAGGCTAGTTGGCACGAGCAGGAGCTCGTAAACAAACATAATATACGTGCCATAATAATTAATAAGTGAATTGTTTGGCCATGGTACCAAGATAGGACTGACATGCTCAGTCAACTAGCGGCAATGCGACATGATAGGTCAATGGACTAGTCAAGTCAAACAACTGCGGGTTGAGTTAAGAGTCGGGGCCGTTGGACCAGTGGCACCACAGATTATATAGCATAATGAGAAAACATTATATGTGCATGCACTATGAGTACGGGATCATCAAGACGCCCATAAGGGGTAGTGATTCATCTTAAGGGCCCTAGACGACCCGGTGAGTATAAGGGCAGTTCATCGTTTCCGGTGTGTGTGCGAAATTTGGAGTAGAACCAAGCGCATGAGACCGGAATGGGGACATGATGAGGTCTCTATCCTCATACGGACATGAAGAACTAATTTTGGGATTGTGGGTCAGATGTCGCATACATCAACTCGATCTTATGGTAGAAGTGGTCGTGCTTCTATCCGGGTGGTAGGAAAAGTTGCTCCGAAGCCACTAGCAGGTTCAGTAGTGATACTAACTTGCGAATGTGTGTAACCTTCATGATGAAGGATGTGTTTTGGGTGATGACACACCGTGGTAACTAAGAAATGATGGAAAAACCCAAGATTTCAAATGAAGGGATTTTTGAAAAAGAAAGGAGTCTAGCACACTCCATATAAATATTTTTTTCTTAAAAGTTAAAAGTTGACCTTTGAAAGCCCATTCACTGAGTAGTCATACTCACTCCCTCCCTTGTATCCCTTTCAGGAGATTTTTGGAAAGCCTACCCTTGAAGACCATCAACTAAGACGCCTGTAAGACAGGTTTGTAAAGTTTAAAATTTCAGGCAGTTTTGATTATGCTATTCCAAGAAATGGTGTAGGTTTAAAGGACACTTTATTTTTTATGATTTATAATAAGGGGAAACCCTTTAATAAACCGGGAGAGTGGCGGGTTGATCACGGGATCCGACCAAACAAGGTTGGAGCGAGACAACAACAATTGTGGTTAATGAGGAAAATGGTTTTTTGATTAACATGGAATTTAAGGGAAACAATGTTTTTTCAAAAGAAATAAGGAGTCTGGCACACTTCGATAAAAGATGTTTTGAATAATCTATCCCAACACCCATTCACTAAGTTGTCGAACTCACCCCCTCCTCCCTTTACCCTTTTTAGTCAACTAAGGGAAAACCTACCTAAAAACCCTCTGATAGCAGAACCTACAAGACATGTATGTAAGGTTAATTTTTTTTGTTTTGATTTATGTTATTCCAGGAAAAGTATAGGTAAAAAGGAAGCCTTACTCTTCATGGTTTAGAAAAGGGGAAACCCTTAATGAATTGGGAGAGTGACGGGTTTCTCACAGGGATCAAACCAAACCGAGTAGCGGCGTGACACAGGAGGTTATAAAAAATTATCACCAAAAGTGGTCAGAGCATTGGCCTTTTGTAGCCATGGTCCACGTGAAGCTTTCTGTGGTGGTGGCTGGCCAAGAGGTCATTGGAGTTGGGTGAACTTGGTCGTCGACTGGTCGCGATCGAGCTGAACTCGAAAGACCTACCAAAGGTTGGCCCTCTCCATGGAGCGATAGAGGGGAGGCATGTGGTCACTTTGGCACCATTGGCTGTCAGAGTAGTGTATGGAGGTGGACAAATGAGGCTCAAAAATTTGTTGGCAGTTGGCAGAACTTTGGTCCCGAAACTGGATTGGCCAAAACGTCACTCGTGTGATATTATTCAACCACTAGCATGTCAAGATCCACTATAGAACTTAAGAGAAGTCCATTAGCAGCATTTTGACAACAAGATCACCCCATTTGGTAATCAGACGAGAGAGAATTTTTCATTCAAAGTGTTAGGAGGCTGGATAGCTCTCTAAGATTGGGATTTTTTACTTTAAATCCAAAATTAGAGTTATCCGAAAGGCGTTAATACAATTAACTCCATATGGAGACCAATACCTCATTTCCTAACTAATCTCTACATTTCGTAGCACCCAATTGGATAAAAAATTAAATCAATTAGAGCAATATTTGAAGCGGTGTAGTAGAAATACTATCGGTCAATGGGCAGTGATTCATGGGTGAGTCGAGTTGATCAGACTTGGTCCCCACCAAACCCACTTCCTTTTTTTTATTTTTATATTTAAATTACCATTTTACTCTTTTAGCTTCTTTTGATAAATAAATCCAAAAATGTGACCTTGTTCGAGCGAAAACTGGCTTCCCAAAAACCTTATTTTTTGTGCCTAGAACCCAATGCCAAATTCGATGGGATCCCTAGTCCCAACATCAAATTTCCTATCCCATTATCAATATTGGGTCATGATCCGAATTTGACTTTACAAATCTTGACTCGGGTTACATTCCCAGTTTGGGGTTCCATGCTCAATTTCAATTTTTTTTCTGTCGTTCGGTATTCTATTCTCGATTTTAGATTTTAGCCTAGGTTTCTAATTTTATTTTTGGTTTTGGTTATTAGTTTTAATTCATAATCTCATTTCCCGGCTTAGGGTTTTATTTTTAGTTTGAATTTTACTCCTGATTCATATTCAATTTTTTGTGCACTTGTACTTAACCCAAATTTCAGCAGTTCTACTATTACATCAAAGGTTACCCATGCAAACTCGATCAAATAGAGTTGTTCTTCCAAGTTGATTCAAGGATTATGACTTCTACGTTGCCTCATCTACATCATCATTTTCCTCCATTCATCTTTGCTCATTCCATTGCTACACATGATCCAAACATTAACAACATTTAACTTCATCCCAAATATGACAACAATCACTACAAGAAGAACTTCCTCTTGGTGAACGAGCATAGAACTTGGTTAGGAGTGAAAGAGAGTGAAAGAGGCTTGGTGAACGATTGAGTAAAGGAAAACTTACCGAGATGAGCCTATGTAAGTAGAGGTTCATAGAGGCCCCTACAAATGTCACATGATTCATGAAGGATATAACATATTTACCTAGTGGTGATTTTGTTTAAAGCTGAGGCCTTATCAAATTTTACTTACTTCTCGGACAATGAGGAAAGTTCAAGCTTGACAATTATATATGGCACTTGGAGTAAGTCCAAAATTGACTTGGATTTGTGTTTTGGTATTATAGACATTATTTTATTATATTGCCATCTATCTAAAAACTTATCACAAAAATGATAAGAAATAATTAATTGAAAAATATGTAATGATTGTCTTTAATAGACAAATATATTATAATTTTGACATCTTTTATATAATAGTTAGAGTATACACTAATACATCTATCTAATTTAAGGGTTGTATATGAGTGTATTCTTGGAGAGAGAGTATTTTGTAATAGTATATTTCATAATGATTGAATATAGTAAGTAATTTTGACATATTTTTAATTGAAAATATAGTCTCTCTAATAATCAAACTCCTAACTTTCGTTAGTTTTAATGAAAGTTAATGTCAACTTACATGACAAATCTACATCTAACTTGATTTTGTCTATTTTGTATGGTAAAAGTTAAAGTCATGAATCACAATTTTCTTAGAAGTAATTTCAAGATTTGGAATATAACAGTCACAAAAATTTGGTAAGATTATTATTGATACTAGAAACAAATATTTATTAATTGTATCACTTACTTAAATTTAACCAATAAGAAGAAATACCTCCAACAATCAATGAGGCATGCACACTTTTATAATGTGCATAGTTATGAAATTCAACCAAAAAATTAATAAAAATGGAATTGATGGCATTTTATATAATAGACCTAATATTGAGGAGGTGGAAGGAGCCACTTAGAAGCCACTATGAAGGTAAGGGAGAGAAATGGTTTTGCTTCTTCATCCGTCAATTGCTTTACAAAGTTAACCCGCTTCACCTTATCTGCTCCTGTGCCAATATTCTTGTACTCTGAAAATTCACTTGTCCTATATCCAGAATTTAATAATGAAATAAATGAGTAGGTCAATTAATATTAGTACTCCATTCAAAATTCTTAAAGAAAAAACATGCTTTTGAGGAGACCATTGTTCTTACTTCTCGCGCTCAACGTGGAAATTGTTTGTCCAACCTTCGGGTTTAACAACTTCGCTCATCTCTGTGTAGGCAAAAACGACCCTAGGGGAAGTCCTCCATGGACGACCCAAGAATGTACCACTACCGGTTCCGTTAATGGTGCAATGGACGAAGGAGAAACCCGTGTCTTCATTCTTGCTCTCCCTATCTTGAGCCGTGATGAAGGAGAAACCCTCATCACCAAGACAATTGAGATGAGTATTTAGGTAGATGGATGTGCCGGCGCCAAAGATGAAGTCTACGGTGCCTTCAACGTAGCAGTCTTTGTAGAAATGGAATCCACGGTCGTCACAAAGGGTATCTTGGAACCCTAAGAATTGACAATTATAGAATGCAGCTTTATCCCCAGAGATTCTCATGGCCACTCCTTGTGCATTCGGTTGATTAAAACCGGGCCTTGGTGAAGAGTTCTTTACACAATCAATAGCAAAACAAACCAACAATAGAGTTAAAGCCACCTTGACCTTTTTTATTATTAGTATTTCATATCATTTTATCATTGTAAAGGAGAAAAAAAGATTAATCATTTTAATGGTAGAAAATACAAATATATTAATAAGAGATATACATATTGCACTAAAATATATACAAATTACACCCATATATTTACAACTATTTTTTGCACATTCGTGTAAAAACTTCGAGTATACTCGAATGCAAGAAAATCAATAAAAAATATGTCTATATTAAAAAATATGTCCCTAATATTTATATTTTTACATGTATTATAAATTTAGGATAATTTCATCCATATAACACACTCGTGAAGCAATATACACCATCTCAATGATATGATACCAAAAGGTCAATTCAGAACTAATATTAAGTAAAAAATATTGCAATATATAAATATATTAGTTTAATTTGTAAATATATTGATCTAATCTACAGATTTGTTATTAGATACAGAATATTTTTTAAGTGTACTAGTACAAATTGACAAACTTTTTTATTTCTTAGCGTAAATAAACCCTAAGAGATATTTGTTTTAAAGAATTTATTTATCCAAATTTATTTAAAAAAACATTTTTACTACAACACCCTTAAAATATTTTAAGATTAAGGCGAAACAATAATAATTGTACTCATGGAGTGCCAGTAAAAAAATTTTAAGACAACCAAGAAAAAAGTTTCTTTTTCAATAAAGTAGAAATACTAAGTATACTTTTTATATCAATAGCCTATTTAACACAAGCAAAAAATAAGAATACCTCAATTATAAGATTTGCAGCCATGAAATAATCAGAATCCACAATTAGACTTGCACTGTCCTCGGTTCCATATTTTGATGCAACACCGTTAAAAGTGAGTGTGGGCATATCTTTTGGGTCACCTAATAAAGTGATGAAAGGTTTGGTACGTTCAATCCAAATCTTCTCATTATAAACTCCACCACCAATTGACAAAATGACGCGATCACTATTGCCTGGAACTACGCTCTTCATAGCATCTGTTATACTCTTAAAATCTCCGGAACCATCCTTCTTCACCTTGATGATCTTGGGTTTATCCTCTGCCACCTCTAGATTAGGGTCAACTTCTCCCTTCCTAGAGGCAATTGGCTTGATAATGTCTTTGAACCAATTGTCCACCTCAGACTTTTCGGCAGGAATCTCGAAGGCTTTAGTCACTGTTATGAGGGAAACAAAGATCATCAGGATAGGTTCAATTCTGATAGCCATGTTTTGTATTTGTGTTGAGATTATTAGTGAATTATGGTAGAAGTATAGAAAAGGTAGATTTATATAGAAGGTTTCAGGAAATGGTCAATATAGAGATTTGTAGCTAATGGTTGAGGGATGTTTATGGGATGAAAATTTGGGATGGAAAATGCTATTCTTAGATAACAAGCTGAAGATAGACAATAGAGAGCTCATCCATCAACTTGTGGTAAGAAACATGAGATACCATGTATCAATGTTGATCATGTTATCTTGGTGAATATTTTAACTTTAAAGATTGCTCAATCTTCGTATCCTATTATTGATTTCTTTTCTCATCATATCTTTCTATGATCATAATAGCATTCTATATTCTAGTCTCTTGGGTGGTTTGGTTGCATATTTGTCCATTTTACAAGTAGTGCATACACCTAACACAAACACTCTTATTGATATATCTCATTCACGAGTGAAACCCATGTGTACTAGATCAAATCTGGTTGGTCAAGGATTAAAATTGTCACTTTGTCTTATCACTATCTTCATTTTCTTCAACTTATCACCTTATTTGTAGGTGTATATCCTATGAAAAATCATCAACTTCACATTTATTATTTACTCATTCCATTGATAAGTAGAATCCCACCATTAATAAGTTAAACAAGGTATAGCTTCATCATTAATATGACAACAAGCACTAGAAGAGTAACGGATCCTCCGCATGTCTACAATACATTGTTTATCATCTTCTAACTTAGACATCAATGAGTAGTAGGGTGCTAATAGATTTACAATATAAAATTTCTTCTGGATAGCTCAATTGAACAATATAAAGCATGACTTATTCCAAAGGTTATACATAACAAGAGTGAGTTATTTATCTTAATGAATTTGTCCATGGTTATCTATCTTAATGTATTTGTCCATTTTGCTAAGCTATATTGATGCATTTGTCCTCATAATTGCCATATCATTCAATGGATGGAAGGTGAGTAATACATTTCCTTGTGGGGATGTATATGCATATTTTTATATGTTAGCAATAAATTTCTTTAAGATGACTAAATGAAGTTTCACTCCCTAATAGAGAATTAAAAGGGGTAAGGAAAATAATTTTTTTTTAATATCTCAATATTGGTGGTCATGTGTAATTTTCACTAAATACTATGAAGTAAAATGGGAGGAAAAAGTGAAAATATAAAAATCATTGTAGATTGTTGGAAAAGCCTCAATTTTTCATAAATATGATTGTTTTTGTTCCATTTGACAAACTTATTTTTATCAAATCGATTAAGCATGGAGCCTAATAGAAAGTGAATGAACTTTGGAGGGTGATTATGTAAAGAAAAACTTTCTAAGATGAGCTTGCAAATAATAATAGAGGTCCCCATAAATGTGACTATTTATGTAAGGGCATGACGTATTCATAGTGGTGATTTTGTTTAAAATATATGCATCTCAAATTTCTCTTGGTTATGGGTCAAGAAGGAAAGTGCAAGATTGGCTTTGAGGTAGGACTTATGTTGTGCATTTATAAAGACTTTAATCCTACAAATTGGATAATTAGAGTTGAAGGACCTTTATAAATGCTGATTGGCATAATGCGGGTCATCATTAAGATTATTTTACTCTATTACCTTCAAGACAAAAGCTATTTAACTGTAAAAAAATCTTTAATTAGCAAATATATCATAATTTTGACATCTTGAGATGAGATGATAGTTATAGTAGATATTCCTACTATTAAAGCATCCATACCTTAAAGAATCCCAATACTATAAACAACTTTACACAAAGTCAATCCCATACACAACATTATACAAAGTCAATCCCAAGATTGTAGGGATTGATTCCGAGCAAAAGCCCAAATCCTTAACACTGTATCACACGATCTTGATCTACAGTAAGTGAATCACAAGATTGTAGAAATGATTCTGAGGAGTAGTCCAAATCCTTAGCATGTGTATCACACGATCTTGATCTTGATTTTCATAATCATGTATCCTTAAGTTAGAGAAAAAAGTGGAATTAAATGGAGATCAGAAATCGATTTGAACATGAATGTTAGAAATTGGACAAAGTAAGTTGGATCAAACCTAAAATAACATTTTCTATTAAAAATTAATGATTAAAAACTAAAAGGAAACAAAAAGGAAAAAAAATTATTTTTGGCTCCAAATTATAAATAAAAAATGTAGATAACTTTATAAAAATAAAGAAAATTTGAAAATTAAACAAATGAAGGCCAAAATTAGATGGATCCATTAGAAAATGGTTAACCAAGTCAAATTGGTCAAAAACTAATCAAAGGAAATCAAATCGATCATACCATCTAAAAAACAAATCAAAGTGGCGGGAAATAAGTGAAAATGATGGAAAGATTGGTTGAGCCAAGATGAATCGACTATACAGATCAATTGGCAAGAAGTCTAACTAGTTGAGCACATAAGAAATCAATCGAATCAAGTCTAACTAGTCAATAAATAATCAAAGCAAAGTCAAATCGATCAAAACAAGATGAACCGTGCGAAAAGCAATCATGTGCCATGAACTTGATTGTCATGCCTCAACCCGATTTTGTTGGATCCCCGTGATCAACCCGCCACTCTCCCGACTTACTAAGTGTAGCCCCTTCTTTATAAACTGTAAGAAGTAAGACGTCCTTTAAACCTGCATCTTTTCTGAAATAACATAAATCAAAACTGTATAAAATTTGAAACTTATCGTATGTGTCTTACAGGTGTGTTAGCTAGTGGTTTTTGGGGTAAGCTTTTTAGGGTTACCTAAAAGGGGTACAGGAGAGGTGGTGAGTTCAACGACTCACTTAATCGGTATTTTAGGGTATGACATTTAGAAAAATAGTTTCAATTGGAGTGTGTTAGACTCCATATTTTTCTTTTAAAAACGTTTCATTCTTAAATTAGATTTTCATAGCCATTTCTCATCTAAACAGTGTGTTTATCAGTTAAGATACACCCTTCATCATGAAGGGAACACACATTCGTAGGCCAGCCCACCCAATGTACCCACTGGTGGCATCGGAGCGACTTTACCGGCCACCCAGATAGAAGCACATCCACTTCTACCCTTAGAACAAGTGGATGTATGCAACATCCGACCCTCAATCCCATAATAAACTCCATGTCCGTATGACAAAAGGGATCTCATCCAGTCCCCACCCTAGTCTCATGTGCAATGAAGCTACTTCGAGCTTCTCAAGACTTCTAGTACGACTAATTGCCCTTATCTCGACCAGGTCGTCTAGAGTCATAGGACGCATCACAACCCCTTTTGGGCGTCTTGAAGGTCCCATAAAATAGTGTATGCACAAATCAATAATTTTCCACATAAGCCATATAATATGTGGTACCACTAGTCTAACGGTCCCGACCCTAAACTCGACCTGCAGTTGTTTATCTTAACTAGTCCGAAAACCTATCATGTAGCACTGTTGCTAGTCCATCGAGTATGATGGTACTATCTCGGTACCATAGCCAAACAATTCATTCACGTAAGTTTTCATGGCTTAAAATCATGTTTGTTTACGAGCTCCTACTCGTGCCAACTAGCCTAGGGCCCATTGTTCGAGATTTTCAAAATCGAGCATATTAGCCCCCAAGTTCTAAAACTAAGGTCTCCGGCTTAACTGAGCTATTCAAGCTCTCATCAATGAGATCTCCCAAAGATTTTAGGTAGTGGCACACAGTTAGGGGAGAGCACTTCTGACAAAATAAACTTTTTAGTCGTCCATCACACCAACTAAGTATGAGTACATCTCCGCTTATAATCGATAAGCAGGTTTTTCCACTTCCT
The DNA here is from genome assembly GCA_030064435.1 of Trapa incisa. Classification (NCBI taxonomy): domain Eukaryota; kingdom Viridiplantae; phylum Streptophyta; class Magnoliopsida; order Myrtales; family Lythraceae; genus Trapa; species Trapa incisa. The sequence continues at coordinate 22,901,354 of CM057775.1, forward strand.
TTGAGTAAGTTTCATGATACCAATCAAGTATGATCTACTTACGACGGGTAATTACTTTTTCTGCATGATTTTCGCATCACTCCTCTCATGTGTGATAGTTAAAATACCACTTAGCAGTGGGTTTTCATTTCCGAGGTGCTTGTCATCCCAACCAGGTATGATATTAAATCTCACTCACTCGATAGTGCAGTGAATTTTCTCTTAGTCGACTTGTTGTCTTCATGTGAACATGTCTTAGCTGTCGTTCTTGGTACTTCATGTTCCTACACGATATGAACATCCTTGTTCATTATCTTTTGATCAAATAGCCTTCATTCATCTCGAATTTATGAGAAAACCAAACTTTTCATTTAATTGCAATTAGGTCGCTAAAGTTAGTTTTCTTTAACTCTAAGTCCCTAATGTCGGTTTTCCACCAAATTTGTCCCAAAACTCTAAAATTCACCTTAGGACCTCAATTTATTCAAAATCACAAAAAGGGGTTCAAGTTTCCCAAATTTCCAATTTGGTCTCCAACTTTTCCAAAATTACCATTTTGCCCCTTCTTTACAAAAATGGTACGTTTTGCCCAAAAAATTCCAAAAATTGCCCAATTGGTCGTGAAACATCTTTATCATGCCCAATTGGCCTTCAATTTTATGAAATTGCACTTTAGTCTCTCGAATTTTTGAAATCGCCAAATTTCTCCATATTTTAACCTTCTCACTCAGCTGAATTTGATTTTATCAAATTGACCAATCAATTGAGTTTATTTGTTTAAACTTAAATTAGATTGGAGTTCCTACACCTTCATTTAATTCAATTGCACTTTCAATCACACGATTTGATGTCGGAATGAGCTTGTTCAAGTGTCAAATCGTGCAATTCAAAATACAATTGAATCGTGTGGAAGTGTAAGAACTCAAATCCACCTTCAATTTCAACAATTAACTTCGATTAATCAGTCAATTTGATGAAATCAAATCCGATTAGGTTGGAATATTGAAATTGGGGGAAAATTTGGGGATTTCAAAAATTCGAGCGACTATAGTGCAATTTCATAAAATTGAGGCCCAATTGTTAATAGAAAAGATGTTGGAGGACCAAGTGGTCAATTTTTGGAAATTTTGGGTTGAAATTTACCGTTTTTGTAAAGTAGGGGCAAAATGGTAATTTTGGAAAAATTGGGTACCAAATTGTAAATTTGGGAAACTTGAACCCGTTTTTATGATTTTGAATCAATTGTGGTCCCAAGGTGAATTTTAGAAGTTTCGGGATTTAATTTGGGGTAAAATCGGCATTAGGGACCTAAGGTTAAAGAAAAAGAACTTTAGGGACCTAATTGTAATTAATTGAAAAGTTTGAGTATTTCATCCATTTAGGATGAATGAAGGCTATTAGGCCAAAGGGATAATGAACAAGGATGTTCATATCGTGTAGGAACATGAAGTACCGAGAATGCCAACAAGGACAAGCTCGCATAAAGACAAAGAACTAGTTAAGAGGAAAGCACTATGTTATCGAGTGATTTTTATATCATACCGAGTTGGGATTATAAGCACCTTAGCAATGAAAACCCACTACTAAGTGGAATTTTAAATATCACACCTGAATGGAGTGATGTGGAAATTACGTAAAAAAACTCTTTAGCGATTGTAAGTAGATCATTCCCAGTTGGTATGATAAACTTCCTAGAAGGAAATATAAAACACGTTCATCGATTATGAGTAGAGATATCCTCACACATGACTGGTGTGATGGATGGCTAAAAGATTAATTTATCGGAAGTGCTCTCCCCAAACTATGTGCCACTGCTTAAAATTATTAGGAGACCTTCTTTATGGCAGCTCAAATAGCTTAGATATGCCTGAGGCCTCGTTTTTGGAACTTGGGGGCTAATATGTCCTATTTTAAAATCTCGTATAGTGGGCCCAAGGCCAATTGGTATGAGCAGGAGCTCATAAACACACAAGAGATTAAACTATGAAAACTTTAATAAATGATGTGTTTGGCCATGGTACCAAGACAAGACCGACATACTCGATGGACTAGCGGCAATGTGATAAGATAGGTCGACGGACTAGTCGAGATAAATAGCTGCAAGTCGAGTTAAGGGTCGGGGCTGTTGGATCAGTGGCACCAAAGATTAAATGGCTTTTGAAGAAAACTGTTGTTTTGTGCATGCACTAAGTTACGAGACGTTCAAGACGCCCTAGAGTGGTAGTGATGCATCCTAGGGGCTACTAGACGATATGGTGGAGATATGGGCAGATTATTGTGCCAGCAGTCAAGGAAGCTTATCGTAGCTTCATGCACATGAGACCAACGTGGGGTCGGGATGAGGTCTCTGTACTCATATGGACACTAAGCTTTCTTAATGGTATTGAGGGTCAGATGTCACGCACATATTAGCCCCCAAGTTCTAAGATCGAGGCCTTTGACCTAACTGATCTATTGATGCTCCCATCAATGAGGTCTCCGAAAGATTTTAAGTAGTGACACACAGTTAGGGGAGAGCACTTCTAACAAAATAAACTTTTCAGTCGTCCATCACACCAACTGAGTATGAGTACATCTCCACTTATAATCGATAAGCAGGTTCTTCCACTTTCTTTGAGTAAGTTTCATCATACCAATAGGGTATGATCTACTTACAACTGCTAAGTAGTTTTTCCGCGTGATTTTCACATCACTCCTCTCATGTGTGATAGTTAAAATACCACTTAAATAGTGCAGTGAATTTTCTCTCACGTGAAGGCAACAAGTGGGTTTTCATTTCCGAGGTGCTTATCATCCTAATCGGGTATGATATTAAATCTCACTCACTAGATAGTGCAGTGAATTTTCTCTTAGTTGACTTGTTGTCTTCATGTGAACATGTCTTAGCTAGAGTTCTTGGTACTTCATGTTTCTACACGATATGAACATCCTTGTTCATTATCCTTTGACCTAATAGCCTTCATTCATCTCGAATTTATGAGAAAACCAAACTTTTCATTTAATTGCAATTAGGTCACTAAAGTTAGTTTTCTTTAACATTAAGTCCCTAATGCCGATTTTCCTCCAAATTGAGTCCCAAAACTCTAAAATTCACCTTAGGACCTCAATTTATTCAAAATCACAAAAAGGGGTTTAAGTTTCCCAAATTTCCAATTTGGTCCCCAACTTTTCCAAAATTACCATTTTGCCCCTTCTTTACAAAAATGGTATGCTTTGACCCAAAAATTCCAAAATTTACCCTCAATTTTATGAAATTGTACTTTAGTCTCTTGAATTTTTGAAATCACCAAATTTTCCATATTTCAACCTTCTAACTCAGCCAAATTTGATTTTATCAAATTGACCGATCAATTGAGTTTAATTGTTGAAAATGAAATTAGATTAAAGTTCCTACACCTTCAACTGATTCAATTGCAGTTTGAATCATGCGATTTGATGACGAAATAAGCTTGTTCATGCGTCAAATTCTGCAATTCAATCTACAATTGAATCGTGTGGAAGTGTAGGAACTCAAATCCACCCTCAATTTCAATAATTAACTTTGATTGATCAGTCAATTTGATGAAATCAAATTTGGTTAGGATGGAAGATTGAAATTGGGGGAAAATTTGGGGATTTCAAAAATTCGAGAGACTAAAGTACAATTTAATAAAATCGAGGCCCAATTGAGAATAGAAAAGATCTTAGAGGACCAAGTGGTCGATTTTTGGAAATTTTGGTTGAAATTTACCATTTTTGTAAAGTAGTGGCAAAATGGTAATTTTGGAAAAATTGGGGACCAAATTGGAAATTTCATAAACTTGAACCCGTTTTTATGATTTTGAATCAATTGTGGTCCTAAGGTGAATTTTAGAAGTTTCGGGATTTAATTTGGGGTAAAATCGGCATTAGGGACCTAAGGTTAAAGAAAAAGAACCTTAGGGACCTAATTGTAATTAATTGAAAAGTTTGAGTATTTCATCCATTTAGGATGAATGAAAGCTATTAGGCCAAAGGGATAATGAACAAGGATGTTCATATCGTGTAGGAACACGAAGTACCAGGAACACAAACAAGGACAAGTTCGTGTGAAGACAAAGAACTGGTTAAGAGGAAATCACTATGTTATCGGGTGAGTGGGATTTTTATATCATACCGAGTTGGGATTATAAGCACCTCGAAAATTAAAACACACTACTAAGTGGAATTTTAAACATCACACCTGAATGAAGTGATGTGGAAATTACGTGGAAAAACTCTTTAGCGATTGTAAGTAGATCATTCTCAGTTGGTATGATAAACTTTCCGGAAGGAACTAGAAAACCCGTTCATCGATTATGAGTGGAGATCTCCTCACACCTAACTGGTGTGATGGACGGCTAAAATATTAATTTATCGAAAGTGCTCTCCCCTAACTATATGTCACTACATTAAATTTTTGGGAGACCTTTTCTACGGGAGCTCAAATAGCTTAGATAAGCTTGAAGCCTCGGATTTGGAACTTGGGGGCTAATATGCCCGATTTTAAAATCTCGTACAGTGGGCCCAAGGCCAGTTGGTATGAGCAGGAGCTCGGAAACACACATGAGATTAAGCCATGAAAACTTTAATAAATGATGTGTTTGGCCATGGTACCAAGACAAGACCGATATACTCGATGGACTAGCGGCAGTGCAACAAGATAGGTCGACGGACCAGTCGAAACAAATAGCTGTAGGTCAAGTTGAGGGTCGGGGCTGTTGGACTAGTGGTACCAAAGATGAAATGGCTTATGAGAAAAACTGTTGCCTTGTGCATGCATTGAGTTACGAGACCTTCAAGACGCCCTAGAGTGGTAGTGATGCATCCTAGGAGCTACTAGACAACATGGTGGAGATATGGGCAGATTATTGTGCCAGCAGTCAGGGAAGCTCAACGTAGCATCATGCGCATGAAACCAACGTGGGGTTGGGATGAGGTCTCTATCCTTACATGGACACAGAGTTTTCTTTACGGGATTGAGGGTCGGATGTCACGTATATCCACTCATTCTCAAGGTAGAAGAGGACGTGCTTCTATTCAAACTAGGGAGTTTGAACTACTTTCTAAAAGTCATATTTTTAACACCCATTCACCGAGTTATTGTACTGATGCAACAAGGAAAAGTTATCAGCTAAGCCTCGCAACAACTAAAAGTACATGAGAGGAATTATCCTACCCATGACTTGGAATTAACTACAATAGTGTTTGCCTTAAAGATTTGGTGACACTACCTCTACAGGGTTAAGTGTAGGATATACACTAATCACAAATGTCTTAAGTATTTCTTAAGTCTGAAAGAGTTAAATTTCTGCTAGAGTAGATTGCTGAAATTGGTGAAGGACTATGACCTTGTGATGGAGTATCACTCCAAAAAGGAAAATGTGATGGCAGATAACCAAAGTCACTAATACCAAACCAAGGCAGCACAAATAAAGACAAGTTACATACTCTTGTTGCAACAGCTGGGAAGAATGGAGGTGGACCTAAATATGGAGAAGAGAGAGAATTGCTTGTTGGCTAATGTAGTGGTGAGACCCAGTCTAACAGAGCAAATTCAGGTACAATAATAGGCTGATAAGGAACTACAAACCTATTTGAACCCAATTAACAGAGAGATTAAACTGAACTATGACTTGTGAGGCGAGGGAGTGCTAGTCTACAAGGGTAGACTGTGTGTGCCTCAAGATAAGGAACTAAAAAAGTTAATTCTGGAGGAGACACACGATTCTGTGTATGCGATGCATCTGGGCAGTACTAAGATGTATTGCACCCTCAAACAAGGATATTGGTGGAAGGGAATGAAGAGGGATATTGCGGAATATGTAGCCCGATGCTTGTCCTGTCAACAGATTAAAGTTGAACATTTGAAACCATCCAGACTACTACAACCCTTGCCAATCCCGGAATGAAAATGAAAGCACATTACCATGGACTTTGTCAGAGGACTACCAGTGACCAGGAAGGGTCGAGATGCAATTTGGGTCATCGTGGATAGATTTACCAAGTCTGCTCATTTCCTCCCTATAAGAGTGATAGATATAGTGGAACAACTGGTCGCCTTATACATGAGGGAGATAGTAGGACTCCGTGGCATCCTAGTGAGCATAGTATTAGATAGAGACCCTAGATTTACTTCGAGGTTCTGGTCAAGTTTGCAATGTGCCTTGAGAACCAAGCTCTACATGAGTACAGTATTTCATCCTTAGACAGATGGACAATTTGAGCGAATGATCCAAACCTTGGAGGATATGCTGAGAGCATGCATACTCATCATGGATAAGGGTTGGGAGGAATACTTGTGCATAATGGAATTTGTGTACAATAATAGTTATCAGGCCAGTATTCAAATGGCTACTTATGAAGCCCTTTATGGACGACCATGTCGTACCCCTTTATTTTGGTAGAGGTGGGGGAAAGGAAGCTGGAAATGGTCGAACTAATCAAGGATGCCATAGAGAAGATCAAGCTAATCAGGAGTTGCCTTAAGGCTGCTTAGGACAGGCAAAAGAATTATGCGGATCATCAGAGAAGAGATATGGAGTTTGATGTGAGAGATCAAGTGTTTCTAAAGGTATCCCCATGGAGGGGAATACTTAGGTTTCAAAAATGGGGAAAGTTGAAACCAAGTTATATCGGTTCATATCCCATCGTCCAAAGGATAGAACCACTAGCCTACAAATTAGAACTACCTCCAAACCCGTCATAAAATACTTCTTAACATTTTTATCATAAGTTTTTAGGTAGATGACAATGTAATAAAATAATCTCTATCATGCCAAAACACACAAATCCAAGTCAATTTTGGACTTACTCCAAGTGCCATACATAATTGCCAATCTTGAACTTTCCTCATTGTTCAAAAAATAAGTAAAATTTGATAAGGCCTCAACTTTGAACAAAATCACCACTACATAAATATGTCATATTCTTCATGAATCATGTGACATTTATATGGGCCTCTATGAACCTCTACTTAGATAGGCTCACCTTCCTAAGTCTTCCTTTATTCAATCATTCTCTAACTCAACTCCACCCTTAATTGATATGACAAAATCAGTTTGTCAAATACAACAATAATATTCATAAGAAATCTAAGGCCTTTGAGATATCAAGTTTGTTAGAATATATTCACTTTTTCATTTCCTTCTTCTTTATAGTATTTACAAAAATGGCATACAATAACTAATATTGAGATATTAAAAATGAATTGCTTATCTTATTTGATGATATTTAAAGTTTAATCACCCTAATCATTTTAAATAGTCAATATGAGCGATCATCATGCATGCCAATGTGAGTATCTAGTCTACAAGTGAGTCACTATTATGACAACCTTGCATAGGATATTGACCTTCCCCACCTTATGCCATTCATTATAACTAAGATAGGTGCATTTTTATGGTCCAAAATTCTTACCCTATGCTTCTTAAAGAAATGTATTACTCACATATAAATATTCTCATATATATATATATATATATTCGTAAAGAAATGCCTTACTAACATATAAACATTCTCATTTATATCTTCTTAAAGAAATGCATTACTAACACTGATTAAATGATTAAATGAGGAATCAATGGGTAGCAATAAAGAGAAATTGAATTTTGACATAAATTAGCTTAGAAATGAAATGTATCAAGATAGATAACTCACTATAGTTTTGTATAGACATTTGCATTAAGTCGAATTTTGTATGATTCAATTGACCCATCAACACAAATTTACCATACTAGTTATAGTTTGGCGTAAAAAAGATGATAAAGAAGGTGTTGTTGGCATCTAGAGGAAGTTCTTCTTATTGTGATTGTTGTAATATTTGGGATGAAGTTAAATGTTGTTAATGTTTGGATCATGTGTAGCAATGGAACGAGAAAAGATGATTGGAGGAAAATAAATATGTAAATGAGACAACTTAGGAGTCATAATCCTTGAATCAACTTGGAAGAACAACTCTATTTGATCTAGTTTTCATGAGGAACCTTTGATGTAATAATAGAACTTTTGGAATTTAGGTTAAGCACAAGTGGATTGAAAATCGAGTGTGAATCGGGAATAAAATTCAAACTAAAAATAAAACACTAAGTCGGGAAATGAGATTATGAATTAAAACTAATACCCAAAACCAAGAATAAAATTCTAAACCCGTGATCAAATTTGAAATCGAGAATAGAATATGGAACCACAAATAAAAATTGAAATTGAGCATGGAACCCGAACTGGGAATGGAACCTAAGTTAGGATTTGTAAAGTAAAATTTGGATCATCGCCCAATTTTGATAATGTGATAGGAAATTCGATGCCGAGACTAGAAATCCCATCAAATTTTGGATCGAGTTCCTAGGCACAAGAAATAAAGTTTTTGGGAAGTCGGTTTCCGCTTGAACAAGGTCGACATTTTAGATTTATTTATCGAACAAACCTAAAAAGAGCAAATTTGTAATTTAAATATAAAAAGAAAAAGAAAAAGAAGGGAAGTCGAGTTGGTGGTAACCGAGTCTGGTCGACCTGACTCACCTGTGAGTCACCACCCATTGACCAATAGGATTTCTATTGCACTGCTTCAAATATTGCTCTAATTGATTTAATTTTTTTATCAAATTAAGTGCTACAAACTGTGGAGATTAACTAGGAACTGAGGTACCAGTCTCCATATGGAGTTAATTGTATTAACGTTATCATGCCCCAACCCGATTTGGTCAAATCCCCATGAGCAATCTGCGACTCTCTCGATTTATTAAGAGTTTCCCCTTCTCTAAACCGTGAGGAGGAAGGCATCCTTTTCATATGTATCTTTCCTGGAATAGCATTAATCAAAACTAAATACATTAAACCTTACGCACCCAGTTATGGATGGGAGCATATTTACCAGCCACCCTCATAGATGTCCATAACTTCTACCCAGAGTTTGAGTAAACATCTCAGATGTTCAACCCTCAGACCCATCCCGACCTCAGCCGGTCTCATGCGCATGAAGCTACGTCTAGCTTCCTTGAATGCTAGCATGACAAACTGCCCTTATGTCATACCCCGACCCGGTTAAGTCAGATCCCCGTGATCAATCTGCCACTCTCCCGATTTATTAAAGGGTTTCCCCTTAATATAAACCGAAAAGAGAAAGACGTCCTTTCAACCGGTACCTTTTCCTAAAATAACAAAAATCAAAATTGCATAATATTTTAAATTTATCATACCTGTCTCACAGGCATCTTAGGGATGGTCTTTAAGAGTAGGCTTTTCGGAATTTCCTAAAAGGGATATAAGGGTGGGGGTGAGTATGACTACTTAGTGAATGGGTTTTCAAAACTTTTAACTTTTAGGGAAAATGTTTGTTTTGGAGTGCGCCAGGCTACTTTCTATAAAAAAATCATTTCATTTCAAATCTCAGGTTTTACCACCATTTCCTTATTAATCATTGTGTGTCATCACCCCACACACATCCTTCATCATGGAAGTTAAATACACATTCACAGGTCAGTACGTCCACTAAACCCACTTGTGGCGTCGGAGTGAGTTTACCGCCCACCTAGATAGAATGCCGTCCACTTCTACCCTAAGAATAAGTGGATGTACGCGACATCCAACCCTCAATCCCGAAATCAATTCTCTGTGTCCGTATGAGTATAGAGACCTCATCCCGTCCCCACCTCGGTCTCCTGCACTTGGTGCTACTTCAAATTTTGCACTGTCACCTGGTACGATGAACTGCCCTTATATTGACCAGGTCGTCCATGGCCCTTAGGATCCATCACTACACCTCTTGGGCGTCTTGATGGCCCCATAATCACAGTGCATGCACAATCAGTATTTTCTTACCATGTCATATAATCTATGGTGCCACTATTCCAACGACCCCGACCTTCAACTCAACCTGCAGCTATTTGTCTTGATTGGTCCAGAGACCTATCATGTCGCACTGCCACTAGTTGACTAAATATGTCGGTCCTATCTTGGTACCATAACCAAACAATTCATTTATTAAAGTTTTAAAGCACATATTTCATGTTTGTTTACGAGCTTCTACTCGTGTCCACTGGCCTATGGCCCATAGTTCAAGATTTTTAAAACTGGGCATAGTAGCCCCCAAGTTCCAAAATCGAGGCCCCGGGCCTATAAGAGCAATTCGAGCTCCCGTCAAGAAGGTCTCCCAAATCTTTTAAGCATTAGCACATAGTTAAACGAGAGCACTTCCGACAAAATATGTTTTCAACTTTTCATCATACCAACCGAGTATGAGGACATCTCCGTTCATAACCGATGAACGAGTTTTCCACTTCCTTCAAGGAAGTTTCATCATACCAACTGGGTATGATATACTTACAACTGGTAAGTAGTTTTTCCACGTGATTTTCACATCACTTCTCTAAGTTGTGATATTTAAAATACCACTAAATAGTGGGTTTTTATTTCGAGGTACTTATTACTCCCAACCGAGTATGATATAAAATCCCACTCACCCAGTCATGCAGTGATATTCCACTTGGTCTGTTTCCGTCCCTAGTGAGCTCAACTTCAGCTGGTGTTCCCGATGTCTCATTTTCCTACACGAAGTGATCATGGTTGTTCATTACTCTTTGGCCTAATAGCCCTCATTCATTCCAAATGAGTGAGAAAACCAAACTTTCTACTTATTTGCAATTAGATCCCTAAAGTTATTTTTCTTTAACTCTAAGTCCTGTATGCTGGTTTTTCCTCAAACTGAGTCCCAAAACTCTAAAAAATTTTCTTAGGACCTCAATTTATTCAAATTAACAAAAAGGTGTTTAATTTCCCAAATTTCCAAGTTGGTCCCCTAACTTTTCCAAAACTACCATTTTACCCTTCCTTAAAAAAAAGGTAAGTTTCACCCCAAAAATTTTAAAATAAATCAATTGGCCCTATAACATTCTTATCATACCCGATTGAACCTCAATTTTATAAAATCACATCTTGGTCCTTTGAATTTTTTACAATCCCCAAATTTTCCCCCAATTTCAACTTCCTAATACAATCGAATTTGATGTAATCAAATTGACCGTTTAAACATTTCTGATTGTTGAAATTGAAGTTGAAATTGAGTTTCTACATGTTCATATAATTCTCTATCACTTTGAATTGAAAGTTTTAACGTCGGAACGAGCTCAAACGGAGCTTCGCTAGAAATTAGACTATACAGAGAGAAAACTTCGATTGCTCACCGGTGGGGGTGCGACGGTCTGAGATTTCTAACTAGGCAAGTAGCTATCCTCCTGAGGTTCTTCCTAGGATCAAGAATGACATCAATTGATGTCGAATTGGATTATAATTCCGTCATTGAAATTCGATCGACTCTCTCTCTAACACCGATCAGAAATTGCAGATGGGAGCCGAATCAGCTTACCTTTCGGCCCTAATTCGGTCGTGGGAGGGCTGAGGGAGTGTTAGGAGGGCTTAGTTTGGCCTGAGGGGGCTTGAATTCGCTGATTTTAGTTCAGACAAAAATAGGGCAGCTTCGGTCCACCGTAGCTGCTTCACTATTCTATCAAGTCGGTGTTTCTCCAACGACTCTTGGAGCAAACGGGGACTACAGGCGTATAGCTGAGTTCTCCCTAGTTCTAAGGAATCCAACCTCACCTTCTTTGGCTTAGAATTGACCCTATATCAGAACTGTGGTTCGAGCTTCGTCGAAAAATTAAGCAACTGAGAGAGAGTGAGCTTTTTAGGTGTGGAGAAGGTGAATGAGGAGAGGGTCTTTATATAGGAAGTTTACGGACTTCTTGGCCATTCGATTGGTACCTTAATGGTGGTCATTTATTGCCTAAAACTCCTTGGCCAGAGACTTTTCAGCTTTGCCAGCGGTGTATGATTTTTTGGTGAGTGAACAATGCTGTCATCTGAATGAAGAAGATGATAATATTCCAAACCGGATCGGACCAGTCCGAACCAGGTGCAAAGCTTAAACCGGCCAGTTCACTCCCCATTCGACCGAATTTTTAAAATCTAAAAATTTCTAAATTCATCTAAATTCATTTCTATCCATTGGTGGCCTCAAATCTCAAATTTGAATTATTTAAGCTACCTAGAAAAATGAATTTAGAATCCGGTTCAATAGTGGTTCAAACTAGTCCAAACCGGTTCAATCCGGTTCGAATTCGGTTCACCTGAACCGGGTTGGTTTTCATCTTCAATTCCTTTTCATGACTTTTGGGACTCTTTGGGTCACTCGGAATCCATAAATTTCCCAGTTTGCCCTTTCTCTATCAGTTCCGATTCATGAATCTACTTGGTTCATAAACCGGTTCTATTTGGTTTGGACCCGATTCACTCGAACTGGTCTGGTTTTTCTCTCCCATTTTGTCCTAAGGTTCTTTTCCAAGGTTTATGAATCTTTTTTAGTCATATAGGAGTTATAAATTCTCAAATTTTCCCGTTTCTTGATATTCAGGCTTGTAGAAAAACTCGTGTTTTTTTTAAAGTTTGAATTGATCGACTTTTCCCCGATTTTTATCATTATCAAAGGACGGGATTTACAACTCTCCCCTCCTTTTAGGGGTTTTGTCCTCAAAATGGTTATACGTTAAATAATTGAGGGTAACTATTTCTCATCATACTCTCAGTTTCCCATGTCTCTTCTTGCATGGGTCCGTTCTGCCATAAAACCTTGACCATAGGAATTTTCTTGTTCCTCAAATTCTTGTCTCTCCAATCGATGATTTTCACCGGTTCCATCTGATTGGTCAGGTTCTCCTCTAGCTCCATTAGAGGTCGGTCAAGTACATGAATAGGATCAGGCTGATATTTCCGAAGCACTGAGATGTGGAATACATCATGTATTCTCTGCAGATTAGTGGGCAGTTCCAATTTATAATCTACCGATCCTATCCTTTGAATGATGGGATATGGACCAATATACCTTGGTTTCAGTTTTCCTCTTTGCTGAAACCTAAGTATTCCTCTCGATGGGGATACTTTGAGGAATACTTGATCTCCCACCTGGAACTCCAGATCTTTCCTTCGATTGTCCACGTAACTCTTTTGCCTATCCTATACGGTCTTAAGAGTACTCCTTATTAATTTTATCTTCTTTGTGGCATCCTCAATTATTTATGTCCTTTCTAACTTCTTTTCCCCCACTTCTTCCCAAAATAGAGGGGTACAACATGGTCGTCCATAAAGGGTTTCATAGGAAGCCATCTAAATACTGCCATGATAGCTATTATTGTAAGCAAATTCCATCATTCACAAGTTTTCTTCCCATATTTTATTCATGGTGAGTACGCACGATCTTAGCATGTCTTCCAAGGTTTGGATGGTTCACTCAGACTGCCCATCTGTCTGAGGGTAAAATGTTGTGCTCATATGAAGTTTAGTCCCTATAGCTTTTTGTAAGCTTGGCCAAAACTTAGAGGTAAATCTTGGATCTCTATCTGATACTATACTCACCGGGACACCATGTAGTGTTATGATTTCCTTCATGTATAAGACAACTAGTTGTTCTATTGTGTATGTCACCTTTATAAGAAGGAAATGTATTGATTTGGTCAATCTATCTACTATGACCCAAATCGCACCTCAACCCTTTCTTGTCACTAGTACCCGTGATGAAGTCCATGGTGATGTGCTCCCATTTACACTATGGATTTGGTAAGGGTTGTAGCAGTCCTGATGGTTTCTGATGCTCTACTTTTATCTGTTGACAGAACAAACATCTGGCTACATATCCCACATCCATATTTGAGGGTGTGGTACATCTTAGTACTGCCCAAATGCATAGCATACACCGAATCGTGTGCCTCTTCCAGAATTAATCTCTTCAACTCCACATCCAGAAGCACACATACACTACCCTTATAGGTTAGTACTCTGTCACCTCGCACATCGTAGTCCGATTTCCTTTCTCTGTTATCCGGATCCAAATAAAATTGAAGTTTTTTTTATTAATCTTTTGTCAAGCCTTAATATGCTCAGTTAGACTAGGTCTTACCGCCACATTAGCCACCAAGCATTTTTCCTGTTTTTCTATCCCCAGATCCACCTCCATCATTCCCAATTGTTGTAACAAGGGTAGGTAACTTGCCTTTACTTGTGCCGCCTCAGTTTGATACTTGCGAGTTAAGGCATCTACTACCACATTTGCCTTTCTGGGGTGATATTCTATCACAAGATCATAATCCTTCACCAATTCCAACCAACTTCTCTGACAGAGATTTAACTCCTTCTAAATTAGGATGTATTTAAGGCTCTTGTGATCTGTATATATCCTACACTTAACCTCGTAAAGGTAGTGTCACCATATCTTTAGGGCAACACTATTGTAGCTAATTCCAAGTCATCAGTCAGGTACTTTCTTTCATGTCAGTTGTCGCAAGGCATACAAGATGACCTTCCCTTGTTGCATTAAGACACATCCAAGCCTTTGTCTAGAGGCATCACTATAGACTGTGTACTCTCCTTCATTAGGATTAGGTAAGGAGAGTATTGGTGTGGTTATTAGTTGATTCTTTAACTCTTGAAAAAACTTCTCACAACTTTCATCCCATTTATACTCAACTCCCTTCCTGGTGAATCGAGTTAGAGGAGCTGCTATTTTAGAAAATTCTTGCACAAACTGTCTATAATATCTTGCCAATCCTAAGAAGCTTCTTATTTCTGTAGGATTCCTTGGAGCCTTCCAATATGATATGGCTTCCACCTTAGCTGGATCTACATTAACTCCCTCCTTAGATACGATATGCCCTAAGAATCATACCTCCTGCATCCAGAACTCACACTTGGAAAATTTTGATTATAACTGATTTTCCTTTAATATCTCCAATGTAGTTGCCAAATGCTCTTCGTGTTCCGACCTAGTTCATGAGTATATAAGGATGTCATCTATGAACACTATCAAGAACCTGTCCAAATGAGGTTGGAACATGCAATTCATTAAGTCCATGAAAGCTGTCAAGGCATTCATCAATCCAAACGACTTCACTCTAAATTCATAGTGTCCATATCTGGATCGAAATGTCGTCTTAGGGATGTCCTCTTCTCTAATCCTTAGTTAGTGATAGCCCGACCGAAGGTCTATTTTTGAGAAGTATGTTGCTCCTTTTATCTGATCAAACAAATCATCTCTCCTTAGGAGTGGGTATCGATTCTTGATGGTGACCTGGTTCAGCTTTCTGTAGTCAATGCACAGTCTCATACTCTCGTCCTTTTTCTTTACGAATAGAACAGGAGTACCCCATAGAGACTTACTTGGACGTATAAAATTATTTTCCAATCATTCATCTAGTTGTTCTTTTAATTCTTTCAGCTCTGCTGGAGCCATGCAATATGAAGCTTGGGATATAGGGTTTGTTCCTAGGCTTATTTCTATGAACTCCACTTGTCGACTTGGAGGTAGTTCGGGTAGTTCTTCAAGAAAAACCTCTGGATAATGTCTGACTACCGAAATGTCTTCTAGTTCCTTTTCTTTAGACTTCTCATCCACAACCATGGCCAGAACAATTGTACATCCTTTCTGTATCATCATTTGAGCTTTCAGGTGGGACAATAATTGTACTTCAGTTTTCCTTCTATCTCCATGGAACTTTAGTCCTTTCATCTTGGAAGTATGGAAAGTTATCATCTTCCTTCTACAATCCATCATTGCTTGATGATTACTCAACCAGTCCATTCCTAGAATTACTTCAACCTCCTATAGGGGTAATGGGATCAAGTCAGCTTCAAGTTGGATTCCTCTAATTCTTATCTCACACCTCTTTAATTGTTTATTTATGTTCAAACCTTCTCCTAAAGGTGTAAGGATGTTAAGGCTTTGTACTAGTGGAGTGAGTTCTAGGGGTACTTTCGAAACCAACTCTTCCTTGATAAATGATCTCTCTGGTCCGGAGTCAAAGAGAGCATAAACTTATTATCCCCATAGTTGTATATACCCCGATTTAAGAAGCGTATGGTTTAGAAGGAATTCCCTTTATTAAATCAAAAGATGTTTAGTTTACATGACTCCTTTGAACTAATTTGTAGGGTTCTGGGATGTACTCGCTACAATGCTAGGGTCTCCTCTTGCCTCCTCCTAAGTGAGGCTGTATACTCTAGCTAGTACTCTTGCTATAGCATCTGGCCTGGGGTTTTGGGATTCCCTTGAGGTGGTCCAAGAGTATTCCTCTGCCTGTTCTCCCTAAGGGTGGGACAATCCTTTATGAAGTGTCCCACTTGTCTGCATGCGAAACAGGTATGACATGCTCCATTGTGGTTCCTTTGACACTACGGGCAGTGAGGGTTTCCTTGGGGTAAGGTAGGGACTATTCTAGGAGAAGGTGGTGGCATGCCCCTTCTCCATTAGAATACCAATTTGTTTCCTCCTCTTGGGCCGTTATATTCTTTTCGTCCTCCCTAACGGTTTGGATCCTTATCCCCCTTTCTAGTCGTCTGCTCCGGTCGATGACATCGAGTTTATACCAGTCGCTCACACTTGTGAGCCATACTAATTACAACTACCAGGACTGTGGGGCATCCCAGTACTCCCATACGGTCTCTAATGTCCATGTTGAGACCATCCACAAACCTCTTGCATATGTCAGCTGGCCTAGCTAGGTCGGGAGCAAATGGTCCTAACTCATTGAATTTTGTTTCATACTCCAATATGGAGTTAAGCCCTTGTCGAAGCCAGATGAACTTTTGCTTCTTCTCATTTATTAGGTGGGGTGCCAGGTACTTCTCTGAGTACCTCTCCTCAAATCGTTCCCAAGTGGGGATGGTGGTATGTAGGTTTCAGACATTGTCCCACCACTGTCTAGCGCTTCCTTCCAAGAAGAATTCCATCAGGATCACCCTATCCTTCGGTGGTATCCTGATAATTCCCATCAACTTCTTGGTATTGGCGAGCCAATCCATGGTGATTCCAGCAACCTTTCTCTGAGGAAAGGTTTACATCCTAGTTGTCAGAGAGTTTTGAGATTTCTAGGAATGTCCGTTGGAGCGGTTGGATTAGTAGTGGGAGGGTGGGATTTCACTTCTTCTGGTTCAACCTGAGAGTTGGTGTCTGCCTCAGGAGCGAGGTTTGGTTGGAAAAATACACGGGTGAACTCCTCATACAATCTTCGATGCTCCTTGCTGAGTCTAGGAGGAGTTGTCTGGGCTGCTCTGGGAGTTTCTATAGATAGGGGTGGTTAGGCGGTGTTGGAGATGGCAGTCCTAGTTCTCTTGGTCCCTTTCTTTAGAGCCATTTCTATAAATTTTTAAAATAATTTCGATTAGTTACTATATTTTCTAGCCTTGATTATATATTTAAGGAAACAGGCTCTAATACCACTAAAGTTGTCACTCCCCGACCCAATTTGGTTAGATCCCTATGATCAACCCGCCACTCTCCCGATTTATTAAAAGGTTTCCCCTTATTATAAATCATAAAGAGTAAGGCGTCCTTTCAACCTGTACCTTTTCTTGGAATAACATAAATCAAAACTACAAAATATTTTAAATTTATCATATCTGTCTCACATGCGTCTTAGGGGATGGTCTTTAAGGGTAGGCTTTCCGGAATTTCCTAAAAGGGATATAAGGGAGGGGGTGAGTACGACTACACAGTGAATGGGTTTTCAAAACTTTTAACTTTTAGGAAAAAAAGTTCGTATTGGAGTGTGCTAGACTCTTTTTTTCAACAATCCTTTCATTTCAAATCTCAGTTTTTACCACCATTTCCTTACTAATCATGGTGTGTCATCACCCAATACATATCATTCATCATGAAGGTGAAACACATATTGTCATGTTGGTACGTCCACTGAACCCACTTGTGGCATCGGAGTGACTTTACCGGCCACCTAGATAGAAGCACATCAACTTCTACCCTAACAATGACTCGATGTACGTGACATTCAAATCCTCAATCCCGAAATCAATTCTCCGTGGTCGTATGAGGACAGAGACCTTATCCCATCCCAACTCCGGTCTCCTGCGCTTGGTGCTACTTCAAGGTCACCTGGTATGATGAACTGCCCTTATATTCACTAGGTTGTCCAGGGCCCTTAGGACGCATCACAGTAAATGCACAATCAATATTTTCTTATAATGCCATATAATCTATGGCACATATTTCATGGTAGTTTATGAGATCTTACTCGTGTCCACTCGCCTATGGCCCACTATTCGAGATTTTCAAAACCGGGCATAGTAGCCCCCAAGTTCTAAAATCGAGGCACCCAACCTATAAGAGCTATTCGACCTCCCGTCAAGAAGATCTCCCAAATCTTTTAAGCACTGGCACATAGTAAGGGGAGAGCACCTCCGACAAAATATGTTTTCAACTATCCATCATACCAACCGAGTATGAAGACATCTCCGCTCATAATCGATGAACGGGTTTTCCACTTCCTTCGAGTAAGTTTTATCATACCAACCAGGTATGATCTACTTACAACTAGTAAGTAGTTTTTCCGTGTGATTTTCACATCACTTCTCTAAGTTGTGATGTTTAAAATACTATTAAATAGTGAGTTTTCATTTCGAGTTACTTATCATTACCAACTGGATATGATATAAAATCCCACTCCCCAATTTTTCCTCCAATTTCAACTTACTAACACAGCCAAATTTGATCTAATCAAATTGACTGATCAAACACTTCTTATTGTTGAAATTGAGATTCTACATGTTCATAAGATTCTCTAGCACTTTCAATCACAAGTTTTAATGCCAAAACGAGCTCAAACGGAGCTTCACTGGAAAATAGTTTGTAGAGAGGGAAAGCTTCGATTGCTCATCGGTGGGGGCGCGACGGTCTGAGCTTTCTATCTGGGCAGGTAGCTCTCCTCTTGAGGTTATTCCTAGGATCAAGAATGATATCAATAGATGTTGAATTAGATTAGAATTATGTCATTGAAATTCAGTCGACTCTCTCTCTAACACCAGTCGGAAATTGCAGAGGAGAGCCGAATTGGTTTACCTTTCGGCCCTAATTCGGTCATGGGAGGGCTTAGTTTGGCATGAGGGGGCTCGAATTGGCCAATTTCAGCTCAGCCAAAAACATGGCAGCTTCGGTCTACCGGTGTTGCTTCACTATTTTATCACGCCGACATTTCTCCGGCGACTCTAGGAGAAAACGGAAATACAGCCATGTAGTTGACTTTTCCTCGGTTATAAGGAACCTGACCTTGCTTTCTTTGGCTCAGAATTGACCCGATATCGAAGGTCTGCTTTGAAATTCACCAGAAAACTAAGCAGCTGAGAGAGAGTGAGCTTTTTAGGAGTGGAGAGGGTGAATGAGGAGAGGGTCTTTATATAGGACGCTCGGGGACTTCTTGACTGTCCGATTGGTGCCTTAATGGTGGACATTCATTGCCTAAAACTCCCTGGATAGAGACTTTTCAACTTCACCGGTGCTACACGATTTTCCAGCGAGTGAACAGTGTTGTCATATGAAGGAAGAAGATGACACTGTTTCGAACCGGACCGGACCACTCCGAACCGGGTTCAAAGCTTAAACTGGCCGATTCACTCCCCATTCGATCGAATTTTTCAAATCTATAAATTTCTAAATTCATTTTCTATTCATTGGTGGCCTTAAATCTCATATTTGTATTATTTAAGCTACCTAGAAAAATCAATTTAGAATTCAGTTCAATAGTGGTTCAAACCAGTTCAATCTGGTTTGGATCCAATTCTCCTAAACTGGTTTGGTTTTCATCTCCAATTCCTTCTCAAGTCCTTTTCCATGACTTTTGGGACTATTTAGGTCACTCGAGATCCATAAATTTCCTGGTTTTCCCTTTCTCTATCAATTTCGGTTCATGAATCTACTCTATTCATAAACCGGTTCTACTTGCTTTGGACTCGGTTCACTCAATCCGGTCCGATTTTTCTCTTTCATTTTGTCCTAAGGTTCTTTTCCAAGGTTTATGAATCCTTTTGAGTCATATGGGAGTTGTAAATTCTCAAATTTGCCCATTTCTTGATAATCGGGCTAGTAAACCGACTCGTGTTTTTTTAAGTTTTAACTGATCGACTTTTCTCCGATTTTTCTCATTATCAAAGGACGAGGTTTACACGTTCTCTCCACCATGTCGTCTAGTAGCCCTTAGGACACATCACTACACCTCTTGGGCATCTTAATGGTCCTGAACCTCAAGTGGGTTCACAAACAATAGTTTTCCACCTAGCGATTTATCTTTGGTGCCACTGGTCCAACGACCTCGACCCTCAACTCAACCTATAGCTGTTTGTCTAGACCGATTCATCGACTTGGCCCTGTCGCACTACCGGCAGTCCATCAAGTATTTTAGTTATGTCTTGGACCCATGGTGAAATCACATAATCCATTCATTAAGAATTTTCTTGGCTTTAATATGTCATATTTGTTTACGAGCTCCTACTTGTGCCAACTAGCCTTGGGCCCACTATACGTTATTTTCCAAAAAAATCAGGCATTTAGCCCCACAAGTTCCAAAATTGTGGCCTCTAGCCCATCTGAGCTGTTCTAGCTCTCGTCAAGAAGGTCTCCCAAAAATTTTATGTAGTGGCACACAATTAGGGGAGAACATTTCTAACAAAATCATTTTTCAATATATCACAACAATCGTGTGTGATAATATCTCCTATTACAACCGGCAAATGGGTTTTCTTTTTCCTTCAAGTAAGTCTATCATACCCACCAGGTATGATTTTCTCTACTTACATTTGGTACGTAGTTTTCCACTTAGTTCCCACATCACTCTCACCGGTGTGATGTTAAAATCCCATATATAAGTGTTTTCTTCATTTCCAAGGTGCTCATCATCCCAACCGGGTATAATGTGAATAAACCCACTCACCCATTAACTGTGACATGATCGTCTTTGGTTGGTTTTCCAAGTTGACACGAGCTTGTTTTGCTGGTGTTCTGATCACACTTATCCCTACATGAATTGGGCAGCCTTTTCACTTAAGGTTTGGCATAAGAGCCCAGGCTCACAATTTATTGATAAATTACATTTAGGTCCCTAAAGTTTATTTTTCCTAAGCTTTAGGTCCCTAATGATAACCTTTATCCAATTTGACTCCCAAAGTTTCCAAAATTCCCTTTGAGTCCTCATGCTACTCAAAATTATATAAGGTGCTCAAGTTTCCAAAATTTCCAATTTGGTCCCCAACTTTCCAAAAATTACCATTTTGCCCCTACTTTCCAAAAATGGCAATTTGGCCCCAAATGTTCAAAAAATTGACCAATTGTTCCTCCAACATCTTTTCCATGGGCAATTAGCCCTTAATTTTGGGAAATTTCTTAATGGTCCCTCAATTTTAGGAAATCCCCAAATTTTCTCAAATATTTTCCCTAATTTCCCCCTTTCAATCTGGCCAAATTTGATATCATCAAATTGACCATTCAATCAAGGTTAATTGCTCCAATTGAAGGTATGAATCAGTTCCTTTACTACCATATGATTCAACTGGGCTTTGAACCGCATCATTTGGGTCCAAATTGAGCTCAAACGAAGCTTCACTAGAAAATTGAACGTAGAGAGAGAAAGCTTCGAAATCTTACCATTAGAGGTGTAGGGGTCTGAGCTCTCTGGGCAGGTAGCTCTCATCCTGAGGTTCCTCCTAGGATCAAGAATTGATACAATTCACCCTAAATTGAGAGAGAATTATGTGAGTGAAGTTTTATAGTTTCTCTCTCTAACTCTGACCTGCAACAACTTAGGAGGGCCGAATTGGCTTACCATTTAGCTCAGTTGAGGTCGTCGGTGGGCTGTGGGGATGTTGGAAGGGATTGGATTAGCCTGATAAGGGCTGAATTTGGCCGAATTCAGCTCGACCAAAATAGGGCAGCTTCAAGTCCGTCGGAGCTGCTTCACTATTTGATTCCGCCGGCACTTCTATGGCGGTCCTCAGATCAAACATAGGTTGCTACCATATAGCTGACTTCCCCTGCAGTCTAAAGAACCTAACCTCACCTTCTGAGGTTGAGAAAATTAACCAAGTCGGAGCTCTAGTTCAAACTTCATCGAAAAATGGAGCAATTGAGAGAGAATGGAGTTTTTAGGTGTGATGAGGATGAATGAAGATGAGCTCTTTATATAGGGAGCTCGGGGACTCCCTGCCTGACTGTTTAACACCTTTATGGCACTCATTCATGGCCTGAAATGCATTGAGTGGGGGCAATTCATCTTTGTTGGCGCCGTCCCTTTCCATGGTTTTTATGACTGTTTGGGTCACTTGGAATTTGTAAATTTCCCAATTCGCCCTTTCTTCAATGGTTGGGGTTCATGAACTAGTTTGGTTTTCTCCCTTCGTTTGACCGGTTCTTTCTCCAATTTTCTTATCTTTAGGGGACGGGGTTTTCAACTCTCCCCTTCTTTTAGGAGTTTTGTCCCCAAAACTTATTCAACAACCTTTGCATAGGAAATAACTTCCCTTGATGTCAACTTGGAGTTTTGCTTGACATTCTAACACTTTGGTTATTTTTACTTTTCCCCTTTACGCACTTAAGGAATTTCTTTTCTTTTCCATTGCTTACTCATTCCATGTTGTTTATCCTAGCTAAGCATGTCTTACCAGTGAGTTCAAGGGTATATCATTAGGTTCACATCTTCCTTTGCTTAGAGCAAGATTCTTCCCCTTGAGGTTCTTACTCTAGATTTTAGGATTGGGTGTTCCAAGATGCCCAATCATTCCAGTGTCTAGTCATTCTCTTTATCATTGAAACCCTTAGCTCGGTGTCCTTTCAAGCGCTACAAACCTAATTTCATAGGTTTTGATGTTATTACCTTTTTGTCCAATTTTGACCCTTCCTTCATTCATTGTTTATTACAGCTTTGGTCCAAATTAAATATTTGACCTTGTCATGCTTAACTAACTCTTACTTACTCGAGCCATATTTTCCTCAGGACTGTTGGGCTTACATGTCCCTTTCAGCATGACATGTTCCAAAACCTATCTCTATCCATTAGATTTCTATAACACTTCCTTATTGGGTCTTTCCAGTCCCAATCATAGGTTTTCCTGATGCCTTATCGACACACTCAAATTCTTTCTTTCTTATGTCCTTCCTCATTTCTAGTGGCGTCTTTTGCATAAGGATTTTCCTTTTTCCTTAACCGACTCTTAGCTGCTCGTGTCCATTTCATGATTTCCTTTGTTTGGGGAGTTCTCCTTTAACGATTTTCATTCTCTACTATGTCCTTCAAAGTAGAGACTCCCCCCTTAGGTGCTATACGTTCGAATTTCTTATTATTCGTTGAAGGTTTCCTTCATTTGCATTCTTACACCCTTTTGAATTTGAGCTTTTGCCCACCTTTAATCATTCACCGACCTTAATTTCCCAATTTACCCTTTACTTTCCTATCAAAGGTATCTCCGATTGTCTGGTCTTATTTTGTGTACTTCACACTATGCCCGTCCTATTGCCCTTCTTCGAGTGTAGTCTCTACTTCCTCCCAGTCCTTCTTAGGACATCATTTATTCTCCTTGACCATCCCATTGTTTCTAATTGCTTCCTCCCGCTAGGTTTGTCTCAAATCCCTATTTGGCTTCTTTGTTCTTATGAAACAGGTCACACTTGGTTGTCCCAATATACCCTCAACCACTTATGCTTCTTTATGAGGTTCCTTATTTCAAGTTAAGCCTCTTATAATCCATCTGTCGGTTCCTTAGTTTGATAATTTCCTTTTTAAGGTCTCACTTTCTACCTTTATCATTTTACCTAGGGACTCCCATCCCAATTGAACCTCTCAAACACTCTTTGAAGGCTTTTCCTTCTTTCCTTATTATGGGTAGCCCACCCATTCTTACTTGTCATGGCGTCCTTTGATGCTATCTTCCTACTTACCCATTCCTTGGGTTTAACTTACTCCTTGGGTCCTCCTAGTATGCTCCCCCTGATTCTTTCACCTCAACATGCACTTCATTTCCTAATCCTTCATCACTTAGTCCATTACTTCTCAAGGACATGTATGCCTCCCCAAGATTTCCTTCCTTGGAAGAATTCTTCCCCTTCTTACTAGTAACCTACCACTCTCCTAGTTTATTAAGAGTTTCCCCTTCTCTAAACTATGAGGAGTAAGGCATCTTTTCACCTTTATCTTTCCTAGAATAACATTAATGAAAACTGAATACATTAAATCTTACGTACATGACTTACAAATTAAAGGGCTAAAAGGGGGGGGGGGGGTGGGGTTCTACAACTTATTTAATGGATGTTGGGAGTGAGTTTTCATAAATGAAATAGCTTTAATTGGAGTGTGCCAAACTCTTCATTTCCTTTAACAATGTTCTTTACTCAAATTCCAGTTTTCAAAACCTTTACCCTACCAAGGGCGACCTTTTCTTTTAAAAAAAGGTTTTTCCTCAATTTTTAATATTTTTTCCAAAGCCTTCTTCCAAGATTTACCAATTCTTTTCCAAGGATTTTCAAATCATTTCCAAGGTTTTCAAAACCTCTTTACCATTTCCATATTAGGTGTGTTTCATAAACAATACATGCCCTTCATCAGGAAGGGTACACACATTCGCGAGATGCAGTTACGCCGACTGCACCCACTTGTGGATCGGAGCATCTTTACCATACAACCTAATAGAAGTCCCTGACTTCTACACAGAGTTTGAGTGAACATCTCAGATGTTCCACCCACAAAATCAAAATACTTCTTGTCTATATGAGGATAGAGACCTCATCCCGACCCCACCCTGGTCTCAAGCGCATGAATCTATGTCGAGCTTGCGTGACGGCTGGCACGACAAACTGCCCTTATCTCCACCATGTCGTCTAGTAGCCCTTAGGATGCGTCACTACCCCTCTTGGGCATCTTAATGGTTCTAAACCTCATGTGCATGCACAAACTATAGTTTTCCACAAAGCCATTTATCTTTGGTGCCTCTAGTCCAACGACCCTGACCCTCAACACGACTTGCAGCTGTTTGTCTAGACCGGTCCGTCAACCTGTCTATGTCGCACTGCCACCAGTCCGTCGAGTATGTCGGTCCTCTCTTGGTACCCTGGCAAAATCACATAATCCATTCATTAAGAAATATCATGGCTTTAATATATCATGTTTGTTTATGAGCTCCTCATCGTGCCAACTAGCCTTGGGCCCACTTTACGTGATTTTTCAAAAAAAATTGGGCATTTTGCCCCACAAGATCCAAAATTGAGGCCTCTTGCCTATCTGAGCTGTTCTAGCTCTCATCAAGAAGGTCTCCAAAAACTTTTAAGTAGTGGCACATAGTAAGGGGAGAGCACTTCTAACAAAATCAACTTTCAATACATCACACCCACAGTGTGTGATAATATCTTCGCCTACAATAGACAAGCGAGTTTTCTTCTTCCTCAAGGAAGTCCATCATACCAACCAGGTATGGTTTTCTCTACTTACAATCGGTAAGTAGTTTTCCTCTAAGTTCTCACATCACTCTAACCGGGTGTGATGTTAAAATCCCACATATAAGCGGTTTTTCATTTCCGATGTGCTCATCATCCCAAATGGGTATGATATGAATAAACCCACTTACCTGTTAACCTTGACGTGTTCGTCTTCGGTTGATTTTCCAAGTTGATGCAAGCTTCTCTTGTTGATGTCCTGATCACACTTGTTCCTACATGAATTGGGCAGCCTTTTCACTTAAGATTTGGCATAATAGCCTATACTCACAATTTATCAATAAATTGCATTTAGGTCCCTAAAGATTATTTTTCCCTCAACTTTAGGTCCCTAATGCAAACCTTTACCCAATTTGATTCTCAAAGTTTCCAAAATTTCCTTTGATTCCCCATTTTACTCAAAATTATATAAGGGGCCCAAGTTTTCCAAATTTCCAATTTGGTCCCCAACTTTTCAAAAATTACCATTTTGCCCCTACTTTCCAAAAATGGCAATTTAGCCCCAAATGTTCCAAAAATTGACCAATTGGTCCTCCATCATCTTTTACATGGCCAATTGGCCCTCAATTTTGGGAAATTGCATAATGGTCCCTTAATTTTACGAAATCCCAAAATTTCCCAAAAATTTTCCCCTAATTTCCCCCTTTCAATTTGGCCAAATTTGATTTCATAAAATTGACCATTCAATCAAGGTTAATTACTCCAATTGAAAGTATGGATCAGTTCCTACACTTCCATACAATTGAATTGAGCTTTGAACCACATCATTTGGGTTTGAATTGAAATTAAACGAAGCTTCACCGAAAAACTTAGAGTAGAGAGATAAAGCTTCGAAAGCTTTCCGTCGAATGTGTGGCAGCCCGAGCTCTCTATCTGGGTAGGTAGCTCTCATCCTGAGATTACTCCTAAGACCAAGAATTGATACAATTCACCCTGAATTGAGAGAGAATTCTGTTAGTGAAGTTTTATAGTTTCTCTCTCTAACTCTGATGTGCAATGTCCGAGTAGGGCCGAATTGGCTTAACTTTCAGCTCAGTTGAGGTTGTCTGAGGGTTGTGGGGAAGTTGGGAGGACTTGGTTTGGCCTGAGTAGGGCTGAATTTGGCCGAATTTAGCTCGACTGAAATAGGGAAGCTTTGGTCTGTCTGAGCTGCTTTTCTATTTGATTCCGTCGGTGCTTCTCCGGCAATCCTCAGATCGAATAGAGGTTGCTACCAGATAGTTGACTTCCCTCGGAGTCTAAAGAACCCAACGTTGCCTTGTGAGGTTGAGAAAAATGCTGAAGTCAGAGCTCTGGTTCGAGCTTCACCAGAAAATGGAGCAATTGAAAGAGAATGGACTTTTCAGTTGTGAAGAGGATGAATGGAGAGGAGCTCTTTATATAGGGAGCTTTTGGACTCTCTGCCCGTCCGTTTGGCACATTTATGGAGCTCATTTATGGCTTGAAATGCCTTGAGCAAAGGCTGTTCATCTTCGTTGGCACTGTCCATTCTTCTAGTGAATGAACAGTATTGTTATCAAAAGGAAGAAGACTACACTATTCTGAATTGGACCAAACCTATCACGCCCCGACCTGGTTTGGTCGAAGTCACCACCCTTCCTTGCATCATTCAGGTATATCTACCCGAATGAGGCAAGGAAGGTGTAGGTGTATTTACGTTCGAACCCTTACTTTAAGTTGGCGTAGGATGTGTACCTTGAGGGCCTGGGCACGTCCGGGAACTTCCTGTTTGGGTGTTATCCTGAAAAGGGGTGAGAGAGGGGGTTGAGTAAAACACTAAGTAAGGGAAACTAATATAACGTTTTACTTGAATTCATATTTTTTGTCTTTTAAATTAATCTCTTTTGTTATTTCACACAATCACATGTTCAACAACCGACCTCCTATCATAAGAGAGATCACACATTCGTAGGATGGTCCTCGACCGTGCTACTTATGGACCAGAGCGCCTTTACCATCCACCCTAGTAGAGGGATACTGCCTCTACCTGAAATTTGAATGGACATCAATAGCCCAACATCAAACCCCCAAATTTCTCCACCATGTCCGCTCAGTGGAATGAGACCTCATTCCCCCTACCGCCTCGATCTCTATGTGCAGGATGGTCTTTGGCTTTACAACCTACTAAATGACAAAGCTGCCCTTATGCTCCCTAAGTCATCCACAGTACTTAGGCTCCATAACTACCTCATGCTAGGTGTCCTTATAAACCCGCTCCTTTAGGATAAGAAAATTAGGGAAAGAAGCGGTCAACTCGGGTGAGAAAACTGAACCGGTACATGACCCCAACCGTTAGAGAAAGGGTAAATCGGGAAATTTATAAATCACGAGCGACCTCAAGAGTCATAAAAGTCATGAGAAAGGACTTTAGGATGAATTGGAAGTGAAAACCAAACTGGTTTAGGTGAATCGAACCTGAACCAGATTGAATTAGTTTGAACCACTATTGAACTAGTTTCTAAATTCATTTTTCTATGCCGCTTAGAAAATTTAAATTGACCATTGGATAGAGAATGAATTTACAAATTTTTAATTTTGAAAAACACGGTCGAATCGGGCTTGAACCGACCGGATTAAGCATTAAACGCAGTTTAGACCGGTACTGTCATGCCCCGACCCTGTTTGGTTGGATCCTTGTGATCAACCCACCACTCTCCCGGTTTATTAAAGGGTTTCCCCTTATTAAAAACCAAAAAGAGTAAGGGTACCTTTAACCTGCACCTTTTCCTGGAATAACATAAATCAAAACTACATAATAATTTAGATTTATCATACCTATCTCATAAGCGTCTTAGTTGATGATCTTTAAGGGATATAAGGGAGGGGGTGAGTACGATTATTCAGTGAATGGCCTTGGACCCACTATACGAGATTTTTAAAATCGGGCATATTAGCCACCAAGTTCCAAAACCGAGGCCCCCGACCTATAAGAGCTATCCGAGCTCCCGTCAAGAAGGTCTCCCAAATAGTTTAAGCATTGGCACACAGTTAGGGGAGAGCACTTCCGACAAAATATATTTTCAATTGTCCATTATACCAATTGGGTATAAGGACATCTCCGCTCATAACCGATGAACGGGTTTTCAACTTCCTTCGAGGAATTTTCATCTTACCAACTGGGTATGATCTACTTACGGCCGGTAAGTAGTTTTTCCATATGGTTTTTACATTACTCTTCTAAGTTGTGATGTTTAAAATGCCACAGAATAGTGGGTTTTCATTCCGATATACTTATCATTCCCAACCGAGTATGATATAAAAATCCCACTCATAACCGGTAAGTGGTTTTTAACTTGAAGTTGTGCTCACCCATTAATGTCGTGAATTTTAGTAGATTGGTTCTTTGTATTCACATGAGCTTGTCCTTGCAGGCGTTCCCGGTACTTCGTGTTCCTACACGATATGAACATCTCAATTCATTATTCCAAATGAATGAGAAAGTCAAACTTTCATTTATTTGTAATTAGGTTCCTAAGGTTATTTATCCTAAACTTTAAATCCCTAATGCCGGTTTTTCCTCAAATTTAGTCCCGAAACTTTTAAAATTGATCAAGGGATCTCAATTTATTCCATTTCACAAAAAGGGGTTTACCATTTTGCCCTTCCTTTACAAAAATGGAAAATTTTACCCCAAAAATTCTAAAATTTCTCAATTGGCACTCGAATATTTTTATCATGCCCAATTGAACCTCAATTTTAGGAAATTGTATTTCGGTCCCTCAAATTTTTAAAAATCCCCAATTTGCCCCAAATTTCCCCCAATTCCAACTTTTTAACATAGTTGAATTTGATTTCATCAAATTAACCAATAAAATACCTCTAATTGTTGAAATTGAAGTTGAAATTGAGTTTTTCCATGTTTATACGATTTCATAGAACTTTGAATCGCGAGTTTTAACGCTGCAACGAGCTCAAACGGAGCTTCAACAGAAAATAGACTGTAGAGAGAGAAAGCTTCGATTACTCACCTATGAGAAGACAGAGGTCAGAGCTTTCGATCTAGGCAAATAGCTCTCAACCTGAGGTTCATCTTAGAATCAAGAATCGCATCAATTGATGTAGAATTGAGTTAGAATTTCATCATTAAAAGTCTGTCGGTTCTTTGTCTAGCACCAACAGGAAATTGCAGAGGGGAGCCAAATTGACTAACCTTTCAATCCTAACTCGACCGTGGGAGTGTTGAGAAAGTGTTGGGAGGGCATGAAATGACTGATTTTAACTCGGCCGAAACATGGCAACTTCGGTCCGCTTGAGCTACTTCACTGTTCCATCACATCAGCGTTTCTCCGGCGACCCTCAGAGCAAACAGAGACTACAGACATGTAGCTGACTTCCCCCCGGTTCTAAAGAACCCAACCTCACCTTCTTTGGCTTAGAAAAGACCCTATATTAGAGCTCTAGTTTGAGCTTCACCGAAAAGCTAACCAATTGAGGGAGAGTAAGCTTTTCAGGTTTGGAGAGGATGAATGGGGAGGGGGTCTTTATATATGAAGCTCGGGGACTTCTTGGCCATCCGATTGGCACCTTTGTGACATGCATTGATGGCCAGAAACGTATTGAATGGAGACATTTCCTCTTTTCCAGTGTTGCTTTGATTTTTCAGCGAGTGAACAATGCTATCATCTAGAGGAAGAAGATGATACTGTTGCGAACCGGACTGGACCGGTCCGAACCGAGTTTGAAGCTTAAATCGGTCAGTTCACCCATCATTAGACCGAGTTTTTCAAGTCTAAAAATTTGCAAATTCATCTAAATTCATTTTCTATCCAATGGTGGCCTCAAATCTCCATTTGAATTATTTAATCCACCTAGAAAAATAAAGTTAGGATATGGTTCAATAGTGGTTCAAACCAGTCCAACTCAGTTTGGTATTCATCCCCAATTCCTTCACAAGTCCATTTCCATGACTTTTGTAGCTCTTTAGGTCACTTAGGGTCCATAAAATTTCCAGTTTACCATCTATTTATCGATTCTGGTTCATAAACTAGCTTGGTTCTTAAATTAGTTTAATCTAGTTCAGGTCTGATTCACCCGAACCGATCTAATTTTTCTCTCCCACTTTGTTCTAATGTTTCTTCCCAAGGTTTATAATCTCTTTGGATCACAAGGGATCCATAAATTTCTTGGTTTACCCATTCTCTATCGGTTCCAGTTCATGAATCAACTCGGTTTATAAACCAGTTCTATCTAGTTGGATCTGGTTCATCGAAACCAATCTGGTTTTTCTCTTCCAATTTGTCCTAAGGTTCTTTTCCATGGTTTTAGGAACCCTTTGATTCACTCAAGAGTTGTAAATTTCCAAATTGGCCATTTCCTGATAATTGGGTTTGTTAACGTGTTCGGTTTCCTCACTCGATTTGACCGGTTATTTTCCCGATTTTTCCTTAGCTCAAAAGGGTGGGGTTTACAACTCTCCCCTCCTTTTAGGAGTTTTGTCCCCAAAACTTAATTATCAACTTTGCATGAGGAATCATTTCCTTTGATGTCCCTTTGGTGTTTGCTTAATGTGCAAACTCTTCTCTTGTTTCTTTCAACCAGTCCTTTTTACATCCTTCACTTAAGTAATTTCTTTTTCTTTATATTATTTACTCCTTCCATGGAGTTTATCATAACTTATACATATCTTACTTCAGGGTATATTCTTAGATTCACATCTCTCTTTGCTTAGAGCAACATTTTTCCCTTTGAGGTCCTATACTCAAAATTGAGAGTTCCAGGATACCAAACCATTCCCGTCTTTAGTTAACCTCTTGGTCGTTGCAACCCTTAGCTCGAAGTTTTTTTTAGAGCGTTACGTACCTGTTTTGACGAATTTCCTTGTCATCACCTTTTCGTCCTCCTTTATTTGTTGCTCATTACAATTCAGTCCAAATTTTTTGTTTGACATTGTCATTTTTACTAATTGACTCTTCCTTATTTTGAGTCATGTTTTCCTCGGGACTGTTTGGTTTACCTGCCCTTTATAGCATGACGCTTTCTAGATCTTGTGTAAACCCCGCACATTTGAGTTAAGGAAAACCGAGAAAAGAACCAGTCAAACCGAATAAGAAAACCAAACCGGTTTACATTTGGGAATAAGCAATATGAAAATTTACAACTTTCGGTTGATCCAAAGGATTTATTAAACATTGGAAAAGAAAATTAAGACAAACTAGAAAACAAAAACCAAATTGGTTCAGGTGAACTAGATTCTATAAGAACTTCAAAGTTAAGTGTGCTTACCTGAGAGTAGTGTGAGGATGGGTGACCTCCTTGGAAGTATGATTTTTTTTGTAACCTGAAATTTAGGTCAAAAATTTTTATGCGAATGTACGGCTTATCATAAATAGCCATCAATTAATATATATTTAATTATTAGAATTAATACTAATAATTTATGGCAATATTAATACTAGTAATAAATCTCGCCCATTTAATACACGGGTTTTACGACTATATAAAGAGGTCATCCCCATTTCATTCTCCTCACTCCTAAACACTTCTCTCTCTCTCTCTCTCTCTACTGCTCCATTTCCCGGTAAAGCTTGAACCAGAGCTTCAACTTGAACAAAGGTCGAGCTCTTTAGAACCGAGGAGAAGACAACTATCTGATAGCAAACTCCAATCAATCCGAGAATCGTTGGAGAAGCACCGACATGATGGAATAGTGAAGCAACTCCGGCAGACCAAAGCTGCCCTATTTCAGCCAAGCTGAAATCGGCCATTTCAAGCCCTCCCAACACTTCCTCATCCTTTCCACGGCCAAATTAGGGCCGAAAGGTAAGCCAATTCGACTCCCCTTTATAATTTTCGATCGGTGCTAGAGAGAGAGTCGACCGAATTTCAATGACGAAATTCTAATCCAATTCCAAATCAATTAATACAATACTTGATTTTAGGATAAACCTCAGGATGAGATCTATCTGCCCAGATCGAAAGCTCGGACTGTCGTGCCTTCACCGGTGAGTAATCGAAGCTTTCTCTCTCTACAGTCTGTTTTCCAGCAAAGCTCCGTTTGAGCTCGTTCCAACGTTAAAATCTGCGATTCAAAGTTTCTTAGAATCGTATGAACATACAGGAACTCAATTTCAACTCCAATTTCAATAATTAGAAGTGTTTTATCGGTTAATTTGATGAAATCAAATTCGGTAGTGTTGAAGAGTTGAAATTGGGGGAAAATTTGGGGATTTTCGAAATTCAAAGGGGCCAAAATACAATTTTATGAAATTGAGGGTCAATTGGGCATGAAAATAATGTTGGAGGACCAATTGAGGAATTTTGGAAATTTTGGGGAAAAACTTACCATTTTTGTGAAAGAATGGCAAAATGGTAATTTTGGAAAAATTGGGGAACCAAATTGGAAATTTGGAAAATTAAACCCCTTTTTGGTGAAATTGAATAAATTGAGATCCCACAATAAATTTTAAAAGTTACAGGACTCAATTTGAGGAAAAACCGACATTAGGGACTTAAAGTTAAAGAGAAATAACTTTAGAGACCTGATTGCAAATAACTAAAAGTTTGGGTTTTCTCATTCATTAATGAATGAAGGCTGTTATGCCGAGTAATAATGAACAAGGTTGTTCATATCGTGTAGGAACGTTAAATACCGGGAACGCCAGCAAGGACAAGCTCGCGTGAATACAAAGAACCAGTCTATTGGAATTCATGGCATTAACGGATGAGTGGGTTATTCACATCATACCCAGTTGGGATGTGGCAAAGATGCCACATCAACAACCGACTAGGAAGTCGGAGAAATGGTCGACCAATTAGAGGTCAACACATGGAAAAGCCATGTCAGATGGTCCCAACAAAACAAAAGCTGACACGTGGCAGTGGCATAGTTGTTAGGAGAGAAATTTGACTTATTTAAATCAACCAATTAGAGGATGGCATGTATCATAATCAAACGGCTAGTCAGATGGTAGGATAAGGTCGACGAAGGGCTGCTGAATCTCTGGCAACCGAAAAACCTGTCTTGTAGGTGTAGCTAACTGAAGGTATTTAGGTAGGCTTTTCTCTTGTTCATCTAAAAAGGGGTATAAGGGAGGGATGAGTTTGACAACTCAGTGAATGAGTGTTTAAAACTTGACTTTTAGAAAAATAGTTTGAATTGGATTGTGCCAGACTCCTTATTTTCTTAAAATCATTTCCTCAATTTCTTGGTTTTCAAAACCATTATTCCTCGTTAACCGTAGTTGGCATGTTTAACAATCAACACATGCCCTTCATCATGAAGGGATCACACATTTGCAGGACAGCCCGTCCACTACACCCATTTGTGGCGTCGGAGCAACTTTACCGGCCACCTATATAGAAACCTGCCCACTTCTACCCTGAGAATGAGTGGATGTACACGACATCCTACCCTTAATCCCAAAAAGAAAACTCCATTTCCGTATGAGGACAGAGACCTCATCCCGACCCCACCCTAGTCTCGTGCGCATGAAGCTACGTCGAGCTTCCCTAACTAGTGGCACGACAAACTGCCCTAATCTCTACCATGTCGTCCAGTAGCCCTTAGGACGCATCACTACCTCTCTTGGGTGTCTTGATGGTCACGAACATCATTGCATGCACAAAACAATGGTTTTCCTCATAAGCCATTTAATCTTTGGTGTCACTGGTCCAATGGCCTTGACCTTCAACTAGACCTGCAACTATTTATCTTGACTGATCCGTCGACCTGTCTTGTCGTACTGCTACCAGTCCATCGATATGTCGGTCTTGTCTATGTACCATGACCAAATACATCATTCATTAAAGTTTTCATGGCTTAGTCTCATGTTTGTTTACGAGCTTTTACTCATGCCAACTGGCCTTGGGCCCACTGTACAAGATTTTCAAAATCGGGCATGTTAGCCCCCAAGTTTCAAAATCGAGGCCTCCGGCCTATCTGAGCTATTCGATCTCCCGTCAAGAAGATCTCCCAAAAGGTTTAAGTAGTGGCACACAGTCAGGGGAGAGCACTTCCAACAAAATAATCCTTTCATTCATCTATCACACCAAATGAGTGTGTTGACATCTCCCCTTACAATCAGTAAACGGGTTTTCCACTTTCTTCTAGGAAGTCCATCATACCAATAAGGTATGATCTACTTACAACCGTTAAGAAGTTTTTTCATGTAATTTCTACATCACCCCATCTTGGTGTGATGTTAAAAATTCCACATGATAGTGGGTTTTAAGTTCTGAGGTACTCATCATGTAAACCCCGCCCTTTGGAGTTAAGGAAAAACCAGAAAAGAACTGGTCAACCCGAGTGAGAAAACCGAACCGGTTCATGAACCCAACCATTAGAGATCGGGCAAATCAGGAGATTTACAACTCCTGACTAACCCAAATTGTCATAAAAACCTTGGAAAGGGACTTTAGGACAATTTGGGAAAGAAAACCGGACCGGTTTAGGTGATCCGGACCTGAACCGGTTTGGAATGGTTTGAACTACCATTAAACCGGATGCTAAATTCATTTTTCTAGGTGGCTCAGAAAATTGAAATTGGAGAATTGAGACCATCATTGGATAGCGAATGTGAAAACCCTGCACTTTTGAGTTAAGGAAAATCAAGAAAAGAACCGGTCAAACCGAGTAAGAAAACTGAGACAGTTTACAAACCCGATCATTTGGGAACAAGCAATTTGCAAATTTACAACTTCCGAGTGATCCAAAGGGTTTATTAAACCTTGGAAAAGAAACTTAACACAAATTAAAATAGAAAAACAAAATTGGTTCAGGTGAACGAGAGTAGTTAAGAACTCTAAAGTTAAGCGTGCTTGCCCAAGAATAGTGTGAAGATGGCAATATTAATACTAGTAATAAATCTCTCCCACTTAATACACGGTAAAGCTCTCTCTCTCTCTCTCTCTCTACTGCACCATTTCCCGGTAAAGCTTGAACTAGAGCTTCGACTTGAATAAAGGTCGGGCTCTTTAGACCCGGGGAGAAGACAGTTATCTGAAGCAAACTCCAGTCAATCCGAGAATCGTTGGAGAAGCGCCGACGTGATAGAATAGTGAAGTAGCTCTGGCGGACTGAAGCTGCCCTATTTCGGCCAAGCTGAAATCAGCCATTTCAAGCCCTGCTCAGGCCAATCCAAGCCCTCCCAACACTTTCTCAGCCTTTCCACGGCCGAATTAGGACTGAAAGGTAAGCCAATTCGGCTCTCCTTTATAATTTTCACTCGGTGCTAGAGAGAGAGTCGACCGAATTTCAATGATGAAATTCTAATCCAATTCTGCATCAATTGATGTGATTCTTAATTCTAGGATGAACCTCAGGATGAGAGCTATCTGTCCAGATCGAAAGCTCGAACCGTCGTGCCTTCACCGGTGAGTAATCGAAGCTTTCTCTCTCTATAGTTCATTTTTCGGCGAAGCTCCGTTTGAGCTCGTCCCGGCATTAAAACTTGCGATTCACATTTCTGAAGAATCGTATGAACATGTAGAAACTCAATTTCAACTTCAATTTCAACAATTGGAAACATTTGATGGGTTAATTTGATGAAATCAAATTCGGTTGTGTTAAGAAGTTGGAATTGGAGGAAAATTGGGGATTTTCGAAATTCAAAGGACCAAAATGAAATTTTATGAAATTGAGGGTCAATTGGGCATGAAAATAATGTTGGAGGACCAACTAAGGAATTTTGAAATTTTTGGGGCAAAATTTACCATTTTTATAAAGGAAGGGCAAAATGGTAATTTTGGAAAAGTTGGGGGACCAAATTGGAAATTTGGGAAATTAAACCCCTTTTGTGAAATGGAATAAATTGAGGTCCTATGATAAATTTTAGAAGTTTCGGGACTCAATTTGAGGAAAAACCGGCATTTGGGACTTAAAGTTAAAGAGAAATAACTTTAGGGACCTAATTGCAAATAAATAAAAGTTTGACTTTCTCATTCATTTGGAATGAATGAAGGCGATTAGGCCGAAGGATAATGAACCAAGATGTTCATATCGTGTAAGAACGCGAAATACCGGGAACGCCAACAAGGACAAGCTCGCGTGAATACAAAGAACCAGTCTAGTGGAATTCACGGCATTAACGGGTGAGTGGGTTTACTAACATCATACCCGGTTGGGATGATGAGCACAACTTAAAGATAAAAACCACTTTCCGATTGTGAGTGGGTTTACTAACATTATATCCGGTTGGGATGATGAGCACAACTTAAAGATAAAAACCACTTACCGGTTTTGAGTGGAAATTTTATATCATACCCGGTAGGGGATGATAAGTACCTCGGTATAAAAACCCACTGTTTAGTGGTATTTTAATCATCACCACTTAGAGAAAGTGATGTGAAAATTATGTGAAAAAAACTAATTACCGGTTGTAAGTAGATCATACCCGGTTGGTATGATGAGACTTCCTCGAAGGAAGTTGAAAACCCGTTCATCGGTTATGAATGGAGATGTCCTTATACCGGTTGGTATAATGGACAGTGAAAACTTATTTTGTCGGAAATGTTCTCCCTTTACTGTGTGCCATTGCTTAAACTATTTGGGAGACCTTCTCGACGGGAGCTCGAATAGCTCTAATAGGCCAGGGGCCTCGGTTTTGGAACTTGGGGGCTAAATGCCCGATTTTGAAAATCTCGTACAGTGGGCCAAGGCTAGTTGGCACGAGCAAGAGCTCGTAAACGAACATGATATATGTGCCATAAAACTTAATAAGTGAATTGTTTGTCCATGGTACCAAGATAGGACCGACATGCTCAGTCAACTAGCGGTAGTGCGACATAACAGGTCGACGGACTAGTCAAGACAAACAGTTGCGGGTTGAGTTGAGAGTCGGGGCTGTTGGACTAATGGCACCACAGATTACATGGCAATATAAGAAAACATTGTTTGTGCATGCACTGTGAGTACGGGATCATCAAGATGCCCATGAGGGGTAGTGATGCATCCTAAGGGCACTAGACGACCTAGTGGCTATAAGGGCAGTTCGTCGTTCCAGGTGTCTGTGCGAAATCTAGAGTAGCACGAAGCGCATGAGACCGGGGTGGGGACAGGATGAGGTCTCTGTCCTCATACGGACATGAAGAAGTGATTTCGGGATTGTGGGTAGGATGTCATGTACATCCACTCATTCCCAGGGTAGAAGTGGTCGTACTTCTATCTGGGTGGCAGGAAAAGTCGCTCCGAAGCCACTAGCGGGTTCAGTAGTGATACTGACTTGCAAATGTGTGTAACCTTCATGATGAATGATGTGTGTTGGGTGATGACACACCGTGGTAACTAAGAAATAATGGAAAAATCCAAATTTTTAAATGATGGGATTTGTGAAAACAAAGGAGTCTGGCACACTACATATAAATATTTTTCTTAAAAGTCAAAAGCTTTTAAAAACCCATTTACTGAGTAGTC
Source organism: Trapa incisa (assembly GCA_030064435.1). NCBI lineage: Eukaryota > Viridiplantae > Streptophyta > Magnoliopsida > Myrtales > Lythraceae > Trapa > Trapa incisa. The sequence continues at coordinate 22,938,979 of CM057775.1, forward strand.
ATACTCACCCCCTCCCTTATATCCCTATCAGGAAATCTCGGAAAGCCTCCCCTTAAAGACCGTCAACTAAGATGCCTATAAGACAGGTATGTAAAGTTTTAAATTTCATACAGTTTTGATTATGCTATTCTAGGAAAAAGGTGCAAGTTAAAGGACGCCTTACTCTTTATAGTTTACGATAAGGGGAAATCCTTTAATAAACCGGGAGAGTGGCGGGTTGATCACGGGGATCCGAGCAAATCGGGTCGGGACGTGATAACTAGAGTGGTATCAGAGCCTGTTTCCTCGAATACATAATCAAGACTATAAAATATTGTAACTAATAGGATTTTTCCTAAAATTTTCAGATTGCTCCCAGGAGAGGAACCAAGAAAACTAGGAATGGCTCCACTCAACACCTTATCTTCGTAGGAAGACAACCCTAGAAGCTTTCCAAATACCTAAAGCAAGGCAGGAATCTCAAAAGAGCAAATGAGAAAGTATCCCAGAGAATGGTGACAGGACCTATTGAGGTCACAACTCTAAGTATAAAGGAAGCCAAGTGTGAAGCCATAAAATGGGGCATATAACCTTACATAGGAAGATGCTTATCAAAGAATCCTGTAGCTCCCCAGTTATTTGGTGACCATATTCTGTAATAGGGCCAAAATCTCCAACATACTGTACTGCTCTATTAATGAAGTACTCCAAATTCCTAAAAACCCTGTCCCTCAAATGATGTGAATTTCAAGGAAGGACAAGTGTCCAACCCTGTAATAGGGCCAAAATCTCCAACCCTGCGTGGAGAAGTGTCCAACCCTACAAAGAACAGGAATCAAGTTAACCTAGAGGGGAATAGGACACGAAGTGAAAAACTGTCCCACATCGCCAGGAGTCAGGACAATATTTTCCAAGAATAAACACCCCACAACTATAGGAAATCCGAAAGGATACCATCACAAGAAACATGACTCCATTTGCAACCACAAATAAGAGGAAACTCTTCAAAATCTTAGCAAAGTGGTAAGAAGGAAAAATGGGTAAAGGTAGGACCTCAATAAAACCACAAACGGAACAAAGGATAGCTAAAGAGAATTCCCCCTTTAAGAAGAAAATCCAAACAATTTAGGAGCAAAGAAAGGAGTGCATCCACAAGAGAAGACAAGACGAACATTTGATGACAAACGGGACATATTGGGATTACAGGAATAAATCACCTTGGAAAAAGCAACTATGTCAAATAGGAAGTTCGGACCAACAGGACAAGAGAAAGCAAGTCGTTACAACAAGATAGTCAGAGGGAACAAATGACACCCTAAGGAAGACCGGGAAGTAGAAGGGACTACACCCTAAAAAGGTCAGTGAGATGGATGTTAAGGACAGGAGGACTCGAGAAACAGCTGCTAAGAAACTTAGACCAAACAAATGGTGGAGGCAAAGTAGTTAATGAACAAATACTCAGGAAAGTCATAATGTAAGTTCCGACAAAGAAGAGAGAGGCAGAAAGGTCAAATACTCGGGAAAAGAAGAATACAAGAAATCCTTAAAAGGACCAATGGCCAATTAACGACTAAACTCAAGCCAAGAAAGGAATAGGCAAGCCTCTCCCACAATGATCCTGAAACAAGGAAGATTTGTACGCTCCCTAAAGAAATAGACAGGTACTGGGTACAAATAAGGATGTTCACAAAATTTTGGATTTTTTTTTCATCTCCAATTACTCGATAATTTCCACAAGTACAAATTCCAACTTATATATGACCAAAAATTATTTCACAAAATAATCCATCCTTTTCAGGTTTATTAGTTTTGTAATGAAAATTATAGGTATTGTCACCTCTTCAACTATTTCTCCATTAGGGGGATTTCATTGGCCCAAGCACTTATTTGTTGAGAAGAAACGGATCCAATTTTTTAATTGTTGATGTTTGTACTGATCAATCATAGAATAAAAATTTGAATTCATTCCAATTAAGCTTCCTTCCTATCCATATGGAAGTTGGACCAACCCCACAGGAGTTCTAAGACAAGTTGTTAACATGGAGGAAGCAATATAAATAGTAGACAGTTAGGAAAATAATTTGAGAAAAAAAAATATTGACATGGTAAAGATTTTATAGGACAATGACTAGATAAAATAGGAAATGTCGGAATATTAAATTATTATGAGAAATAATTACTTATATTTATTTTGAATTATATTATATTTTGTGGAACCTAATAACTCCAAATGAAATTTCAATTTTGAGGAGAAAACTCTTTAAGAGTAGTAGAGTAATTGTAATACTAGAATTTAAAAGAAAATTCAAACCTAATTGTACTGAAAAATTGAGCTTGAAAAGTGAATGAATTAAATTAGTATTTGAAATGAAGTTAAAATTTAAATATCCATTTCTTGAGTAAAAAATCGATTTTTTTCAAAAACATCTATCAAAACTAGTAAAAATAGAAAAATTTTGGGTTAAATTATAAAAAAATTATAAGAAAGGTAAAAAGGTAATTTAATTTTTTTTAAAAAAAAGTAGCAAGGTCAATGGATTCAAGTTAGCTGACTCAAAACTAAGGGTACATGCCGCTTCTCCCTATCATTTCTCATAAGAGATTTCAACTACAAACTATTATAAAAATTGACCTAATTGATCAAATTTTTTATTAAATTACACACCACGAAAAACATGAAAACTATCACATTAGTCTCTTTACAAATTATTTCTCACTAGGTCAAATTGCTCATGCAAAGTTAGAACAATCATTATTGAACACACCTTTGATCAACAGAAGAATAGTTCTCGATCAAGAATGTGTGAATAACATATAATAATTATTTAAATTAATAAACTTAATAGTAGGTTTAGTGAAGCCAGCATTAGTGTTTGAAAATACCATGTATTAGAGTTTGTTAACTATTAAATAGTTTTGATAAAGGAATTGAAAAATGAGATATTATAAAATTTTATATTAGTCATTTTAGGTATAAATAATATCGAGAGCATTAATAAATTAATTGTTAGTATTTACACTTACTAAACACTCACTCAGCATTGTTTACCCACTCCCTCATTATATTACTTGTATTTATGAAATTTTTAAATTTTTAGTGAAATTGTATATGTTTTATATTATTTATAATTCACTTTTTATCTATACTAAGTTAGTAAATGTATCTAATATTATAGAATTAATATTATATGACGAATTATAATTGGAATACGACGAGAGAGGATTAATGTAATGATAAATAATATATTGAGATTTTATATAGGATTAATAGAGTATTTAAATTAATATATATAATTTATTTAGGTGTCATAAGAAGGTTTTATTAAGTTTGAAGTATGGGTAGAGATATGAAAATAATTTAATAATATTAGAGAGAATTTGTATCTCTGCTCAAATATGATCAATATTGTACCTATTGATTTGTGATTTTAACTCGAAAGTGATTTTTTTGTATATTAATCAAAAAGTCGTGGCAAAGCTGCTAGAACGAGCTCAAAGCTTGACCTTATGATTTCATTAGGTTTTAAGTTGAAGTGTCACTTTAGTTATTATGGAAGCATTCTCTAAATAAGAGAATTGGTTATACCAAAATTTTGAGAAGTTAGGTTTCTCCATTGGTTTAGTAAGAGATAATCGCCAAATTAAACCCTTAAATAAAATGCAAATCATCATATTGGCCTATATTACCAATTGTATGATAATAATTTAAATTGATGTAAATAATTATTTTTTATTTATAAAAAATATCAAAGTGTAAAATTGTACTCTAAAAACTATGTAAAATATATTGATGTGAGATTTTATTTTGTTGATGAGTTCCCTATAGATGATGAGGTTGAAATGAACCTTTATTACAATTAAGATTAAATGGTTGACATAATTGTGTAACCTTTCAATGTTAAAATTTTTGTGAAGCTAGGAAGAAGATGAGAATGAATTTGTTGACTAAAAAAAATTGATTACCAGCAACCATATGTTAGAGTATTTTAATATTCTTATTAGTAATTCTTTTAGCTATATAATCTATAGAAGGAACTCATGTGTGTATTCTGCAGAAGAAAAAAAAGAATAAGAGTACTACTCCAACTTTATTACTTGTTCAAGTTTGCCCTGAGTTTCCCTTTGTCGTATTTCCTCTCTTGTGTGAGATTCTTCCTTGATTGAGTATCCATCAACTCCGAGTTAACCATTTGTATTTGAGGAACATGTGAACGTAGAAGAAACCCTAAATCGTAAGGGGGAGAAAGCAAGAGTTTTCAACAGTTTTGAGGAGAAGAAAAATGAATAAGAGGGAGGGATCAAGATTATCAAGTGGGGTGGATGATGAACTCTAAATAGCTTTTATTGAATTCAATAGATGGGTCGACCCCCTTTACTATATATATATATATATACCCACAAAAGCTATCTTCTATAGGACTTTAGAGCCACTAAATTCATAAATGAAAATTTATGTGATGGGATAAAGTTGAATTCCAACAAGAACGAAGTCAACAATTATGCGTGTGCATAGGAGTCAACAAATGGAGATGAGTGGACCAACGGATTAATCATAAGATTGTGAGCTCCATTTAGTTGACCAACTAGAGGAATGATGATAAAGGGTTTTTTTAGGGTCATGTCATATTCACGTACTATTAGTACTATTCCAACAACAACGCTCCTACAAGTTTGTTATATAAAAAATAATGAAATTTTGCAACCATAATGTTTTAAATTTTTAAAAATCTTAGTGATATGTTTTTGCAACTATAATGTTTTGAATTTTTTTTTAAATTTTGGAGAGTATATATGTATTAACTTTTTATCATCTATCATATATATAAGTTTATTATATATTATATGTTGAGTTTTATTCTTATATGTGAGGACCGAATCGAGTCAATTTAGGTGGCTGAGTGAGGGGAGACCGAGCTTTGTGTTCATGTACATGCAAGTCTACGCGTGGACTGGAACTCATACAGTTGGCTGCTTGGTTGTACCTCTAGAGATAGTGATGGGAGGCTCCAGCATCTTGATAATTGTATTAAATTAAAGCCCGCCTTGGAAGAGTCTCCAGCGTACACAAAAATAATTGGTGGTTAGAATAAAAAAGTTCAATAAAGACTATTCTGAATAAATAAGATGATAAATAAGTGGATTTTTTTCTACAATTTAGTAGCATAAAATTTCATCAATAATTAAAAAGATGTGAATTTAATTTATTTTTGTGAAATTTTCGGGAAGTGAAGGTAACACTCTACTAATTCAAACATAAAATAATTAACTTTTTATTTTATTTTATTTAGAATTCAGAATAAAAATAAATTTTTTTTATACATTTATTATATTCTATTTTTTATATTTATAATTATTTTTTTATTTTGATAATAAAATCTCAAATTATATAAAATAGATAAATATTGTTTATTTATAAATTTATATATTTTATATAACTTTTAATTAAAAATAAGTATAAACTATTATCAATAAATAATATTTTTTAAAATAGTATTAGAGTAAATGATCTTATACCCATATCGAACTAAAACTTAAAACAAAGTTAACCCTTATCCAATACAATAAAAATAATACTAATCTTAAATAAAGTGCTCGCTGCTAAAAATAAAATCAAACATTTAATAAAAATAAATAATTGTTATTAATTTATTAAATTGTAAATGTTATATTATTTACCGGTTATTAATTTTTAGTAAATATTTACCAAATCAATACATTCTCCCATTTTATTTCATTACTAGAATTATTAAAATGAAACTATTTATTGTATCTTTTTTATTAGTGATTTATAACGATAGTCAAATGCATTAAAATATAGTCATTTGGATCTCGAAATTTAGATGCGTACATAAGTATGTAAAGAAAAATGGAGATAGTTTTGTTTTGTTGTGGTGTTCTGGTGTTGTAGGGGCCCCTTTGATTGAACGACTCGCAGCCACAGAAAGAGACGATATATGCCAGCTTTGGAAGGACACATATGATAGAAACCTGGGGTGCCCTCAGAAGTCGTCAAACCGTGGAAGTTAATGGCCGGACATATCACTAGAAAGTGACCAAAGCTGGCCGGAAATCGAGTATGAAGTCACCGGAATGAGGAAGCACTCGATGTGCGCCGATCAAAGGCGAACGTGCTAGATGGTGGCTTAGGCTTAGGCTTAGGCTTCACGGTAAAGATATCCAAAGAACATGCCATAATTCTCCTTATACATTATTTTTTCTAGTCAAATGAAGAATGTGACAATTGAATTCTCTAAGACGCAACCAAACAAACCAATAAGCACATGGCCATATGTATGAACTAAATCATCCTCCACGGTATGGATCGTTGATCAAAACTGCGTATAGATAAACCCTATGCCGTATGGAGCAGTTAACTTATGACACAGGCATTCGGGTTTTCCTCAATGCTCATCATGCGGTTGCCCCAGTACGGCGGGTTATAGCACGGGTTATGGGTCTGATTGCACTGGCTGTAGTAGGCCTTAATGAGCTCGGCCATCCTCTTCTTCTCCTCCTCCTCCTTCTTCTTCTTCTCTTCGGCCTCCTTCTTCGGATCTGGCTTCTTTTCGGGCTCCTTGGCCGGACCGACCGTGAGGATCTCGGTGTGACACTTGACCTTCTTGAGCCTGGCCACCACTCGGACAGGGTCAACTTCTCCGACCACCGTGAGTTTCCCATCCTTCACGTCCGCTGAGAGCGATTCGATTCCTGAAAAAGAACATACACCGCACTCGTCAATGAACTAGGAAGGCCGGCAGAAAGAGACGAGGAGGTCTCGATCATCGAGCTCGTATGGATACCTGGAAGACCAGAAACCGCCTTAAGGACCTTCTGCTTTCCCTTTTCATTGTTGAAGCTGGATTTCAATACAATCTTCTGCGTGATTATAAAAAAGAGAAAGAACACCGTGAAAAGCCTGTTGAACTGCAAAAGCCAACTCCATTCCCACACCCTCAATAGGAACTTGAAAAAGAAATAGCTGACCCACCTTAGACATTTCACTATGTGATACTGGGAACTGCAGCACAGCTCCTGGCGAATTGCTATGGAAGTCCAAAGAAGAGATGAGCAGAGGAAGAGGAAGAAGAAGACTAGAGAGGCAGGGGAAACTATCAGGGGAGGATGATGGGGAAAGAATTTATACTTGGGCGAGTAGGGGGTTGGTGGGTGATGATGATGAAGTCTATGTAGAATTATTGGGAAGTAGTTGGACCAGTGGACGGGTTTACCATAAATAACCAGCTCCACAAGCTTCATTTAGAGAATTCAACCACATAAGCTTCATATCTACCATATAATTTGCATGCAATTTGTCTATCCAATCTTTCAGTTGAATCCACTGCAATCCAAATCCAACCTATAATGGATGAAAGACAAAAAAAACAACATACAAAATCATATTGTACTTTAAAAGATTTTATATCATAAGGAAGATATGTGATATGGTTTTTTTTCTTCACAATTCACCAACTCTACCGTCTACACACCTACTAGGTAAAAAAACATATGTACACCTAATTGGTAAAAGAAGATTGTATGATTATATCTTATCCTTTAGCATTTTCATTGACCTTTTTGTTCTATTTTCCACCAATCAATTTTCCGAATTTAGGAGTAAAAATTCTTAAAAAAAACCTTAAGAAAGTATTATGTTTCACACCAACTCATGCTATGTTATATAATGCAATATTTCTCCTTTACAAAAACAAATTTCTACTTTAAAGCACAGCTCATACCACTCATATATACATAAAATATAATATAGTATTTGAATATTACTTATATTTGAACTTCACTATTATACAAAAGAAATATGTTTTACACTTTTTATAGGTCCAAATTGTATGGTAGACTGGTAAGCATAAATTCAATGGAATATTTTCAAATATGCAATTCAATTATGTTGATAGTGGAAGACTGGTTGAATTTCAAGTCTTCAATAATTTAGTTGAAAATCCACATTGACCATTATTTTGTTGCTTACCATGTTACTTCCTGGTATTGTATTGTTTGGGTGGCCCACAAATCAGACACTTGAATCATTTTCTATCATTATTTTTAATCTAAAATATTATTTTTTTAGGAGATTAGCCGACGAAAAGGAAAACTTACGTTCTATTCACTTGTATCTTACGTTCTATTGAAGAGTCGCCTCTTACGTTCTATTCACTTGTATCTTCTCTATTAACTTTTTACGGAATCCGTGGATCTTTACTTGCCTCCTCCTACTCCTAATACACCTGCAGTAGTTATTGATAAGATTGTGGCTAAAAGGAAAATTAGTTAATACACTTTAATGGGGTATTAAAATGAGAATTGAGAAACACTAAGTAACTGATTGTGAGATTGGTGGAATGAGGAGCTAGTTCATATACTAATCACAATCCCATATATGGTTCATACTAAGGTTTGGTGTCCTGCAATAAACTCCTATAGATTCACAACCATTGTGAGATCGGGGAAAGACAATTGTGAGATTGGGGAAAGAAAGGCTATAGGAGGAAATCTCAAGTTACAAGTGATTGCTCAAACTTTGGAAGATTATAAGGGATTTCAATACAATTCTAATACTACTCAGATTATGAATTTAGGAAGTTAAAGGTCAATATTTTACCTAATTTAACAAAAGAGAATCACTCTATTTGGTGTTGGAATACTTACACTATACTTGTATTAAGTGGTTATTAAGTGGTTTGTGGGAATTTGGAGAGAATAAGTTGGAAGAGGTGAAAAAATTACTTATTTAATAAAAAATGAAGTGATTTGAAAGGGTGGAGCATTTACCTCCACTCCTCTCTAATTCTTTTATTCACAATACACAAGTGAAGTAATATTTCATTTACAATAGGATACCATCACTACAAAATTTTAGATATTTAGAATAATTTGTTTTAAATTATTTTAATATTCTTATTTATCATTTATATTATTATTTATTTATTTTATTCTTATATACTTTAGATAAATTTATATATTAATAATATTTTATATAAATTTATATAATACAAATATTATAAATAAAAAATTATTGTACAAAATATTTTTAATATAATTTAATGATATATAATAACTAATAAAATATTTAATTTAATTAAAAATAATAAATTTATCTTTTTAATTTTTTTATTAACAATTATTTTCTTCACTTATACTCCATCCAATTGATTTATTATTAAAAATTTTCAATACTCTAAATCCGAACACTTACAATCTGAACATTTCACCTACAAATTCCTATAAACCACTCAATCTAATTATAGTCTTAGATAGGAATTTTGTCTCAACTCAACCTCTCGGTGTCTTAGCTTCCCGCATACGAAAGTGATCCACACGATTATATCGGTGATATGTTTTCAATATTTTAACACAAAAAATCAAGAAAAAAATAAGTGGTATAGAATTAATATAAATATAATAAAATCTTATGGTGAAATAGAGTTTCTTATAATTTTTCTACTAAAATTAATTATCAAAAGTTTACTAACTAAATTATTATTTGTGTACATTCAATTTCTTATAAATTGCTTATTAATTAAATTCACTTAAATATTTTCTTACTGAACCAACTAGGATTTAAAATAGTGAAAATCCTTATAATTTATTAACAACTTCTCCTAATAATGTGATAATTAATATAAAATTTTATAAAGCTTGTTTTACAATTTTACATTTATTTTTTCAGTATACGATTTCTTATTTTTGTAGAAGTATAGCAAACTAATCTAACCAAATTAATTAGAATCATTCGTAAATACATGAATAATTATGTCAACACATTAGCCTTATGAAGTCCTCGTTCTAATACAGTCTTACAAACGTGACTAATGATTTAATATTATTTAAGGGTCAAGATTAAATCATTAATTAAGGATAGATCAAGAATATAATTAACCAAAACTTAAAAATAGAAAAGTTGATAGTGTTAATAGCTCGGAACAGGGCAGATTTTAGCGAATCCGTCTGAACCGAGCTTGGTCCTAGCAGACCCATGCCCGAGTGAATTCGAGCTCGGGTCTACTTGGTAGGATCTACATTCGATCCGATCAGATCCGAGACTAAGTTGAATCTATCTTATATTTTTTTAATATATATTTTTTTCTAAAATAAAGAATTTTAAATTATTGTAATATATAAATTTTTAATATTTTTTTAAATTTTTAATTTTAAAAATATTTATTAGTTTTATTTTACCTAATAAATTACTATTATAATTTTATATTAAATTTAATTTATAAATAATAAAAAAATGATCTAAAAATTAACGTGTGTAATTATAAAATAGAAAATAGTATGGATTATATGCGTATAAATGTAAGTGGGTGGTTCATATTAATACTATTTATTTATTTAATATTTTTTATATAATTATTGATATATATAATTTTATTTATATAATTTAAATTTAATTTTTTTAGTTAAAAATAAATCATAAATCTCTTAATTATTTTAAAATTTTGAATATATATTATATATTATTAAATAATATAGTTAATTAAAAATATAACTTAATATAATATAAAATTTTTTATTATAATTATTTATAAATTTATTAGGGTTTAAGAAATGAAATATAATATATTACAGAAGGAAAAATAAGTAATATAGTATGGTAATAAGATATTTATAAATATATTATGTTATAATGAAAGAAAAATAATTTATTAGTATTTAATAAAGGAAAAAAAGAATAGAGGGAAAATATTAATTATAGAAAAAATAGAATAATTTTTAAATAATATTTTTTATTAATATTTTTTTAATTTAATTAAACAGTATATTTTATTTAAAAAAGTAAAAATAATTTAAAAGCACTGTGGGCTCATCTTCGGGTCGACTTTTCTAAACCCGAAATTCGGGCCTAGTTAGCGGGACCTGAGCTCGCAAAAACCAGCATTGTGAGACACGAGAATGAGTCTCGAGTACCATATATGTACCCAAACAAATTCGAGATTTTTTGGATTCGCTCAAGTTGGGTAAGGACTCAAAACTCGAGTTTGGGGTTCCATTATCATGCCTAGTTGTTGACACCACCCTAGCAACATCATAAATGCTAATCTACCCTATAGGCCTATTACTAGCCCTGTGGCAGCATCATCGTCTCGCTGTTAATATTAATCTTCCATATAAACCTATTACTGTGTGTTTGATTATTTTATTTGTATTAATATTGAAACTATTGAGTTGTTGAGGTGTATTCAAAATATCCTATTAAACTTATCTAGATTCGCTATCTTTTCTATTATTCATTGAAATATTGATCATTATATTTACTCTCTACTAAACTAGGTAGCTAATGAAGTATTTAGGGGTGAATAGGATTCTAATATTTTTTGTAAAAAAGTTATAGAAACTTGAACCAATGCAGATCTCAATTTCTAGCAATACACCTTTTTTTATCTTTAATACGGTAAATTATATTACTTGATCTTTGTTTTATGATACTCTCATGAAATAATCTCATATTTTAATCATCTTTTAAAAGTCACTTTAATCGAGTATGTAGCTACCAAAAAAATTACTCGTCTTGCCAAGCCTTATTCAATTGGGCTAAGAGGGCATTTGGTTCGCTTTGGATGTCAATCCTCCCTCTTGAGGAATTAAGTGGGTTTAGGTTGTAAATCAAATATAAGTTATGAAGAGTTTGTGATATAAATACAACTCTACCATAGTAATTTTGGTTGCACCGAATAAAACTTTTGACCCATACTATCCAAATCCAGCTTTAATCGGGAAATCCATACGATTGCCACCAATTGTATACACTCATCTGGGAGGAACCATTTGTTTAAGTTTGAATTTGGGTGGTTTTATAAACTCCACTATGAGAGGGACATGGTCTATCCACTCACTCTGGATCACTTTCATCCACTATCACTTTCATCTAGGAGGGACCATTTGTTTTGGTTTGAATTTGGGTGGTTTTATACCCTCCACCATGAGAGTGGACATGGTCTATCCACTCACTATGGATCACTTTTGTAGGGCGAAGCTAAGACACCAAGGCTGAGAAAAAAATCCTTATCTAAATCCTTATCTAAAGCTATGATTGAATTAAGGGGTTTATAAAAATCTGTAGGTGAAGTGTTCGGATGGGAAGTGTTTCTACTTATAGGTGTTAAAATTTTTTTAATAATTAATTGTAAGTGAATAATTATTAATAAAAAAATTTTAAAAATAAATTTACTATTTTTAATTAAATTAAATAATTTATTAATTATTATATATTATTAAATTATATTAAAAATATTTTATACAATACTTTTTTATTTATAATATTTGTATTATAATACTTTTTATAATTCTTATACTCTAAAATTTCTTATATAAAATGATTTATAAAGTTTTGTAATATTAATTAAGTACTCGTATGTTAGTTAGTGTAAGAGAATCGAAATATATTTTATTTCGAAATATATTTCGGTGATATAGGAGTGTTTCTACTATTTTAATACAAAAAAATAAAAAAATAGTATAGAATTAATATAAATATGATCAAATCTTATAGTGAAATAGAGTTTTTTAGAATATTTTCTATTAAAACTCATTTCCAAAAATTTACTAACTAAATTAATATTTGTATACGTTCAATTTCTTATAAGTTACTTATTAATGAAATAATTAATATAGTGAAATCCTTATAATTTATTAATAACTTGTCGTAATAATATGTTAATTAATATAAAATTTTCTAAAACTTGCCCTACAATTTTAAATTTATTTTTTTTGTGTACAATGCCTTATTTTTTTTATAGAAGTATGGCAAACTAATTTAATCAAATTACTTAGAATCAAGGGTAAATACATACTTTCTCAACTTATTAGCCTTATGAAGTCCTCAATTTATTATAGTTCTATTACACGCTTACTAACCTGACTAATGATTCAATCTTGTTTAAGGGTCAAGATTGAATCATTAATTGGGGATGGATCAAGACTATAATGCACCAAAACTTGAAAATAGAGGAATTGACACCAGCCCTGTGGCAACATCATCGTCTCGCTGTTAATGCTAATCTACCATATAGACCTATTACAGTGTGTGTTTGATTATTTTATTGGTGTTAATATTCGAACTGTTGACTAGTTTAATGTAATATTCTATTTGTGATATACACACTGAATTTGTTCCGTGTTTTACTGAACTGTTGACCCCATGCAAGTGGAGTATTGGGCCTTGAAGAAGGGCCCAACATGGACCCATCCTGATTGAACCTAATGACATCATCGCTTAAAGTGAGCTTTGCAAGCCCCACCCACCACATCACATGCATCTTTCAAAATGGCAAATCTTTCTTAAGTCCCACCAGATGCTCTAATGTTCCCAAATGGGTTATTAGGTCCCGTTTGGATTGGTTATATGAAGTGCAACATGATGGGTATACTAGCAAGATCTGGCATCTGCCATGGGAGCTCAAGCTGGAGCAAAGGCGGAGCTCTGTTATGGCAGCAGCAGCCAGCTAATCAGTGACCCAAAGCAAAGAAATGATCGACTTTGCTAGGACTTGGGCAGGAAAGTGGTCTTAGAAAGAGGCAACCTTTGCTGCTTTTTGCTAAACTTTCCAGAAAGAAAACATTAGCTCCCTGCTTTTGCACTTGAATGGCTGTCATTCTTGCCTCTCTGTTTCTTCCTCTCAACTCATTCAGCCATGGTCAGAACAGAACGAGACACTGTGGGACCCTTGGAGATTCTTTCGTATCATGGCCAGATCTCTCGTATGATCCAAACCTGCAAGAAAATGAGCGACTTATTCATCTTACTCAGTCCTGTCACTGTCGCAGATCCTATCACCCAAAAAGATGGGACAGATGTGCAGATTACCTCAGGACTAGATGAACAAATGATAGTTGTCTTGTCCCTTCACTTGCACTAAATCAAATCCCACATGGAAGAGAAGAGAAGAGCATCTCAAAGGGTTACATATCAAATGTACATTTCTTTACTTCCATGCCTAAAGAATAACAAACAAAGGGATGGATCACAAAGAAATGCATATGAAATTCTCTCCTGTTTCTTTTTCCTTTTCACTAACCCAGAAACTATCGCATAATCTTTCTGTTTACAGAGACATGGATCACCTCTGTGACTATGCGGAAAAAGACACAAACTGATATAACCAGAAAAAAATTTCTCCTTTTTTTTGGGGGTCTTTTACGCTGATGGAGAAGACGATTATCCAACCTGGTCCAAGGCATCGAGGGCCTCCGTCCGGGACCGAACGATCCTGTGGAAAACTTCACGGATCTGCTGCTGCAGCGGGACCAGACCCTCCTCCATCCTCCGGCAGGTCTCGGCCAGCTCCGCCGCCTGCGCCGCCGCCTCGTCCATCTTCTCCGCCTCTCCGGGGTACCGGAATCCGCCCGCGAACTCTATCAACGACTGCGCCAGCTTTTCCATCCTCTGCATCTCCTCCATTAGCCCGACCAAGGCCGACCCTTTCTTCTCCTTCTTCTTCCACTCCTCTCCGATCTTCTCCTGTAGGGCGATCATCGAGTGGGCCCACACCATTTGCCTCGGCACCTGCAATTTGCAAATGAGTTGTTACTTTAATATTTTTTTTAGAGTAATTTTTGTTTTATTGACAATCTCTTTCCCATACCTGGAAATGAGGGGTAAGGCCGGCCCGCTCCTGACAGGGGATGACCGCCACGAGGGCCCACATCACGAGCACGGTCACAATGCTCATGATATAAACCGGCATGGGAAGCCCCGATGAATCCGCTCCACGTGGCACCACCAGATTGGCTGACATTGCCTGAATCTGCTTGGCCGCCGACCAGCTCTTCGGGAACCCCCAGGGTGACCGGAATTGCCCCGACGACCTGTCCTTCGTCGTCGTCGATTCTCCGCTTCTGCGACCGAAAGACCAGGTCCGCTCGGTGGACCTGTGGCCACCGGAGGATGCGCCGTAGCCATCCTTGTCGTCTATCCCCATGGCGGAGAGCAACCCCGTCAGGGCCTTCTTGGCCCGCTTCGCCTGGCCCTCGTTCAGGGGCCGATGCTTGAGGGCGGCGACGGCGATCTCCGCCAGCTTCTGGCACTCCCTAACGGAGTCCAAGCCGTGCATCACGGCGTTACAGATGTCGAGGGCCTTGACCCATCGGTCGAGGAGCTCGGGGAGAAGCCGGTCGAGCGGCGGTTTGGAGATCAGAGCCTGTTCGCGGCAAATGACGAGGACGGCCTTGAACTCGGCCTCGCAGCAGAGGAAGACATCGAGCAGCTTCCGCACCCAGGAGATTGAGAGGAAGGGCTCCGGCGGCGACGAGGATGATTCGGAGGAGAGGAGGTCGGAGAAGAGGTCGGAGATGGTCCTCTGGAAGATCTCGAGGTCCTCGAGCTCCTGCTCGTGGCTGCCGTCCATGGAGACCACCTGGTTCCGGCGGATACTTATCCGGCCGAGGAAGGATCCCTGGTTCTCCGTCGCCGGCATCTCTACACGAAGTTCAGTTCTTTTTCTGAGAAAGGATCCAATTATGGAGAGGATGACAAGCCTGTGTATTAAAAAATGGGAGGCGAGTGAATTAACGGTTGGAGAAGTTACAAGTGGGAGAGAGCGAAGGTCAAGGAGATTGGTCAGAAGACGTGACCATTTCCTGAGTGCTGACTGGGCAATACTCGGCAATGTCTTTGTATATCCACGCTTTTACCCATTCAAATTCAGCCACAATATTTGCATATCTACTAAATATTTTGGATATTATATTACTAATTAGTCTTATTTAAATACTTTAGATTTTAATTTTTTAAATACATATTTATCTATTTCCAATTTACTTTTATTTTGCCGTTTAGTTAAATAATAACCGTCCAATATTTTCTATCACAAAATATACAAAATTATAGGTAATTAACTCAATATATTATAATATTCAATATTTTTTTTACTTTATCATTAAATTAAAATAAATAATTATAATAGAAATAGAGTCAAAATATATAAAAAATCATGGTACATAATAATCAACAATCTTTTAATTATTAATTAAGTGTTTCATCACTAAATTATTAGTAAAGAGTTTATCTGTGATTAAAGTGTGAGCTAATAATGACTTTTTTTTCCTTTTACAATTATATTCTTCTCAACTATGTTAAAAATAATTTATAAGAAAAGAGTTTTATTATTTAGTTAACTATACATTTTCAACATATAATATAGTTAACTATACAACTGTGTACTTATGGTATCTCATTATTTATGAGTGTGATCACACTCGCTGTTATATAATTTTAGAAATTATTATGGGTAAAATTTATATTTACTTAAAATTAATTATCGGTAAGTAACTTAACATTTATAATATTATAAATATATAATAATTTTATATTTTATTTAATATTTAATTATATTTTTAAAATTATATAAAAATTATAAAAAAGTATCAAATATATAATAAGGATAATGTTATCTGTTTCTAATATTATCATTAAAAGCCTAAAAATTGAAGTGTTCTCACTACTTACACACATTTTCCACCTACCCACAAAGACTCAATCTCCTACAACTATCTTTTAGTGATTTTCCTGCACGTGCTTATTAAAATGTCATAAGTGTATGAATAATACATATTTGGTCAAGCTGATGAAAGAAAAAAAACAAAATGCCTAGTCAAGATCCACATTACAGGAGCTTCAGGTTCATGATGTCAAGTGAATTGTTCATTATTTTCTCACACTTAATATTATATTTTAAAATAATTTTTGAGTTTTATATTTTAGAAGTGTGGTAATTTCATGTAAGAGATTTTTAGAATAAATTTTTTTTTATAAAATATATAGGATTTCAAAATTATGTTAAATGATTAATTTATCATTTTTTAAATATATAAACTGAAAAAAGTTGTTTTTTTTAATGATATATAGCTTAAATATAAAAAATTTAAATTATAAGCATATAATCATTTTAATTTTAGGTGCATATTGTTCAATTGATTTGACTAAATAATTTTATTTTGGATATTGTCGTAATTCCTAATCTTGCTATATCTGTTGATGTGTTGCTTTCAGCTACTATTCATGGCCCGACAGGACCATCTTAAATGGATTCCATCAAACAGTGGAAGGGATAAAAATGTAAGCAATAATTTATCGTCATTCATTGAATTGGCAGACATGGGTAGAACTTACTATAGGAAATATTGTATCCATAATGTTATGTTGTATTGTAATCTATGTATACTCTAAGCACCTTAGTTACTTCTTGCATTGATATCTTATTTAATCATAGTTTATCAAATATAATATAAAATTATTACTTATTTTAAACAAATACAAGTTTTATTTTTTTATCAAATATAGTCCAATATTAATATTTTCAAAATTACAATAACTGAACCTAAAAAAAATAGCAAACTTTAGTATGTTGAGACTCAAACATTTTTTTTCAAATTTATCTAAAGAGACCTATTTTAATTATTAGTATAAAATATATAAATACATAAATTAATTAGAAAAATATTATTTTGACTGGACTGTACTAATCAGGGCCATTGTCCTCCCTAGGTATATGCTCTATTTTTCTTCTTATTTTGTTCGTCCGATTCTACCATGTTCTATGTTATACTCACAGAGAATTCAATCCAATTTTATTGCAAACTTATCATATAACACCCACTCTTTTCCCTTAAAATTGTTGACTAGCTGCTTGCTGTTTCCACTAGTTTTCAAGCAATTTCCTCTTCTATAAAAAAATTATTTAATACATTTAATCTATTTTCAGCCTACTTGATCGATTAACTATTATTATCGATAATTTTTGCCCAAGAGAGTATCTTGCTCTATTTTTATACAGCATGAATTTTAGTCTTGATCGTAATAGGATTTACACTAAACTAGTGGACAATCCAAGTTGCATTCATTCGTTAATGTTCCTCATAGCCTACGCTACTCGATCGAGCTTAATTACATATACAATTGCATTTGTAACTATTATGCTCTGTTCAGAAAGCAACAATTTATCCTATCGCTCACAATTTTATAATAGTTAAATAATTTCCTATCCTACTATTCATATAAATACAATACTTAATCCAACTTTTTAATAAAAAATTAAAATTTTTATAAATTTAATATATAATTTTACAAAATATTTAAAATAATAGGGATAATATTTACTATTAAATTGAGCATATTTGTAAATTATTTTTTAAAGATAACTATCTTAATAGTATCGCTTGAAAAAATAGTTCAACTTTTGATACCTTATTCACGTCTTGTTTTTAACTCTATTTACTGAAATGTGTTAGGTTAATAATACTAAGTGAGTGTGAAAATTAATTATTAAATTGTTAATAGTCTTAAAATTCTGAAATGTATAATAGGGAAGTTATAAATGTTTTCTTTCCAATTTTTTAAAATTAGTTTAAAAAACTAATAATCCACCTCTACAAAGTTATTTTTAATATGGTATTCGAAAAGAAAAATTATTCTTAAATGATTTAGTATATTTAAATTCTATCATAAAATTATAAATCAAATCACACATATATAATAATTAATTATCATGATTTGTCACAAATATCTCACACGCTATTGATAGAGTCTATGATGTGGATGTGTGTCACACATGCTTACTCACTCGGTGCTATAACTGCTCACCCTATCATAATGATATTAATGATGCGTAATCAAATATTCGCATAGGTTGAGAATACGATCTCAAATTTGATAAAATAGTAAAATATTGTGGCTTATAAAGTTGGAAATATTTCACTACTTATAATTAATGGCTTTTAAGTAGATATGTACTCGATCTGTTATGGGTCCACAATAGTTTCTCACATGATATTAAAAAGCTAGTGGGCTTGCACTCATACCCGACCCGAAACTTGAAACACAGCTCGTGGTCTGCCTGAGTATGGAGAAAAAAATACCCAATTCGAGGTCATTGTTCCCCTCGTCCTAGACCGAAGGAATAATATTCGACTGTAGACAATTATTGAAGGTGAGTTTAAAAAAATTATTATCTCTTAACATAGTTGTCTCTTCAATTACCGGGATGGGTTGCCCAACTTACAATCATTGGTATATATTCTTTCTGAAAATGTGGGTCATAGCTCATTTTTTATTTATAAACAATTAGGACTTAGCCCATTTATAAATATTAAGTTAAATTCTATTTTATAAGCATTGGTAATACCTATTTTTCATAAACATATACATTAGTTGTTCCCATAAACACGAGTGTTAGCCCTTTCTTATAAACATAAGTATTAGCCATTTCTTAAAATTATGAGTATTAGTTATATTTCATAAATATAAAACTTAATCATTTCTTATAAGCATGAACATTAACTTTTGTTTATAAATATGAGAATTAACCATTTTTTTTATAAACATTGAAATTGATGGCTTCTCATCCATTTTTAACCTTTACAATATATGTAGTACTTTGATAAAAAAAAATCTTCGTATTAGCATTTCTATATATTTTTTAAAAATATTTTCAAAACATGTATATTATCATTTTATAAATGAAAAGTGTTAGATACAACGATTGAATTGGACGCAAAATTAAAAATCTAACTCATATGTTATTTAGGATGTGTTTATCCAATTATTTCGCTTACACGATCCTTAGGTAGGTGTATATGTTCATACAACAATATATATACATATTATTATTATATACAAAACTCTAATGAATTAGTCTATATTGGTATTTCTTAAATCACTCCATAATTTTCCATAATTATGATTTTACATATAAGGTATCACTTGCTCGATTTATATATCGGTTAATCCTTTTTTCACTAATTATTTTTCTTGATATTATTTGAATAGTGAATTTTCCCTAAAATTTATTCAAAATGATCCTTAAGTCATTATTTTAAAACTATAATTTTTTTAAATGAAATTTTAATTCAATTGAACTATAAATTAAGGTTGAACCAAGAATGAAAATTCAAACGAAAAACAAGATATAGATTAAATGAGAAATTATTTCCCTAACAAGAAAAATGTGAAATTATAAATATATATAACACGTGGTCAAGTTGGATCACCAACTCGAATACCCCATACCCTTCACACACTCCTCTATAGAATACCCATTGTTCAGCTGACAACTTTTATACCGGTCTATTTATGAAACTAATTGAGCTATTTATTTTCCATCATATCAAATTTCTCTCCAAAAATAGGAAAATTCATTCTTGGATGCACTCCTCACACCCAAGTGATCAACTAAGCAATTCTCCCTCTCCTAACCACCAAATGATATAATTTTTGTGTTAAAATTCTGCTAATAGACTACTCTTGAGTTTTGTGATCCAAGTGAAAGTAGTTGAAAACTATCATATGGCCTTTTTTCCTAACTCTGTTTCTGGGACAAAAATATATGTGCCTCACCACCACCCTTTCATGGAAAAATTCGATAACCATCAGCCACTACTCAGGTCAACACCCGTGCTAAAATAACCCTCATTGCCTCTCATTTTCCTCCCAAAAGCCTTGGTCAACCTCCAGAAAGGTAACTTTCTTATGTGAATCCGACTAACAAGAGTACGAATTCACAAGTTCAATAAACCAGACTTGCAATGGAGCTGAACACTTTGTCACCAATTGGGATAAATGATCACTTGAGACTTCAAGAGGGCCCAATCACAAGGTCAAGGGCTAAAAGATTCAAAAAAGCTTTATATGGGTTGATTAAAGAGATTGTTGAATATTCAAATAGAAGCCCAAATGAAGAGCCCAAGATGAGCCTAAGAGAAGGTCCAGATTTAATTAATAAGGAGAGATTTATAAATATAATAAATCTCTTAGGATAATACTAGGTAGTCAGATTAGATAAGGTTAGCTTATAACCATAATAGATTTTTTTCCACATTATGTGGGTCATTCGGTTGTTTTCTGAGCCTATAAAAGGCATACTCCACAGCATTGGAGAGACACACTTTGGAATTTATATCTTGTGAGGTTTTGTCTTCTTTCAATCTTGAAAGAGCTTTTTTGAACTTATCAGGTTTTTACCTATGGCGTTCAAGCAATCAAGACTTATCACCCGGGGTTTTCTAAGAGTTCTTCTTAGAGGATTTGGGTGTGGCGTCTACATATCCCATACCTTGTTTATGTGATAAACAAGGTATATTCCATCTTTTCGCACTTGCGTCGTGAAAGTCTTGGGATCATTGCCATATTTGGTGTAGGGTATCGTCAGCATATTGGCGAGGTTCGCATCAGTTGGTATCAGAGCATACGGTTGCACGGCAAGTTCCATCCCATCTTTTTATGTAGTTTTTTTTTATCTTCTCTACCTATTTCTATAAAAAAAAAATTATCATATTCTTCTATCTATCTTCTCTTTAGTAGGTTAAAAAAAAGAGAAAAAAAGCCAAAAAAAATTTCGTGCCAAAAAAAAGAAAGCAAAAAAGTTCGTGCTAAAAAAAAGAGCAAAAAAAAATTCGTGAAAAAAAGGCAAAAGAAAAAAAAAAGTGGCACACAATTCTATCTTATATCTCATTCTTATTTTGCTCTATCTAAGTCTATTACTTCATTTCTTCTCTATTTAAATTCTACTCTTATTTCGGAGTCTATTCATACCTCTCAATTAAATTCTTTGGAATTACTTTTTTAAAACCTTTATTGATTTGTCTTGATTGTTTCTCAAGTTGAACTGCTTCGTAAAAATGATTTATTTTTAAAGTTTAATTCAGATTGAAAGAGGACATATGAGTGGAAAAAGGCAGGAGTGTTTTAAATCTTTAAGAAAAAGCCATTTGAGTGTTAAACAGGAGTGTTTGAGAGTAACATGTGAGGGAGAGTTGCGAGGTTCTTTTGTTTCTAACAATTGGCAAGATTACAATTTCCAACAAAGAGGAAACACATGGAAAGAAGCCAGTTTCCCTCAACCCATTCAAAATCTAGATTGGAAAGCCATGATGAAACAAGTTGTAAAGTTTAGATTTGAGCCACTTCACACGCGAATGGATCGCTTGGAGTAAGGTCTGAGACGTCGTTCACATCAACATACTTCCGTTGAACAACAACCTTGGGGCTTTCAATCTAGGCGTTTCGATACTCAAGAACTCGAGGAATTTGAAGATCTTCGAGTTAATTGTGATAGTGCCAGGCACGATTACATCAATCAATGTACTCCAAGTGAAAGGCCATGGATTGATGACGTCATGGACAACCAACGTGAGAATCTATTTCATACTCGTTGTTCTATGAAAAATAGAGTTTGTTCTGTTATCATAGATGGGGAAAGCTGCACTAACTTTGCTAGCACCGAGCTTGTGGAGAAGTTGGCATTACATGCAACGAAGCATCCAAAGCCATATCAAATTCAAAGGCTGAGTGATCAACCCAAACTCGAGGTAACCCAACAGGTGATAGTGTCCTTCTCTATTGGGAAATATCAAGATGAAATATTATGTGATGTAGTACCAATGCAAGCATGTCATATTTTATTGGGAGAACCTTGGAAGTTAGATTGTCACGTTACATATGATAGATTAACAGATAGGTACTCATTCGTGATGAATATTAGATCAATATCTCTTGTACCTCTTACTTTACAATAAGTTTTTCAGGATCAGTTGAAAAAGAAAAAGGCAAATGAAAAGAAAATAGCAGAAAGACAAGAGAGAAAAGCCATGATTAAAGAGGAAGAGACAAAAGGCAATATTGAAAAAGAAGAGAGAAAAATTAGAGAGAGAAAAGCCGAAATTGAAAATGATGAGAGAAAAGGCAATGTTGAAAAAAAAGAGAGAAAAGCCATAATACAAAGAAAAGAGTGTAGAAACAATTTTATGGAGAGAAAAAGTGAGATCAAGAGAGATACAATTCCATATCCTATCCTTACAGTACTTATGTACAAGGATTTATATTTTACTAACCATATTGTCAGATATTTTCCGAGCATTAGTGTTTCTCTTCTACAGGAATTCAAGAATGTCATTACAAAGAAGATAACTCTTGGTTTGCCATCAGTTCGAGAAAACAAGTATCAAAGTCAACACGAAGTCCTAAAATTGATGGAAATGAGATATATACGTAAGAGCAAGCGACCATGTGTTGTACCCATGAAGGACGAAACTTGGCAAATATGCCTCAATTGTCGAGCCATTGACAATATCACGGTAAAGTATCGACAACATGTTTCTTATTTATATGATATTGTTATTGAGTTGCATAGATACTCTTTGTTTTCAAAACATGGTCTTAAGAGTGAATATCATCAATTTCAAATTAAAGAAAAAGATTATTTGAAAACAACATCTGAAACAAAACCAGGTCTATATGATTGGTTAGTTGTGATTTTTGAATTGACTAATGCCTATAGCACTATTATGATATTAATGAAGCATATCTTGCATGTTATCATTTTAAAGTTTGACTATATATATTTTGATGACGTCTTGGTATATGAACTTATGGAATATTTGAAAATGATGTTAGAACTTTTAAGGAAAGATAAATTGTTTGAGAATTTTAAGATATTTATCATTTGTTCGGATAAACTTCTATTTCCTGGATATGTTATAAGTTTTGAAGGGATTGCCATTGACAAGGAAATGAAGGTAATTCAAGATTGGCAAACACCTTACTTGGTAAGTCAGGAAAGAAGATCAATTGCATATTATAATGAAAAGTTCAGCGGAGTAGCCCTCAAGCTGAATGAGTTTCATGCAAGGTGGGTAGAATTCATTTATACATCTGGTTATGTGATCAAGTGTAAGCAAGGTATGAAAAATGTAGTTTCTCATACATTATCTGAAAGGTACATTTTGTCTACAATCATTGATACTAAATTGCTTAATTTTTCTTGGAATACTGTGTTGGTTACAAAACTTCTATTTTCAACTGCATGTTTACCACATATTGTGTTTGCATATAATCGTTATATTTATTCAATAACTAAGTTATCACCAATGGAGATTATCCATGATTTTAATCCATTGGATAGAAAACAACAGACTCAAGAAAATATTAATCTTTACAACAAGAGTTTCATGAAAGTTGTTTTTGATCCATGGATTTGGGTTAGTTTACATATGAGGAATGGACGGTTTATTAATAATAATTACAACAGAAAGTTATCTAGCAAATATATTGTTAGTAATAGTATAAATATTTATAAGTTAATGTCTCTTGATGTAGGTGATGAAGGAAAAGAAGATTTGAGGACAAATCATTTTCAAGAGGGGAAGAATGATGTGAATCCGACTAACGAGAGTACGAATTCACAAGTTCAATAAACCAGACTTGCAATGGAGCTGAACACTTTGTCACCAATTGGGATAAATGATCACTTGAGACTTCAAGAGGGCCCAATCACAAGGTCAAGGGCTAAAAGATTCAAAAAAGCTTTATATGGGCTGATTAAAGAGATTGCTGAATATTCAAATAGAAGCCCAAATGAAGAGCCCAAGATGAGCCCAAGAGAAGGTACAGATTTAATTAATAAGGAGAAATTTATAAATATAATAAATCTCTTAGGATAATACTAGGTAGTCAGATTAGATAAGGTTAGCTTATAACCATAATAGATTTTTTCCACATTATGTGGGTCATTCGGTTGTTTTCTGAGCCTATAAAAGGCATACTCCACAGCATTGGAGAGACACACTTCGGAATTTATATCTTGTGAGGTTTTGTCTTCTTTCAATCTTGAAAGAGCTTTTGAACTTATCAGGTTTTTACCTGTGGCGTTCAAGCAATCAAGACTTATCACTCGGGGTTTTCTAAGAGTTCTTCTTAGAGGATTTGGGTGTGGCGTCTACATATCCCATGCCTTGTTTATGTGATAAACAAGGTATATTCCATCTTTTCGCACTTGCGTCGTGAAAGTCTTGGGATCATTGTCATATTTGGTGTAGGGTGTCGTCAGCATATTGGCGAGGTTCGCATCACTTTCGGTCACCACGAATTGATTTCCTTTGGTAGGTCTGTTTTGGAACTATTGTCCGACCATTTGAGACCAAAATTCGTCCAACTTTAGTGAGCACTTGGCCATCCACCACCACAAAACAAGTTGCATGTATGTTAGCTTCAAAATGTCTACCATCCAATACCAGTGGTGCCCTATCCAGTAAGTATTTCCAACAAACCCTCACATAGTCGGGATGCCTACCATCCAAAAAAAATTACTATCTCTTAACATAGGTGTCTCTTAGATTGTCGGGATGCCTTGCCCAACTGCAAATCATTAGTATATACCAAATACAACAAGATACTTTTTTTTGCACAATAATACAACAAGATACTCAACTTACTTCTCAAAAGAGTACCTCAAGTCAATGCCTGACTTTCTAAAAATGTGGATCATAACTCATTTTTTATTTATAAACAATTAGGCCTAGCTCATTCATAAATGTTAGGTCAAATTCCATTTTATAAACATTGGTAATACCCATTTTTCATAAACATGTGCATTAGTTTTTTTTCCATAAACACGGGTCTTAGCCCTTTCTTATAAACATAAGTATTAGTCATTTCTTGTTTGTAAATATGAGCCTTAACCATTTTTCATAAACATTGTAAATGAATGGATTCTTATCCATTTTTAACCCTTACAATATCTATAGTCCTTTGATAAAAAATCTTCTTATTAGCTTTTTATATTAGTTTTTTTTTATATATTTCTTAAAAATATTTTCAAAACATCTATATCATCCATTTATAAATCAATAAGTGTTGGATATATTAGTTGAATTGGACACAAAGTTAGAAATCTATCTCACATGTTATTTAGGACGTGAATGTCCAAAAGTGTTCTAAATTATTTTGCTTGATAGTTAGGTTGTTGTATATGTTCATACAACAATATATATACATATTATTATTATATACAAAACTACATGGAGTTAGTCTATATTGGTATACCTTAAATCACTCCATAATTTCTTATAATTATGGTTTTACTCTTAAGGTATGACTTGCCCAAGTATATCGGTTAATCCTTTTTTCACTACTTATTTTTCTTGATATTATTCTAATAGTGAATTTTCCCTAAAATTTATTTAAAATGATCCTTAAGTCATTATTTTAAAACCATAGTTTTTGTAAAATGAAATTTTAACTCAATTGAACCAGTAATTAAGGTTGAACCAAAAATGAGAATTCGAACCGATAATTTTAATCGGATTAGATCATATAGATTAAATGAGAAATAATTTTCCTAACAAAAAAATAGGATATTTAGAAAGTCATTTAGATTAGTGGGGATCATAGTGGGCATAATGTAAAATATTAAGGAACACGAATAGGACAAAAATGTATTTTTGGAAAAATGTGAAATTATAAATATATATAAGAGGTCAACAAGTTGGATCACCAGATTCCACCCGAATACCCCATGCCCTGGTAAAATCAATCAAATGGACTTGATTTTTAGCCAAATTGCATGCACCACACCCATTGTTGAGTTGACAACTTCTATAATGATCTACTTATGAAATTAATTGAGCTATCTATTTTCAATCATACCAAATTTCTCTCCAAAAATTGGAAAACCTATTCTTGGATACACTCATGACCCCGAAGTGATTGACCAAGTAGTTCTTCCCCCCAACTACCAAATGATATAATTTTTGTGTTAAAATTCTGCTAATAGATTACTCTTAAGTTTTTGTGATCCAAGTGAAAGTAGTTGAAAACCATCGTACGAGGGCCTTTTTTCCCAACTCTGTTTCTGAGACAAAAATATGTGCCTCACCACCACCCTTCAATGGCAAAATTCGGTAACTATCGGCCACTACTCGGGTCGACACCCGTGCTAAAATAACCCTCATTGCCTCTCCTTTTCCTCCCAAAAGCCTTGGTCAACCTTCAAAAAGGTAACTTTCGATCACCATGAGTCGATTTCCTCTGGTAGGTTTGTTTTGGAACCATTCGAGACCAAAATTCGTCCAACTCTAGTGAGCATTTGGTCGTCCACCACCACAGAATAAGTTGCATGTATGCTAGCTTCAAAATACCTACCATCCAACACTAGTGGTGTCATATTCGGTGAGATTTCCAATAAACCCTCAAATAGGTCAATTTCGATCATTTTTAGAAAATAATCAAATTCAAATAAATTTGGTTAGGGTAAGACCCCTAACTCCTTCCACCAGTTCTTAAAAGATAAATGAAAGTAATTGGAGTGATGTGAAATTTAAAGTAGGTTGGAGTTGCTTTCAAAATTTAGGGATTAAATTACAAACTTTAAAAAGTTTGGGGGATATTTATTATAAGGGAAAAGTTGAGAAATAGCCCATAATGGAAGATTAAGGGTTTATGAAGTGATTTTAGAATAAACATAGATGTTAAAATTGATTTTAAGGAGTTTAAAGGCAAGACAAATATTCTTGTTAAATAAATGGTAAAATTGTCATTTTCAGGCGAATAAAATAGTCATTTTAGCATAATAATAAATTTTATTAAATTGTGGAAAAATAATAATTTTAGAAAAATAAAAGGAACAAAAAAATATAAGTTTGGTAAGAAAATCTTATACGTCACACCCCACTTCCTTTCTGTGTTCAGACATGTGAATAACCGGTCATATTTTTCTAATTTTACAATAATTGGTGTATTATAGTTATACATACAATAAAACTTAAAAATTAAAATAAAATACTTATCAAAATAACCTTTTTAAAATGTTTATTTGAAATAGGGAAAACTAGTTTAATAAATGATAGATAGAATAAGTACAAAATAAAAATGATTTTAGTTTATTATAACTTTCTATAATACTAATACCAATGTAGCTTTTCTATTATTTGGTTTAAGGGTATAGGTGGAGCATTGTGCTACGTTATGTTCGCACATTATTCACTATATAATCTAAAACATTTACATGTGATGCATATATAATTATTTTTAAAAATATTTTTATAATATTTTAAATATACATGAGTTAAATAACATTCGTTTCATCATTAAATTATCAAGTGATAAAATAGAGTTTCATTCTAATTTAACAGTTATTTGACCACATTATTTCGAGAATACATTTCTAACGACAGGTATCAATAGACTAGGATTGAAAAATAATCAATTGATAACTAGTTCCAATTAGGATTAAATTGATTTAGGTTGAAAACTTAATTATTAATTTAAAAATATCTCAAAAAATGGTGACAATGAAATTTTTAATCCGAAATAATAGCAAGTGTATCAAATAATTTTTATAAAATATAAATCAAACTAATAAATAATTAAAATCGATCGAATCCATTGACAACTAATCAGTAGTCTATTAGGCGTACTGTTCACACGTCATCTTTTTAATAAAATATATATTTTTATTTATTTAGGGTGCACAAAAAATATATTAATATTTATAAAATAACAAAAAATACATTTAAAATGAGATATTAACAATATTTGCTTTATTTAGATAATATAATATAATATAATAAAGTGGTACTATAGTTTTTTTTGCACAACTCACGGGTCATCTTATGCTAAACAGTAGAGAAGTGGGACCAGGTGAGCCATAATTATTATCAAGTTCAAATTAGATTTTATTGCATAGTTGACTACATTAAAATGTGGTTTTATCCGTAGAATGAAAAACAAATCACTTTGAAAGCGTATTACTTATTAATTGGTCAATTTGGTTCAAGTTATGTTAATTACAACTAAATGCGAGTTTTGTAATTAATAATTATATAAAAATACTGTTTAAGAGTACGTTTGATCTCCAAAATTTAGATCAATTATGGGGGGAGAGGCTTAATAATTATATCCCACAATTGAGATTTCATTTGCCATATCTTTTAAGCAAAAGAGATTCCATTTGCCATGATTTGGGCCTGGAATTTGACATAAATGAGGAAATTATGAATTTCAAGACATGAATATTCTGATTAATAATTTAATTAAATAATTTATTTGGTTATAAAAATGAAGTAGTAAAAATTTATATATGAGTATAGTAAAATAAAATGTATATAAATTAAGTAATTACGTAAATATCGTATTTCAAAATTTAACAATTAATTTTGATATAATGACAATAATTTCTCTACTAGCTAATTATTTTGAGCCTATAATTCCAAAAACTTATTTTAAAAAAATTATAAACTATGGTTAGAAATCATAACTTATCAAATTTAACCAAAGTTAAAATTTTGTAAAAAAATATAAATGTTTGTTTGTTCTCTTCCTATTCTAAATTTTCATTTTTTTTCATCTTTTTTAACTATTTATTTTTCTATTTTGTATGCCTGTATTTTTTATTTTTTTATAATTAAATTGTACTAATTTCAAATTGTAAATATAGATTAATTATTCTATTTTAGGTTAACAATATATTATAGACAAAAATGAAAATAAATTAAATTATTATATATTTTATAATAATTTTACACAAATTATATATTGATAATGTGCATAAAAACTTTAAAAATAAACTTCTAAATTTTGGTTTGTAAAATCACTTTAACTATATAATCAAGCTATGATTTCTCCCATTGACTATAAATTGACACATTATTTATTAATGTCTATTATGGTTAATCTATGGACTGAAAGTATAAATAAATTATGGCATACAAAAAACTTAGAACAAAAGAGATTGGTCCATACTAATATAAATTAGATTGAGATGAACAATCCCTTTCTCTTCCTTATTTGAATTAATTAAAGTTTAATGTTTTTTTTTGTAACTTACTGCTTGGCCTTGGCTTTCTCCATGGAACTTTCTCTATGGAACTGCTTCGTACGATGTACTCTCATCCCATCTCTTAGGGCCCTTATTCTTATGGGTAAGAGAATTCTTATTCAGCCCAAAGCCAATACATAAGGAGTCTATCCACGAGCTTCTTCTTCTTTTCAAACATTAATTTCTTCTTCAAGGCGCTTCTTCATATTTTCTGGCCCACTTAAGCTTCTATTACACGTTTGATTATAATTTAGTATATCATTCACAAATATTTTCTCTCATTCTCACATTATCTCTAACAACCGTCAATAACTATTCTTTACTTCTATAATTTCATTAGTATAACAATCATTCCTTTATCAATATCTTTCTCACTTTCACATGGCTTGGAGAGCCTCCTTGATCATCTGAAAATATTAAGGATGAGATGTTGTCCATGGCTTTCAAGGCTTCTTCTACTTCCACTTATTCTCCTCCTTCACAGGCTCATCAACCTTCTTCCTTACTTCCTCCTTTTCCCACTCCTCCATCATCTTCCTCAGACAACAGTGGTGGACTTGCGCTAATATGATCTCACACATTGAAAGGGAGACTGTTAGGTTTTTTGGTGGCTGGGGTTTAAAAACTTTTTTCTTGTGTAACATTTTAAATTTTTACAAAAAAAAGAAGAAATTTTTCGTCAACCAGTCATTCCCTTCACTTCCCTTATTACTAGATCATTTGTTCAAGAAGCCCAATAGATCATTTGTTTCAGAAGCCCAGCTAATTTTAGGCCTACATTTTTTTTTCCTTTTTCGTTCTCCACATTTTCATTTGTAAAATAAATCAAATTTCTACTTTTATTTATTAAAGTTGTTTTAATACATTTTTCTTATTTTCACTATTTTTTATATTTTATAAAAAAAATATTATAAACACATAAATACTTGAACTTATTATATACTTAAAAATAATAATTGTAAATAGATTAATTTTTCTAATTTTATAAATTAATAATATTTTTTTTATTTTTATTTAATATAAAATCATATTATCAAGATATACACTCCTATAACATGTTTATATATTTACCACTTCTAATTTTTAAATTCGTAACTAATAATTGTATACAATTTATATATTATTTTTATACTTTCGAACAATTGAAAATAATAATTTTAAATTAGATATTTTTCCTTAATAATAATAATGTATAATACAAGTTGAGTTTCTGGTATCTGCTCACTTAAAATGGTAAACACACTAATTTTTATATTATTTAAAAAGATATTTTATGTAAACAACATTTTTAATTTATATTCATTTAAAAGTTATAAATTTTAATTAATATAATAATCATAATTTTATAAACTTATAATATTACTCGATATTTATTTAATACAAATTTTTTAATTATACATATTTAAAAATATAATCACATTTAATGTTTCTCTATTTTTTCTGTAATTATTTTTTAAAAAATAATAGTTAAATAAGTTATCGTATCAAAATAAATTCTCACATCTTTAATTTACTTATTACCTCTCAAGAATTACTTATGAAAAAAATCACTTCCTCCTTTTATTATTGATATCTTTTTCTATCCATTTTATATTTGGAAGAGTAATATAGAAGAAATTATATATTCGAATTAAAATACAATACATAATTACATACAAATCAAGAAATAAAAAAAATCAAATATATAAACAATCTTAAATTATATTAAAGGATACGGTTTCATTGGTTCTCTTTGAATTACTTGAATTCTATATCAAAAAAATATAATAATAATAAGGGATATTAACTATTTATTACATATTTATTTATTACAATTTTTACTCCATTCTCTAATTATAAGTTTTTAATATTTTCTATTCTCTAGCTGCTATCAAATAGTAAATAATAATGACTAGATGAATAATATTCAATCGTAAGTTGATAAATATATTATGTTGCTAGGGAGTGGTAGTTGGAAATAAGATTTCATGTTCATAACAAAAATGCAATTTAGAAATTTATGGGAATCCTATAATAGCTCAAAGTCAATAGTTATAATGACATAAATAAGTTTAAAGTTGACTCAATATATACAATGTATTCAATAATAGCATATAGACAAAGATTAATATATTTTAATATGAATTATTTTAGTATTTTTTAGATTCAATAAAGCAAACTATTCATATTCTCCCCCCATTTCATTAACCAAAACCCAACCCTAATGCAGGGAATTAACGGCGGACTGTCATGGCAGACACGCAATTCGGGATATGCAACATCCTCGGTTGTGTGCTTTCCCAATTGTCATGCCAGAAGAACTTCAATAGGTTAAACTCGACAAACCGTGATCAGCCCTATACAGACACCACTGGACACACAAAAAAGTGATGTATATAAATATAGAAAACCAATGAAAAAATTGGGTGAATAAATTGAGTGAATGTAAATGCTTTTCTCTCACCCCTTTCCTCTTTACTATTCACTTCATGCTCAACTAGCTACTCCGTGTCAGTACAGAATTTTTGTATGCTCGAGCAAAATTGATAATAGTTTAAAAGTGTTGGGAATACAATTTATATTTAATAAAATAAATAATTATTTTATTAGTATATATTTATAAAATTTTTACTAATTATATATTATAACTTTTAAATAGATATAATCTTAATAATTTATCGATTTAAATATTTTATTAAATAGTATTAGAACTAATTAGCTAACATTAATACTCAACCCGAAAATATAAATCCGGATAATAATTTGTTCGAGTATATAAAAAAAACACCTTTAACTCATATTATTTGAAAATAAAATTTCTAACTCATTTATGTTTGATAGGAGTGATATTTTTCATATTAGAATATATCAATTTTTTTAAATAAAAAATATTATTTATATTAAACTTATATAATTTTAAAATTTATTTTTAAATATATATAATCAAAAGCGACGGCAAATATATAACTAAAAAATTAGTTTAAAATATATTATTTAAATATAAAAAAATTAAAATATCTGTGGAATGATGCAATTGTTACTACATGTGTATATATATATATATATATACATGTTTGTATTCAAGTATAAGCATAAATATGCATATAACTGAAAAAATAGTTTAAAATATATTATTTAAATATAAAAAAATTAAAATATATGTGGAATGATGCAATTATTACTACATATATATATATATATATGCATGTTTGTATTCAAGTATAAGCATAAATATGCATGAATATGTATAATCATCAGCATATCAATAATGGACATATATCACATGTGAATGTAACAAAGCTATTAAAATATAATTGATGTGATAGTGTGGGGTGCTTGATCTAGTGAAAATATGAGCTGCACATTGTCTGATTCTTTGAATGAGGCCAATATCATTCATTGCCTTTGAAATTAGTAGAAAGAAATGCCTCTGAAATCCCAAGTCATTTGCCCATATGGAAGCTTGTATGGCCAATGTATTTTTTTTTTTTTATAATTTGCCCAATTATTAAACGTATGGAACCAAAACATTCATAGTGGTGTATATATATATTTATTATATACGGTCACAAAATGTGAGACCAAAATAAATTGTAAAAGGGGATGATAGTGAGAAAGGTGGCAGCGTGTGACTAAAAACAGGCACAAAGCCTCGTGGATGAACGTCGGAGTTTGTTTCTTGCCATGGGCCTAAATATTTTTCATTTTTTTTGTCTCCCCTACCCGTTAGAACGTGTCCCACCGTTGCCTTGCCTTTTCGATTTTCAAAATTAGATATAATTCAAATTGTAATTTTCTTTTTCATTTTTGATAAGGGTAAAATAAATAGAATGCTTGTATATTGATTTCAAGTCGATGAATTACAAAGGGTATAGGTAGATGATGTACCCATACGCTAAGAGATTTACAAAAAAGATGTACTCAATTTAAGTTATTGTTAATGTACACAAATTAAAAATAGATGCGAAGAGAATTTGATTATTAATTATTTAATTATTTATTTCGGATATTTATTTTGAAATAAAATATTATGAAATTATGAAATTGGAGATATTTGGTAATTATTGTAGTTTATCTTCAATCTCCATAAAACAAATGTTTTGTTCTCTTGATAATTTATCTGAATTTATTTAATTTTATCTCTAATATAAATATCTAAAAAATTGTCATATTTAAGTGTTGGTGGATAATAGAATAAAAGTTTTCCACTGGATTTAGATAAGTTTGATAGTGTATTACCCAAAATCTTATATTTAGTTTCACGTGTAGCAATACAATCCTTTTTAGCATTCCATTAGATTAAGTTACTTTCCTTGATGGACTATTGATTATCAAGATTGTGTGGAAAGTCACCCTTTCAGAAACAATTAAGTTAAGATTGAGATGTCCACAAAAAAAATAGAGAGTATAATCTTTCCATGAAGATAGCAAATAAATTGATTAACTGTCACATAGTAAATATAATACCCCGATCCTATTTGGATGGAATCGTGTTAACAATTCGCTACTTCTCTTAATATTATAATATAAATAATTTTCGTTATCATAGTATTGTATTGTTAGAAGTGAGAAAAATATTTTATCGGATAAGTTTTTCAAACCGGTTGTAAGTAGATCATAATTGATTGGTATAATAAAACTTTCTCAAATGAAGTGTAAAACTCGCTTATTGGTTATAAGCGGAGATGTACTCATGCCCGGTTGGTATGATGTACAATTGAAAAGTTTATTTTGTCGGTAATGCTTTTCCATGACTGTGTGACACTTCTTAAAATTTTTGGGAGACTTTATTGATGGGAGCTCGAATAGCTCATATAGGCTGGCGACCCCAGTTTTTGGAACTTAGGGGCTAATATACCCGATTTTAAAAATCTCGAACAATGGGCCCTAGGCCAGTTGGCATGAGTAGGAGCTCGTAAACAAACATGATTAATATGCCATGAAAACTTAAGTAAATGAATTGTTTGGCTATGGTACTGAGACATGATTGACATACTAGATGGACTAGTGGTAGTGCGACATGATAGGTATTCGGACTAGTCAAAACAAATAGCTGCCGGTCGAGTTGGGGGTTGGGGCCGTTGGACAAGTGACACCATAAATTATATGGTATTTTGTGAAAAACTGTTGATTGTGCATGCACTGTGTTACGGGACCTTCAAGACGTCCAAGAGGAGTAGTAATGTGTCCCAGGGCTCTGGACGACCTAGTGGATATAAGGGCAATTAGTCGTACCAAAAGTCTTGTGAAGCTCGACGTAGCTTTAAGCGCATGAGACCAGGGTGGGGACAAGATGAGGTCTCTATCCTCATATGGACACAGAGTTTTATTACGGGATTGAGGGTCGGATGTCGCGAACATCCACTCATTCTTAGGGTAAAAGTGGACGTACTTTTATCTAGGTGGTCGGTAAAGTCGCTCCGACGCCACAAGTGGGTACAGTGGATGAGCTGGCCTGCGAATGTGTGTTATCATTCATGATAAAGGATGTGTGTTAGTTTTTAAACACACCATGGTAATGAGAAATGACTATAAAAACTGACACACTCCAATTCAAACATTTTTCCTAAAAATAAATTTAAAAAACCCATTCACTGAGTTGTTGTACTCATCCCCTCCCTTATATCCTTTTTTAGGTAACACAGGAAAAACCTACCCAAAGACCCCAAATAACTACACCTGCAAGACAGGTATGTAAAAGTTTAAAATTTTATGTAGTTTTTATTTATGATATTCTAGGAAAGGTACAGGTTTAAAGGACGCCTTACTAATCATGGTTTAAAGAAGGGAAAAATCCTTAATAAACTGAGAGAGTGGCAGGTTGCTCATGGGGATCTGATCAAACTGGGTCAAGGTGTGACAACTTAAGTGGTATCACAACCTATTTCCTCAAATACATAATCAAGACTAGAAAATATAGTAACTAATATGATTGATTTTAAAATTTTCACAATAGCTCCGAAGAAAGAAATCAAGAGAATTAGGGTTGCAGTCTCCAACACTGCCCAACCACCCCTACCTGTAGAAACTTTCAGAGAAGCTTAAACAACTCCTCCTAGACTCAACGCGGTGCACCCGAGATTGTACGAGGAATTCACCCGTGTATTTGGGCAACCTAACCTCGTCCCTAAGGTAGGTACCAATTCTCAGGTTGAACCATAGGAAGTGCAATCCCATCCTCCCCCTCCAATAGACATTCTTAGAAACCTCAAGACTCTCCAGCAACTAGGGTGTAAACCTTTCCTCGTAGAAAAGGATGCTGGAGCTACCATGGATTGGCTGACAAACATTAAGAAGCTGAAGGGAATCGTTAGGATACCACTAGAGGATTTGGTGATTCTAATAGAATTCTTCCTGGAGGAAAGCGCCAAACGATGGTGGGACAATGTCCAAAACTTACATACCACCATCCCCACTTGGGAACAGTTTGAGGAGAGGTACTCGGAAGAGTACTTGGTGCCTCATTTGATAAATGAGAAGAAGTAGGAGTTCATTTGACTTCGGCAAGGGCTTAACTCCATATCGGAGTATGAGACAAAATTCAACAAGTTAAGACCCTTTGCTCCTGATCTAGCTGGGTCGGCAGACATATGCCAAAGGTTCATGGACGGTCTCAATATGAACATCCGATACTGTATAGGAGTACTAGGACGCCCCACAGACCTAGCAACAGTAATCAGTATGGCTCATGAGTGTGAACGACTGGTACAAACCTAATGTAGTCGGATGGAGCAGACGACCTAAAAGGAGGATAAGGGTTCAAACCGTCAAGGAGGACAGAAGGAGCATAACGGTCCAAAATGAGGAAATAGAATGGTATTTCAAAGGAGAAGGGACGTGCCACCACATCCCACAGAGTGGTCCCCACCTTACCTCAAGGAAACCCTCGTTATCTAAAGTGTCAATAGAACCATGTGGGAGCATGCTTTGCAAAGTACTGTCCCACACTAGTGAGCACAGGCAGAGGAATACTCTTGAGCCACATCAAGGGAACCCCAGGAACCCTAGGCTAGACGCTACAACACGAGTACCAGTTAGGATATAAAACCTCACCCAAGAAGAGGCTAGAAGAGACCATAGCACTGTAGCGGGTACACCCCCAAACCCCCCAAATTAGTTTAAGAGAATCATGTAAACTAAAGATTTTTATTTAATAAAGAAAAGCTTTCTTCTGAAATATACGCTTCTTCAATCAGGATATATACAACTATGGGGACAACAAGTCCATGCCCTCTTTGACTCCGGAGCTAAGAGATCCTTCATCAAGGAAGAGTTGATTTCAAGTGTTCAACAATAACTCACTCCACTAGAACAAAGTCTTAATATCCTTGCACCTTTAGGATAAGGGTTAAGTAGGAATAAACAACTAAAGGGATGTGAGGTAAATATTAGAGGAATCAAACTTAAAGCTGACTTGATTCTATTACCCTTGAAGGAGGTTGAAGTAATCCTTGGAATGGACTAGTTAAGTAACCATCATGCTAGGATGGAGTGTGGAAAGAAGACAGTGACCTTCCACACTCCCGAGGCGAATGGATTAAAGTTCCAAGGAGATAGAAGGAAAAATGAAGTACAAATGGTGTCCCATTTGAAAGCACAAAAGATGATACATAAAGGCTGCACAACTTTCTTGGCCATGGCGTCGACGAAAAGTATGAAGAGAAGAGACTAGAAGACATTCCGGTAGTTAGGCACTACCTAGAAGTTTTTCCAGAAGAGCTATCCGGACTACCTCCAAGTCGGCAAGTAGAGTTTACTATAGAGATAATCCTAGGAACAAACCCCATATCCCAAGCCCCATATCATATGGCTCCGGTAGAGTTGAAGGAATTGAAGTAGCAATTGGACGAATTATTAGAGAAGGATTTCATACGTCCTAGCCAGTCTCCGTGGGGTGCACCTGTCCTATTTGTAAAGAAAAAGGACGGATGTCACGCCCCGACTTGGTTTGGTCGGATCCCCATGATCAACCCACCACTCTCTCGGTTTATTAAAGGGTTTCCCCTTATTGTAAACCGTAAAGAGTAAGGTGTCCTTTAACCTGCACCTTTTCCTGGAATAACATAAATAAAAACTGTATAATAATTTAGGTATATCATAACTTTCTCACATGCATCTTAGTTGATGGTCTTTAAGGGTAGACTTTCCGAAATCTCCTAAAAGGGATATAAGGGAGGGGTGAGTACGACTACTCAGTGAATGGGTTTTCAAAAGTTTAACTTTTAAGAAAATAATTATTATTGGAGTGTGCTAGACTCCTTTCTTTCAAAAATCCCTTTATTTAAAAATCTCAGTTTTTCCACCATTTCCATATTTAACCACGATGTGTCATCACCCAACACACATCCTTCATCATGAAGGTTACACACATTCGCAGGTCGGCACGATCACTGAACCCACTAGTGGCTTCGGAGCGACTTTACCAACCACCCAGATAGAAACACGACCACTTCTACCCTGGGAATGAGTGGATGTACGTGACATCTAACTCTTAATCCCGAAATCGATTCTTTGTGTCAGTATGAGGATAGAGACCTCATCCTGTCCCCACCCCGGTCTCATGAGTTTGGTGCTACTCCAAATTTCGCACAGACACCTGGAATGATGATCTGCCATTACACTCACCGGGTCATCCAGGGCTCTTAGGATGCATCACTACCCCTCATGGGCGTCTTGATGATCCCGTACTCATAGTGCATGCACAAACAAAGTTTTCTTATAATTGCCATGTAATATGTGGTGCCATTAGTCCCAACGGTCTGGACTTTCAACTCAACCGGTAGCTGTTTGTTTTAACTGGTCCGGAGACCGGTCATGTCGTACTGCTACTGGTTGTCTAAGTATGTCGGACCAACCTTGGTACCATGACCAAACAATTTACTTATTAAGGTTTAATGGCACATATATATCATGTTCGTTTATGAGCTCCTGCTTGTGTCCATTGGCTTATGGCCCACTATTCAAGTTTTTCAAAAACTAGGCATTCTAGCCCTCAAGTTCCAAAACCAAGACCCTCGATCTATAAGAGCTATTCGAGCTCTCGTCAAGAAGGTCTCCCAAATAGTTTGAGCATTGGCACACAGTCAGGGGAGAACACTTCCGACAAAATAGGTTTTCATTGTCCATTATACCGACCAGTATAAGGACATCTCCATTCATAACCGATGAACGGGTTTTGAACTTCCTTCAAGGAAGTCTCATCATACCAACTGGGTATGATCTACTTACAACCGGTAAGTAGTTTTTCCGCAAAATTTTCACATCACTTTCTCTAAGTGGTGATGATTAAAATACCACTAAACAATTGGTTTTTATATTGAGGTTGCCATGCCTCGACCCTGTTTGGTCGTATCCCCATGATCAACCTGCCACTCTCCCGGTTTATTAAAGGGTTTCCCCTTATTATAAACCGTAAATAGTAAGGCGTCCTTTAAACCTACACCATTTACTAGAATAGCATAATTAAAACTAAATGAAATTTTAAACTTTACATACCTGTCTTACAAGTATCTTAGTTGATGGTCTTTAAGGGTAGGCTTTCCAAAATCTCCTGAAAGGGATATAAGGGATGGGGTGAGTACGACTACTTAGTGAATGGGTTTTCAAAAGTTTAGACTTTTAAGAAACACTTATTATTGGAGTGTGTCAAACTCCTTTCTTTCAAAACCATTTCATTTGAAATCTTGGGTTTATCACCATTTCTTTTTAACCATGGTGTGTCATCAACCAACACACATCCTTCATCATGAAGGTTACATACATTCATAGGTCAGCACGACCACTGAACCCACTTGTGGCTTCGGAGCGACTTTACCAGGCCACCCGGATAGAAGTACATCCACTTCTACCCTAAGAATGAGTGGATATACGTGACATCCAATCCTCATTCCCAGAATAAATTATTCGCGTCCATTATGAGGACAGAGACCTCATCCCGTCCCCATCCTGGTCTCAGGCGCTTGGTGCTACTCCAAATTTCGTATAATCACCTAGAACAACAAACTGCCCTTATACTCATCGGGTCGTCCAGGGCCCTTAGGATGCATCACTACCCCTCTTGGGCATCTTGATGGTCTTGTATTCACAGTGCATGTACAAACAATGTTTTCTTATCAAGCCATGTAATATGTGGTTCCACTGGTCCAACGACCTCGACTCTCAACTCAACCCATAGTTGTTTGTCTTGATTGGTCCATCGACCTGTCATGTCACACTACCGCTAGTTGACTGAGTATGTCGGTACTCTCTTGGTACAATGGTCAAACAATTCCTTTATTTAAATTTTTATGGCATATAATTCATGTTTGTTTACGAGCTCCTGCTCGTGCCAACTAGCCTTAGGCCCACTATACGAGAATTTCAAAAATCGGGTATATTAGCCTCCAAGTTCCAAAATCGAGGCCCCTGACCTATAAGAGCTATTCGAGCTCCCGTCAAAACGGTCTCCCAAATAGTTTAAGCATTGGTACATAGTCAGGGGAGAGCACTTTCGACAAAATTATATTTTCAACTGTCCATTATATCGACCCGATATAAGGACATCTCCGTTCATAACTGATGAATGGTTTTCAACTTCCTTTGAGGAAGTTTCATCATACCAATCGAGTATGATCTACTTACAACCGGTAAGTAGTTTTTTCTCATGGTTTTCACACCACTACTCTAAGTCGTGATGTTTAAAATACCACATAGTAGTGGGTTTTCATTTCGATGTGCTTATCATCCCCAACCGGGTATGATATAAAATCCCACTCACAACTGGTAAGTGGTTTTTATCTTTAAGTTGTGCTCATCATCCCAACCGAGTATGATGTTAGTAAACCCACTCACCCGTTAATGTCGTGAATTCCACTATACCGGTTCTTTGTATTCATGCGGGCTTGTCCCTGCTAGCGTTCCCGTTACTTTGTGTTCCTACACGATATGAGCATCTTGGTTCATTATCCTTCAGCCTAATAGTCTTCATTCATTCCAAATGAATGAGAAAGTCAACTTTCATTTATTTGCAATTAGGTCCCTAAAGTAATTTCTCTTAAATTTTTAGTCCCTAATGCCAATTTTTCCTCAAATTGAGTAATGAAACTTTTAAAATTTATCATAGGACCTCAATTTATTCCATTTCACAAAAAGGGGTTTAAATTTCCAAATTTCCAAATTTCCAATTTGATCCCCAACTTTTCCAAAATTACCATTTTGCCCTTCCTTTACAAAAATGGTAAATTTTACCCTAAAATTCTAAAATATCTCAATTGACCCTTAACATTTTTATCATGCCCAATTGACCCTCAATTTTAGGAAATTATATTTCGGTCCTTTGAATCTTCGAAAATCCCCAATTTTCCCCCAATTCTAACTTCTTAACACAGCCGAATTTGATTTTATCAAATTGACCGATCAAACTTTTCCAATTGTTGAAATTGAAGTTGAAATTGAGTTTCTACATGTTCATATGATTCTTTAGTAATGTCAATTGCAAGTTTTAATGCCGGGACGAGCTCAAACATAGCTTCGTCAGAAAATGAACTATAGAGAGAGAAAGCTTCGATTACTCACCGGTGAAGGCACGACAGTCCGAGCTTTCGATCTGGGCAGATAGCTCTCATTCTGAGGTTAATCCTAGAATCAAGAATCGCATCAATTGAGGTCGAATTGAGTTGGAATTTTATCATTTAAATTTTGCCAATTCTGTCTCTAGCACCGATTGAAAATTGTAGAGAGGGGTTGAATTGGCTTACCTTTCAGTCCTAATTCGATTGTGGGAGGGCTGAGGAAGTGTTGGGAGGGCTTGGTTTGGTTTGAGGATGGCTCAAAATGACTGATTTCAGCTTGGTCGAAATAGGGCAACTTCGGTCCGTCGGAGCTGCTTCACTATTCCATCATGCTGGTGCTTCTCCAGCGATTCTCGAATTGACTGGACTTTGCTATTAGATAGTTGTCTTCTCCCCGGTTCTAAAGAGCTTGACCTATCCTTTCGAGGTTAAGAAAAATATTCAAGCCGAAGCTCTAGTTCGAGCTTATTCGAGAAATGGAGCAGTAGAGAGAGAGAAGTGTTTAGGTGTGACGAGAATGAATGGAGATGACCTCTTTATATAGGTGTAAAATTGTGTATTAAATGGGAGAGATATATTACTAGTATTAATATTGCCATAAATTATTGGTATTAATTCCAATAATTTAATTTTGGTATTAAATTATTTGTATTAATTGTAATAATTAAATATATATTAATTTATGGCTATTTATGTTAAGGTGTACGTTAGCATAAAATTTTTTTTACCGAAATTTCAGGTTACAAAAAAAATCATACTTCCTAGGAGGTCACCTGAACCAATTTGGTTTTTCTTTTCTAATTTGTCTTAAGTTTCTTTTCCAAGTTTTAATGAACTCTTTGGATCACCCAAATGTTGTAAATTTTCAAATTGCTTGTTCTCAAATGATCGGGTTTGCAAAGCAACTTGGTTTTTTTCACTCGATTTAACCGGTTCTTTTCCCGGTTTTCCTTTGCTCAAAAGGGTGGGGTTTACAACTCTCCCCTCCTTTTAGGAGTTTTGTCCCCAAAACTTAATTATCAACCTTGCATGAGGAATCATGTCTTCTGATGTCCCTTTGGTGTTTGCTTAACATGCAAACTCTTCTCTTATTCTTTCAATCAACCCTTTTTACATCCTTCACTTAAGGAATTTCTTTTCCTTTATATTATTTACTCCCTCCATGGAGTTTATCATAACTAGACATACCTTACTTCAGGGTATATTCTTAGATTTTGTCTCTTTCTTTGTTTAGAGCAACATTATTCCCTTTGAGATTCTGTACTCAAGATCTGGAATTCCAAGATAACTAATCATTCCCATTTCTAGTTATCCTTTTGGTAGTTGAAACCTTTAGCTTGATGTTCTTTTGAACGTTATGTACTTGTTACCATGGTTTTTCTTTATAACTTTTTTGTCATATTTTGACCCTTCCCTCATTCGTTGTTTATTATAACTTTGGTCCAAATTTTTATATTCGACCTTGTCATACTTATTAGCCGACTCTTCCTTACTTTGAGTCATATTCTCCTCGGGGTTGTTGGGCTTACTTACCCCTTACAGCATGACATTTTCTAGGACCTATCTCTGTCCATTAGATTTCTAGAACATCTCCTTGAGGATCTATCTTAGCTTTTTGACCTTTCAGGGATCGTATAACTTCATCCCTTTTTTATTTTGATAGCATTCTTCAACTATCCTTTTTACCATTATCCTCTCATCCATCATGCCTTTGAAGTTATGTCTCACAAAATTGTATGGATTCCTCTTACCTACTCATCTTTCCCCAACTTCTTTATTGGGTCTCTACGATTCCAATTGATTGGGTTTTCCAATACTATACTAACAAGCTGGGATTCATCCTTTCTTAGGTCAATCCTCGTTCCCAATGACATCCTTTTCTTAAGGATTTTACGTTGGCCTTAATCCACTCTTACTTGTTCGTAATCATTTCACAATTCTTTATATTGAGTTGATTCCTTTCAGTCTACATGTTGATTTGCTTGGTTTGGGGAGTTTCCCTTTTTACGGTTTCATTCTCTACTATTTTCTTTGAAGTAGAGACTTTTACCTTAGGAGTTACATGTTCCACCTTCTTACCATTTCTTGAGGGTTTCCTTTCTTCATTTCCTTACACCCTTTCTATATTGGGGCATTTGACCGCTTTCAGTCCTCCATTGTCTTAAATTTTTCATTCCATCACTTATTCCTTATTTGACTAGATTCCACTTATCGGTCTTATTTCGTGTACTTCACCCTATGCCTAACCATCCACTCTTTAGGCTTTATTATACGCATGTGGACTGCGGCC
The DNA here is from genome assembly GCA_030064435.1 of Trapa incisa. Lineage (NCBI taxonomy): Eukaryota > Viridiplantae > Streptophyta > Magnoliopsida > Myrtales > Lythraceae > Trapa > Trapa incisa. The sequence continues at coordinate 22,982,373 of CM057775.1, forward strand.
TGTCTTAACAATCGCGGTTATTCCTCTATAACCACATCTTATTTGGAGGGCTTACTTTCCCAACGTTTATCATACGTTCTTTCCTTCCTTACCTTATTATGGATAGTCCACTCATTCTTACTTTCCACAACATCTCTTAATATGCTTCCTTGGGTTTCTTTCACTTTAGCATGCACTTTATTTGTGAATTTGTCTCCTCACCTCTTGTCACCATGTTCCATTTATTCTTTATTACGTCATGTATCCTTTCTTAGGATTTCCTTATTTGGGAGGATTCTTACCCTTTTCTCCCGTAATTTCTTTAAATGATGTCCCTTGATGCTATTCTTGTATGCTTACCTTTACTCTTGAGATCCTACGGGTACATCTTTCATACTTTATCCTCATTATCACTTGCACCTCAGCACATGTCTAGAGCTCGCATCCACCTAGTTACAAAATCCCTTGATTACCCTTTTCAAGACTCAAGACTTTATAGTTCCGGTTATGGCCATTGATTTCTTTTAAGGATTTTCCTTCATTCTTCTTTTCCAATGATTTACCCTTTTCACTTCTCCCTTCTTTATCGTGGTTTAAATTCTAAGTTCTCTCGAAGGCTAGTTCTTTAACTACCTCCTTCACACTATTTTTCTAATCTAATCATCTGGGCAGTTGTATCACTCTTCCTTCATGCCTATCATTTTGTTCTTCATAGAATGTAGTCTTTACTACATCTCATCCTTTCTTAGGATTTTGTTCATTCTCTTTGGCTGCCCTCTGCTACCAGTTTCTTCTTTCTACTTCTTTCTCTTGAAATTATTGTTTGGTTCTCCAACTTTCTCCAAACAGGTCACACTGGATCATCACGATACTTCCTTCCTTTTGAAACATTACATAATTAATGGTTGGTTCCTTACACTCCACATTAGGTCCATCCGCCCATCCATAATTTCTTCAAGGGTAGATAGCCATATGCATCCCTCCAAAGTTTACTTTCATAATGTATTTCCTTATGGAGTGTTCAAATCTTCTTTGTTTCAAGATTTCTTGATAATTGTGTGAGAAGCTTGCCTATTCTCTTCTTGGCTTGAGTTTAGTCATTAGTTTGACCTTTGGTCCTATTAAGGATTTCTTTCATCCTTCTTTTCCCAAGTGTTTGACCTTTCCGCCCCTCTCTTCATTGCTGGAACTCAATTTATGGCTTTCCCATGTATTAGTTCGTTAACTGCCTCGTCTCCACCATTCCTTTGGTCTAAGTTTCTTAGGGTAGTTGTTTTCTCGAGTCCTCATGTCCTTAACGTCTATCTCACTGACCTTTTAGGTTGTAGTTCTTTCTACCTCTTGGTCTTCCTTAGGGTGTCATTTACTTCCTCTAACTATCTTATTTTTATGGTTTGTTTACTTCTACTATGTTGGTAAGAGACTTCAATTTTTGAGTTCTCTGCTTTTTCCAAAAGAGGTCACTTTTCCAAAGTAGGTTAGTCTTGGCCTCCGATACTTCCTTCATTCAAGTAGTTTCTAATAAGAGGTTAGCTCCTTGCACTCCACATTATGTCCATCCGCCCACCAATGATTTCTTCAAGGCACTTGGTTGTATGCATCTCTCCAGAGTTTCCTTTCATAGCGTATTCCTTCTCTTCTTCACTCTCACTATGTCATTCCCTAGAGTTTCGAGGGACGTTTTTCTGTGTTTGCCCCTTATGAGAGGATTCTTAAGTACACTTCGCATGTACCTTATCCCTATTCTTAAGGTATCCTTCTCGATTTGACCTTCTTAAGAAGTTTTTGCATTCACCTCGTCATTTCTTGACCTCATTGTGAACCGTTTACGTAACCTGCTCCATGGTATCGGTCTCCAATCCTTCATGTTTTTCATGACCTTTGAGGAGGTATTGTCTTGAATCTATGAGGTGTGGAACACCCCTTCTTTCCTTACACCTACAATAGTTCATCTTGGTACTTGTCCTTTAGTAGGGTTGGGCATCTCTTCAGGTAATGTCCCATCGTTATTCCCTTACATGGATTGTTGTGGTTTCTTCTTTCCTTCGAGCGGGGCTTTTCCAGGGTTACTAGTGGATTGGTGCTTTACCATTCTTAAGTCTGATCACTTTGACAGTTTTCTTGTTGAATCAGCTTTGCTAAGGGTCATGGTAAGAGTCCTCCTAGGTTTCCTGATGCATCTCCCATTATTGGGATGTGATTTTTCCTTAGTTACTAAGATAGTGTGGGTTTGTTTTATTTTCCTTAGGCCATATTTCTAGTAAGATCACATCCTCAAAAGATAGAGTTTTGGAGAATTTGAATATTTTATTAACATGGGAATACAAATGGTTAGGCTCTTGGCCCTATCACAGAAAATGGTCACAAATTAACTAGGGAGCTATGAGATTCTTGATAAGCATCTTCCTTTATACTTAGGGTTGTGCCATCTATAGGTCCTAGCACCATTCTCCAGGATACTTCCCTATTTGGTCTTTCGACATTTCTACCAAGTCTCAGGCATTTGGGAAGTTTCTAGGGTTGTCTTCCTACGAAGGTAGGGTGTTGAGTAGAGCCATTGTAAGTTTTCTTTGTTCCTCTCCTGGGAGCCATCTGAAAATTTTAGCATAAATCCTATTAGTTACTATATTTTCTAGTCTTGATTATGTATTCAAGGAAACAGGCTCTAATACCACTCTAGTTGTCACGCCCCGACCCGGTTTGGTCGAATCCCCATGATCAACCTGCCACTCTCTCGGTTTATTAAAGGGTTTCCCCTTATTGTAAACCGTAAAGAGTAAGGCATCCTTTAACCTGCACGTTTTCCTGGAATAACATAAATCAAAACTATATACTCTGTCTCACAGGCGTCTTATCTATGTTAGGGCATCTGTTTGCTTTGGATCCTTCTCTATCCACAACTTTTGTTTTATCCCTTATTCCTTAGATGAGATACTTCCGATTATTGGTTTTATTCCGTGCATTCCACACTATACTCGGTCGTCCACTCTTTAAGCTTCATATGCGTGTGTGGACTATGACCCGTCTTACCAATTGTAGTTATTCCTCCTTAGCCACATCTTATTTGGAGGACTTACTTTCCCAATGTTTCTTGAACATTCTTTACTTTATTACCTTAGTATGGGTTGTCCACTCATTTATACTTGTGACAACATCTTTTTGATGCTATCCCGTTAACTTATTTCCATTTAAGGAGGATTCACATCCTCATTGTTTCAAAATCTCTTGTTCGTCCTTTGTGAAGCTCACTTAACCGTCTCAAGACTTTAAACTAGAAATCCAGTTTTGGCCATTAATTTTTTTAAGAATTTTCCTTCATTCTTCTTTTTCCAATGTTTTGGCCTTTTCACTTCTCCCTTCTTTGTCGTGGTTTAAATCCAGGGTTCTCTCGAAGACCAGTTCTTCAATTGTTTCCTTCTCTCCATTTTTTTTTATGATCCAATCATCTAGGCAGTTGTATCACTCGTCCTTCATGCCCATCCTTTGTCCTTCATAGAGTGTAGTCTTTACTATTTCTCAACCTTTCTTAGGGTTTGTTTATTCTCTTTGGCCGTCCCGTTGTTACTCATTTCTTCTTTCTACTTGGTTCTCTTGAAATTTTTGTTTGATTCTCCTGCTCTCTCCAAGCAGGTCACACTGGGCCATCATGATACTTCCTTCCTTTGAAACATTTCCCAATTAAGGGTTGGTTCCTTGCACTCCACATTATGTCCATCCGCCCATCAAAATTCCTTCAAGGGTAGTTAGTCGTATGTATCCCTCCAAAGTTTTCTTTCATAGTGTATTTCTTTATGGAGCGTTGAAATCTTCTTTGTTTCAAGATTTCTTGATAATTATGTGAGAGGCTTGCCTATTCTTTTCTTGGCTTGAGTTTAGTCGTTAATTTGGCCTTTGGTCCAATTAACTATTTCTTTCATCCTTCTTTTCCCAATTATTTGGCCTTTCTGCCCCTCTCTTCTTTGTTGGAACTCAAATTATGGTTTTCCCGTGTATTAGTTCGTTAACTACCTCGCCTCCACCATTCCTTTGGTCTAAGTTTCTTAGGGCAGTTGTTTCTCGAGTACTCCTGTCCTTAACGTCCATCTCACTGACCTTTTTAAGGTGTAGCCCCTTCTACCTCCTAGTCTTCCTCAGGTTGTCATTTATTTTCTTTGACTATTTTGTTGTAACGATTTGCTTACTTCTACTATATTGCTTCGAATCTCCAATTTGACTTCTCTACTTTTTCCAAATAGAGTTGTACTTGCAATCTCAAGATATCCCATTTGTCGTCAAACGCTCGACTTGTCTTTTCTTTTGGATGCACTCCCTCCTTTTCTCCTAAATTATTGGAAATTTCTTCATTAAGGGAGAGTTCTCTTCAGCCACTTTTTATTCTGTTTATGGTTTTATCGAGGTCCTACCTTCTGCACTTTTTCCTTCCTGCCATATTGTTGTGATCTTGAAAAAGTTTCCTCCTGTCTATGGTTGAAATTTCAAGTAGGAGTTGTGTTCCTTGGAACGGTATCTTTTCGGATTTCCTATTGTTGTGGGGTGTTTATTCTTGGAAAGTATTATACTAAATCCTAGTGGGACAGTCCTTCATTTCATGTCCTATTTCCTTTGTACTTTATAATAGGTTATTCCTTGTTTAGTTACCCCAAAATTCTCCTACACTCCTTACCATGACGGTTTTCTTGTCATGCCTTATTTGCATAATAATCTCCTTCATTTATCTTTGTCTTTGGATACCTTGAGAGTTTTTTTTGGAGTCTTCTTTGTCAATTGATTACTCTAAGAGTCCTTCTAGGTTTCTCGATTCCCTAATTTAGTTTCCTTAACTTGGATGGGATTCTCCTTAGTTTTTATTGTTGTACAGGCTTATTTGGACACTTTCTTTGGGGCCATCTTACTTGAAGATCACATCATTTTACGGATAGGGTTTTTAGGAATTTGGAGTACTTCATAAATAGAGGAGTACAGTATGTTGGGTGTTTTAGCTCTATTACAGAAAATGATCACCAAATAACTAGGGAGCTATGGGATTCTTGATAAGTGTTCTCCTTTGTAAGGTTATATGACCCTTTGCTTGCGTTTATGGCTTCACGTTTGGCTCCCTTTATACTAAGAGTTGTGCCCTCAATAGGTCCTAGCACCATTCTTCAGGATACTTCCCCATTTGGTCTTTTGAGATTCCTGCCATGCCTCAGGCATTTGGGAAGCTTCTAAGGTTGTCTTCCTACGAAGATAGGGTGTTGAGTAGAGTCATTCCTAGTTTTCTTAGTTCATATCCTCGGAGCCATCTGAAAATTTTAGGATAAATTCTATTAGTTACTATATTTTCTAGTCTTGATTATGTATTCGAGAAAATAGGCTCTGATACCACTCTAGTTGTCACGCCCCGACCCGGTTTGGTCGGATCCCCGTGATCAACCCGCCACTCTCCCGATTTACTAAAGTGTTTCCCCTTATAGAATAAACCATAAAAAGTAAGGCGTTCTTTAGACCTACACTTTTTTCCAGGAATATCATAAATCAAAACTGCATAGTAATTTAAATTAATCGTACATGTCTTGCAGGCGTTTAATTGCACAAGTCTTTTAAGGTTTGGCTTTCCGAGACTTCCTGAAAGGTGTATAAAGGAGGGGGTGAGTACAACTACTCAGTAAATGGGATTCAAATCTTTTGACTTTCAAGAAAAATATTTATATGGAGTGTGCCAATCTCCTTTCTTTTAAAAAAATCCCTTCATTTAAAAATTTGGGTTTTTCCATTATTTTTTAGTTACTGGTGTGTCATCACCCAACACACATCCTTCATCATGAAGGTTACACACATTCGCAAGTCAATATCACTACTGAACCAGCTAGTGGCTTCGGAGCGACTTTTCCTGCCACCCGGATAGAAATACGACCACTTTTACCCTGGGAATGAGTGGATGTATGCGACATCCGACCCACAATCCCGAAATCACTTCTTCGTGTCCGTATGAGAACAGAGAGCTAATCATGTCCCCACCCTGATTTCATGCGCTTGGTGCTACTCCAAATTTCGCACAGACACTTGGAACAACAATCTTCCCTTATACTCACCGAGTCGTCCAATGCCCTTAGGATGCATCACTACCCCTCATGGGCATCTTAATGATCTCGTACTCATAGTGCATGCACAAACAATATTTTTTTCATATTGCCATGTAATCTATGGTGCCACTGGTCCAACAGCCCCGACTCTCAACTCAACCCGCAATTGTTTGTCTTGACTGGTCCGTCAACCTGTCATGTCGCACTCCCGCTAGTTGACTAAGCATGTCGGTCCTATCTTGGTACCATGGCCAAACAATTCACTTATGAAGTTTTATGGCACATATATCATGTTCGTTTACGAGCTCCTGCTCGTGCCAACTAGCCTTGGGCCCATTGTAAGAGATTTTCGAAATTGGGCATTTAGCCCCCAAGTTCCAAAACCGAGGCCCCCGGCCTATCAGAGCTATTCGAGCTCCCATCGAGAAGGTCTCCCAAATTGTTTAAGCATTGGCACATAGTCAGGGGAGAGCACCTCTGACAAAACATATGTTTTCTCTATCCATTATATCGTCCGGGTATAAGGACACCTCCGTTCATAACCGATGAACGGGTTTTTAACTTCCTTCGAGTAAGTCTCATCATACCAACCGGGCATGATCTACTTACAACCGGTAAGTAGTTTTTCCGCATGATTTTCACATCACTTCCTCTAAGTAGTGATGTTTAAAATACCACTTAATAGTGGGTTTTCATACCGAGGTACTTATCATTGCCCAACCGAGTACGATATAAAATTTTCACTCACAACCGATAAGTGGTTTTTAATTTTAATTTGTACTCATCATCCTAACTGGGTATGATGTTAGTAAACCCACTCACCCATTAACGTAGTGAATTCCACTAGACCGGTTCTTTGTATTCACGCGAGCTCGTCCATGCTGGCGTTCCCTGTACTTCGTGTTCCTACACGATATGAACATCCTTGTTCACTATAACTCGACTTAACAACCTTCATTCATTTCCAATGAATGAGAAAACCCAAACTTTTTAGTTATTTGCAATTAGGTCCCTAAAGTCATTTCTCTTTAACTTTAAGTCCCCAAATGTTGGTTTTTCCTCAAATTGAGTCCGGAAATCTTTTACAAAAATGGTAATTTTTGTCCCAAAAATTCCAAAATTCCTCAAATTGTCCTACAACATTATTTTCATGCCCAATTGACCCTCAATTTCATAAAATTGTATTTTAGTCCTTTAAATTTTGAAAATCCCCAATTTTTCCCCCAATTTTAACTCTTCAACACTCTCGAATTTGATTTCATCAAATTGACCGATCAAACACCTCTAATTATTAAAATTGGATTTGAAATTGAGTTACTACATGTTCATAAGATTCTATGGAACTTTAAATCGCAAATTTTAATGTAGGAACGAGCTCAAACAGAGCTTCGCCGAAAAACAGACTATAGAGTGAGAAAGTTTCGATTTCTCACCGGTGAGGGCACGGCAGTCCTAGCTTTCGATCTGGGCAGATAACTCTTATCTTGAGGTTCATCCTTTAATCAAGAATCGCATCAATTGATGCTGAATTGAGTTAGAATTTCATTATTGAAATTATGTCGGTTCTCTCTCTTACACCGACCAGAAATTACAGAGGGGAGCCGAATTGACTTACCTTTCAGTCCTAATTCGGACATGGGAGAGCTGAGAAAGTGTTGGGAAGGTTTGGTTTGGCCTGAGGAGGGCTCGAAATGGCCAATTTCAACTCGGCTAAAATAGGGCAACTTCGGTCCGCCAGAGCTGATTCACTATTCCATCATGTTGGCGCTTCTCCAGTGATTCTCGGATTGACTAGAGTTTGCTATCAGATAGCTGACTTCCCTCGATTCTAAAGAGCCCGACCTCTCCTTCCAAGGTTAAGAAAAATGTTCAAGTCGAAGCTCTGGTTTAAGCTTCACCGGGAAATGGAGCAGTAGAGAGAGAGAGAGAAGTGATCGGGTGTGAAGAGAATGAATGGGGATGACCTTTTTATATAGGTGTAAAACCGTGTATTAAATGGGAGAGATTTATTACTAGTATTAATATTGCCATAAATTATTGGATACCAATAATTTAATTTAGAAATTAAATTATTGGTATTAATTATAATAATTAAATATATATTAATTTATAGCTATTTATGATAAGGTGTACATTTGCATAAAATTTTTTGACCGAGCAAGCACGCTTAACTTTAGAGTTCTTATGTATTCTTGTTCACCTAAACCAATTTGATTTTTCTCTTCTTATTTGTCTTAAGTTTCTTTTCTAAGGTTTAATAAACCCTATGGATCACCCAGAAGTAAATTTTCAAATTGCTTGTTCCTAAATGATCGGATTCGTGAATCAGTTCGGTTTTTCTCACTCGGTTTGACCGGTTCTTTTCTCAATTTTCCTTAGCTCAAAAGGGCGGGGTTTATAAATGGACAATTGAAAAGTTTATTTTTTTGGAAATTCTCTCCCCTGATTGTGTGCCACTGCATAAAATTTTTGGGAGACATTTTTGACGGAAGCTCAAATAGCTCATATAGGCCGAAGGCCTCGGTTTTTGGAACTTGGGGGCTAATATGCCAGATTTTAAAAATATCAAACAGTGAGCCCTAGGCCAGTTGGCATGAGCAGGAGCTCGTAAACAAACATGATTAATATGCCTTGAAAACTTAAGTAAATGAGTTGTTTGGCCATGGTACTGAAACATGACTGACATACTCGATGGACTAGTGGCAGTGCGACATGACAGGTATTTGGACTAGTCAAGACAGACAGCTACAGGTCGAGTTGAGAGTAGGGGCCGTCGGACCAGTGACACCACAAATTATATGGAATTTTGTGAAAAACTGTTGATTGTGCATGCACTGTATTACGAGACCTTCAAGACACCTAAGAGGGGTAGTGATGCGTCCTAGGGCTCTAGACAACCTATTGGATATAAGGGCAGTTAATCATACCAGAAGTATTGCGAAGTTCGACGTAGCTTCAAGCACATGAGACCAAGGTGGGGACAGGGTGATGTCTTTGTCCTCATACGGATACAGAGTTTTGTTATGGGATTGAGGGTCGGATGTCACGAATATCCACTCATTCTCAGGGTAAAAGTAGACGTACTTCTATCTAGGTGGCCGGTAAAGTCACTCCGACACCACAAGTGGGTACAGTGGACGGGCTAGCTAGTGAATGTGTGTTATCCTTCATGATAAAGGATGTGTGTTGGTTGTTAAACACACCGTGGTAATGAGAAATGGCTATGAAAACTAAGATTTTTTTAAGGATGAATGTTTTTAAAGAAAATAAGGAGTCTGACACACTCCAATTCAAACATTTTTCCTAAAAGTAAATTTTAAAAACTCATTCACTGAGTCGTTGTACTCACCCCATTCCCTATATCCCTTTTTATGTAACCCAGGAAAAACCTACCTAAAGACCCTAGATAACTACACTTGCAGACAGGTATGTAAAAGTTTAAAATTTTATGTAGTTTTGATTTATAGTAGTACAGGAAAGGCACAGGTTTAAAGAATGCCTTACTCCTCACAATTTAAAGAAGGGGAAAACCCTTAATAAACCGGGAGAGTGGCAGGTTGCTCACGGGGATCCGACCAAACCGGGTCGGGGTGTGACAAACTCTCCCACGATTCTCAACGGCCAATCCTCGTCTTCACTGAGCCTTTTTGGTAAGCAATTATTGTCACCATTCGTCAGAATAGTACATTTACAGAGAGAAAACGTAAAAAATTTTACTGATAAAACTCTACTTGCTCAGTTCACAAATTGAGGTGAACTTTGATTCTAAAATGATATTCTGGACGAGTGCTAGATTTCCATAACAACAGGCAATCGTGCCCTTGCCTGTAATAAATCGAATTTTTCTTTTTTTAGAAAATTTTTCCAGTTAAACTTTGTTTAAGCTTAATTTTTGGCCAAATTAGGTAATTCAGAGCTTTGTATGGTAGTGGAGAGTTAGGAAAAATAATTAGTGGTATGATAGGAGGCAATTAACTAAGTTTAAGTGTTTAATTTGACCAATTGAACATTTGGAGCAAAAGTGCAATTTTGGAAAAAATTGGGTAAATTAGGGGTTTTGGAAATTTGAAGATTTTTGTGAAATTGACATAAATGTAGAGTCAATTTGTAAATAAGAAAATTTGGGGGATTTAATTGTAATTAAAAGAATTTATTTATAATTTTAAAATATTTTTATTTTTATAAAATTATATAGTGGTGAAATTACAATAAAGTAAACTTAAAAATTTATAGTAAATAATTGGAAAATAAAATTAGGGACTACTATGTTAAATGCAGAAAAATAGCGATCTGAGTATAAATTCATATAATTGACGGACTCAATATACGTAATAATGTAGGTGTGAATATAAGAGAAGTGAGCCCAATATCGCATTTTTTAAAACTTGTTTAGTGGGCCAATGCCAATGGAATCGAGTCTAGTCATGTAGATGAAACTTTTCATCCTAATAAAATTATTTTAAATGGATAATATGTATTTAAGATGTAAAGCTAGTAGTTGGATCGGGAGCTTGTTGGGCTTATAACCTAAAAAGAAAATATCTAATATCCAAAATTATTTTTCTATGTGATTGCAATATTTTGCGTAACCAAAAAGACGTCTTATATAGGACAGTGTTGGTTATAAGAGTTATTGGATAGCAATTTTGAGACAAGTGAAGTTATTGTGGTTCTAGTATGTCATGAAACTACGGGAATCCCTATGCGCATTTGAGACCGAGGTGAAGTAGTAGAGGTCTTATTCATCTATAGTAGACACTTTTATTCTAATAATATTTGGGAGTTAGGCAATTGTGCTCACAGTAAACAAGCCAAGATTATAGGCTCACATGATTTGTTATGCGAATAAGTTATTTTTTTATAAGAAAATAGTGTTTAATTGGTTGTCTAATATAAACCCACCAAATTAATAATCTAGGTATCATATTATCTTTTCAAGTTTTGTACCTTGAAATTTACTAACTGAGTTGTGAACTCAAGCATTTTCTCCAAATTTCCACACGAATAATCAAGAAAACCTACAAGAAAAACTAAAATCTGAAATTCTAGAACAATGTATGAGAAACTGTTATAATTCGATAAACATAGTTGTTTTATAATTATTATTTTAGAATAATATTTACGTATTAACACATTATTTATAACTTGACCATTATGATAGATTATACCATCCTAGCAAATAGAATGGTGACAAATTAATCATAGTTTCAACTAAATCTAGTTAGAGTGTAATACAATTAATATAAAAAAGGAATTAGATTATCTGCTTAAGTCGGATTAATCAATTTGAGTTGGACCACAAAACTAAGATCTAATTCAAGTAAAAAAAATAAAACTAAAATCTAAATTTGATTTTAAATAATAACCCGAATCGAGTTTTAGGCAAATGAACAAATTCGAGTATATATAAAGACTAGAATGGAGTTTTAATATTATTAGTAATTTAGGATACTATTTGATACCCAATTCGAGTCACGATATCCAAACCCGAACCAATCTTAAATATGTGACTTGTACGGGTTTCCCAACTGGTACAAATTGGAACACTATTGTGTAAGGGGACAAATGACTTGCATAAATCAGGTCCTAAATAATAAATTCACAAATTTAATAATAAAACACATAATTGCACAATTAAATCAGAAAAACTTTACCAATAAATAGGAAGTTCACAAATTTAATAATAAAACACATAATTGCACAATTAAATCAGAAAAACTTTACCAATAAATAGGAAGTCGATTTGTTCGATGGAAAGAGAAGAGCAAAAGCCAGTGTTAGAGTCCGGACGGAGAGGAAAAAAAATCTCGAAGTCAGCTCAATTTGAAACGGAAGAGAAGATGCCATGTTGATTTAGAACTCGCTAATTGACGACGACTCACTGTGAAGAACTATGCAGTAGCGGCAGTTGGAGGAGTTGGGACTTGTCAACCGTTAGTCAAAAAGAAATTTCGATCACTATTGTTAATCGAAATTAGGTTGTTTTGATAGATATCGAAAAGAGAGAGTTTTAAAAAATAAGGGATTAGAGGTCTGATTTGGAGTGCAGGTCGAATATTTGACATATATAATCTTAAAAAAAGACTAATAAGATGTATTGTGACTTATTTTAATTATTTTATATGAGTAATTAATTTCTTATATAAGAGTATATTATATCCACTACCTTTAATTTCTTTTGTGGTGGTGTGGCCTATTTTATTAATAAACATATATTATATATTACATTCCTTGGACTAATGAATGTTTTTATTAATTATACTTACTTTTATGCAATGATAATTTTTCATAAGAAACATACTTATTAATAGTATAATTAATAACATAATAAAATTTATCCAATTAATGATCATAATTTTGTAAATAGTTAGTTTTTATTATTGTGCTAACAATGTAGATATATGATATTTTAGCTTACCATCTTTTCCACTATTCATTATAATCTCATTCATACTATTAATATTTTTTGACAAAATATCAACAAGAATAATTTATAAAATTATTTTTAACATATTATAATTAAAAAATCTATTTTCATAAAATATCACATTTTTTAAATAGTTATTATACTTGTAACTCGTAAAATAATTAAAAATAAATAATTTAGCACTATAACTAAATTAATTTATACCTAATAAAAAATATAAATAACATAAACAATCAAAAATTTGTATATATTAATAAATTTGATTCTTATATTATATAATATGGGTGATTAATTACTTCCCATATTTCTATTAAGATATCAAGAATTCAATCACTCCATACACTCTCTCCTAAGTTTTGTACTAGAGTTTAAATACACAAATTAAACATTAAATACTTTTTTTCTCAAAAACATTCATCAAATCTAAGTTCAAATAGTCACACTTTGTCAAATCTTACACTAAAAATCTTATATCCAAACTGGAGGTAGAATACATTTAAAACATTAATGCATAAACTTATATATACATTATAGAATGATTATCAACAAAAAAAAAATTATTCACTATTAATAATAAAAAAACCCAAATATCTATGTTAGAGGTACATAATTTAACAATATAACAAGTTTAATAATAAATTATATAATAGTATTTTAATAATATAATATAAATTTTAATTAAATATATATACAATTATTTATCGGTAAATAATACATTTTTTACATTGTATAATAGTAAGTGAACTCGCAGTTGTACCCAATCCGATACTGAAAATCCGGCTCGTTTTATACTCTAATACGTAGAAAAAATATCCAATTCGATACAATTGTTTCCGTTATTCAAAATTAGAAAAATAATACACCACTTATAAATAGTTGTACATATTTAAAATTGAATATAATAAGTGTATACATGATTTTAACATAAATTTTCATATATTCTCATATTTTAATAATTAAATTATTTGAATCATTAATATAACAATTATCAAATTATATTAGATGGCAACAAAAAATTATATGCAAATGAAATCATTCAGTTCTCCATATCAAATTAAAATTCAATCCCTATTACAACATATGATCAGTCTTGATATTATGTGCCTTGCATAGGATAAAGACTTTCTTATTATTATAACCAATAGGAAAATTAGCACAAAGGAGATCAGCATAGCATGAATACCTGAAAATATGAGAGATCATGATCACTAGATTTGTTCCGTTCACCTCATCCTCAAATACAACTTCCAACCTTCCCCTCCCTCTTGCATATCACCTCTGAAGTTGATTGTTCAACAAAGAGATGATGCCGTGCACTTCATCATTTTGTTAAATTCTCCAAACCAAACATCATAAGGGCATTTATGAGAGGAGTTGCAACATGTTTAGATTCAAGAAAAATTGGTAAATTCATCATTTTTTTGGAAAAAGAAAAAATAATTTGATTCTCTTTATCTTTCTCTCTTCTCAAAACTATAATCTTTACTCTTAAAAGATTAGTATGAAATTCATCATCAAATAAAGACGGGTTATCTAAATTCATTTATAAAATCTAGCTTATTGTTTCATGCCATTACCAAAATATAAAATAAAATATAATAATTCCATCCCACTCTCCAACTATTTTATTAAATGTTTGATTGGTAAAAAAAATTTAATTTTTTTATACCAAATTATTTGGTAATATAAATTTAATGTAATCATTTACTTATTTACATGCAAATTTAAGATCTATCATCATAGAGATATGACTGCACCCGTCACTATTACCCATTAATGGAGGGTGTGGCATTCTCACCCGACATAGCACGTAGAAAGAGATGGTGATCGCTTATTTCATGTCTGTGGTTTGCACATACTAGAAGACATCGGCTCCCATTTTGGAAAACTCCATGGGACCATCCGGTCCGAATAAATTTCCCATTATTTAATATCTATAATTTTTAGTTTAAAAAAAAGCATCTATAAAAATTCCAATAATTTTTAAATAATTAGTTCATATTCAAATATTATTAATACATGATAAAAAATAAAAATATAATTTTTATCATGTATAGTATTTAGTAAGCAAAGAATATCAGCTATGAACAAAATACGCTTTCTCTTTACCTATATATATGATTGCATCTTTTGAGTAGATTCATGCATGGAGTTCAAACTCTCAACACAAGTACAATTCCTCCATTATAATAAGACCTCGCCGCCCATAATTCATCACTTGAGCTCCTCCGTTCATCCGACAACGGCCATGGCAGCTGCGACCACTCTATCTCACTGTCTCGCCCGGAAGCCCTTCTGGCCAAAGCGGGTCACCACACGGCTCCCTTATTTGCCTCCGAATCCGGCGGTGGCGACTTTCATAAGTAATTTTTCAGGGCAGAGAAAGGGCTTCGGAATATGCATGGTGGTCATGGACGAGAGAGAAACAGGACATCATCTTGATGAAGCAGCAGCTCCAGCCAGCGCAGGAGAGTTCGAGGAAAAGCCCCAGGGCCGCCCCCGACTCAGGGCGGCAAGGAAAGAGGTGGAGCGGGCCACTTACCTCATCGCCGCCGTCATGTCCAGCCTTGGGATCAGCTCTTTGGCCATCGTGTCCATCTACTACAGATTCTCCTGGCAGATGGAGGTAATTTAACCATAAACCCAGTAGTAGTGAATACTGATTAGCTTTTGCCATAGAAAAATCAATAGACTAACTTATTCGTGATATTGTATAGCATGACTCCATATTTCGAACCATATCAATGAGTCCGATCCTACTTACCGGATTTCATATCCATAGGGAGGAGATGTGCCGATCCTCGAGATGTTCGGGACTTTCGCACTCTCCATAGGAGCCGCGGTCAGTATTATAATGCTCCCATCAAATCACATTAATCTTGATATTTTGACCCACCGAACCCATCAATAATAATGTTGTAAATAGGTGGGAATGGAGTATTGGGCGAGGTGGGCTCACAGGGCTTTATGGCATGATTCCCTCTGGCACATGCACCAGGTTAGGTTGACCACATACTTTGTAATTGATTTTAATTTCCTCAATTTTATTTCAGTTTTTTTTTATGGTTAGTATATATATTATTTTTATTTTGTGGGCAGTCTCACCACCGGCCAAGAGACGGGCCATTTGAGCTGAACGATGGCTTTGCTATCATAAATGCAGTCCCAGCCATCGGACTAATGGCTTATGGATACCTCCACAAGGGCCTTGTCCCTGGCCTCTGCTTCGGCGCTGTAAGGCCAATTTCGAATTACAATTTACTATTGTCAATATTAAAAAGAATTTATATATCTAATAAATTAATACGACTCTAACTGAATTAAGTAGAACTAAACTAGTATTTTAGCCTCCAACATGACCTAATATGAATTTTGTCTGATTGGACGACAAAGATGTGTGTTTATGTCCAAGGGCTTGGCAGTTTTGACACGTTGATGATGATTGATGGCCGACATATTTTAGTCTATTATTTGGAAATTGACCTCCCCTTTTGTTTTTTTTCTCCGCTTTTTTGGATTTTTAATTTTTTTTTAAATTCAGGGACTAGGCATCACGGTGTTTGGGATGGCCTACATGTTCGTGCACGACGGTCTGGTCCACCGCCGGTTCCCTGTCGGACCAATCGCCAGCGTTCCCTACCTGAGAAAAGTAGCAGCAGCTCATCACGTAAAATATTAGATTTAGAATTTTGTAAATAAAGAAAATTCATGTGGGTTATTTAGCCCATTTGATATGTTTATGTTTGTTGTAGCTCCACCATACGGATAAATTCAACGGGGTACCATACGGGTTATTCTTGGGACCGGAGGTAACCCTAGGCCTAGCCGGCCTCCATGACTTGTCATACAGCTTGAAGATGACCGATCTAACCGGTTATGTTTGTGATGGTTGCAGGAGGTAGAAGAGGTCGGGGGCACCGAGGAATTGCAGAAGGAGATCCATCGAAGGATGAGGGCATCCGAGCAGCCGTAGATGAATCTAACGGACGATGATCGGAAATAGTTTGCCCTAGTGTGTACGCGAGAATTGTTGGTTGTTCAGATGTTGATATCTTCTGTAGCTATCCCATGATGTCCCAAGGGAAACCTATTATGTCCTACGTATGTGAGGTTTCAGTGTTGTCGTGCAGATAAATCACTCCTGTGGAGCCAATGCATCGCTGTTGTTAGCTTGCGTATATAGTTTCTGCTTTGATGTTTTAATTAGAGTAGGAGTAAGATTGGGAAAAGACGTGGCGTGAAAAAGCTTTCTAACTAAGACACTTCCTCTTGTGGTCGGATGGACGGTCCTTAACTTGTTTTGTCCACTTGAGGCAATCCTTTAAAATGATATTTCCTTCATCTTCCCTTCATTTCAAAGGATCATAAACTTTTAAAAAAAACTTTTATTTATCAATTTCATTTACCATAACTCTATCTTATTACATATTTTAAACAAATACATCAATTTCCGCTCTACATTGGTGGAATTTTGGTGAAGATATCTTATATTAGGGAGAGATGGGGGGTTATCTTTCATTTTAAGATATTTTATTTATTTTTTTGTGTGACACATGTCATTTTAAGAAAAAAAAAGTGATATGTTGTTTAAATTTAATAAAATATTCAAATTAAATATGTGAAAATTTTTGTATTATACGGTAAAAAAACATTATGGGTTGTGTACGACAAAGTATTATATATTATATTAAAATATTATTTTCAAAGTAAAGGAAGCCATCACTAATCTATAATATGGATCCGTGTTTCCTTTTTTCTCCTCTTTCTTCTTACACTTGGCTGCGCCTCCGGTGCTGATCCATAGGCCACCCGCCTCGGTCCCTACAATACCGCGGTATCACTTGAATAAGCCATATCACTATTAGTGATGGAGCTGATAAAAAGATTGTGAGAGCATATTGAGTCTTCTAGGTGGGAAGTGATCTGTCAAGGCCAGTAGGTAGGTCGACTACTATGGACCAAATGCTTGTTCCATGCAAGCTGGGTGCCCAAACTCAGTAGCTGGGGGCTCGACAATTACAGGGGAAGATGCGTGAATAATGCCGCCTACTCCTACTCCTACTCCTGCTATTAGGTGTCCCATATGGTAGATTGCTATATATCTCACCCCTATCCTCCCAAAACAATGACTTTCCCCATTCATTTCATACGTGTTTTGTTAGCTTTTGAAAGTGTTGATGCGCGTGAAGGATTCCAACCAGAAATATCTAACTTACTTCGTTGTACATGTTGATACCATTAGAATGTATTCTTTATATATAAATAAAATAATAAATGAATACTTAATTAATCAATGTACAACTTTTACTATACAAAAATATTAATATATATAATTAATTATTAGTTACAAACTCTTAATTTAATTTATTTAATTAAATATTATATGATTTATTATTTCTTGCCATCAAAATTGTTAGTACCAATAAAATGAATAACAATTTTTTTTATAAGTAATTATTTCTCGAACTAATCTAATTGGTGCGAGAATAAAAAAAATAAAATTATTACTTATATAAATAATAAATAAATAATTACAAAATAGAGTAGTAAAATATAAATGTGAGAAGCCTAAGTTCCAAAAAAATAAATTAAATCTATATTAATTTAGCGGTAACGTTTACATGTTTTTTATACTAAGATGTAGTGATAAATGGTGTAACTGTGTTAGTTCTTATCATTTTATAAAATCAAATTCTTACCAATAAAAATTGATAAAACAGTTGAAATCGGAAAAACAATTGAGCTAAAAATGAGAATTCTTTCAAAATTTTAAAAAAAACATGACTTGATATTATTTTAAGATATCATATAATTTGTTTAATTATCACTAAATAAAATTTAGTTATTTGATGAATAAATTTATATAAATAATTATCTGCATAATAAATATAAGGTTTGATGAGCGTGAAATATTAAAAACAACTAACAAATTGAGTTATACTAAAAATAACATCACCAATTTTGGGGTTTGCAGAAAATTTAATTTTTTTAATTAAAATAATATTAAATGACAATAATATACTTATATTTTCTATATATAATACAAAATATTATTTAATTTTCTTGTTCTTATTTCCTCTCCACTTTCTTCTTATTTGTCATATCTCATGGTCAATTTTAATATTTACTTAAATAAACTTAGTTAACTATTTTTGAAATATATTTATAGTTTTTTGTTTTATCTACAAATATTCATACTTAAATGTTTTTTATATAATATATTATAAATTTATTTTATGTTTATATTTACTATTTTTATATATTGTATATTAGTTATTCTACATTATTATAGTAATTTTTTTTTGTTAATGTTTATATGCATTAAGTTTTACGTTTTATATTTAATTATTATTTTTAAATATTTTAAAATTTTAATTTACTATTTGGATGATTTTTTCAAAATATTCTTTTCAAAATTATAATCCTCTTATTTTAACCACACAAAAGGTGACGGTTAGAACTATTATATTAAATAGAATGTTTGATAATTTTATAAGGATATATTTATTTGAATATATATTATATTATTATTATATTTTGATACTGTTATATTAAATTTATAGTATTTATAAATAATATTGTTATAGATTAATAATAAAAAATGAGAAATAACTCATCATGTCAAATGGAGTACTCGATTCCTACCATTGATGATACTTATAAATATATTCTTGTATTAATATAATATATATGCAATCGAGTTTACACACTTTTATATCTACTACATATGATAGCATTGTTGTTGAAATAAATTTAAAATTTGAAAAAATATTAAAAGACAATATTAAAAATTGTTAGAAGATTTTAAAAAGACATTTTTTTAAAATGATTTGATATTTTTAAAGGAGTTTAAGTGGATTTTCATAAAATTCAACTAATGAGATGTGGGATATTAAATTTCAAGTTTGGAAAAAACTAATTGAGGAACGATATTTTTTTATACACCGTTTAAAATTATGTTATGTATATTTTATTGTTATAATTATAAATATTTATTTAATTTCTTGGTAATAGTCCATTCTAATCCTGAGAAGTAGATGAATAAGTCAATTAAAAAATATAATAAAATATTGGTATAATATGAAATGGATTGAGCAACTCAAGAGCATGCTCAAACCCCAATGTATATGTCATATCGCCAATCTTCTACTATGGTTGAAGAATTCATAAAAATTGTAGATAATATATATAGTATGATTTCTTAAAATAAAGTTATTTGTAAGTATGTTGAAAATGTAGTATATACTTCAACTAATTTAAAAGATAATAAAATTGAATATGACAGAAAACATGTGAAAGTAAAAAAGTCAAACATGTCAAAGTTGATATGGATGTCATATGTATTAAGAGTGTAATAGATGGTGTTGCTGAAGTAATTCGAGAGTAATGAATATTTTAAGTAAGTTTTTCATCAAATGCCATGAAGGAAGCATGATTATATTGATGCAGAGTATTTGAATGATTTTTATTGAATATTAAGAAATAAAATTTGATACTAGTAAATTATATTAAGAATATATATAAGGTATATTTGCAGTATTTATAAATATACCCATAACTTATTAATATTGCGCACCCCTCAAGATTGACGGTAGATATCTACTTTCATATCAATTTTTTCTTTGATGAAAAATCGATCAATTTACACATGTTTGGTCCTATCATGTTGAACTGAATTGTTGACAATATTTATAGCAAATTTGTTATCCCACCACAACTTCATATGTTCTTATCTAAAGAGGCGAAGCTCCATTAGTAAGTTTTTTTATCTAAATTATCTCACAAACAGTTTGATTCATTGATCTGTACTCCGCTTCTGCTGATGATCGGGCGACTACTTCTTGTTTGACGTAGATCTCCTATCATCGATACAACTTGCCCAATTTGAATCACAAAAGTATTCCACTCTGGTGTGACTCTTAATCTTAAACCAAAGTCCCTTAACCGAACTCCTTTTTAAATATCTCAATATTCTCATGGTAGCATTCTGATGATTCTTCACAAAAGTATCATATTCAACATTTATTAGATAAACTCAACATGAGTATTTTTGTGATTGCTTGAGGGTTTGTGATTCCTGAGTAGAAGTAGTAAGAAAAGCTTGAGATAATTTACCATCTTATGATATGATAATCATGCGACGTGTGAATTAAGTAGAAATATCATCTCGATATGCTAAAGATTTATCATTATAGTGCTTAATGATAAGGATAGTGAGTAGTATTAGGTATAGATAACTCATGGGATATTGTTATTGGAGAATCATATTCAAGTATTAATGAAAAGGAGTAAGAGTAGAGAGAATAAATAATAGAATTACCATGAGTCATTAGAGTTGTACTAGATGTTGACAAACACTTATCAAAAAGAAATTTTGTTTCATTAAAATATATAGTTGAACATCAATAACCAATAAAATTAGTAGTATACCCAAGGAAAATACAAAATTTTGAGTGATGTTGAAATTTGTGAGTTTGATATGTTCGAAAATAAAGAAAGTACAAACATGCAAAAACTCTCAAATGATTGTAGATTAGTGTAGTTTTTTAAATAATGTGTAAAGAGATTGATATTGAAATATATGAGTATGCATCTATTGATTAAATAAATTAGCATAATTTAATAAGAATGACGAAGAAGTATAAGTCTCATATTAATTATGTACTTGTATTTTTTTTTTTGTAGAATCATTTTATTGCAATGTGTGGGCATAAAAAATGAATAGTGATTTATTATTTTGTAAATGAAAAAATTATATATTCAATAAAAATATTATTATAATTAATTTTTAATTTATTTAAAATATAAATAGTATAATATAAAAATTATTTTTACAAAATATTTAAAAAATATAATTATTTAAAATTTTATTTTTTTCAAAAAAATTTAAAATATATTATTTATATTTTAAATATAATAGTAATTGAATTTAACTTAATTAGGCAATCATTTTATTATTCCAACTTATTTGTAATTATTTTTACTTTATCAATAATTATTGCATGGCGATACTCAAAACTTTATATTATTCTAATATGGATTATCAAACTATTAAATAACTATTTTAATTCTAAAACTTAAACTATGTGTTCATTATTAATTTTTATATTAAATTAATAAACACTAAGCATTTAATAAATAATTACTTAATAATATATATTAATTGTTAATTAAAAAATAATTTAAAATATAAGGAAGGGAAGGGAGACATGCTTCCAATAATCATTAATATTTTTTTCAATACATATAATTTATAATATATATATATATAATCAATTCGATCTTTATTCATTTAATATTTTCACTAATATTTAATTAAATAATAAATTTATTTTATAAAGAAATGGTCTCCTAACTCATATAAACTAGTATAGCTATAAAAAAATAGACAATATTATATTTGTAGGGTATACATATATATTACTAAATATAATGAGTTTAGAGTCAAATCCAAATCTCTAATTGAGGTATAGGACTGTGTAATTAGGTTATATGCTTAAATTTTATAACTTTACTAACCTTAATTCAATTATCTCTTATACTAAAAATTTTTTCTTCTCATTTATATTCTTATCAAGGTGGTAATATAGACATATTGCTCTAACACATCCTCCCTCATTATATAATATATGAAAGTGTTGAATGTACTTCAACTACATAACTTTATATTTCTCCATAATAAAATCTCTATTATTAACTTAACCTATCACATATAATTTTAACACTTGCATCTTTTATATATATATATATATATATATATATATGTAATTCCTTTTTTCTTTAATCTTTTTTTAATTTTTTTATAATCAAATGATAATCTTTCATTATTAAATTAATAATCATTATTCAAAAATATTAAATAAATTCTAAATACATTTTTTTCTACGTATATATTCATTTTTTACATTTAAATTGAATATAATCTTAATAATTATATTAAATACATATATTTTACTTACACATATTATATTATAATTTAAAATGAGTGAAATAGATATATAATGCTCATTTGTCATATATATATATATATATATATATATAAAAAGTGTGAATCTCTTACAAGTATATAAGTTAATAAATTTCTATTATACAATATTTTCTTATTAACTCAAATCACTATATACATTTTTAAAACTCATATCCCTTATATACATCAATAATATATTTTTATTTTGAACTCATTTATTTATTTATTTATTTATCTATGCATTTTGTATATTTTAGTTCATATTTATTTATTTTATTACTATTTAAATTGAAAATTTTCTTCAACATCCTTTCAAATATTTAAAATCCAATGTCTTCATTTTTAAATTATTAAACAAAAATATTTATTTTAATTTTTTATAATTACATTGACTTCTATTTTATTTAATATGCTTATATAGTATAAAATAAATATATTTAAATTAATTCACTATTTAATCCAAAATTTTCCTTCATTATTAACAACTACACACTCTAAATTTTATAACTATTTAAATTAAAAAT
Source organism: Trapa incisa (assembly GCA_030064435.1). Classification (NCBI taxonomy): domain Eukaryota; kingdom Viridiplantae; phylum Streptophyta; class Magnoliopsida; order Myrtales; family Lythraceae; genus Trapa; species Trapa incisa. The sequence goes on from CM057775.1 coordinate 23,005,332, forward strand.
TTTCTTCAACATCCTTTCAAATATTTAAAATCCAATGTCTTCACTTTTAAATTATTAAACAAAAATATTTATTTTAATTTTTTATAATTACATTGACTTCTATTTTATTTAATATGCTTATATAGTATAAAATAAATAGATTTAAATTAATTCACTATTTAATCCAAAATTTTCCTTCATTATTAACAACTACACACTCTAAATTTTATAACTATTTAAATTAAAAAATTTCTTCAACATCCTTTCAAATATTTAAAATCCAATGTCTTCACTTTTAAATTATTAAACAACAAAATTTATTTTACCTTTTTATAATTATATTGACTTCTATTTTATTTAATATGCTTATGTAGTATAAAATAAATAGATTTATATTAACAAACTATTTAATTTTTGTAGAAAAAGTTAATAACTCGCTAGAAGGAGGGTTTGAACCTCCGACCTTGTGGTTAACAGCCACACGCTCTAACCAACTGAGCTATTCCAGCTTAATAAAACTTACGTTTATTTAATAATTTCTTTTATTTATACATTTTTATATTTTAGTCCATATTTATTTATTTGATTACTATTTAAATTAAAATTTTTCTTCAACATCCTTTCAAATATTTTAAATCCAATGTCTTCATTTTTAAATTATTAAACAAAAATATTTATTTTATTTTTTTATAATTATATTGGCTTCTATTTTATTTAATATGCTTATGTAGTATAAAATAAATAAATTTATATTAACTAACTATTTAATTTTTGTATTAAAAATCAATCACCAACCTTTTGGTTAACAATCACATGCTCTAACCAACTGAGCTATTTCAGCTTAATTATAATTACATTTATTTATTAATTATTTTTATATTTTTGTTCATATTTATTTATTTTATTACTATTTAAATTAAAATTTTTCTTTAACATCCTTTCAAATATTCAAAATTCAACGTCTTCATTTTAAAATTATTAAACAAAAATATTTATCTTACTTTTTTATAATTATATTGACTTCTATTTTATTTAATATGCTTATGTAGTATAAAATAAATAGTTTTATATTAATTAATTAATTTTTGTATTAAAATCAATCACTCGCTCTAAACCCTTGCTTCAGCTCACCTCCAAACCCCTCAATCTGACATTAATAGATGTTAAGGAAGGTTTGCAATCAGTTATAGTAATTCGAGTAAGTAGATTATAAATATAAAAAGCTATCGAAATATTATCTATGTTATAGATTATGTTATTATTAATATAAATATTATTTTTGTTATTATTAAAATATATATAATATAAGTATATATGTATAATCGTGTCAGACACTAAAAAAATCAGATGATAGTACCGTAATACAATCATTTGATCAATTGCTAGGTGATTACATAGCAAGAAAACTTTGTAATTGATAGAGATATGTCTTGATAATGAGGGAGCAAAATAAAATACACATCATTAATAATTGTGAATAAGTTATTAAAAGAAATTGTAAATGTTGGGAAGACTAATCATGTTGCTTTCTATGTGAATTGAATTGAATTTATCGATTTATTTAATTATATATAATTATTTTAAAATATTTAATTTAAGTGTATAATAATATATTTACACTTTTAATAATTTGCACTTCCACTCCATCCAAACGACAGATTCGAAAGTGTTTAATAACATCTCCAAACTCACCACTTCACCTCCCCTCCAAACCCCTTCCTTCACCTCACCTCCAAATCTCTATAAATCCCTAATCCAAACATAGCCTAAAGGATAGGTGAGAGTCGACATTAATAGGTGTTAAGGAATGTTTGCAATCAGTCATAGCAACTCGAGCAAATAGATTATAAATATATTTCTATTGAGTTAGAATGAGCCTGTCAGAATGTGAATGTACTTATATACCAAGAAAGTGATGTATGGTGCTTATATCCTTGATATAAAATTCTTATTTGAGGGCATTGAGGATGGAGTCGAGAGTAGCAGTAGAAGATCTTATGAGTATAATATTATTTACATAAACCATAAGAAAAATTATACTTTTGGGTTTTGTAGATGAATAAGGATGTTTTACCCAATTATGCTTCAAAGCTAATGATGAGTAAAAATGTACTCAGACAAATAAACTATGCTCTAAGTGTTTGTTTTAGACCATATAAGAACGGATGAAGACGACAAGCACGATGAGTATGTGATGAATCAATATAGCCTATTAATTGAATAATATAAACCTATTCATCCAAATGACCATGAAAAAAGGCGTTGTCAAAGTCCAGTTGTGGAATATGCCAATTAAGTGTGACAATAATGGAAAGTATAATACAAATAGTATATGGTTTAATTACCATACTAAAAGTAGCATAATAGTCTATACCTTCTTGTTGAGAAATATCTTGAGCTATGAGAGAGGAGTTTTACATCGAGCAATAGAGCTATCAGGATGTTGCTTTAATTTGTAAACCCATTTACAACTCATAATATGCTTGTTGGTTGGAGTGAGAACAAGATCTCATGCGTGATTATTGAGAAAAGTATCATATTCAATATTTATTGAATAAACTCAACATGAGTATTTTTGTGATTGTTTGAGGGTTTGAGGTTCCTAAGTAGAAGTAGTAAAAAAAAGTTACAGAAGTTATTTGAAAATAATGTAGAGGTAATGTATCATCTTGTGATATAGTAATCATGCGACGTGTAGATAAAGTAGAAACATCCTCTGTATAAGCTAAAGATTCATCATTATAGTGTTTAATGATAGGAGAGTAAGTAGTATTAGGTGTAGATAACTCATCGTATATTGTTATTGGAGAATCATATTCAAGTATTTATGAAAAGTAGTAAGACGAAAGAGAATAAATAATAGAATTACAAGTAGTCATTAGAGTTGTACTAGATGTTGACAAACACTTATCAAAAGAAAATTTTATCTCATTAAAGTATATAGTTGGACTAGTATAGATATGTATTCTCTGTGGGTCAAGACATCAATATCCAATAAAATCAGTAGTATACCCAAGAAAGACACAAACTTTGGAGTGATATTGAAATTTGTGAGTTTGGTATGTTCGAATAACAGGGAAGCACAAACATCCAAAAACTCCTAAATGAGTGTAGATTGGTGGAGTTTTGTAAAGAATGTGTAAAAAGATTGAGATTGAAGTGTACGAGTAGGCAATCTATTGATTAAATAGATCGCAGTTTTAAATACAAAATCCTAAAATTTGATGGGAAGATAAGAATGATTGAGAAGTGTGAGTCTCGTATTAATTATGTGTCTATATTTATTTTTGCATAACCATTTTATTGTAGTGTTTGGGCATGAAAGACGATGAGTGATCTAATTATTTTGAATTTTATCATGAAAAGCTATAGATAAAAATTATTTGGCACCATCAAATTGAAAAAAAAATAATTTTGTGTTAAAGATATTTTCAACATGTAGTCAGAATATACGAAAGATTTGAATAGCATACGAGCAATTTTTTATAAGAAAAAAATTAATAATATTTACTATAATCATTTGTGAACTGAATATAGTAAATATGTACAGTATAAGATCAGATTTGAGCGGGTTCCTAAATATCAGTATGTACTAATTGAAAAGGGTGAATGCTTTTATGATTAGTGAGAGGAAAATACATTTAAGTTGTCACGCCCTAACTCGGTTTAGTTGAAACCATGTGATCAACCTGCCACTCCTTCTAGTATAAAATAGCAATCATTGTGGTACCGACGAGAGTCAAGCGTAACTTGAAAATATTTTTAAAATAATTTATGAAAATACATTTTTCTATAAAATATACCGAAATATAATTATGCATAAGACTTACCAAGGGACATACTCTTCACCCGCGTTCCTCTTAATATTTTCCTGAAAAGTTTAAGAGAATGAGAGATAAGTTCCACAACTTAATAAGTGGGCAAAAATGGAATAGTAGTCCCCAACTATTCCACTTGTTATCCAAAGTAACTTTATTGACCAACATAATAGGAGGTTACACCTTCTACCACATGTTTGGATGAGATTCACTGCCTTCATGTCCCTAGTGGTGGGATGAGACTTCTCTCCCTCCATACTCGATCTCAATGCGCGTGAAGCTCCTAGAGCTTCTTAACATACTGGCATGGCAAAAATTCCTTTATGCTTCCGAGGCTATTCAGTAGCCCTTAGAACTAACACTACGCTACATTGGGTGCCTCGATGGTCCTGTATTTCAGTATGCATAAATAATAGTCTTTTAAGTGAGATCATTTATTTTTGGTGCTATCAGCCCAACGTGTTCCACGACCTAAATTTGGCTCGATAGCTTTATCATACAATTTAACTATTTATTAAAAATTTTCATAAGGTTTATAATCAAGATTTTTCTACTAGTTTAAGCTCGTTTCCATTGTACTTGGTCCTACTTGACAAGTTTTTCCAAAACTTGGCCTTGGACCATATTAGTTTAAAAAACCGAGGCCTTGGGCCCAATAGGGCAATTCTAACTCTAAGTATCACATCATTCATGCTCTTATTAGAAATATCTACTAAAAAATTTGAGCAGGTTCAATTAGTTAGGAGAATCTATTTATAGAAAATGGTTTTCTAAACTTGGGAAATATGAAAGTACATTCATACCCTAAATGAGTATAAAGCCAGAAATCTCACTCATTTGTCACATATGAATTTTCGATGTCTTTTGGCCTTTTCACGGTTGTAGGTAGAAGCCCTTTGACACATACCTATATTATCACGAATAATAATTTATTAAATTATTCAAATATTTTTACTTAGGTTTTCAAGTTTTATCCTAATTGCATATAAGTCCCTAAGTTTATTCTATTGGCAATTAATTCCCAATTTAATTATCAAAATTTCTTAGTTTACTTTATTTGCAATTCCACCCATTACATAATTTTATCAAAATAAAATTATTTAAATTAGAAATAAATCATAATAAATACTTTTAAGTACAATTAAGTCTTTAATTTCTTCTTAATCATCAATCGACATTCAATTGATGTTAATTTCACAAGAATCCCCAAATTTTCAAAAATTCCCAATTTGTCCAATTTTGTTAAACTATGCATTATGACCCCTAATTCTTGATTGATCAAATTGAGAGTTGAAATCATATTAATTTTCTCCTAGGATTCTTCTAATCATCTCTCCCATCTTACTACAAGTATCCTAAGATTTGAATTACTTCAATTGACCCAAAATTGAGCTTAAAGAGAGTTTCAGCAGAAAACTTTTTTAGAGAGAGAAAACTCTGTTTACTCACCAATGAATGGACAATTATCAGAACTTTTAGTATGAGCGGTTAATGATCATCGATGAGAACTGTTGTATATTTATAAGTTTATAATAATTACACTACTTTCAAATCATAACTTTTAAATAGATATAGGTGTGATCCATTGTTGATTCATAGCATCATTTTACATGGTATAAGAACTAGTGGAATCGCACCCATACCTGATCCAATACTAGAAGTTCGGCTCGTTGTCTGCTTGAGTATGGAGAAAAAAATACACGAATCAATATTATTGTCCACTTTTATTTGATACCGAAAAGATAATACTCGAATTATAAACAATTATTTGAGATAGATTTAAAATTAAATGTGGCTTTTATATATATATATATATATGTTGTACATACTATAATCAATAAATAATACCTCATTTCAAAATCTAGTACGAGTTATTTATCATTTTTCGATCTAAATTGACAATTTTAATTAACTCTCAACCCGGCCCATTAGTAATTGTTAAATATAATACCTCGAAACTCAATAATTTATGGTAGTGTTCTCGAGCAAGTGGTGTTAACCATGCCAATCCATCACCATCTCTAAAATTATCCTAATCTCTCTTCTTCTTTAGTGACATGACATGACTGACGGAATCCTACCACTCTCTTTTTATCTCCTAAAAAATTAAGAGATGATGCTCTTTAGGGCTGCTAGGTAGGGAGTAGATTTGATTTGATTTTGACTAGACTAGACTACGTGTCTAGACTGATCTGGCATTGTGTGGGTGTTAGGGATACTGCCGGGGACAGCTGCCCGGTGGGTGAACCCAACAACTCCGTCGTGCACCCCTTACCCAATCAATCCTCCAACCTTCATAAATCTCTGATTGTGGGTGAGATTTGGCACCCTGGAGGGTGAAGATTCCCACCTTATAAAACTATTCAGAGTGTTGGTGCAGCTGCACGTGTGGGTCTGCAGATAATGATATTGCACAGGCTGGTTCAAGGATCGTCCTAGTCAGCTCCGCCGTGATAATGATCCGGTGGCCTTCCCCGGCGGTTATGGGCAGTTTTGGTTTATGAACCTTTAGCTTGTGAACTGACCCAGATTCGCATTTAAAAAAAATAGTGCAATGCTTTATTTACTCCTTAAATTTGACAAAAGGTGACGATGGAATATAGCATGTCATTTAGGGCTGACTGGACCAACACTGCACGAACAAACTTGGGGCCATGTCCCGGTCTATGGCGATCCTTGCTTATGCTGCATCATCAACAACAGCGACATGATCCAGGCAAGATATGAAAGTAGATGCCCGTCATGTCATGCTGCCTGCTGCAGTGGCCTTGGCGGATGGAACGAGGGCAATGGGGGGGCCGTACCGGGCCACTGTCCTCAGCCGCCGTCGGAAGCGCAACTTGACCATGTGAGGACGACAGCATCATCGGCTCAGATGTACTTGTTTGCTGGACAATGATATTGGGTTTGCTGCAATGCATATTACATTAAATCAAAAGAATCCCTGAAATCAAGGACAAGAGACACAGAACGGAGCCAAGGGCCAATTCATCGCCCACTACAAGAATATAAATAAGCGTACTAACCCCACCCCACCCCCAATAATGCTGCCAAAGTTTGCATTTTTACATCCTGAAATGTTTTTGCAGACAAATCCCGGCCATGGTATGCAGCTCAAGTTGCTGCAGGCTTGCTATTTGCTGTTTGCTGCTAAACCTACAGAAGAAACAGGTACAGGTACCATAATCCAGCATAAA